>JBBMOL010000016.1:4979555-6238319 GCA_037954665.1 Laguncularia racemosa
AACTACAATAAGATTACATAATAATTCTAAGGTTTCACAAATCTAGATACTAAAAGAAATTAAATTAATATTATGAGATAAAATTTAACAATAGAATCAAAACAACTCATAATGGAAAGAAAAAACCCTTTTATAAATTTTTTAGGTTTTATGTCTGTCTATTTATAGTGCACAATTGTCGAACCCAATATAACCATTCACCACAGTCATGTTCAGGTCAGGTTTAACTTAAATCTTTCGAGCTTATCCAATTGGGAAGATATAGCCAACACGACCCCAACACGATCATGTTGATAGGTCGTGTTGTACTAATTTAACATGATCATGTTAACTTGTAATGTTTGGCTTCAACTGCTCAAAGAGTTACATGACTACTAACACAGTCGTGTTGTTTCTTCATGAATCTTTTTATTCTTCTTCAAAGTCAACATGACCATGTTCAATGACTATGTTGATCTTCAAACGTACATAACTCTCTATTTCCACATTTCACTTCTCTCTTGTCCAAACAAACTCCACAACCTCTAAAGCAACTGAAAAACAAATCAAAAGTAAACTTGCAATGGTAAAACCCTCATTGTCCTTTGTGAGTAGTGACCTTGTCCTCTTGTGTAAGTGTTGTCACTCACTCGTCGTCTACAATTAGCACTTTATCTCTGTCAACTGTCGTCTCTTGTCGTCATTGGTAGTTCAAGTCTTGTGTCTCTTGTCTCTCGTTGGCTAGCTTGGCTCTCGTCTCATGGTCGTCATCTTGGTCATCGTGCTAAACATGTCAGTTGTCTTCGCCGTTGTTTGGTGTCTCTTATCTCTCGATCGTGTTAAGGTTAAATCTCACTCTCACTCTCACTCTCCTAACTTAATTCAAAGTTTTTTTTTTCTTCAGATTGTTTGTTCTAACTTAGGCTTGCATTGGTAGCCTTGAATTTTAACACTAGAAATTCATGAGAATTGAGATTGAAATAGCAAACAGGAAGCCATGATTTTTCAAATAGGTTAATTACTGGACACATAGAAGGATTATGCTTATAGTTTTTGTTATATGTGATGTCTTGGTTGTTGTTTGCAAAGTATTCAATAAAATGGCACAATGATTCTTATGTTCATTAGACATAAATGGTTGTTGGTTTGAGTTAGAGAACTGATAAGACTATTGGCGATTCCATTAGACATATATGTGATGTCTTGGTTATAGGTTGCTGCACTACCTAAATGGAGATTGGTGATTCCAATTTCATGCTGCGCAAGTTACTTTTGTGTTTGGAAATGAAAAATCCTAATTCCTACCTTGATATAAACTTATAGATTGCATGTTCTAGAGAATTGTATCTTACTTTAAAGTCACACCTAATTATAACCTAAGTATGTTAGAAATGTTAACTATATTTTATTTCTTTGTATTATTTATTAAGTTGTATAACTGGTTTGGTAATTTTTTATCTTATTATAATTAAAAATGTTTTTATGTCTGCAACTTTATTTACCAGCATATAGGCTTTCGAATAATATTAAAATACATATGATTAGATATGTTAAAACTGTAAATATTATTTATTTTCAAGAACATAAGCTATATTTTACAAAAATAATCATAATGAAAAAGTAAATATTTTAAACTAATAATAGATTTTTTTTCTTTTTTAAATTCCAACGAGTTTCAGATGGGTTTCGAGTTACTTATTAAAACCCTGTAAAGTTTGAAACAGATTGCAGGTATTTCATGAAAAAATCCTATAGAATTTGGAAATCTCTATAAAATAACGGGACATGTAACGAAATTGCTAAACCCGGCCTAAACCCATCCCACTAACATTCCTATGAATATGTAAGTCTATTATAAGTATATAATTTATCTTTTCCTATTTTATAATAATAATGACACTAATTTGTTATAATTTATTGGCTGGTAAATTCTAAGAGTCATGTAAGCAAGAAAGTAACTGAATGCCCATTACTTTTCCCATCATTAGTCATTATTAATATTTGTATGTTGGTAAATTACAAGAGTTAGAATAAGGAATAAAGAATTAGGCCAAAGCATCTATTTTTATTCGTTAGTTACATGTCTCTAGTTAATTTAACCTTCGATGATGAAGGAGACAGCAGAAAGGACACCACAATCACTAATATGGAAAAAATTATCAGGTGTACTTGTACACGACCTATTAGTTCGAAATGACTTTACATTGTCACATGTATATGTGAAGCCAACAAGTCAGAATAACCGATGTATATTTTTTCTCTCTCTTTTACATATATCATCTTGTGATTATTGACACAACATAGATCAATATCAAATACGAAATATCGAAATCAAACTTTGATTCCCTTACTATAGTCTAACAAATTTCGTCACACCACTTGGCACAAATAGTAATTGGAATTACATAATTTACTCATGCTGGTGAAACCGCAGCTCTGCATCACTATCGGTATGGGCTCTTCTAGATCCTATTTCCATTTCGATTACTTGTTCGTATCTACATTAACCACATGTTACTACATAAAGATTAAAAAAAAAAGAAAAGAGTACAAAGTATGATTGAATTAAATATTTCTCATACATAGCAGCTTCGATGATTCACAGGAATACCGATAAGGAAACTGAACGGAGAAATAAAGAGGCTTCATCCTTTGTTTCCTTTTTGACACTGCAGAATATGGCTCATGGCAATGGAGGAAAACGTTTGACAAATTAATAATATATTACTAACCAGATCTACAGGAATGAGAAAATCTGGTCAGCAAGATCCTGTCTGCTCTAGTTATTCCTATTCGTAGGCTACAGCTGATACAACATCAGAATGAAGACCAGATATTCACCGCTCTCCAAAAACCTACCAAGGTCTCAGCTTTACTAAACTGCCAAATGTATATGTACTAAGTACAGAGAACCTCCTGTTTTGGCGGCCCATGTGGCATGAATATTGCTGATATGTACAACCTGTGTATAACACAGACAGGGCACCAAACAGTTTGATTAATTCATATTAGAAACCAAGTGAATGAATGATCCATGCAACTCTCTATCAAGAGTAAAATAGGGTAAAAGAAAGCATAAACCTTCTTGATTATTCACTGATTCTTCTTTAAACTTGAAGTGGAAGACGGTGGTTTGAGATCCTTATCAGCAGTCCTAATAATAAAAAGAAGGGTTTCTACAAGCATGCCCAAAACCAGTCCAAGAATCCCACCGGCAGCATTCTGAAATTATTAGTTATCAGCACTTCAACTTTGTAATAAAAGAAACTGCTCGAAAGATCAAATTAAAGAATAATCCTCTGCGGCTAGATGATTTCTATCGGTTATATATAAAGAAAGACCTTTAGTGTTGTATACATAAAGAAGAAAGCCATGTTGGACTTTCAGAGATAATCACGAGTTTTTACCATAACATGATTGTGGCTGAACAGTGCTCTGAAAGCAGCATATCCAATTAAGTAGCCAGTAAACATCGTAACTGCGACATGCAAGCCTGCAACAAGTTCCAGAGCATCCACTAAAAATTTATAGCACTGAACTCCCAAGATAGACTTAGATTAGTTACACAAATCTGAAGTTTCTTTAAAAAGGTTTTGAAGTAGTGTACAGTCACCCACAACAGACATCAACTAGGACCTGGTATTTTCTTTTCCAGCCAAAGAGATTCATAGAAGTTGAATGATCATTTAATAAGATGGTGCTCATTCATTTCTTCAATCCACAGTTGAGAAAAGCACTACTTATTGGAAAATCCTCACAGCAATCATTCTTTGCTCTTTTTCTTCTCATAACAACTATTATTCTTTGTTCCTATTCTAAGAGAAAAGTCAGCTCATTTGGTTCAGAAAAAAGAAAAAATAAATAAATAATAGAGGAACCTAGTCAGAGAAAGACTAAGTTAAATTTAGAGCTCATGTGCTGAATGGAGGGAGAGCCAGGGGTTGAGGTTAGGGATCTATACCAAATCCAAGTTGATCTTTGTAAGAAGAGAATGGCTCATCTGTATGTTTCCTGGGTGTAATATCTTTGACAAGATCCTCATATGTCTTCTTTTCAGCAATCTCCTCAAGCTTCCTTAATCTTGCCTTCAACTCTTCACTCTAAAATTAAGAAAAGATATATACACGGAGTAATGAGTCAAATTTTTTTTACAAGGCTATCAACCGTATATAGCAAGCAAGGGATAAACACAAGATAAGCAGCTGTTAAATTATCCATTTCACTCTTTCTTAAATCGGTCTCTTCACAAAGCATTATTTCCACTTCCCCACAAGTACAGAACCATCATAGAGATAGAAACTACAAAGATGTACGGTTGAGTCAGCTGCAATATCTATTCTAGCTAGAGAAAAAGGGCTATTTTCCAGCACAAAAGTTGTCAATTAGTCTCTTTGTCTTGCAGAAAATGTTTTTCAAACTTTTTCTTTCTAATTTTTGTTGACATCTAGTGAGTCTAATGTCAAGCATCCTGGTACTAATTGAAGCCAGATACATGCAACCATGGAACATGTTCCAACCCTCCCATAGGTAGACTATTGGTAGGCAGCATAGTAGTTAAACTCAACAGAATTTAGACTGCCAAACTATGAGCGTGGTGTACCCACAGCGGTCATAATGTTAGAACTTGAAAGAAATAGCAAGGCCTTGCATTTGGCAGCATGAAGTAGGATCAACTGACAAAAAGATTCATCCTGTCTTGAATTTCATTGAAGAAAACTACAACTTCCAAAACTTGCAGAGAACCCTCAAAGGAACCATACGCAGCCATTCCATAGATGACCTAACATCAATACAATAAGATTCGAGGATGAACTTTTTCTGTCACTAAATGGTATCTGGTTTGTATTCTTTACAATTATGCAACGCTACATATCAAGAACGTTTAACAGGGTCTCACTTTTTGCTAATATGTGACTAGACATGATACGAACCAGAACACCATTTGGATTTGTGGATAACAGCTCTAATTGGAATCTACATTCCATGTGCCCATTATGATATTTTTTCTCAATGGATCCGATAATGCTACAACATTACACCAGTGACCATGTTACACCTCAGAAGCAATGATCGATGTAATTTCTTTTCCAATATAGCATAAATCATCATCATTTGGCATCGCAGGAACTTCACGGATCCTCCTCATTTAAAATGTATCCATTCAAAAACTTAGAACTTTATGATTGCAAAAATATATATAGATAAAGCACATTGAAATTGAATCTCTCTTTACTAGGAACACTAATTATGAAATTCAACGTTAATTCTAGCCACTCCTGTTACGACAAGACAGGAAAGGATTGATACGTTATTTAAAAAAAAAAAAAAACTTGCTTTAATAATATTTCATCAAAATTACATATTAATCAAAAGAAAACAATTTATGCACCTTCTCTCTAGGTCTAGGGCTGGCGAAGACGAAATCGGACCCGGAGAAGAGGCGGAGGAGATCGGGACGGGTACTCGGGTCAGATCCGGTCCATATTTCTCGGAGAGTTTTGTAGGGCACATTTTCGATAGAAGAGAGATCAAATGCTAGGGTTTGGAGATTAGCGGAAAGGTTCGGGTCCTTGGAAGCTGACAAGAGAAATGAGCGGATCGACTCCGTGGCGGTTATTTCGAGTCCTCTTGGTGGTGATGGTGAGGTCGGAGAATCGGTGGTTGACGTGGTGGACATTGGATCCGGTGGCGGTGCTCGGCGGAGCAATGGTATGAGGTTACAAGGATAAAAGAAAGGAAGAAGAAATTATTGGGCTTTTGGAAATGGGAAACAATGGGCTTTATGAAGGCCCACATTTGAAATGATAAACGGTTTGCCTTAAGAAGGTAGAATCCATTTTTTCGGCTTAAGTCCGGTGTAATGATTAAGATTTCTGGTTTTCAATTTGGCTGAAGTTTGGGTTGGCACAATTTCTAAACTGACTCAAACCAAACTGAAAGTTCATCTTTTTGGACCGTCATTCTTAATTATGTTACGGTTTATGTCTGGTTTGTAGTAAAAAACAAACTAAAATTGAAAATATGGTTTGGTTTGGTTTCATTTTTATTGGAAATCGAGTTGAACCGTAACTTGTCCATTAAATTTAAAACAAATTTAAACTAATTGAAATACATTTTTCATGTTTCCGATTACATTCAGGTTTGTGGTTTCGTTTCGGATATATGGCTTATGTTTTACGGTTCCTTTAGTCCGAGTTAAACCGGGAAAAAACCCTCATTTCTTAAATTTATTTATTAAAAGGTACAAGTTTTCAATCACATATTACTTATTTTAGAAGAAATGCGTATGTTTTCAAATTTAAATTTTGATTGGATCAAATTGGATTAAGATCTACACTATATCAGTAAAAAAACCATCCTAATCGGCCAAGACCTTTTATAGGTTAATTGTATAAACAGTGATCTTTGATGTGATCTTAACTCAAATTATAATTATATATAAAGGAATTCGATAAAAGAAGATAGTAAGCCTCTATTCAAGAGGAGTCGTCTCCTAGAAAACGATAACCGGAGAGAAGAGAGAATTTTAAAAATCTTAATTTATTTCATGATTGCATGAATTCCAATTATGTTTTCCCTAGCTCTATTTATAATAATCACTAGTAACCTACTAATTGTCAATTATATATATATATATTTTTTGTCATAACGTTTGGCCTAACTTTCCGCCCCCCTCTTTTTCAAGTAACTAAATATCAAGAAAATGATCCTAACTAATAATTTTGTTAACCTTGCGTAAGTTGAAAAATGCCGGTTCATCATCTTCTTTCAAATTCAATGGAAACATAACGTAGCTTTGCATTTGGGTTCCGGGAAGACTACGTAGCATGTGTCTTCATTTGGGTACCTTGTGTAAATCCCAAAAGAAATAGTAAAGTGAGGCTTTTCCAAATGTCCCAAATCTTCAACCTAAACAATTTTTAATTCATCTCAACTGCACTATCAATATTACCATCAACTAAAATCAAATTCTTATTAGCAACAATCAAAAGAAGACCCTTTGAAAAAGTCACAAGAGTCTCTATCAAAGATTTATTGGCAACACTTGTCAAATCTTGCACTTCACGCTTCTCATCATCTTGGTCTTTCACCGTAATATTATCTTAGATAAAGAATGTGGTTGAATTCCCCAATGCTATGGTTTCTTCCTCATCTTTTGAATCTTTCTGGTTTTAATGTTGGCAAGGAAATTTCAAAAGCTTGCTTTACATGATCCATATAAGTTAAACCATTTCTTGTATTGAGAAATATATTCTGATTTGTGACGGTAATGCTTATTTATTTATTTTAATTCAATTTAAGAAATAAAAGCATAAAATTTTCATTTTATAATTTTGAATTCAACTACTTGTTGATCTAATCTTAACAATTTTAAATTACCCGCCATTAATATGGAATCTCTTGAAAGGATCACTCAATTGAAGCTCTCAAGAAGAGCAGTGTTAGCTCTAATTTTGTGAAAGAGGAGGAATTTTGTAAAAAAGAAAATGATGAACCGTTGTTTGAGATCGGGTAATCTTTAAAAAAAGGGCAAAGGGAGATAAAAGAGAATTTTATTTGTTTCCATGAATGAGTGAATCATAATTATATTTCTCTAACACTTTATGATATTCATTGATAACCTACTAATTGTTTATTATAGTTTTGGATTATAATTGGGTAGATTAAGTTTAATTCTCGCTTTTCCTATCAAAAAGCCTAATCAATATATTCCTAGTACTTGTGTTTCCCAGTTGATCGATAAAATACAAACACACAAAAGTGAAACTTCATCGATTCCCTTCTCCATGTTGATGATGTAAGATGTTTCGTACATTAATCAAAGAAGTTGAAAGGCCAATTTTATTTAAAACAGTTATTACAACCATTTTTAAGAATGTCAATGTACAAAATTTTAAAACAATAGCATTAGGTTGTTTGTTCCCTTTCTTTAAATTATTGTTAGAGAGTATGTTTTAAGGCAAATTAATAAGTTTGCATAATTACAGACCGATTTTATTTAACATGTTTAGATTGATAAAATTGTAACGACACGCCATGCTAATACTTAAAACACAAACTTGAAATAGATGTACTTGCAAATATGATTAGTTGGGAGATTTTTCACTTCTAATATGATTTTAAAATAAATGTTGATTTTTCGTTTCATTTTCTTTTTCCATTTTTTTTAATATTAATAACAATCAACGCAAAATATGGAAATAGGAAGAAATCCCGACCTGCCAATACAAATGTCAAGGTACTAATTTCAACCAAGCCATTTGCCATGAACCACGGTGTGAATATTGAGCCATGTATAATCCTAACCAAAAGATCAATCAACAAATGTTCAGACAATAAGTGTCTACTCCAGAAGGACTCGCTCAATAGCAGGAAATACTCAAAGCATCCTCCTCTTTCCATGGATATTAAACCAACCTCTCCAAGTCAATACTCCAAATTAAGCCACCGTCCTAATATGCTCACAATTCCTAGCATGCCTCCTATTTTCTCTCTTTTCTACTCCATGACCATAACCAAAACAATAACAATATAGCACACTATTATACCAAAGAAACAAAGGAGGCCAACCCCCAGAATTTCTGTCATCCCTGACATATCAAAAGAAAGAGATTTCTCTATTCTATCAAGAAAAAAAAGAAGAAGAAGAAAAGGATGCACATTTGCTCGAAAGAAATCTCATGCAATTGCTTGATTTCTCTTTTGAATTTTCTGCCTTATCCATGAAAACATCCGAGGCCGGGACTTCTCATTCTCCGGCCACTCCGCCAATCAACCGCTTGTTTCTCGCCAATGTCGAGTCCGCAGCCCCAAGCATCCTATCCATATCCACCGATTACAATTGTCATAGCACTCGTACTTCTCCTATTCTTTTTTGTGGGATTTTTCTCAATCTACTTTTTTAGATGTTTCTTGGAGAATCTGTTTAGCATATTGAATATCCAAACTGGTACAAGCATAAACTTAAGGGGAAGAACAAGTTCTAGAAATTCTAGGAATTGCCTCGATCCTAGGTTGCTAAATTCTTTCCCCACATTTCCATATTCGTCGATAAAGGGCCTTCGGAAACGAAAATCCGGATTAGAGTGTGCAATATGCTTGGCTGAATTCGAAGACGAAAGCGTTCTTCGCCTCTTGACAGTATGCTACCATGTTTTTCACCAGGAATGTATTGACCTATGGTTAGAGGGTCACAAGACTTGCCCTGTTTGCCGTGACAATCTCGACTTGCCACTTGAGAAACTGTTGGAAAAATCGCCTGTCGTTGCTCATGACAGCAACATCCATAGGCTCTTCGAAAGTAATTCGTCGTCAGAGGATGATGCGATTGGGATAGAAATCAATGAAAGCCGAGACGAAGAGGTAACACAGAGAGCGAATCAGATTAGGCCTGATGATGCCATACAGGTATTAACGAGTCATGAGATGGGGGAGAAACTTTCAAGGTCGCACTCGACTGGACATTCGGTTGAGTTGAATAGAGAAGGTGGTGATGATAGGTATAGATTGAGACTGCGAGACCACATTAAGGTGAAAATTACAAAGGGCCGGGGGCACAGTGATAGCAGCATTACTTTTGAGGAAACTTATAGCCATCAAAGGACTGATGCCAAAGAAGAGGCCTCAGGTTGCTCAAAAGGAGACAGCAACAATGTGTAGAGTTGGTTTTTGCATCTCCAGTGCAATTTTCCTCCAATGTCATGGTTGATCCTGGGCTGAGCTCGAATCTTTCTGGCTTAGACCCGATCTTCAGATCAGGTGTGAGAACAAGGCACATGCAGTACTACTTTACCTTGCTTTCACATGATGAATTGATTACTATCTGTATCGGAATTTTTCGCTGAGCGTGGACAGCACATAATAGACCTGATTGGATTTGATTCAACATAAGAAGAACTTGATTTTTCCTTGCTTGATGCAATTGTAGGAGAGTTTTACCATCTGGCTTTCCAAAGCTTTCAGATCGCTGGCACTAACACACAACTCTAAATTACCCATTTTTCTTACCTCAGCTTAGGTAGGTGCATTGTACGTTTACTCGAGATTTACATCTACTCTTTCCATGTAGAATGGCATGTAATTCGGTGAATAAGCTTATTAAGCTATTTTTTTTTTCCCAACAAATATGATACACTTGAAGTTTAGCAATTCATTTTCAAACTTATTCGTATCCCATTACATGAGATATCCGATTTTCTCAAAGATAAAGCCATCCAACTTTAACAATTTCCTGAATCTTTTATTTAACACATTGGAAAAATGGGCCTTCATGTGGTTTGATCCTTCAACACGTGGTACAATTTTCCTTTAGGTAATAATAAGAATTAAGAGTTGCTAAAACTAGATCACATGTCTTACATCTACAAGTCCAAAATATTGCTCTAGACATTGACTAGTCTCGACAATTTCAGCCCATTTACATTTAGATCAGAGACTCTGGGCCCAAAAAACACAGCAATATGGCGAGCCTACGGGTGGAAATCGGTCCAGACACCGCATATCAGTGTGATTTGACTTGACCTTGTTGAATTTAGCTAGCTAGTTGTAATAATCAAGGATGTATAAGATGTATCAACAGGAACCAAATAGCAAATTAGTTGTGGGCATGAGATACACATTCCTACTGCATAAATTGTCTGTAAGTGAGAAATTACGTATTGTCAAACATTATGGAGGGTTCCTTAACTTTCGTGTTCATATAATGTTATGGCATTTAGATTCAAAAAAATATTAAACTGTAAATTATACATCATAACAATGTTACATCTTAAACAGGCGCTGTGAATTACCACTTCATGCACATCTCAAAATTCCATTCTTCATTTATTAATATACGCATATTTGAAAATTGCTTCATTAAAATTTGGCCTATCCATATGTGACCTATATGTAATATGAAATCCAACGAGAATTTATAGCATTGATATTGACCGATATAGCTAAAGCATCTAATAATTGAGACATGTAATCTTCAATTAAAACCAAAATGCAAAAAAAAAAAAAAAAAAAAAGAATATAGAACCAATGCAAAATTTTCTCTTTCAAAAAACCTGTAATTCAGGCATTTTGCACCGAATTTCCCTGGCAATTTTTCCAGGAAAATGTCTACACTGGAAGTGTGGAAGCCCGCGCTGATCTTTCCGATCTGATTAATGGCAATATGCCACTTGAGAATGATCTTTTAATGATCATTTGTTTCTTGCTGGTTTCTCCTGCTGACTCTTTTGATGGTCCTGTTTCGACATAGCTTGAAGAGACTGCTTCTCCAGTAATACCATCCGGACCATCCGAATCTCGGTCCGTGCGTAAGATGTTAGCAATCGTAATCCTGCTTTGATTAGGATGATCCATGGATACCGTTCTCCGAATTCTCTGGAAGCATTCA
Source organism: Laguncularia racemosa (assembly GCA_037954665.1). Lineage (NCBI taxonomy): Eukaryota > Viridiplantae > Streptophyta > Magnoliopsida > Myrtales > Combretaceae > Laguncularia > Laguncularia racemosa. Next base: position 4,990,921 of record JBBMOL010000016.1, read on the forward strand.
TCTCCAATCTCAACTGCCGTCTGATGGCGCTCCAATGTGCCCATATCGCTAAAAACGCGCACCACCGTCTTTGGAAGATGAACATTATGGTTCTCACTTTGCGAGTCTTGTTCTCTAGAAGGGATGATATCATTTCCTTGTTGTATTTCCACCTCGGAATCATTTCCCTGAGGACTTTCGGGCATTTCGATTGGAAAAACATTAGTGAATACGATGTCGGAACGGCATAAGGGGCAATTGGACCGCGATTTCAGCCATGTATCAATGCAAGGGATGTGAAAAGCATGAGTGCATTTAGGCAAAAGCCTAATGCTCTCATCCTCCTGAAACTCACTAAGACAAACTGAACAAGTTCTGTCAATTAAACTCACACCCTTTTTGTACTTGCAAACCGTAATGGACTTAATCAACGCCTCATCCAGTCCAACGGTCTCGACGATCCACGGCTCATGAATAGACGGGTTATGATTAGGATTAAGGTTATGATCCTCCTGCAATTCCAGGTTAGGATCACGGTTTTCGCCCCTTGGTTCGGTTTTCCTACAAAACTTGGAGATTAGTGCATAGTAAGTTACTAGAAGGAAAGCACTGGCCAGTGTGCCTATGATTGCTATGACAAGAGGGGAAAATGCAGTTCCCGAGTTGTCTTGAGGAAATTCAAAAGGTGGTGGCGGAGGAGGAGGGAAGATTTTGTAACACCATTGTGGGCAATATACACTACAAAAACCTTGAGAGCAATCCTTAGTGTTTAAGAATGGTGCCCAGGTTTTTGGGTTGTCTGAGGACCCCATGAATGTGAATCATAAGACAAGAATAGGAATTGTCAGTTCATGGTAATATGATCTTTGGTCACTTGGAAGAAGTGGAGACGAACCTGAGATTTGTGGAGGAATTTGGGAAGCATGAATGATTCATTTCCTTCTCAGCAAGAATAAGAAGCTTTTGAGGAGTAGGGATAGCAATGATAATTTAAGAAGACAATGTGCATAATGACAGGCTGGAGTGAAAAATATTAGAAATTTAAGCGTAACATTAAAACATAAAGTTTGTTAACGAATTAATTTTTTTTTCCTTTTCTTTTTTTTTTTTGTTTTAACTAAATGCTCCTAAGTTTCAATTTTCACGAGACTACTTTTTGGAAATAGGAAAAGGTATTTTGAGTAGATTTTATTCTATATTATTAATAAATTAATAAAATTTATTCTCTATCAAAAATATGGAAATAGTCCTTTTGTTGTTAGTCCTTCTTTTATAATATATATATATATTTACAAAAGGCAAGTTTTACATAAATTATATACGTACTTTATAAAAAACCCTAAAAAAGACCAATTAGTTTAAGACTAGAGTTATGAGCTAATTAATGTAATGGTTATTATTCTTCTATTTTTTTTTTTAATTTCTTTTTCCCATTCTTTTGCTTTATCATTCAACAACCAACTCCTTTTCCTTTTTATTCAGCTTTGTTTACTTCTTTTTCTTGAGAACAGTGGTTTTGTTGACTAAGTCAATGATTGTTGGGAATTTATTGAAGCAATCAATAAAATATTTTTAGGCAGATTTCATTTTGAGGCCAGTAGCAGTTGAAAGTGAGTCCATCTCCATATTGCGTACAAAATGTTGTCTATTTTTATATTCATCGTGTTGCTCACACACTCTTTGTAAAAAGTATCCATCAAGTATCATCCTAAAAGACTGTCAGCAGTGCCGTCATCAAATCAGCCAGACAAGCAAACGAAGGGAAAAACGTTTAGAGCGGAGGGATGAGAATAATCAACGATGTTAGTTGTTAGGTCACTTCGATATCGATCCATCATGCCGATTTAAAGATCTAGATCTCTTTTCTAATTGTGGTTTTATAAATCCAATATAGTTTATTATTAAAGATTTGTAAATTAAAAAGTTTAATGTGTCTATTAAAAATGAAAAAAAAAAATGACGAATCCAATAGGCTCTAGACTCGTGGTCTAATCCCATAAGACTTGATGGATATGTAACAAAATTACTAGGGCATGGATCGTTTTCCATTTGCCCTTTTAGAGATGCAAGAGCCGACACGTCCAGTTCCATTCGGGTGGTTCAAGTGCTCTTGCCCAAATTGGAGAGCAATAAGACTTCTCAAAAGAATTTTTTTTTTTAAAAAAAAATACTAATATATATACGAGAGAAAGAGAGAGAGAGGGTAATGTCAGTTTTTTCATAATTGTATTTTTGGATGAAACAAGCATATCAAGACATATTTATCTTTTCTGTATAAATTATAGCTTCTACAAGTATATCTTATAAGTCTGAAATCATTTATATATTATGTTAATTAATTTTTAGCACAATACACTAATGGGAATCTTGCATGTCGTTAGATTTTTTTCAATCAAATCTTGTTTCTTTTTCCTCCTTTGTCTTCATATACTCTTAGCTTATTTCAATGATAATATATATATTTATTTTCGATGGGAATGGGACAGCAAATTCCATCACTAAAGATGATCATATTCCAAAGAATTTTATTTCAATAAAATTGTGTCCCAGTTTTCATTAAAGTGGCCTTGGGTGGGTCTAAACTACAGTTGCCAAAGGCAGAATCTATAGCTGTGTTTATTGTTCAAGGGGGCTGGCTGCTATAAGTGTCGGCAGCTTTTGGCGTTAATTTCAGTGACTTCGCTGTATTCATATCACAATTTATGGCGCGATTGGAAGAAATGTAATTGTACCTCACATGATACGAATATGGATGGATCTCACTATTTACTCTCTCTCTCTCTTAATTAAATTCTATCTATTTACAGTTCAACAGTTAAAAATTATTTTTTTTAATTTTATATTTTTCTTATACTTTCAACCATAAATCTAAATCCAAATCCGAATAAAACCGGTATTAAATGTTATAATATACTGTTAGATAAAATAATTTTTTAAAAGACTAAACATAGAAACGTGTAAAGTATGACCATCTTTGTTTTTCTTTTTCTTTTTTTTTTGGTTCTATCACATTAAAGTAGAGTAATATAAATTAGAGTAAATTATAATGATACTTTGTCAAAACTATTAATTTATACAAAGGGTGTAAATTTTCAAAGTAATGTATTTACGCCATTTAAAAAAATATATTAAGACATGGCAAGAATTCAACTCCAAAGTAGTGTCCGAGTAAGCCTTTTGTATGAATGAACATATACAAATAATTTTTAAGGTTGAGTCATAATTCACTTTAAGTATTTTCTTAGTTGATTAGATACTTAAATAGATGATATGAGAATATAATAGTACCAAATATCAACTTAATACTATAGGAAAGGAAAAAAAATTCAATATTAACAATATTAAACTGTAAAAACAAGTTTTTAATAATATCAAATGTCGTTACAATTGTAATAGTTTGGATATGGATGTGTAATTGCAATTTATGCATAAACAAGGTGAAAGGGTTTCTGCCTACACAAAGGTGGATTTCAGTCAACATTCAACAGTGACTAAAAAAGCCCTTTCTTTTTCATTCTCCAAGGAAATAAACAATACAACAAAGACCAATGATGTCCATAAAATTTGGGGCCACAACCTGTGCATTTCATCAATCCATATGTTTTGTATCCTGGGTCACTCAAATACATGCGGAACCCGCTTGTTCATCCCTGGTGATACATCCATGGAATACGATTCATTTTCATTCATGATGTCTTGATGGTAAAATGGTAAACATGGGAGAGTGTGGAAGTTCAAGTCCTCTTCAAGGTATAATATTGAGAATACTCATTGAATGAGCAATCATCTTATGTTATATTTGCATGAAAAAAAGAAATATTTGTTTCCTCTTATAAATAACATTTTTTGTAAAATCTTATCTATTACTAATAGAATAAATTTCTATTATATATATATAGAACATGGAACAAAAAAGACAATATACAAGATGAGTTGAAGAGGTTGTGAATTCATGATCCGAAACTAAGGGATATAAAAAAATACATCAATCCTAAAGATCCATGTAAAGCTTATACATTTAGATGAATTTTAATTAATGCCACATTTGGATGTGGAGCAGACATGCATGCCCAAATTCCTTACCTTAATCACAAGGAGGGAAAGGTAGGAGTGAAGTCACAATGAAATTTATCTTATCTAAATTTAAGCTTTTATAAAATTGAATAACTTTTTTTTTTCTTTTTCCAATGCCCTTTATCAAGATATATTAGCAAAACATATTATAGACTCTTTGAACTAATGGCAAACTCAAACAATATATAAAAAATATATATTTAACCCTTTTAATAATATTTTTATCTAAACTTAGTTTATAAAATACGTAGTATGTTACTTTTTAGATAGATATAAAGAAGAAGTTCAATTTTTAATAAAATGACAACATTGTTATAGCATTAAAAAAAAAAAAAAAGGAGACTGCATTATTCTAATTTGCTTCAATAATCTTCAAGGCCTCTAACAAGGATTTATTTATTTTTCTTTTATTTTATATAGCTGGTTTTTGAGTGCCATATGAGGCAATGATATTATATAAAAGGTACCTATTTTTTCTATAAAGATCTTTTGTGTATTAGAATTTTCCTATAAAGCCATATGAACGGCTAGATATTCTAACTTGCAACAACCAATTTCCTTTTCATTTGAATCGATTGTCGCAAACTCTATGGAGCAAGAGGCCTGGACCGGACTGGACCCGACCCAAGTGATGAAACTAATAAAAGTTGATAGAAAAAAAAAAAAAGACATGGTATGCCACAGGGATTTCATAATCTGATCAATTAAGTGTAGCTTGTAATGAAGAAAAGACTAGAAGATTTAATAAAAAATCAAGTAAGGTATAATTGGAAACACTGGAATATCTTAAATAAAAACAAATCCAACATTTGCTAAGAGGCATCCAGTTAAGGTATCTCTGTTGGGAAACATTTCAGGGAAAAGAACAGCAGGCAGCAAGCATATTTTACGGAAAGCAGACCAGAATTGAGAGAGATTCCAAAGAATGGAGAGAAATAACTGAATAGTTGTATATCCCATCTTCACGTCTTCACTACTCTTCTGATATAAGTCAAAGTAAAATGAATTGGAGTCCTACATCAAGGAATTAATCAATTGAGGCCTTGGGAAATTATACAGAGATTGCAGGTGTTGGCAGGGTAGAAAATGGAATATGTTTTTATATCAGTGATGGCAGTCTTCACTACTCTTTTGACATAAGTTAAAGTAAAATGAATTGGAATCCTACATCAAGGAATTAATCAACTGAGGCCTTGGGAATTTATTCAGAGATTGCAGGTTTTCTCAGGTTAGAAAATGGAATATGTTTTTATATCAGCGATGGCAATGATTTTACAAACTTCTTGTTGAATTGCAGAAGGTAACTGTACTGAATGGCCACATCACAGGATTTAGTGGCAAAATTTGTGCCAAATGGTGGTAAATAATGCGGCTACCAGTTCCTTATAATATCAATAGCTACACTACATCTATTGATATTACAAAAGGAAAAACAAATTTTTACAGCCTTCAGCTGTTCTCTTGACAGAAGGTTTGAAGTTCTCTATCTGCTTCATATGATCTTAAATCATCAGACATCTGTATGGCATACGAAAACCTACGAGCTTGAAGTTTGATCCTCAGGTTGTTCCTCCTGTTTTTTGCTTTTGGACTCATCAACCTTCCTATCACTAAATTTTAGACGGATTGGACGGCCCATCAGTTCCTGCAAAATATGAAGAACAGAGACCTCAAATGTCCATCCTTTTCTCTCTAAGCATGATCGAACCAGCAACATTCATTAAGACCTCTGCGTGCAGATTATACTTATCTTCATTCACAAAGAAATGGAAATAAATTTTCGAGTTGATCGCTAAAGTGTTTATACTGAGTGGGAGCAAATTTAATCCCTGGCATGCCGTGATATGACCAAATTCTGTGCCCTTAAGGCAATTTTGGTTCAAACAATGGAGAAAGTAAGTAGAAAGAATGTGTAATGCAAATTTATCAAAATGCACATTAAATCTAACGGGTTAAGCTTTTTAGATTAGTTATTCGAAAATCTAAGATTAATCCGAATGCATACAATATCTTTGAGATTACCTTCCCATCAAAATCTGAAACTGCAGCCTCTGATTCCTCCCTCGTGGCAAATGAGACAAAACCATACCCTGCTGATCTTCCAGAAGGGCTGTCAAAAACCACCCTAGCTGATACTGGGTAGGACTTCTCAGAAAATAAGGCTTTAAGATGTGAGGATCTTGCTTTCCATGCAAGATTTGACACATAGAGTTTGTGACGGGTTTCTCTAGGGGGAAGAACTGAAGGAGCCGGAGGAGGAGGAGGAGGTCTCCTAAATCTCCTTGCAAATTCTACTCTAATAATCCTACCCGAAACTTCCTGCATTCAAGTAACTTCAACTAAATAACATTTTGAGCAACATAATTCTGATCAACTTTCGAACCATAATGCTTTTTCCTGGTCATTATGTATTAGTTAAACTTTTCAAACATATTGACATTGAACTATTAAATTAGAGAAAACAGTGATTGACATTCAAATTGAGATAGGATTGTGGCTGTTCAGAGACAGCCTCATCCGTATGGTTGATGAGCAAACACAGCTATATCTGTGTCATAATAAAACTTGCTAATAAAACATCATGTTCTTTCATGATTCTAGCAATGAAAATACAAATGTTCGGGTGCTTAAAAGATTATAATCATGCTTGTGTCTCAGCTTTAACTTCAATATTTTTAATTATAGCTCCTCTCAAATCTTCATGCTTTGTCGAAGTAGTAAGTATCGAGTTTCATTAGAGCATAGCTATACTTATAGTGCACACATGATCTATAAATTTGCTTTGTAGTTTGTTTGCAGTTCCAAACGAAACTTCTTGTAGTATTAGAGCGGGAAGCCATGATACAATCCTGCGTCAGCTTTTGATTCTAATTACATCAATCTTTTGGCAACTAATTCTAATATACATTGATTACACGTGATTCACCTATAAAAGAACTCATAAATTGTAGATTATTTCAAGCTTTTGACTGAATTGTCATGATTCTACTAAACATTCAATGAGTTGGAACCAAGAAACATCATCATATCTGTCCTTGAATATGTTTATCGTATCCAGCATATGGCGCATTTGAAGCGACTTCTCAATCGAAAATGCCTCTATATAGGATTTATTAGACGGAATTTTTCATCTTGAGTCTAGACATTATCCATTAAATAGAATAAGGCTTTTAGTTCAAATGTGGCTTTTAATTGTTCAAACATTACGCCAGGTCTCATTCTTCATTTGTACATATGAGCTTAAGATGCTCCTATTTTCAAGAAGATCAATGGAAATCGCACATTAAATTTATTAACCATCCACCTTTTTATGAAAGGAATAAAACGTTAATAAACAACTTACATGTGAATCAAACTTGTCAACAACAGCCTGAGCTTCTTCTCCTGAACTCATCGTCACAAATGCGAATCCTCTACTCCTCCCATTCTTTTGCTTTATTATCTGAAAAACATAATTCCAGAGAGATAAGTAAAAACCAAAACAATATCATCGGATAAAGTTTCCCTGTCACATCTGTATCTCCATTCATCACATATAAACTTTTTTCTCTAGATCACTTGTTGCAATCACATATGAAATTATAACATATGTAAGAAAAAAAAAATACACATGAAATATTTTATTTAAATTATAGTGATGCTCTTGAAAATTATCAAACCACAACATCTGAATTTCTAGAATAGTGCTCTTACATACATGAAAATAAATAAATAAATAAATAAAAAGGTTAAAACCTAAAGATTTCACATCCAATATAATAACAATTTAGTCTTTGTACCATTTATGCTTGCTGTCATATATGATAAATATTGTAAGCTAAGTGGAATCAATACAGCGAATGAGGACAGGAAAATTATTACAAAATAGTAAAAGTAAAACAACCTCTACATCTTTGACAGTACCACAGACGCCAAAGAGTTTCTTGATATCGACAGCAGAGAGAGACCAAGGCAAGTTGTAAACGTAAAGCTTTCTCTTGATGTTGTTTGGTTGCTGGGTTTCTTCTGTCTCTGTGTCTACACTAACTTCTTCTTGAAGCGTAGAGCAGAGTTCAAAGCATAAGATGTTAGTAGTACTGGAAGTAGTATTAGTGTTGATTATGGTAATTGGGGAGAGAGAGAACTTATGGGAGTTTAAGTGAGTTGGAGAGAGATGAAGGTTTAGAGGGAGAAATGATTTGTGGTCTGTGGTAGAATGTGAAGGGTGGTGAGGAATTGATGAGAAGACAGAGAGTGCAGGTTCTAGTGTGGCCATTGCCATTGGGGAAAGAGAGAGAGAGGAGGGAGCTGGGCAAGAAGGATAAGAACTTTTAGATATGGATATAAGACTGTAAGAGATATTTTAATCATAAAGATATTTTCAGATTTTGAATCAGTTGACCAACTTATAAATAGTTTCTCACCCCCCTTGAATTATATTAATTTATAGTGTGTAGCTTGATTAAATTGAACTTGTTTAAATTTATTTATTTTATAAAAATTATATTTTTCCTTAACTAAAATTACATTAATCTCAAACTTAAATTAGAGATTTGAATCAAATTTGATTTAAACTTAGGCTTGTGAGTACCATATGTGTAGTATTTTAAAATTTAAGTTCAACTTAATTGCATTTGAGTTAATCTAAAATAAATATTGAATCGAATAAAAGTAGCTTATAAGTAAACTTGGATAGATTACAATCTTACATATTGTAGAGAGGCTAAAATGTAGGTAATTAAAACTCAATGACTCTAGAAAACCTTATCAATCTTATTTGCTGATCATCAAGACATCCAATGATGGTCATCTATCATCAAACACCATATATATCATTTAGTTTTTTGTTTAATGAGCCTTATAATTTATATATCATATTTTGAATTTCCAATTTCAAAGATTTGATAAAAAAAGAAGTATTAAAACTACTTATGCTTAAACTAGAGCTACACAAAGATTGAGCATTATAGAATTAAAGTATTTTAGTTACTTTAACTATTATATTAGTATACAACCTTGTTGAGATTGCTTATTCATCCTATTTTATCCATATGTGTCATTTCATATTATAATATTTATCTCTTATCACATAAAATATATAACTCATACTACAAGTACTCGACTAATGAAAGAGAAAGTGTGAAGAAAGAAAGTGAAATAATTAATTGGGCTTTGGCATTTGAATAAATTGGTTGCCATTTTTTTTCCAACTTGGGTAAATAAAATTATTGTATCTACTTTCCTTTTCAAAAAATTACTGTATCTACACACCTTCGGATTCTGTCAGATAATTTAAGAAGAATGAAAATTCACTAAACTTCCTCATACACCCTCCTCCATCCTAAGAAGCTTCTAAAGAGTATGGACAATGAAACACCTAATTCAATGGACAAATAATGTTATACAGAGATTACTAAATTTGGTGTAAAATAAAAATACCAATCAACTGAGAATTAATGGGTATATATATAATAAGATCGTATCAATAGACAAAAATGGTACCATCATCATTAGATATAGTGAAGTGAACTAAGACGTGTAAAAGTTATGGTAATGGCAACGGTTGATTGTGACATTTTTAAATCGTCAATTGTGGAGGCAATAGTAGATTGTCCCTTTGGAATAGTCGATAGTTAGCCGATTCAATGCCCTATTAGAGGCTAGTGATGGGTAAAGTTAATTTTTTTTGGCCTAAATTCAAACATGTAAGATTTTGAGCATGATTTTTAAGTTAACTATTTTGTGGTGTCTTAACACAAATATATGCATCATTGAGATATAGCAGAATTATTGATAGAGTCTATATTCTATGAAAGAATTTGTTTCATAAATGGTTATATGCAAAAAGACATGAAGCTAAACAAATGTGTCACTTTAGTTTATGTCTAATCAAATTTTATTGGGGTTAGTATTGCGTTTGATAACTAAATTTTGGTTAATTTTACAATTAACTATCTAGACTTTGACATTATAAATTTTAATATCCAACTGAAGTTTGTAGCATTAGCTTTATTAACACTTATTGGATTATATGACATTTTTTACAAATCACGTTATGACACATATTTTCATATATTAAAAAAAAAGCTCTTAAAAGCCAATATATTACCGCATGTATTTCCTTATTTAATTAAATTATATTAAAAGAAGAATTTAATTATTATCTAATATTTCACCTATAGACCACCAAAATAATAGTAATAATAATAATTAAAGAAAAAACCCCTTCTCCTCCCTCTTTCTTCAACACCATCACCTCTCTCTCTTTCCATCCTTTCTCTACCTCGATGAACATCCCCGCCATCGACAAACCCACCGATAACCAAAACACAAGTGTCAAACCCATACTCGGTCCCAAATGGATCATTCCTCATCAAGCACGATGAGAAAGATAAGAAAAAAATATAGGCATAGACAGCATTAAGGAAAATCAGCTCTAAAAACTTAAAGAAAAATATAGAATACCTCTAAAACATAGAATTGATATCGAAAAAATCTAGAATTAAGATCACAAGAATAAAAAGAAGTTAAAGCTCAAACCTAACTAATCATAATGGAGTTAAAACATGTACTAATGCTGACACAGTGAATTTCAATTGGGTATTGAAATTAATAATCTTAAAATTGAGATAGTTAATTGAAAAATAGATTAAGGTTTAAGCTTATATCATAATTTTATTGTGCCTTTTTAGGCTTATATCTGGTCACATTTTACAAATTGATATGTTCACCTCTAGGATCAATACTTTTGGTCCATGTAAATATTTCAGACTTCATCTATGCAAATTAAGAACATCATTTGCTGTGGTTTTTGACTTAGCCATATCCTTTGTAGAGTATTGCCTACATCAGTTTGCAAATTTTGCTTCAGAAACAAAAGCCTCCCTAGAGAATGGAATCTAAGTTCTAAATTCCCACTTACATCTTGCAGCAACGATTAGTAATGCATGCAGGCTATGTGTTCCCCTAGATGCAGTTCTGTTAACTTCATGTTGTGGACAATTTGGAATACTAGGAATCAGGTTCTGTTAAAAAATAATAGCAATTCAAACCTCTCTCCAATTCAACAAATATGGAGTCGAGCTTATGAATTTTGGATCCATAGTAGGAGAGCCAAAAAAAGGTTGTCGATCACAAAGCGACCATTGACTTGGACACTTCCACAAGATGGATGGATTAAACATCAGGACAAGCCACCATTGAAAGTGGGCCGTTTGACACAACAAAGGGAGATGGATCATGGACTTTGCAAGGAAGCTTGGAAATATGGATACATTTACGAAAGAATAGGGTCCATATTGGAAAATTTCTTATCTTTTGCAAATAGGATTTCTAGAAGTGCAAATAAATCTTGAAGCTATTTCATCACTTACATCATTTTAACTAAACTAGCTTAAAGCGAATAAAATGACACTCATCTGACTACCATGCTGCAACAAATTGAATCTCCTGAGTACGAAGCTCGAACTTTTTGGGTAAAAAATAGTATGTGACAAGACAAATATGATTCGCGAATCATATTACTTCATGTCAATTTCTTTGCTCACACAACAGCTACAAAATCATACTACTTTGGGATTTTGGCAATCAGCATCATGCGCCACCACACTAATGAGAATAATTTAAAAGGCATCCAAACGTGGTCAAATATATAAGATAGAGATTGTTTTGAAAAAGTTCTATTTACACGATAGTAATTTTTTTTTTTACTCAAGTCATCTTAGAAGCTGGACATATTACATTTTATACGAGAGGAGGGTTGGTTCTGCTTTTTTTTTTTTTTTTTTTTTTTTTGTGAGATAGTAGTGATTATACCATATAAACTCGTGATGCATGAATTTTAGAAGTGGGATAACAGTGATTATACCATATGTTCTACCATTTTTATTCTTTTCTTTTCTTTTTTTTTTTTGGTAATAAATATCTCCAAATCCATATAACCCCGACAAGATTTCAACCTAACTAGAACTTTGAAAATCTTTTCTAGAAGAGTTTGAAGGATTCTTCCAATATCGAAGGACTCAAAGCCACACATTTCATTGCATCAACCAAGTTGAACAGTGGATAGATTGGACCATTTCCTACTAATGTTAGGTGAACTCTCACTTTAATTTTGTAGTTTTCATGTTTATATGTAATTTAGGCTGTGATAGGACATGTCCATAATGCAAGGATACTGCTACAACTTTTGTACCGATATGGATGAAACATCGATCCCATGCCAATCCAATGTTTGAAGTGTCTAAACTTTGTCCCTTGTTCACATATATATATATATATCCTCCAACTGTTCATAGGTATTCGATTTATTTTAAGAAGTGTTGTATGAAGTATAAACCGAAAATTAGGTAATTGGGTATAATTTCAATTAAATGACCAGGCAACATGAAATATACCAGCTCTTGTAATTTCGGAAAATTTTATAATATATGTATAATCTTGAGACATATATCTATTATATCCCATATTAACTTCCAAGTTAACATCTGTTTGTCCCTCAATTTTGATATTCATTTCTTTTTACTCCTAAAAATCATATAACTTTTAACGACAGTACCTATTTGATTTTAATCTGTTCTGCTTGTTTTGCAATAATCAACTTATGAGAATCAATTGACAGGTGTGTTTGTTTTGTGGAAGACGCTTTTAGATTTTTTTTTAATGTAGATATCATTTGCAATTTAGTAATTATATATAGTGATTAAATATTCTTGTGGTTTTGGAATGAGGCTGTTATGAATAGTAGGTTTTAGTAATTAATAAGTGGTATTAGAACGATAATAATTGACGGCTTTCGGACGAATATACTCTTGAATACGGTTGGTGAACTTTAAGATGCAAAAGGAGAAGTAAAAAGCTTGTATATGAAATTGAAGACTCAAGAGGAAGAGAGTTTATGTTTACAAAGGAAACCATAACACTTTTAATACATTAATTATCTTTTCATGATTTGTAACCATTTCAACCACAAGAAAACATCTTTGCTTTTTTATTTTTCAAACATGAAAAAATGGCTATTGAATCTAGACATTTTGACTTGTATTTAGAAATAAAAGTCTAGACAATAGTACTGCATTTCCAGTAGAACTCGGGAGTTGAAATTAAAATCTATTGTCCTTAATATTGTAGAAAACGAATGAAATTGAGAGTTGACCTGTATTTCTGGCAATGCTATTGATCAAGTTGTAAGACACTGCAAGAATATTTAATGTCAAATAAAATTCAACTTTTGACTTTGATTTGTGCTTTTACTATGCAACGTTTGATGTTGTAATTTGACTTTTAGCAAATGGGATGGTCTGGTTTGACTTTTCCCTTTGTTATTTCAAGTGGCGGGACTCAATACTCTTTTAGCATTTTCTCCCATATGCATTGTCTAATGTCTGGCAATTAATGTGAGTTACATGGGGTTGGTTGCCGATTACCTGCTTTAGGCTAGGCCTATAGCATTCGTTGCTTACCATCTTTTATTAGAATCTAGATATTTAAAAAAAAAATAACTATATAATATAATTATAGTATATTATTTTGAATTATAATATATAAATCCTTTTAGATAAATTATTGATAGTATCAAAAGGTTGTCGGTAGTTTTATTTATACTATTAATGAGCATTACAATATATAAATCCCTGCCACAAATAATACAATGTACAACATTATATCTAATATTAATGATGAATATTTTATCACATGCTAATAACAAATCATATAACGAAATTATATAACAAGCTATCTTTGGCTGGATTCTTAAAAACAGAAAAGAACATTGTTATGTTATATCTTGATTATATCGTTTACTTCTTTCCCAGAAATGAACATATGGAAAAAAAAAAACATCCAGGAATATGATACTACACATTCAAAAAGTAATATGTACGATATTAATTTCATCAATAACGGTGTGTAAATAGCATTGATGTAGAACTTTCAGCCCTTAGGTGCATCAACCAGACACAAAATGAGTCATTGATGCTCTGATGTACTAGCCATATAATTAAATGCTTCTGGGTCCGAAGACTTTGGATGCCTTAAATCTGACTGTCGTCTCCTTAAAATATGTCTCGGTGATTTAGCTACAATTTGAGTAAACAGAGAAATGCCCACGCACCCATGTCCCCTGCTTTTTGTTTTTGAACTTTGAGTGACAAGTTATATATAAATAAATTAAGTGTCAACAAAAGTGTGATAATTGAGTTGAAGAGGAAGGAGAATGCGTGGTAAAGTTGCAAAAGGTAAATCTCCTAAATGATTTAAAATAAAAGAGAGATTTTGGATTTAAATCTCATGAAAAAAAGAAAAGAAATTATTTTTCTTGTGAATATTTAGTTAAGTGAAAATCTCGTTATTTTTTACTTATCATGAATGGTTATTTATCTCTATTTTTATTTGATCACTAAAAAAAATGATGGAGAGAATTAAATAATGTTGTTAATATATATATATATATATAAGATATGGTTAGAAATAAGTTTCTCAAAAAAAAAAATAAATAATAAGATTAGAGGAACACTTGGATTTATTTAATGTTATTATTATTTTTTCTTGTCAAATCCACCTTTTTGTCATGAATAAATAATCCGTGACAAATTTCTCTTCATCTCAATTGGAAGATCCCCTATTTAGACAATGCATATTCTTGTTGATCGAGCCTAATTCAAATGTTTTGTTTCAAAGCAAAGGAGTGGCTCGTCCTATTCATATTCTTCACGACCAAAACACAATGTAACCCCTTTCAGATAGGTCCCGAAAGGAGAATGAAAACTGGAATACCAACATGCATTTAATATTGAATTTACTCAATCCATAGGACTCATTTTGGGAGAGGCAGGTGCCAAAGTTACTAAGGGGTAAGTCACCAATCTCAAAATGGAAAAAACTAGCCTCCAAGTGCAAATAAATAAGACTAAGTAGTACAAATTGAGGATAAACATATAATATATGGTATCCAGTATATACAAAGGTTGCCATTAACATCCTGCTATAACAATTTTGACATAATGTACATACAGGGAATATATGCTTACAATGAGTACCAATATATGATGTAGATAGGACAGAGTAAATGGGTTAATAACAAGAGTTAACAATATTCTCTCTATGCAATGTAATGTAATATTTATTCTCAGTTCACATAATTTAATACAAGTATAATTATCCCGATAATAATGCTCCAGGTGGGTTGGAAGTCCTTGTTAGTTTAAACTAGATGTTGCTTCCTTGTGATAATATGTCAAGTGTTCTCGTAGAAAGCTTAAGTTAATATAAATACCAGGTTCTATTTGGCACTTGATATCCCATTTCGACAGGAAAACACAAAATCAAGACTTACTCGCAAAGAGCTCTAGGTCCTACCAAGTTGCGTTTCCACAACTTATTGTTTCGTCCTTTGTGGAAAACAACGTGTATATAAGTATATGAACCGCCGAATAACGATGTAGGGATTTTTATAAAGTAATAAAGGGTGAAATAAGATGTGCCTCCGGACGTTGGCTGCAATTTTTTTTTTTTTAAAAAAGAAGATAATAAGTGCTCGAGTCCAGTATACCGATTACCATTTTCGTGTATAATTGTTAATATATAGTAATGTCTAAAAGCAACCGGATACAGGTGGCACTGGTTATTCCTATCAGCTTTCTTTTGATTTCGTTGATTACGATTGGCCCCCCCAGAAAAAGATGGCTGTAGTGGGTCCTTAAATTATCAATCATATTGTTATTAGCTGGTTTTTTTTTTTTCCTAAAAAAAAAAATAAAATTCCAAAGTGGTCTTTGCTTCGTCGACATTGTGGCCTTATTAGGTGGTCATCACTTTCCCATTTTTATGTGAAAAATGTGAAACATATGATCAAGATCGTGTCTGGATTTTGAATAGGGTTTACAGGCTTCTGATCTTTTTTTCACAAAGTGATGAAAAAGTTTTATATACAACTAACAATTCTTTATATAAATCTAATAAATTAAAAAGGAAAGAACTCATTAAGATTTTAAGTTGATCTAATAATTATCAAGAGAGATTTTCTTTCTCAGGATTACTTATCCGATAAAAGCATGATTTGTTTTATTATATAAAAAATAGCAAGTTCAATTGTGGCTATACCATTTATTGCAAAAACTTATAAAGTTTTCTAATACTTGTATGGTTTAGTAAGTTGAGTCTAGTAATAGTATTATTTATCTTTTATTAATAATTTATCATGCATAGTTTTTTTTTTACCATAATTATTATATATCTATGATAGTTGAAGGAAGAGAAAACCGAATCCAATCACTCGATTAAGAGATTTCTGCTCATCAATTGAACCGTAAGAGCACTAACTTCACAAGTCAACTAGGACATATAAGTAGCATGGACCGCATACATGCTTTTGGAGAATGAAAAGGACATTTACCTTTCATATTTGATTTTTTTTTTCTAAAAAAAAGGGGCACCGCAGATATTAGAATGGCTTTCTTCTTTGAAAATTAAGAAGAACCGATGATGCTAGAATTATTTACGATTTATAGCAATATTTACATAGTGATTATGGCACATTAGGTATTGTGGATGACCTTCCACGGTTAAATAAAGTTAATGTTGTATGACTTTACCTTTTTTAAAGCTTTAGAAAATACATACATACATCCCAAAGCTTCTTTAAAGTTTGATAGTATTATTATTTATATTCTTTTTAATGATAATTACATAATTTAAAAGTTTAGAAAATTTATTTGACCAATAATCTAAAAGAATGTATTCGTAATTATCCTAAGCTATAAAAAAAAGAAGAAGCTATTCTCTTCTAAACTATTTTCTCAAGATAAACGTTGCATGAATATTCTAAAATTTAGATTATTTTATTTATTATGGATACATGAATAGAGAGAGAAAGAGAAGAAGACGGGCGTGCCCCTAGGGGCATGAAGGAGCCCACTTGCTTTCATATGTCATTAGATTGAGTTAGTAAAAAAAAAAAGAAAAAAAAGGACATCATGGCTTATATATGCACACAACTTGACGTCGGGTAGGGTCCATCTTCACCTTCTCTTCCCTCTTTCATGCCAACACCACTGATATTTGAATGTAAGTTATCAGAATAAATGAAAATTAAAAAGAAGGGCTCAAGATTAAAGAGGATGATGACATGATGGATAACTCCAGGAATAATATAACTAAAATAAAGTGCGTGTGCACTTCAATTAATTAATTAGATTTTTCTTTCATACGTTTGACATTGAACAATGTGGACGGTGACCGAAATTTGCATGCAAAAAAGCTATAATTTGTGTAAATACACATAATCTATAACTAGATGTTGGATGGAGATATATTCACCACCAATTTGCTTCATTGAGTGGATTTACCACCCCGACAATGGTTAATTGGGTGACTTGCCAATGTGCTGGTTTGTGACTTTACTTTTCGTTTCAATAATATTTGGATTTACCCAAAAAAAAAAAAAGTATTAGATCAGCACGCACATATTCTTAACTTTTCTAATGTCATGAAAAGACTAGCGGTATGCCTCTAAACTATTAGTAAAGCCTCAAATTTAAGATGGTTAAAAAGATCATAAATAGTAATAATTTTAGAGTTTTACTAATGGATTGGGAAGAATATATATTTTAAAAGTTTATAGAGGTGAAGGTATTATTCGAGAATTTATGAGATTTATCTATATATAATCAGTACTTTTAGAAATATATTTACAATTTACCATTTGCATTTGAAACAATAAGATTTGATTTCTCGATTTCTCCTATTTATTTTGATTTATCAAATATCATTTTTTTCCTATCTTTATTTCTTAAAAGTTACATGGTTTTCCAAGTTACAACAACGTACATTTTCTTTTCCGATCAAAGTTTTTTTTTTTTTTCTCACAGGAAAAAAAAAAATATTATGACTCAAATTAATCCTAATCATAGATAGCAATAGACAGCATATCATTGGTCTTTCTTATTTTTTCAGAGAGTAAAAATTTCATTTAATAAAGCATATGGGATGCAAGTATGTATAGAGCTAATAAACAAATGAAAAGAACAAGACAGATCTAAACATCTAATTTAAAAGTAGACACATTTTTGACACAAGGATGAATGATGTGAATAATTTAGAGAAAATTCTTACATAATCGGGGCATGAAACATAAAATGCTAACCGAGAGAAATGCAATACAAGGATAATTAAACCCTAGATCAAGATCATGATACCGACATGACTCTTACTTGTAAACGGAGGGACAGCTATAAATTTTCAGAATTAAATTAAGATAAATTTTATTATAGTATTTAAAAAAAAATGCAGGTATAGAAAGATTCAAGGGTGGGGTGGGGCGGCCTAGCATGTGTCTGATGAAAGTACACAGAAGAACCAGACTAGGATATCCCCCTTTTTTTTTTCTTTGCCAAATCCTATCAAAAGATTATTCCCATACATAGATGTGCAAAAACCTCAATCAAGACTGCTGTTGTCTCACATGACAAACGGAGAAAGTAACCGTAAGCTCTATGTAAACAAGAAGAAGGAGGAGGAGGTGGGTAATGGCTTATAAAGGTGAAAGCCACATGATTTATACACCTCTACTCTTTAGGTAATGGCGACATCCATGTGGTTTCTTATAATATTCATCTGAAAAAAAAGAAAACAAGAATAATAATGTTCTCACTCTTTTGCCAAAGACTTGGATAAATGTTTTATTCGAATTTTGATAGAAGGAGTGAAATGTATTTTTTACAAAATACATGTCGCCATAAAGCATCATTCATCACACGGCAATAGCAATACCATACCAACGGCCAATTGTAAAAGCACGTGGTAATAATCTCCACCGTACATGTTATTGCTTCAGCACCAAAAAGGCGACTATTATTTTAAAGGCTAAAAACTCCTCGACGGCATTCACATAGGCTGTATTGTATGTGTGCTCTGTTCAGCCTATCGTTTTCGATCTACGTGAGAATGTCTAACCGGTGATGCCAACGTGAAACACTTGGCACGCCAAAGACTCCAAAGCACACACGCTCTTCTAGACACCCCGTCGTGATTAAGGAGAGTTGCTCGTACAACGCCTCGACCTTTTATTTCTATAACGGAGTCACACCATATTAAGCTCAATTTAAAATTTAAAATTCATACTCAAGGTTGAGTTCAATCGAGTTTTTAATTTTAAAATTAAATGCAACTCGAAATAGTACATGATAAGCCCGAGATGGATACAATGAAATTTATTTTGATTTAAAAATCTTTAAAAGATATCATTGATTTAATTTAAATAATGATATTAAACTTGATTCTAATTGAGTCAATATTTAAATTTTATTTGAGTTTGAATCGACTTACAAGTTAATTAAATTAAATATTATCAAACTTTAGTTTGACTCAATAATAATTTGAGTGACCTACAAGTAAGATTTTTTCATTTACGTCCCTAATATTTAACCTTTTTTTTTTTTTTGGGCTTTGAAAATGCTTTTAATTGGTATCGCAAAACCTCCGAATTGTTAGCACTTAACCTCCTTTGCTACATGTTTATGGCTCGTCAAACTTAATAGATTTAATCTCAAAATAAAAAATTTTGATTCCGAAGCAGTAACTTCAATCACTTAATTTGCGAATGACATAGACTCTTTCAAAACGACATAATTGCTCGATCGGATCTTCTCACTGAAATGGGTTTGTGGGTTCACGTGGTTTATTCCATTCGGTCAGCTCTAAAAAGGATAAGTTCAAATTGATAACTCAATAATGCGATATATTGATTGTATTATAATCGAATCATTTCATCGTGTAGTCTTGCATACTTAATTTTTGTCCTTTGGAAAAGCCAGGGGAAGATTAAAATTTAAAGAAAAAATTCCGTCAACAATTATAATAAAACCAGTCTCATCCTTTGTCTTTTCTTTTAATATATAAAGACTTCAAAGAGTGTGCAACACGACAAGACGCAGCATTGCATTCGTGAAATTTTACATGGTAGAATTGACCCACAATTTTCAGTCCCCCAAAAAAACCAGACCAGCCACAAGAATAAATGTATAAGAATCAACAAAATAATAGAAAATGTAAAAACTATTATTACTTTAGACATTGGAATACAACATATAGCTCCACTATCATTTACATCTCCAACAAAATCTGAACATTAGGCCAAAACTTATACATAACAAACATCCTATATAACAAACTAACCTTATCTTTATGGTCCCTATTTTACATTCAAACCCCATAAAAAGAAGTAATAAAAAAAGTCCCAAACTCTTTTATCTTTTTTTTTTTTTAATTTCCTCCACCTACTTCTTATTATTATTATACATACCCCGGAGGAGTAGAAAGAGCTCCAATTCGATCTTCAGCACCGGCCTCTTTTTGTCAAAGCTCTGAGTGATGAAGCAGCACATATATATGGTGTCATGTCCCGAACTCGAAAGGTGGAGGGGTAATTATAAAATACACTACGTAAGTAATTGCAGCGGGCGAATGTCTAATATTCTATAACGAGTCCCATGGGAGCTCTGTGGGGGATTCCCTTTCTTCGCTTGCCCATTCTGTAATTTGAAACAGTTGGGGGTGGTGTGGATGGAATAAAACTTCGGACCTTGGTTTTGGTCTTTCTCCTTGCACGAGTATGACCGCCGCTGCTGTTATATGAATCTTCCGAGTCAGACGCCATTAGCTTTTTCTTCACGAAATTCTTTGATGTCCCCACAGTCTGTATTTATTTAATAATTCCCCACCCCACCCCAACAAAATAAATAAATAAAATTACAATATCACCATTATATGTACACCCGCATCCACTCAATAAAATAAAATTAAACATAACAGTACCATATCAGTATTGATGATGTTTTGCAAATAAAATCACCCTTGCATCTACATTTCATGATTTGAAATAATTAAAAATGATCTTAAATTTGTATTAATAAATTGAAAAAAGAAAAATTTGTTAATTTTGGTATATTTTATGGTGTCCCGTAAGAAAGAGAGGTAGGCAATTTTAGTTAAGATTATACCAACACCGCCATTAAGGTTTTGGCAAACAAGGCAATAAAATGATCCACCATATAATACTAATAATAATAATAAAAAAAAACTAATGATATTAACTTTCTAAACATGGTAAAGACTAAAGACATCAATACTCCCTAATCCAATCCCTAATTTTAAACCTTCTTTACAAAAGTTAATGATTACAATCAATGAATAAATAGGAAAAAATGAAAAAAAAAAAAATGGGAAGCATCCGAAGAAACAAGCTTTCCTCTCATCTCATCCATGTCAATTTTGGTTTTCCGATCATATAAAAAAATTAAATAAATGCCGTTGAGGTTATCTTATATTCACACGCGACAGTATGTGAATGTACCTTACAACCGAGAGAACAGAACCGGAACGAATCCAGCAGGCTTCGTTCACAGACTTCGCAGGTATTAGTGACACCTTTTCCAGGCCTAGGTTGTGGTCTCTCATTCAAGAAGACAACCCTTGCACTGTTTATTATGTAAGTTTGGACACCGGTTATGTCCAGAAACTTCTGTATTTCAGACACCCTGATAACATCATGGTAAGAAGACCTCCTTATCTGTCAAAATTTCACCAACAACAAGTTTAGTTATAATTAACAACACATACTCCCCAGTCAAACTGACTTTTAACAACGTTTCTCTTCTTTTGTATAGAAAGATTGAGCTATAATTGCTATAATCTCAAAACCCAGCTGCGCAATCGCGAAATGAAACCCTCTTCCCAACAGGGGGCCACATTAACTATTGGGAGAAAATAAGGAGGTAAAACTGAGAAAGTACCGTTTTCTTTTTTCACCAATTTTTTTCCAGATAAGCTTTTGGAAAAGATGTTATGATAGGAATTGTGATCAGGTGATGATGGCTAACCTGGATGGTGCGATGATCCTTGTGATCGTAAAGACAAGTAGAGCAAAGAGGACCATTGGTACAATCCAAGCAATACATATTGCACTCACTTTTATGTGAATCAACATGTACTATGCATTGACCAAAAAAGCTCTCTTTCAGCAGTGGCTTCAACCATGGCGGCCATCTATTGTTTTCTTCATCATCTGGACCTCCTGCTCCCTAGTATTTGAATCCAACCCAACAACAACACAAACCCAATACAATTAATAACATTCATGACATCAATCAAAACAACAGAAACAACAGTGAATTACTGTTACCATGATTCTTCTGTTTTTGGGCTTGATTTCAAAGATTGTATTGTCTTGATTTTCCATGATAAGGTTGAGAATTCCAGAATGGAACAGAGTTGTTTTTTTTTGAAAGAGAGAGTTTTTGGTTTTGGGGCTTGTGAGGAAACGGGAAGGAGGTACAAGTACAATTACAAAGGTGGACTGGTTGGGTCGTTCTTATCTGTTCGAAGTCTACTACCGAACCCAACTCCGAAGCTGAACCTAATTAATAAAATGATAATTAAGAGGTGCGTTGGCATCAGGATCTAAGTCCCCCTCATTGATACAAAGCCTTCTAGATTATATAATGGAATTGAGTATAACTATTTAGACTGGGGCATTTAGTTAGCTTTACTTGATACGTAAATTTTTGGTGGATTTTTAAGATTAAGATTTATTCGTTAACTAATTTAATTAACATGGAAATAAGAAGTCTTCCTTCATATTTATGATTAGTATTTAATTAACTAATTTTTAAGTCTTCCTTCATATTTATGATTAGTATTTAAAAAAACAAAAAAACCAATTTCGATTTAGGTTACCTTAAGGAATAAGAAGTTGAAACGAAAATACTTTTCAATTTTTATACCCTTATCTTTTGACTAAATGTATGATTAATTGTACAATTTTTTTTTTAACTCTAGATCAATATCCCATAACATTCATTAGTAGAATTTTATGTATATCTTTATCATTCTACATTTATTTTATTGTAGGGATATTAATTTATGTTAATGAGTCATACTTGTATCTTATTTTATATTAAAATCTTTATAGAGTAAAAGAGTGTAAAATTAGATAGAATTTATAAATAATTAATTATACTATAATTATTTTTAGTCATAAACATGTTTGTTGTGCCATATATTTTACCTGTTTTGCACTTTATCACTATAATGATACTTCTAGTTATATCAAATAACATTCGTATTATCTTATCATATTATAAATTACTAAACAATTTTGTCATAATAGAGTTTGTAGGGATGGGGTTACTTTTGATTTTTCAAACCATTTATTTGACAATTTATGCCTTCTAAACTAATGACTAGGATAGGATGGGGACTTCCATGCACGCGAAGGGTCATCAGCCTTGTCATACAGCTTGAACAAACACACGCCATCCACTTTATGTTTTTGCCTCTTAACTATCAGCATTGGATGTTTTTTTCCTAATCTTTTGGGTTATCAATCGGGTTTCAATGCTTTTCCACTTTAGCAAAAACTTTCATGGAATAAAGGAGACAGGTAAAATGAAAGAAAAAGGAATTTAAAAGAACTAAATCAGTATTTTTATAAGTTTTAATATATATATATATATATATTAAATTATAAAATAGTATTTTCACGATCTCAAATATTGATTATATGCTGCTATTTTATTTTATATAAATACTAATTTTGTGGCCGGTACAATACGTGGCCTCTAATCAATAATCTTTTATATGCTTATATTTTGCTATGTGGAGATTGTGTTAAAAGTTTATTGAAACGAGTTGGATTATTTGTCCTCCTTGTTTAATTGATATCTACTGACTTTTATATTTTCGAATAGCTGTTCACGTTTGTTCCAGTAAAATCTTCTAGTGAAAGAAATATAAATTATGGAAAACATTTAAACATAACGAAATCTATGAGATTCGAGTTGTTTTTAAGTTAAAGCATTAGCAAGGCACGCATATTTCATCCGTTTTGATGAGCTAACTTACAGACTGTCATTATTAAATAGTGAAAGACATACAGTTCTTGTCTGCAAGAAGACTTTATTTTAAAGATTTGGAAAAATATTACTAAATACCTAAAAGATAATAATAATAAGAAGACAATTGTACTTCTATTAGTTACTAGACAATGCTGTACTCATGTTGCGGATACAAATTTTTTTTCTAATTTAATAAAAAAAAAAAAGCACAGAGATGAAATAAAAAATTGAAAGGAATATAAATGTCCGAAAAACCCACTTTAATATTCTAGGTATATGACTGGATTTAAACCTTTCGGTACTGGTTGTGGAGCACTGTGATTATAATTGGGTGTGCTTATGCTTGTAGGCAGTGACGGAGGACGATGGGGTTCATGAATAATATATCAATATACATAATCAAAATCAAATTGTAATGGTATTGATTGTGACTATAATTAAATACACTTGTAGATTTTATATGAAAGCGGAGTAAGTCGGTGTTTGACTGGGTTAAGCGAATTTAATGGGTGATTGCTGCATTTGGTAAATGGGTTAGGGCTAATGCTTGTGCCGCCAGGAATTGATGTATCATCAGTCTTTGATCATTGCTTCACTTTTATACCATGAATGTTCGAAGTTTTTATTCAAACTAAGATGAGGTAGAAGCCGGTTCGAACCGTTTATTACTTTCAAAGCAAGGATATCATAAAACGCCACACTAGAAACTACCATGTTTGCACACTACAAACAAACGCAAACCCATGTATGACGTGTTACGCGTTTGTCCCTGTCTGGTTCCTGGATATGTCAGCCTCCAGCCTTCAGCCTTCTCATATACATAAAGAAAGTTCAAAGAACTTTCACAAATTAAATTACATTTAATTCAAATATCTTTAGCAGTAACTTTTCCCTTTTTTATTTTATTTTATTTCATATATGTTTGCTTTCAACTATTACCTCAAATTAGAGAAAGGAAATCAAATCAACCTAAATTTATTAAAAAATTAATATTTATATTATTAGATTATAAAAATTTGAACTTTTTAACTGATAACTTAAAATTGAAAATATTCCATAAAAACTTTTTACCAACCATTTTTAATTTCTATTATAGATGAAGTTCTGTAACAGTGCGGAAAAATTCTTAAGAGGCTATATTGATTATTGACTTTTTAGTTTTAAGTGCTTGCATAGATATGAGTGTCACTGCTAGTGACTGGCCATTAGTTGGTGTGGTGATCAGCTTTAGAAATATACTAATATATAAGAAAAAAAAATTACTTGCTCGTTTTAAAAATCTAATTCATTTTTTTAGTTTTATTTGATAATTTTGATGATGATTAAACCCTAACATACCACTCATTGGCTGTGGCTTTTATCTTCTAATATTACATATAGGTAAAAGCTATTAGTAATTACAAACTCTTAAAATTATCATAGAATAAAGTCTAAAATTTTTATGATAATAAATATCGAGAAGTCCAAAGAAACACGCTCCTGAATACTACGTCTTCTAGGAAATAATACAAAGAGGTCAGCTTCCAAGGGGTTGTATTCGAAGATCATGTCACAGGCCTGCAATATTAAATGACTAATTTTATTTTGATAAATACCCAAAAATATCATACGAACCAAGCAAGATCACGATTCTCTTTCAAAAGAACAATATCTTGAAAGCCAATTATATATTCCTAAACCAATTTTTCTATAATTGAACAGCAAAAACTTTCCGTAGAATCTTTTGAATTTGGCACAAATCTCAGTATAATGATAACACCTCCCCCCAATTATTCTACTTGCAGCATCTTTTTCCCCTCGTTTAAATACAAAATAAATAATACTCGCTTTTAGCTGGTCCAATCCAATGTACTATCAATTATTTCCTTCTGAAGCACCACATCCACATAGATAATGGACATGAAGTTTAGTGATGTCACGGCCTAATTTGATCTATCTTGTGAATATTTCCAAAATCCTATATATAAATGTGTACAAATACTTCTAGTTTGAAAAATGTTAATGAATATTTTAAAAATATCTAAAAAACTAAATAAATAAATTTTTTATTTTTATCGTAAAAATATATAGGCACAGGTGCTTGGGAGGATAAACTGCAAGAGTGAACGTGTTCTTCAAAAAACTCATAGCAAAAAATACATGAAATGCCCATCACCTTACAAAAATTTCCAGACTATTGAGATTTAATTTCAATAATCTCATATGTTTTCACTATAATTGTATTTATTGCGAACGTTAGCAGTTGCACCATTCTCTTCTAGATGGAACATAGATAATGCAAGTCAACTCTTTAGCTCACGGACATATGATTGACATCACATAGAATATATCGATATTAAGTAAAATAGACTCGAACCTTTTTCTGCCAGATCCAAAAAAATCAAATGGATATTTATTACGTAGAAGCAACATTAAGGATAGGTGACTACAACATTATACATAATGGATGAGAAAATGTCAATAAACGGAGAAATTATTGAGCTCTATTATTAGAAGAAAATGAGATTTGTCGATACATTGCCAAGTGCATCCTTCTTGTCTCTAGTGTTTTCACGGAAATAAGATAAGCGTTGCGCTTCCAACAGTTAGTTCTCAATAAATTGGCAAAAAAAAAAAAAAAGAGTTCTCAATAAGAGGGATGGGCTGCACTGATTAAGAGATAAAGGATAAATAGTCTTAGTAATTTCTCATATTATTATGACATGTGAAGGGAAGAAGGTATGCCAAGCTTTGTTCGTTTGAGCAATCATCGGATTAAAAGCTAGAAGGCTAGGATTAGATTCTCTTCTTACGGGAGTAACTAACGAGTATCTATAGCGAGGAGACCACTATCGTATTACTTTTGTTTTGAATATTCCAATTAATAGGACTATATCCTACTACAAAAACGTGGATTTTTGAAGGAATATAATGAGCTAAAGAGTGTGAAGAGATCCCATTGGTAAGGTTAGGTTGAAGAGTCCATAAGAGATCATGTTAATGCTTGATTCATATTAAAAGATGCTGAGGTTAGTGAGCTTTTTTCCCAAATTACTAATTTAAAACTCCCTATATTATCCCAAATATAGTCTAATTATTTAGATCCCATCATTGATCCAAGCAACTAATGTTATATATGATAAAAATAAGAATATAAAGAAGTTAGCCCATCCAATACCTATCATTTTTATGTTGCTATATTATATACCTCGATTTCAATAAATATAATAAGACTTAACTTATACTTGAATATTTATTTCAGTAAAAATCAGTGGGTACGTTTGTACAAATACAATTACTACTACTGCTAATACCGCTAACAACAACAACAATAGTAATAAAACATTTGGAATCCACAGCATGGCAAAGCATTTGGAATATGCAGAGAGTGGCCTGTAGGCTGTAGGTCTTTATTGTGTGTCTGCAGGGGATGCACCATTATCACATTATGCACTTCAGCTTTATTGCTTTGTCTTTATTCATTTAGCAATTTTCTTCTAGTAATTTAAAATTGGTGTCCAACTAAGTCCCACATTTGAAGGGTCATTTTGTTTGCAGGATTTGCATAAACTTCCTAGGATTAGATGCACCCATAGTAGTTTTTTATACTACATTAGTACATAGCATTACTGTGACGGATCTAAGACTATTTATATTTCATAACCATCGAAAGTTTATATATTGAAGTATTGTTTGGTTGATAATGATATATCCAACGATTTTATCCTGTTTTTTAGAAAGTCTTCCATCTTGAAAGTAATCTCAAATGTGCAATACTTAAGAATACAACTTCAAATTATTAGAGTAAGAAAAAAAAAAAAAGAAAATGCCTAGATTAAAATTCTATCACACTCTATTTAAAAGGTATAATGGAAACTATCAACAAGAAACGTATGTGTTATCATAGCGTCATTTCCATGTTATAGCTTAAGTTTGTTTGTTATCTCATGTTTGGCAAATTGTTGTACCTTTTGAGTTTTGTATTTTACTTTTTTTTTTTTTTTTATGGTGCATGTGCTATTTATTTTTTAGTATTTTGCAAATTTCACAATGGGTAAAATTTAAAAATTAATTCTATTCTCACAAATTAATTCAAATACTGCTATTGTACATAGATGATGGGGGAAATTAAAGAAAGAGAAAGGTCAATTGAGGAAGTGGGTTTGGACCGTTTTGTCAAAAAAATGGTCAAAGAGTTCAGACCTAAGGTAAATAATCCAATGGATGTTGAGTAGTGGGTTCATGAGTTAGAAAAGATATTGAGGTGCTAGGAATTCCTAACAATAAGAAGGTAAAATATGTTGTTTATTTGTTAAGAGGCTCGACTTCCGATTGATGGTTAAGTATTTCTAAACAACCAAGGAGTAATCATATGGGAAAAGTTCAAGGAATTGTTGTATGAGCAATATTTCTATATAGCAAAAGGAGAACAATTTAGTTTTAAATTGAAAGTACATAGGCCAACAAGATTGCCAACACATAAATTGTGGGATAAAAGTATGATAGCTTCTGTAGCAGTTGAGGCTAAAGATTTGATGAAAATTGGTAGACTGAGGGTAGTGAAGGAGTTTATTAAAGTATTTTCGGATCATCTACAAAGTTTACCCCTAACAAGGGAGATTGAATTTAGTATAAATATAGTGCTTGGTACAGCCCCAATATCTAAAGCACCTTACCTTATGGCACCTATAGAATTGAAGGAATTGAAAGACTAAATACAAGAGCTATTAGACAAGAAATTTATTAGACCAAGTGTCTCACCTTAGGGTGCATTGATTTCTATTTATAAAGAAGAAAGATAATAGTATGTGGTTATGTATAGACTACTGGGAGTTGAACGGGGTTATAATTAAAAATAAATATCCCCTCCTAAAGATTGATGACTTGTTTGATTAGTTACAAGGAGCTCAAGTCTTCTCAAAGATAGAATTGAAATTTGGGTACCATCAATTGAGGATCAAGGAGGAGGACATCCAAAAAACTGCTTTCGGAACTAGATACGGGCATTATGAGTTCCAAGTAATGTCTTTTTGACTCACAAATGCACTGGCAGCTTTCATGGATTTAATGAACTGCATTTTCAAGGAATACTTAGACAAGTTTGTCATCGTGTTCATAGATGACATTTTAATATACTTCAGAAATGAAGAAGATCACGAGCAGCACTTGAAAGTAGTATTTAGCAAATTGTAAGTAGAAAAGTTATACACCAAGTTTAAGAAATGTGAGTTTTAGCTGAAGTAAGTCACCTTTTTAGGACATATGATTAGTAAGGATGGATTATATATAGATCTTGAGAAGATAAGAGCTATAAATGAATGACTCAAGCTAAATACTATAACAAAAATTAGAAGTATAGTAATCTAGCAACAATGATCACAACTTAAAAGAAAATATTAGAAGATATGTAGAAATTAGACTTGGAGATTATGACTCATGAAATTGGAGCTAGACTTGCCAGCCTACAAATACAGCTAGTGTTAATTGATAGAATAAAGGCTCACAAGCTGGAGATAAGGGAATACAAGAAATAAAGAAAAGAATGGAAGAGGGAGGAGCTGTAGAATTTATTGAAGATGTAGAGAGGGTGTTGAGGTATGGTCACAGGCTAGGTGTGCCAAGTGTAAATGAACTAAAGAAAGAGATATTGAAAAAGGCACACTATTCTAAGTACTTTATACACCTTAGAAGTAACAAGATGTATAAAGACCTAAAGAACCATTATTTATAAAGGAATATGAAGAGAGAAGTGGTTGATTATGTATCTAAGTGTATAACTTATCAATAGATTAAGATAGAACATTAGAGACTCGTTGGCATGTTGCAACTTTTACTTATACTAGAATGGAAATAGGAACATGTGACCATAGGCTTTGTCACAACACTACCTCGATTGGTAATTAAATTGGACACAATTTGGGTAATTGTTGATTGACTTACAAAATCGGCACACTTCATACTAATAGGTACTGGGTATAAACTAGAGAAGCTGGGACAAATTTATATCAAAGAAATTGTAATGTTGCATGGGATATCATTCTCCATGGTGTCAGATAGAGATACGAGATTTGTGGGGAGGCCTTGGAATAATCTACATAGAGCTTTGGGGACAAAACTACAATTTAGTACGACTTTTCACCCATAGATAGATGGTCAGTTAGAGTAAGTGATTCAGATATTAGAGGATATGTTGAGGGCATGTGCATTAGACCTTGGTGGAAATTGGGATGAACATTTGCCTTTAGTGGAATTCGCCTACAACAATAGTTATTAAGCTACCATCCAAATGGCACCATATAAGGCGTTGTATGGAAGAAAGTGCCGATTGCCATTACATTGGGATAAGGTAGGTGAGAAATAAATATTAGGACTTGATTTAGTGTAAGGTGTAGTAAACAAAGTGAAGTTAATCAAGCAAAGAATGTAATCAACCCAAAGACGCTAAAAGTCATATGCAGACAAGAGAAAATGCCCATTGGAGTTTCAGGTGGGAGATTATGTGTTGTTGAAGATTTCACCTACGAAGGGAGTGATAAGATTTGGATTAAGGGGGAAATTAAACCCTAGATATATGGGACCCATTAAAGTCTTGGATAAAATTGGACCAGTAGCATACAAACTGGCATTGTCACCAAGTCTGGTTGGATTACACAATATATTTCACATTTCCATGCTAAGGAAATATGTGCCAAACCCAAATCAAATCACTACATTGCAACCTCTACAAGTGCAGCCAAATCTCACAATAATGAAGAGACCCATCAGAATTGTGGATGCTAAAGAGCAAACTTTGAGAAGACAGGTTATCAAGTATGTTAAGGTGCAATGGAGTAATCAAACTGAAAGAGAAACAACATGAGAACTAGAAGAAGAGATGAGAAGAAGATACCCAGAACTCTTCAGTGATCTAGGTAATTTCGAGAACGAAAATTCTTGTAAGGGAGGGAGAATGTAAATACCCGAGTATTATTTTATATATTTGTGGGTGTAATTAATAATAATAAAAATCTACCAATGATGATACGAGAAATAAGAATTATGAATGGAGACATGATGGTCATTTCGCAACTTAGGTATATAAACTTCTTTTACCTAGGGTTAACATTATTTTCTTCATTTGCTTCTCATAGAACTCTAGAGCCTTCTTATGTGAATCCATAGAGAAGGAGATGACCTTTTCCCACCAATGGCTTATCGGATTAAGGTAAGTACATAAATCAACGATTGTGAATCATGATTTAAGTATGTATATGGTAGCGTAGGAAATTAACGTATTGAGGTTTACAAATCTAGATCAATCAGTGATACACAAGGGACGAAACAAGCGATTCACTCATCATAATAACAAATTGGGTCAAGTGTATCTACTAGTATATTACATTATGAATTTTATGTTAGATGGATCGATTAAGTTAAAGTGAATAGAAATCGAACTGATACACGGCCCCCCAACATGACCGTGTTGGAACCATACTGAAAACTAAAAGTGAACCGAGAGATATACGGCCTCCCAACACGACCATTTTGGAGACCGTGTTGAAAATCAAAGGTGAATAGAGAGATACATGGCCTCTTAACACGACCATGTTGAAAATTAAAAGTGAACCGAGAGATATACAACTTTCCAACATGATAGTGTTGGAGACCGTGTTGAAAATCAAAGGTAAACAGAGAGATATACGACCGTGTTGAGACCATGTTAAAAAAAAAATTCAACATAACCTATTAACACAACTGTGTTGATGAATAGTGAACAGAAAGATTTGAAGAAAAAAAAATGACTTAGTGAATGGAGAGAGATACATGACCATGTTAAGACTAAAAAGGGGGGGGGGGGGTGGGTTGGAAACAACATGACCTCTCAACATGACCATATTGAAGACTATGTTGGAAAAAAAAATGCATACGACCTTTGGCACAATCGTGCACTATCTCACACTCAATTATACGGCTCCCAACATGACCATGTTGAGTTGAAACATGTCTAGTCTACTTTTGATATTTATAGGAATATAATTCTAAAGTCAAACCATTTGAATCATGTATAAATTTGAAAAAATTGTGAAGCTAGAAAAGTATAAAACAAACTAAGTTTTGTAAAGTCATGTACGTATATATCATGTTTGTTGCTTATGTTTGATAAAATAGACTTTTGTGTGTGGGTTTAATAATATTGTAAATGAATCGGATTAAGTGTGCATGTGATTGTGAATTGCTAGGTCCATGAAACCGAGTATGGGTCGGTGTTCTTAGGGTGGCACCCCGATGATTGGTATGTGATGTTGTCCTTAGTGGAGTTGTGTACCGAAATGATCCAAGTCTTATGTGGAAGATTGTGTTGTGAAATATTGTGATGTGGAAGGCTATGACATGTATTGTGAAAGGTTGATGTGCGATGACTCATGGACTCATGGATAGTGGAGAGTACCTACTGCCATATATATATATATATATTTATGGTTGTGGAAGGTTGATGTGCGATGACTCATAGACTCATGGACAGTAGAGAGTACCCATTGTCATATATATATATATTATTATTATGTATGGAAAGAGATTAATAGATAGAGGATAACCTTTATCATATATATATATATATGTATATATTGTTTGTGGATGGATTATGAAATGATGTTTAGGAATGTTTATGTATGAAGATGTTTATGTTGTGATTGCGTATCAGCTAAAGATTATGAAAGATAAATAAAATTTTGAATGAATGTTATGGTGCATTTTGCATGTGTTACTATTTTTGGCATGGCATGCATGTGTATGTGTAGGTATGCATTGTACTGGGCTTTAGCTTACTCCTTGTGGGAATTTTTTTTTAGCTATAGATGCCATAGAAGAGATTGTAGGATATGTTGAAAACTTAGGGGAAACAACTCAAGATCAGAACAATGAAGAGAATGTAGAATACTTTTATTACGATGACTAGTAGATAAATTAACGAAAGACATGTTGGATTTTATTTAGTCATTTTGGGAATTTCTATTGTAAGTGAATGTTAATTACTTTCGTTGTTTGATTTGAGAAGAATGTTGATGACTTATTATTAAAGATGGGAAATTTTATTAATTTCTGTTATGCAGCAGATGATTTATGATTATTATCAGAAGTACATGAATGAGAGTATTTGAAGAATAATAATGATTGAGCTTTGCCGTGTCTTCAGGAAATGATGACACATGGTAGGCCGTAACGTACTCGAGTTTTGGGGTGTTACATATTCCTTCTAAAGCCTACATTTGGGATGGCCTAATGAGCATAACTCAATCAATCTAGACCATTAACAATCAAATCAATCTAATGATAATTATAGATCACCTATCCTTATAAATATACTCATTAGCCCTCCTCCCTAAAGAAAGAACTTATTGAGATTAGCTATTTTTCTCTACATTTCTTCTCTATTTCACCTATTTATTCATTTAGAGATGTTTGAAGTGTAATTTATATCTATATCACCTAAAGTATGAAAAGTGAATAATATGTATACAATATTTATTAATGATTTCTCACATTTTCAAAAATCAAATCATCAAAGGTTATTTGTGACCAAGGTTGTCAAAATCGCGATTTTACATAGAATTACTAAGGGGTCTGTAGAATTGGAATGTAGAAACGAAAGTTTCTACAACCTATGTAAAATAACTTCCAAATATTGTAAATTTACTTATAATAGTCATTAAAAAATATAATGGATAATAGAAATAAGGAAATTTAGCATTTATTTTGGCCGTAAATTGCAAATTTGCAATAAAAATCATAATATAGATAATCAACCATAAGTTGTATAATATAGATATTTTATTTCTAAAATGTTAAATCATGTATAAAACGAGTTTCACCTAGTTATATATATATAAACTAAAAGATAATAGATAAAATTTAAAAATCAATTATGACTTTAAGAAATTACTAATAAATAAAAGTTGATAATGAAGATATACCATTAGAAATGAGTAATATAAAAAAAAATGACAAATAACTATTAACCAAAAGTAAATAATAAAAAATGTACTATAATAAGAAAATTCTTCAAAATTATATATTACTAGGTAAATTTTTGCACTATTCGTAATTATCAATTCAAAATATATTTACTTAACAATATATATTTAAAAGTATTATAACTATGAGATATTGAAAAGATAGAAATATAAATACATTTATACATTTCTTATAAAATTAAAAATCTAAAAAATTCTTATAAAGTTAAAGTTATCTATCATTTATTTTATTTACTATTACAAAAATATTAATTAAAATAAGAAAAATTGCAATAATTAAACATGAGTGCTTAACATGAACATGATAAAAAACAGGAACAGGAAAACCGATGACCAAAGAACATAAACACGAAGACTTCAACTCAATGCAACACACCAACAAGCAACGAGTGATGACTGATGAACATACAACAACAATAGCAGCAACTCCTGAAGGTTGATATTTACCCCACACAAGATCGACACTCAAGATTCAAGATTAGAAAAAAAAAAATACTATTTGAAGTTTTAAGTTTCTACTAAACAAAAGGAACCAATGGGAAAAAGTAAGAACAGAAAGTTAAAAATAGCACACCTACATACCGTGACGCCTGATGTAGTTGAAGAATGAAAGCTATAGCCTACAAATTTACTTGAATTTTGGGCTAGGCTAGGCTTCTCTGGGTTGCATGTCGTCAACTAGGCTGGGCTACTTCCTCTTCACTCCTTCTACTGATGGAAAATAAGACCTTATAGTAGAAACGTGGAAACGCTAGTGGACTCGCGGTTTTACTGATTCTACGTGTGGAATCGGGATTCTACTACTATTTTACCTCAAAAACGTTTTTACATGCAAATTGATTAGGAATGTGCTCACCAACTCATAAAATTGTAGAAATGTGCGAGTTAACTCGCAAATTTGACAACACTATTTGTGACTATTGAAATATTAATAAGTCAAATGAATTCCTAATTTTTTTGTTGTGATTGAAAATAAGAGATGCTATTATGGTGATGGATAAATACCTTAGATTTTTATATGTGAGATTCAACTTCATCTTGGATAGGCATACTAAGTTGATGAAAAAAAATTACATAACTTTAGACAAAATTTTGATGAGGCATAGTGATTTTATAAGAGGGATGTTACATTTATGATTTCAATTGATGGACTATAGAAGTTGAGTTTGTAGGAAGAGATTCAATTGTGAAAGACAAAAGTGATTACTTTTATTGAGAGGTTGTAAATATATATACAAGTGTATAAGCGGGGAATTAAAAAACAGAATAATAGAATATATGCAAAACCTATCTCTATTAGGAAAGAATCACAAATAGACATAAATGTTATTTATAAGGCGTACCCCACCCCTTAAACTTTAGGTGCTGGAAGCTTCAGTAGCTGAAGTTTGTCATGTAAGTAGCTAAAGATGAGTGGAGTGGGCTTTAGTCAATAAATCGACCAACTGGTCATTGCTATTGAGATGCAAAAGAGCAATATTGCTAAGTTGATAGTGATGGCAAGCAAGATGACAATCCAACTCAATATGTTTAGTTCGCTCATGAAAGACATTATTATGGGTAATCTAGATTACACTCTTACAATCATAGTGAATAGAGGTAGGAGTAGAGAAGGAAATGCCAAAGTCTACAAGAAGTCGCCGAAGCTAGAAAACTTCGACAGTTGTATCCGCGAGTGCACGATACTTCGATTTAGCACTAGAGTGAGAAACATTATCTTGCTTTTTGCTTTTCTAGGAAATTAAAGAGTTCCGCAGAAAAACCAAGTATCCAGTAGTAGAACGCCTATCAGTTACATCACCAGCCCAATAGACATCTGAATAGGCAATAAGAGTGGGAAGTGATGAAGATGACGATAATAATCCACGATGTAAAGTACCACATAGATAGCGAATAATACGTAAGATAGTTACATAATGGATGGAATGGGGCCATGAACTGAGATACCACATGAACTGCATGAGCAATATCTAAGCGAGTAATGGTGAGGTAAGTAAGCATGCCCACTAATTGACGATAAAGAGTTGGAGTGGAGAGCAACTTGCCATCTGTTGTCTGTAGTTTAGTGTTGACAACAAGAGGAGTGTCACAGATTTTATCATCGCGAAAGTGAGGAAGGCGAAGAATTTCATAGGCATACTTCATTTGAGAGATAAAATACCCATTAGAACTTCAACTAACCTCAATACCAAGGAAGTAGCTTAATTGACCCATATCTGTCATTTCAAATGCTCAAGCGAAGTATTGCTTAACTTTGGAGATGCCTTACATATCACTTCCCGTCAAAATCATATCATCCACATAAAGCAATATAAACACATCACCATGTGTAGTACGATGGATAAAGAGGGCATAATCATTAAGACTTTACTGGAAACCAAACTGAAGGACAATAGAACGAAATTTTTCAAACCAGGCACGAGGAGCCTGTTTAAGACCATATAGTGCCTTTTTGAGATGACACACGTGCCTTAACTGAACCTCAAGTCCCTATGGAGGCTCCATATACACCTCTTCTTTAAGATTTCCATTGAAGAAAGCATTCTTGACATCCATTTGATGAAGATCCCAGTTTCGTAGAGCAATAAGAGCAAGAAGAACTCTAATAGTAGTCATGCGAGCAACATGAGCAAAAGTCTCATCATAATCAAGATCATGTTCTTGGGTAAAACCTCTAGCTATTAAATGAGCTTTGTAGCGCTCTATGGATCCATCAGTAAGAGTCTTGACCTTGTATACCCACCTGCATCCAACAATTGACTTTCTTGGAGGCAAAGAGGCAAGTTCCCAAGTAACAGTTTTATGTAAGGCAGATAATTCTAATTGCATAACCTTGACTCAATGAGGATGCACACATGCCTCCTTATAGGTTTGTGGTTCATGCACGTCAAAAGAAGAAACTGCATGGCAATCATAATTTGATAAGTAGGGGGGTAGGGCTCCAGTGCGAGAGGGATACCTGGGTGAGGAAGGCGAAGATGGTTTGGCCAAGGGTGGATCGGTGGCAGCATGTGGTGATAGCGTGTCGATCTCAGTAGGGGAAGTAGGTGAGGGAAATTGAGAGTAGTATTCGGTAAAAGGATCAATGTATGTAGGTGGGGTAGATGTGGAATTTTTTGGTAATAACATGTAAGGTATATTTTCCTAAAAAATGACATCCCAACTAACCCTTATACAGTTGGCATGAGGATCCTAACAACGATACCCTTTGTCTTGTATTCTATACCCTATAAAGATACATAACTGAGACCTAGGGAAGAGTTTTGAAGGTCGTTTTGACTATGATAGTAGGACAAAGCAAGTTGACCCAAACTTCCTAAGATGAGTATAGTTGGAAGGAGCACCATAGATGAGTTCATAGGGTGTTTAGCCATTTAGAAGTGGTGTAGGTATGTGATTGATGAGATATATAACTGTGAGAGTAGCTTCCCCCTAGAAGTGAGATGATAGTTTTGATGTGAGGAGATGTGTGCAAACTGTTTCGATTATATGTCGGTGTTTTCTTTCAGAAATGCCATTTTGCTGAGGTGTATGTGGACATGATAATTGTGGTAAAGTGCCATGCAAGGAAAGTAGATCAAGAAAGCGTTTAGAGTAATATTCCCCACCCAAATCCGATCGAAAAACTTTAATGCGAGTTTGAAATTGTATGTATATCATGGTAGTGAATTTAAGATATGCATCATAAACATAAGATTTTTGGTGTAAAATAAACAACCAACAAAATCGAGAATAATCATAAATAAACAAGACATAATATTTAGATCCACTTAGAGAAGGTTCAGAAAAGTCCAAACATCACTATGGATTAAATCGAAAGGTGCTTTACTTCGTGAATTACTCAAAGGAAAAGGAATAGAATGTTGTTTTCCTAAAATACAATTTTGACAATCAAATTTTGAAGTTGGAGAAACAGAGCCTATACTACCATTATCAGCTAAAGTCTTTATTCTTGATATGGAGGGGTGTCATAAGCGATCATGTTAGAGAGAAAGAGAGATGGAGGCGGCAAGTTGAGGTGAGCTAATGGGAACATGGAGATAATCAAGGTGATAGAGACGACTAAACCTACACCCCTTCCTACATAGCGTCCATGTTCGCAAGTCCTATATATAACAAGTGTTTTAGTTAAAATAAACACACATATCTTGATCACAAAGCTAGGAAATTGATATCAAATTCATAGTTAATTGAGGCACATAAAGAACATGTGGTAATGTCAATTTAGGTGATTGAATTGTACTAATTTGCTTTGTGATAAGAGAGGAATTATCTACATTGTAGACAGTAGAAATATTTGGAGACATGGGAAATTTTGGGCGAAAAAGATTAGGTAAAAAGGTCATATGATTTGACGCGCTTGAATCCAAAAACCATAAGGGTTCACGAGGCATACCTGGAGTAATGGTTGTGGAAGCTGCAATAGAATTACCTTCTTTTAGCATAATCTGATTAAACAACATTTTCAACCATTCCTTGAACTGTAGTCTACAATTGGCTCATGGAAAACGAGTCATCAAGAGAGGGGATCGAAGCTGGTGGATCAATGGATGACGTGGCGATCGCAACTTTAGGGTTAGTGAGCTAATTCTTGCATTGCAAACGAAGACAATTCTGTTTAGTATGCCCTACTTTCCGACAATAATTGTAATAACCTTTACGTTCTCATAACCGATGAGGTTTAGATGTAAGAGCAAGAGTAGAATCAATAGCACCATCAAGAACCTTGTTTCGGCGAGTTAGCTTAGAGATTAATTCAGGCAGAATATCTTTGACAAATGGTTGTGGAGATCGATGGATGATAGACCCCTTAAGATATTCAAAATCACCATTGAGTGCATGAAGAAATTGAAAGGTTTTTTTTTCCTCCAAATAACATTTAAACTCTTTATTTGAAACTAAGGTCTCGGACAAAGTAAGATAATATTGTTCTCATAAAATAGTCATTTGTGCAAAAAACTCTGATATGCTCTGTGAGTTTCCTTGACGAACTTGACGAATCTCTGATTCCAATTAAAATTGACGATCAAGATCTTTTTGCAAATAAGTCGATTTGAGTGTCTTCTAAATTTCTTTTGTGGAATCTGAATCTACAATGGACATAGTAATCACCTTCGAACAGTTCATCTGAATGAGAGAGATGACAAAGTAATTTTTGTACTCCCATAGTTCAATGTCAAAATTAGATGCACTAGCCTACATTGACGGATTAGGTGAGGCTCCTGTAATAATTTTCCAAAGCGCCATACCCTTGAGAACCGAGGTCATAGACTTGGCCAGTAGGTGTAATTCGGACTATCGAGTTCTACGTTAATGAACTTCAAGGTGAGTTGGGACTCTTGGGAAGCCATAGGAACGTAAGAGGGGTGATGAGGGCTAGCGGAAAAATATGTGGATAGCGGCCACTTAGGAAAACCCAGGACCTTTCAAAAGAACTCTGATACCATATAAGAAGAGATTCAATTATGAAAGGCAGAAATGATTACTTTTATTGAGGGGTTGTAAATATATATACAAGTGTACAAGCGATGAATTAGGAAACAGAATAATAGAATATATGCAAAACCTATCTCTACTAGGAAAGAATCACAAATATATATGCAAAACCTATCTCTATTAGGAAAGAATCACAAATAGAAATAAATATTATTTATAAGTCTATTTACACGCCTAATAGAGTTTTACTTTGGAATTGTACATATTCTTTTAAAATCTATCTATTACATGAAATAATGAATTATTTGCAATTTACGATGTAGAGTTTTATATAATGGTCCTTTCTTATGCATCGGTGTTATGT
Organism: Laguncularia racemosa; assembly: GCA_037954665.1. Classification (NCBI taxonomy): domain Eukaryota; kingdom Viridiplantae; phylum Streptophyta; class Magnoliopsida; order Myrtales; family Combretaceae; genus Laguncularia; species Laguncularia racemosa. The sequence continues at coordinate 5,030,634 of JBBMOL010000016.1, forward strand.
ACAATGAAATTTTATGACCTAGCATTATGAAGAATATAATTGGTTTTAAGCCTAGAAATGGGAATATTCTATTACGGATTTATCTAGAAGAAAATTAAGCATCGACTCAAAGCTTGACCATTGGTGGTGAATGAGATCACTACATGCCGAACGAAATCCATGAAAACCCCAAGTTCTCTAAAGGTTTCACAGGGGCAAACACAGGACGGAGAATGAACCAAGTGTTTGGCGAAATGGCCATCTCAGGATCACCAAATGCAGATTTGCAAATCAAATCGTATCGAATCATGCATATACATGAGACTTAATGGCCATTCGGTACGACTGCACCAAGGAAAACAGTGAGTGCTTTTATTCCCACTACGAATCATTGTCATTGTCACTACAATTCATTTTTCAACAATATCTACTCCATATCTTTGTCCTTTACGTATTGACGTAGTCACTGTTGAATTTGAACTCATATTCTCAAGAAAGAAAACGGCATCCTGTTGTGAATTCTGCCATCTGTGTGTTTCAATTGCGCCACCCCCCCTTTAGCTTATCTATGTTTGTCCCTATTTATTTAATGCTTAGTTCGTTCATTTCTACTTTGTATCTATATATATGGAATATTATTTTCTTGAATACTTTATTGACCAGAGGTTCGTTTTTCAAACTAATGCCAAAATGGTGAGGAATGAGGTTCTAATAATCTACCTTCGAATAATATTATTTAGTGCTGTGGAATATTTGGATAGAAGAAAAAAAAGAAAAAGCACGGATAGTCAAAAACTGCTTCCATAGCGATGAAATGCTATCGGCGTATAAAAATACACAATATAGGATAAAGTCATAAGCATATGCGGTTATATTCAAATGGGTCTGTTAAACTTTTTAAATGAGCCATAAAAATTACAAATGTAGGCCATCCATATTTTGAGCTGGTTAAATAGAGATTTGTTTTTTTAAATCATTGTTTAGGTTTATATTTCAAATAGATAAAATTATTTTCATTATTTATTCAACTTATTAGGAAAGGTGACTCGTAGCAATTTTTTAAGCGACAGTGTAATGACGTTATATATTCCATTGATTTCTTATTTAACATGCTCAAGATATTAATGATATATGTTGATTCTAACATTTCGTTTACTTTTATGAAGCCAAATAAAAGTTAATTTAAATTTCTGTTAAGTTCTGCAGGTACTAAAAATGGAAGACCTAGTCCTATCAACCCAACATATTAGGAAGAGTATATGTTGGGTTAGTTAGAAGTCGTTTATCTTATCATTATTGTTTGTATTCAGTTTTTTGTGGGAAATTAGGTCAGAGTCAATTTTAAAAATATAGTTTTAGGTTTTTGCAGTTATTGGTTGATGCTGCATCTCCATAAGAAGACATTTTATGAGGAACTACGAATCTTTGTCATGCTTGCTTCTTAAGGATGTAATAGAGTCAACGTAAACTCTCTGGAATTGAACCCACGCTCACGCTAGGCCTGCGAAAGGATCGAGGAAAGTCACCAATAGAACCCAGTACCCACGCTCACGGCAATGTCGTCCCAACTCCCAACCAGGACCTCCCTCTGTATTTTATACTACTTGCACAAGAAGTTAGGAATTCCCATTGACAGTTCATTTTACATCAGAATTGAATATGAAAATTGTAAATGATTAGTAATTTAGTAAGCCAAAATGTTTCAAAATAAGTCCCAAATCGGTAAGCTGTAAAACCTAGCATATATTTACCCTAACATTCACACTCTCATGTCATGCTGCATGCAACTTAAATTTCATCAACTAATGCACCTAAAAAATAGATAACATTCATAGCATCATTTATTAGGTTGTTTATGTTGGAGTCATGATACCAAAAGCATGGGTCAATTGAACCCCACAACCATAAACAGGAAATAAAATGATATCTAAATCCATGATACAAAAGAACGTCTCATACTAGTTTAATTGCTTAGTCAACCATTGGTAACCTTATTTGCTACCTCTTTCCATAATGATGTCTTGTACAACTATTATATCAAGTTATTTACTTATTAAAATTAAAATTTCAGTGTGTTTCCTTGCATATCATTATTGTTTTTGAACATTGTACAACAAATGCAAATGCAATAACTTCAAGTAAAAAACACAAAATTACAATGAAATATAATATACGTAAACCAAATATGATTTTAGTAGGAGATACAATATAGGTTTATCATCTATTTGAGAGTTAGTTTAAGTTACACCAATTTGATAGGATTTTCTTTATTTAATTATATTTATTAGTGATTTTAAATTGGAATTTGAATTTATCATATGGCATTTATTGACAAACGTGTGGAACAAATTCCAGGTTGGGTAGGGGGTTGTAAACCACATATGACCCGTGGATTCAGGTTTTGACGTCGGCCCTATAAGCTCTCCCAGATTCTCTGTTCCCATTTCTTGATTCATCCTTTGGAAACTTGCACCTTAAAGGGGACATAGAAATTTCTAAAGGCTGACGCAATAATCACTACCCAAAAATAACACATGGACATTATCTTATCTAAATATTCTATTTTATATATCTAGATTCAGAAGATCACTCGACGTACAATGTGTTTGTTCGAAGGAGCAAAAGAACAAATAGAAGGAGGTGGATGTTGCCTAATGTAGAGTTACCTTACAAGATGGCAAAAAACATCCCTGCAACGTTATAACTTTTATTGTTGATTGGAAACACAGACAGGAAGTTTTGGATTTTCTGACAAGACAGTGTAAGAATTATGCTTGACAGATTCAATTATTTGATAACCTGATCAGTTAATAATTCTGAACCGGATAGCTTCCGGTCCACTTGGATAGTTTTTGTTTTTATCTCATAAACTTATGCTGATGATGAAATTTAGCAAGTTTAGTGTAAACGATAAAGCCAAAAAGTCCATTATTTTATAATGAAATTTAGGCTTCGTTTGATGAGTTAAGAAATAATATAACTTATTTTCGGTTTTTCAATAGATCATATTGTTATTATTACATGTTTATTTGAAAGTGTTTTAAAGAAGAAAATGTCATTTTATCCTTAATTTATACATGAATAAGGTTTTTCCATCTTTATTTATGGTTATCTCCCTATTATTTTATGAAATACAATAAAAAAAAGAAAAGATTTTAATTATAAATTTATCACACTGGATAATAAAGATGAGTAGATTTATAGTCTCAAATCCAATGGTTCCAACTAAGATTTCATTTTCATAGATTTGACTAATTTGAAATCTATTTTCTTCTTTTTCTAGGATTTGATGGCTCTAGTTCTACCATAGGTGGAAATATAAATAATCCACCTAAGCATTTTCAATTATAAGGCTTGGACATAAATTAAATTTAATCAAATTGTAATTATAAATTTCGCATGGTTTGACTAGAATAAGTTTTCAAATTAAGCTAAACAAGAAATTTATAGTTGATTTAAAGGAATGAATAAAATCTAAAAAATAAAAAAAAAACTATTTAATAGTATGCATATATGTATACACACTCACACACTAAATAATGAACTAATAGAAAAAAAAAATGTCACCACAATGTTATGGTGAATTGTGAATTAATTTGTTTTAGGTTTCTCAATATACTATATTGTTATGGCACCTTAATATGAAAGTTTTTTTTTTTTTTTTTTTTAAAAAAAGTTACCGCATCTTGATTTCTATATAGATAAAGTTTTTCCATCTTTATTTATTAGTGTCTTCCTCTCTAAAGTAAAAAGGTAAGATCGCTATCATAAAATTATCATATACAGTGTTAAACATGAATAGATTTATAGGGTCAAACTCAGTGATTCCAATGAAGGTTTCATTTCCACACATCTAACTAATTTGGGATCTATTTTCTTCTTTTTCTAGGTCTTGTTGGTCCTAGTTCCACCATAGGTGGAAAAATAACTAATCCTCTTAGGGCATTTTCAATTACAAGGTGTGGTCATAAATCAGACTAATTGACATATGATTATAACACTTTTTTAATTTGGCTTGAGCAAGTTTTCAAACTAAACCAAATAAGAAATTTAAAATTTAGAGGAATAAATAGAACCCAAAAAGAACCAAAAAAAAAAAGAAAAGAAAAAGAAAAAACCAAAACAAACTATTTAAAAGTATATATAACTAAATGATGAACTTATAGATTAGCATATTAAAATATGTTCTGCCCTTTTATTTTATGAATAAGATGGCGAAATATAATCCACGATCTTCACTATCTTTTTTCTTTTTCAAATGTAAAAGCCAAAAGTTTATATATCCTTTGCATTTCGGATCTTATGATCCCAAATCAATTTGAGATATGGATAATACTTAAAATCCTTTTTTTTTTTTTGTGAAGTATTGATTTTGTTGAGTATTCTTTACGTCTCAGAAGTTGCTCACACCCCGTTACATATACAAAAAACATAGTAAATGGAATTTTTTCCCCCCTTCCCATCCTTTTGGACTTTGAAGTTGGGAGCTTGCAAAATGTTCTACAAAAGGCATGGTTTTTTCTTCTCAATTATTTCACATATATATTTTTTTAAAAAGAGATTTTTTGGGTAATTTATTATGTTTAAAATGTACTGAATGGTTTTTTATGGTAAGAAAAAAATTCTAGAATTGGAACCGAGATCAACGAGAACACAAACAAGAACTAGGATTGACTAGAACGTGTTGGGCTCTAGTGAATAGTAGATTACGTCCATGACTGCCTTCTTGTGATCCATGAACTTTTGGTTGGAAGGTCTCATTTCAGCCGAGCCTATGTGCGATTGGATGGTCAGTCAAACATACATAAAAGTTAGCCCATGAGGGTTCACCACCCCACCCCTACCAACCCCAACACAAGGTCGTTCATCTTCATATCTTATTATAATTTTGTGGCACAATCTGCGTGTTGTCAGTTCCTAACCCTTTTTTTTTTTTTTGCATGGTGTTCAGGCATTGGGCCATGGAACATATCTCATTGGTCCCAAATTTCCAATGAATCTTAGTCCAGAAAACCAACGGGCTGGGAAATTATTACAAGGTTAAGCAAGACCGGAGTGAAAGTTAAGACCACATAGGAAAATAGAATCATAAGGAGACAGGAGAAATCGAACTTGAAGCAAATGGAAAATTTGGGTACGAGTGTTTTACAAAATAAGATTTCCGAACTGTTTTATAATCTCACTCTTGTAATTAACATATAATAACAATTAAGAGCAGTTTTAGTCACTAGTAGTTTATAGTCAAAGTGGTGTGGAAACAAAGACAACCGCTACTAGCGAATATGTTCGATAGCATTCCAGAGACGATATCAGTAGATGCCACAAGTTTGTTACATCATGCGTGTGCAAAGTGACTTGTGTGCTTCACGTGATGTCAAAAGAGTGATGCAGTTTAAGATAATAACTTTAATTAGGATGAATTAGAAAGGATTCAAAGAAGAGGAATAAATAATCTTAGCAGACTTGCATGCTTATGTGATTGCCAAACGAACTTGAGTATTTCAATTTTATCATTCTCGATCTTTCATTCTTGTATGAATATGAGTTTAAAACTTGATCTTCAAAAGATTGATAATTGAATGAATTCATGGGAACTGTACGGTATTTATATGACACTATTAGATCATGTTTGTGATAGATGATTGAGATTGATCAAGACTTCTTATACTTAACCATAGAGCTTCTAGAATGTGCATCCTTAGATGGATTTGTTGAGCATATGAGCCTAATGAGAAAGGTTAACACTAGTTTGTTAATCTTAAAGGACATAATTTCGAGGTTGTCTAAGACCCCCTAAAACATCCTAAGAAATAAACTTGATTACTTGGTGTAGATGAGAGTTTCGATATGAGTAGTTAAGTGAGTATTATGCGGGTACCGCATTGCACATTACTTTAGAAAAAAGTAATGTATAGATGGCACGTGTTGAGATGACTAGGGAGAGAGTAGCAGGGAGGAGGAACATACAATTTCAAAAGTCTCGAATACATAAGTGATAAACAAAGGGATCTAAGGGGACCTTAAGCATAAACCCTTTAGTTCTTGAGCAATGAAGATCGTTCTTCGCTTGAACTCTTATATGATCTTTGAGAGTAGAGAATTTTTGATGGAATACCATATTTTTTTATATCTATAATAAAAAAACCTTTAATGAGAAGGAATGACTAAGTATTTATAGACTCTTAGGTTTGATGACATTCGTCAAATTACCTTAGCAATCAACGGGTGAGATGGAGTCTGCTCATTTTAGAGTTATCTTAATGAGCTTGTTATAAGCCTAAGGCTAGTAACATTTCCTATAAGTGCTTGAGCCTGCTTGAGATGGGTTGGATGTGGACAAATTGGTCTAATGATCCCTATTCCGAGCCTATCAAGCGAAATCTCCTTAAGTCATCCTAATAATTGGACTAGACTTACTAGGCCCTATTATCTAACTTAATGAGTCAAGCTAAATATTAATGAGCTTAGCCTAATATATTTATGTAATATTTTCAGCCATTTACATTTTACCCCATTAACAAAGTCTTTCAAGTGAAGTCGAAGGAGTTTGGGTATCAGATAAGCCTTTCTAATGGCTAAGGAATTGTTTGGCGCATGTGTGTTTGTGGAATAGCTGCATTGCTACCATGCTACCATATACATATTTGCGGGATTCATATTATAAGAGCCTAGTGCTAATGCTACATATAATTTAGATTTCTTTTTTCTCTTAGTATACAAGCTTACAGTACCATTTAATTATGTGTGTTACCTTTAGCCAAACAAAAATAGATATTGCTTGAGATAGAAGTACGGTATCACTTAGGAGGAACATGGTGTAGAATTGCTTGAGACTGTAATATTTCTTGCAATATAATCGTTAAAATTAGGTTTTCAACAAGTTTATCTATGCTCCTCATATGTTGTTAAATGTCTCAAATGCGTATGTAATGATCTTGTATATGTCTTCCATGGAAAAAAAAAAAAAAGAACACCCTCGCTCTCAAAAAAAGGATTTTATCATCCCAATATACTATAAAAACAGCATATTTGATCCTTATAAAAAATGCCAAATGACAACTTAGTTTGTTTCCAACTATAGTAGACTCAAATTAGTCTTTTTAGATATATTATAGGTCTTATAAATCTACATAAGCATTTGGATGAAGATGCATTAGTATCAAAACAGAATCAGTCCTGAATCTTCTATAATCTTGGCCAAATCTTTTCTCATATCACCGCCATATAAATTTACATACTATTATCACAATTAAAATCTATTTAATCCCATCAATCCAAATTCTTGCTTCTCACATCACTTATATATATATATATATCTTCTTTCCCAATTCATTTTTTTTTTTTTGTGCTTTGACTTTGAATTTGTGACAACAGTTTCACTCTTTCTTTTTTCCCTTTTCTTTTGTCTTTTTTTTTTTTTCTTGCAGGTAATAATATTCCACGCTCAAGTTAAAAGCAAATCATATCAGAGTCAAGATATAACCATTAACTAGTCTTGAACAGGTAACTCTTGTGCCCTCCTTGTGAAATTGTCGCATCTCTCTTTAGCAATTTATTGGTCAATCTAACCATGGTCACAACACCTGTAACGACAGCCAGAATTCCATTGACAATCTGGTTGTTGAAGCCATCAGGTTCTTGCAAGCATCTTGCACGACATAACACTCTTTGGCAAGGGTCAACTTGTTCGCTGCCTTAGGCTAAGTCTCTTTGACAGTTTTGTAAACTACAGGAGCACAACTATTGAATTCATTGTGCTTGGCTGGCAACAAATTAAGATCATCACCAATCGATGCAACTCTGCTGTTGCTTCTTTGGCTCCTCTTTGATTGAGACAAAAAACAGCGGCATGAGGTGGAGGTGGATAGTTTTCCCTCTCCATCATGTCCCTAGAATAAGTATCTCTAGGATGGACATTATCTCCAGGGTATCTGTCATCTAGAAACCTTCCCTCGTCTTTCTCTTATTTCAATATATCTATATATATATATTGGACTCCATATAAGTTGCTAGTTCAGCTTTCAATTTGATAAGAAGCACTGATGCATTGTCAAGCTTTAACTTAAGATCTTTAGCAGATTGCGTTTGCTAGTTCAGTTTATGGGGCTTGTCTTTTGTTTGCTTTAATTCTCATATTTCCTTCCATGTTAAATTTCTTGCTTTTAATTCTCATGTTTCTTTCTGTGCTAGAAGATACATTTGCTGAAAGATTTCCTCAAAAGGCAATTAGGCGTAGTGTGTGATCATTAACTTGGGAGTTATTCTCACTTTTGACAAGGTACTACTTGAATTGGAGTGGACGTTGATAAGTGTTAAAAAAACTTTATTTATAGTATTTATTTAATATGACTTTATATGAATTTTGTGTGTATTTATCAAGAAAAAGACACTTAAGTGCTTCATATTTGATTTCAAGGTTTAAAGAGTGCAAATTAAAGATTTAAAGAGGATTCAAGTGAAGAAGAAGCGAAATATGGAAAAATGTGAAAAAAGGTAATTTTCATGTGTATACAACCTTTAGCATGGTCGGGCTGATGCTAGTGTTGGAGAGCAAAAAGTGATTAGAATGCATTATGAAATTGCGCCATGACCGCTACATAAGTGGTATACAGAATCGTGTTGAAGTAAGAATTTGCTTAGAGAAAAAACTGCAAGAATTTCGAAGTGCACAACCTCGAGCATAGCCGTGCAAGAGGCCATGTAGAACCTGGAACGTCAAAATTTTATGCTTTGCTAAGGTACACGGCCCCAAGCATTGGCGTGCATGTTACCATATTTCTTAGACTATAAATATTCTCTTCATTATGGAAATTAGGGACTCAGATTTATTTTTTCTTACAGCCACTCTAAAAACCTTAGGAGAGCAAAATTATAAATCTAGAAGGAGAAATCGCTGCAGTATCATTAGAAATCACAAAATGCCTATGAAGGTTTATTCATTTCATCATGAATTCTTATTACTTCTCTAGATTTCTCATAATTACTATAAATTCTATAGAGGAGTAGATTTATATGTCTTGCATGTTGTGAAGTTCTAAACCATGTGATTGAATTACTTATTGATTAATTAAAAGTTTATGTCTTTGCATCTATTCATGTGTTTTAATTGCTGTGTAATTAATTTATGTGCATGAATTGATTACATGTATGATTCTTGCTAGATAAAGAGAGGTCTCATCTAATAGGATAGATCTTCATGAATAAAAAGATTGCATGTTTTACTTAGAGGTAGGAAAACTTCAATTTTCTACACAAAGATTTAATCTTTATCTAGGAATTATGAGATTAATGAAATCTTATAAGTCAATAGTGAGGGAGAGGTCTCCATTATTCTGTATAAGATTATTAATTGATTAACTCAAGATAATAATTAGTTTAATTATGAGTTTCTGCAATGCAAAGCATAAACAATTAATTAATCAAAACTTTATTATAAGAAAGTTAGGGTTTAGAGTGGATCAAGATGAATGGTATGTCTTTGTGATTGAATTAATTTATTATAGTGATTATAATTAATCTTAAGGTTATTAGATTAGTTAATTAGTGATTTAATTTATTAATCCCACATTAAAATTTGGACTAGATAGCAGAAAAACGGTAATACTAGTACTTATTTTTAAGATCCTTGAGGACAACACTTGTTGTAATCTATACTATATTATATAGATGCACTTGCTTAACTAGGTTATTAGATTTCTTTGGATTTATAAATCTATAATTTGATATGATTGGATAAATGACCCATCAAGTTTTTGGCACTATTGTTAGGGATCTAGTGAAACAATATTAGAAAAAACCTTATTATTTGCTACTTTAGTCATTTATTTTGTTTCTTTCTACTCTCCTTATCTTTGGAATACTCTAACTCATGGTTATTACTTTTATAATGCATGATAATGACTATCCCTTCTAACATTCTTGATTTAGACCCTAAGATTGAGAGAACACTCCACAAGATTCACAATAATACAATTGTTGAATCTTCTAGACAATTGGAAATCGAGGGAGAAAAATCTATTATAAAAGTTGCAATAGCAGTAAAGGACGAGGAATCAACTATAAAATTTTTAGATAGTGAGATAGGATTATTGGAGAATATTAAAGAGGAAACACAAGAGACCATGGTTGAGGATCCACCTAAGACCAATATAGATTATGCAAGGCTAACCTTAGATGGAACAGAGGCAACCATTGTAAAGCCTCCCATTGGGGCTAATGATTTTGAAACCAAGGGTATAATGATTCAACTCTTGCAACAATATTGTCAAGTCGATGGATTATTGGATGAGGACCCCCATGCTCACATTCAAATGTTCTTAGAAGTTTGTGAGACCTTCAAGAATAATGGAAAACAGTAATACCAGTACTTATTTTTAAGATCCTTGAGGACAACACTTGTTGTAATCTATACTACATTATATAGATGCACTTGCTTAACTAGGTCGTTAGATTTATTTAGGTTTATAAATTTATAATTTGATATGTTCAGATAAATGACCCATCAGGTTTTTGGCACTGTTGTTAGGGATCTAGTGAAACAATATTAGAAAAAACTTTATTATTTGTTACTTTAGTCATTTATTTTATTTCTTTCTACTCTCCTTATCTTTGGAATACTCTAACTCATGGTTGTTACTTTTATAGTGCATGATAAGGACTCTCCCTTCTAACATTCTTGATTTAGACCCTAAGATTGAGAGAACACTCCACAAGATTCACAAGAATACAACTATTGAATCTTCTAGACAATTGAAAATCGAGGGAGAAACATCTATTATAAAAGTTGCGACAGTAGTAAAGGACGAGGAATCAACTGTAAAATTTTTAGATAGTGGGATAGGATTATTGGAGAATATTAAAGAGGAAACACAAGAGACCATGGCTAAGGATCCACCTAAGACCAATCTAGATTATGCAAGGCCAACCTTAGATGGAATAGGGCCAACCATTGTAAAGCCTCCCATTGGGGCTAATGATTTCGAAACTAAGGGTATAATGATTTAACTCTTGCAACAATATTGTCAAGTCGATGGATTACCGGATGAGGACCCCTATGCTCACATTCAAATGTTCTTAGAAGTTTGTGAGACTTGCAAGAATAATGGAGTGACCGATGAAGTTGTACCAAGTCTAAGTTTGAGTTAGTAGTCTCTGAGCCTTCTACTTCAACCTCTAGTCTTATTTTTTTATAAGAGAGTGAGTGAGAAGTGTGTGCTGCTGTGTAAACGGTATATTTGTAGGATCTTCGATATTCCTATGGATGTCGGACTTTGCTGGTATCCTCTTTTGACTTCGTCGCCACTACCAATCTGCCTACATCTCCACTTTTTAAGGAAGCTCGGGAACCAACTAAGGCACCGTAGCATCCCCTAAAGGCATAACTGACAAGTTCTTTTTCTATCTGACCATCAGAGTCTAGATTATTTCCTTTCTCATTAAGGGGGAAAGCTAAAAACTGGCTTCAATTATTGGGTCTTGTAGCTTTAACTATGTGGGATGATATAGTCAAGAAATTTCTAGATAACTACTTCCCTTTGTCCAAAGCAGCTAAGCTCTGGAATGACATCGCTTCTTTCATGTAACAAGATGGTGAGACTATGTATGATGCTTAGCAAAGATGGACAGAGTTGTTAAAAAAGTGCCCACCTCATCAACTACCTACATGGATGCAGGTTTAGACCTTTTTGAATGGGCTTAACCCAACCACCCATCAATAGGTAGACGTTGCAACTAGTGATACATTGAATTCCAAGACCCTAAAAGAATCTTTGAAACTTTTCATTGATATGCCTAAAAATAATTATCAGTGGGGCAACAATAGGGTAAGCAAAAAGTGGCGGGAAAGTATGAAGTAGATTTCATGACTACTTTGGCGGCAAAGATGGAAGCTCTCAGCCACCAGGTTTCTACCTTTAAGAATTCCCAAGGATTACAACACCAAATGGGCAAAGCTAGTAAAAATATGGACCTCCATGAGCAATATGAGTAAGTAGACTATCTTGGGAATCAAAATAGGTAGTAGTATAACTCGTATAGTAACACTTACAATCCGGGTATGAGAAACCATCCCAACCTCTTTTATGGCAATCAGAACACCCAAAGATCTAACTTCTCACCACCAGGATTTCAAAAGCAACAAATGCTACCTTACCAACCTATACCCAATCCACTAGTCCAGCCGCCTCAGTAGGAAAAGAAAACCAATTTGGAGGATCTGATGAGCCAATTCATTCAAAGCTTTGAAGCATGACATTAGAACCAAGAGGCTTCTACTTACAACCTTGAGAAGCAAATTGGCCAATTGGCTAAGATGATGTCTAAAAGGCAATTGGGTTCCCTTCCTAGTAACACTGAGAACAATTCAAGGGAGCAGGCAAAAGCCATATCCTCGAGGAGTGGTAAGGAACTGCAAACTGGAAAAGAATTTGAGAAGAAGCGAAGGGGTGGTTAAACTTTTGAGAAGGAAAAGGCGGAATTTGAGAAGTAAGAACCTGAGAGACAATCACTATTGACTGTCAAGGAGTATGTCCAAAAAATTCCATATCCAGCTTGCCTCAATCAAAGCAAAGACAAGGAGCAGTTTGATAAATTTCTCAAACATTTTAAACAACTACACATTAATATTCTATTAGTTGAGGCGTGATAAGGGTTATAATATACTAATTGTTTATATAAATTATAATAACATTTTGTTTAATTTTCTTACATCTTAAATGAATATTGCACGTAATCACTTTATATTTTAATTTCAGGGTCTTTAAATTATAATTTATGAATTAATAAAAAAATTGGATAAATATTGAAGAAGAAAATATAATTTTTATAAGATAGAAGTCCAATACATGAATTAACATGATGTGTCTAAACAAAGTAAAGGAAGCAATTACCAACAATGGAAATCAGCAAGGAAACTCCACTGGAAAAACAATTGGAAAACATTCCGGAAAGCATGTTAAATCACCCAAGATTGCAAATATATTTGGTGCATTCAATAGATATATATATATATATATATATATATATATATATATGAGAACCAGTCAAAGCAAATCCAAGTAGCAGCTGGAAAAGTCACCGGAAAACTCATCAAAGCAATCACCAGAAAAACACGAGGAAGATTTGATTCCATCCAACGTCTAGGTCGAATATGATATATTTATATAACGATAAGAAAGAGGATAATGATCCACCTGCATTCAACACACACACACACACACACACACATATATATATATATAGCCGGAGAAGAGAGCAAGGCAATAGAGTAGAGTTTTAGTTTCTAGTAGAGTAGAATAGTTTAGTTTTAGTTTTTTAGAATCGAAGGAAAAATTAGATTAGATAGTTAGAATTAGAATTTAGATGAAAATATTAGATAGAATTAGAGAGTAGAATAGAATTAAAATATTAGAGTAGATTTTTATATTTTAATTTTAATGCTTTCTTTTATTATCATTGTTTTTAGATTTAATATATTTATGACTTAATTTCTTTTATATTTGGTATAATGAACCCTAGAATGAACATACAATTTTTATAAGTATTGTTTAATGATTTATTTATTATTCATATGATTCAATTATGTGTTTTTATTATTTTTAATTTAATATTACCGGCATATTAATTGAAATTTGATTTCTTATATAAAAATCGAGATATTTTATATAAAAATAAATCTAGCATAATTGAAAAGAGTTGCATGCAAACCTATAGATAGGATAGCATAAATCTTTTGGATTAAGGTCAAACTTAATAGCGGAATTCATAAATCAAATGTAATGCAATTTTAGGGGTTTTAATTAGGAAGCGATTCTAATTAATCAACCTAAAATTAGGAATTAGTATGACTCGAAAGAGCTATTAATTCAATATAGGAATTCCCACGGTCTAAGAATAAAATAAGAATTTGAATAATAATTAATTAATTACATTAGTAATTCTAGGGAGAACGAAAGAAGAGAGCTACCTCTATTTGTCACCTAAACTGCAGTCTTAAGTAGTTACCCTCTAGGAGAAGGTCTTGGGTAGAGCATGTCACTTTTGAAGTCATAGTACATAGGTCTTTTGAAGAAGACCGAGACATCTATGTGTTGACTAGAGATTGCATCCCTTGACTAGTTGTCATTGGTTAAGCATCCTAGAAGCTTTTTAGGTTGACGATGGTGATAGCATTAAAGATCTAAATGATCCGATGAAGCTACTTTGATATCGAGGTATAAGTTAAGGAGCGAGAATGATGCTTATGTTGATGTACTGCTTCTTTATGTGCTACACTTGGAATACCTCTTCTCCCCCAGTTGCTAACATGTCTCATCAAGACGAGGTAGCAACTTTAGATTTCAGGTAAAACTTTTTCTCTCACAATTTTATTGTGCCATCCCATCTAATAGCGCCACTAGAAGGCTTCCTTGTAGCTTGCATTATTTACATATGTGTAAGTCATTGTGCGCTTAGGAGGCGATGCCTTCACTTAATAGTAGTAATGTAAAGACCCACTTGGAGGGGCGTCATGGATATGAGATCGTTTAGACTCTTAAGATGTAAGAAGCCTCTAAAGTCATCTCGCACATTAGAGAAAAGTTCTCTCTTGCCAATGATGATGTATAAGGGATTTATTTTGAGAAAATATTCAATTACGCTTAAGTAGTGATAATTGCATTCATTGTCTGAAGTTGTGAGCTCTCTTTTACTAGTCAAGGGAGTGATTCCCACTACTTGACTATTTGGTATGAGTTACTAGGAAATTAAAAATACTCCATGATAAAAATTTTATGATTGAGCATAAGTAGATTGATTTTCTTACATCGTTGTAGTGGCTTATGATGCGCCTAGGAGACAACGCTCTTACTAGTCTGCATTGTACATACTCGACTTTCCGTTATGTGCTTAGGAGTTAAAGCTCATAACAGTCTACACTGTTTATACCTGACTTTCCATCGTGTACCTAGGAGTCAAATCTTTTACTATTCTATACTGTATATGCTCAATTTTCCATCATGTGCCTTTTATCAGTCAGTATTGACATTTACATTACCCCTTAGATACTTTTTTTTAGTGAATCATGAATCTTGTGTAGATTCTAACACGATGATTCATTGGGGTATAGGAGTAAATTGACTAAATGCTGCTCAAGTTGAGAAGTAACTTCATGGCTAGCTTTAAAGGGAATGAGCAAGTTTTGCTCACAATTGCAAGCATTAATGTAGGAGTTAAGTGCTAAGGTGTCACCTAGGCTTAAGGTGTGAGAGCCGTGATGCCAAGGTATTGCTTAAGCTTAAGGGGTGGGAGTCGTGATGCCAGGGCTTAAGGCATGGAAGCTAAGATGCCAAGGCATTACATGGGCTTAAAGCACGAGTATATAAGACTATAATGCAAAGGTTTAAAAAAATGAAACTTTTATTATTTGTGGCAAAATCCGCTCTTTATTTTCAAAAGTAATGTCAAGTTTTAATCTTGACTTTAGTGCTTAATAATTCACTAATTACTATCAAATGAAGTCTCTCATGGATTATCCTTCTTAATCCCTGACAATTCATCTTCTTTAGATCATATATATTGTTATACGTAGTATACCTTTTGCTCATCTTCTCTAATAAAAATTTCTATTATCTCATTCCTGTTTTGCTTCTTCTTACCCACGCGAGAGCCTTGCATTCTCTTCTTTCTCTTAGGCTTCTCTTGAGTCTCCTCCTAAGTGGGTAGTGGTATGCCAAAGGGTTTTGCAATAGTGGTCTTTCCCTCTTCGACATAATCATCAATGTAGCCTTAGTGAAGTATGACTCAATGTGCTCTAATGGATTATTCGTAGCAAGAATAAATATGTCTTTTTCTTTCCAATGGTCCTTAATGCACTAATGCCATGTTAAGGGTATGAGATTGTGATCATGCAGCTACTTTCTTCTGACCAGTAAACGGTAGGATACATGCACGTTGATCATGTGGAATTGTATAGAGCCCTGTATAGGGCCAACTTTAAAGTTCACATTAACATACCCTACTATGTTTGTAGATGCATCAATGAAGCTATTCACAGCAATAGACTGTCTCACTAGGAGCTGGTTGTCTATTCTTGTAGCCTTAAACGTAGACATGAGCATTAAGTTTATAGAGGAGCCATTGTCTATGAATGTCTTCTTAATGGAATGCCCATTTAGCATGCTTTCTACATAAAAAAGGATGGTTGTGGTTGGGATTCTTAGTGCACATGCCTACGTCTGTAAAGAGTATTGCATTCTCATGCGCATTAGCCATTCTTCGTATAGGCTACACTAAACTGAACACCCTATACTGTTTCTCTGTGATTTAGATAAGTGTAGTTGTTACTGCAAGCCATGCATCCTCATTAAGCCCCAATAAGTTGAGCAAATTTCTATAGTTAGCTGTCTCCATTAAGGTAGCAACCTCTGGTGGGCATGCACCCTCATCATTCTTAGTTAAATCTGCTTACTTGTTATGCGCCTTAACATGTGACATATCTTCTTTTTGGTATTGGGATCGTAGCTAAGAGCATTTGCAGTACCCCGCTAATTACCGTGTGCAGGGAGTGGATTATTACAAACATCATGATCTTATATGAAAAGTTTTCCATTACAGACCCTGTCATTAAAGATCTTCTTCAAGGTCCAACACTCCTTTATAGGGTGACCTATAGTCCTATGATATCTACAAAACTTGGGATCACTTTTCTTGTTTCGTGTCGATAAATGATCCACCCTTAGGAGCTTGATACTCTCATCTCGCAGCCATTGGTTAAGTAAAGCGTGCACCCTTCCCATTAAGTATGGGAAAGAAAGAGCTAATATAGAGCCTCATAATCTATCACTTCTTGGCTTCATGTTGTCTCTAGAAGTTTCAACTTGGGTTGAGCTAGCAAATGTTGCTCATTTCTCAAATCTTTCATTTTCTCTTTGTTGCTTTGCAACAAAGTTGTTTGTTCTTCTCATAGTCTTGACGAGTGTAGAGAAGGAACTTAGGTTGAGATTATTTAAGTAGACCACATACTTAGTGAACATCCCTTAGATGCGAATCTTCGCTAGCTCTCTCGTCACATATATCTTGGATGTCCAAGGTGCACTCTCAAGTGCTCTATATAATCCATCAAGTCTTCCCTCGGGTACTGTCATGTTCTTTCCATGTCTGTTATCATGACCTACTCCTAGGTGGAGAAGAATTTTTCCAAGAATAGCTTGCACATAGATCCCTCTGAATCAATTGACCTTGCAGGGAGATTGACATACTAAGTGTATGTCTTTTTGGTTAGTGACTTAGAGAATTCTTTGAGCTTCAGGTCTTTATGTAGCCTATATACTTCTAGGCTCTCAATAAACTTAAGTAAATGTTCTTTGGCACTCCCTTTCTCTCCATTAAACAAAGTGAACTTAAGACTAACATAGTCCTTACGATAGGGTTTTTCAGCAATGTGCTGCTAATAAGGGAGTCTTAACTCTAGCACTCTCATAGTCGACTTTACTTGTATTTCTTTTAAATATATGTCTAAATCTTCCTGCATTATAAAGGAGGTCCTTGGAGCATACACTATAGAAGCAGGTGTAGGGGTAGGTTGACAACTAAATCCATTGAGAGCATTAGGAAGGGGAGTGTCTAGTGACGGGGTTTGTTCTTGAGGAATGTTCTCCTCTTCAATGGGAGGATTAGCTGGAGGAATTGCATGTGATGGAGTTGCATTAGTAGCGCTTTGCTGCACAGCAATGCTAGTGCTTAGCGGAGCCACACCTTATTGTGCGGCAGCAGTGGTAGCTAACCCTGTGACGAGCGGAGTAAGCATGGTCATGAGCTGATTTAGCACCCTTGTGCTCTCTTCTATAGTTTGCATCATTTGTGTAGGATCTATGGGAGCTTTAAGCTATGAATTTCCTTGATTGATATTCTATAGTATTTGAAGCAGGTTTTGCTCCATCTATTCAGTATTAGGATCTTGTTCTTGAGAAATATTATCAAATGGTCCTCTCTTCCTAGCAAGTGCCATTACTCTTGTCACTTAGCTTTGTTCCCTAGCAGAGTCACCAAAATGTAGATGGGGATTTCAATAGGAGTAGTTATGTAAGTATCACGTGGGTACTACACTACACGTTACTTTAGAGAAAGTGATATGGAGATGACATGTCATGGGATGACTAGGGGGAGAGTGGCAGGGAAGAGGAATAGGCAATCTCGAGAGTCTCGAATGTACAAGTGATAGACAAGGGAGCTAAGGGAACCTCAAGCATCCACCTTACAGTTCTTAGACAATGGAGATCACTCTTCACTTAAACTCTTATCCAATCTTTGAGAGTAGAGAATTCTTGATAGAACATCATTTTTTTTATCTCTAAAATCCCTAAAAAAATCGTTTAATTAGGAGAAATGGTTGAGTTTTTATAGACTCTTGGGCTTGATGACATCCATTAGATCATCTTAGCGATCAATGGAGGAGATAGAGTCTACTCATTTTAGAGTTATCATAATGAGCTTATTATAAGCTCAAGGCCAATAGTCTACCTTATAAGTGCATGAGTATGCTTGAGAAGGGTTGGATACGGATGGACTGTTCCAACGATTCCTATTTCAAGCTCAGCAAACCAAATCTCCCTAAGTCGTCCCAATAATTAGACTGGACTCACTAGGCCTTGTCACCTAGTCCAATGAGTCAAGCCAAATATTAATATTCTTAGCCCAATATATTTATATAATATTTTCAACCCTCTATACTTGGATGTTGTCATCAATTCAAATCACTAGTCTAAATTGTCTTTAGGTCAATTGTTTTCATTATAGGTACTCTACTCCACAAGAAAGGCAAGTTTTTCAAGCTTCTCCTTAGCACTTTGTATTTCCAATTTATAACGATTTGAAATCCGAATATTAATAGATCCTTGAATTGTTGATAGAATAACTGTGATGCAAAGTGACTTTCCAATTTGTATGAGTTCCATTTAATAACAAGGAAAGCATATGGGAATTCTATATGTTTAGACTAAAATTCAATCTAGTTTCTATACATAAGAAAGTTGCTTGAGCTTATTAATTTATATTATTGCATCAATTAAGGCCTAAGTTTTTTAGTCAGACTATATATATATATATTATATACAGCAGTTGGCCTCAAGTTTTGGCGTTTTATTCTATTTATCCAAATCACCCTTTAGAATATATTAATATTTATACCATTTATTATTTGTTATATTACAATATATATTTTTATATTATTTCATTGGAGTTATAAATATTACTTGCTTTAATTTATCATATATAATGGAAATAGCTACTTTTATCTCATTATTTCACCAATAGTTACTCATGTCTATCAATAAGGAAAATTATTTTCAGTTACCAAATACATGTAATTATCTTTCTATTGGTTCTCTCTCTTCTTCTTTACATACAGAAGCATAAATCAACCTCTTTTTATCTCACTATCTCTAACTAACGAAATTGTATAGTTAAGCTACGTCAACAAACAAAGACAAAGGTGAATTTGTTTTTCCTTGTTTACCTTTTTTTGTTATATTGAAAGTTCTTGTCATTATTTAAGTAAATAAAAATAAAAGTTCTTAATGCTCATGTTTTATTATAGCCTTACTTTAGAATCCATATTGACTGTTCTCAAAAGTGTTATGAATTCTTATTAGAATCACTCATACAGTCTGTATTCTTCATGGAACAACTATGTTATTCACATGCTATTAACAAATTGGTACATGAGATCTAAAGCTTTTAGAATTTCCATCAACAACCAACTTTGCTTTCAGTGCATCGTGAGCGATTTTACCTTTATCACAACACTTATTCATTATTTAATATATATATATATATATATACATATTTAATCATATATATATATTTACTATCTTCTATATTTAAAATTTTAAACTTTTTTGCACTTGGATTACTATTACATATCGAGTTTGAATTATTTTTCAAATTGGGGACAAATTAGTGTTGGTTTTCTAAGATCTTAACAATAGAAAATTGGTAAATTTTTGAATTCACATACCCTCTTTTTTTTCTAGGTTTAATTAGACCAATCAAATCGACCTTTTATTTTCTTCTTGAAGAAATTACCAAAAAAAAAATGAATTAAATTTGCTTAAATTTCATTTATTAGAATTTTTTCTAATCCTTTGCTTTCTTCATTTTGATTGAAAGGAAAAATTTGGATATATTTTGAATATTTTAGTTTTGTGTTTTGTGCAATCAAGAAGATGTTTGATGTTTTATTCAATATCTACATACATCTAAAACATATTATTACTGTTAAGAAATAACACTAATATCTCTCAATATAGAGATTTTTACTATGCAACCATTGATATTAAAAATTATTTATGTAGAAATCTATGCATTTTAGATTGAGTTGTATCAAATTTGCATTTGGTTTTAATGAGGATCACTTTTAATGTGGACATTTCTTTGAGATCCTCCATAAAATTTGGTATAGGAAGATGATGTTTTTAAAATCATTTGTTAAGATGTGGAATAAGCAAAATTTTCTATTTTTCATCTATATTATTTAAGCAATTAACTTCAAGTTTTGATGTCTTTTCTTATTTGCTGAAATCACCTTTTTATAACATTGATTTTTTTATGTCATTTATTAATTACAATTTTACAAGGCATACTTTTATGTTATTTCATCGCAGTTATACATGTTAATTATTTAATTTGTCATTTATACTAAAAATGGCTACTTCTCTATATTGCATATTTTGCTTGTTGTCACCATTAATTGTGTTTATGGTGTTATTATTATTACTATGTAATAATAAATTACATTTATTTGCATTAAATTTAGTATCTTAAATATCATATTTCCTTCCTTTCTTTTTCCGCTTTTTGTTAATCTCTTGTTACTTTACGACAAGATTTCTATTGCTTTAAATTGCTTCAAGAATGGTATTGAACAGGACTCCATATTTTAAATCCCCAATTTAGGTTGAATCCCGATTTAGTTCTTCAATCAAATGTAAGCATTATGCAATGATGATGCAAACCCCTCCATGATGATGATAGCAAATCAAGACATTTCTTCAAATTCTCCCCTTGCAGTTGCAATTAGACAGAGACGAAGAGAGGTTCATATTTCTCATTCACCATTCTCCAAATACTAGAGCGCCATTTTTTTCCAATCGGAAAAGGATGAATTCATAATACCATCCAAAATATCTAATCAAGTAAAATTCTACGTATATATACTTTTTTTAACATACGTATTTTTTATATATAACATGATTAATCAACAACAATCAGTTTAGTATGTTTCTCTTTTGTATTTTATTTTAGCTTTGCATGTAGTAATGTGTTTTGAAGGCAAATGTGTCAAAAACAGTGAAAAGAGGATTTTTTGTTTTTTGTTTTTTTTTGGTAACCTTCCATTGTATGATATGTTATGTACATTATAAAAGGATGTACAAATCCTTGGCGAAAGAAATGAAACTTGAAGAAGATCCACCTTTTCGTATATTTCTCTGTGATGATGGATTTGACAATTTTTTTTTTTTTTAACAAACAAATGTAGTATCATTTTGTAGAATGTTATTGAATATGGGGGACAACATTAAACCATGGGTGTGACAAATTAGGCATGGAAATATAAAGCTTTTTTTATATATTTTAATCCATAATATTCATAGCTAAACTCTTTTTCTTTCTTTCTTTCTTTCTTTCTTTTTTTTTTTTTTTTATCATGTTCCTCAATTTAGTTTGTGGAATGGATGAAGAAGCAAAGAACTCTGACTTTTTATCCCCTTCATTGTTAGTAAGTACTCATGATCTACTATTTTTTAAAAAGGTTTGTATTTTTTTTTCACTTATTAGCTATTGCCTTTGGTTTCTCGATATAGGATAAACATTTCATGCTTAATATGTTTTTTTATATGTACTCACATATTTTATTAGTTTTCTTATTTTGATTTTTATGTTCATAGCCTCTAAAATATGGGTTTAAATATTAATTTTACTGTGAAAAATGTTGTGAGTTTTTTATTGTTGTTATTTTTATCAAGTAATTGAGAAACACTATATACCTAGAACATTATGGAGGAGATGAACCTTGACACTTTTTCCTTAGATGGGGAGATGATCATTGCAGAGATTACATTTTTTAGAGCATTTTATGCAAGACAAAACAAAGTTTGATGCTTCTTTGTGCAATATGTTTTATTATTCTTGGTATACTTAAGAGCTTATACTAGTTATATAAAATGCATAAAAGATTTTCGTTTAGTACTTACTTTTTTTTTTTTATAATTTAACGTGCTTATGTTTCAATTGTTTATCTTACATCCACACCTACTTTAAATGTTTTGTGAAAAAAAAGTGCATCTCAAAGAGTTAGCATAATGCTATAAAATTGGTGGGAAACAAAAAAGTTTAAGTTGCTCTATAGGTACTATTAGAGCTCCATATCTTTTGTTTAGTTTTTAGATTAGCTATATATTTTTTTTCCCTAAAACAAGTATTTTTGTGTTTTCATGCAGATACAACATACGAACCTATCTAAAAGTTAGTGGAAGCAGGTCATTAGCACTCCAAAGTAGATGTATTATTACCATGATGTATCCAATTGGTTATATAATGTTGTATATACCTTTATTTTTAAAAGATCTTTATAAAAAAACCTCTCTATTGAGATCTAGTATTGAGTAAGACGTATGTATTTAACCGATGTATCATTCTATTATGATATCTATTTTAGTTTTTCTTAAAATTGTACTTTTACTATCAATAGGAAAACAAACATTAATATGTACCTACATTTTTTTATTAGATAATGACCATGTAAGAATACTCATTTGTATTAAGTGAAATCAAGGTTGATGATGGAAATAAATAAGTTTTCTTCATTGGATTGCTTTTTAGTTAACATAGGTGGCTTTTATCTGTTAATTAGGAAAGCTTTCTTTTAGCTATCTATTTGAAATAAGGTTAATGTTGTGATTACTATTTGAACTTTCATTATTTTTATAATTAACTATTTGAACTTTAAAATTGACCAATTTAGTACATGAACAATTTTTTCGCTGATAGCTATGTTGCCTGATATAACTCTATTAATGTCGGATAGCTTACTTGGCATCACCACCCATCCATGACATGACACATGGATAACTATAGCGTCATCATTTGCTGGATTTGAAATATCAATAAGATTCGGGTCACAATTTGTATCGACAAATTGTTGGAATTCCCAAAGTGATACATTCTCGAAGAGTCATATATTCTTCTTGTTGATCAATGATAATTACAAAATCAGGTAACCCCATCATATGTTTAATCCTACCTATATATGTTTGTAAGTGAGATACTTATCTCTTCAACATAACTGCATCTCTTTTCAAAAGATGATTGAGTCTCCCCATCTTTTGTTTTGTTCTCAAGTTCTTGAACTTATGAAGTCTCATTTTTGTAGTGGATCAATTTGTTAGCATACCATCGAGCCACTTTTTATTAACATAATGACACCAAGCCTTTATTGTAGCCCATACTACTAATTAGCTGCTTTATTTTTTATTTTTATACCAACAACTAAAAATTGTTTGCCCATACTTGTTGCTTCAAAATCCAAATCATAAGTTTGTGACAAAAAATGAGTAGTTTCAATTTCCTAGTATCATGACCAAAATGAATTCTTGCTTCCATCACTTCTTCCAAATTGATGTCCCAATATCTTCTTGTCATTTCTCCTCACATTTCCTCTTTTAAAAGGGAAATAAAAAAAAAAAAAACACCGATAGAGATTGAAAAGAAGAGAGAGAAGGAGACCAAATATACACACACATGTTGATAATGACGAAATCAATATCTTCAATAGTAAAAAAGAAAATGGAAATTCAAAGGAGCTAAAAATTTATCAATTAGGACATAATGGTGAAGAACTAGAAGACCAAAATCGGCAAAATCCCTTCCCATAATTACCACACTACCACCCACCATCAAAACATTCACGTCACGACCCAAAACAATAACAAACCCCTAACTTGCAAGTCTAAATCCAATCTAAACAACAAACCCTAACCTTAACCTTAACCCTAACCCTAACCCTAATAAGGAGATCCACTTCAATAATGTCCATAAGTAGTGATGTGGAAGATTCACTAATGAGATTTGAGACCCACTCAAGAAGACTTATGTCTAGCTCGGTGTGACATCAATTAAGAGGCGGTGGTGAGCCAACCATCATGTAAGATATCCCTATGAATCATCCCATGAGCAAGTCTAAGTAGCACGGTGAATCTTTCAATGGACCTAGAGTTTCGGTCTTGGTCATGCCAAAGGTTTTGAGGTAGAGACCCATTGAGCCACCACTAGCCATTCTAAATGATTGTTGGAACAATTGCAATTCGTCTTTTGTCAAGACCAAATTATGCCTTTTCTTCTCTTTCTCTTCATTTCCATCTTTGCTAGTGAGTTTTTTTTTTCCCTCTTAATCCAAGTCATCATCTAGTTAAGATCCTAGTCGTACTATTTTTAAGTTATGTTAACATAATTAGATACGTGTCATGTCATAGATGGGTGGTTGTGCCACATAAACTAACAAAGAGTAACAAAGTTACGTTAGGTAATATAGTTACCTACGAAAAGTTTGCTCAAGTATAAAATTAGTCAATTTTAAAGTTTAGGTAGTTAATTATAAAAATGGTGACAGTTTGGATAGTAATCGCTACATTAACCCTTTAAAATATTACATTTTGGAAAGTATAATTACTTTCACTGATAAAATATCCATGTTTCCAATATATATTGTACATATAATTATTTAACTCCACATTGTAATCTTTTTAGGCATATGATGGAATCAACTAAGTCACAAAAACATTTTTTTTTTCTAAATATACGAGATTGAATATTTAACTATTCATTGTATATATCTATATTATTTAAGGAGAAGAGTTGTTGGATTTGATAGTTATGTAATATCTTTTTTCATAATTTAGATTAAACAATAACTATGAAACTTTTTATGCATATTCTTACCATTTTTACTAATGATTTCACATACAATTATTTCTAGACCTGTAGCATGGATGCATTGTTTGCTAGTATTATTTTATAAGGTTTGTAATTAATATCTATATTCTATAATATTAAATCTAAAACAATGACTTTTTTACTCCATATCTATTAGTTACTATTTTAACCCTAAAAATCATTTTAAAAAGCAATTAAATTATATATCACAATTATCCAACTTAAATCTAAGGATAAAATAGGAAACTTAATTGAATTTCTCATTTTATATTGTTGATTAGTGATTACCTAAATAAAGCAACTCCTATTTTCTCTCTCACACAAATGTAATGAGGGAGTAATTATCGAAATAAAAGTCTCTCTTTTTTTTCTTTTTTTTTTGAAACAAATCTAAGGCTTTTGATTTCATCATTTTGCAAAGCATACATATATTCATTTCCACTATCATTAGGTTATTTTTTAGATCTACCACCATTATGACTTTGACTCAGAAGGTGAATTACATATTTATCTCATTAAATTAACAATATCTTTGAATCCAATCTAATTTAGTGGTTACTCTATGCTGTAGTTGTATTGTAGAATAACCTTAGATGCCATTATTTTATAATATTTAATTGTATTGAATAACTAAAATTTTCTTTTATGATCATAAAAATGCATTAAAAATAATAATTTTTATCTCTCATTAAATTAACATAATTTTCATGAGTTTTTAAGTGATTTATCATTGTTGTAATAAAACCATCAATTATCTAAGTGTTTTATTTTCTTTATTATTTTTTTTTTTGTTAGTATTATCATAGGAAAAACATATTTTATTTTCACAAGAATTATAAAGAACATATGATAATATCAAAATTAAGTAGAACTCATATAGAATGTAATGAATCAAATGAGTTGATGTTGGAAGAATTTCATATTTATTTGAGATCCATATTTCAAATGTGTAGATAAGATCATAGTAAAAAATAGTAATACAAACAAAAATAAATGATTGAACATATATTTTTATAAACTTAGTAATTTTATCTCTACTTAACAAATGTTTCTCTTAAACCAAAAAAATATGTATTTAGGATGCAAATATATATTTTTAAAATTAAAAATATTGTACAATCATTTCACATTTTGTAGTACGTCTAAAAAGACTATGATATGATAAATATATATGAGAGAAAGAGTAATTATACACTTTCAATTTCTTTTATTTTTTTTCTTTATAATACTTTAACATTCACTTCACATTTTATGGTTGGAAAGTTTTTCATAGGAAATTAAAAATGATTTATAACATCATGGCATAATCAAAGAAAAGATATTTATCAATAGTTAATGTGTTTATGGTAGGGATGAGTAGATAACCCTATTGCATAAGGCACCCGTTGATACTCTACTTGACTGCATGAGTTTTAGATGGGTATTAAGGGTCATAGGGCAGACTCTAAGTACAAATTTTCTAAAATTTACTTCTATAGGGTAGAGTACGAGTACGAGACATTCTTACACTATACCCACTATGGAACTTATACTTCAGGATATACAAGGTATAAGTTCCAAGATACCATGCACTTACACTATAAAATGTCATTAAGTAATATTAATAAATAAATAGTAAATGACAATATTATAATTTTTTAGTAATAAATGTTCTAGTAAAAAGGCAAAAAAAAAAGAGAGTTTAATTCCATAAGTTAATAATCTTAAATGCTTAAACCTATTGCTGCCCCTCTTTCTTTCTTTCTTTCTTTTTTTATTCTTCCCTATTTTCCTTTCTAATATTAGGTTTTTTATTCTTTGGTCTTATCCTTTCCCATTTACTAAGTAGTAAGACCGTATAACTTAGAATAACTAAGTTCAAAAAGTGACTTTTAATTTCACATATTTTCTTGCATTGCCTATCAAGAATTTATAATAAACATATATATTACTTTTTTTTTAATATCACATAAACTTAAAAGTTATGAAAAGAAAAATTTACAAGCTAAGTTCTAATTCCAAAATTGAGAATATGTACCTTATGGGGAAGGATATGGATACGGTCTTATACCCTACCTATTATATACATGCTCACTCCTAGTTTATGGAAAATATAGCTATCACAATTTATTTTTCCTTTCAAAAGTGAATATTTTTTTTATTTATCTTTAGTGTTTTCCTTAAATATATTATTAAAGTCAAAATATTGTTGTATGATTTCCTATTTTATAAGTATTAATCACTTCATAAATGTATAAATGAAGAAATGAAATAATATATTTAGGATGCAATATATATAATTAAATATATTATACAACCATTTCACATTTTAAGGTAAGTCTAAAAAGACTATGATATAATAAATATGTACAAGTGAAAAAGTGATTATACACTTTCAATTTCTTTTATTTTTTTATGTATGGTACTTTAACATTCACTTCATTTATGTTTTATTGCACATATGAGGAGCATAGTTTATTCTATTAAAAATAATTAAATATTATTATGGCTGGAAAGTTTTTCATAGGAAATTAAAAAAGATTTATAGCATCATGGCATAATTAAAGGAGAGATGTTATCAATGGGTAATGTGTTTATGGTAAATATAGCTATCATAATTTATTTTTCCTTTGAAAAGTGAATATTTTATTAATATTTTGTACTTAAGTATATTATTAAAGTCAAATTATTGCTATATAATTTCCCATTTTATAAGCATGAATCAATTGATTGATGTATAAATCAATAAAGAATATGAAATGAATCGAATAATGGGTGAGAATAATGAATAGTAATTTATTTTTTCTTCAAAAAGTGAATATATTTTATTAATTATTTGTTGTTTTCCTTAATTATATTTTTAAAGTCAAATTATTATTGTATAATTTCCTATTTTATAAGCATTAATCACTTGATAAATGTATAAATAAAGAAAGAATATTAAAAGAATGACATAATGAGTCAGAATAATTAATAATAATATTAATGTCCATTCCATAACTCCCTATCTTTATATGGTTTTCTATTTTATGTTGGGTATTAAGTGTTTTCCCAACTATCTATTTATCTATTATTTTTAAGCCAATACTACTATATTTGGAATCCACATTTTTAACTATGCCTTTAATGTATTTTATAAATATTTGAAAATCCCATCACTTACACACACACACATATAAATAAATTTGCCTAAGTTAAAATACCCATCACCACATGTTCTACCATAAAACAATATAGTATAACAGTAATCTATTTAATTATCACCCATAAAGAAATTACCTAAAGCTTTATAGCTTTGGTTGGCAATGTTTAATTAAAGTTGATAGACACACTTTCATTAAGATGATTAGACAAGGGATTGAAAAGCTTCTACTTTAGAGGTATAGCATATTATGATTGAAATAAATCTTTGTTCTTTCATTTTATCGTATTTCTTAAACTACATCGATTGCTTGATTTTAGTTATCTTTTTTTTTTTTTTAGGAGAGCACAAACAACTACCATTGGATATGAATCCTATCACCTATCTAAGTCTATAAGAAACATTGGTTCTAAAAAGGAGAATGAATCAATTAATGATCATAAAACTTAATTACTATTACAGTAAAGAAATAAACCTCAATTTTTATTTTTATTTATAGTTTTACGATATATGGTCTAAATAAACTATTTAATTTTTAGAGTTAAGGCTCACACTTCCATCAATTCTTGCTTTATCAAGGTTCGCAAAATTATTTTACCTTCTTCTATTCCACATTACCATACACTCTTTAATTAGGCTTTTAACATTTTATATTCTTTTGTGTAGCTTTTTAGAATTAAAAATTTTATACTTCAATTGATGTACAAAGAGAATAAGGACTTAGTTATTAGGTAATGTCATTTTATATAAACAAGTCTTATTTTGTTATGTAGAAACTTCCTCAATTAATATATGTATTTTATAGGCAAATGGTAACTTCTTCAATGAAGCAAATATATTGAAATTAGCATATTTATGATATTATTTATGTAATTTTTCCCTATTTTACTACATCAATTTTATATATAGCTTGATTTAGCTGTTTTGTATGCAATAAGTTTTATTTTTCAACAACTCTTAAGTTATTTTTTTCTCATATTTTTAATCATTACATGGAGTTTTAAAACTAAAAGGTAAATAATTTTTTAATATAACCTTTACATTATTAGCCTTTACCTATTAATTATTTGTTAAGAATTATAAAGCATTTAGAGATTGTTTGATAAAATCCAAAATTAAAAATTAAAAGTCAACTCTCTCACTTTAATATCATAGATAATAGTCATTATTAGTGTGAATTAATGTGTATTTACTATATTTAAAAATTATTAGAGATTATTTGGTAAATTTCAAAATTAAAGTTCCATGAGAGTAGATAAGATATAAAAGTCAACTCTTCCACTCTAATTTTATGTGTATATTAATGTCTATTTACTATAGTTTAACTTAACTAATTACTATACTTTAATGAGTATTTACTATAACTTCACTATATGTGTTTATTGCTATGTATTGAATGCATTACTATAACTTGACTATATAGACATATAATAACTATTATTTATTCATATGTATCTACTATAGTTCTACTATATAGACTTATCAATGTACATGAGTAATAATAGCCATTATTACTATATATTAATATGCATTTAATTTCTATTTTATTATGTGTATAATAATGTCTATTTACTATAACTTAACTTAACTAATTACTATACATTAATGAGTATTTACTATAGCTTCACTATATAGGTTTATTACTATGTATTAAATGTATTACTATAACTTGACTATATAGGCATATAATTACTATTATATTTCACATGTAATTATTATAGTTCTACTATATAGACTTATTAATGTATAATAGTAATAATAGCCATTATTACTGTATATTAATATGTATTTACTATAATTTGACTTATTACGATATAATTATTATTATGCATTATAGATAGTAGGTAAAGGAAGAGGAAGGGTAGCTGTAGAAAGTGAAAAATAGATTGAAAACAATGATGATAAAATAATCAATGGTTTAAGAAAGCAAAAAAAAATAAAATTATGCTTAAACAATCTCAAAAATGCATTAAAAAAATATAAAAATATATAACCAAGGTAAATGCATTATTAATTTATTTATTAAAATTATAAAACTAAAATAGGAAATTATAAAGAAATATCCCATATTTCATAAATTATTTGTATCCTATTTGCCTTTTTTAACTCATTTTTGAGAGGGGTTTTATAGTTTCTTTAGTATTGATGTGAGAGTTTTTTTTTTTTTTTTAACTAAAAAAATGTACAACTAAGGTAAATGCATTATTAATTTATTTATTAAAATTATAAAATTGAAATGTAAAACTACAATAGGAAATTATAAAGAAATATCCCATGTTTTTTAAATTATTTGTATTCTTTTCGCATTTTGTTACTCTTTCTTTCTTTTTTTTTAGGGTGGGGAGGGGGTGTGGTTTATGGTTTCTTTATTGTTGATGTGAGAGTTTTGTAGTTGAGAGGCAAAGCATAAGTTTTTAAGATTCAATTTCTCATACTTTTCTTATGCTGCAAGTTGAATGGAGCAACACATGTGAATACTTTCCAAAAAAAGAGAAGTAACAAAAAAAAATGTTATTATTTTGTGTTTAAGAGGGATCTACACAATGGAAATTTATTAGTAAAAAGATAAATAATACTCTTATTACTTTTCCTTAATCTTTGGTCACGATTCATTGCAAAAAAATACATACATGTATAGATTTCTATCTCCTTTTCTCCCATCAGTATACCAGAAACTTAGCTGCTTTTTTTTTTTTTTTTTCACTTGTCTTTTCATTGTGACATCAAATATAGGATTTTGTCACTATGGTGATGGGAAAGATGATGATAGTTTTGGTGACTACATGAAAGCTGATAATTTGTTTTAATCATATATTTTTATTGTAATGATTTATATTGCAATAGTTTATATCGGCACTTATGTTTTTGTTTCATGTATTTGGATAATAATTTATGCTTAACTATTTGTATTAAACTTACATTATGACTAGAGTTTATAATGAATTTTATTATTCCATCTTGTATTATAAGTTTTTATTTACTATAATAAATATATTTACAACTTTTGAAAACCAATTCACATAAATTGTAGAATCTTACAATTTTATGATTTGATTATATGATCCGATTCTACGGACCTTCAACAATTCTAGGTAGAATCCCAATTTTAACAACCATAATTATATGTTTTATGTATTTGATATTTTCATACATGCACACACAGTGTGAGTGTGTCATTTGCTTTATATATTAATTATTTTTTTCTCAAATCTTTCAATTTTATACTTTCTAATTCAATAATACTAACTTATCTACAATATCATCACATTGCCATAGATATAAAGGATCTTAGTGACGTACATTATAAGACTTATGGTATATTTTTCTATTAACTAATTGTTTATAGTATAAATGGTATAAACATTTAAGGGTAAGCGGGTACAAGGTGGTTGGGTATGAGGTCTTATCCATACCATATCTAGTAATGTACAAGTTCTTAAATTTTGGAATTAGACCTATCCTATGGTACTCTTAAGTGACCCTGTACAAACTATAGGGTGTTGTATCTCCTATGAAATTGTAAATTTTGTTTTTCATCCTATAAATTTCAAATTTATGTGATAGTAGAAATGTAATTTATATGTGATATTATAAGTTCTTCATATGCAACTTATGGAATATGTAACAAAATCTTTGAAATTAAAAAAAAAAAGGTGTAATTTTTTTTTTTTACCTTTATTATTTTAAGTTTTGTGATTTTATTACTTAGTAAATGGGAAAAAAACAAGAGAAAGAATAGAAAACTTAAAGTTGGAAAGGGAAATGGGAAAGAACAAGGAAAGAAAGAGTAGTGGTATTAGATTTAATCGTTCAGGGTTATTAACTTATACTAAAACATTTATTGTCAAAAATATAATATCATTATTTATTAATATTATTTAATAATTTTATATAGGATTAGTATATTGTATCTTAGAATTTATACTTTGTATGCCTTAATATAAAAGTTCTAATGTGGGTACAGGGTAGGAAAGCTTCAAACCTTTCCCTATCTTATGAAAGCAAGTTCCAAAAAATCTGTATTTGAAACCTCTACTTTATGACCTTTAATACTTATCTAAAACCTACCCAGTCAAATATGGTATAGATAGATACCTTATACAATAGGGATACTCTATCCCACTCACCTTTATAAACATTTCCCTTGAAATAATAGCACTTCGTGCATGAAAATGACATTAAAGCGATTTGAAAAAACTACTCCATTAACCAAATGTAAGACTAGATCTATAGAGAAAAAATAACCATTATATTCCATCTTTATAAATTTAAATCAGATTTATTGTTAGAGGAGCCACACCAACAAGGTGATGCCTTGAAGTAAATATGTTAAAAATATAAAATAATTGTTTGACTTGATTATGCATAATTGTCGAGTCTAATTTTTAATTTTTCATTTATGTTCCTAATTTGATTTACATTAGATCTTATGCTCATCTAATATAAATCCTCAACTTGAATTAGGAATTTTATTATTTATTTGGAGTCACCACCCAACCGAGGTTGGGAAAATTTATTGAATTAGAACTAATTGAGCGGATTAATTCTAATTTGAACAACTAGTCAACGGAATCTCCTCTTTTTATTTTTATAAATGAAAAAGAAGAAAGGAAAACCAGAAACTCTCGACTTAGGGGGCTAACTTATTAAAACCCTAAAATTACTACATTATCCTTTTAAAATATGAATCATATCCCGACATCTTTTCTTTATTATTATTTTATAAGACAAGAGCATATTTAAAAATGATAAAATAATTATACTAGAATGGTTTGAAAAATGATTTTTTTTTATTTCTTTTTAGAGTTTCCTCATAATGGTGCCTACATACCTGCTATTCAAGATTAAACAAGCCGTAATTCACTTTTTATAAAAAGCTTTAGTGGATTATTTGAAGTCTTAATTATGAAAATACCTATGGTTTACGTTTTTTTTTATCATTTTCAAGATTTTGGAAAAAATCTAAGCCTAAGCTTTATTATTTTATTTTCTAAAAATTTTAATTTAAGGAAAACCAATTTTGGATTTATTTTGAAAAAAAGATTTTTCTAAGTGATGAAAATAATTCATTATTTTTAATCCATATTATTAATCTACTTTTATTTAATCCTAATCTTTATTATTTTTATTTATTTATTACTTATTATTATTTATTTATTAATTATAATAGACATGTTTATTTATTTATTAACATATTCTAAAAAATCTTTTTTTTCGTATATATATTTTTTAGATTTTTTATTATCCTAATGATGAATAAATAAATAAATTAAATAATAAAGAAATAAAGGAAATTCAGCTAACTAGGATCTAGTCACGGTTCGGGTCGGTCACGTGGGTCAGGTCGGTTTTTGAGTCAAGTTACAGTGAGTTGGATCCAAGTCGCATGCATGAGATAAGCAGGGACAGCGAGAGAAGACAACAACGGTGAGATGGTGCTCTAAGCGGCGTTGGGCGTCATCAACTACAGTGAAGGGGTGGAGTCCTATGTTTTTGGGGTTGGGGAAATCAAATCTAGTCGTGGCTTTGTGTGAAAGGGAGCTTGGGGCGATGATTCAAAGGTGGTCGAACGGGATACACGCTGTGAACCAGATTGGAGGACACGAGTTGATTGGGTTTAAAGAGCAACAACTGGTAACTTCCTTACGGGATTACTATGGTGACGAAAGCTCCATCACCATGATACAAAGGAAGCTTGTGCAGCCAACAAATGAAGTGGTAGCGGTTGTGGGTATAGTCGATTGGTCAGAGAGAGGAAGTGTGAGTGGAGTTCGATTTCTATGACTAGGATTCCCCCCTTTAAATCCTTAAGCTCTAGTCTATTTATAAACGTAATTAGAACTAGAGATCAACTCAAATTGAACCCGTAACCCGTGATACGCGAAACCCATTTCTATCCGTTTCTTGGTTGATTTTTTTTCTTTGGATTTAATCCGAAATTAAATCTTTTCATTGTAATCTTGTTGATTCATAGCAAAAAACTTTGATAAACTTCAATCCTTTCTCTTTTGATTTGTTATCATGTTCGTTTTTCTTTTTTCTTTTTCTTTTTTTCTCTTCGGTTTTGGGTAGTCTGGAGGAGTAAGACGACCATGTGCTTTGCACATGCCTCACTTCAGCCAATCGTATGCTGCCACATGGCAGCTTAAAAGAGAAAACAAAAAAAAAAAATTGGCACATGATGTCTCTTGTAGGAATCGAACCTGTAACCTTTGCTTTTACCACGCACTTCCAAGTTAATGCACGAGCTAGTTGAGCTAGCCCAAATCTCAATTTAAGTCTACCCACATATTATATATAAGCATGCCATTTTTTATTTATTTTATATTATTTTGAAATTTTAAAAATTTATAAAAGTTATTTAATATCTTTTGTTATTATTTCTAACTTCATTTTCCAAAATTGGTGTATTATTCCTACTTATTTTATTTTTTTCAATATTTTTCCTTTTGCGAAATAGAAGAAAATTTGAAAAAAATGAAAAAAAAATTACAAATTAACATTATTTGTGATTAAAGGGCAAAAATAGAGTATTTACAATAACCTTATTCAAATAAAGAAAAAAGTCTCAAAACCATGCAGTGCATAGTTACATATACGTCATAAAACAACTTAAAGATCTTAATGTTAAGAGATCAAAAAAGGACGGAGAGGAGAGAAAAAATTGAATGAAGAAATGGGTAATATATAAGAGATTTGTTAGAAGGGAGAGAAAAAAAAGGGTTTATAAAGTTTTCATATTCCCAAATAGTGTTTTCCTACATATCTTATTCAATTATATATTGTATTGTTGGTATGTATTTTTCATTTTTCCAACTATATATTTTATTAGGGAGGAATTGTAATAAATAGTGCTTATGCTAACTAGGATACAAGGCTTACCCTACTAGGGTTTATTTGTTTCACCTATATTTTGTCTGAATCTTATTTATGTATCATTGTTTATATATTATATGTATATTTCCTTTCATTTTCTTGTTTCTTTGTTATTTTAATTTAACATGCAAATCTAAAGCCATACTAAAACTATATCAAAGGGATAAAGCCAAAATGCCCAGCATATGAGTAAAAAAAGAAAAAAGTAGGATAAATGTTAAAGATTTATTATATGTGATTAAATATGATCAGCTTGAAGACACTATTTAAAAATAGAGAAAATTAATCTATAAAGGAGGAAGAGTGTAATTGTACTTTCTATTACATTAATCTACTTAGTGATCCTCATTATATGAATTGTTCATTTGAACACCAGGAGCATAAGAATTTCGATCTAATAATGATAAAGTTATAATACTCAACGAAAAGGGGGAATAATAGTTGTAAATCATTCCACTCACCCTTTCCTTAGAATCTCTTCATCAACTACCTTATACCAATCATTTCAATAGATTGCATTTATAATATGCTTTGAGGTGCTCAATTAAGTTTTAGTCACATTTTGATGGGTGTAAACAGTTTGTTATACTAAGTCAATGCACTTTGTTGATTTCATAAGGATAGAGTGGAATAATTATACCTTCTTTTTAAAACTACTACTATATTCGATTTGAGAAATAACAATTCCACAAAATTCTTATTACTACAATATAAAAAAATTTACAATTTCTTCATACAACTAGTTCATTATATCTAATATTGTTTACGTCTATATCCTTCATTTTCTAATAAAATAAACATAAAACCCACACACACCACAATTTTCCATTTATTTCCATTTGGTTTGTGTTGTTCTTATTCGGTTCAAGGCGGCATTTACATCATAATTATTGATATTAGAACTTATGGTTTAACACACTTTATCAGTTAGTTTAGAAAATTCTACAATCTTGTTTATAGGGATTTTGAGTTTAGATTGAAATTTAGATTTAGTTACTATGTTTATTATATGTATGATTGTTGTGGAGTTATGAAATGTTGGGTTTTTGTTATTATTATAGTATTTTGGAGTGGAGGTTGTCTGTGCATTGGAAGCATTGGGAGTACAGTTTGTTGAATTACTTAAGTGAAATTTTGAGTTTATTAAATTTGTTTAAACATATTAGGTAATAGTGCGAAAGATTTAAAGATTGTCCAATTGGAAGTATAGCAAGGAGGTTTGGTGAATGTTGAGATATAACTACAAGAGTTGTCAAAGTTTATGCATGAGGTGATAAAACAATTGAATAGTGTGTAGAGGTGTGCGAAGTGATGAAAGGGATGATCAAATTCATAGTGGCTTTAAAGGAGGCATAGTGATCATAAAATGGAGAAATTAGGTACTTTAACAAAATTGGGAGGTGAGGCAAGAAAAGTTAATTAAGGGTTTGAAAACATTAAGTTGAAAATTTCTATTTTTCAGGGTAGTAAAAAACTGGAAAAATATTTGGATGAGTGCTTTGGGTGGAGAAAATGTTTTATTATTATGAGTGTGATGAGTGAAAAGGCCACTTAGCTCTGTTGAGTATTCAAGCCTTTGGTGAGACAAATTAGTAGTTTATAGGCACAAAAAAAGATGAAGAAAGGGCTAGAATTTGGAGATTGACGAAGATATTGGTAAATCAGCAATTTGTACCTGGGGACTTAAAAAAAAAAAAAAAAGAGATACTGCTATAGCCACAAACATTGAAATAAGGAAGGATTAATGTTGAGTGTTATTACAAAGAATTTGAAACGCTTCCAACTAGACATAAAAGCAATGACTCTTTAGAATAATCTATTGCATGATTTCTTGGTCGAATTTTAGATGGAATAACCAATATGGTGGATTTTCAGTCTTATGACACTTTAGAAGATGTTATTAAGCTAATACTTAGGTAAAAAGGCAACATAAACACTAAGGAAAGAGATTACTATGGTAGCACTAGAAATCAAATAGTTTTGAGCATGATATATTTAAAAAGACACAACAAATTGAGAGGAAAGAGAAAAGAGTCTAGTAAAGGGAAGAATGTTGACACTGAAGCTGTAGAGTAGGTAAAGAAATGAGGAGCTAAGATGTGAAATGTTTCAAATGCCTCCATACAGTATCACATTGCCTTAACAAAAGAGTGGTTGTGATTAAAGGGAATGTGTCCAAGTAGATTGTGGACATTGAAGAAGAGGAGAAGACCTTGGTTTAATTTGAGTGGTGATGAGGTGATTGAGAGTGAAAGGGTAGGTATTATCTATGGTGGTTAAGTGGTTTTTAAGTGCACATGTAGACGAAGATCTTGGGCAATGGGAAAACGTGTTTCACATTAGGTATTTGATTAATTGGAGGACTTGTAAGATTATCATTAATGGTGAGAGTTATACAAATGTTATGTCAAATAAATTTTGTTGAGAAAATGGGACTCTCAACCATGATACATCTTAAAACCTACGGAATTCACTACTTTAATGATCTTAGGGCAGCTTATGTGCATAAACAGGTAATGGTTCCTTTGATAATTGGGAAGTATATGGATGAGATGGTTTGTGACGTTGTACCAATGAATGTGGCTTAGGTAAAGAACACTCATCTATTTCAAAAGATGGCTCAAATTTTACTTACTTCCTATGAGCCATGAGGAGATAAAGAAGGACCATTTTGCCTAAATCAGGAAGAAGGAAAAAAAGAGTTTACTTATCACTCACGGTATTACTTATTTTAGGAAATTGTATCGGATAAATTCGAGGTCAAATCTTTAACCATTCTGAGGTGATAATGTGATCACATGTTTAAACCACCAACTGAAGAATTGGGGAGTGACCTGGGTTGAGGATTTGATTAATAGAGTTGTCAAGAGTTACAAAGGATTAGGGAGTTATAGAATTTGTGCCAACTGGATGGATAAGTAATAATATTCTAAATGGCACAATTAGGCATTCTAGGCATAAAATGTCGTTGCCTTCCATCCGAACAACCAGAGGGAGCTATTCGAAAGGCAAGCCAAGAGAGAAGGGCCATGTGAACTCCAAGGGACCAACATTTAAACAACACACATATGTGTTTTGACCTTGGAAAGGAAACCTGCTTCGCCAGAGTAACATATGGTGCCATTTGAAAGCCACAATTAATTTTCAGCAACTTAAAGACCGAGTTTTACTTGTATTATTTTATATTCACTTATTTATAGTAATGCCCCTTAAGCACTTTAAGGTTTATTATTAATGGTTTAACAACTTATTTTGCATCACAAATATTTTTGAGATTGTCGATTATTGAGAGTTTGCTAATTCTCTTTAAATCATTGAATTCTTATCAATCATTATTTATTGTGCTAAACCTTTTAATGGTTTCATGCGATTCCTTTAACAATCCTAGTTAGTTTGGTAATTATAAGTTATATGGATCATTATTTTAATTACAAAAACAATTCATATTCGACACTAATAAGCTATATCTAATATTGTTTATATCCATAACTTTTAATTTTCAATAAAATACGCAGAAAACTACGATTATCCATATCACTCTATCTTTTTCTTTTCAACTCGGTCAAATCAATTCTCTAAGGTTTAATCATTTCAATCGTCAATGCCATTCCGTACACAAGTTATCCACAAACATCAAATTAAATCCCAAGCTAGTAACACAAATCAAGGAATTATAGAATTTCTTTTATTTCACTAATTGACACCCAACTTTACCCTCATCCTTAAATTGGCACTAAATCTTATAAGAATTACAAATGGAAAGGAGAAGGGGAAGGGAAAAACGCAACATATCTTATGCAAACAGACCCGAACACAATTTATGGAAATTCTGTAACTACGCTTGAATCAATAATCTCCTTTCATAATTTAGAAATTTTAATTAAAAATCTTGTCATCTAAATCGCAGAACTCCGCTTACTGAAACTCACGGAATTTCTCATCCCATACACTATATTATATTTCATCTTACATCATCCAAACCCTAATTGGACTTGCTTTTCACTAACAATTCTGGAAAAAGGAGAAGTGAGTGATGATTTACCTTGAAGTGAGAAGAGATATACATGCTCACTCAAGGGAAGAAGGAGAAGAGAGAGAGACTCTTTTGAAAAGAATGAATAGTGTCAAGGAAGGAGAGATCTTATATTTTTTTGAGTCCCGATTCTATTGAAATAAAAAGATAAAGATTGATCATCTTAGAAAATAAAAAATAAAAAAAAAAAAGGAAAATGATTCAACTGCTCTCGACGACGTAAAATTGAAGAAGAAATCGACAATAAAACCATTCAACATGAAAGATATATTGTTTGAAATTAAAGAATGTAAAATTATTAATAATAATAATAAAGGAAAATGCCCTTAATAACAAATTAAAAGCCCCTCCTTCTATCTTCCTATTTCATTTGCCTAACCATGGTTCAATCGAAGACCACAAAACTTAACCATGGTTAATTTTTCTTTCCCCTCGGTCTTTTAAACCTCTCCCTCGTACAAACCACATAAACAAACCGCGAGAAAGCCAGAGAAATTGTGGGAAATTTACATTCAGAAAGAGCGATAATTGAAATTGAACTCATCCTCATCAAAATTCGAATATGGCTCTATTCCTAGACGAAGAAGAAGCTTGGAAATGTCCAAAACACCCTTCCAGACGACGCCGTACCGGAATTTGCCCCACGTGTCTCCGAGAACGACTCAGCACTCTCTGTCCTGACTGCGGTAACGTCCGCCCTTGCGGCTGCTGCACCTCCATGACGTCTTCTTCGTCTTCTTCCGCTTCGTCGTCATTCTCTCGGTTTTTCGCCGGAGATGTCGCCGGTGCCGGATCCGTAGGTCGCGTCTCCAGCCTGATTGACTCAGAGCCTTCATTTCGTCGATCTCGCTCCATTGCCGTCCCGTTCCTCGGGTCCAGGTCGAAGCGGCCGGAATTATTCACCGTCGGCGGCGAGTCGCCAGGAAGTAGAAGCAGCGGCGGCGGTTTGTGGAGGTTTTTGAGGATAGAGAAGAGCAAGAGAAGCGAGGCGGAGGATAAGAGAGAGAAAACGGTTTTGGAAAGTGATAACGTTGCAGCGGCGAAGGCGACTGTGGAGGACACCGAGAGGCGGAGGATGATGATGAGGAAGTCGAGGTCGGTGGCCGTTACGTCGAATCCGATCGGGGGAGCTGATGTCAGGTCGTCGGGGAAGGGATGGAGTTGGTATTTCCCGAGTCCGATCAAGGTTTTCCGGCATAGTAAGGTGTCGAAGGTGGTGGTTCAAGAACGGTCTCCTTTATACAGAGGTTGAATTAATTAATTAATTAATTTCGAATTTCTTATATGGAGATATTAAGTGATAACTGTGTTATATGCTGTGTGTATTTTGTTTAAATAATTTTAATTAACTTGAAATAGAAATAGGAAAAAAAAAGAGAGGGCTAATTTAAAAAATGTGAAGTTTTTATTTATTTATTTTGGTTTAGTTTTATAATGTAATTTGCGTAAGTGTTTTTAGATTTTATTTATTATTGTAACGAGTTTCAGATATTGTAATAATGTGGCCTGAAAATGAGGGAATTTTCGTGTTTCGTTTTCGAGCAATTATAGAATAAAATGCTAAAATGTGTTTTATTAATGATATTCTCTCCGTTTAATTTTTTTTCTTTATGGATTAGGCCCCGAAAAAACAAAAAGGAAAAAAAAATCTTTTTGTTGGAATAACAGAAAAAGGAGTTTCCTTAATTGTCTACTTATAGCCCCGGGGGTGCCATGCGGTTTTTGTACTAAATATGCGTATTAAATTTCCAAGTTTAAATTTTTAATGTTGATAAATGATATTTTCATGTTAATTACTTGTTTTAATTATGCATTTTTTATTTTTTATTTGTTTTGGATACGATGAGATTCTAGTAAAAGGAGCAATATAGACGGATTTGACATGATTCGATACTTTAATTTGGAGAGAAATATGAAACGTCACTTAACGCCTAATAAAAAGCTATTGGAATAATTTGTTAAGTTAGGTTTAAATTTTCATGATTTATAGCTTAATGAGGTTGTAAATCTAGTTGAATCCGAGTCTACTATAACGTTACCATCCCACGTCTTTGAATAAAAGATATATTTGGATTAGTTTAATTGAATGACGTCAAATTTCTCTGTTAAAAAGTAGAGAAGGTATTTCGTGATACGTATACTTATTTTTTCAAGAAATTTCATATGATAATGTCACAAAATATTCAAACTAAGCTATTGTACAATAAAGTATGGGTATTTCATGGAAAGTATCATACGGTGTAAAAATGACTTCTTATCTTATCTGTGCATAAAAATTAGATTCTGTGAGTGCAATTTGGGCTGTGTATGGTGTGACATTATTCGTTTGCACAACGTGGTCAAATGAATTTGCTGTTTTTCATGCAAATGGTATTGTAGTTTTGAGTTGTAACGATCCCCAGCTGCATGTGTACTTAGTTGTAGGTAGAGTTAGCATGGATTCTTCTGGCATTAACGGCTTCATGATACATGCAAGTGATGATGATTTAGGACCCACTTTTACATGTGGTTTCAAAGAATCATTTCTATTTATTTATGTTGTTGCCCTCGTTTTGATACCTTATATAAACCACATATTAGTACTTTTCCAACTATGGGATACAGTGCAATCATATTATCATATGGCGAAGCGAACAAGACAGGGCAGGGGTCATCTTATTAGTCACCAAAACAGGAGATCAAGATTTGTCTCCTTTTGGAAGTTTGAATGACTACATCTTGATTCATCAACCATTAGTCTAATCAATTGTATCATTTCATCAATCTAATATATATCACATATATTTAAGCTAACGGTTATT
Source organism: Laguncularia racemosa (assembly GCA_037954665.1). NCBI lineage: Eukaryota > Viridiplantae > Streptophyta > Magnoliopsida > Myrtales > Combretaceae > Laguncularia > Laguncularia racemosa. The sequence goes on from JBBMOL010000016.1 coordinate 5,072,407, forward strand.
TAACCTCGATGTTTTGTGTATAAGAACTGTTATTTAAGTAGGAATGAAAATCTTATTATTTATTTTAATGGTAATCATGAAAAAGATTTATTGAATAGGGGTTCTCCTCTTCAAATCTCATGTCCTTTCAAAAACTATTAGTAAAGTTTTCTTCCCACCAAAGATTTATTTGATTAAGAATTTTCTCTTGATCCCTACTGTTATGCCCAAGATTGAAGGGCGATTACTTGGCCATATGCTCTTACTGCAATAAAAGCATAGAAAACTTAAAAATTGACTAAATTCTATAAAATATTTTTAGTTTCATAGTACTTCACAATCTCTCAAATACAATTTTTTTTATATAGCTCATTAATTATATAGATGATTTAAAATCTAAACATATTAAAGTCTAAGGAAACTTCTAAACATAAATTTCTATCACTATTTTATGAATTCCATTTTCCAACTGAGTTGTCCATTTCTCATGGTCATTGCACAATCCATTGCAATTCCCACTTCCCAAATCATCAAGCTTGATCTTCTAAGTATCCTTTGTATTAGAAATTTCAAATCTCAAAGGAGTGAGCTATGACACTCAATATAGAGATCTTGTGCGCACATACACAAATGCTACACTAAACTCTAGTGTAAATAGATACATTGCAACAAGCAAGTCAACCAACAGATAGTAATCAAATATAAAACTTTCCACTTTCTCATACAAACCATGATTTGCACAAATATTAACTCCTTAAATTAAATTATCATTATAATGGATCATCTAATCCCAAGATCACATAACATTAAATATGAAAATTTTAAAACTTCATATAATGATGAATCTAAAGATTTTATGACTTCAATGATAATATTGAATTTAAATATTTCAAGACCTCAATCATAACATTGAATTCAAAGATCTCAAGACATCAATCATAATGTTGAACCAAGAGGTCCCAAAATCTTAAAATTCAGCATTCATCAATCTTATATCAAAACAAACAACAACCATATTTCATAAAACATTTATATTAAAATTCTAAACCTACATGCACAAATAACAAACAAAGTTGTATGATCACCCCTTAACTCTTGCTAATCACAATTCAATTCATAAAACATAACATTGCATCAATTAGATACTCACGTAAATCATAAATCCTTCTTTCAAAATTTAGTTTCAAGTTTTATAAATTTGAACTTGAAGAACTAACTTAATATGTGAATCCAAGTGTCACTATAGGTTACTTAGTCAACTGGCTTGGTAGCTCATCCCTTGGGCCTCTAAATCTTGCTCACATTGATTGAGCTTAAATTTTTAATCAACTCAATTCGTAAAAAATTGATTCAATTTGTAATTTTTTCAATCCTAAAAAAGTCTAGCATTAGTTGCCACCCCCAAGCCCCACCTCCTATAGAACTATTGACTACCACTAGCACCATCAATACAAAATAGGTTTATGTAAATTTCATAAGATCTGAAATTTAACCATTTTTTTTCCATTCATTATATATAGTAAATAATGGATAACAATCCGATTCCTCATAAGATTGTAGTAATTGGATTCCTAAAATTAAATTCTTGAAGGAAATGGCCTAGACTTATCAGCAAATTGAAATTTGGTAGCTAAAAATGAATTACTCTATATAAAATCAATAGAGAGTAAATTCAAACTGCACTTAAGCAATTTGAACAATACCTTTGTATGAAAGTAAAACTCAATTCTTTTTTCTGGGTAAAAAAAGAAACCGTATGTACTAACTTTACAAATTATTACCAAATGGACCAATCTTTTTAAAATATTTATAAATAAGATAATGCTCATTGGAACAATGATCACCAAAGTTTATATTGTCGACTGTTTGTATGCGCTAAAGGTTGGAAATATTATCAATGATTGAGATTTGATTGACATTTGATAACACAAGCAATTTAATTATAGTTCGATGTTATGATGGCTGAAAATTGCAAGTTTCCAATCGAATAGAAAAAGGTGCTCGACGACCAGGACCATTGAAATTGATTTGTTTGTTTGAACTTGAAACTCAAGATTGCGAAAGATTCAACTTATTAGGTATTTTTAATTGATATTTTAGTCTTGTCCATGTCATAAACAAATCAACTGTTTATTGGTGGGATCTCTCATAATCCTCGAAGTGTTTTAACACTTTTCTCTGTGAGTTGGCATGAAATGACATGTATAGGATAGCCATCTGAGTATTTTTATTTACATTTTGACTATTTAAACACTAAGAAAATAATTGCACCGTATGTGTTTAGTAAACTCCTTTAAAAGATTAGAGGACTCTTTTAAAGATTTATTAAAAAAAAACCTATATTTTATTCAATAACACTATTTTTATATTATCTAATAAAGGGTATAAATTTTTAGAGTTTTTTCTTGCGTTCATGTCACGGATTAAATGTGATATATATTAAATATTTTGTTCTTTCTATATATAATCTTATAATTATGGGAATGATTCGAAAGCTACCGAAAGTAACATGAGTAGACTCAAGAGTCAAGACTGTAGTGTATGAGGTAAGGAGGAAGTCACGTAATCCTCTGGAGAAAATGAAAGTAAAGGAAATCTGGGGGAGAATGAAAGTGGGGGAAAAGGATGTAATGTTTTTAATCTGTATGTACATTCAGGGTTGACTTATAATGACTCTTAACCATGTGATGTTTACCAACCAATATTTGTATCGTTCTGACAAAAGATTTATATTTATTTTACCTTTTGGCTGCAATAACATATAATTTATTATTTTACTTTTAATAAAGCAATATACATACATATATATATATATATATATATAGGAATTGTATTTTACTATTTGGAACTGTTGGACCACCACATGTTCAAGACATGCCTCTATTGTGGAAGCCAACAAAAGAAAGAAAAAGGAATTTTTTTTTTTTTAACTTAGATCAAAAAGTCTTTATTAGCACAGAAAAAAACAAAAGTAAAGAAAATGACGATTCCTATTCCTTGAATGATACCATGTATTCCGTCATACGAATTGGACATATCAATATATGAGCACATTTTTCTTACATTCTCTGTTTTGACCAGTAGTGACGCCTACAACAGCGACTAGTGATCAAATTGAGTAAGGTATGGCATCATTGCTCACTAGTTATGGTGCCTGGGTGTGGTCCTGGTCGTGGTCGTGGTCGTGGGTGAGACGGTTAATAGGTCATGAGTTGGAGCTACATGTCATCGTCGTAGTTTGGGATCGTCGCAGTGGCCCAGGTCTGAGGCTACAGGTGGCTCGTGGACATGGTGGCCACCGGAGAAGATGATGTAGCCTGATCTTAAGGTTTGGTTTCCACAAGAATCCCAAACCATGCCCACCCCCACCCCCAAGTATATTTTCTATATTTTAATTATAATTATGTTATTTAATTAAATATATTTAGCAATATTATTTTATAAAATTAAATATTATGAGCCAATATAGATGCATATTAATGATAAAAGTTATAAAGCACAAATATATTTAACGTCAAATATTTAAATCTAGATATATGAAGTAAAAAAGGGCAAAAATACATATATGTAACATGTAGTTTATCTTTTTTACATTCGTTAATGAAATTTTAGTATTTTGTTTAACTTAGATTTTTTTTTATAACTAATTCACCAATTTCTTTAAAACTTTAAATATTTGTTAGAAAATTTGTGGTTATTATTATACTATTGGAGAAATTGGCCAAAACAAAAAGAAATATTTAGTGCTAAATTTTGAAAAAAAGAAAAAAAAAACGTTTAAGTAATGTTCTTACTTTATTTTTAATTTCAGTTGTATTTTGCGAACTTTTATAACTTCTCTAATTTTTTTTTAAATTTAGGAAAACTTAAATTTATGATTTTTCTTTGAAAAATATAGAAGATGAGAAAAGCAAAAACGAAGTTGGAAACATTCATAAATAAGTACATGCAATAATTTTATAAATTTATTTAGTGTCAAAATTTGTAATAGAAATAAATTCGAAATTTTGAAAATGAAGTCTATTATAATCCAGCATATATATGCAGCAGATGGCATGGATGTTCATTTATAGCATCAACAATGAGGGCCAACATACATCAATTCATGTTTGTACCTTAATAATGAATTTAACATTAGAAGATGAGAAGAGTTTGTGGACAGCTTTAAGGAAAGAAAAGGTTTAAGACTAAAACACGATATTACTAAATGCTGAGAAACAACTGAATTGGAGTTGGAAGTCGTTCTAGAGTGTGAAGAGAATCCTGGTTTCCAGCGAAACTTGTTTAGAGAAGACTACACTTGAGAAAGGTTGCTTTTGAAAGCGCCCAACCATGTAGCTACAAATCCAGATAGCAACCTTTAAGACTTGCGTAACCAAAGGAAACGAAAAATCGCAGCCCACAAGGCAAATTGCAAGCCACCAAGCTCACCTTCATGTATACATATATGCTCAAAGTAATGGAAGCTTCCTTCTTGGTTTTGATTATACGTTTCCTTTCTCTTTCTCCATACAAACTGCCGAAAAATATGCATCCATGTGCAAACTTCATGGTCATGAATTCAAAGATCATTCCAAGAAGCCAGGTGGCTATGCTGAGTGTTGTTTGAATTCGTTCGTTGCTATTCTGAGAGTGTGTTTGTTTCACGAAAAGGGTTTTTCATTTAAACTTTTCTTTGATTTATTATAATAAAAAATTTACGGTTATTAAATATTATTATAATGAACCTAAGATATTACAAAATCTAGTAAGTGACTATAAAAGGTAACATCAATAGCAGGCCACCAACAATGATATTACTAAACTACGAAAATGATAATGAAAAAAAAAAAAAGAAAAAAAAAGGAAAAACGGTTTCCTCTTTTCAAAAGTGAAAATTATTTTTCTCATTTTCAATTGGTATTTTCTATGATAATTAATCACCATCATTGGGCTTTAACTACAATTTTCTTATCTCATCATCAGCTGCCAGTAAAAGTCAATAATAATTGCACCTTCTTGATGTTGCTACAATAATATTAAATAATTTTAAGACTTTAGCTATAAAAAAAAATAGAAAAAAAAAGGTATGGGAACCATTTCCTATTAAACACCCAAATAATCATCTGAATGTTGGTTAAACCTTAAGAAACATAAGTTTTTTTTTTTTTTTTATGTGGTTTGAATCACCCAATTCATAGAAGAGGACGATAGATGGAAGATTATCGACTAAAGTGTGTATGTGATATACCTGAGTGTGAAAAGGTCACTTGAAACATGTAATACAACTTTGGCAAATGTTCTTCTTTGTTTGCCTTTCCGTTTTATGTTTGAGTCTAATTTTGTGGTTTCTTGATCTCTGCACCAGGATAGAATTTATAAATAGATGTTTGGGGTTTTACTTGTGAAGTAGGCTTTTTGGTTATGTTGATGGACTCGGCAAATGATCTGGGCAGTAGGCAATTTCTTATTGGAATTGTTTCCCAAGGCAAGTTGGACAAGTAACCTAAAGGATTCTTTGCAAACTCCAGTTGCATTATTAAAAATATATGATAAGTATACGGCATACAGTAAAATCGAATGGAAAGTCATATGATACGGACAACTATCCTTGTAAAATTAAGATATAAGTGAAAAAGGGATTTCATATTGGGTAATAATTTAACGTTATTTCCCTTATAAACGTTTTTAGAATTTACATTCGATCATGTGAAAACAATATTGCCCTTTCTCTATTTTCTTAGAGGTCCTTACCCTCGAACGGAGCAAACTTCTTATGGCAAAGTATACAAATAAGGCTTTAGAATTTTGACCAAGGTCTGAACTTTAGCTATGTGCAATTGAGCTTCTATACTTCTGTGTTTGTTCCATTTCCCCCTGAGCAAATTGAATAATTTTGGTGTAATGTCCCTATGTTTACTGAAGGAACTCACTTGATGTCACAAATATGAATAACATACATATCCTGACTTTAATACAATATATATACATGGAGAATTTAAAGGACCCTTATTAGATATAGAAAATTTCATTGAATTATAGTGTAAATATAGAAAACTTTCAAGTATTTGGTGTTTTAGATATATTTTCAGTATAAGTGTTAGCTATTATAAAGCATGCAATGTATTTTATTATATCACATCAACAAAGAATTAATTAATATGTCAAGGAAGAAAATGCAAATAACATTTGAATTCTTAACTAGACGTCCAAATAAGGAATGCTCAATAGATAAGGAAAGATTTTAGCAAAAATTCACATCCCAAAAAATTCAGATTGGATCTCTAAGTCATTATCCCCCTACCTAAAATGGCTTTACCTCGTCCCCTATCACTTGGTAAAGGATCTTGAACTCTCTACATTCTCACACATATTATTTCTCTTATAGTCGAGTTGACTTAGATATCAAAGTAATTATACCGAAACACTCTCTATAACTCTCATAGCATCATTTTATTTTGCAAATGGCTTGAACCATCTCTCTAAATTCATAGCAAAATAATATGTATTTAAAGGAATTTACAAACAGTGCTAATTTTCTTTTAATTATGAATCTTTTATTGGTCATAATTTTACAGAAGGTATTGTTATGATAATTTAATTTGTTGATTTTCAAATTCAGTTTGACAATTATAGTGTCAAATATTGGTAGCATTCGAGGAAATCCACTTTGAAATTTTTGGGATGTGAATTTAGTTCTTTATTACTAAGCATTAGAGAAAATAAAGAGACATTAATAAAATTTAAATATCAAAAGTTCTTTAAGATAGGAAGTTATTATTGCATTATAGAGAGATAGGAACTAATTATAATTACTTTATGAATATTACTAACATATATATTAGTAGAAATTTATAGAAATAAAGATGTATTATTGAAAAAGATGAAATGAATAAAAATATAGTATATGACACATGTTACAATTTTTGTATAACATAATACAAAATATAACAACTATTTTTATTCATATAATATATAGATATAGAATAAAATATCAATAGTCATATGTAATCTACATATAATATATTCTTATACGACTGAATAATAGTGATCTTAATATATCTTATTGTCAACTATGATATGATGGAATATTATGAATCATTACTAATTAGAGATACATAATATATATATATATATATATATATATATATGCCTCATAAAATGATATATTTTACATGATCATTTAATTATTTAATTTATAAAATATTCATATTTTTTATTTTATTATTTTAATCTTTTTGTTGTTAAAATTTATCTTTTCTTTTTTTTTATCTTTTACTCGTCATTTAGTTTAGTAGAAGGTATAACTTATGACTATTCAATTTTATAATGATGAATATTAATTAATGATAAAATTTAATGTTGATTTAATTTAACAATTACTTATGTCAATTACTGATAAAATTTAAGAAAATTCAATAATGCTATTATAAATAAAGATATAATAAGTATCGATAATTTATGACTATAAGAACACTAATAAAATCTAAATGTAAAAGGTTATTTGAGATAGAAAATTTTTATTGTATTGAAGATAAATAAGAATATTTAGTACTTAAATCATGAATGCTGATAACATAGTAGAAACTTATGAAAATAGAAGTATGTAAATGATAATACAATTCGATTTTATTATGAGTGACAATTAATGACAAAATTGAAATTTATTCAATTCAGCAATATTCATTAATTATATTTGGCACTTGGGCATGAAAAAAAAAGAAGTGTTGCTTAGTGCGTGGTTGTCGGGATGCATGGTAAAAGGTACAAGTGGAGTGGTCAGTGGTGTAGAAAGTAGGAAGCACACTCACACTGTACGCTTTATTCAAACAAAACGGCAAATGCAACTTTGACCCTGGCGGCCTGGCACGTCTCCCATCCGTAGTGGTTGTTAGTATACAGATACATAGTAACAAAAAAAAAAGAGTTGTTGGACTTTTGGACCCACTTTAAGATCCTTCTTTCACCACTGATTACGAGGACCATTACCACGTGTAGGGTTGTTATAGGGACACGTCTGAGTGCTAGAGAGAGATCAGGGAACAGATCATGTGGGTTATGTCCCCGCACTACACGTGAAGCCGTCTCTATCGCAGTTGGTCGCATGTACACGTTAGCTTTTCTCATGATTTATCCAAAGATTGGAAAAAAGGGAGAAAAACAAAACAAATTAAAATATAAACAAACAAACAGAAGAAGCTATGCTTTTATTTTATTGAGTTATATTTAAGAGAAGTACATCATAGGACATCGATTCAAATCCTAAACTATCGAATTAGGAAAGATCAAGAATTCTCATTATTTTTTATATTATGTTTGATAAATTTTAAAAGAAAAAATGAATAAAAAAAAAAAGAAGATATAATTTTTATTTTGCATTTAGATGTTTAAAAAGAAAATAGAAGGAAACTAAGAGAAAATTTTGAATTTTCATTGTTTGGTCTACATGATAAAAAGAAAAAAGAAAATTTTTACGTAAAAGACAATATCACCCCTCTTTTTATTTAACAAAATTAACTATTATAGGCATTTTAACAACTTTAAAGTGATTTCATCCATTTCAGTTACTTTCTCTTCAATTTTGAAGAGGAATATATTAAGTTCAAAAGTGAAAATCTTTCTACTAGTTTCATTTCTTTTTCCTAGATTTCGACTTCTCTCTCCAATTACCAAGTACAAAATTTTCATTCTTTTCCATTTATCTTTTTTATTTTCTTTGATTTCTACCCAGTTAAATACATACAGGGTTAGATTCAATTAAGAGAGAGAGGAGGTCTTTAAGTATGTTAGTGAACAAAGTAGGTGTACTTAACGATATTTATTTTTTGTGCAACTTTTATTAATTTTTTAATATATAAGATATTTTAGTTTATATATAAAAACTGTATCACATATGAATACTATTATTTTTATATATCAAATAATTTATGAAATTTACATCTATTTTTAAATAAAACGTGCCTATCTAATTGTTTGGATAAGTTAATGATGATGTGCCTAATTAATCACGGAATTAAGGTGTGCCAATTAACTTAGATGGATGTTTAATAAATGAAAATAATATAAAGAAAGGGTTTGGTATTCTTAATGTACTTGCAACAGTCGACATCATCATAATTGTATCCAAGGTTGTATTGCGCAATTACTTTTAAAAATGAGCTTGTCAGTAGTCAAACATGAGATATGTTTTAAATATCGTCTTCTTTTTTTATATCAAACCACAAATTAGTGGAGCAGCTTTAAGAGTGATGCAATGGATGGGTCGACTTTTTGATTAGATGAATGATTAAACAAATGAATAATTAGTAAAAAATAATAATAAAATAAAGGTGGTCTTCGATAAAGTGAAGCCAAAAGGCACGAGATGCTGTAGGTGTCTGTCCGGTCTTGATCGAGGAAGGTTATACACTGGAGCCGGACCAACAGGCTACATCATGCCGCTAATGTTAGTTTGTGGCATGGAGGTCAAGTGTTATTGCAAAGTATTGATTCTTCCATTAGAATTTACGTTTTATCAGCCAGCCACATGTAAATTTCAAAAAATATATATCGTCCACTTCACGGAAAGGATATGATGTTAAACGTTTAGAAGTTTTTTTCCTTTTTTCTTTTTTCTTAACCATATAGGGTATTTACTATTTAAACTTTTAAACCTAATAATGTTGTTGTTGAAACTTTTTGCCTCATTGTCTTTTACCCGATTAACTTGAGCTCAACCACCATCTTCTTGCTTGGACAAAACTCATCCATATCACCACATATCATCGAAAACAAATTGCAATCTCGAGATGTTACCTTACACACCAACATAGATACCACACGGCCTAAAAGACACAAAATAAATTAAAAAAGAAAAAGAAAAAAAAAGGGAGAGAAACACTATATCTCTTTATTTTAAATTTATTAACTATAATATTAAAGTAAAAATAATAATACACCGAAAATTGTTTCTTCTTGTTCCACCTATCCTAAACCTAAATTAAAACCCCTCGCAACTATCATCATGCCACCAGCTCAAACATGTTTTGTGTCTTATTCTTCTTTATATAGATTTCTCATCCACTATCAAGTAAAACTTCTCTTAACGTCAAATACAAGTGTTAGATTTTCAGGAATAAGTCAATACTGAATAGATATTATAGAAAATTTTCTCTCATATCTCATTTTATTGGTGCAAATTTAAAAATTTTGAAAATAAGTTGAACTATAAATTTTATTTATTACATATTTTATGTAAAAACGTATTGATCATTCATGTCTAAAATCATGATGTATAAATTTTAAGTTAATATAGTTTTCAAATAACAAAATTCAATATAAGTACAAAATAATAAAAAAAAAAATACAACAAACACAAACAACAATATTGATATAAATTGAAGATCTAAAATGGGTTTGACTAATTGATCAAGTATTGATATAAAATAATGGGTCATAAGTTAACATAGTTGAATTTTTATTATAATTTTTTCTTATTAAATTATATATGTTAACTGTATTATACTTATATAGTTCAAGTTCATGATATCCTGCATATATTGAAAAATTATGAATAATTTTCTATGGTGTATATAAGATCATATCCTATAGAGTCTACTTTGTGATTGCAGCTTCCCAAAAATTTGGAGTGTAAACTTATCTTGAGACATGTAACCAAGGATAACCATTGGCTCATTGTGGAAGCTACATCATCATACAGATTCGACAAGTTCTACAATCCCAATGTTTTGATGCTCACCCTTACATTCAGTACATGAAATTTATGTGTTTGATGGCATAAGGCTCTAGAGAAGATGGAGGTAGTAACAACAGCAAGTAAAATATTAATTGGGTAGTACATTTAATAATTTGAATTTTTTAGTAGTGAATTAAAAAATTGATCAAATTTTAGGTAATAAATCCAATATTATTCCATCTTTTTAAGTTTCTCAACAAGCAAATAATGTATAAAGTTTAATCTTTATAGGGTTTTTAAAAGTATATGGAGGACACTTATTAACAAAATTCATAGACAAGATACAAAGAGGATTAGAAACCACCGGTTCATCAGTTTAATTTGACATTTTTAAGAAGTGACTAACTGCTTAAGAGCCAAGAAATAAAATCACACGTGAATAGGAAAGTACCTTTTTCTTTCTTTCTTTTTGTCTTCTGTAACTTGGTATGTAAGGAGATCTCCAGTGCTCCTCTTATCAATGCATTCTTCAAACCAAATATTATAATATCGCCAGCCCACTTGGAAGAATTTGCTTAGAGTTACCTAAAATCTATTAGTCTTGAAACTTGTTAATCAAGAAAGACAACCTTAAACGCTTTCCGTTTGGAATCATGTGACCCAAAGGTCACGAGATTATCCTTGGGCTTCGGCTTTCGAAACGCCAGCTATCCTAATTTCCTCCGTTTCCCATAGAAAGTTTTTGTCGACAACACCTTGTACATTCCCTGAAGTTTTGCCGTGCCATGTCCGACCACGAATAATAAATCCCTAGCAATTGCTAAGAACAACATATTAATTTGTAGAAAAGAGCGGAATGTTCTATTTATTAAATGATTAAACAAAATAGCATAAATTGCCATCTGTGGAATGTCGGTTGTCGACTACTTGATCTAGACATGAAGTCTGGGGAGTATGATGTCCAACGAACCAAATGGGTAGATCATGACGAAATTGGAAAAAGATATGGACATTGATGTAACATTTTTGGATAAAAAATTGCTTCCCCGTTAGATAAGATGCTCGAAATCAAGTATTATAGTTTAATTAGTATGAGTATTGTAAAGGGGTAAAATGTCTTTTATGAAAAAAAAAAATGAGCTAAATTTAATAATAATTTGAACTAATTACTTAGATAAGTGATATGGTTCAAATAATTAAAACTGCATCTTGAGATAACTTAAGGAATTTTGAGTTGGCAAGCTAGGATAGAAACAGTCAAAACCTTTCTCAATAAATTCATACACTCATCAATAAGACCATTCACAGAGTATTGGGTTTGGATACATGGAAGCCCATGAAAGACCCAAAAGTCGGTTAATTTTATCTAACAATCATTGATGATGTAGCAGTGGTCATTGAGCAACAAACACTATAAATATGTACTAGGTCTTCACCTTTAAGTCGAAAAAATGAAGTAGATAAAAACAAGAATTAACTCTTAAGATTCTAAGTTCAAAAGATCAATCAAAGATTAGAATAAGAAATTCCTACCTAGAAATCAAGAAATACAAAATTAACACTTTTGAGCTCCTTTGTTAATCACACAAGCACATGATTATGCTAAGACCATTTGCTCCTCTTTTAGAGTGCTTTCGATTTCATCTCTTTTGAAGTTGTCATTTTAGGTCAAATTACTCCTCTACTATCATGAGAAGCACTTGACTCATGTTTAGGGGTGGCAACTCGTGTTAGTAGGCTATATTCATGTTTTATTTCCTGTCAAATTTATATCCATGCTAAAAATACATGAAATTAAATAGAAATAACAAATATTAGTTTACAATGTAATCACGTTTATTCATTTTGTGATCATGACTTTCAAGTTCTATGTTATGTTTTCTCTCTATAATAATGTTTCTAATCTTATTATGTTTATTTTCTTATTATCATATCATGCTAATAATGATTAATCCATGTTGTATGCATGTAATATACTTCTAACATAATCTTGCATCTACATTCTAGTGACTTTATGAGGAAGGGAAGTGCTTATACATTGAGGCACCTATACAAAAGAAGTCAACTAATGGCAATTCTCAAGAACATGAGACCAAACTTGAAGTTTTTAAACAAAATACAACGTTGCAAGAGAGTAGCAACTATAAGAATCATAATACAATGCAACAAAATACCAAAGCCCTAAATCAATTCCTTACATCGTTCACTCACTTTATCCCAAAAAAATACATGTTACATCATATATCACTTGTGATATATAATAACTAAACAAATGAAGGGCACATGGGTTTTTGGACTTTTTTATTTTAGTATTTTCTATTTGTACTTTTCTACCATTCGTACTAGAATATAGTAAAAATCAATTTTTTATAAATATTAACATTACTAACTGCTCATGACATGAGCTAGGTTATAGAAGGGTTCATCTTATTGTTTATTCTAATGAGGTGTACATATTATTATTGAATTCTCTTTCTTCATATATCTTTTCCTATCACACTTCGGCTTATGGCCTATGATTAAACAAGGCCTTGTGAAATAAAAAAGAAACCATATTATTCCTTCTTCTTTTTTTTTCGAGATGACATGTAAAGTTAAAAATATGTTCCATATACCACTTAGTTAATAACTTAAAAAAAAAAATTAAGGCCGGACCCATAATACTAACCTGAGAATAAGTATTAATATTAAACGCAATGTTTATATAATTTTAAAAATTCAGCAATTTAGCTAAAGTTATAGATTATTAATTGTTCAAATTAAGAATTTTTGGACAACCCAAGGGGTCTAACAATCAACCTCTCAGCTGGGGGACATGAATAATAATATAGAGTGCTTGTTGTTTCCATCACTATCCAAAGTACCTTTAGCCATTGATCAATTAACCTGTGCAAGATTCACATATCTTATGTTCCATTTTTTCCCCCTAAGTTACCTATATCATAGTATATTGGCGAGTTGAGAAAAAAGAAACAAAAGAGTCAAGCACCAACCCTTGTTGACTCAATTATGATGGTTGCTCCAAGTGAATGTAAGACAACTTTGTAATATTTTTTCATTCAAGGGTCTATTTGAGTTGCACCCATGGTTTTATACTTTAATCATGGGGTTTTTGTGTAAAATAGAAATTTGCTCTTTCCTTTACATGTCATTCTGTTAATCCATGTGTTCTATTGATCTGCGGAGAAATTTTTGGTCGGATTGGTATTAGAGCACTTCTACCATAATAGGAACAAAATGTCGAAATATTTAGTACTTTTTAAGTTACTTAATCTAGTATTCCAAATTCTGTCACTAAATCACTAGCGCTTTTGCATGAGGAGTAACACATGGCCCAAATTCTCCTTCGAAAGTATCTATCAATTGACATGGGAAAGAAGACATGAGCATTAAGTACACCTACGTTAGTCTACTAAAGGGTTCATGGTCGAACAAGGGCTAGTACGTACAACCTTTCTGAGTGAGGAAACTAAGCCCCCTATTGTTATTACTATCAAAATTATATTACTGGATTTGGTCATCGATCTCACAATCTATGGGGGCTAACATGTGCTTTCTATTTTGTATTTTTTTTTTCATTGCCCTTGTAACTTCTGTTATACTGGGAGTGATAATATACATTATATCTATATAAGGAGTGAAGCATCAACGAGGTGATTCCATTATGGCAGTTGCTCTGTGTGAATATGAAAGACATCTGTGTTTATATTGTTACACCTAGTGGATATGTTTTAGTCGTGCCCATGGTTTTCAATCATGGTTTTGATGTCTTTCCATTACTCGTTATTTTTTCGTTTCCTATACAATCTATAAAAGATTTGGGTGGAATATGTTTGGAAATGAATGGCTAATAGGAGGGGAAAAAAAAGGAACTTTGTTGAAATGTTGAATATTTTTATATTTTAGGAAAGGTTGAATATTTTCATGCTACTCTTAGCATTCAAAATACCCCATTATAAACAAAAGTATTTTTATATGTGAAGTGATCAATAGCCTTATCAAAGATTTCTTTTAAAAGCATCGATCCAATAAAGTGAGAAATAAGTTTTATTCAATAAGAGCAATAAACCAGCAATATACGAGTCTATACTTTTCTTGAAAATTCATAAACCAATCAAGTCGGACCATACACAAAGCGATTGCTATTCATCAATTTGGTGCCATGCAAGTCGTCCAGCCATAAATTTAAATGGAAAAGATTAGTACTTATATCATTTTCTTCTTAACAAAGTAAACAATACTAAGATAAGCCATGTCATTTCTATTTTCCATTAATGAAGACACATTTTACCCTAAAATTTGTCTTTCACTAAAGTGCTCAATAAAGTCTCTACAATGATGAAGTAAGAAATAAATTTATCCAGATTCCAATTCTTCACATCAAGAACAAAGACTTCAAGAAAATCAATGATATAAGAAATCTAAGTTAAAAGTGGCCTAAAAAGCTAAGTTCAAATTCTAGGGTAATTGTAGTTAAATTTTCATAAAACTAAGAGTGGGCTAAAAGACCCTAAATCTAAATTCCTAATTCTAGCGTGTTTGCCGACATTTATATTGAAGGTTTTATTGAATGGTGTGATTCATCTTGTTTAGATGGTTTTATCTCTTATTTATAGATATTTCTTGACTGAGAGAACATGCTTCATAATTCTCACTTTTCAAAAAAATAAATAATCATAATTAAAAGCAATCATTCCTCCACAATCATTTTTTCCCATTCCTTTTCTAGCCAAAAAATATCTTCTCTTTATTTCATTTCCTTTGTCTTGTTTTCTTTCCTTTTGGTTTCTTTTTTTTCACCAAACGTAGTCTTAATGTTGATGATCGTCTTAAAAGCAATGAGAAAATCATTTTTTTTTTTTTTTTTTTGCCAACAGCAATGAGAAGACATTTGAAGAATAAGTTAATGTTTGTTTTAGCTTTCCATGCACCCAAGCATCATGGGGCTCGTCATCTAATTGAACTTTTGAGGTCATATAATCATGTCGTCTATGGGCACCACTAATAATCCACCATTTGCTGGTCTTGAAGGGAATCGAATCCAATCAATTTTGTGTCTTATGGGGCATCGGCTTCCTCTTATATTGAAACATCCATCCACCACGAAAAGGCCGATTGAGTTCTTTTACTCTAATTACGTTAATGATGACTGCATGACCACACATCCTAGTATGATTTGATGAAATCAATGACTTTGCGTGAACTTTTGGAAACATGTATATATGATTACACATCCTGATGTTGAGTTATTGATCATCTCTTCATTCCATATGATTCAAGATAGAAATAGTATATAAGAAGCACCGGTAGACTTCAAGCCGAAGAGACGAGTATGCTGAGTTCCAATTCAAGATATGGGCATACGCTGGAATAATATGATGATGACTATCCAAATATTAGGCTGTTTTCAATTTCTTATATAAAATTTGTTATTATTAAATATTATACACAATTGGATTTTCCACTGTTATTGTCACTTCGTCCTTTACCTTTCCTCACTTCCATTATCCATGTGTATATTTTGACCAATGACATTGCTACATGTAAGAGCACGAGATGCGAGCATCTATACAAAGTGCCCGGTAGGAAAAATAAAGCATTTTTAAATTTCAATCAACTAACTTTTATCAATATTAATTTGAATTGAATATGACATTTGGTAATATCAAATTTCATCCAGCGAATATTGAAAAATATGAAAAGAAACAGAATCCCAAATACTTGGTGAGTGTGATAACTTATATACAACAAACACTAAAAAAAAACAAGACAGACAGAAAATTTAATCTTCAACCTATAGAGCTTGACGTAAGCAGCCGACCGCAAAACCCTAAGATGAATGTTGAAAGCTGACACATTAATCTTAGTTACTTGAAAAAGAAAAGACAGAACAAAGAGGAGATCCAGGAAAGAGAGCAGGAGAAGTAGATACTTGTCACTTCCCCCAATTGGCTCTGTGGTTAGATAAGGAGAAATATCTAGAAAGAAAGGATGAGCGAGGGGCTAAGTGAAAATAGAAGGAGCTCACATCTGGGGCTAATTATTGGAACTAGTTATTAGTGGATCCTATGTGGATGAATAGATTTCGCGGTAGATATTACATAAAAAAAAGAAGAAGATAGGTTTTGGTTTTAAATTTTAAAATTTATATTTATAAGTTATATGGTAAAATATAATATATGAATTCATCTTCATCTTAAAATTTAACAAAAACATGTATCATATATCATAGGGGTTGTATATTACATGGTATCCTACAATTTTTAAATGCATGTAGCTTACCATGTATCCAACAATAAAGTATCGTCAATAAATATAATTAACAAATATATAGAAATCAAATTAATTGAGCTTCACTTATAACACATTATTTTAGACTCCGTCATATCTTTAATTTTAATCCATACTTATTTTATGCATATTATTATTAGTTTATCTATTTTTAATTAAAATTCATTAGATTTACATTATTTATGATTTATATATAAAAGCCATGTTCAAATGCAATTTAAATATCATGATTTTAAGTTTGAATGGTCATAATATTTTAAATGAAAGAAATAAAAAGGAAAAATTTACAAAATCATAGAATACCCTTATTCATAGATATTTTAAGATAAAAGTTTCACGGTGATTCTAAATAAAATATATTCCAATTTCGAGATTTTAGAATTTGTACTTGTAACATAAGGTACGAGATAAGGGTTCCTACCCTATCGACCAAGACATGCTAATAAATATTAGTAATTCTAATATAACCATAATATTAATGCGTAATCATAATAATGATATATAAGAGCATATATTGTTATATGTGTATTCAAAAATAAGAAGTAAATATATATCTATAGACATGTATATATAAAAGGAAGTCATTGAACAAGTATGTAAAATGGCTATAATCTTTACGAAAATGAATAACTAGGTGAACAAAACTATAATGGTAATAACAACAATCGATAGCAATAGGAATAGTATCCATTTATGTATAATACATACGAAGGTAAACAAATAACTTAGTAATGGAAATATTTAATATATGTAAGCGTTGATATACATAAACATGTAAATAAATCGGGTACTCATTTGGGTCAATAAATAAAGGTTATATGTAGTAATAATAATAATCATATATAAATAAGTACTTGTAACATATAAAAGTACATGTATATGTGATAGTATATTTAAGTATAATAACAATACCCATATGTATTTATAAGGATAAATAGATAAATCAAAAGCTTTTATCTGATAAATTGCTTGTTAATTGTTTTTAGATTTAATATTTGTTAGTAAATGGTTAAAACTATCCTAAAGTAAAATTGGAATTAATTAAGTACTTTCCTAAGTACAAACTTTAGGTGATTAATCAAAGACCTAATATTAGGTTATGATCATAATTTTTATTTAAGTATGAATTTGTGATATAGTATTTATAATGTGAATTAGAATTAAGTTATACTAATGAAGCGAGAAGTTTAGTGACCAAAGATGTAAGTACGTAACCATGTTTGTTGTATTGAATATGTTAAGCTAGTTAAAAATATACCATAATTAAAGTGATAACATAATTGCTCATTGCTTGTATTTGGTTGTGGCTGAAGATCCAAATGAAGGTGAGTTAGAGGGCACTCAATGATTAATATGTAACAATGTAATTAGTGGAGTCATAGAATGATATGATTTGATAGTTTTAGGCACTGATGTTCTTAGCAAATTATTGATCATGATGTCACTGTGAAAACGAATTAGGAGATATAGAGGGAAACTGTGAGTCAAGTCATTACGAGGGTTATGAGGTCCTATGGTAGAAACTTGTGAGCGAATTAGTCTCTTAATAGACCGATTCAATGATGATTATGGAAAGACGTGGTTAAAGGATATCATTGATGTTGTAGATGTTGCTTGATTAATGAAAATGTGTTTTGTGGAGTCATAAGATATTTGAAGTTTAGAGTTAGATACATATGATTTTGAACTATGCTTTTTGATGACTAATGTTAAAGATAATAACATGGTGTTTGTTGCATTAAATTAGGTCTATGTGTGGATGTTTGTTGTGCCATATATGTATGTGTTTGTGGTTACATAATAGGCTTCAATTCACCTTGTTTGGGGAATTTCTTTTTCAGGTATGTTGTAATCATGACCTTAGACTTTAGAAGTGGGTTTAATGCTAACGCATCAAGTCATGTGATAAAACAAGTTATTATATTGTGAAGTTTTAGTTGTGTTAAGTCTTTGCATACTTATATTGTGATATGGATATATAATGAATCATCCACATCTTAGGTTTTAAAGCGTGACATATTCCCTATTCTAGATAATGATTATAAATAGGCTATTATAGTTTAATGTAGAATTAGCTTGGTCCCATGAGAGTTAGCTTTATCCCATGGCAATTTGCCTTAAGAGCAAATCTATCGATATGAGAACAATAGGAGCTTGTAAAGAGATATAGATATCATTTGGTTACCATAAATTTATAATATTGCATTGGATAAAACATTGTCCATTGTTTGGTTTGCATTTTTTTTTTTTTTTGTTACTAGATAAAAATAATCCTAAAGTACTACATAAAATGCATATATTTTATACCATCTATAATATAATATAAAAATCAAATTCATTAGATAAAAATACAAAAATCCTTATCTAGTATTTTGTATATCATATTTAGTGTAATACTTTATATATCCAAATAGTGAACTTCACAAAATTTTTTATCCATTATAGTGTACACCAAACATAATATAAGAAAATAGTATTGTTCTATTTTTCTTATTTTGTGCAATTCGGTATTCTTTTAATTGTCTAGTATTACAATCCAAAGGTTATCATAGATTATCTCTATAGCTCCCTATAGATTCTAGTTGGTGAATTTAGTCCAATCTCAATCTCACACAAAAGTTTTCATCTTTTTAAAAATAAGTTTTGCATACAACTCTTTTCTCCCTTTTTTTTTATTCTCTAAATGAGTGACATTTCTTTTCCCATGATATTTTTATCCTTACGAGGCTTTTATGTAAAGTATCTGTACCCATCTCATCCCTCCTTTTTTTCAAAAAAAAAGACAAAAGAAAAAAAAAACCTTCCCTCCTATCTCTTTTTGTTTATTTATCGTATGGATGGGAAAAGTGATATATACGTATTAAAGAGAAAGAATAAACATGGGAAAAATAACGGAACAAAGCTTAAATTTAAGGAATCCCGTTATGATATGATGTTACATCTGGATATATGGAGAACTTATCTAAGAGTTTTGGATATGGTTAGTTCAAATTTCCTAGCTTGATCATCCATTGCTCAAATAAATTTGGGTGAAGGTACAATTTTTAGTAAAAATATTTTGAAATGTTAAATTAAATTGTCAACTTAAAAATAAATAAATTAATTAATTAAAAAAACGCGTACATAGTTTACTTGGCATGATTAAGGGCGATACATAAAGTACTATATGTGCAAAATGGACTGAAATCGGTTTTGTATTTTCAAAATGGTTATAAAAGAATCAAATGTCCATTTCTCAATTGGCTCGTTCATATCACAATTAAAAAAAAAAAAAATGCTTACAGACAACACTTACATTCTAATAGGTATGAATGACGTCCTTCATTGGAATGGAACATGGATTCGAATTGAAGAAAAAAAAATTCAAGAGGGAAAGATTTATTAGAAAAAGAAAAAAAATTAATGTCGCCTGATGTTGAAATTAAATTAACTACAATAGAAGGCAATCTGCAAAGTTGAAGGGCTACATACGACCCAAGGCACATACTGAGATTGAATTGGGCCTTGAAAGTATGCTTGAAAGCAAAATGCTGTTTACGTTAATTATATGGGGCCTGTCTGTCTATACTTAATTTAATTCTAAAAGGTAACTTAGGCCAGGCTCAAGGCTTTTTCCAAACCTCCATGACTAGTGGGCTTCATTAACCAAACAATCACTGGCTGGCCTTGTCTCCTTTTATGGATTTTTTTTTCCCTTTTTCTTTTTCTTTTATTTCTAAGGCCCTTGCCTCGGGTTAATGTTAAGAAACTCCATTTGCTACCGCTTTGGATTTATCAAAGAATAGTATAGCTATATAAACGGGTCAAAACTATTTGCAAACTAATTTAAGTTTTACGATAAATGTAAAATAAATCTTGAAGGGATGCACCTTTAAATATTAATTCTATTAAATAAGGATAGCAAGCAATTGTAGCCTCCAATTTTGTTTAATCAACACCGTTTAGCCATATATAACAAAATCAACAGCTTTATAATTATTCCATTTATTATAGTACAATTTTACATATGAAAAAAAATATAATTTTTTATCCAAATTAAGAAACAAATGATCCAACTTATAAGAAAGCAAATCCAAATTAAAAAGAAAAAAGAAAATATTTGAAAAATCTCCATCTTGTAAGGCAGTTCAAAGAGCATTTACAGCTTTGTCCTATTTTCTAGGTCCAAATTAAGATAATAATCACATAATACACATTAACCCTTATACTTGGCCATTACCTACTAACATAAAAATAAAAACGAAATTTATCATTTTAATTTGTCTCAAAAAATTAGTCTCTCTCTCTGCAGTCAGTCAGTATGGCATTGTCACACCATCCCAACCACTCCCTCATCTTCACCTACGGCACACTCAAACAGAACTTCCCAAACTATCCTCTAATGCAAGACCTAATCCACACAAACGACGCCGTTCATATGGGCTCTTCCTACACCACCCTCAACCCTTACCCACTTGTCTGCGGACCCTACAACATCCCATTTCTTATCAATCTCCCCGGTCAAGGTCACCAAATCAAGGGAGATCTATTCTCCGTTTCGACTCGGGGACTCGACCGAGTCGACGAGCTGGAGGGACTCAGTGAAGGACACTACGAGAGGTTGCGGGTACAGGTTATGAAGAGTGGCGATGAAAACGACGTCGTTGAGGCTGAAGCGTACTTTGCGCATAGGAGCTTTGGGGAGGATTTATGGAGAAAGAGAGAGAAAGTGGGGAAAGTGGAATACACGGAGGATGACGCGCGTGGGTATGTTAAGTTGCCGGATAGGCCTAACGGTTGGAGCTTCGTGGGGGCTGTTAAGTCCTTCGCAACGTCGTCGTCTTAGTTTTATAATTGTTTCGCTTTTCGTTTTTTTAAATGTTTTATGTTTGAAAAATAATTATTATTTATAAATTGTTACTACAGGTTTATGATCTTCTATTGTCTTTTAGTTTAATGGAAAGACAATATAATTTTATTTTATTTTTAAATCCATATGAGTTAGGGTGTGTGGATAATTTATGAAAAACGTTATTTATTTATTTGATGTTATTATAATTAAAGTTTCATATATGTGGAAAATTTTCGTGGTAACCTCAAAATGTTGTTGTAATATACTGCAAGTCGCTCTCTACCGATGAAATCTTGGTCCACCTATAAGTTATAGCAATCATTCGAAATGTATAGATCCAGCTCTTACTAGTTAGTGGAGCATTAGTGTTGTGCTGTATAGCTTGCATCCATCTTGTATTTGTTTCCTCGGTTTGAAACGGTTTTAGGAAAATTCCGTCCTCTCGATGTCATTGAAACCCTTCGCAATCCTTACGGGGATAATGCTTAGTTGCACCATTTAAAGAAAAGGCATAAATGAAATAAATTTATTCACAAATTATTCAGCTTTGGTTCCTTATTATTTTAACATTTTAACGAGTCCACTAACTCAATTAGCTTGTCAGTTTAATTGAACGATTAAGTTAAGATTGAGCTTAAATATTAATCGAGTTTTAATATAAATTTTTTATTTAAAAAAAACATTTCATAATTAGTCGAGTTTAATTCAAAACCCTTCAATACCACTTTGAATTGAATTCAAACTCAAGATTTTAAACTTTAATTTTAGTATGAGCTTAAACATTAAATCCTATAAGTTGAATATAAGGGTTTTATTTTATTACAAAAATAAGTATGATCCTTCGATATTCAATATGTGATGATAAGGAAAAGAGCACAACCCACAAATCAGAAGGGAACCTTTTTCTTGCTAGGATCTAGAAAATGTTTTTAGTTTAGGTTATTCAAAGTAGACATAGGAGAAGGCCGATTTTGGTCTGCAAACCGGCCCAGCCGGTTCAAGGGCTTGAACCGGCCTGAATGTGGAATTAGCCTAACAATTCGAAGGTTGGGTTGCATTATGCAACTTGGAAAACCGATGAGCCCTGAATCGGCCTGTGAACTCGCTGGTTTGGCCCACCAATTTGGCTTGTTAGATCATCTTTGGATTGAACCAGCAAGTTGGGCCGGCCCTAATGAACCACTAATTAAAAAAAAAAAAAAGACCATGGCTGGATTAATCTAAAAATAAATAAAAATTCGTAAGACCGATTTAAGACCCGAACCTGCCCATGAACTGTCAGGTTAGGAAAACTAGCCCAACCCTTCTTCTCCGGTGCCAGTTCCGATTCTATCTCCCATCGGCCCCATGTCTAATTCAAAGGAACATGATTTTATCTTTGATTTTTCTCATAGTGAAAGTTTTATAAGGATATGACGGGCATACAAAACTAAGACGCCAAAATCCATTGATTTCTCAGTACTGTGGACAAGAAACTAAATCTTGAAAATCCCCGATCCGCCAATAGTGACATCGGACATATAGTTACGGCTTGCATAAACTCCATGAAGTCGTTTCATTTATGATACAATTGATTTGTGGCCTATATATTTAAATTAGGTAATACGACTAAACTCAGTAGAGTTCATAATGCTACTGAATTTTCTCCCGTTTTGGCAAACCTAAAAGGAATTTATTTACTTCATTTACAAATTTTAGGATCAATTGGAGCTAGATTTCATCCTTCCAAACTCACCGACATTATGATCCTAATTGATTTCTCAGGACAATGTACGAAGTGGGAGGAGAAGAATAGAATATGGTTGAATGTGAACTTGCCAGACAAATTGAAGATGTAGAGACCCCACCATGGGAGAGGAGAGAGTAGGGTGGCCTATACCATTACCAGCATGTGATCGCCCACTAACAAAGTGCACCGCACGCTTCACTTCATCCCCTATTGTCCTAAAAAGGTAGTATTGCTATTCATTCAACGTACTCTCCTCCTTCTAAAGCAAAAGGTCGAGGCTGTCGAAAAGGAAATGCTCAAAACAACAATGGAGAATAATCCAACCACATTGTTGGTTTGAATCCTATATTTCCCTTCCTCGGATATTTTTCTATCGGCTTTTGTGTACTTGTTCGGACGCTTCGCTTCATTGAAGCTGACTCTGAAGATGGACTTTTGGTATCCGCCTCATATGAATCGAGCTAATTTCAACAAAAACCAGCTCACAATCGTTTTATATTACTCCAAACCAATTAAGAAAACTCGAAAGGATCTTCTCTCAGAAACGTTTGATGAAATTAATTCGTGTTCTCTAGAGAAAAATGCAGCTTCATGAGGAATGCAAAACACGCTAAAACTAAAACAAAAACTAGTAGGGAACAATTTGAAGTACATGAGATAATTTTATAAGAATTTCTAAATCCTCCGAATGAGCTGTACTCTTACTAGTTCTCACTCCTTAATCTTCTTTAATAATAAGCATTTCGAAATGCTTATTGTATTGAAGAAATGGAGCCCAACCTAGCATGGCAAGTTAATCGTAAATATTGAATTATTGTGGCTTCATATGATTGCTCGACATGTACCTCTTGAGGAGCTAAATGCAAGCCTAGAAATATAAAAACTAGAAACTTCTTCAAACTCCCTGTAGAACCATTTATATAATTTTCTTTATTTCCTTATATCTCCATATGCTTACAGTTTCGTCATAATTTATGCTAATAATTTTAATCCTTTCGTCAATCTTATGGCAAGGACTATAAATTGGTAAAAGGGCAAGTGGTGATTCTGGGCTCCTTCCTGACTATGATTAATTTAAGGATTTGGTAAAGAATGTTATCTTTCTTCTTTTCCGGTTCATCCAAAATGGGTACTAGACTGATGGAATTATTAGCATGGATTTCAGTGTCATTCACTAATTCGGTATACTATATAACAATAGGATGCAATTAATGAATGTCACTAATACATAAATTAAAAGCCTTAAAAAGTATATATATATATACTTTTTGACATTAATTTCGTGCTTTAAAAATATATAAATAAATAAATAAAAAGAATAAAATATTTTAACAGGTGCACCAGATACCTCTTTACAATTTCCGGTTGTATATAGTTGAGATGGGTACAGTTGCTCGGTTGAAAGCTATTAATTCCATCACTATCTCCGGGGAAATGAAACGTTTTATTTTTTTCCCACCTCGTTTGACTCGAATTTGTGATCTCAATGTCGTACTCCAACCATGCAACTATTATAAGAGAGTACCTAAAAGCTTAAGCGTGAAGAAAGTAAAAATAATTCAATTTCTTTCGGTGCCAAAAAAAAAAAAAAAAAAAAACCTTAAAACAAAGCTTGATTATCTTGGTAAGTTGATAGCAAGCAATTAATGTAGTTCACTTGTATACGATTGCATAAATTACAAAAAGTGGATTTGGTACAAAAGAAATAATCTATAAATATCATCCATATCTGCTTGTCGTATGAATTATGACGGAATGTGGTAGACAGCAAAAACACACTTCCTTATAGGTGAACCTCACTACTGTAAGTGTGAAGGATATATTGCTTTTGTCTATTTTTTTTTTTTTTTTGAACTTTGTGTGTCTTTCAATTTCATCAGATCATGAAGTGGGGGCGTTGATCTTTCCTTTATCCATGTGCTTCAACCACTCAGGATGCTGTATACGCGCTTTGGGACCCTTGCCAATTCTTATATATAGCGATCCTGATTTCACAATTTCAAGCCAACACACTTCCAATGGCTATCTACAAGTCCAGTAATATTATTGCCTTACTTCTATTGTTAAGTTTAGGTCTAGGCATATGTTCTGCCACTAGAGCCC
The DNA here is from genome assembly GCA_037954665.1 of Laguncularia racemosa. NCBI lineage: Eukaryota > Viridiplantae > Streptophyta > Magnoliopsida > Myrtales > Combretaceae > Laguncularia > Laguncularia racemosa. Next base: position 5,097,994 of record JBBMOL010000016.1, read on the forward strand.
TCCTCACTTATAAAGAGATTGTTGGGCACGTTCCAACCGTAGGTGGAGGTGGTTATGGTACGGTTGGGGGACATGATTTCCATGGAAGATATGTAAGTGGTGGTGGAGGCGGTGGAGGAAGTGGTGGTGGGGCTGCTTATGGTGGGGGTGGTGAACATGGTTTGCCTGGAGGATACGCAAGTGGTGGTGGAGGAGGTGAAGGTGGTGGTGCAGGTTATGGAGGTGCTGCTGGAGGATATGGTGGCGGTGGAGGGGGAGGAAGTGGAGGAGGAGCTGTTTATGGTGGTGGTGGTGAACATGGTTTGCCTGGAGGATATGCAAGTGGTGGTGGAGGAGGTGAAGGTGGTGGTGCAGGTTATGGAGGTGCTGCTGGAGGACATGGTGGCGGTGGTGGGGGAGGAAGTGGAGGAGGAGCTGCTTATGGTGGTGGTGGTGAACATGGTTTGCCTGGAGGATATGCAAGTGGTGGTGGAGGAGGTGAAGGTGGTGGTGCAGGTTATGGAGGTGCTGCTGGAGGACATGGTGGCGGTGGTGGGGGAGGAAGTGGAGGAGGAGCTGCTTATGGTGGTGGTGGTGAACATGGTTTGCCTGGAGGATATGCAAGTGGTGGTGGAGGAGGTGAAGGTGGTGGTGCAGGTTATGGAGGTGCTGCTGGAGGACATGGTGGCGGTGGTGGGGGAGGAAGTGGAGGAGGAGCTGCTTATGGTGGTGGTGGTGAACATGGTTTGCCTGGAGGATATGCAAGTGGTGGTGGAGGCGGCAAAGGTGGAGGTGCAGGGTATGGAGGAGATGCTGGAGGACATGGTGGTGGTGGTGGAGGAGGAAGTGGTGCAGGAGGTGCTTATGGTGGTGGCAGTGAGCATGGTGCCGGATATGGAAGCGGAGGTGGAATTGGAGGTGGTGGTGGATATGGGGCAGGTGGCGAACACGGAGGTGGATACGTGGTTGGTGGTGGAGGTGGTAGTGGAGGTGGTGGTGGTGGAGGTGCATATGGTGCTGGAGGTTCTGGATATGGAGGTGGACAAGGGGGTGGTGCTGGTGCTGGAGGAGCAGCCGGTGGTGGAGGGAGTGGCGGGGGTGGGGGATCGGGATATGGCACTGGAGGAGCCCATGGAGGTGGATATGGCAGTGGTGGGGGAGCTGGAGGAGGTGTTGGTGGTGGACATGCTGGAGGTGGTGGGGGTGGTTTTGGTGGCGGTGGTGGCGGTGGCTATTCAGGTGGTCATGGTGGCTACATGCCATAATGATATTATCACCTTGAAGCCATGCAACGTGATTCAGATGGAAGCATATGTATTACCGTTGAAAACTTTATCAAAACAACTGAATAAGTATGAGTAAAATGATCATGTTATATTTCTTAAGGTGTAATTGAAGATGCACTGTGCTCGTGATCATGTCTTTACTGTTAGTTATCCTTACGAAATCCATCGTACATTGAATTTTATAATATTTAGGAGATGCACACACACACATATTAATTATTAAACATCCTCGTCTGATATAAAACTAAATCATGCGCTAGATTGCTACGTACATGGACACTTGTGGAGATGGACATGCTTTTTAAACTGCTGATGCCATTTCATCAAAAGTATGTGCATATATATTCATCAAATAAAACAAAATTATATATATATGAGTTGCAATAGAAGATGTAACCGGCTGCCCCGACTGCTAGATGCCTATACACAAAATATTTTGATGTTTGTTATTTTCTTATTCACAATCAAAACTTTGATTATTTATATAAAAGTTTTAAATTATTAAATTTATATTTAATTTTGTTTTACACTCTTCATTTATATTAATGAAGGCTTATTATGATATTTTTTAAAAATAATAGAAGTAGTATATTTGATAAATAAAAATTTAATTTATTATGATATTTAATAGCTTTCATATGATTTAAAAAAAATTAAAAAGAAGAAAAAAAAAAAAACAAACAAAATAATGATGGTTTTGAAATTATCCCTTTTCTCTATTGATTTTAAGCATAGACCGATTTTACTCATCAACTGGTCGTCTGAGCTGTAATCCATCGTTTCGGGCGGCCACCGTGCCTAGCAGGGATAAAGCCCTACTAAATTATGATCAAATTGTCTTCACACAAGAAGAACTAAAACACCATGTTCTCCCGATAAGCAGCATTATAAGATCCCTACATCATCGGTGTCCGTGCTAGTAGAAATAAAAGAAGTTGAAGAAGATGATGTCTTCCTGGACGGTATTGTTTTAAACACGGGCTAGGATTCTTTAAGGCATCTTTCTAATGGCGCGGACGGAATCAATTTACGTGAAGGATTGTATGGAGTTCAAGCCGAAAAGATGGATAAAAAATGGGAATCTGTGATTTAAAATCAGTTCGAGTACGACTTTCCGCAGGATTTTTTTGCGGGAACTTTAGCCAGAAATGTTCGTTTTTGTGTATTTTCTGTTAGTTTCCTAATTGTACTATGTAATCAATTATATTAATTAATGTTATCATATTAATTAGTATCAACATATTAAAGATGGATGTAAAATTCAATAAAAATAACCGATATTTTATTTTTATAAGAATTAGAAAAAAAATTACATATTTAATATGCTAGAATTAAATATATACTTTTTCTAAGAATGTATCATGTTTAAATTAGCAAACTCCACATAAATACATGTTACAATAATAATCTAACGGAAAGTGAAACGCAATAATCAAAGGTATATAGTAACAACCAAGATATTGGAGAGAGGAGAAGATGAATTTACGTCCAATGCAAGAGGAAAATCTCAAGACCTCTAACGACACTTTTATTGTCCACTAATAAGTGCATCGTATATAGTTCATTCCTTAATGTCCTCAAAAGGTAGTATTACCGTTCATTCAACTTGGTCTCCTCCTTATAAAGCGAAAAAGGCTGAGCCTGTTGGAAGGAAAAATGCTCAAGTCGAGAATGGAGAATCTTAAGCGGCTGTTGGTGTTTTTATATACTTGTTCGGACGCTTCATTGATGCTAGTTGCTGTGTCAAGATGGACCTGGTATCCTCGTATTATAGTGTCGAACCAATTTTAACTAAAACCAGCTTACTTGTCTTACATTTCAAACCAATTAGGAAAACTTGAATATGGCTCATCCCTCAGAAAATTTTAGATAAAATTTATGTGTATTCTATAGAGAAAAATGCAGCTTCGTCATAATTTTGCTAATAATTTTTAATTATTTCGCCAATCTTTCTCAAGAGTTTATATCCGGAGGAAAGGGCTTTGTGCATTCTAATTTGATCATTTTTTAACGCCTTTATCTAGTCGTCTATCTGGTGGAAAAAAAATTGCCATTGACGATGAATCTGGCAAACGCTTGCAAAAATACAGGGTAATCGCTTGAATGAAAAATGTAATGATTAACGCTAAGTAATATTCAATAAAAATCTGACAATCCATCCATTACTAAAGATAACTATCACCAATGGTTATAAATACTTCAATATATCAAGTTTTGATTTATTCTTATTTAACTAAAGATAACTATCACCTTATAAATACTCCAATATATCAAGTTTTGATTTATTCTTATTTAACATGTGAAAACCAAATTGGTGGGTCAGTCCCATTCAAGCTTTCAAGGAATTCAAGGAAATTTATTAAAAAAAAAAAAAAAGAAGCAAATTTATATGAAAGAATAGGGAGAGTTTTGCCAAATCTCAAATGTAATACTATTTGGTGTAAGCTTTTGGCTATTAGGATGCTTACAAGTTTCAACCAAAATTTTTTTATCAATTCACTTATCCTCTTGAACCGATGGAAAGTATTTCATATATGCTATTATTGTGGGAAGGACTAAAATGCTAAAAGGGCGAATGGTGCCCTCTAGACTATGATTAATAAAAAGCATTTGGTAAAGAATGTTATATATCTTTCTTTTTTGGGGTTCCCCCACAAAAGGCTACTAGAATCACTCAACTATTTGCGAGGACTTTTAGCGTGGTTTGGCTATTCTATAATATTAGGGTTATATTAACAAGTACCGTTAGTATATTTTTAATAATATAAAAAATAATATTTACCCTTATATGATATACTTATAAGAGAACTAAAATAGAAATTATTTATACTTTCTAGAATTAGTTACGTACTTTATGAAAAAATAAAAGCATGAAAAAAGATTTTTAAAAAGCTAGTTACCGGCATTTCAACAAATATTTTCCTATTATATTTACTTGAAATGGCTGAAATTGCTCGGTTGGAAGCTATTAATTCAACCACTATCTCTACGGATATGAACGGTTTTATTTTTTCCCCCCTCTTTTGACTTATGAATATTATCTTAATGACGAGTAACAAATATGTTAAAGCCATGCAATTGTCGTATGAGAATATTTTAAGAGGTTAAGTGTGAAAAATGTAAAAGTAATTCAATTTTTCTTTTCGGTGCGAAAATAATTGTTGTAATTTTTAAAGAACTTACTTATAAGCAAAGCTTGATTATCTTAGTAAGTTGACAGGAAATGTTGCAGTTTACTTATATAAAATTCATTGGAAACAGTAGCACGAAACACAAAAAGGAAAAAAATGGATTTGGTACAAAGAAATAACCTATGGATATTGTCTACATATGCTTCTTGTATGAGGTATGACGGAATGTGGTAGACAGCAAAAACACACTTCCTCATAGGTGAGCCTCACTAGTACATGCGAGAAGGATATGTTGCTTTTGCTTATTATTCTTTTATTTTGTGTGTCTTGCAATTGTATCGGATCATGAAGTGGGGGCAGTTATTACCCCTTTATCCTGTGCTTCAACCGCTCTAGATACTGTATACGCGCTTAGGAACCCTCCCGATTCGTATATATACTGATCTTGATTTCACAATTCAAAGTCAACACATTTCCATTTCCAATGGCTATCCACAAGCCTTGTAATATGGTTGCCTTACCCCTATTGTTGGGTTTAGGTCTAGGCATATGTTCAGCTACTAGAGCCCTCCTCACTTATGAAGAGATTGTTGGACATGTTCCAACCATAGGTTATGGTGCAAGTGGGGGAGGTGGCATTATAGGTGGAGGTTATGTGGTGGAGGTAGTTATGGTGCAGTAAGAGAGCATGGTTTCCTTGGAGGATATGCAAATGGTGGTGAGAGCGGTGAAAGAGAAGGTATAGGGTATAGAGGAGCTACCGGAGGATATGATGTTAGAGGTAGTGGAGGAAGTGATGGTGAGGCTGCTTATAGTGGTGGTGGTGGACATGGTTTCCTAAAGGATATGCAAGTGATGATGGAGGTAGTGAAGGACAAGGTTTTGGATATGGAGGAGTTACAAGAGGACATGGTGATGGGATGGGGAGAAGTGGTGGAGGGGTCACTTATGGTGGTGGTGGTGAACACAGTTTACTTAGAGGATATGCAAGTGATGGTGGAGGTGCTAAAGGAGGGGGTGTAGGTTATGAAGGGGCTATTGGTGGGCATGGTGGTGGTAGTAGCAAAGGAGGTGCTTATGGTGGTGGTGGTAAGCATGATTTGCTTGAAGGATAAACAAATGGTAGTGGAGGAGGTGAAGGTAGAGGTGCAGAGCACAGAGAGGCTACTAGAGGGCATGGTGGTGGTGAAGGTGGAGGAAGCAGTGGAGGAGCTACTTCTAATAGGAGCGATGGCGACTATGGTGCAAGTGGTGAGCATGGAGGTGGTTATGTGAGTGGTGGTGGTGGCGGCGGCGATGGCATAGGTGAAGGTGGTGGTCATGTTGGCTATATTCCCCAAGGATTTCTCCATAAAATTATGTAATCGATTGTTAGAATCAATAGGTCTTCAAATTATTTTTTTTTCAATTTATATATATATATTTTTTAACAATCGTTTTTCAATTTTTTTTTATAATTCTTTTCAAAAAAATTATTTATGATTTTCTTTATATGATTTTTCATTAAAAAATTAATGATAAATTTTCTCGAATTATTTTTTTTGTTTTAAAAAATTAAAAGTTTACATAAAAATAACAAAAACAAATAATTTTTATAAATTTAACAATTATAAAAATTGATTTAAAATTTATTAAAATAAATTTTGACAATACATGCATCCAAGGTACGCTTGTATTGAAAACATGTATCTGAAATGCACATTCGGTACAAATTATACTGAAAGCCCCAAAACATGCCTTCAATACATTTTTACTGAAAGCACATTTCGGGTTTATGTCTTTAAGAATAAGTTTGCTAAGTATCCTATTTTATAATTATTTTTTAAAAAGAAATACATTATTTTAGTAAATTTTTCATTCTTTTATCTATATAGTTGAAGGAATATTTTAATATTTTTTCCTTATAAAATTTACGAATTTTATTGGAGCATGCCGATCGTTACCAACACTTAAATAACTAGGATTGGAAGCTGAACCGAGAACAAATTAGTGGAAAATAATTTATCAGAACAGAATGGGATAGAAAACAAAATCATTAGAAACTTTATCCACAAAATTTAGCAAATAGTTGGACGAGAATAAATGAAAAAACCTCATGTCATTTCAATAATATAGTTAGAGAGATATGGCACAGGTGGTTGGAGCATCGTGGTAAAACAAGTTCTTTCGACAGAATCTTTTTGTTTTTTGTTTTTTTTTTTTTAATGTGGAAAATGAGAATTTCTTTCTTTTACCTTTCCTTTATCAAAATTATAGTTTAATCCTCAAATTACTTTGAGAGAGAGAAAAAATAAATAAATAAATAGAAAAGGTCATCTAAAAACTTAAGATAAAATGAATTTCTAGTCTAAGGTAAAAAATGTTGGTTTTCTTCTTTCAAATGATGGAGATGTAAATGGTGTCATGGTATCAACGTAATTCTAGATAATTTTAAAGTGGTTTCATTTTCCAACAAGTACGCCGCGAAGCCTAAGAGTGGGATTAAGTAGTGAAAAGTACTCAAATAGACCCGAATCAATGGACAGGAACAACTGTATAACGATTGTGTACTGAAAATAAAGAAATAGTAAAAACAATGGGTAGGACCTCGCTTTTTCTTTTTCTTTTCTTTTTTTCTTCTTCTCCTTTCAACGCACGTATCAACGTATACAGGTATCGCTATATGGCTATTTTATTCCAATCAAATAAACTGTATTTACCTGAGAATTTTCCAATTATGGGTTGCTAAATGGAGGAAACAATAAAATTTAAAACATTTCGTAATTCATAGAAGCTTTTTCTATGATTTTCTATTCAGATTTCTCCAATTGTGAATGTTATAATATGGTCCGGATCATCACCCTTCCAATTATTTCACTAATCCTTTCCTCAATTTGTAAAGAGCTTTGTCATTCACTTAATGTTTTGATTTATTGTTACTCCGATTGCTTTGTTCAATTTTGCAAGTTTGATGAATCAGTCTATTAAAAAAAAAAAAAAAAGGAAGTGTGTAGCCGAGGATAATGTTTGCCACAGTGGACCCTTTTTCTCCCCTAGTGCAATTTATTTCTGTCGACTAAATTTAACATAAGCACCAAAATGCAACTTGTTGAGAGGTTTTGCAATCTTTACAAGAAGTCTTAGATTTTATCAGATTATCGACGTGAAGAATTCAGACGTCAATCAACATTATGATAGCCTAGTGAAGAGATTGAAGGGAATAAGAGAACAGAAAATTCAGTTGTGATTGGATATGTGTGCTGTATGAGCTACGACCAAAAGCAAACTGGCTGCGGTACAGAAATATTTCACTACTGTAGTAAGAGTGAAATATTTAATGTGGGGCATGCTCCATATTTAGCCTATGGTGCTTGTGGGGGTGGAGTTTATGGTGGTGGAGGAGGTGTAGGTGGTTATGATGCAGTTACTAGAGCTATGCCCCGCCGTTGATCGTAGCAATTGAGAAGGTTGTGGAGCAAGCTATGGGGGCTCGCTGTTGGACTTGGAGGTGGTGGCGGCAGAGAAAATGGTGGAGGAACGGCTTATGGTGATGGTGATGAACGAATTTTGCCTTGAGAATATGCAAGTAATGGTGGAGGTAAAGAAAGTGGTCGTGGAGCGGCTTATGGTAGTGATTTACATGTTTTATTGGGAGGATATGCAAGTAGCGGTGGAGGCGCTGAAGGTGGAGCTATAGGGTTTGGAGGGATTACTGAAGTACATGGCGTTGGTGGTGGTGGTCAACATGGTTTGTCCATTATGTTAGTGGGAGGTGTAGAATATGGAGGGGCTACATGGGGTGGTGGCAGAGGAAGCCTAAGGAGGGGGTGCTATGGTGTCGGATATGGAAGTGGAGGTGCAAAAGAAGGTGGTGTGGTGGACATGGAGGGGATGGTAAGCACAGGCGGATACATACCTGGTTGGTGTTGAAGATGATAGCGGAGATGATGGTGGTGGTGAATATAGTAGTGGAGGTGTTGGATGTAGAGATGAACATGGGTGTGATGTTGGGGTGAGTATGTGCTGGAGGAGCCCATGGAGGTGGATATGGCAGCGGCGGAGAAGCTGGAGGAGGTGGTGGTTATGAGCATGCTCAAGGTGGTAGCGGCTATGCAAGTGATGCTAGTAGTGGTTAATTATGATGGTGGTGAAAGTGGTGGCTAGATTTCATGATGATATATCTTTAAAATCATGCAATGTGATTAAATTGAAAAATCCTGTCTTAAACTAAGATAATATATATTAAGCGCAAAACCACTAATTTAAGCCATGTCAGTTTTTACATTGGATAAATGCCTGATCAAATGATAACACTTGGATGTTCATCTACGTACTTTATTCAAAAGCAGACAGACAGGCAGGTTGGAATGTATCGATTTTGTAAATTTAGGAAAAACAACTTCTGATGATTCAAATTCAGCAAGGAAATTGAAAACAGACGTAGCATTCCGTATCCTGCAATTAGCTATTCTTGTTTTCAGCTCTGGTTAGATCTTCCATTTCTTAGCTCCCTTTGTTATGGATTCTTGCGGTCGGTGCTACTTGGAACTTATTTTTATCGTTGTCATTACATCTATTTGCTAGTTAAGCAATGTGTTTGGAATATTTTGCTGAGAATTCTCCAATACCGTTAGTTTCGACAGTTTGTTTTAGTAAAGACAGAAATATTTTAGGAAACCTTATTCCTACTATTATTTAAGAATGACTTATTGTTATAAGAACGGTGGTTTTCATTAAGGATCTTTAATGATTTCATGAAAGTTATTAATGGATTTTATTTTTATAATAATTCAAAAAGTATTATCATAATAGGGAAGTAATAATACCATACAATTACCCATATTTTATATTGATAAAGAAACATTTAAAAAAAAAAAAAAAGAGGCACCTTTTTTCGATTAACAAAAGAAAAAAAAAAGGGAGGGTGGGGGGGCCGGGGGGAGATTGTAGAAAGGTACTTATTAAAAAGTTGTGGAGGTGCTATTATTCCCTTGAAAAGTTCACGGATGCCCTTCGAAGAAAGTTGCTCTTACTACGGTTATAGATGTAAGCATGGCTTATCACACTTGTCCCTTCAAAGTGCAGTTTAGGCACGGTTATGTTAAGACTTTGCTGCAAGAATTCTACAAGAAAAGGTAAGGAAAACATCAGTGATATCATCGAAAAAAATTTTACAATTGTCTTGTACCCTAAATACTCTGCCATCATAGGTAGAAAAACAATGAAATCCTCAATTCGGATTGAATTTGAATCCTATTTCAGTATAAAAGGACCATCCATAGCTCCATCCTATAAAACCCCTCTCCTCCAAACAACAAAAAACTGATGGCCTGAGAACCTGAACCATTAAACTACTTGAAAAAGAAACCGTAAAGACTAACTTAAAGCTTCCAGCTAGTAATTTACATCTCTGTCCAAAACCACCAGTGCGCACCAGGTGAAGCGCCTGTAGTGTTTCAGTGTATTCGACCAGGAACCATAAAGTCTGTATCCCTGGATTTTTGGCTACTGCTCGGTGTGGTAGCCCTTTTACATTGAGATTCCCTGACCGTTCGCTTCGCTTTCTTATTAGAACCGGGCGGATCACGCAGAAGTAAAAGCAATGATGCAGCCCTACCGTTAGGCATGCCCTTTACGTTTCTAATAGCTTCCCTTCGCTTCGAATCCAGTAACTCATTATTCAATTGTCGTTTACAAGAGAGCAGCTCTCTCTTCACATCAGAGATCGAGATTCCATTATTTACCCCTGCAAAACAATCGCATCATAAATACTCGAAAAGATGCAATGCAACGGCAAACACCAAATTCCAATTAAAAAAAAAAAAAACACAGCATAAAAAGTTGCTACCTGAGTACTTTCCACCAGAAGCATTTGTATATTCAGGGCTGTGAGATTTGGTTGGTGTTAAAGGCGAAAATGTATCAAGTTTTCCACGATCATTGTCCTGATTGTCAATAATATTACCTCCTCCAGAAGATGGCTTGGGTCCTCTTGCATTGCTACATGAGGTTCCATCAAAGAGGTTAATTGATTCAGCTGTCAGTTGATCATCCAACATAAGTTCATCAGCCAACCCATCCATATTCTTCCTTTCTTCAGCAGCATCAGCAGAATCCCCAATATCACCCTTGTCAGAACTACAACCTGTAGTAGGCAATGAAGGCATAGGAGTTTCCATAACTGAATAGGTGGAGTCATTTTCCAGGACAGTAGGTGAAGTAGCAACACTGCCAATATCCAAAACTGATGTAGGTGATCCATCTTTGAGATCCAAGCCTTGCTTAGGCACTTCCATTACACTTGAGAACCAGGGAACATCTTGCCTAGCATAAAACAGAATGTAGGCGCTTTGAGATAGCACATCGTTCTCTGGGACCTCACATACCTTGAAAAGATCATAGGGGTTATTAGATTTACTCATAAACCATCTCCATAAAGGAGAAATTCATGTACTGTCCACATTTACCCCTCATGTAACCTGATAATATTTCACATTGTAAAATAAAAAATTGATGGTCCTCTAAAAAAATTAACCGCCCAAAGCAGGATATGAATCTTAATACTTACTTGTTTATCTGCTTAAAGAATTAAACACCCAACATAGTATTGCAACTAAGAACCACAGAATCCTAAGCTTATAACTAGAAGATAAAGATATAAGTACCCTTGAGTCATCGAAGCCATGCCATGCGTTTGGAGAGGACCTGATGAAGCTGAAATAATGTCCAGATGTGGGAGAGATTCCAGCATGCACAACAACCCCATACAGGTAATATTTTGATTCCACCTATCAAAAAAAAAAAATTTCAGCTTAATGATAAACCTAGTAACTTCTAGAGACAGGCAAAGATAAAGCAGCTGAACACATACATCGCAACTTCTGCTTCCAAAAGAGAAGGGGTGCAGGTCTAACTCCAATGGGAAACTCACGTGCTTGTCAATCTTCTCAACATTGAATCCGTCGCTTTTGAATCGTTTTAAATGCAATGCAGCAATCATGGGTCTCTTGTCCAGCAAAAAGTGCTTCTCTATAGTTACTTTCTGGTTGCAATTTTCACATCTAAAGTCATCCATCCTTTCCACATCTGTGAAGCATTCAAGAGCAGTATGGAGAGTGTCTGCACGTTCAATCTCCAAACTAAGGTCTATGAATGTCTCATAAGTTTGAGTGCAATGGCCACATCCACAACAGCGAACCTAGACAACCAACAAAGAAAGAAGTCAATAAGAAAGACCACATTACAGAATCTACTTACAGAAAAAACATGGGCATAAACAAAATTCTCTAATAAGAGTAAAAGAAGAGTATGGAGTCCAATCATACCTCGCTCACAAGACGACCACCAAAAATTTGATCCACCATATTGCTTCCTCTAGAGGCATTATCATCCATTTGTTGACCACTGAAACAGCAACTTTCCAGTTTATCCAACAAAGCATGCTGGAATTCATGAGCATCTTCTTGTTGGTCTCTCACGAAATACGGGGAGATACCTAGCATTAGAGTCAAGAAACATTGAGACATAAGAAAACAGACAAACACACCTCTAAAGACACAATATCATTGCAAATACCATATTCTCCTTATATATGTTTTTTTTTTCACCTAAGTACAAAAATGTAATAATCTAAATAAAAATTGCCAGTGAACTATCCATGGACATCACGGATTAAGCTAATTCAAAGAATTCAAAAACATAACACATCAAAGTAAAACAATATAGTCAATAAGTGAATTTAGGGACCAATAAAAAACATACGGTTTATGTTCTCAACAAGCTTTATTGGTGATATAACTCCACCAGAGCTACACATCGCGCGTCTCATATGATCCCGAAGAGCGCAGAATACGCAGAACCCCTCCATAGCTCCTAAGATAATTAGTCAACGATCAGAACCCGGCAACAACTAAAACACCAACTACAAAAATACTAACACGAAACCTAGGGACATAAAAGCCTAAACTTACTATCACACGGATTCGGGTGCTTCGAAAGGGCAAGACCGTAGACGAATGGAACGGTATGAGTAAGACATTGCATTGTCGCATTAAGAAAGCAAGTGTAACCCAAATTCCTCAGCCCTGGACCCTGCAACACAGGACCGAAACCCGCAATCAATCCAACATAAAATTTATTAAAGATCATTTCTTTAAACAAAGTTCAATAAATATTGTCCCTTTAACCAAAATTCAAACAACGATTCACGACACGTACAACTCCAGTAGGCATAGGCCGGTACTTCGCGGACCCATAAGCCAGATACTTCGAAACCATCGGCCAGTAGACTTGTTCCCTCACAGGCCAATCCAAGCCCCTAGGTTTATAATTACAACCTTCCTGAGTCTCTTCTTGCTGTCCTCCCTCGTCGCTGCCCCTCTCTTCTTCCTCCTTAAACACAAACTGACGAATTGGACTTGTCGGGGACAGAGGATAGGCCGGAGAATTGGACAGCTTGCATTGCCCCTCGCCGGCGCCAGGGTTCTTTTCCTCCGGAAGGGCGGAATAAGGAACCAGAGAGTAATTCTGTTCCTGATCGACGGAAGATTCCGGCAGAAGTAAACGAAACGTTGGGCTTTGCATATCTAGGGTTTCAGAAGTACCTAAACCCTTGTGATCTGTATCTATGTGATTATCAGGCTCCATGAGTGAGGAACGGATAAGTGAGAGTGTGAGACGGGTTTTTTCAGGGCTAGGGGGCTACGAGGGTTTTGGGGAACGTGGTTTCAAGAAATCAAGAAATAGGGTTTCTTAGGTTTGATTTTGAAATGGAAAAAGGGAAGCGAAACGGAGGAAGGAGAGGGAGAGAGAGAAATTCAAAAAGGGAGGGAAAATGCAAAACTATGAATCTGAGGAAGCCGCCATGTGACTAATAATAATTTTTTTTTTTTACTCTGAGAGAGTGACTGGACTTTAAGGAAGACGACACAGGGGACTACCTTTGAGTGTGTATTCATAAGCCTTGTTGTGTATGGGTTACATGTACTAGGTACGGTTTATGAAGGCGTATATCGGTATCTTCCAAAATTCTACCTATAGATTTGATTTTTTTTTTTTTTTGCCAATACATATAAATTTGATTTGATTTATTATAGATTTATTTTCTGTGAAATTTAAAATTGATTTGTGAAAATATGCGGTTAACAGAATCTTGGATTTGCAATCTTTGTTTAAGGCTTAATGGATTGATACAAATATTTTCTAATCTTCCTCTAAATACTTTTGGATCCGGTAAATTTTTTTCAATAAACTATTGCAATACCATCAACCTTATTAAAAAAAAAACTCGAATTTCTAAAATATTACGCTTAAATTTCATTAAAAATTTTAAGACCCCAGACTCAATAACTTTCCATTCAATATAATAGCAAATAAATCTTTTACATAAAATATATATAGATAAAACTATTTTTTCAAATTCCTCATCTAGTTTTATAAGCTTTTTTTTTTTTTTTGACTTAGTAGTATTTTATCAAACAATATAGGTCAATTTGAGGCATAGATTAAATTAAAAGAATTACTACAATTATATATGATTACATACTTAAATATTATGATTTTAAAAAAACACATAAATATTATACCCATAAAAATTATAACTAAAATAGGTTGCGAAGTTGCGGATGGCGTATGCACCTTTAGTGATACTAAAAATTTTTACGTTGAAAGCGCAAACTTGATTTGTGCTTTCGGTACAACATAAATTTTTTTTTTCCTATAATCCTATGGAATCTTATCTTATAAACCTATAAAGTATATAATACTATAAACTTATAAAGAAATTGCAAACCTATAAAATTATTACAAAAGTATGTCTGCAAACCTATAAAAATGATACAGTAAATTTACACAGTAATACATAAGAAAAAAATTACATCGACAATTTTTAATATAAATATAAATCCTCAGTTCATATGTTCACATTTCCATGTTTCAATTTCCTCTATAAACCTCACTCTCTATTATTATCTGTAAATTTTTATTTCCATAATTTGTATTTTATGTAGGTTTTACTCTATTGGACGTGTATGAAAATATCTTCATCAAGATCTCAGTATGTTTTCTTAAGAAAAATTTTATTTTTGTTGCTGTTATATTACTTTAGATAAATGTAAAAAAAATGCAAATATATATATTGCATAAATTTTATTGAAATAATAGTTATTGTTAATTAACTATTAATTAATAATTAATTAATTGTTAATATATAATTAATTAACATTAGTAAATGAATTATGTATATATGCTATTATAATATATTTTTGTAAACGTAGTCATTAAATTAAGTTATTGTTAATTAGCAGTAATTAATCGTAAATTAATTGGTATAAAATTAATTAATGAAAAATTCCATATTCATTGCAAATGAAAAATATTTGTATGGTTTTGTAAAATTAGTCTTAAAAGTAAATAGTTGTTAATTAAAGGTGATTAGTTATTAATATGTTATTAATTAATTGTTATAAAATTAATTAGTGAAAAATTTTGTATTCATTGCAAATAAAAATATTTATATGGTTTTGTAGAATTAGTTATAAAAGTAAGTAGTTGTTAATTGTCCATTAATTAAAAGTGATTAATTGTTAATATGTCGTTAATTAATTAAAATAAAATTAATTAGTAAAAAATTTTGTATTCTTTGCAAATGAAAAATATTTGTATGGTTTTATAAAATTAGTCATAAAAGTAAGTAATTGTTAATGTCGTTAATTAATTGTTATAAAATTAATTAGTTAAAAATTTTGTATTTGTTGCAAAGTGAGAATATTTGTATGGTTTTATAGAATAAGTTATAAAATTAATTAGTTATTAATTATTTTTTAATTAAAAGGGATAAGTGGTTAATACATCGTTCATTAATTGCTATAAAATTAATTAGTGAAAAATTTTGTATTTGTCGCAAATGAAAAATATTTGTATGGTTTTATAGAATTAGTCATAAAAGTAAGTAATTATTAATTATCTATTAATTAAAAGTGATTAGTCGTTAATTAATTTTTATAAAATTAATTAGTAAAAAATTTTGTATTTGTTGCAAAGTGAAAATATTCATATGGTTTTTTGGAATGAATTATAAAATTAATTAGTTATTAATTATTCATTAATCAAAGGAGATTAGTGGTTAATACATCGTTAATTAATTGCTATAAAATTAATTAGTAAAAAATTTTGCATTCATTACAAATGCAAAATATTTGTATGGTTTCGTAGAATTAGTCATAAATTTAAGTAGTTAATAATTATCCATTAATTAAATGTGATTAATAGTTAATATGTCATTAATTAATTGTTACAAAATTAATTAGTGAAAAAGTTAAGTATTTGTTGCAAAGTGAAAATATTTGTATGGTTTTATAGAATGAGTTATAAAATTAATTAGTGAAAAATTTTGTATTTGTTGCAAAGTGAAAATATTTGTATGGTTTTGTAGAATGAGTTATAAAATTAATTAGTTATTAATTATCCATCAATCAAAGGAGATTAGTCATTAATATATTGTTAATTAATTGCTATAAAATTAATTAGTGAAAAATTTTGTATTAGTTGCAAATGTAATATATTTGTATGGTTTCATAGTATTAGTCGTAAAATTAAGCAATTAATAATTATCCGTTAATTAAATGCGATTAGTCATTAATATGTCGTTAATTAATTGTTATAAAATTAATTAGTGAAAAATTTTATATTTGTTGCAAAGTGAAAATATTTATATGGTTTTGCATAATAGATAGAGCTTGAACCTTTTAATCCTTTAATCTTAACTTAGCAGGCGAGTCATCAATCACAAGCCGTCTAGGATGGAAAGATAATTGACGTTTCACTTATCTATTAGTTTATGTTGCATTACAAATAAGAAAACATTTCACATGCTGTTGGCATAAAATCGAGCAACCCTTGTTGTTCGATGATGTGAGTTGTTACTCTATCGCGACGAATGTACCATCCCTTTTAATACTCGAATAGAGCCATACTTGCAGCTGGCTGGATTCGAATATGCGAGTCGTCTACCATACATACCCCTTGATTGGCATATGATTACAATGTTGGTGGAGCAATAGCGTCCAGAGACGCACACATTCCACATGCCGACAAGGAAGTTTACAATTATGTTACAAGATGTGGAGATCTAATTGGGACTTCCTGTGGATGGATAAATAGTTACAGAGAGTAGTTGCCTGGATTGGGGAACAATATGCGAAGAACTACTATGGGCAAGACCGGGGTCTAGTGGTAAGGGGGTCGCATTAGTATGATAAAGCTTCATGATATGTTCTAGCTTATCCCACCGGACGCCGATGTGGAGCAAATACATCGAGCTACTCCTACATACATACTGTAACTCTTACGAGGATTTATCTTTGCCGATAAATCCAGCACCCTTGTCTACGCAATGTGGTTACCTTTACTGGAACATTGCAACATCACTAGGACATACAACTGGAGGTCTGCATGTTTAGCATGGTTATATCGCCAACTATGTATCGCATCATCACCGTTAGCCCACAAGATTGGAGGGGCTACCATATTGCTACAAGTGTAGGCTTAGGATAGATTTCCCCACATTACACCCATTAGTCAACACAGACTATCTGTACTAGCTGGATGTTCACTGGTGGCACATTGAAACATGCGGAAGGACATACAGTTTCACCCCACCCATGTAGTCGGTGCATATTAGTACGCATTGGACATGCAAAATATGTCGCAAGTACCTCAGTAATTACTTTTTTTTTCTTTACAATTAATCATATTTATCATTTGAAGTGAATAAAATTTCCCATTATCGGGTTGAATGGGAGTTGTATGACGAGAATTTAATTAATCTCCTGCTGTATTTCTGCAAAGTTGGCATGTACATTTGGACGGCTCGAGTGCCACTTATTTGTTTCCACATCGTTGAGTAGCATTTCCCAAATCAAGTGGCAAGGCAGTTCGGTGGGTTCTAATATATCCCATAGCCGGAGCTCCATGAAATCAACCTACACAGCTAGATTGATGTTGATTAGATTGACCTACATGCAGTGTATTTAAACATGTGGGAACAACGGGTCAGTCGAGTCATTCATATGGATTACCCTCGTGGTGTGCATGACAGTTACCTATAATGGTATGGATTGATTAGCAAGTGATACATTGGACGCACGGGGGTTGTTCTTGGATTTCTAGTATGAACGATTTACATAAACACTTACTAATATGCAAATAATTACATGATCATGCTAACCTTAATTTACATTTTGTTAATACTTGCAAGGTGATACCTTATGACAAATCTGCTTATCACCGGATATAGATACGGCCGTGAGAATAGCTGCTCAGGGTCTTCAATTCATGCTTCACCATGGGGGGGGGGGGGGGTGGGGTGGGACCGCAGCAACAGTAGAACACCCAGGAGGAGGTAGAACCGGTTCCAGCACGGCAATGACGACTTCGAAACTGAGGTGAGCTACAGGAAAATCCCCCGTAGGATGAACAAATGCATATTAATTCCAATGTAATGCATGCTAGCTCAGGGCTGATGGTTAACCAATACGAGACACCGCATCGACATTCTACTAGTGGTCCTATCCTAACACCGCTAACTCCATAAAAGCAATGCCCTAGAAAGCAACCTATATACCAGGGTGAATAATCCAATTAGTCAACAGAGTGGAGTCTCGTGCCTCTGCAAGTGTTCGACAGTACTCTCCACTAGCATCCAACCTAAGAGTCTAAATCTCCTCTAGCTTCGCGTGTAAGGCCATCTAATGCCTTCACTTAACTAACTAGGAATTTAACTAAGGGTAAGAGATAGGAGGGGATAGGGATAGCAAATGATGATTTTTTTAATTATTTGCATATGTATATGATCCACTGCAATGATTAAATTTATGTATTTTTACAATTTTTAATAAATTAGTACGCATTCCATGCACCAACACTGTTATCCCTTGCCATTTTCACTTGCAATGTGTACGTATATGCTTTTACAACTTCGAATTTTTCATAACATTTAAAAAATGTCTAAACAAATTGACATTGAAAACAACTTTTCAATAAATGACAAAATTGCATGTATATATATAGAATATCAAGCATCCCCTTCTGTCATGTCTTCAAATAAACTTGATGAAGTAGTCAAGGATTCACCTAAGCTGCAAAAGAGAAAAAGCTAATGTTAGCATCACAAATGCAATGTCGAACGTGATGAAATATGTATTGGTATCCATTAGTTACCATTATCGCATCGACGTGGGCACGTTCTTCTATTATGGCCCTCCCCTCCACAAAGTCCATATGTGATTTGATCTTGATGCTCCCCAATGTCCATCTCCATGTGGTATCTTTTCTGCCTCGACTTTCCCTTCTTCCGTACGAGGTCTCCCCTTAGACAGAGTGATAGGAAGTGCACTGGCTCCCAATCCAACTCGTCCTTTATAGGCATAAAGTGCACCATATATATTTGGTCCTAATGTGTCTATTTGTACCAATTGGGTATAGAATGCATCATATTAAGCTTAAGCGAGGCAACCACTGCATATGCATGGGAGCATGGAATTCTGTATATTTGTCACTTTTGGCAACTGTATATACTACGGGCAAAGTCAACAATGTGCATTCGACCCCCTTCCCTTAACCGGCTGGCGATGCAATGACTATTAGTGAGGACTTCAAAAACTCTGTCGTGCTTACTGTAGTCGATGACCTTGTGGTTGGTAGCTCGTGAACTCCATTGGTTGATTTTTTTTGCTACATATTTGGTGAAAATTCTACCCTTCGCTATATTCTTCAATGCCTTTGTTTGCTTTTGGACGAAGTACCAAATGCAGTTGTAGAACGTTTTCTTTACCAAAGAAATCATAAGTAACCCCCTAGCCCCCTTTAATACGGAATTATAGCTTCCAACAACATTGGAGGTCATATACCCAAACCAATAGCAACCATCATGAACTAGTGTCTATATATCCAACAACACATCATCAAACTAATCTAACACATTCGGCTAAATCATCCTTACTCGCTCCATCACATAATTCAACTTGCGAGATTGTGTTTGCAACCTAACATATGCAACCAACATTTTACACTGAGTGTTTTTATGTGCCGAGTTGAAGTTGTTAGCAATGTGTTGAAGGTAGAACTACTACACCGCAAATGGAGGTCACCATCTATTCACTACTTCTTAGACTATTGATTTGATGCCTACATGTTTATCAAATATGAGGCAAATGCTTTCAGGACCTTTACGGTTGCCAACAACATATTCCTTCAATTTCCTCAAAAACCAACCCCATGTCTCAACTGTCTCTTGATCAACCAGAGTGAATGCAAGCGAAAATATATGATTGTTGCCATCAACGCCACAAGCATCTAACAACTTGTGGGTGTACTTCTTATATAGAAAAGTGGCATCAATGGTAATAACAGGTCTAAGGAATCTCCATGCTGCGATGCATGACTCAAAGGCCCAGAATACCCATTTGAAAGTAAACATACCGAGGGTACTCGATCTACTCCACCCCCAATCTATTCATGTTCCGGGATTTGTATTTTCTATTGCATTAAGAAGCTTTGGCAGTTCATCGTAAGACTTCTCTCAGTTCCCGTACACAAGCTTAATAGCCTATTTCTTTCCCTCCCAAACTCATCTCCTGCTGATCTTATAGCCAAATTCTTGTTTAACAACAAAAGTCAACTTGGCCACCTTCATATCAAGATTGTCCCTAAGAAGATTTACAAATCGGTTGGCAAGGAGATTGCAATCCAACTGTGGGTGATCCTGACTAATTAGCGGATTATTACATGTGTGTGGACCCTCGAATCTTGTTACCAAGAACATGCCCTCCAACTTCTTCTTTCAAGCCCGAAGCCTCCATTTACAACCGTAATCCCTTTTCAAACAATAAACAGACCATAACAGTAAACTAGACTCTACAATAGTGAAGTTGCAATGGTTCTTCACATGGTAAAATTTCATTGCTTGAATGACATCTGCTTTTATCCTGAATCTCATGCCCTTATAGAAATCGTCACTACTACTCAAACCACTACAAAGATTGGTTTGCTCTTACTCGAAATAAATGTAACCACTATTGCCTCCATAATTGTAATACGAAACAGGATCTCTAACTAGCATGGTTGGTGGTTCAGCCTACTCTGCTCGATATATTGGCTGTCTCAAGTACGTAGGTACGGTTGGAGACTCTTCTTTCGGTACTTCATCTCCCTCATTTTCACTCTCCTCATCGGAACTCTCCTCGTTATCGCTACTCTCCTGCTTAACACTCATTCTACCATCGGTGTTAGTTGCAGCCTCTGCTCCTACATGAAACATGTACAAATCGCGTGTATCTAGTCATTGTAGTACTAAAGTAACTGCTCTATCTATTTCATCCTCATCATTTACTTCCATCGAGGTTGGAATTGAGGGTTGAAATGCCGATGGCTCTGGTTGCATTTCTCCAATGTCGTGTGACGAATGTGGTTGATTGCTTGCATCGAATGTCTGCCTTACTAAGCTCCCCTACGAATTGTTAGAAATTCTGATGAATAGTTGTTGTATGCCATGATCTCTATATGATTCAGTGATTTCAATAAAATTTCAACATCCCCGTCGTCTCTAATTGTCATCAACACATAACATGTATTATCCCCATGGAACATAGGATGCCTAAGAATTATTTCAACCCTCACTTCGATTGGATCAACTCTGATGCCGCCACATATTCTGTATAAAAATTCGTTGTAGTTGGCGTTTTTCTTCATTTTCAACTTTTTTACTAGATCTCTATCATACTCTGGCCCCCAATTATCGGCCATTATATTTCTAAATGTATAGATTATCAACTTCATGTAATCAACTATTTTTTCCCTATCCATAGTATATATAAATTATAAGCTTTTAAATAAATATGACGATTTTCAATAACAACATTATAAAAATTTCAAAAAAGAATTAATTTCCATAACATTTCAAATATCAACTTTTTTCCCCATTATTGCCAAACAATTTTTTTTTAAATTTGTTAGAAGTTATTTTTTAATAACATTTTCGCTACTAAAAATTTCAACCATTTCCATATCATTTTACAACATTGTAAAAATTATTTCACATTCGAGATATTACAAATTTTCATTAGAATAATTTTTTTTATTTTCAATAATACTTATACAAAAAAAAATTAGAATAATATTTATACAAAAAAATTTCCTATCATTTCTCATTTTAATTTTTGTGCGATTATTTTCAAACAAAATTTTTTCTAAATATTTGTTCAAAATTAATTTTTAATTATATTTTTCCTCTAAACTTGTCAAAAAATTCCGCATAATACTGCAATAATTATTCCACACTCTACATATTTCACATCCTTTACAATAAAAAATCCTCATTCTAATACAAAAATTAGTATTACATGTTACACAGTACAACATTTATATATATCATATTTAATAAATTATAATTTAATAATACCGAATAACATTTTCGATAAAATATACAATTTTACTAATATTTTTTCTAAAATCTTATATCAAATACAAACATAGATAAAAAAATCCAACACAAATAAAAAAATTTCAAATTTTCTAAAAAGAAATATTACAATTGATTAGCTATTCAGAAATACTTAGATCTAGGAAAAACCTTTCTTTCTTATACAGAATCACTTCTTCTTCTTCCTCTTTCCTGCATGTGAATGAGAAAAAAAAGATCTAGGTAAGTGGGTATTTTCTATGTGTTGTGTGTTTCTGTGTGTTTCTCACTCTTACTGTATTTATATTTTTTAGTTTTTGTACTGTTATCACGTGTTTATAAATCAACAGTGAGTATAACTGGAATAAAAAATTAGACGGTGGGATTGGGTTGTATTTTGTATTGAAGGCATGGATCGGGCATGCATCTTCAACGTAAAAAATTTTAGTATTACTAAAGGCGCATATGTAATTTGCGACGTCGCAACTTATTTTAGTAATAATTTTTACAAGTATAATATTTACGTATTTTTTTTTTAAATCATAATATTTAAGTATGTAACCCCAATTATATATATCAATAGAAAGACGGACTTGCATTAGATGTAAAATTTCCCATCTCAAAATTTTAAAAAATTTAGGGTCTTTACATGTATAATTCTAATGATTCTTGGGGTGTGCTACGGTAATTTACTTCTTTCTTTTTTTTTTCCTTACGACATAATTGTGAGGATTTACCATCAAATATGAAGGATTTTTCAACAAATATGTGTAACAGTTCTAAATAAATTGACAGTTTCAAATGGATAAATGAGACTTTGATTCTTAAATAAAAAAAAAAAGAGTCAATTTTCTAAGAACCAATCTAATTTTGGACCGTTATATTTATAAGTTGGAGTCCGTTAAAGTTAATATATATATAATGTCACAATTCATTTAGATTATTTTTTTCCGACGAGTATAATAAAGAGGGTATCAGTCCATTTTATTAGTAAATTAACATTATATCATTACATTAGATTATAAATTCTTAATATTTAAATTGTTGAAAGGATTTTTTTTCCCCCTTCTATATAAGAATTGGAGAGAGAGAGAGGTAGGTTTTACTTTTGGAAATTAGATCTGCTAAAGTTATTTTTTCTAAAATTCTCTAAAGTTATCTCCTTACTTTAAAATGTTGATACATATAATTAATAATTAATATTATTAAAAAAATAATAATAACATTATGATGATATCATAAAGCATTTTAAAAATCAAAATAATTCTAATTTGTAATTTTTAAAAACTTTGGAAAATAGTAACTTTACATATTATTAATTGTCAAGCATTAATTTGCCAGCAACCATTTTAACTATACTGCTTAGCTGAATGTATTAACGGAATTTTAGTACACTTGACTATCCAATAAAAAAATTAAAGTAACTTAAGTATAATTTTTCCACCCTTTTTCCAATTTTGACCGCTTAATCAGAAAGTTGAGTATAATTTTGATCACTTAATAAGAGAATCGTGAACAGGATGAAGTGTAGGTCAAAATTCTATCTATAAAATTGATTTATTATAGATTTTATGTTTGTTGTGAAATTCAAAAGTACTTTTATGAAAAATATACAGTTAAGACAATCTTAGATTTGCTATCTTCATTAAAGGTTTAATGGATTGATGCAAATATTTTTTAATCTTTTTCTAGATACTTTACGATAAGATATATTTCTTTTCTCCTTGTCAAATATTCTCCAGCATATATGTATAACAACTCTAAATAGATTGACAGTTTTAAATACATAAATGAAATTTATAATTCTTAAATATAGAAAGTAAAAACCTAATTTTCTACAAACCAGCCTAATTTTAAATTCAGAGATTTATGTATAGTTTACTAACTTACTTATGTATGATTTTTACTTATGTGGATGGTGGTTAAGAATTTAAATTTGATTTGTTTGATTACACAACTAATAAAACCTTGGGTTGTTACATCTATTATAATGTGGAGTCAATTGTTAAGATGATATCATGATTCTTTCAAATATTAGGATAAACTATTTTCTAATTGTTCATTTATGTACACATAATAGAGAAGGAATAGAATATATTCCAAAATATTCTCTATTTTCTTGTTTAGTTGAAACTTAACTGGGAAATTGATATTCCATAGCTGTTCTATTTTTTCATAGAATACTCATAACCTTCTGTAAGATGATATTTTTACTCAATGTAACAATTATGCCCTATTGGACAAAAAAAAAAAAAAAATTATGCCCTCATTAAAGTCACTAATTAGCAAAATCATTGCATAAAACTTAGACCCTCCTTAAGTTTACTCATTATTATCTATATCATTTAAGCCAAAAAAAAACACCACTTTAATATTTTTAGTAAATTTTATACTTTGCTATTCGTAACTTTACAATTCTATAATTATATTAAAAGCTACTCTTTTTTCTTATGAGAGCGTTAATTTAGTTTTCAGAAAGGTTTAAAAAGACTTTTTAGACAATCTTAACATTTGGAAACCCCTATCCCTCTCTCTCCTAGATAAATGTTTTCATAAGAAGTTTTGCTCCCTTCCCATGCTCTCCAATTTCTTTTTTTTTAAAAAAAAAACCACTTTTGGTACAACCCTTACGGAAATATATTACCATTATGGATTTTTTTTCTTAATATTGTATCTAAAGGACATGCCTTTTATGTAAAAATTGATTTACATAGACAAGTGTCACATTAACATGAAAAATTGCGGTCAGTTTTTATATGATAACTTAATAAGAAATAGTATATAACCTTCAATCTCATATAATATATAAATATAGAAAAAATAATCAATAGTCATATACAATCAATATGCAATATATACTCAACAATTATATAGTAATGTTTACCACGTTACAACAGTAAATTCATAATTTTTACTAAAAGTATACACTAACTCTATGTTCGCATATTGCACAAGGTTCAAACTCATGGTGCCATTAATATTTTCCGTTAATATTCATTAATTACATTACTCATTAATTATTTTTATTATGCAATTGATTTTTCAAAATTTTTATTATATCATAGGCATTTTGAATTAGCACCAATTTTTATGGGAATGGACTGAAGAATGTGACTTTTTTTTTTCTATTTGATTTTGATGAGTATTGTATTCGTTAAAGTTGATTTTTCAAATTTTTATTTTATTGCAGATAAAAAAGCGTCAATTCAACAGCTTAAATTCCTCATTGTCAAGAAATACTATATTTATTATATCATTGATTATATACATAGTTTTTACTCTATAATTATGTTATTATATTTCCTTTTTCATGTTTAATCATTTTATCTGTTATATTTATTTATAGTATCATGACATTTGTATTAACAATACTATTAAAGTGAATGATTTCCTATGGTACCATTAACTTTCATTAACAATATATTAGTTAGTAGTACCATTGCATTTACATTTACTATTTATTTATACTATCGTTACATTTACATTAACAATATGTTTCATTATATATTGATCTTACAAATCATTTTCTTCAATGTGCAGTTACTTAAAAATCAAAAACTCATCAGCAACTCGAAGTACATGGAGTTCAAGGACACCACCATTTATTTAGTTGTTCAAGTTTAACAATGTAATTACTTTTCAATTTTTTTTCTCATTTATGTTAATGTAAATACTCTAATATCTATATATATATTTGTATGAAATAATTATTAAATTAAAGTAAGAATAAGAGGATAATTAACCTCAAGAGATGAGGGCAAATTGGTCACTTCAGGGTTGAGCTATTTAAAACCTTGTTTGACCTAAGGTTACTCTTTTGCTTACTTTCACACAATTGGAACTACAGAAATGCTATTAGAAAACCACCAAATCAACTTGACGGAAAAAGTAGTGGAATCAACTTATTTGCTATCAGGTAAGGATTTCAATCGCTAGGACACTCATATAAAATTATGAATTCATAGCCCAAAGACAATCTGCTGATGTGTTAATAGAAATCAGGACAAGGAGCGAGAAGAAATGAATTTAGGAACGAGCAATTCGAGGGTCTCAATAGCAATTCCAATCAAGTAAGTCCATGAATCTTTGTAAAATATTATAATTTGTAAATTTAACAAATCAATTAAGCTTAGATTTACCAAAATTGAATTAGAGGAACAATTAGCAAATTAGAAAAGGAGTTTGCAATGAAATAGTGACCTACACAATCAGTTATACGCCTGTATACCTACCCATGCTAAAATGCGAATGTGTATAGAAGGGTACATGGTCACTAGACATGCCCATATACTTAAGCGTGTCAAATTTCACAAATTCACAAAAGGTACACCGCTAACGTATACGATCGTATACCTAACCATGCTGAAGTACATTGCCAAATACATTACTGTGTACTTGGGTGTACTGGAAAACAAAAACACACAGAACAGTACACGACCACTAGCATGACCTTGTTTTGACCCATGTCCCTCTGTACAGCCTCCTACACAACTGTATTGATTCGAGACACTCACCACTTCATTATATTCTGTTCACTTTTAATCCTAAGTGTATGTAATTGTGAATATGATTAGGTTTGAGGACTAAGGAACTGTAGAAGTGTGAAGAGGATTCATTTGCTTATTATAAGGTATGTGTATGCTATGTTTGTTGTTTGTGCTTGTTAGGTTAGAGATATATGTAGACGAAATGATACTGAATAACAAATGAGATTGGTTGTGTGTATGATTGTGTTTGGCTGAGTCCGAGAAACCAAGTGAGGGTCGGTGTTCTTGAGGTGGCACCCTGATAATCGATATATGGCATTGTCCCTAGTGGAGTCGTGTGCCAAAATGATCCGAGTAAATTTAAGAATATCTAGTATAGAAGGACTCTTGTGTGTGATGTAGAAGGACTCTTGTATGTAATGTAGAGGGACTCTTGTATGTGATATGAATGGACTCATAGACTCATGAATAGTGGAGAATACCTACTGTCGTATATGTATTGTCGAGTACCCACTATCGTATATGTATTATTTATGTATAGATTAGACTCATGGACAAAGCGGAGTACCCTTTGTTGTATATATATTTATATAAATGTGTTTGTGGAAGGTTTGTGTGGGTATGCGTGAGGTTGCATGTTATTATGATGATGAGAATTGTGTGCTGAATTAAATGATGTGAAATACAATTAAATTGTGGTTGAATATTCTATTGCATTATGTTTGTGTTGATGTTTCTAGCATGGCATGCATATGTGTGTGTAGGTATATATTGTACTGAGCATTAGCTCACTACTCGTGAGACCATTTTTAGTTGCAAGTATCATACGAGAAATTGTAGGGCATGATGAAACTATGATGGAGACAAATCCAAATTCTAGGAAGAATGTAGAATATATATATACATATATATATTATGATGACTAGTTGCCAGTTGAAGAGAAAGAGGAACATTATATGATTTTATTTAATTGATATAGACTACTGTTGTAGTCAAGTTTCAAAATGCTTCTGTTGTATTGATTAGAGAAGATTATATATGGTTTATGTATTATAGATAGATGTTCTTTTCCATCTCTTTTTATGGACAATGCTTTTATTAATCATTATGGATATTTGAATGTGGTTATTGGTAATTAGCAAAGTCTGAGCCTTTGCGTGTCTTCACCTAGTGGGGACATGTGGTGGGTTATACTCGTCTCGAGTTCTAAGATGTTACATCTTGAGTGATATCAGAGCATAGGTTTATTGATCTATAAACTACCTAGGAATAAGATATTTAAGGCAATGATACATGATGAGAATGGATAGTGAATAGGATTAACACTTGTGAATACATATTCATTCTAACTTTACTTACTATATGATCGATTTAGTAGGATATCCTAAGACAACTCTTGTTCATTTTGTAGAATGCTTAGGAAAATCTTAAGACCCGGATCAACATTAGGCACTGGAGGTGATGCTCTTGATAACTGTATGCTACCTAAACCTCCTTCACTTAGATTGGGAGGAAATGAGGTCAATGTTGCTCATATGCTAGAGGCCATTAATACTCTATCAAGAGTGGTAGCATAACAGCAACAGCAAATACAAGATTTGTAGTCTTTAAATGTTAGACAAGTACAGATGATGGGGGAGATTGGAGAGAGGCTAGTTAAGCAAGTGAGTTTAGGCCATTTTGTTATAATGGTTAAGGCGTTTAAGCCTAAGGTTGATGATCTACTAGATGTTGAGAAGTGGGTTGATGAGTTAGAGAAGACCTTTGAAGCAGTGAGAATTCCTAAAGATAAGAAGGTGAAGTATGTTATATATCTATTGAGGGGCTTGGCTTCTAAATGGTGGTCAAGTGTTTCTAGACTTACTATAAGAGTAATCACTTGAGAAAGATTTAAGGAAATGTTGTATGAACAATATTTTCCTAGTAGCATAAGGGATAGAATGGAGGTAGCTTATTACAGTTGCTACTAGGGAAAGAGATCAGTAGATGAGTATGGGGCAGAACTCAATCACTTAATGAAGTTTATACCACTTGCTTTCAAAACTGATGAGAAGTCTAGGGCTCATCAGTTCATCTTAGGCTTAAAACCCACTATACAACATAAAGTGAGTGTATTCCAGCTAAACACTTACTCTAAAATAATAAATAAATCCAAGTTCCTAGAATAAAGTCATAGGAAGACTAAAGAAATGCGAACACTAAGAACTAGGATTATATTGGAAGAGAGATCTACCTAGGGAGTTGTAATCCAAGAGAAAGGCAAGAAACTCCATACTAAGTAGACTAGACCTATGGTCATTGTAGCACCCTCTTCTCAGGCCAGAACCTCGTCAATGAGTCAAGGCAATAGGTGTGTGAGATGTTATGAACCACATAAGCTGAATGAATGCAAATGGTTAGAGGGTGCCTATTTTTTATGTGGGAAGATAGGACATAGTAGCAAGACTTGCTTAGAAAAATCGAGACCACTCACATTCCATTTCTCCTACAAATAAAGGGGTCTCAAAATGGTTGATTGCTAAACATTGGAGGGCAAAATGTGTAGCCAACATAAGCAGACAGAAATCAAGTTAGGAATAGTAGTGGCAAACCTTAGCATGAAAATAAAGGGCACCAGCATGAGTGTTCACACTATAGAGTTAGGCCACTCCAAACATTGAAACATTTGCAGGTACACTATTGGTACATTTTGCTAAGGCATACATTTTGTTTGATACCGATACATTACATTCATGTGTGTTTGATGCATTTGGAAGTATGTAAAATATCCGTACTGAGGTGTTGAATACTGTGTTGAATTTGAGTACATCAATGGGTGCAGGTAGAGGATAAAATAAAGTTTGTAGAAGGATCAGCATAGAAGTGCAAGATAAAATACTCGTTTTAGAAATGACAAACTTTTATGTGATACTGAGAATGGATTGGTTGATCATACATCATGCAACCATTGATTGTCATGATATGACAATCTATTTCGATACACTAGAAGGAGAGCAGTTTTGTTTCTAGCTAGAAGCACCAATGTCAACCAGGCTGCCAACATATGAGCTATGGGGTAAGAGCATGATGGCTTCAGTGATAGTTGAAGCTGAAAACCTGGTGAATATTGTTCAAGTAAAGGTGGTGAAGAAGTTTACTGAAATATTTCCTGAAGATCTGCCAAGTTTACCCCCAGCAATGGGGATTGAATTTGTTATAAATGTACTACCTAGTATGGCTCATATGCTAAAGCCCCGTACCGTATGGTACTAATAAAATTGAAAGAACTAAAGAACCAAATACAAGAACTATAGGACAAGAAGTTCATCAGACCGAATGTCTTGGCCTTATGGTGCACCTGTATTGTTTGTGAAGAAGAAAGGCAATAGCATACGGTTATGTATAGATTACTAGGAGTTAAATAGGGTCAACATTAAAAATAAATACCCTTTCTTGAGAATTAATGACCTTTTTGATTAGTTGCAAAGGGCTCAAGTCTTCTAAAAAATCAACTTGAGATTCGGATACCATCAACTAAAAATCAAGGAGGAAGATATCCAAAAAACCACGTTTAGAACTAGATACAGACATTATTAGTTTCAAGTAATGCCATTTGGACTCACAAATGCACTAGCAACGTTCATGAACCTAATGAACCGCGTATTTAGGGAGTATTTAAATAGGTTTGTCATTGTATTTATAGATGACATTTTAATATACTCCAGGAGTGAAGAGGAACATTAACAACATTTAAAGATGGTGTTAAACAGATTACAGGTAGAGAAGTCGTATGCTAAATTCAAGAAGTGTGAGTTTTAGCTAAAGTAAGTGTCGAGTCTAATTTTTGAATTCCCATTCCTAATCCGATCTAAACTAGACCCTATGTTCATCTAATCTAGATCCTCGACTTGAGTTAGGAATTTCGTTTAATTTTTGGAGTCGCCACCCAACTGTTTGTTGGGAAAATTGAATTAAGACTAAAGGAGCGGATTAGTCTTAATTTGGACCACTAGTCGTCGTTCTTTCCTCTTCTCGTTTTTGTGAAAAGAGGAAAAGGGAAAACCAGAGCTTCTAAGTCCGGAGGCTAACCTATTAAAACCTTTACGGTTACCACCTAATCTCCCAAAATTGTTTATCTTTAGAAATGTGTTTCATTTGTGTTTCTGTTACTTTTTATTATGTTTGAGAATTATTTTGAGAAAATGATTTTTTTCTTTATTTTAGGGGTTGACCCGAATGGGTGCCTACGTACCTGCTATTCAGGATCAAACAAGCCGTAGTTCGCTTTTCTGAAAACCTTTAGATTTGTTGATGAATTTTAATTTTGAAAACTTCTTTTGATTTATGTTCTTAACATCTTTAGGATTTTTCTAAAAATTTCTAAGCCTAAGCTTTGATTTTATTTTGAAAATGATTTTTTTTGGGAAAACATCAATTTTGGATTTTTGAAAATTTTTTTTTCTAAGTGTTAAAACTTAATTTTTCTTCTATTTTCATAATTTTTAAATTTTCATGATTTTTATGATTTTTGTGATTTTTTATAAGTTTTTGTGATTTTTATAAATTTTTGTAATTTTTATGCTAGAACATTTTATCCTAAGTTATTATCTATCCTATTTTGAAATCTAAAGTTTTATTATTATTTTTCCTAATCTTTTTATTATTTTATTCTATTTTTTTATTCTTTTATTCTTTTATTATTTTTTACATTTTATTTATTTATTATTTTTTTTTACATTTTTCTTAATTCTAGAAAAATCTAATTTCTACATTTTTCCTATTTATTGAAAATAAAACAAAAACAAATAAATAAATGACTAAACAAATAATAAATAACAAATTCGGAATAAATAAATAAACCAAATAAATTAATTAAATAAAATAAAAAAATCCGAAAAGATCCGACTTACCTGGATCCGGGTCGGTGCGCGGGTCGAATCGGGTTGGGTCGGGTCGGATCGGTCACGGCGGCGGGGTTGGCTCGTTCACGGCGTTCCGACGGTCGTTTGCGGCGGGTGAAGTGTCGAATCCTAGCTTCTTGAGGGTGCTGAATCCGATGGTGGTGGCGGCTTACTCCTAGAACGTCTCCTTGCGGCGGCTCAACTCCGATCGATGGTCGCGGCTCCAAGCTTCTTCGGCGTACTCCGATTTGCTCCTTCCTCTCTCTTTTTCTCTCTTTTTTTTTTCGTGCCCTGGCTTCCTCCTGTTCTCCTCTATTTATAGGCACCTCGAACTCCTCTTGGATAAGCTCGAATCGGCCGATTTAGATAAACCCATATTTTTCCGTTTCTTAGATTCGATTTTATCCCGGCGATTTGATGTTAATCTCTTGTGTTCCTTTGGTTTATCTGATGGATTTGGCCTTATCTTGACTTTAATCTAGAAGATTAAAAAGAAAACGGCCGATTTCGCCTTCGTCGGACTTCTGTCGGATTTTTTTCCTCCGGCTGGGCTCGCGAAGAAGTCGCGCGTGACTTCCCTCGGCCAATCACATGCTGCCACGTGGCAGCTCCAGGGAAAAGAACGAAAAATTTTTGCCGAGCGCCTGCGGGGGGATTCGAACTCGCGACCTTCAGCTTTCACACGGTTCCCATGCGCACACACGAG
This sequence comes from Laguncularia racemosa, assembly GCA_037954665.1. NCBI lineage: Eukaryota > Viridiplantae > Streptophyta > Magnoliopsida > Myrtales > Combretaceae > Laguncularia > Laguncularia racemosa. The sequence continues at coordinate 5,129,897 of JBBMOL010000016.1, forward strand.
CCAGCTGAGCTGGCCAATTTCCCGATTTTATTTACATCGCAAATTGTACATATGCGATGCAATTTTTTTTATTTTTTTGTATTTTTTGAAATTTCAAAAATTTATAAAAATTATTTATTATTCATTATTGCTATTTCTAAAATCATTTTTCAAAATTGAAGTGTTTTCCTATTTTATTTTCATTTTTTGAATATTTTTATTATTTATGCTAAATTAAGGAAAAATTGGGAAAAATTAGGAAAAATTGAAAATTGATTATTATTGAAAATTATTGATTCCTAGGGCAAAAATGGGGTGTTTACAGCTGCCCCTCTTTGTAGTAAAGTTTGAAAAACTTAACTACAAAGACAAACAAAAGACGCCATTTTTGGCCTCCTAAATTAGGTTTTGGTAGGAAAATGCCCCAAGAGCTGATAATCCTACGATTTGAAGATGTTCCAAATGATTCAAGGTAATGTTCCTTCTCCAAAAAGTGCTTTATGAGCTAACTAATTGGCGACAGGACATATCTCAAGCTTTGAGTAGAAATGTATGAGAAATGATGATAGGAAGCGTCTTATCAGACTTGCAACCTTGGAAAGAAATATGACCGAAAAGTGCCCCGAGAGCTGACTAATCGGGAGGATTTAGGAAAGTGCCCCTCATGGGCTGACTAACCTTTGATAAAATGCCTCGAAAAGTGCCCCCTATGGGCTAACCTTGAGGTAGAAAGTTTTAGGAAAGGGCCCCCTATGGGCTGCTTAACCTAGAATGGAAATTTACCTCAAAAAGTGCCCCCTATGGGCTGACCATGAGGACAAGGTTTTTAGAAAAGGGCCCCCTATGGGCTGCCTAACCTTGAATTAGACTTGTCTCAAAAAGTGCCCCTATGGGCTGACCATGAGAACAAGGTTTTTAGGAAAGGGCCCCCTATGGGCTGCCTAACCTAGAATTGAAATTTGCCTCAAAAAGTGCCCCTTATGGGCTGACCATGAGGACAAGGTTTTTTAGGAAAGGGCCCCCTATGGGCTGCCTAACCTGGATTGAAGAATTTGCCTCAGAAAGTGCCCCCTATGGGCTGACCATGAGGACAAGGTTTTTAGGAAAGGGCCCCCTATGGGCTGCCTAACCTAGGATTGAGAATTTGCCTCAGAAAGTGCCCCCTATGGGCTGACCATGAGGATAAGGTTTTTTAGGAAAGGGCCCCCTATGGGCTGCCTAACCTAGAATTGAACTTGTCTCAAAAGGTGCCCCCTATGGGCTGACCATGAGAACAAGGTTTTTAGGAAAGGGCCCCCTATGGGCTGCCTAACCTTGAATTAGACTTGTCTCAAAAAGTGCCCCCTATGGGCTGACCCTGAGGACAAGGTTTTTTTAGGAATGGGCCCCCTATGGGCTGCCTAACCTAGAATGGAAAGTTTTAGGAAAGGGCCCCCTATGGGCTGCTTAACCTAGAATGGAAAGTTTTAGGAAAGGGCCCCCTATGGGCTGCCTAACCTAGAATGGAAATTTTTTAGGAAAGGGCCCCCTATGGGCTGCCTAACCTAGAATGGAAATTTTTAGGAAAGGGCCCCCTATGGGCTGCCTAACCTTGAATTAGACTTGTCTCAAAAAGTGCCCCCTATGGGCTGACCATGAGAACAAGGTTTTTAGGAAAGGGCCCCCTATGGGCTGCCTAACCTTGAATTAGACTTGTCTCAAAAAGTGCCCCCTATGGGCTGACCCTGAGGACAAGGTTTTTTTAGGAAAGTGCCCCCTATGGGCTGCCTAACCTAGAATGGAAAGTTTTAAGAAAGGGCCCCCTATGGGCTGCCTAACCTAGAATGGAAAGTTTTAGGAAAGGGGCCCCTGTGGGCTGCCTAACCTAGAATGGAAATTTTTTAGGAAAGGGCCCCCTATGGGCTGCCTAACCTTGAATTAGACTTGTCTCAAAAAGTGCCCCCTATGGGCTGACCATGAGAACAAGGTTTTTTTAGGAAAGGGCCCCCCATGGGCTGCCTAACCTAGAATTGAACTTGTCTCAAAAGGTGCCCCCTATGGGCTGACCATGAGAACAAGGTTTTTAGGAAAGGGCCCCCTATGGGCTGCCTAACCTTGAATTAGACTTGTCTCAAAAAGTGCCCCCTATGGGCTGACCATGAGAACAAGGTTTTTTTTTTTTTTTTTTTTTTTTTTTCCGGGAAAGTGCCCATATTGGGCTGACTAACCCTTAGATTGATTTTTAGGAAAGTGCTCCAAGAGCTGACTGACCTAAATGAAAATGATGGCTCAAAAGGTGCCCCATGTGGGCTAACCTCGAGAGATCTAGGGGAGTGCCCCTCTTTGGGCTGACTACCCCATTAAAGGAAGAATATCCTAAGTGAGAATCTTATTCATTTTTTTTTTCAATAACAATCAAATGCAAGATGACTTAAGACTTCTGAACAAGTGATAACTAAAATTTTTCTGCAAATTTTCAAAAAAAATGGTCTTTTGAAACCTAAGGATAATGTGGAAAAATATTAAAGTGTTCCTTTTTTTTTTAGTGAGCATTTCTAACAAGTAAAGAATCTGACAAGGCTCCTAAAAATACAAATAAAGGGTAAACATTCCCTACTGCTCAATAATCACTTACTCTTTTGCCTCATTTTTCTTAGAGGTTTTGGTTTAATCCTAGAAACAAAGTGTTGTCTTAGCTTAATCAATCATCTCTTGAGAGGTTTCTTGTAATCAAGACTCATATCTTCTTCTTGGGGAACATCAGTACTTAAGGTTAAACAATGCCAATGAGTAAATTCCCTCATTCCATTTATAACTGGATATCTTGTTTTTAATTGGTTTAATCTAAGAGGACTTCCTTACAATCTCTCGGCTTAGATGTCACTCTTGACTTCTACTCCAAAAATTATGGTCTTTCTTGTAAGTAATACGCTTTAATCCGTTATGACTTTTTGATACTTTGTAATGCAATTTAGGCTCTTTTGGTTATTGGTTTCAGAAAAGTATGTTAATGGTTTTTTTTTTTTTGAAAGAATCGTCATTTCAACTTGGGTTTGTAAGTCAAGAAACTTTGAGAAAAAGAACTGGAATAGTACTTGCCCTAGCAATTTTTGCTTAAGATAAGTTATTTTCAATGATTTGGAGAAGTCTTCGAAAAGGGTAGTATATCTTTGAACTACTCTCGTATTTAGCCCTGGTATTTTTCAAGTGTTGTTGGGCTTTTTATAGGTTTAGCTACATTCTTGGCTTTTCTCATTTCTCTTCTTTTCTTTTTCTTTTCCTTCTTTTTCTTTCATTTTCATTCGTCATTTTCATTTTCATTTTTTTTTCATTCATTCTCTTTTTTCCATTTTCTTTTCTTTTCTTTTCTTTTAGGCCCAATGGTGATCATTTCATGTGGTTCATGTGTATTTTCTAAGAATGTGGACTTCTCTTCATCTCAAATAAATTATCTACGGCTAAAATTTTGAATTGTTGCAACTAGGGCAAGCACTATTGATGTCTCTATCTTCCCAAGTATTCCATCGTGGGGTGGTTGATGGTGAGGTTCAATTTTGAAACTCTTGTTTATCAAAGGATGATTGTGTTTAGGGTAGCAAAGATGAATGCCTAACATTATCTTGATTTAACGTATCAAATTCAAGATAGACCTCCTTTAAGGAATGAGTCCAAAACCTCACATTAATAACACTCAACTCTCAAGTGTTTAAGGGTTAGTGTTTGGGACATGGTTTGCCTCTTGTCATCTTAAACCTTTTAAACCAAGATACCCTTCCATTTTATTAACTTTGCCTATGTTCTCCACTTCTCATGGTGTCCAAGCGATTTGGTCTTAAGACTCAAGGATTTGGAGTAGTCTTCTTTATACCCTCATTGATAATTGACCATAGCTACTTTGAAAGTGTACTAAAAAAAAAATCTGTGTCTGGTTTAGATGACTTTTGATGGAAAGGAAACTTCAAGTGCAGCTTTTAGGATTGGAGTGTGTCAGGACGTTTTACATTTTGAGGCTAAATCAAGATATGAGGAGACCTTTTGAAGTGAATGGGGTCTTTTAAGTTGGTTATAGAGGTCCTTGGTTTTATGTTTAGAGCAAGTGACTATGAGCTTTAGGTTAAGCTGACCATTTATAAGCAACTTTTAGGACCTTGAAAAGATCTCTTATTGTTAGTAACTCTTCAATTTTCTTTCTTTCTTTATTTTTATTGGTTGTTCTTATTTTTTAGTAAATATGTAAACAAGATGCTCATACGGATATAAATATGTAAACAAGATGCTCACACAAGATGCTTATACGGATGCTAAAAGTAGAAGGGCTGACAACTGATTGACAATGTACTATTGAAACTTCACTTTTATTAATATTGAAAATTTGGAGTTCGATAAAGATTACAAATAATGATCTATTTCCTAGCTCTTTTAGTCTTCTGTTGTGGAGGCTTAGTCTCCCCATTGATGACGGCTTCTAGTTCTTGGACTTTGGCTTGGCACTTTTCCAATTGTGCTTCTAAGGCTTTGTTTCTTTGGTCGGATTCCTTGAAGCGTCCCTTCCAGATGTCTTTCTTATAATCTGCAGCTTCGAAGTATACTTCCATCCGGGCCTTGACCTGCTCCAGGTAGATTTCTGTTTCTGGATTGATCTGATCTGGTCTTGGCTGGGTGACGTCTGGAACCCGATATGCTCTTTCCCTGTCTGGTATAGCTGGCGGATTACAAACTCTCTGGTGGCTCGGTGTTTTCCCACTTCGCCATCTAGCTCTCCTAGGTCCACATTCGGGCTTTCGATTCTGGCTCCCCAGAGCGCTTTGACCTCTGCCAGCTTAGCAAATTTCTCGGCTACAGACAGGTTCGGATCCTGATACTCAAAGGTGACTGCTTCGAGTGAAGGCCGGTAAACTATGTCTTGAACGGTACCGAATTGGCGGACTACGGAGTTGGGGTGATATCCGATGCATCCGTTGATCCCAATTAATGGCACTGCTTGGAAATTACTGCAGGTTAAGATGATTTTATTGCAGCAACTCCACCTGGCTGTCCACAGAATATCTTCGGCGCTAAGGCTTCTAAGCAGATCTACCCAACTGTAGCTGGTAATGTCGTCGGGTAGCTTCACCTTTTCTATACAGGAATCCACCAGATCCACCTGTTGGGCCAGGGTTTTCCTGACCATGTTCAGCCCGAAGCACTTGAGGTGGCTTACGAACCATATCAGCAGAAGGTTGATGCTGGAGCGGAGGATCCCATGACCCTTCTTCTTGAGGAAATTCAGATTTCGGATCTGTTCAGCCAGTAGAGCCGGGATGTAAGATTTTCCCTCCAGGAATTGGGTTACCAGCTCTGCAACCCGGTAGTGAATATAGAAAGTTCCGGTGGGGAACAGTATGGTGGCGAAGGCTGTCAAGATGAAAGCCTTCACCCTTCTTTGTCTGTAAGTCTGAGGGTCCCCACACAGGATGTCCTTTCTATCCCCATTGTCTTCTCGGGCAATAAACCAGGCTTCTAGATCATCCATGCGTATGCAATACCCGTTACAGTCTGCCAAGGCTTTGTTGACTGCTGTTTTGCGGATGCCCAGTAGTCTGCTGAACGTACCAGCTGGCCCGGCCTCAAGGTCTGGCGCGTAAATCTGATCAGTCAGTGCTGGAGCCTGTAGCAACTGGGTATACTCCTCCAGGGTAGGGGTGTTCTCATGCGGTCCGATGAAGAAAGCTGCGGGCTCGATCTCCCATAACTGGAGCATGGCCCAGACCATAGGCAAATTCGCCTCTGTCTTAGTCAGTGAGAGGACGGGGCCGATCTTTTGTTGGATAAAGGCTTGCTCCTCTGGGTTATACAAGGTAAACCAGTGGTCCAGTACCAATTTTGGGTCCAAAGGTTTGTACACCCGAATTTCTTTGCGGAGGAGGCGGTTGACTGCACTGCTAGCCATCTATTACAATAGGAAGCAGCCTAGTTACAATGAAAACGTTACAGGGAAATAGTCCTGAACTCCAAGGACAAAATAACAAACCATTACATTGTCATCCAATTGTCAACCCTTCTTACGATGTCATGTATGCAAGTAGGTGGGTTCTAATTGGTTCCCGAGCTCTATGGCCTCCCGCATTTTCGAAGAAATGGATCTCAGGCCATATCGAAGCATAGGGTAGGGTAGCCTAATCGGTCCCGAACGGTGAATCAACTCACTTCGCCCGAAACCTACACAATGGCTCCCCGACTTAGGTTGCTAGGACGGTCCGGGTTCGACCGCATCTACTCACACAAGCATATGCATGCAAAAAAAAAACCCATAGTAAACATCTAACTAAATCCTGTAAAGTTAGTGACAGAAAAGAAACACATTTCTTAAAGATAACAATCCGAAGAGAATCAGGTGGCTAGCCTACTGGCATGGGTCCCCAGTGGAGTCGCCATCCTGTCGAGTCTAATTTTTGAATTCCCATTCCTAATCCGATCTAAACTAGACCCTATGCTCATCTAATCTAGATCCTCGACTTGAGTTAGGAATTTCGTTTAATTTTTGGAGTCGCCACCCAACTGTTTGTTGGGAAAATTGAATTAAGACTAAAGGAGCGGATTAGTCTTAATTTGGACCACTAGTCGTCGTTCTTTCCTCTTCTCGTTTTTGTGAAAAGAGGAAAAGGGAAAACCAGAGCTTCTAAGTCCGGAGGCTAACCTATTAAAACCTTTACGGTTACCACCTAATCTCCCAAAATTGTTTATCTTTAGAAATGTGTTTCATTTGTGTTTCTGTTACTTTTTATTATGTTTGAGAATTATTTTGAGAAAATAATTTTTTCTTTATTTTAGGGGTTGACCCGAATGGGTGCCTACGTACCTGCTATTCAGGATCAAACAAGCCGTAGTTCGCTTTTCTGAAAACCTTTAGATTTGTTGATGAATTTTAATTTTGAAAACTTCTTTTGATTTATGTTCTTAACATCTTTGGGATTTTTCTAAAAATTTCTAAGCCTAAGCTTTGATTTTATTTTGAAAATGATTTTTTTTTGGGAAAACATCAATTTTGGATTTATTTGAATTTTTTTTTCTAAGTGTTAAAACTTAATTTTTCTTCTATTTTCATAATTTTTAAATTTTCATGATTTTTATGATTTTTGTGATTTTTTATAAGTTTTTGTGATTTTTATAAATTTTTGTAATTTTTATGCTAGAACATTTTATCCTAAGTTATTATCTATCCTATTTTGAAATCTAAAGTTTTATTATTATTTTTCCTAATCTTTTTATTATTTTATTCTATTTTTTTATTCTTTTATTCTTTTATTATTTTTTACATTTTATTTATTTATTATTTTTTTTTACATTTTTCTTAATTCTAGAAAAATCTAATTTCTACATTTTTCCTATTTATTGAAAATAAAACAAAAACAAATAAATAAATGACTAAACAAATAATAAATAACAAATTCGGAATAAATAAATAAACCAAATAAATTAATTAAATAAAATAAAAAAATCCGAAAAGATCCGACTTACCTAGATCCGGGTCGGTGCGCGGGTCGAATCGGGTTGGGTCGGGTCGGATCGGTCACGGCGGCGGGGTTGGCTCGTTCACGGCGTTCCGACGGTCGTTTGCGGCGGGTGAAGTGTCGAATCCTAGCTTCTTGAGGGTGCTGAATCCGATGGTGGTGGCGGCTTACTCCTAGAACGTCTCCTTGCGGCGGCTCAACTCCGATCGATGGTCGCGGCTCCAAGCTTCTTCGGCGTACTCCGATTTGCTCCTTCCTCTCTCTTTTTCTCTCTTTTTTTTTTTCGTGCCTGGCTTCCTCCTGTTCTCCTCTATTTATAGGCACCTCGAACTCCTCTTGGATAAGCTCGAATCGGCCGATTTAGATAAACCCATATTTTTCCGTTTCTTAGATTCGATTTTATCCCGGCGATTTGATGTTAATCTCTTGTGTTCCTTTGGTTTATCTGATGGATTTGGCCTTATCTTGACTTTAATCTAGAAGATTAAAAAGAAAACGGCCGATTTCGCCTTCGTCGGACTTCTGTCGGATTTTTTTCCTCCGGCTGGGCTCGCGAAGAAGTCGCGCGTGACTTCCCTCGGCCAATCACATGCTGCCACGTGGCAGCTCCAGGGAAAAGAACGAAAAATTTTTGCCGAGCGCCTGCGGGGGGATTCGAACTCGCGACCTTCAGCTTTCACACGGTTCCCATGCGCACACACGAGCCAGCTGAGCTGGCCAATTTCCCGATTTTATTTACATCGCAAATTGTACATATGCGATGCAATTTTTTTTATTTTTTTTGTATTTTTTGAAATTTCAAAAATTTATAAAAATTATTTATTATTCATTATTGCTATTTCTAAAATCATTTTTCAAAATTGAAGTGTTTTCCTATTTTATTTTCATTTTTTGAATATTTTTATTATTTATGCTAAATTAAGGAAAAATTGGGAAAAATTAGGAAAAATTGAAAATTGATTATTATTGAAAATTATTGATTCCTAGGGCAAAAATGGGGTGTTTACAGTAAGTAATATTTTTGGTCCATGTGATCAATAAAGACGGGTTATCTGTAAACTCTTAGAAAATAAAGGTTGTAAATGAATGGCCCAGATTGAGAACAGTGATAGAAACCAAAAGCTTCATAGGGTTAGCTGGATATTATAGAAGATTTGTAGAAGGATTCTTCAAGCTGGCAACCTCTCTAACTAGGTTAACTCAAAAAGGGGTAAAGTTTGTATGGCATGATAGATGTGAAACAAGCTTCATAGCACTGAAGGAGAGACTAATTTTTAAACCAATGCTTGCCTTCCTTGTCAATGGTGAAGAATTTGTGGTATACAGTGATGCATCCATCAAAGGGCTCGGATGTGTATCAATGTAGAATGAGAGAATGATAGCTTATGTATCTAGGCAGTTGAAGTCCCATGAGAAGAACTATCTGACTTACAATCTAGAGTTAGCAATTGCTATTATTGCACTCAAACTATGGAGACACTATTTGTTTGAGGAAAAGTGCAAGATATTCACATATTACAAGAGCCTTAAGTATCTCTTCACCTAGAAATAATTGAACATGAGGCAAAGACGCTAGCTAGAGCTAATAAAAGATTATGACATATAGATTCAGTACCATCCTGGGAAAGCAAATGTGGTTGTTGATGCACTTGGCAAAAAAAAAAAGGTATGGTAATTTTACGACTTTCATTACAACCCAAATGAAAATATTAGATGATATGCAGAAATTAGATCTGGAGATTGTGACTCAGGAAATTGGAGTTAAACTCACCAACTTACGCATATAGTCTGCATTAATAGACATAATAAAAGCTGCACAAGCTGATGGTGTAGGGGTACAAGAGATTAAAAGAATGGGGGATGGAAAGGTGATAGAATTTAAAGAAGATGAAAAGGGAGTGTTAAGGTATGATCACAAGCTGTGTGTGCGAGGAATAGATGAAATAAAGAATGAGATAATCAAGAACACACGTTATTCTGGGTACTCTATTCATCCTAGGAGTATGAAGATGTATACAGATTTGAAGTGCCATTACTGGTAAAAGAATATGAAGAGGCAAATTGCAAAATAGGTATCCAAGTGCTTGACATGCTAACAGATAAAAATAAAGCATCAGAGACTCGTTGGCATGTTGCAACCTTTATTAATACCAGAATAGAAATGGGAGCATGTGGCCATGGACTTCATCACAACATTACCAATAATTGTGAGTAAGTTGAACACTATCTAGGTAATTGTGGACCAACTCACAAAATTTACACATTTTATACCTATAAGCACTGGGTATAAACTTGAGAAACTGGCACAATTATATATTAAAGAGATTGTGAGGTTATAGAGAGTACCGATCTCAATAGTATCATATAAGGACACCAGATTTGTAGGGAGATTTTGGAACAGTTTGCATAAGGCGCTAGGAACCAAGTTATAATTCAATACGACTTGTCACCTACAAATAGATGGCCAATCAAAGTGAACCATTCAAATATTAGAGAACATGTTGAAGGCATGTGCATTGGATTTTAGTGGAAATTGGGATGAGCGTCTGCCCTTAGCAGAGTTCACTTATGATAATAGCTATCATCCAAATAGCACCATATGAAGCATTATATGGGAGAAAGTGCTAGTCACCTTTGCATTAAGATGAGATGGGTAAGAAACAAGTGTTGGGACTTGATCTAGTACAAGATGCACTGAACAAAGTCAAGTTGATTAAGCAAAGAATGCAGTTAGCCTAAAGTCGTTAGAAATCCTATGCAGATAAAAGACAACACCCATTGGAGTTCAAAGTGGAAGACCATGTCTTACTGAAGGTTTCACCTACAAAAGAGGTGGTAAGATTTGGGTTAAGGGAAAAACTGAACCCTAGATATGTGGGACCCTTTGAAGTCTTAGAAAGAATTAGATTAGTGGCATATAGATTGGCGTTACCACCAAATCTGGCTGGGACACGTGATGTATTCTACATCCCTATGCTAAGGAAATATATATCCAATCCAAATCAAATCACTACATTAGAAACTCTGTAAGTGCAGCCAAACCTTACAACAGTGGAGAAGCCTATCAGGATCGTGAATACTAAGGAGCAGATTCTGAGAAGACGAGTTATCAAGTATATTACGGTATAGTGAAGCAATCAAACAGAAAGAGAGGCAACTTAGGAGTTGGAAAAAGAAATGAAAAAGAGATATCCCAAACTTTTCAAGATCCAGGTAATTTTCAAGGACAAAATTTTTTGTAAAGGGAGAGAATGTAAATACTCTAATATATATATATATATATATATATATATATATTTATATGAAATAATTATTAAATTAAAGTAAGGATAAGAGGGTAATTAGCTTAAAGAGATAAGGGCAAATTGGTCATTTCAAGGTCCAGGTATTTAAACCCTTGTTTGACTTAAAGTTACTCTTTTGCTCACTTTCACACAATTAGAACTACAGAAATGCTATTAGAAAACCACATAATGACTTGACAGGAAAAGTAGTGGGATCAACCTATTTGATATCAGGTAAAGACTTCAATCACTAAAATACTCGTATAAGATTGTGGATTCATAGCCTTAAGATAATTTGGTGATGTGTAAATAGAAATTGGGACAAGGAGCAAGAAGGAACGGATTTATGAACACGCAATTTGAGGGTCTCAATTGCAATTCCAATCAAGTAAGTCCATAAATCTATGTAAAGTATTAGAATTTATAAATTTAACAAATCAATTAAGCTTAAATTCACTAGAATTGAATCGGAGGAATAATTGGCATATTAGAAAAGGAGTCCGCAATGGAACAGTGACCTACAGGGCCAGATATACGCTTATGTATCTAGCCTTGTTGAAACACGAATGTGTATAGAAAAGTATATGGTTAGTAGACATGCCTGTGTATTTAGGCGTGTCAAATAGCACAAATTCATAAAAAGGTACATGATCATTGTACACGATTGTGTACCCAACCATATTGAAGTACATGACCAAATACATGACCATGTACTTAAGTGTGTTAGAAAACAAAAATAGATAGAATGGTACACGACTACTAGCATAACTATGTTCTGACCTATGTCCCTTTACACAGCCTCCTACACGACTGTATTGATTTGGGATATTCACTACTTCATTCTATTTTATTCACTTTCAATCCTAGGTGAATGCAATTTTGAATGTGATTAGGTTTGAGGACTAAGGAACTGTAGAAGTGTGAAGAGGAATCATTCACTTATTATAGGTACATGTATACTATGTTTGTTAGGTTATAGATGTATGTGGACTAAATGATATTAAATAACAAATGGCATTGGTTATGTGTGTGATTATGCTTAGTTAGGTCTGAGAAACTGAGCAAGGGTCGGTGTTCTTGAGGTAGCACCTCGATGATCAGTATGTGTCATTGTCCCTAGTGAAGTCATGTGCCGAAATAATTTGGGTAGATTTAGGATTATCTGGTATGGAAGGACTCTTGTGTGTGATGTGAAATGACTCTTGTATGTGACGTGAATGGACTCATGAACTCATAGACAGTGGGGAGCACCCACTGTCGTATATGTATTATCTATGTATGGATTAGACTCATGGATAAAAGGAAATATCCTTTGTCATATAGAGAGAGAGAGAGAGAGTAGGCATACGATCCTGTGTTCATGGTATCAGAGCTATGGGGAAAGTATATAGTAGTTTGAATGATTTGTTATTTAGATAAGAATACGATTTCCTAAGTGGAAGTCTTTATTTTATGTATTTTATTCACTCAAAACTATTTCCTCTATGGAAATCATTCATATTATGATAAGCACACTAAGGCCTGGCGTAAATCCCACTTGAGTTAAGGGTTGCAAGAAGGTCATAAACGTGAAATCATAATATGATGTTTAAAGTGGTTATGTGAATAAATATATATAATTTAGAAAAATTTAGTATTCAGTCTAAATAATGGATTTATTTAAGCGAACTATGTCCTCTTCGAACTTTGGTTTTAATGAATTAATGGATGAATCTATAGCTAACGATAGGGATGAAATTCAGATGAAAGATTTTAATAAGGCAATAGATGATTGGAAAATTCCTAAAATGTCATATGATCAAATTTATCAAATGGCAAAATGGAAGATTTTTGGCAAAAATGATTATATCATAGCCACAGAAGAGAAGGATATTCCTATCTCTGATGGGTTAATGACATTAAAAATTTTAAACAATGAATCGATTAGGAAATATAGTAATGAATGGAATTATATGCATATAAGTCTAATCCAAGTAGGAGTTAAACTTCTTACCAAGTTAGGAATAGATACTTCAGTCTTAATGATCTTTAGGGATGCTAGAGAATTGGAGTATGAAAGATCAATTCATGCTACAATAGAAACTAGCCTTAGCAATGGTCCAATCCAATTTGAATGCCACCCAAATATAACCTTAGGTTTTAAAGACAAGACCATAATGAATTCCTTAATCCTTTAGATTAAGACTCATGATTATAAAATGATAGATGGAGCATTGCCCATGGAAATAATCTATCAAATTTATTTTAAATTAATGAAAACAACTTTTGGATCTAAAGCTTACAAAATTGACAAAAAAGGTCAAACGCTTTTGATCCAAACAGATTTGAATAGGTTTAATGTTTCAATTCCTAAAATGATAAAATGGGATCTGGTAAATCTACCTGAACAATGGGAAGTAGAAAATCCTCTTCCTAATAAACCCATTTACAATACTGAACCATATAATGTTATACAACATACAGATGGTAGAGTAACCCTACAATTCCCTAGAAAATCCTTTGATTATTCTAAAAGAATTTTAGACATCAGATCGGTGTCTTCATCCTCTAGAAGATCTATGGATCTACCTAGTCAAACTCAATGTCAAATGTTCAAGATAGTCCAAAAATTAAGGTTAATCCTCCAGTTAGTGGTATAATCCATAACCTACTAGGAATAACCCAACTAATTTACCAAAACTCCTATGAATTAGATTATGAGGAACCTTCTAAATCTGAGGCAGGAGATCTTGAACTTAATGTTTTAGAAAAATCTTTCACATCAGATAGAGTTTTCTAAATAATGAATTTAATTCACCTAAGAATAAAAAAAAATTAAGGAATGGTATCTGTCGGGTCTAATTTTTTTATTTTTTTTCATTTATATTCCTAATCCGATTTATATTGAACCCTATGCTCATCTAATATAAATCCTTGACTTGAATTAGGAATTTTATTTTATTTGGAGTCGCCACCCAACTGAGGTTGGGAAAAATTATTGAATTAGAACTAATTGAGCGGATTAATTCTAATTTGGATAACTAGTCAACAAAATCTCCTTTTTTTATTTTTGTAAATGAAAAAAGAAGAAATTAAAACTAGAGATTCTCAACTCAGGGTCTAACTTATTAAAACCCTAAAGTTACCACCTTATCCTTCTAAAATTTGGACCATATTCTGATATCTTTTCTTTTAATTTTGTTATTTTTATTCTCTTTTTTTGCTATTTTTTTTATTATTTTGGATACATGTAAAACAAATTATAATAATTTGGAAAATGATTTTTTATTTCTTTTTAGAGTTATCCCGTAAGGGTGCCTACGTACCCACTATTTAGGATCAAACAAGTCGTAGTTTGCTTTTTATAAAAAGCTTTAGTGGATTTGTTAATTTTAATTATGAAAACACATCGGGTTTAAATTCATTATTATTTTCAATATTTTGGAAAAACAATCTAAGCCTAAGCTTTATCATTTTATTTTCAAAAAAAATTTCGATTTAAGGAAAACAAATTTTGGATTTATTTTTAAAAGAATTTTTTCTAGGTGATAAAAATAATTCATTATTTTTTATCCCTATTATTAATCTACCTCTATTTAACCCTATTTTTTTATTTTTTTTATTTTTTATATGTTTATCATTTATTATTATTATTTATTTTTTTTATATTTTTATATTTTCAATATTTTTCAATATTTTTATCATTTTATTTTTTTATTTTATCTTTCATTATTTTTTTAGTATTTACATTTTTTATTATTTTTATATTAAATTAAACATATCTATCTAAAAAAAAACTAATTAAAATCCTAACATCATTATTTTATTATTTCTATTTTCAAGATTATAAATTTCTAATGAAATAAATATCTAAATAAAATAAATAAATAAATACGGATAAATAATAAATAAAATAAAAAATAAGAAAATAAAATAAAAAATTGGAAAACTGACTTACCTGGGTACGGGTCGTGGATTGCGGGTCAGGTCGGATCGGATCGAGTCGAATCTAGGTCGAATTGGGCTGTGATCGGAGGTTCTTTGACGGCGGTGTTTCGGCGGTTTTTGTGGGCGTTTGAAGGCGGCTTTCGAGCTTTTAGGGGGTAAGTAATCTAACCGTGGTGGTGGATTTCTTCATAAACGTCTCCTAGTGGTGGTTCTTGGCTTGATCGGTGGTCACGGTGTGGGAGGAACTCTGGTGAGCTTCGAAACCTCTTATTTTTTACTCTTTTCTCACTTTTGATTCGTGATTTGGCTTCCCCCCATCATGCTCTATTTATAAGCACAAAAAATTGAGCTGGATAAGCTCAGATTTCCCTCCGATAGGCACGAATCGGATTTGTGGTTGAAACCCATCTCCAATTTGCTCTTGATTCATGTAAATCTTTGATTTTATTGCGATTTGATTCTAATTAGATGATATTTATCTTATTTCAGTTAAAGATTTAGTGGATTTGTGCAAAAAATTGCATCAAAATGGTCAAATTTGGATTTTTCTGCAGCTGGCGATTGTTTCAGACAGAGGTTGAAGACGATCACGCGCTTAGTGTGTGCGTTCCCTCCATCGAATCAGGTGCTGACACGTTTCTTGGGAAATGAAAAAAAAATTCCAAAACGTAGATTGCTTCCCCCGCGTTTTGAACTCACGATCGAAATTATTTCTAATATTATTTTCCAAAATTGGGATATTTTTCCTATTTATTTTATTGTTTTCTTTTATTTTCCTAAATAGAAGAAAAAATTGTAAAAATGAAAAAAATTGTAAATTGAACATTATTAATGATTAGGGAAAAAAATGAGGTGTTTATAGTATCTTAAAACTTTTAACAAAGTTATGATGCAAATAAAAGATGAATATTACAATTTTATGAATGAATTAGGTACTCAGATTTTATTCTTTAACTGGTTCGAAGAATATTATTTGAAGCCTAAGCAAATTAATGTAACAAACAAATGTTTCCAATGGAGGTTAAGTGATGGCCAAGTGACTAAATCAAATCATCCACCACTTAGCAATATAAAATATTTACACAAAGAAACTGAAATTAAACTTACACCCTTTAAAAATGCTTTAGATGAGGAAGGGTCAGGTGTTAAAAAGATAATTGATCAAAATAATTTTACTAACAAACATCTTCATACAATAGGAAAACAACTAGATAGAATGGAAGATGTAATAAATAATAATAAGATTAATGAAAAATCTTTAACAAACGTTCCACTTTTTAAACCTTTTGAAATGCCCAAGAACCCTAGTAATGAATTCCTTAATGTTCTAAACGATAAGAAAAGAATGTTAAAAAATAAAATGAAGATGGAACCTCTTGAATCTCTAAAATTAGATACTCCTAAGTTTAGAAATCTAATCAGTGAGGAAATACCATCTGAGAAGATTCATGTCCTTAGTGAAATTGATAATGAATCAAATGTCGCTTCTGAAGTATCGTTAAAAGATTTAAGTCTTAATGATATAGAGGAGGTCAACAAAATTACTTAGAGAGAACCTCAAAAGTTATATTACCAAAGAGCTTCTCCTCCAGACGTAATGTTTGAAGAAAAAAATAATAATTTCCAAAATAAATACACAATAGGATCCACCTATGAATGGAACATAGATGGAGCCTATGAACAAATGATTTTAAATGTTCCGAATCAAATGATTATGTTTTCTAATACTAATAAAAGTATTTAGGGAATATCTGACTATCATATTGCTCTACTTTTAATTGTAGGCTTTACTGGTCAATTAAAAGGATGGTGAGATAATTATCTCACTAAAGAGCAAAGAATTAATATTTTAACAGCCTATAAGAGAAATGAAGAAGGAGTTAAAATCCTTAATGATAATAATGAACCAATTCAAGATGCTGTTAACACTTTAATGTTATGTATTAGTCAACATTTTATAGGAGACCCTTCACATATTAGGAATAAAACCCTGGATCTCCTATCCAATATGAAATGTAAGTCCATAGGAGAATTCCATCAATACAAAGACATTTTCTTCCAAAGAGTCTTACTCCGTAATGATTGCAACCAACCTTTCTGGAAAGAAAAGTTCTTAGCTGGTTTACCCAAACTCATAAGTGAACAAGTTAAGTCCAAGATCCGGGAAGATTTCAATGGTGCAATCCCCTATGATAGTTTGTCTTATGGAGAGTTAGTCTCTTATGTTTATAAGATAGGAACAAACTTTTGTACCACAATTAGGTTACAAAAACAGTTGAAAAATGAAAAACGTTTGAAGAAACAAAGTCTTAGAGAATTCTGTACTTAGTATGATCCATCATTTGTTTTTGAAAAATCTAACAAAATGAAATGTTCACAATGTTCTAAGAAACCTAGGAGGAATTTTATGAAAAAATCCAAAAATTTCTCTAGAAAAGAAAATGAAATTTCCAAGAAATAAAAGAAAAGTAAATCTTCGAAAAGATTAAGATGTTATAAATGTAAGAAAATCGGTCATACATCTAATCACTATAGGATCAGTAATAAAATCAATGAGTTAAACCTTGATGAATGAATAATGCAAGATATTATGCAAATATTTGCAGAAAATGATTCTTCTTTTGAAGAATACAGTGAGGAGGATGGGATTCAGATAAATGATATCAAATCATCATCTTCTCCTAGTGATAATGAATTAAATGTTCTAATTAAGGAAGAAGAAGAAATTCTTTAGAAGTTAGATCAAATGTCCAATGAGAATGAAAAATTAAAATGGTTGAAGAATGTTAAACCTATAACCTCAATTACTAATAATTTACCCTACAATCTTAATGAAATCTTAAATAGGAGAAAATCAAAAGATCATAGACCGGTCTTGGTAAATGATCTTCATAATGAAATAAAATTACAAAAACAAGAAATTAAAGAATTAAAATTAGTATAGAGAAATTTACAAAATGAATTCTTATAAATAAAACAAAAAATGATTAATGATAAATATTCAGTTAATTCTGATAATGAAAGTTCTATTAATGGATCAATTAATGAAGATTATTTAATGCAACTACTAATGAACTATTAATGAAAGTTCTATTAATGAATTCATTCTTGAAACAATGGCGTTATTTGATATTGGTGCAAATTTAAATTGCATAAGAGAAGGGTTGATTCCAACAAAATATTTTGAAAAAAAAAACTAATCTCTTAGTTCTACCTCCGGTAACAGATTACAAATATATATATATGTTTGTGGAAGGTTTATGTGGGTTTGTATAAGGTTGCATGTTCTTATGAAGATAAGATTTGCATTGGATTAAATAATGTAAAAGATAATTAAACTGTGATTGAATATTCTATAACATTATGTTTGTGTTAGTGTTTCTGGCATGGCATACATATGTGTGTGTAAGTATACATTGTACTAAACGTTAGTTCACCCCTTGTGGGACCATTTCAACAGGAGAGGTCATAGGATATGACAAAACTATAGTGGAGATGAATCTAAATTCTAAAGAGAATGTAGAATATGTATATTATGATGAGTAGTAGCCAGTTGAAGAGAAAGAGGGATATTATATGATTTTGTTTAATTGATAGAAACTATTGTTGTAATTAAGTTTCAAAATACTTCCACTATATTGATTGGAGAAGATTAAATATGATTTATTTATTGAGGATAGATGTTCTTTTCCATCTTTTTTTATGGAGAATGCTTTTATTAATCATTATGGATATTTGAATGTGGATATTGGTAATTAGTAGAGCTTGAATCTTCGTAGGTATTTTGAATTAGTACCAAATTTTAACGGTATAGACTTGCAAAAGGATAATGGGAAAATTACAAGTGAGGAAATCAACATTTGATATTAAGTTAAAATAAAACATCAAATTTTAAAATAATTAAATTAGAGAATTAACATTACGTTAAGTATCTCAAACAGGAAATCCTATCATGATGTCATTACGGGTAGTAATGTATCCTATATTAGAATCACTTAACATGTCTACGAGATGATGATAGATTTTCTATTTAAATGATTTAGTATAATATCGATCCTCTATTTTAACTGCTTAGAATAGCATTAATTCTCGATTTTAATCGGTTGCAAATTTGCTCCTCTCTTAAACCCAAACGTTAATCTTCTCGCTTGTAATTTTCCCAAAGGATAATATAAAGAAGGTTGCTTTTTTTTTTTCCGTTTGATTTTTTATGAATATTGTATTTGTTAGTGTTGATTTTTCAAGTTTTTATTATGTTGCAAATAAAAGAATGTCAATTAAACAACTTAAATTTTTTTTTCCGAAAAATACTATGTTTATTAAATCATTAATTGTGTACATAATTTTCATTTTATAATTATGCCTTTAGTATTTTTCCCTTTTCATATTTAACCTTTTTGTCTATTATATTTATTTATAGAATCATTACATTTGTATTAATAATACATTTCAGTTCCTAGCAATATCAATTTCCATAAAGAATTCAAAATTTAAATCATTAATTTGTAGCACCATGACATTACCATTTATACTATTAAAGTGAGTGGCACTTTATAGTACCATTAATTTGCATTAACAATGTAAATACTATATTATATTGCATTAACATGTTTACAATGCCATATACTCTACAACATATATACATACATACATGTTATATATATATGTGTGTGTGTGCTAGAGACCTTGTAATATAATGGCATTGAGAAAAATCTCTCGATGGAATAGACCAATTTTAATTCCACTTCTTCAACAATTGTAATACATACAATAGTTGATAAAAAAATACATACATATACATATCGGTGGCCATATATGTTACACAAACATACATATATGTATATGTATATATATAGTAGAGTTTAAATTTAAAGTGGGGTTTAATGTTTAGAAAAGTATATATTCAATCTCATAACATTTACTTACTTACCACCCCACCCACCCACGCCCCCCCCCCCCCCCCCCCCCCCCCCCCCCACCCAAATTAGATCCTAAGTGTTTTCCAATCTTTACAGAAATAAAACTTTTGTTAACTCAATTAATTTTTCAATCATTTTTTACATATATTAATTTCTTATTGGCCTTACTATGGTTAACCAAGATAATTGGGATTTGCATAATTTTTTATAGCCCTTTTCCTTTTTTATTCTTTAATATTTTTATTATATTATGTAATAAAAGATATTTAATATATTGTCTAATTAAATATATTTAATATCATTTTATTGTTAAATTAATCACTCTAAACTAATAAGAAGTAACAAATGTCAAGGATTGATGAAAATTTTAATAAAGTTAATAGAATTTTTATTTTTGTAAATATTAAAAAAAGTTGAAAGCTCAAATTAAAAAAAAGAAAGATAAATGTTCAAAATTAAATTTGTACTTTTCCTAATTAATTTTATGCCATTAATTTTTTTCAATTACAGATTTTAATAAGTGCATAATTGTCCATTAATTAAGTTTTTTTATTTCATATAATGTGGGAAGGGAATAAAAAGATACCATTTCGTAAAAGTAAGGATGAGCAGATATAGGATGAGTCGATATAAGGCCCTACCCATACCTTATTTTGTAAGGTGCAGATTCTCAAATTTTGAAACCAAAACCCACTCTATAATATATATCTTGGAACTGCCATGTATCATGTACCCTGTAAAACTCCTAAGGTACAGGGTATTTTATGAAACTTGTAAGTTTTATCTTTTTTTTTTTATTTATAAATTTCAAGTTTATATGATGATACAAAAGTAATCTATATATGATGTTATAAGTTTTGCATGCACAAAATTTATAAAACTTGTAACAAAATATGTGAAATTAAAAAAAAAAATTACACCTTAATTATTTCAAGTTTTGCGATCTTTATGTCATGTTTGATAAATTAAAATGAGCCTATAGTGGAATTGCAATTCCAAGTTTCATTCCCTTTCATATGTTTAGAAGCACTTTTAAAAACTGGAATTGCAATTCCTTTGAATCAATAATTCTGGCTTTGTGAATGAATTTGATTTTGCCTTTAAGGGGGCGAATTTGCGATTCCAACATAATGTAAATTACTTTTTTACCTTATTAATGTAATTTATTACATTTACTAATTAAACATATTTTTTATAAATACCATTCCATTCCATTCTATGAACATTTCCAAACACAAGAATGGATTTAATATTCCATTACCAATTTCATTTCAATCCATTCCATTTGAGATCATTCTTGCATATCAAATATGACATTATTAGTTAACAAATGGGAAAGAATAAGGAAAAAGAATTGAAAACCTAAAGTTAGAGAGAAAAATAGGAAAGAATAAGGAAAAGAAAGAGGGCGGCATCGGGTTTAACGTTTTTTATTATCAACTTATAGACTTAAACTTTTTTGTCCCTTTTCCCCAAGATATTTATTGCCAAAAATTTCAATATTTTCATTTACTATTCATTTAATAATATTTTATAAGTAAGTATAGAGTACCTTAGAACTTATACTTTATATACCTTAGAGTACATATATCAGGATAGATACAGGATAAGAAGATCTTGTACTCATACCCTACCCTATAAGAGTAGGTTCAATAATATATATATATAACCTACCCCATGACTCCTAATACCTACTCAAAACCTACCTAATTGAGTAGAGTACAAGTGGGTATACTATATAACAGGGTTGCCTGCTCACCCCTACATAAAAGGTAACAAGTATGGCCAATATAGAGGAAATAGAAAAGTTACATTAAATATAAATTTCCTTGTTAAGTTTTAAATAAATAAGAGAATAGAGAAAATTACTATAATCGTTATTTTATTTCCTCTTTATTATCTCAAGTGAGTAAACCGTTGCAAAACAAAAAAAAAAAATCATCTCATTATTTAAAAAAATTATGTGATTTTCTTTAATAACTGACTCCACCATATAATAGGTATAATAATCAAAGATTTTATTAATTGTATAGTTAGACAAATCAAATTTAAATGGTTCAACGACCATCACTACATAAGTAAAATGGATCTTATGTATTTCTCCTATATAGTTTAACCTTTTATATGGGAAAGGCATGTGGAAAAGTTAACAAACGAACCATCCTTATGACAAAGCTACAATGTACCTCATAAACTCAACGTCATAAATCAAAATCATATAAACATTAAGTCACTAAACTACAATTAACTTCTAAATTTAAAACTAGATAGTTTTGTATATGTAAACCCCGAAAATTTTTAAGATAAAAAATTAGGTCTAGTGGGAGTATTAGGAAATATATTGGAAAACAAGTACAAAAGTACGACTCTAAACTTAGGATTTACTCTAGGATTATCAATATAACTATTGTACCTGAACCTTAGAAGATCAAAGCCCTAGAAAAATTCTAATCCTAAAACATTGCATTAAGAGTCATAAACCCTAACTAAGGTTTACTCAATGCCCCAAATTCAAAACTCCAATATCTTGAATCGATTAACCAACCCTAGAACCACCTTAAGGATTGTCGAAGTTAATCTTAAGCTCAAAAAACCTAAATTTCCAATTCAATTAGAAACAAAACCTTAAAAGCGATAATCTACACTAAGAATAATATAAAAGATCACATAATTTAAAGAAAATTAGTCCTACTAATTAATCAAATCAAACAATGTAATTGATAGGAAACAATTACCCTTAAATGGCATGAAACATGAAAGGTAAGTTAGCCAATTTACACCTATCATTAACTTAAACAAATGATCCAATTTTAACTTTGGAAATTACCCTAACTAAACCCTAATTAATCATATTGAATAACTAATGGACGAAACAATTGAAGGCCTAAAACCTCGTATTACCCATTAGCTACATCCAAGGGTAGGCGAAATGACAACACACTTGATCCAAGAGCTTATAATCCATAAAGTACTCCTAGGTGTGTAGGTTTTGGGCATAGAAAAGACCATTACAAAAAATTTCAAGTGATTTGACCTAAAACATTCCTTTAACTAACATGCAAGTCCATTGACCAACCTACTTTATTATCTAATGTGTTAACCTATTACTTAAGCAACCAAAGGCTCCTCGTTTAGCCCCCATTTGCACATGAAGCTTAGGCCTCTCTCTAATTTTTTTTCACCAAAAAAACTCCACAAAACACTCTAAAAAAACCCCCCCAACAACCACTACCAAACTACCACTTCTAACCACCCTCAATGTTACCACCTCCAACAAGAAAACACTACATCACAACCACGACAATTCACCCAAAATTCGGCAACCATCCTCGCCACTTAGGAGGACATTTAAGAAGCCCACATATTAGAGGAAACCAAGTGAAAACATCAAGCTAAAAGGGAGCAAGGAAGTTGAAGTTAGTGTTGCAAAAGGAGACTAACAAGAGTAGGTAACAACTAGAACTTACTCCTTTTTCTTATTTTGTAATTTTATGTTAAAAGATTTGAAGTGCTAGGAAACTCTATGATTTTTTAATTTTAGCAATGTATTTTAGCCATATTACTCAATGATTTCGAAGGATATGTTGTAATTTCTAGCTAGAATAGATGACAATGATTGTAACATCCATGTAAGCAAGCTTGTAGTACCAATTTTGATGAAAATGGAAAGGATAACACCATGATCTTATTTCCCTATTCTGGTCACCACTATTGAAAATTATGAGGGATATTTATTTTTTTTGTATAGAGCAAACCACAACATTTAGAAGCTTTATGTGATGATTAACATATGTTGGAGATGGTTGAAGATAGACAAATTGATGATTTAATTTCCCATGAGGAGACCAATGCCAAGAGAGAGTTCTACTAGTGATTTCTAGAATTTTTAGAATATAATCTTAGTAAAATAACATTAGGAAAATTTGTAAAATTAAGCCCTTTGATTTAGGACAAAAAGAAAAGAAAAAGAAAAAAAAAATATGGATAAATTATGAGTGAAACCAAAAACCTAGAGATCAACGTTGAACCATTAATAAAAAACTAAAGACTTACATCAACACACATGACTTATACACAGCCAAACAAAGGCCCAAGCAGATGTATAAATTAATTAGAGTTGAATTTTCCTTGAACCCTAGGTTTAGTTAGGAAAAGGACCTCAAAATAAGCCCCAGACATGGTCATCCGAAACTGATTAGAACCAAACTCAAATTTCCGAAATCCAAATGACTATAAATATGTGAAAAATGGACTTACGACGAAAAAGTTACAACTAAAACACTGAAACAACCTAAATCGATAAAACCAACAAGTTTACTTTAGTTAATTAGAATTGATATCTTACTTGAACTTATAGCATTACTATTTGCTCTATCAGGTGACAATGATTTTGAGACTAAGCTATCCTCGGATTACTATAACCAATAGTGATATAGTTGGGTGAGTGATATAATGACTATTGTGCTTGTTTTGTATTTGTAATTTAGTGCACTAATATATATATATAACTGATGCTCATGAAATTGAATATATGTATGGGGGTTGGGAAATTTGCTTGTCTATGGTTGATGTGATTATGGTTGCCAAATTACTTTAAATCATATTTAGTTAATTAATATTTGGTTTTCTTTCCATTTAAATTGAGAATAGTACAATTGTTTGTGATGATTTGGTTGGTCGCTTAATAAGTGAATCTAATGATATTCAACTTTAATAAAATGGATTATGCATTGCATATTTCCACACGTAAGAAGGTCGTTGGCATCACATGGTGGTACGAAGAGACCGCATAGAGGTGTACTTCATGTGTAACCTTGTCTTGGCCTTTAAGAACTATTTAGAACCGAGAAATGCCACCCTCTGATTGAGACCAAGTTTAAGGACTCATCACTTGGGGGTTGATGAGCTTATGAGCCATTCACGTCTACACCCCACATGGGCATATATGTATATATATATTTTTAAACTTATTTTAATATAGTACAAATATATAAACTTTTGTGACTATCCTAAAAGAGAAAGCTCGAGGTCAATGTGTAGTTAATGACTTCCCAACCCAAGCAACGGAGGGCAATACATTTGTGTTGTATGCAATTTTTAGATAACCGTATATATTTTTATATTCGTATGCATTTATATGTTTGTTTAAATAACTTGTCTATAATTACTTATCAATGTAGTATGAGGGTCTCCTCACTAAGTTGTCCTATCTTACGCCCCCACGGTGTTTCATTGTTACAAGAGCCAATCTAGCTTGAACCTAGCAAACGAATTCCAGAGGTCAATACGAGATACAATGGGATGTGTGAAAGATGAGGAACGAGTAAAGTGATCACCATTATGTGTGTGTGTGTGTGTGTGTGTGTGTGTGTGTGTTTGTGGACTGGAACTTATGACTTAGTTGTTATTATGTTATAGTAGGGACTTAGACCGCTATAGTTGTTATTATCTACTAGATAGTAGTAGTACCTTACGCATATTTGATGGGACCTTAGTCCATTATTATTATGATGCTCACCATGCTATGTTTAATTATTTTGTCTCTTTATTACTTAGAAATGCTAAATCATATTTAGGTAATTAGATGTGAGTACGCCTTGTATATTGTAAGGAAAATCCCTAAATAACAAAGGGGTTATTCTTGCATTTTTGTACAGTATATGGTGGACTATTACATTTAATATACTCCTCAAGGCATGATAATAGAAATTTGGTTTATTACTTTTTATATTTAAAAAAGGCTATAAAGTTTCATCTATGAATTTGAAATTGTCAATTTATTTAGAATCGTTACACATATTTATTACAACACTTTTGATATGTTATGTTATATCTTCTCAATTATTTATTGGTAAGACAAAAATTTTATTTTATTTAAGAGTATCTAGAAGAAGATTAAAAAATATTTGTATCAACTCACTATATCTTTAATTAAGATAGTAATCCAAGATTCTCTTAACTATATATTTTTCACAAATTAATTTGAATTCCACAACAAATGTACACTATAATAAATAGGTTTTATAGATGGAATTTTTGAAGACACTTAGTACAAGAAACAAAACCAAACTATAAATACTTCAAGGTAATCTAGTGACCTAGCATTATCACTCTCTCTCTCTCTATCCCCTGTCCTTACTTCGTTCTATTTCCCTTCTCCATTTTATCATACTCTAAACAAACCTAAGAAACCTTAATTCTTAAAGTTATGTTTCCCAAACCCTAACCCTAACCTTGAAAAACCCATCTCACAATCTCCCTTATCAATTTTTCTCTCATAGAACTTGCTAATAATATAGATATAGTTCATTAGAAGGATTTAGGTCTTTCCAAAGTCCAAGATAAGAAAAAACCCTAGCTTTAGTCACTTTCCCTAAAATCTCTGCATCTATACCTCTAGATTTATAATGATAACTTGAATCACTTTTTCTTGTTCTTTGTCACTTCTTTTTCTTCATCCTTAAACACAAATGGACCTATCTACCTTAGTCTCAATTTTTAACGAGTTCAATTGGTTCATTTGTGTTTAATGACGAAGAAGATAGCGATAAAATAAGAATAAGAAAAAGAGACTAAGAGAAGATATCAATATAAACCCGAGAGAGTTCACATCAGTGCTATCAATCCTTAACATGATGATTTTTATATTTAATTAGTTGAATTATTATTCAGTCTTTATATTAGATGTTATTTTGGTTTGTAGATACCCCATTTTTGCCATTCATATAAATTTTTTCTTAAAAAAAATAATAAATAAATAAATATAACAAAAAATAATAGTAATAATAAAAGCCTGGTTTATGAGATAATAAAAATTAAATGAAAAATAATAATAACAAAAAAAGAGAAAAATAATAATAATATATATTTTTTAAAAAATATATGAATATTTGCAACAAAACTAAGGAGATATGGGCCTTTAAATTCAGCTTGAGAACCTCAAATCAATAAAAATTAATTAAGACCAATAGCTTAGATAATAAAAATTAATCAAGAAAAAGGCCAGCTCAGTTGGTTTGTGTGTATGCCTTGTATGAGTGTGAAAAAGCTATAGTCGTGAGTTCGAGTGCCATAAGAGGCACTTTGTGTTTTTTTTTTTTCATTTTTACTAGTGGCTGCCATATGGTAGTGTGTGATTAGCTAAGAGAAATCATATGCCTCGCACATGATCATCTTCTCTAGCAGGACAGCAAACCCGAACAGTGCGTGGAGGAAGAATAGAAGCAGATGAAGATGAATCTACATTAATTCGAGCTACTTTAATAAATTGATACACACACATATATATATATATTAAAGATCAACATCAACAAGGATTAAAACAAATTGTTTAAAGAGATAAAATTTGAGTTTATTTATTTCAATCCTAAATCTGATTCAAATCTTTCCAACACTTATCTAACTCATTCATGGACTCCCATAAAGCATCGCGATTTCAAGGGATCCATTGGAAACACTCCAAACACATCCAAAAGCTTCAACATAATATTTTCTCTCTCTAAAAACCTCGTACCCATAACACATCTTCTCTCTAAGATTTAGAGCACCACACACAATTGTAAAGTAAAGCAATAGTATCGGACCAAATTATTGCTGTTGAAGTGTTTCTCGAAGTTATCTAACACCGTTAAAGACCTCGCTAGTTGCCGGAACACCACCATCCACAGTCGTCGTTCATGGTGTCTTCATTCCAGCATCCACACAACTCGCAAGCTTCAATAACCACCAGAGACACCTCACACCACTACCCTTATTTACATCGATGACTAATACGACTGGCCTAAGCCCACAACTAGAGCCAACCAGCAATTCAACCCGGATTCCAACCTGTGCATCCAAGCGTATCTAACCCACCACCCCATAAGTTTTTTTTTTATTAATTAAGTTTTTTTAATTGATGCCTAATTGATTATTAAAATAGACATTAAATAATAAAATATAATATAAATATAATTAGTTTAATGATCTTAGCTTAATTTATTTAATTTAGTTAATTTAGCATATATTTAGGAAAATTAATGACTTAGTAAAATAAGTAATTAGGAGGGAGCCATTGTGTAGGCCTTAGGTGTTGCAGTGTAATCGTCGCCTAGGGACAATTAGGTTCCCAATTAGTTTTTTAAATAATTAGTAATACTTAGTCTATAAATATAAAAATTTTAAAAGAAAGAGAAATTAAAAATGATTTATTATCTTGGATATGGCTTTATTCTGAAAAATATTAAAAAAAAAAAGCTTTCTCACTTAGAAAAATGATTTTCATGAAATAAAATTTTAATTGATGTTTTCAAAGCTAGAGGGTTTTAGTTCTTTTTCAAAATTGAGGAATAAAGTTTAGGTTTAGAATTTTTCTTTAAAAAAAGAAAATTTAAATGATAATAAACGTAAATCCGACTTGTTTTCATAATTAAGATTAATCAATCCACTAAAGTTTTATAAAAAAAAAAATAACTATGTTGGTTTGATCCTAATTAGCGGGTATGTAGGCACATATCAGGAAACTACATATAAAATAAAAAAAAAAAAACATTTTATTCTCTTCCAATTTCAATTTACCATATAAAAAATTTTACAAAAAAATATTTTATCCTTTTGAAATTTCAATTTATAACCTAAAAAACATAAAAATATTTTATCCTATTTTTTAGTTTGATTTTAATTAAAGTAGAAATGAAAAATTTTTATTCTCTTTTATTTTATTTTTAAATAAGAATAGAAAATTAATAAGAAAAAATGATTAAAAATTTTCCATGCTGTTTTGATTTATTTCATACTTTACATGAAAAACATTATATTTTGTACATGTGATGGTGAAGGGAATTAAAAAAAAAAAGCTTTTAATTTGTTTTTTTGAAAAAGATAACGAGTGGTAACCATTTAGATTTTAATAGGATAGCTCTTGAGTCTAGATTTTCCAGTTAATATTTTTCCAAAAAAAAATTTAGAAAAAATTGTAGACTAGTAGCTAGTTAAGGTTAATCTACCTAATTAACCTTAACTTATCTTATTTTCCAACTTAGGTTGGTAGCAAATCCAATTTTTCTTAAAATAATTTAAATATAATTTTTCCTTAATTTTATTGTCAAGTAACTTATATTAAGTGGGCTAGACTTAATGTGTGTTAATTAAGGAAAAATCCAAAATTAGGCTCGACGGAATTGGCTACTCCACTAGGGACAAAATTCTTTAGTAGGCTAGCCACTTTTTATCTTCTTCAATATATATATATAATTAAGAGCTTTTTATAAATTCCTTCAGCATGTATTATTTTCTTTTAAATCAGTTATGTATATTTCTTGTATGAATAGTTCTCGTTTATGTGGACTAATTCGGCTTCATGATGTAAATGAAATAGCATTAGGCCCATCGAGCCTGATAATGATATTTGGGGGAATTGTTATCACGCATATATGTGTGTTAGAAGTGGTTAGAACCAAGTCACCTTAGGAACCTAGGCAAGGGGGCATTGTGTAGGCTTCAAGTGATGTGGTGTAACCACCACCTGAGGTCGATTAAGTTTCCCCCACTCTTGCTTTGATGTGGCCCAAAACCCATTACCTTAGAAATGAGGGAGGCTACAAAGCTTGAGGAACTTTAGAACTCACCCAAATTGCATTCATGTTATTTACGCATGATTGAAAAATAGTGCGGCCTTAATAAAACGCAGACTTATTGATTTTCCAGATGATGTAAAGCTTTGTCATTGTATATGTATTTTTTTTCTTCTTTCTTTTTATGTTGTAAAAGTTCTATTTTATGTTACAAAGGAATGGCCAACTCAAGGTCAAGCGACGATCATGACTGCATTAGCCAAATTTATGTCAACCAACCCTTACCATTTGAGCCCACACTTTCTAGTTGGTTGCAACATTTTAACCCAGAGCAGCAGGAAACCATCATGGCCAAAGTGGGGCCAATCCTCTCACTCCTCAAGGTCCAATATAACTAGGCCCTCATGAGGGCCCAAACCTATTTTTGGGATCTAGAGTTAACAGCAATCAACTTTGGCCCACACACCCTCTCTCTAACTATGAAGAGTATTCCTAACTACTACAAGCTCCTCCATGTTCTGAAGGAATCACAGTTCCAGATCTACAAGCTAGCTCGGCATACACCTTCTACAAGCTGTTGAGGGTTAGAAAGTTAAAAGTAACTCAAGCCCTTACTCAATGCAATGGAAAGTCCATAAGAATCTCAACCCGTAGAAACTAGTTTGGAATACCTGCAGACTACTAAACTGATCGAGAGATTTTTGTAGGAGACCAGGATACTTAGAAGCAGAATCAGGTCAACGCCTACATCCTGGCAGTTTTTGCCAGTATCCTATTTCTGACAGGAGTTTTGCATGTCCATTTCAAAGTAGCAGAATTAGTAACTCAGTTCCTTTCAGGTCGATCCTACATCCCAGCCTTACTTGCTGAACATATCCAATCTTTGAGATTTCTATAGGAAAGAGGGAACGGAAACTTCAAAGGTTGTCCAGCATTGTTAATAGTATGGTTCGCTAGTCATACTAAAAGTTATGGATTGGATCTCGTCAGGAGATCTTTAGCTTCACAAGTTAAACTAGTAAACTACTTTGCAACCAAGATACAGATGCCAGAAGAAGTTCAGATTCACCAATGGATGGAGAATATGCAGAAATTTTACCCCGAGGACATATTGTGGACTGCAAAGTGGAATCACTACATACAAGCTATTTTAGAATGTGTCGAATTCACAGCTGTCCCACTAATAGGTATTACTGGATGCACTAGCTATTTCACTGTATACATGGTTAGATAGTTGGGACTAGTCCAAGATATTGCTCACAAGCCTCCATTAGATCCAGTTACACTTGATTATCAAAACCCAAACATTCCCTTAACCTTCAAAGTGAACTAGCTACAAGCCATTGAAGCCATTTGGGATACAAGAGTCTTAAGCCCCATTGCAAATGTAGGAGACTTAGATGGACGAGTGGGGGATTTCAAAGCCACTAAAGAGTTTATCATGGACTTCATGCAGAAGACAGGGCAAATTGAGTGCCAAGCTCCAAGTTTATTAGAACCTACACCAAAAACCTAGCCTCAGAGTTGAAGGCTTACATGGACACGGTTAGAGCCCGAGTAGAGATTTAACGTCAGGATATGGAAAGGAGGGTGGCAGTTTGGAAGGAGAAATTTGAAGCTTCACAAGATTATGTGAAGATTTTAGAGAACCAGCTGAAGATGCCAAAGAAGAGAGTCTAAGACCTGCTAATGGAGTAAGCTAGTACCCGCCTCAACAAGATCTAAAGACTGTTCTAAATAGTTTTTTTTAGAATTATTTGTTGAGAATTTCAATTATTTTAGACAATTAAGCCAGTGGTCTATAACCTTGGAATTTCAATAAATCTACAATTAAATTTAACATTCTTGTTTAATAAAATTGCTGCACTATTATTCAATTATCAAATTGCATCCGTGTAAGCATCTTGTCTACATATTTACTAAAAAAGTAATAATAAAGAAAAGAAAAAGTTAAGAAAATTGAAGAGTTGCTAAGAGTAAGAGATCCTTTCAGGGTCCTAAAAGTTGTTTCTAACTTAACCAAAGGCTCATGGTCACTTACTCTGAACGTAAAACCAAAACCATCCATTGCCAGCTCTTAACTTGAAAGACCCTAAACATGAAAATCAATTCACTTCAAAAGGTCTCCTCACATGTTGCTTTAGTCTCAAAATACAAAGTCTTCTAACCCCCTCCAATCCTAGGGGCTACGCCTAAACTTTCTCTCTATCAGGAGTTATATAAACCAAACACAGAAACAACTAATTTTTGGGCACACTTTCGAAGTGGCTATAGTCAATTACCAACAAGGGCATAAAGAAGACTATCCTAACTAGCAAAGTCTTGGGCAACTAAATTCCCAAGAGAGACAAGTTAAGACTAAATCACTTGTTCAAGTTGACAGAGGCACATAACTCCCAAAGACATCGCGAGACTTGGTGAGTATGGGCAAATTTGGTAAAATGGAAAGATATCTCATTTGTTCGAGTGATTTAGGATAACAAGAGGCAAACCACATCCTAGAAACTAACCCTTAAATACTTGAGAGTTGGGTGTTATTAATGTGAGGTTATAGACTTATTCCTTAAAGGAGGTCTATCTTGAATTTGATACATTAATCAAAATAATGTTAGGCATTCACTTTTGCTATCCTAAACACAATAATCCTTTGCCAACCCCATCTGAGCTTACATAAGAAGAGTTTCAAAGTTTAACCCTATCAAGAAGCTCCCCATAATGGGATAATTAAGAGGATAAGGACAACAATTAAGAAAAAAAAAAAAGAGTTAACTAAATAGTGCTTGTCCTAGTTGCAACAATTCGAGGTAATTTTTGCTGTGGATAACTAAGAATGTAGGCTAACAATACTCAAAAACACTAGGGGCAAATACAAGAATCCAAACATTATAGTTCAAAGATATACCACCCTTCTTTGAAGACTTCTCCAGATCATTGAAAATAATTTATCTTAAGCAAAAATTGCTAGGGCAAGTACTATTCTAGTTTTTCTTAGGGTTTATTGACTTGTAAACCCAGGTTGAAATGGTAGTTCTTTCAAAATAGACCTTAACATTAGCACCTTTTTGAAACTAATAACCAAAAGCCTATGGCGATACGAGTCCCAAAAGGCCTAACAGATTGATCAAAGTGTATTACTTACAAGAAAGACCATAATTTTTGGAATAGAAGTCAAGAGTAACATCTAAATTGAGAGATTATGAGGAAGTTCTCTTAGATTAAACCAATTAAGAATGAGATATCTATTTCCAAATGGAATGAGGGAATGTAAAGTCATCCCTCATTGGCATTGTCTGCCCTAAATTTTAATATTGATGCCCCTAAGAAGAAGATATAAGTCTTAATTGCAAGAAACCCCTCAAGAGATGATTAATTGAGCCAAGACACCACTTTTTCCAAGATTAAACCAAATCCTCCGAGCAAAATGAGGCAAAAGAGTAAGTAATTATTAAGTAGTAAGGTGGGCTTACCCTTTATTTGTATTTTTGGGAGCCTTGTCAGACTCTTTCTTGTTAGCAATGTTTAAAAATAATAATAAATAAATAATAATTCTTTTATATTTTTTGAGAAGAAAGAGAAAATTTTCAAAGTTTGCTAGAAAATACTTTAATACCTTGTCACCTTATCCTTAAGTTTAGAAGAGCATTTGTCTTGAAAAGTTTTAGTTATCATTGGTATAGAAATCTCAATTCATTCTAAATTTAGAAAATCTTGACCATTATTGGAAAAAATAAGACTCTCACTTAGGTATTCATTCTCACTATTGTTTAGTTAGCCCATAATGGGGCACTTTTCTAGATATCCTTCTATTATGGTTGCCAGTCCGAAAAGATGTTTCCTATTGTCAGTTAGTTAGCCTATAGGGCTACTTTCCTAGACTTTTTCTCTTAGGGTTGCAAGTCTAAAAAGACGTTTTCCACTATTAGTTAGTTACTCATAATGGGGCACATTCCTAGACTTTCTCTATTAGGGTTGCAAGTCTAAATAGACACTTCTCATTATCAATTAGTTAGCCCACAATGAGGCACTTTCCTAGATATCCTCATTTTATGGTTATTAGTCTAAAAAGATACTTCCCACTATCAGTTAGTTAACCCATAATGAGGCACTTTCCCAGATATCCTTATTTTATGGTTATTAGTCTAAAGAGACACTTCCCACTATCGGTTAGTAAGCCTAATGGGGCACTTTCCTAAATAATCTCTTCTTCAAGGTTATTAGTTTAGTGAGACACTTCTTATAATCGATTAGTCAACTCATATGAACACTTTTCTAGATAATCTCTTCTTTAACGTTACTAGTCTAGTGGAACACTTCCTATCATCGATTAGTCAGCTCATAAGAGCACTTTTGTAGATAATCTCTTCTTTAAGGTTGCTAATATAGTAGAACGCTTCATATCATCGATTAGTCAGCCCATAAGAGAACTTTTCTAGATAATCTCTTCTTTAAGGTTGCTAGTCTAGTGAGACACTTCCTATCATCAATTAGTCAACTCGTAAGAGCACTTTTCTAGATAATCTCTTCTTAAAGGTTGTTAGTTTAGTGAGATACTTTTTGTCTAATACTACTGTCCAAGGAATATTAGTCATCATAAAGCAATTGTCTTCTTTTGCAACATAGGATTGCTAGCTCGCGGAGCATTTTTCTTACTCAACCTTTTGGTCAAATAACTTCCTAATGGATCCAGGTTCAAATAGTCGATCAAATATAACGTTATCCATCCTTTCTCCTAGGCAAAAATGGTGTCTTTTTTGTCTTTATAGCCAAGTTTTCCCAAACTTTACTACAAAGAGGGGCAGTTGTAAACATCCTATTTTTGCTCCCTATATAAATTTAATAATAATAATAATAAATATAACAAAAAATAAT
This sequence comes from Laguncularia racemosa, assembly GCA_037954665.1. NCBI lineage: Eukaryota > Viridiplantae > Streptophyta > Magnoliopsida > Myrtales > Combretaceae > Laguncularia > Laguncularia racemosa. The sequence continues at coordinate 5,163,895 of JBBMOL010000016.1, forward strand.
AGTAATAATAAAAGCTTAGTTTACGAGATAATAAAAATTAAATAAATAATAATAATAACAAAAAAAGAGAAAAATAATAATAAAGTTTTTAATTAAAACAAAAAACAAAATATGAATATTTGCAACAAAACTAAGGGGATATGGGCCTTTAAATTCAGCTCAGGATAGCTCAAATACAAATTGATTGCAATACAAAATTGAGAAAAGGCCAGCTCAGCTAGTCCGTGTGTGCACTTTGTACAAGTGTGAGAAAGTTATGGTCGTGAGTTTGAGTGCCGCAAGAGGCACTTTGTGTTTTTTTTTTTTTTCATTTTTACTGGTGGCTACCACATGGCAATCTTTGATTGGCTAGGAGAAATCATGTGCCTCGCACATGATCATCTTCTCCAGCAAGACAGTAAACCTGAATAGTATGTGGAGGAAGAATAGAAGCAGATGAAGATGAATCCACGTTGATTCGAGCTACTTTAATAAATTGATACACACATATATATTAAAGATCAACATCAACAAGGATTAAAACAAATTGTTTAAAGAGATAAAATTCGAGTTTATTCATTTCAATCCTAAATCTAATTCGAATCTTTCCAACACTTATCTAACTCATTCATGGACTCCTATAAAGCATCGCGATTTCAGGGGATCCATCAGAAACACTCCAACACATCCAAAAGCTTCAACATAATATTTTCTCTCTCTAAAAACCTCATACCCATGCCACATCTTCTCTCTAAGATTTAGAGCACCACACACAACTGTGAAGTAAAGCAATAGTATCGGACCAAATTATTGCTGCTAGAGAGTTTCTCAAAGCTATCCGACACTGTTAAGGACCTCACCGGTTGCCAAAACACCACCATCCTCAGTCGTTGTTCACAACATCTTCGTTCCAGCATCCACACGACTCACAAGCTTCAATAACCACCGGAGACACCTCACACCACTACTCATGTTTACATAGACGGCTGGTACGGCAAACCCAAGCTCGCGACTAGGGCTAACCAGCAATTCGACCTGAATTCCGACTTAAACCAACTCGCGCATCAGACCATATCTAACTTGCGACCCAATAAGTTTGTTTTTTATTGATTAGGTTTTTTTTAATTGATGCTTAATTGATTATTAAAATAAAAATTAAATAATAAAATATAATTAGTTTAATGATCTTAGCTTAATTTATTTAATTTAGTTAATTTAGCATATATTTAGGAAAATTAATGACTTAGTAAAATAAGTAACTATGAGGGAACCATTATATGAGCCTTAGGTGTTGTGGTGTAATCATCGTTTAAGGACAATTAGGTTCCTAATTAGTTTTTTAAATAATTAGTAATATTTAGTCTATAAATATAAGATATAAAAATTGAAAAATTAAAAATGATTTATTATCTTGAATATGGCTTTATTATGAAAAATATATATAAAAAAAGTGCTTTCTCACCTAGAAAAATGATTTTCATGAAATAAAATTTTAATTGATGTTTTCAAAGCTAGAGGGTTTTAGTTCTTTTTCAAAATTGAGGAATAAAGTTTAGGTTTATAATTTTTATTTAAAAAAAGAAAATTAAAATGATAATAAACGTGAATACGGCCTGTTTTCATAATTAAGATTAATTAATTCACTAAAGTTTTATGAAAACAATTTTACATTGGTTTGATCCTGATTAGCGGGTACGTAGGCACCTACAAGGCAACCACATATAAAATAAATAAATAAAAAAATTTATTATCTTCCAATTTCAATTTACCATATAAAAAATTTTACAAAAAATATTTTATCCTTTTGAAATTTCAATTTATAATCTAAAAAACATAAAAATATTTTATCCTATTTTTTAGTTTGATTTTAATTAAAGAAAAAATGAAAAAAAATTATTCTCTTTTATTTCATTTTTAAATAAAAATAGAAAATTAATAAGAAAAAATGATTAAAAATTTTCCATGCTGTTTTGATTTATTTCATACTTTATATGAAAAACATTATATCTTGTACACGTGATGGTGAAGGGAATTTATAAAAAGCTTTTAATTCATTTTCTTGAAAAAGATAACAAGTGGTAACCATTTAGGTTTTAATAAAATAGCCCTTAAGTCTAGATTTTCTAATTAATATTTTTCCAAAAAACATTTTAGAAAAATTTTTAAACCAGTAGCTAGTTAAGGTTAATCTACCTAATTAACCTTAACTTATCTTATTTTCCAACTTAAATTGGTAGCGACTCCAATTTTTATTAAAATAATTAAAAATATAATTTTTCCTTAATTCTACTCACTTCATTACAAAAACTAGGGATCTGGTTTTATTTTCTCTCATAGCCACTCCAAAAACCCTAGGAGAGCAAAATCACACAGTTGGCGAGCCAAATCACTGAAGTATCATAAAAAATCACATAACGCTTACAGGAGTTTATTCTTTTCATCATAAATTATTATTACTTCTCTAGATTTCTCATGATTACTGTAGATTCTATGGAGGAATAGATTTATATGCCCTGTATTTTGTGAAACTCTAAACATGTGATTGAATTACTTATTAATTAATTAAAAGTTTATATCTTTATATCTATTCATGTGTTTTAACTACTGTGTAATTAATTTGTGCACGTGAATTGATTACATGTCTAATTCTTGTTAGATAGAGAGAGGTTTCATCTAATAGGATAGATCTTCATAAATAGAAAGATTGCATGTTTTACCTAGAAGTAAGAAGACTTCAATTTTCTGTACAAAGATTTAATTTTTATTTGGGAATTGTGAGCTTAATGAAATCTTATAAGGCGACAGTGAGGGAGAGGTCTCCACTATTCCGTATAAGGTTATTAATTAATTAACTCGAGGGAGTAATTAGTTTAATTGAGAATTCCTATAGTGTAAATCATAAACAATTAATTAATCAAAACCTTATTATAAGAAAGCTAGGATTTATAGTGGATCAAGATGACGAGTATGTCTTTATGATTGAATTCATTTATTACAAAGATTATAATTAATCTTAAGATCATTAGATTAGTTAATTAGTAATTTAATTTATTAATCTCACATTAAAATTTAGACTAGATAGCAGAAAAACGGTAATACTAGTACTTGTTTCTAAAATCCTTGAGGACGACACACATCGTAATCTATATTACATTAGATAGGTGCACTTGCCTAGCTAGGTCATTAGATTTCTTTGAGTTTATAAATTTATAATTTGATACGATCGAATAAACGACCCATCAAGTTTTTGGCACCATTACCGGGGATCTAATGAAACAATATGGGGAAAAACCTTATTATCTACTACTTTAGTCATTTGTTTTATTTATTTTACTTCAAACTACTCTCCTTATCTTTGAAATACTCTAACTTGTAGTTGTTGCTTTTGTAGTGCATGACAAGGACTCTCTCTTCCAACATTTCGCAAGATTTGCAAGAATACAACTGCTGAATCTTCTAGACAATTGGAAATCAAGAGAGGAATGTCTATTATAAAAGTCGCAATAGTAGTGAAGGACGTGGAATCAATTATAGAATTTTTGAATAGTGGGATAAGATTGCTGGAGAATATTAAATAGGAAACACAAGATACCATGGCTGAGGATCCACCTAAGACTAATCTAGATTATGCAAGGCCAACCTTAGATGAAACAAGGTCAACCATTGTAAAACCCCCCATTGGGGCTAACAATTTTGAAATTAAGAATATGGTGATTCAACTCTTGCAACAATATTGTTAATTTGATGGATTACCTGATGAAGACCCCCATGCTCACATTCAAACATTCTTAGAAATATGTGAGACCTTCAAGAATAATGGAGTGACAGACGAAGTTGTAAGTATTTCCTTTCTCACTAAGGGGGAAGGCTAAAAATTGGCTTCAATCATTAGGTCCTAGAGCTTTAACTACATGGGATGATACAGTCAAGCAATTTCTAGATAACTATTTCCCTCCGTGTAAGACCACTAAGCTCCAGAATGACATTACTTAGTTTATGCAATAAGATGGTGAGACCATGTACGATGCTTGGCAAAAATGGACAAAGTGGTTAAGAAAGTGTCCACACCATCAACTACCTACCTAGATGCAGGTTTAGACCATTTTGAATGTGCTTAACCTAACCACTCGTCAATTGGTAGACGTCGTAATTGGCAGTACATTGAATTCCAAGACCCTAAAAGAATCTTTGAAACTTTTTGCTGATATGGCTAAAAATAATTATCAATGGGGCAATAATAGAGGCAAGCAAAAAGTGACGAGAAAGTATGAAATAGATCTCATGACTACTTTGGTAGCAAAGATGGAAGCTCTCAGTCACCAGGTTTTTACCCTTAAGAGTTTCCAAGGATTACAACGCCAAGTAGATGAAGTCAGAGAAAAAATGGATCTCCATGAGCAATATGAGCAAGTAAACTATCTTGGGAATCAAAATAGGCAGCAGTAGCAGCATAACCCATATAGTAACACTTACAATCCAAGCATGAGAAACCACCCCAACCACTTTTATGGCAATCAAAATGCCCAAAGATCTAACTTCCCACCACTAGGATTTCAAAAGCAACAAATGCTACCTTATCAGCCTATGCCTAATCTACCAGTTTAGCCACTTCATCAAGAAAAGAAAACCAATTTAGAGGATCTGATGAGCCAATTCATTCAAAGCTCTAAGGTAAGACATCGGGGCCAAGAGGCTTCTATCCACAACCTTGAGAAGCAAATTAGCTAATTAGCTAAGATGATGTCTCAAAGGAAACTGGGTTCCCTTCCTAATAACACTGAGAATAATCCAAGGGAACAAGCGAACGCCATAACCTTGAGGAGTGGAAAGGAACTACAAATTGAAAAAGAACCTGAGCAAAAGAAAGAAGACAGTTGGTCTTTTGAGAAGGAGAAGGTGGAACCTGAGAAGAAAGAACCTGAAAAGAAATCATGACCAGTTATCAAGGAGTATGTCCCAAAAATTTCATATCCAGCTCGCCTCAGTCAAAGCAAAGATAAGGAGCAATTCGGTAAATTTCTTGAACTTTTTAAACAGCTACATATTAATATTCTATTTGTTGAGGCACTTTTGTAGATGCCAAAATATGCTAAGTTCCTAAAGGAACTCTTATCCAATAAGCAGAATTTGGAGAATGTTTCTACAATAGAAGTTGGAGCAAATTGCTCATCCATCATTCAGAACAAACTCCCTCCAAAGCTAAAGGATCCAGGCAGCTTCATTATTCCGTGTTTAATTGGTGACATCACAGTGGATAAAGCCCTGGCCAATCTTGTGGCAAGTGTTAATCTGATGCCATACTTTTTCTTCAAGAAATTAGGGTTAGTTGACCCAAAGCCTACTAGAATGAGTCTGCAGCTTATTGACTGATTCGTGAAAATCCCTAAAGGGATCATTGAGGATGTCTTGATAAAGGTAAGAAACTTCATATACCCTATTGATTTTATGATTCTGGACATGGATGAAGATGGGGATATGCCCTTTGTCGAGCCTAATTTTGGATTTTACCTTAATTAACCCATATTAAGTCCAACTCACTTAATACAAGTTACTTGATGGTAAAATTAAGGAAAAACTATATTTTTAATTATCTTAAGAAAATTGGAGTCGCCACCAACTTAAGTTGGAAAATAAGATAAGTTAAGGTTAATAAGGTGGATTAGCCTTAACTAGCTACTGGTCTGTGAATTTTTCTAAAAAAAAACAATTTTGGAAAAATATTAACCAGAGAATCTAGACTCGAAAGCTATTTTATTATAAGCTAAATGGTTACCACTCATTATCTTCTTCAAGAAAATGAATTAAAAGCTTCTTATCAATTCCTTTTGCTATCACATGTGCAAAACATAGAAAAAAAATCAAAACAGCTTGGAAAACTTTTAATTATTTTTTATTACAAATGGATTATCTATTCTTAAAAATAAAAGATAATAAAGCTTTTGCGTATTTAATTAAAATTGAACAAAAAAATAAAACAAAATATTTTTATGTTTTTATATTATGAATTGAAATTTTAAAAGGATAAAATATTTTTTATATATTTTTTTTCAAATGGCAAATTAAAATTGGAAAAGAACAAAATGTTTTTTTTATTATTTTATGTGTGGTTGCTCAGTAGATGCCTATGTACCGACTAGTCAGGATCAAACCGACATAGTTCTGTTTTTTCATAAAACTTTAATGAATTGATTAATTTTAATTATGAAAACAGGCCAAGTTTACATTTATTATCATTTTAATTTTTTAAAGAAAAATTCTAAACCTAAACTTTATTCCTCAATTTTGAAAAACAGAACTAAAACCCTCTAGTTTTGAAAACATCAATTAAAATTTTATTTCATAAAAATCATTTTTCTAGATGATAAAACATTATATACATATATATATGTTTTTTGTAAAGAAAAACTCACACCTTAAATTAATAAAATTTTAAAAGAAACACAAAAGAGAAATTCTACACCTAATTTTATCAATAATAAAAGAAATCAAATTCCTAAAACATATGTCTTTTATCATTTTTGTTATTTTATTATTATTATTATTTATTTATTTATTTATTCTTTTTATTTACTAATATTATTATCAATTAAAGCTAGTAATAATAATAATAATATAATAATAACATGAAACCCACTAACCTGGACGTAGATCGATGCGATTCGGTTCGAGTCGGATCAAGTCGGATCAGATCGGATCGTAGTAGCTGGAAGATCCTCGTCGCGGCATTCTGGCGACCGTTTACATCAGCTAGTAGAGGGTTTCGAACCTTCTAAGGGTGGGGAATCACTTGGTGAAACTATTTCTCATCAGAAACCGCCTTAAGTGGTGGTTTGCAGTGTCAATGGTGGGGAACCTAGAGAGAGAGAGAGCTTTGGCGGGTGTGTGTGTGTGTGTGTTTTTTTTTCGAGTGCTCGTCTTTCTTTTTTCTTCTTCTCTCTTTTTGATTTCCTTCCTCCTCCCTCTTCTTCGAACATCGACCTTTATTTATAGACATGCGAGACCAATGCGGATGAATACGGATCCAAACAATGACTAGGGTTTTGTTTTTTTTTCTTTTCTTTTTCTTCCCGATTTAAAAAAAAATGATTGATGTAAATCTCTTATCTTGAAGTTGTTTTTGATTTATCCAAAAAGATTCGATAAAAATCGTTTCATGTTATTCGGATTTGCTCCAATTTCTTCTCCCCTCTGTTTCACTACCATTAGACTGCTAGAGAAGACAGTCATGTGCCTCGCGCGTAACCAAGTCAACCAATTGCATGCTATCACATGGCAGCTCGAGGAAAAAGAAGAAAAAAATGGCACGAAGTGCCTCCTCGCAGATTTGAACCCAGGATCGAAGACTCCTCCGTGTGTTCCAAGCAAGCATGTGGACCAGCTAAGCCGGCTCATTTCTCAGTTTATTATTACATGCAAACTATACATTAACCTAATTTTTTTTATTATTTTGAGATTTACAATTTTAATTTAGAAACCCAAATGTATTTTATCATTATTATTATTATTATTTTATTTTTACTAATTCATAAACCAGGCCTTTTATTACTATTATTTTTTTATCATTTTCATTTTCATTTATTTATTTATTAAAAAAATCTGGGTAGGGTAAAAATGGGGTGTTTACACCCTTAATCCTCGAAAGACCATTCCTTACCACCGTTAGGGCAGTGTTTGACGTAAGGGAAGACAAGCTTAGAATAAAATTAGGAGATGAAGATTTGGTAATTAAGATGTTTGCTGCAATGAAGCACTCCATGTGTGTTGATGACTCTTACTATTCAATCGATGTTGTTGATTCTTCAATAAATAAGCATATTGAAGAGATCCTATATAAGGATGAGTTAGAACTAATCTTGAAACAAAGAGAGAAGAAATATATGGACAACCTAGAGGTTGAGGTATTCATTGAGCAGCTTAATGCTATAGAAGAAGTTACACCTTAAAGAGATAAGTGGAGAAGGCAAGGATATGAGAATATGAAGAAACATCATGATATGCAAATATGCCATCTAAAGGAGTTTACGAAAGGGGATCAAGTGTTTTTGTTTAATTCTTGGTTAAAAAAATTTTCTGAAAAATTGAAATCTAGATAGTCTGGTCCTTTTGTAGTCAAGAAAGTCTTCCGACATAGTGCAATGGAGCTCGAACACCTAGAGCATGATGATTTTAAAGTGAATGGCCATAGACTAAAGTTGTATATAGGAGATGGAAGAGAACATGAATATTGAGGAGTCTATATTCCAAGTACCAGATATTTAGCCAAATAAAGTGAAGGATGTCGAGCCAATGACATTAAAAAAGTGCGCTTCTTGGGAGGTAACCCATGACTAATCTAGGTAAATTAAGTTCTTTTTGTTTCATTTTTATTTTACTATCTTAAGTCTTTCTTGCTAAAAAATTGCAGATTTGTGGGGGAGTAAGTAAACTTACTTGAGGAGAATGAGAGTTAATCCTTAAGTGTAGAGAAGTATCAATGACAAGTAAGAAAATTCAAGCTCTACTTCTCAAGTGTACTTGGTGTAAACACCCCATTTTTGCCCCTAATCATTAATAATGTTTAATTTACAATTTTTTTCAATTTTTTCTTCTATTTAGAAAAATAAAAGAATAAATAAAATAAATAGGAAAAATATCCCAATTTTGGAAAATAATATTAGAAATAATAATAAAAAGAGTTAAACAATTTTTACAAATTTTTAAAATTTCAAAATAATATAAAATAAATAAATAATGGCACACTTATGTATAATATTCGTGCAAAATAAAACCGAGAATTGGGCTAGCCCAGCTGGTTTGGACCATAGCCTCGTGAGCGTAGAGGGAGGGGGGGCTTGGTTGCGAGTTCGAAATGCGGGGAAAGCAATCTGCGTTTCGCAAATTTTTTTTCATTTCCCAAGACACGTGTCAACACCTGATTGGACGGAGGGAACGCACATGCCGAGCGCGTGGTCATCTTCAACCTTCGTCCGAAACAATCGTCGATAGTGAAAAAATCCAAATTTGGTCATTTTGATGCGATTTTTTGCACAAATCCACTAAATCTTTAATTGAAATAAGATAAGCATCATCCAATTAGAATCAAATCGCAACAAAATCAAAGATTTACATGAATCAAGAGCAAATCAGAGATGGGTTTCAACCCCAAATTCGATTAGTGCCTATCGGAGGGAAATCCGAGCTTATCCAACTCGATTTCTGGTGCCTATAAATAGAGCACGATGAGGGGAAGCCAAATCATGGATCAAAAGTGAGAAAAGAGTGAAAAATCAAAGGTTTCAAAGCTCATCAGAGTTCCTCCCACACCACGACCGTCAATCAAACCAAAAACCACCACCAGGAGGCATTTCTGAATAAATCCACCACCACAATTAGATTACCCACCCCCTAAAAGCTCGGAAGCCGCCTTCAAACGCCCACAAAAACTACCAAAACACCGTTGTTGAAAACCCTCCAACCGCCGCCAAATTCAACCTGACTCGATCTAACCCGACCCACAATCCACAACCCGTACCTAGGTAAGTCGATTTTCCAATTTTTTATTTTTATTTTATTTTCTTATTCTTTGTTTTATTTATTTATTATTTATCCATATTTAGATATTTATTTCATTACAAATTTATAATCTTGAAAATAGAAAAAATAAAATAATAATGTTAGGGTTTTAATTAGTTTGTTTTAGAATAGATATGTTTAGTTTAATATAAAAATAATAAATAATAAAATAAAATTTAAAAAATAAATAATGAGAACAAATAAATAAAAATTTTAAAATTAAATAATTAGTTGGGATAATAACATGAATTAATAATAGATTGTTTTATCACTTAGAAAAATCCTTTTTTTTCAAAATAAATCCAAAATTGGTTTTTCTTAAATCAAAATTTCTTTTTAGAAAATAAAATAATAAAGCTTAGGCTTAGATTTTTTTCAAAATTTTGAAAATGATAATGAATTTAATCCCGAGGTGTTTTCATAATTAAAATTAACAAACCCACTAAAGCTTTTTATAAAAAGAAAACTACAAGTTGTTTGATCCTGAATAGCGGGTACGTAGGCACTCTTATGGGGCAACTCTAAAAAGAATAAAAAAAATCATTTTCCAAATTAGTGTAGTGGTTTTAATATTTTAAATTAAATAAAAAAAGATATCAGATTATGATCTAGATTTCAGAAAGATAGGGTGGTAACTTTAGGGTTTTAATAGGTTAACGCCTAAGTCAAGAATCTCTGGTTTTACTTTCTTCTTTTTTCATTTACAAAAGAGGAAATTTCGTCGAATAGTTGTCCAAATTAGAATTAATCCACTCAATTAGTTCCAATTCAATAATTTTTCCTAACCTCAGTTGGGTGGCGACTCCAAATAAAATAAAATTCCTAGTTCAAGTCGAGGATTTATATTAGATGAGTATAGGGTCCAATATAAATTGGATTAGGAATATAAATGAAAAAACAAATAAAAAATTAGACTCGATAAGATGGCAACTCCACTAGAGAGATCAGTAAGCTAGCCACCTAAACCTTCTAAGATCACCATTTCTAGATGTCTTTCAACTGTTATATTATGAGATATTACTGATACTAACATTTCAGGGATCTAATGAAGTTTACGGTTTATTTATTTTATTACTACGGTTAAGTCCGCATGCATGCAATTGTGTGAGCAGATACGGTCAGACCCAGGCCGTCTTAGGACCCTAGGACGGGGGGCCATTGTATAGGTTCCGAGCGAAGTGATATGATCACCATTCGGGGCCGATTAGGCTACCCCACCCAATGCTTCGATATGGGCTGAGATCCATTTCTTCGAGAATGCAGGAGGCTATAGAGCTTAGGACCTATTAGAACCCACCTATCTGCATACATAAAGTCATGGGCTGACAATTGATTAATGGTATAATTCCTTTGTTCTTTTTTTGGAGTTCAGATACATTTACTTGTAACAGCATCATTTGTAATTTGTAAAAATTTTGTGTGTAATTAGAAATTTCTATTGTAATATATGGCCAGTCCCACAATCGACTGTCTCCTCCGTAAGGAAATCCGGGTTTGCAAACCTCCAGATCCAAAATTGGTACTGGACCACTGGTTCACTTTGTATGACCTTAGGGAATAGGCCTTCATCCAAGAAAAGATAGGGCCCATTCTGTCACTAATGAAGATGGAAATGAACCTACCTCTGGTTTGAGCTATCTTACACCTCTAGGAAATTAAGCCCACACCTTTCTTTATTAGGCCGCATGAGATTACACTAACCCTGGAACAATATACCCAACTTCTACAGGTCCCATCACTTACTAGCAGGATATATGTGCCAGATCTCAAGGCTGGGCCGACTGGTATTTTCAATAAACTGCTAGGTATTTGCAGGACAACGATTAATCAAGCTCTGGCGAACTGCAACGGATACTGCCTTCGAATGGACGAATTAGAAGCCTGGTTCATAGCCCAAAATGCTGACGGAAACAGAAGAGATATACTATACGGGGATCCCAAGAGCTACAAACAAAGAAGGGTGTACACTTTCGTCCTAACAGCATTTGCAACCATACTCTTTCCTACCGGGATCTTTCATATCCATTACAGAATCACAAAGTTGGTAACCCAATTTCTAGAAGGGAAGTCTTATATCCTGACCCTACTAGCTGAGCAGATCCGAAACCTAAATTTCGTCAAAAAGAAGGGTCATGAAATTCTCCACTCGAACATTAACCTCATCCTAATATGGTTCGTAAGCCACCTCAAATGTTTCAGGTTGAACATGGTCTGGAAATCCCTAGCTTAGCAAGTAGATCTCGTGGACTCCTACATAGAAAGGATAAAGTTACCCGACAATCTTACCAACTACAGTTGGGTAAAAGTACTTAAGGGCTTTAGTGCCAATGTCATCCTCTGGACTACTAGATGGAGTTGCTGCAATAAGGTCATCTTAACCTATAGAAACTTTCAGGCTATTTCTTTAACTGGTATCAATGGGTGCATAGGTTATCATTCGCACTCGGTGGTCTGTCAGTTCGGTACCATCCAAGATATAGTCTACAGGCCCCGTTGGAGGGAATCACATTTGAATACTAGGATCCTAGTCTGCTAGTGGCTGAGAAGATTGCTAAGCTAGCAGAGGTCAAAGCCTTATAGGAAGCTCGGATTGAGAGCCCCAACATAAACCTCGGAGACTTGAACGGTGAAGTGGGCAAACATCGAGCCACTAGAGATTTCATGATCCACCAACTATATCAGATGGGAGAAAGGGTATACCGAGTCCCAGATGTCACTCAACCTGCGCTAGATAATATAGATCTAAAACTAAAAACCTACATGGAGCAAGTCAGGGCCTAGATGGAAGTATACTTTGAAGCTACTGACCTCAAGAAGGACGTCTGGAAGGGCAAGTTTAAAGAGCCTGATCAAAGGAACAAAGCCTTGGAAGCTCAACTGGAGAAGACCCAGGCTAAAGTCGGAGAACTAGAAGCCATCATCAGCGGAGAACCGACGCCTACATAGCTGAAGAAAAAGACGACTATGAACTAGATTAGCATTGTATTTTTCCTTTTTTTTCATGTTTTAAGTATCGAACTCCAAATTTCCAAATATTAATAAAAATAAAGTTTCAGTATTATATCATTAATCAATTGTTGGCCCCTTTTCTTTCTTTCAAGCATCTATCTCGTATATGCATCGTATTTACATACATACATCAAAACTAAAAAAAATGCGAACCCAAGTGTCAAAGATAGCTCCCAAACAACCGAACCCTCTAAGGAGCCTAATCCACACCCACTTTAAGACCAGAATGGCAAATAGTGGCAACAACAGCGACAATAGCAACAATGCCGACGTCGATACAGCTATCAAGTCTAATTTTTTATTTTTCTCATTTATATTCCTAATCCGATTTATATTGGACATTATGCTCATCTAATATAAATCCTCAACTTGAACTAGGAATTTTATTTTATTTGGAGTCACCACCCAATTGAGGTTGGGAAAAATTATTGAATTAGAACTAATTGAGTGGATTAATTCTAATTTGGACAACTAGTCAACGAAATCTCCTTTTTTATTTTTGTAAATGAAAAAAGAAGAAAGTAAAACCAAAGATTCTCGACTCGCAGGCTAACCTATTAAAACCCTAAAGTTACCACCTTATCCTTCTAAAATTTAGACCATATTCTGATATCTTTTCTTTTATTTTTGTTTTTTTTATTATCTTTTTTTTTATTTTTACTATTTTTTTATTATTTTGGATACAAGTAAAAACAACTTACAATAATTTGAAAAATTATTTTTATTTCTTTTTAGAGTTATCCCATAAGGGTGCCTATGTACCCGCTATTCAGGATCAAACAAGCCGTAGTTTGCTTTTTATAAAAAGCTTTAGTAGGTTTGTTAATTTTAATTATGAAAATACCTCAGGTTTAAATTCATTATCATTTTCAAGATTTTGGAAAAAATCTAAGCCTAAGCTTTATTATTTTATTTTCTAAAAGAAATTTTGATTTAAGAAAAACTAATTTTGGATTTATTTTGAAAAGATGATTTTTCTAAGTGATAAAATGATCTATTATTAATTCATGTTATTATCTCAACTAATTATTTAATTTTAAAATTTTTGTTTATTTTTTCTCATTATTTATTTTTTATTATTATTATTATTATTTATTTTATTTTATTTATTATTTATTATTATTTATTATTTTTATAGGCATCAGAAATCAAGCTGGATAAGCTCGGATTTCCTCCGATTATGACGAATCGTATCTCGATTGAAAAACCCATCTCCGATTTGCTTTAATTTATGCAAATATTTTATTTTGTTACAATTTTATGCTAATTGGATGATGTTTATCTCATTTTGGTTAAAGATTTAGTGGATTTGTGCAAAAAAATTGCATCGAAACGGCCGAATTTCTTTTTCTTTCGCGACCGGCAACTGTTTCGAACGGAGGTTGAAGATAATCACGCGCCCGGTGCGTACGCTCCTTCCATCCAATCACGTGCTAACATGTGTCTTGGGAAATGAAAAAAAAAATTTGCAAAATGTGGATTGCTTCCCCCACATTTCGAACTCGCGACCAAGCACCCCCCCCGGTGCACACAAGGCCATGGTCCGAACCAGCTAAGTTAGCCCGCTTCTAGTTTTTTTATTTAACGCAAATTGCATATATGCGATGCAATTTTTATTATTTTTATATTATTTTGAAATTCTAAAAATTTGTAAAAATTATTTAACTCCTTTTATTATTATTTCTTCCATTATTTTCCAAAATTAGGATATTTTTCCTATTTGTTTTATTTTTTCTTTTATTTTTCCTAAAATTAAAAAAATGAAAATTTTACAAAAATGAAAAAAAAAATGTAAATTGAACATTATTAATGATTAGGGGCAAAAATGGGGTGTTTACAACCACCTTGGACCCAAGGATCGTATCCTTAAAACAAACAGTCCAACAATTGGCTACACAAGTCCATCTCCTAGCTGAGAGTATTGACCTCCTTCGCACTACACAACCAACTCAGGAAGAGCATTCAGGGGCCAGAAAAGGAAAGGCAGTAGAGGGTCAACCTCCAAAGTATGAGGAGATCAATTCCCACCTCAACCCAACATTCGAGTATGAACCAAAAGTCAACCTCGGTCCGACTTCGGATGATATAAAAAGAGAAATGGAAGATAGGCAAAAGGAGATGGAGAGAAAGCTTTTCCAGCAACTAGCTGACAAGATGAAGATGCTAGAAGGGCCTGACGGCTTTGAATAGGTAGGAATCACCAGCCTACCAGTATATGGGGAAGAAACTTATCCAGAGAAGTTCAAGACCCTAGAATTTGAAAAATATGACGGCACCGGATGCCCCAAGATGCATACAAGGCTGTATGTGCGGAAGATGAGCAAATATGCCCAATATTCGCACCACACAACCAACTCAGGAAGAGCATTCAGGGGCCAGAAAAGGAAAGGCAGTAGAGGGTTAACCTCCAGAGTATGAGGAGATCAATTCCCACCTCAACCCAGCATTCGAGTATGAACCAAGAGTCAACCTCGGTCCGACCTCAAATGATATAAAAAGAGAAATGGAAGATAGGAAAAAGTAGATGGAGAGAAAGCTTTTCTAGCAACTAGCTGACAAGATGAAGATGCTAGAAGGGCCTGACGGCTTTAAACAGGTAGGAATCACCAACCTAACAGTATATGGGGAAGAAACTTATCCAGAGAAGTTTAAGACCCCAGAATTCGAAAAATATGACGGCACCGAATGCCCCAAGATGCATACAAGGTTGTATGTGTGGAAGATTAGCAAATATGCCCAATATGACCAACTCATGGTCCAAACCTTCCAAGACAGCCTCACAAGCCCCACCCTCGTCTGGTTTGCACACTTGGACTTTAGTTAAGTCAACACCTGGGAAAAGCTCGCCCGGGCATTCTATGACCAATACAAATTCAATATCGAAGTTGCCCCTTCGGTAATGGATTTAGGAAGCATCCGAAAGAAACACACTAAATCCTTTAAAGAGTATACCCAACGCTGGAGAGCTCAAGCCGCTAGGGTAACAACCCCAATCTCTAAAAAAGAGTTAACATTCATCTTCGTCAACACTCTAAAGAAGACTTACTTCTCACATTTGGTAGACCAGACGTCATCCAGTTTCGCAGAGGTGGTGGCAATAGGGTGCCAAATCGAGAATGCCATTACATCAGGGAGACTCCAGGCAGTCGACCATCCAAGGATTGCATCATCTCAAAGGCTCGTGGGAGGTAATAAAGCCAAGGAATCCACCTTCAGCACGGTTAATTTCGGCAAAGTTAACAGGGTTGGGTCCCGTGTAACATTTCAAACCACAAATGCCCCAATCTAACAATCACCAATGAATCACACCCAGACTACTAGGGTCACGAGACAATTCACTCCAATACCAATCCCACTTAGCCAAGTCTTTATGCAGTTATGAGTAGATAATTTGATCAGCTTTGAGATTCCCAACGATTGGTACAAGCTAAGAAATTTTGACCCGAACCTCAAATGCGATTACCACATGGGACAAGAGGGGCATTCCACAGACAGATGCTGGATGCTCCGAAACAAAATACAAGACCTAATTGACGCCAAGATAGTGTAGCTAGACTTTGTCAACGCACCAATGCCCAATGTCAACATTAACCCGTTACCCAACCATAAGCCTACCGTCAATATGATTACATCCGAAGAGCCAGACTCCAAATCAAAAGAGTCCCCAAAATAAGAGAAAATAATAGGGCAGCAAGAAAGTCGATCATGCCAAGTCTGAGAAAAAACCCCCAAATCACAGATCAAGAAGAGGTGGTTAGCCGGGGACCTAACAGTCGGTACCCTAGGCAAATCACATAGGAGGTTTAAGTATCTAGTAAATTACTCTTTCACCTCAACCGAGTATGGGCTACCTAGTGGATGGGGGCCCGAATTTGAGAAAGAAGACAACCTACCGAAGGAAAAAGAGGAGTCCATAAACATGATCAAATCGGACCCCAAGCCAATAGTCATAAAGTGCTATAAGGGACAAGTTATTAAGGTACAAATCCCAAAGAAGAGATATGTATTCAATGTCCTAATACTTTTAAAAAGGTATAAGGCGGCATCATTCGACTATCAAGCCCTTGAACAAGAGAGACCCCCCATCGTAGGAGGAATCACCCACTCTAGGAGAATTTATGACCCTAAGTATAAGATCTCAACTAAAGAGCCTAACACTACGGTAGAGAAAGAGAAAGAAGAGGGGCTCCTTACATTCACGAAAATGATCAAGGCGAGCGAATATAAAATCATGGAACAACTTAACAAGGTTCCAACCTAGATATCACTTATGGGCCTTCTGATACGAACCACGACAACCCGTGACGAAACCCAATACCAATACGTTCGGAAATTCGTTACCTAAGACGCCCAAACACCTAAAGTGGAAACCGCAACCCGTTGTCTATAAGCGAGACAAGAACCTTGGTATAATGTGAAGATGCCACAATCGGGATGAAAGACCGATTGATAAGTCGGGATGAACGCCACAGAAATAAAATCTGATAAGTTCTAGTTAGTTCTTGAAGAACCAAGAGAGGAGCCTCTCAAAGATGTTTAATGTTCTAAGATGTATGTTCTATCTCTATTCTAAACCCTAGGAGCTTTATACTAGGGTTACAATTCGTAAAAATACAAGCCCAAAACGACGTCACTTTAATAAGTGCGTAAAATAACAAAACAACACAAAAGGCCGGCGTCGGGGAGATACACGACCGTGTACTTTGGCCGTGTACTTTTCTGTGCAAATTCTGGCAATATACACGACCGTGTACTTCTGGTCGTGTATCTTTGTGTGGATTTGCTTGACTCCATACACGGCCGTGCCTTTGGCCGTGTATGATTCTGTGTAACTTTGAGATTCTTACACGGCCGTGCCTTGTAAATACACGCCCTCTTCACCCCGTATTCGGTATAACTTGTACAAGAGTAAGGGTCTTCCCATGGTTGTTCCAATCCGTTCTAACTTCATGATTGCTCCAATCCTTTTCGGCTTCATGGACATCCTTTATCAACCCGTTAAGTGCTTCCTGGAGTCGTTTCACTCGACTTCTTGTGATTGGTCCAGGCGGCACTTCAAGAGGATCCACATTCCTTCTTCCAACTCGACTCTCATCATGGATCTCATCATTCCCCTCCTCTTGAAAAGGATTTGTCCTCAAATCATCACCTACATCAAAAAGACTCAGATCAGTAACATTAAATGTGGCACTGACTTGATACTCACCCGGCAAATCTATCTTGTATGCATTATCGTTGATGCGCTCAAGAACTTGAAATGGTCCATCGCCTTTAGGAAGTAGTTTAGATCGACGCTGCATAGGAAACCACTCTTTGCGCATGTGAACCCAAACCCAATCTCCAGGTTCAAAGATAGCTTGTCGACGACCCTTGTTGGCTTGTTTCACATACTGCTCTGTTCTTCGCTTAATGTTTAACCTTGCCTTCTCATGGATCTATTTAACAAATTTGGCCTTCTTCTTGCCATCTAAATTAACATACTCAGAAACAGGCAAAGGTGATAAATCTAAAGGAGTTAATGGATTAAAACCATACACAATCTCAAAAGGAGTAAATTTAGTAGCAGAATGCATTTTATGGTTATAGGCAAATTCAACATGCGGTAAACAATCCTCCCAACTTTTAATATTCTTTTTAATTACAGCCCTCAACAAAGTAGATAAAGTTCAATTCACTACCTCAGTTTGACCATCAGTCTGTGGATGACAAGTAGTAGAAAACAATAACTTAGTTCCTAACTTAGCCCACAAGGTCTTCCAAAAATAGCTCAAGAACTTAGCATCCCTATCTGATACAATTGTTCTAGGCATACCATGCAATCGCACAACTTCCCTAAAGAATAAATTAGCAATATTACAAGCATCATCCGTTTTGTGATAAGGAATGAAATGTGCCATTTTAGAGAATCTATCAACAACTACAAAAATAGAATCTCGACCATGTCTAGACTTGGGTAAACCTAATACAAAATCCATAGAAATATCTACCCAAGGCTCATGAGGAATGGGAAGTGGGGTGTAAAGCCCTTGAGGTTGGACCCTAGATTTCGCTTGCTTACACGTGACACATCGCTAAAAAATCCTCTCAACATCTCGTTTCATGTGAAGCCAATAGAAGTGTTCATGTAATACCCCTAAGGTTTTAACTACTCCAAAGTGTCCCATTAAACCTCCTCCATGAGACTCCCTCACGAGTAATTCTCTTAAAGAACAAATTGGAATGCACAGTTTACTCTCCCTAAACAAGAATCCTTCATGTTTATAAAATTTACCATGCTCACTCTTCTGACAATGCACATACTCCTCACAAAAATCTTGATCAGCAGCATATAATTCCTTAATGTGCTCAAAACCAAGCAGTCTAGAACTAAGAGTAGAAATAAGAGTATACCTTCTAGAAAGTGCATCAGCCACGACATTCTCTTTACCTTGCTTGTAGTGGATGACATATGGAAATGTTTCGATGAACTCCACCCAACGAGCATGCCTCTTATTCAGCTTATGTTGCCCCTTCAAGTACTTCAAAGATTCATGATCAATGTGGATCACGAACTCTTTTGGCCACAGGTAGTGTTGCCACGTCTCCAGGGCTCGAACCAATGCATATAACTCCTTGTCGTAAGTAGGGTAGTTCAAGGTTAGCCCACTTAGCTTCTCGCTAAAGAATGCAATCGGTCTTCGCTCCTGCATAAGCACTGCTCCAATACCTAATCCTGAGGCATCACACTCAATTTCAAACGTTTCAGCAAAGTTAGGTAAAGCAAGTAATGGCGCCTGAGTCAGCTTATTTTTAAGCGTTTGAAAGGCCTTCTCTTGTTGCTCTCCCCATTTGAACCCCACGTTCTTCTTAATTACCTCAGTAAGTGGTGCTGCAATGGTACTGAAATCCTTCACAAATCTCCTGTAAGAGCTCGCTAGTCCATGGAAACTCTACACATTACTTACATTGGTTAGACTAGGCCATTCTTGGATCGCACGAACCTTTTCTTCATCAACCTGTATTCCCTGTGCACTAACAACAAAACCAAGAAACACAAGTTTGTCTATGCAAAAAGTGCACTTCTTGAGGTTAGCATATAATTGTTCCTTTCAAAGCACTTCTAAAACATCCCTCAAGTGAGATATATGATCTTCCAAACTCTTGCTGTAAATGAGGATATCATCAAAATAAACAACCACAAATTTCCCAATAAAAGTCCTCAAAACATGGTTCATAAGTCTCATAAAAGTACTAGGTGCATTAGTTAAACCGAAAGGCATTACTAACCACTCATACAATCCATATTTTGTTTTGAATGCAGTTTTCCATTCATCACCTTCTTTCATTCTAATTTGGTGATATCCACTTTTCAGATCAATTTTGGAAAAGACACTAGATCCATGTAACTCGTCTAACATATCATCTAAGCGAGGAATGGGATGACGATACTTTACCGTGATGTTGTTGATGGCGCGGCAGTCAACACACATTCTCCATATCTCATCCTTCTTAGGCACCAAAATCACAGGCACTGCACATGGACTCATGCTTTCTCTCACGTACCCCTTCTCCATTAATTCATCGACCTGCCTTTAGAGTTCCTTTGTCTCCTCCAGATTGCTCCTATAAGCTGGCTTGTTTAGAATTGATGCTCCAGGTACAAGGTCAATCTGGTGCTCAATACCACGAATAGGTGGTAATCCCTTTGGAATCTCCTCAGGAAAGACATCTTCAAAGTCCTGCACAAGAGACACAACCACACTAGGCAAAGAGTTAGATAATTCGTTAGTAGTTGTAAACACCCCATTTTTGCCCTAGGAGTCAATAATTTTCAATAATAATCAATTTTCAAATTTTCCTAATTTTTCCCAATTTTTCCTAATTTAGCATAAAATAATAAAAATGTTCAAAAAAATAAAAATAAATAGGAAAACACTTCAATTTTGAAAAATGATTTCAGAAATGGCAATAATAAATAATAAACAATTTTTAAAAATTTTTGGAATTTTCAAAAAATAGAAAAATCGCATTGCATATATGCAATTTGCGAAAATAAAAAAATCAGGAAAGTGGGCTAGCCCAGCTGGTCCAGACCGTGTCTAAGCGCGCGCGTAGGGGGGTCGAGGTCGAGGGTTCGAATCGCGGAGGACGCAGTTTCCGCGTTTTGCAATTTTTTTCGACTTATCCAGGACACGTGGCAGACCCTGATTGGCTGGAAGAAACGCACGCGCCGGGCGCATGATCATCCCCTACCTCGAGCCCGAGATCGCCGGCGAGAAGAAAAATTCGTATTTCGGCCGTTTTGATCCGATTTTTTGCACGAATCCAACAAATCTTCAACAGAAATAAGATAAACACTATCTAATTGGAATCAAATCGCAACAAATCGTTGGATAGGCACGGATCGGAGTTGGTTTTTCAACCGAAAATCCGATCAGCTTCAATCGGAGGAAATCCGAGCTTATCCAACTCGATTTCAAGCGCCTATAAATAGAGGAGGAGGTGAAGAAGCCAAATCACAGATCAAAATTGCGAGAGAGAGAGAAAAGAGCGTAGATCGGAGGAGATCCAAGTTCGCGACCGCCGATCGGAGTTGAGCCGCCGCAAGGAGACGTTCTGGGAGTAAGACGCCACCACCATCGGACTCAGCACCCTCAAGAAGCTAGGATTCGACATTTCACCCGCCACAAACGACCGCCGGAACGCCGTGAACAAGTCAATACCGCCGCCGCGTCCGACCGATTCGACCCGACCCGCGCACCGATCCGGATCCAGGTAAGTCGGATTTTTCTAGATTTTTTTTATTATTTTGTTTTTTTTTATTTATTCGAAATTTATTATTTGTTATTATTTTGGTTTTTGTTATTTGTTAGTTTAGTTATTTATTTTCTTCCATTTTCAATAAATAGGAAAAATGTAGAAATTAGTTTTTTTTTAGAATTTAATAATTGTAAAATAATGTAAAATAATTTTAAAAAATAAAATAATAAATAAATAATAAATAAATAAATAAAATAATAAAATGAAGAAAGAATAAAAATATTAGGAAAGTAATAATAAAGTTTTAGATTGCAAAATAAAATAGAGAGTAAACTTAGGATGAGATTTTCAACAAAAAATCATAAAAATTATAAAAATCATAAAAATCATAAAAAATTCAAAAATTACAAAAAAAATAAGTTTTAGCACTTAGAAAAGTCCTTTTTCTTCAAATAACTCAAAATTGGTGTTTTCCCTCAAAAATCATTTTCAAAAAAATCAAATTCAAAATTTAGGCTTAGAAATTTTTAGAAAAATCCCAAAGATGTTAAGAACGTAAACCAAAAGAGTTTGCAAAATTAAAATTCATCAACAAATCTAAAAGTTTTCAAAAAAAGCGAACTACGGCTTGTTTGATCCTGAGTAGCAGGTACGTAGGCACCCATTCGGGTCAACCCCTAAAATGAATAAAAAATCATTTTCTTGAAATAAATTCAAAAACATAATAAAAGTAACAAAGACACAATGAAACACATTTCTAGAGATGAACAATTTTGAGAGATTAGGCGGTAACCGTAAAGGTTTTAATAGGTTAGCCTCCGGACTTAGAAACTCTGGTTTTCCCTTTTTTCTCTTCTCACAAAAACGAGAAGAGGAAACAACGACGACTAGTAGTCCAAATTAAGACTAATCCGCTCCTTTAGTCTTAATTCAATTTTCCCAACAACAGTTGGGTGGCGACTCCAAAAATCAAACGAAATTCCTAATTCAAGTCGAGGGTCTAGATTAGATGAGCATAGGGTTTAGTTTAGATCGGATTAGGAATGGGAATTCAAAAATTAGACTCGACAGTAGTCAAACATGCTTCTTTAAAAACCAGCAACAACATAGGTTACCTCATCACTAACGCTCTCCTTACTATACTCGCTCTTGCCACACAACTCTCCTTTTACAAGGCTGCCCTCTCCTTTTCACTCACCACCAAAGTTGATCCCCCTTCAACTTGGCCGCTCACACTCTTTCCAGCCTTCCTCTCTTTTTCCTTTTGATCTTGACTTTTATTTTCCTTTTCTTTCTCATTGTCTTTTGCTCTCTCACTCTCCATCTGCTTTTCACTCACCTTATGTTTTGCAAAAGACTGTTGTAGCTGCAACTGGTCCCCATACACTTGTTTAGGTGTTAACGGTTTAAGATTAAAGCTTTTCCCCTAGTGAACAAGCGTATACTTGTTAGAAAAGCCATCATGAACAACCTTCATATCAAATTGCCACGGCCTCCCCAACAACATATGACATGCTTGCATTGGCACTACATCACATAATACCTCATCCTCATACCTACCAATGCGGAAACCAATCAATGCTTGCTTACTCACCTTAGTCTCTCCACTATCATTCAACCACTGCAATTTA
This sequence comes from Laguncularia racemosa, assembly GCA_037954665.1. Taxonomy (NCBI): domain Eukaryota; kingdom Viridiplantae; phylum Streptophyta; class Magnoliopsida; order Myrtales; family Combretaceae; genus Laguncularia; species Laguncularia racemosa. Next base: position 5,186,805 of record JBBMOL010000016.1, read on the forward strand.
TATGGACTAGGGTGTCTAACAGTTTTGAGCCCCAGCCTCTCAACAATAAAATTACTCACTACATTGGTGCAACTTCCTCCATCAATGATCAAGCTGCAAATATGATCTCCTAGATAACATCTAGTATGAAATATATTCTCCCTTTTTACCTCCTCTTCTTCCTTCACCTGCACATTCAAAGCTCACTTCACTACTGCCACTAGCCTTCCCATTGCAGGCTCCTCATCATCACTAGCATCCTCTAATGGAGGCATATCATCTTCTTCACTATCCCCCTCAGTCTCATACTCTCCATCATCATGCAAAATCATCACACGCCTATTTAGACATTGACTAGCAATATGGCCTCTACCTTGGCATTTAAAGCATCTAATGTCACGATTTCTAGAAGTAGAAGATTCAGGGTTACCTTGATTACCAGGAGTAGAACCTGCTTGCCTCAGCTCCCTTTTTGGTTTGGTGGGTAAAGGCTTTTCTTCTTTCTTCCATTGGTTGGTCTTCCAAGTGGATGAACCATTACCCTGTGGAAACCGTGCATTACTGCTACCTTTCCTCTTGTGCTGGTTCTCAACCTTTATAGCCATGTGAACCATATCCTCCAATTCTACATAATGCTGCAATTCAACCACATTTTGGATTTCTCTATTCAACCCAACAAGAAACCTAGCCATTGTAGCCTCTCTATCCTCCTCTACATTCGCCCTAATTATAGTGACTTCCATCTCCTTGAAATACTCATCTACACTTCGGCTTCCCTGCTTCAGAGTTTGCAACTTGTTGTGCAATTCACGATAGTAATACGCAGGCACAAACTGCTTCTTCATCACTCTTTTCATCTCTTCCCAAGACTCAATAGGTGGCTCGCCACTCCTTCTCCTATTCAACATTAGTTGATCCCACCACACTATAGCATAATCCGAAAACTCAATGGCAGCAAGTTTTACTTTCTTTCTCCCACTATAGTTGTGACAATCAAACACCATCTCCACCTTTTTCTCCCACTTTAAGTACGCCTCGGGATCATTCTTCCCTTGGAAAGGAGGAATCTTCATCTTTATGCTACTTAATTGATCATCCTCTCTATTCTTATCTCCTCTATCTTCCCAATCCCTAGTTCCTTTATTCCGACCACTATATCCTCTATAACATCCGACAGAAGGCTCATCAAAGTCATCATCCGACATTTCATCTCCACCCCTCGGTACTCTCCTAGAATGACTCTCCCTCTTACGCCCTTGGAATACGTTTGTGGATTGCTCTAGTCTTTGCTCTACCGTCTCATGAATTTGTTCCATTCCCTCTTGGAACATCCTCTTCATCTCACCCCTCAACGCTTCAATTACTAACCTAGCATCAAACCTTCCCCTCTCACCTTCAAGAGAATGTTGTCTCGACATTGTCCCTGCAGAAAAAATTAGTACTAACACAAATATATATATATAATTAAACCTCACGATACACTCCCTTACGTGTTTCGCTCAAATGATGATATCACACAGTCACTCGTGTATTCTCACAAACAACGATGATATCAACTCGCCAACTTCCTCTTCTCAATTCTCTTGGAACTAACCCGAACTACACCAATCCCCTTCCGTAGAATTCAAAACAACTCTAGGATTCGTAAATTTTCCTCTATTTTTTCTATCCGAATTTTTTTTTTTGTCTCTGTTTTTTCTTTTGATCACGTTTCTCTTGTCTTTCTCTTCTTCTTTTTTTGTCGTGATTTTTACTCTTTTTTTTTTTAACAATCGACTAGTAAATACTACACTATCAAAAGACAATTAATATTACGAAATTGAATGCTAACAATGGATATGAACGATTGGAGTTAGGGTTTTGATGTTACCTTCCTCAAACCGAACTTGATGTTTTGACAAACCTAAGCTTTGATACCAAACTGATACGAACCACGCCAACCCGTGGCGAAACCCAATACCAATACGTTCGGAAATTCGTTACCTAAGACGCCCAAACACCTAAAGTGGAAACCACAACTCGTTGTCTATAAGCAAGACAAGAACCTTGGTATAATGTGAAGACGCCACAATCGGGATGAAAGACCGATTGATAAGTCGGGATGAATGCTACAGAAATAAAATCCGATAAGTTCTAGTTAGTTCTTGAAGAACCAAGAGAGGAGCCTCTCAAAGATGTTTAATGTTCTAAGATGTATGTTCTATCTCTATTCTAAACCCTATGAGCTTTATACTAGGGTTACAATTCGTAAAAATACAAGCCCAAAACGACGTCACTTCAATAAGTGCGTAAAATAACAAAACAACACAAAAGGCCGGCGTCGGGGAGATACACGACCGTGTACTTTGGCCGTGTACTTTTCTGTGCAAATTCTGGCAATATACACGACCGTGTACTTCTGGTCGTGTATCTTTCTGTGGATTTGCTTGACTCCATACACGGCCGTGCCTTTGGCCGTGTATATGACCGTGTATGATTCTGTGTAACTTTGAGATTCTTACACGGTCGTGCTTTGTAAATACACGCCATCTTCACCCCGTATCCGGTATAACTTGTATAAGAGTAAAGGTCTTCCCATGGTTGTTCCAATCCGTTCCAACTTCATGATTGCTCCAATCCTTTCCGGCTTCATGGACATCCTTTATCAACCCGTTAAGTGCTTCCTGGAGTCGTTTCGCTCGACTTCTTGTGATCGGTCCAGGCGGCACTTCAAAAGGATCCACATTCCTTCTTCGGACTCGACTCTCATCATGGATCTCATCACCTTCTCACAACATCTGAGCCTAATAGAGAAGCACTCTTCAAAGTACTCAAACAGATCAAGGTACCAGAAGGCATCGCAATAGAGAAATTGAGCCATGTGGCAAATTCAATCTTCACCATAGATCAAATATCTTTCTCTCCCAAAGAGCTAGGAGAAGATGGAGACCAACACACAAAACCACTGTTTATAGTAGTGAAATGCAACGACACAATTGTCTCTAGAGTACTCATAGACAATGGATCTTCTCTCAACGTATGCCCTTTAGCCACCCTTGACCTGCTGGGGGTCGATGCAAGCAACATCAAGCCGAGCTTGACAGTGGTTAGGGCCTTCAATGGGTCCAAGAGAGAGATAGTGGGGCAAATTAGCTTGTCAGTGAAGATAGGTCCACAAATGTTCCACATATCCTTCCAAGTCTTCGACATCCCAAGATCTTTTAACCTACTATTGGGGAGGCCATGGATATATACCGTTGGAGCCATACCCTCTAGTCTACATCAGAAAGTCAAGTTCATAGCAAATGGACAGATAATCACCGTATTGGGAGAGCAGGACTATGCTATCTATAAAGAAACCGCTATACCCTACATCGAGGAAGATGGTTCTAAAGACTTTAGGCTCCAAATATTCAATGAAGTGAGTATGGTAACAAGCAAGGAGGGTCATCAGTTCAAGGAGGGACAGCAAGGGACATTTGGGCTAGGGTACGTTCCTACACCCCAAGAAGAAGCACAAGCAAAAGGTATTGGAGGCAGAAGGAAAGAGAAGCTAAGTGATACCCAGATACATTTTCTACCCCTCCAATAATCATTCATGCGAGCAACTACCGTTCAAGAGCCAAGGATAAGTGAAACCGACGTCAACAATGAAGGCTCAGCCTCTCGCACGTCCAATCAGCAACCAGCTTTTAACAATCGATTCTATTATCCTGTTAATAGCACTAGGTCAGCTCAAGGATAGGGAACAATTATGAAACAAATTTCCATTGCGATTAATTATTCTTCAAAGTCAATAAATTGCAGCTTATTTCTTTTGCTTATATACATGTGTTCTCGCTTCACTTTACCCACAAATTCCTTACTATCGAACGTCAGGGACATTTCGCGCAGGTAAGTAATGAAAACATCAACATTGCTTCCAACGTTTCCGACGCTGTTGGGTCAGCCGTTGGAAGTGATGTCCTTGACCATGAAATAATACAAGAAAATTGGCAAAAACATGAACAAAGTAAAATCTCAATCGACGAGCCAATGGAAACAGTAAATCTGTGAAGCACCGAGGAACCCAAAAACCTCAAGATTGGGGCCAATTTGAGTGACAAGCAAAAGCGTGAAATAACCGAACTGTTGACTGAATATGCAAATGTATTTGCCTGGTCATATAGTGACATGCCAGGGCTCAACCAATCAATAGTAGTTCACATGCTTCCTACGAGAGAAGATGTCAAACCTAAAAAACAAAAGTTAAGAAGGTTTATGCTTGACATCTTACTCAAAATCAAAGAGGAAGTCAAAAAACTACTAGAAGTAGGATTCATTGAGGTGTCAGACTACCCCGAATGAGTAGCAAATATAGTCCCCATTCTAAAGAAGAATGGGAAAGTACGAGTGTGCGTAGTCTTCTGAGAATTAAATCAAGCTATGCTAAGAGACAATTTCCCTCTACTCCACATCGACGTCCTGGTAGATAATACCGCGAGGAATCATCTCTTTTCATTTGTGGATGGTTTCTCAGGATATAATCAGATAAAAATGGCTGAAGAAGATAAAACTAAAACAACCTTTATCACAACATGGGGAACTTTCTATTACAAAGTTATGCCCTTTGGTTTCAGAGAGCCATGGTTGCGATACTTCATGACATAATGCATCGAGAAGTTGAAGTATACGTTGACGATATGATAGCCAAGTCTAAGGGAGAAGAAAGCCATGCAATTATCCTGAAGAAATTGTTCAAGCGGTTGAGAAAGTTTCAGCTCAAGTTAAATCTTGAAAAGTGTACTTTTGGGGTCACAACAGCCAAGCTATTAAGGTTTGTTATAAGCCGAGAAGGTATTAAAATCAATCTCGACAAGGTAAAGGCCATACTAGAACTACCCTCTCCATGCACTATCAAGGAGGTGAGAGGTCTGCTAGGAAGATTGGATTACATAGCCCGTTTCATCTCACAACTCACAAACAAATGCCGCTCACTATTTTATCTGCTAAAAAAGAATGCCATGGTAGAATGAGATGATGAATGCGAAGAAGCATTCAAAACGATCAAAGACTATCTCACCAATCCCCCAGTTTTGATGGTTCCAAAACAAGGAAAGCCTTTATACTTATACCTCACGATACTCCCTGGATCCATGGGGTACGTGTTGAGATAGAAAGTTGAAGAAGGAACGGAATATTCTATATACTATCTAAGCAAGAAGTTCACAGACGGAGAAAAGAGGTACTTAGAAATAGAAAGGACTTGTTGTGCTTTGATTTGGGTCATGCACCAGTTGAGACAATACACCCTTTACTATCCTATTGAGTTGCTGATAAGACATGACCCTTTGAAATACTTGGCAGAGAAGCCCGTTTTGTTAAGGAGAATCTTTAAATGGAAAATGCTCTTATCAGAATTTGATATTACATATATAAATCAAAATTCGATAAAAGGGCAATCTTTAGCTGATCAGTTGGCAGAACACCCAATTGAGGGAGATCCCCTAGAATCATAAGCCCAATTCCCTGATGAAAATATATTAACTGTAGAGGGCGAACTAACAGAAAACTACGAGACAGAACAAAGCCTTAAATGGAAGATGTTCTTTGACAGAGCTGCCAATGTATTTGGTTGTGGGATCGGGGCAGTACTAATATCACCAAAAGGAACACAATTCCCCTTAGCAACGAGACTCACATTTCCATATACTAATAATATTGTGGAATATGAGGCGTGCATCCTTGGCCTCAAAATGGCTTACCACATGGAAATCTGTTAATTAAAAGTATACGGAGATTCTTCACTCATCATACTATAAACACGAGGGGAATACAAAACTAAAGACCCCAAATTGGTACTATACCATCAACATTTGATAGAGCTAATCGATGAATTTGAAGTAGTCACCTTCACATACATCCCAAGGACTCAAAATCAGTTTGCAGATGCCTTCGCCACATTAGCATCTATGATTCAGTTAACAGGGGGAGCTGAAGTTCAACCACTGAAAATAGAAATTGAAAATTGGCCTGCCAACTGTCTAATAATTGAGAAAGCACAAGATGATAAGCCCTGGTATTACAATATCAAAACTTTCCTCCAAGAAGGTAAATACCCTGAAATGGCTAGCAAAAAAGACCAAAGAGCACTCAAAAGATTAGCAAGTCATTTTTTATTAAATGGGCCTATGCTTTATAGAAGATCACCTAACACCACATTGCTAAGATGTGTGGACAAAAAAGAGGCATGCAAACTGATAAAAGAAGTGCATGAAGGAGTATGTGGACCTCACATGAACGGCTACATGCTGGTCCGAAAAATCATGAGAATGGGTTATTATTGGTTAACAATGGAATTAGACTGCATCAAATATGTCAAGCACTGTCACTTGTGTCAAGTTTATGCAAACCGAATAAATGCCCCACCTAAAGAGCTTCATTCGTTGTCTACAATGGCCATTCTCCATATGGGGAATCGACATCATTGGGCCAATCACTCTAAAAGCATCCAATGGTCACATATTCTTACTAGTAGCCATTGATTACTTCACCAAGTGGGTAGAAGCTTCATCATACGCCAGTGTCACCAAAAGGGTAATAGTCCGATTCCTAAGGAGGGACATAATAGCCCGATATGGAGTTCCTAAATCAATTATCACCGACAATGGCACCAACCTCAACAACAAGTTGATGACAGATTTGTGTCAACACTTCCGTATAAACCACAGAAATTCGACTCCTTATCGTCCTCAGATGAATGGGGCAGTGGAAGCAACCAACAAGAACATCAAGAGAATTGTTGAGAAAATGACAATCACTTACAAAGACTGATAAGAGATGCTACCATTCGCCCTCATGGCTTTTGCAGAACCTCAATTCGAACATCTACTGGAGTTACCCTATATTCTCTGGTATATAGTACCGAGGCAGTTCTACCAATTGAAGTCGAAATACCATCCTTCAGGATCCTATCAGAAGCACAGTTAGATGAGTCAGATTGGGTAAAGAAGAGGCTTGATCAGTAGAATTTGATCAACGAAAAAAGACTTGTTGTGTTATGTTATGGCCAGTGCTACCAACAAAGAATGACCCAAGCATTCAACAAGAAAATGAAGCCTCGATGTTTTAAAGAAGGAGATCTAGTGCTAAAGAAAGTTCTCCCAAATGCTCAAGATTCGAGAAGGAAGTTTACCCCCAAACTATGAGGGTCCATATGTTGTAAAAAAGGTGTTGTTAGGAGGGGCTTTAATATTAACCCAAATGGATGGTCCAAAATTGAGAGACCCCATTAATATGGATGCTGTTAAGATGTACTATCCTTAAGCAAGAAAATTGAAATTTTTCTAAGGTTCACAAATGCTAATATTCAGTATGAATTTTGTTAAGTTTAGTTTTCATTCCTTCTACAAGCAAAGTTAATATCTCTGAATGGTTGATTACTTTGCCCAATTCCCATTAAACAAACTTTCATAAGCATACACTACTCATTGCCTCACCATGAATAATGAACATTAAAGTGATGATAAATCTCAATAGATTTTGTGACGTAATTCTACCTATTTTTTTAGCATTAAACCTGGTGCATTAATGGGATAACACCACAATCACAAGAGTCATGCTCACAAGAAAGAAAGTATATTAAGGCCATCAGCCCTACTTTGAAGCAAGAGTAAGCAAAAAAGGAGCAAACCAGCATGAAGGTTCGTTTGTTTGGTTGCTATCCGCGATAAACCGGTAAGCATTTAAAGTAAATAACCATCATTCATCATGAATCACATCTTCTAAGTTAAGCAGTCTAAAAGATGCCTCTTATTGATCATTTGACCAGTTCGCTAGAAGTGTTTTCAGAAGTATTAGGTAAGTCAACCCACAATAGGGCACTTTCCTAGATATTCTTTCTTAAAGTTAGCCCACAATGGGGCACTTTTCCAGATACAATAACCTAAAGTCAGCCCACAATGAGGCACTTTCCTAGATATCCTCTCTTAGGGTTAGCCTATAGGGGCACCTTCCGAAACGCCTGCTCTTCAGGGTTACAAGTCCAAGGAGATGCTTCCCGCTATTGGTTAGTCAACCCACCATAGGGCACTTTCCTAAGATATCTTCTCTTATGGTTACAGGTCTAAAGAGATGCTTCATAATTTATTAATTAGTTAGCTCATAAGAGCACTTTTCTAGATAATTTATCAATTAGTCAACTCATAAGAGCAGTTTTCTAGATAATTTCTTTTTAGGGTTGCAAGTCTAAATGAGACACAATACTATCATCGATTAGTCAGCTCATAAGAGCACTTTTCTAAATAATTTATCGTTTAGTTAGCTCATAGGAGCACTGTTCTAGATAATTTATCGATTAGTTAGCTCATAGGAGCACTTCTCCAAATAACTGATTAGTCAACTCATAAGAGCACTTTTCTAAATGATCTATCAATTAGTCAGCTCATAGGAGCATTTCTCTATATTATCCCCTTTAAGGTTGTTAGTCCGATAAAGCACTTCCTAATATTGACAAGTCAACTCATGAGAGCACTCCTCCATAACATTTTTTCTTCGGCAGTCGCTAGTCTAGCCAAACGCTTCTGTTAATCAGGTAGCCAGCTCATAAGAGCGCTTCCTTAAACAATCTCTTCTTTACGGTCACTAATCCGGTAGGACGCTTCCTGTTATCAGTTATTCCACTCACAATAACACACTCCTAAACAATCCCTGAGATGTTCTCTATCGTCGATTAGTTAGCTCATAGAGCACTTTTCTAGATGGTATCTTACTCTAGGATGTCAGATTTTTTAAGATCATTCCCCAAGCAGTTTTAATCATCACAAGGCATTCGTGGGATTATTAGCTCATGGAGCATTTTCCTACTAGAACCAAGTTTAGATAACCAACCAACTAAGGCATTATCCATTCAGTCTGTCGGCCAAAAATGGTGTCTTTCTTGCCTTTGTAATTAAGTTTTTCAAACTTTACTACAAGGAAGGGCAGCTATAAACACCCCATTTTTGCCCCTAATCATTAATAATGTTTAATTTACAAATTTTTTTCATTTTTTTTCAATTTTTTCTTCTATTTAGGAAAATAAAAGAAAAAATAAAATAAATAGGAAAAATATCTCAATTTTTGGAAAATACTATTAGAAATAATAAAAAAAAAGTTAAATAATTTTTATAAATTTTTAGAATTTTAAAATAATATAAAATAAATAAATGATGGCACGCTTATGTATAATATTCGTGTAAAATAAAACCGAGAATTGGGCTAGCCCAACTGGTTCGGACCATGGCCTCATGCGCGTGCGCGGGCGGCCGACTTAATCGCGAGTTCAAAACGCGAGGAAAGCAATCCGCGTTTTGCAATTTTTTTTCATTTCCCAGGACACATGTCAACACCTAATTAGATGAAGGGAACGCATGCACCAGGCGCGTGATCGTCTTCAACCTCCATCCAAAACAGTCACCAGCCATGGGAAAATTCAAATCCAGTCGTTTTAATGCGATTTTTTTGCACAAATCTACTAAATCTTCAATTGAAATAAGATAAACACCACCTAATTGGAATCAAATCGCAACAAAATCAAAGATTTACATGAATCAAGAGCAAATCGAAGATGGGTTTCAACCGTAAATCCAATTCGTACCTATTGGAGGGAAATCTAAGCTTATCCAGCTCGATTTCTAGTGCCTATAAATAAAGCACGATGGGGGAAGCCAAATTAAGGATCAAAAGTGAGAAAAAAGTGAAAAATCAGAGATTTCGAAGCTCGTCGGAGTTCCTCCCACACCGCGACTGCCGATCGAGCCAAGAACCACTACCAGGAGGCGTTTCTGAAGAAATCCACCACTACGGTTAGATTACCCACCCCCTAAAACCTCGGAAGCCGCCTTCAAACACCCACAAAAACCACCGAAATGCCACCGTCAAAAACCCTTCGACCGGCACCCAATTCGACCTGGATTCGACTCGATTCGACCCGACCTGTGATCCACGACTCGTGCCCAAGTAAGTCGGTTTACCATTTTTTTATTTTATTTTCTTATTCTTTATTTTATTTATTTATTATTTATCCATATTTATTTATTTAGATATTTATTTCATTAGAAATTTATAATCTTGAAAATAGAAATAATAAAATAATAATGTTATGGTTTTAATTAGTTTTTTTAGAATAGATATGTTTAGTTTAATATAAAAATAATAAAAAAATAAAAAATAAAAATAAATAAATAATGAGAAAAAATAAATAAATATTTTAAAATTAAATAATTAGTTGGGATAATAACATGAATTAATAATAGATCATTTTATCACTTAGAAAAATCATTTTTTTCAAAATAAATCCAAAATTAGTTTTTCTTAAATCAAAATTGCTTTTTAGAAAATAAAATAATAAAGCTTAGGCTTGGATTTTTTCCAAAATTTTGAAAATGATAATGAATTTAAACCCGATGTGTTTTCATAATTAAAATTAACAAACCTACCAAAGTTTTTTATAAAAAGCAAATTACGGCTTGTTTGATCCTGAATAGCAGATACGTAGGCACCCTTATAGGATAACTCTAAAAAGAATAAAAAAAATCATTTTCCAAATTAGTGTAGTGGTTTTAATATTTAAAATAAAATAAAATAAAATAAAAAGATATCAGAATATGATCCAGATTTCAGAAGGATAGGGTGGTGACTTTAGGGTTTTATAAGTTAGCTCTCGAGTCGAGAATATCTGGTTTTACTTTCTTCTTTTTTCATTTAAGAAAATAAAAAGAGGAGATTTCATCGACTGGTTATCCAAATTAGAATTAATCTGCTCAATTAGTTCTAATTCAATAATTTTTCCCAACCTCAATTGGGTGGCGACTCCAAATAAAATAAAATTCCTAGTTTAAGTCGAGAATTTATATTAGATGAGCATAGGGTCCAATATAAATCGGATTAGGAATATAAATGAAAAAAAATCAAAAATTAGACTCAACACCTGGTAAGTTATTTTCCTACTTTTTCACTTATGTCAAGATGCACACTAAACAAACACATGGATCAAATAGCTTGGAAAGTTTTTACTTGATTTATGTACACTTTTTAAGCATTTGTACAACCTTGAGCACAAGCAGTGCTCAAATTAGTGCACACATAAGAGAAGCTTCTGGACACTTTTTTTTTTAACCCTGCACGGCCATGTAGAAGCCGAGGCAGAGTTTTCATGTATATATATTTGTGTTTTCCTTCCTCCCTCATTCTTTCTTTTATTTCTCCCTTTATTCTATTTTCTATATATGATTTGCAACTAATTAAGCTCCCTTATGGGAAGACTCTTTATCTAAATCTATTGAATGTTTTATTCTTTGAACTAAGGTAGGCTAACTTTTATTTATTTATTTATTTATTTTAGTATGGTGTTTTCATTTTTTTTTTTTTTTAGGTTTGATGATGCACAACTTTTGCTTTGCTAGAATTCAAACTTGCAAGTGCTAACAACCAAGGAAGTCCTTAGTATCCTTTTTCTTTTATTTCTTAATTTTTCTTTTATCTCTTTTCTTTCTCCTATGTGTGCTTACTTTGGAAAGGCATTGGGGACAATGTCTTAAATAAGTGTGGGGAAGGGATATAAAGATAGAAGAAATTAGGTTCTGAATTATTTATGTATCTTATGCTCTTGTTGATGAAATTTTCCCCCATTTACAAGTTTACAATTGAACTTTAATCTTGATTTTTTATTATTGAAAAGTGGAAACCTTGAATTTATACTCATTAAAATGTAAAAGTAGCATTCTTGTACACACATATGTAAAAGTAGTGATTTTGTGTGCCTTACTCACCTATTGTTGGGCTTGGCATACTTAGCTAGAGTTTTAGAATGAAATCCAAGTAAGGTAGATGTATTTGTTGTTTAATAGCCGAATTTAGAGCTATAAAGTAATTAGAAATTCTTAGTTTCAAGTGAACTACTTGTGTTTTTAAGCTCACTAGATTGTATATTTAATATTCAATCATTTTGAGAGCTCTTTCAACCTTTGTGAAAGGGGTATGAGAAATTGCTAACTTGGTAATTTTTCTTAAAACAGTCTATTTGAAAATAATAAATATCAATATTGAGTCCCTATGTGTTAAGGTGAGAAAGGTTCGATGGGATCCTTTTAAAACCTAGTCACCTAAGGTCGTCTGTCTTAAGATCGACCATCTAATGAAATTACCATAACTTTAAGGGATATCAAAAAGACAAGTTTATCGAGTCTTGTAACTTGAGTAAATAAGCCCGTAGGGACGCTCTCCATTAAGGGAATAACGTCTATTAACTTGGGTGATGAGCCCGAGATTATCGGCTAAAAGCTCGTTACATAGGTTACTTCTAAAGAGACTTGAAAAAAAAAAAAGGAAAATAATCATGGGCAATAATAGATGCCATATGCTTTCACTTTTTGTTGTTATACTTTGAAAAATAATTGAATAGTTTATATACTTTTTGGTAAGTGGCAGAATGCAACTAAGCAACTTGGATTTTGTTTGATTTGTGATTTCCTTCATAACTTTGAAAGTGGTTGCTAAATAGTGAGGATATTGGTTTAACTTACTTGGATTAATGTAAAAAGTCTAACTACTGTATACCAAGTACATATGCAATTATGGTAGGTTTTAGTAATAGGTACTAACAAGTCACTAAGAATTAATTGAGTAAAGAATACTACTTGTGATTTGAAGATTATAATGAGTATAATTTATTATAGAGTTTTTCTCTTGTCCTTATTTTGTTTGCTTGAGGACAAGCAAATGTTTAAGTGTGGAGAAGTTCGATAAGTGTTAAAAGAACCTTATTTATAGTATTTATTGAACATGATTTTTTATGAATTTTGTATGAATTTATTAAGAAAAAGATACTTAAGTGCTTAATGCGAAAACGTGGCAAAATATGAGAAAATGTGATTTTCATGTGTGCACAACCTTCAACATGGCCATGCTGATGCTAGTGCTAGAGAGCAAAAAGTGATCAAAATGCATCGTGAAATTATGCCTTGGCTACTACACAAGTGGTGTAGAGAGTAATCCTAAAGCAAGAAATCTGCCCAAAGAAGAAACTGCAGGAATTCCAGAATGCACAACCTTGAGCACAGCCGTGCAAGAGGCCATGTAGAACTTAGAACATCAAAATTTTATGTTTTTCCAGAGTACACAACCCCCAGCACAGGCATGCACTAGGTCGTGCATGTTACCGTATTTCTTATACTATAAATACTCGCTTCATTACAAAAATTAGGAATTTTATTTTATTTTCTCTCATAGCTACTCCAAAAACCCTAGGAGAGCAAAATCACGTAGCTGGAGAGCAAAATCGCTAGAGTATCATCAGAAATCACAAAACGCTTACGAGAATTTATTCTTTTCATCATTAATTATTATTACTTCTCTAGATTTCTCATGATAACTGTAGATTCCATGGAAGAGTAGATTTATATGCCCTGTATCTTGTAAAACTCTAAACCATGTGATTGAATTACTTATTAATTAATTAAAAGCTTATGTCTTTATATCTAATCATGTGTTTTAACTGCTGTGTAATTAATTTATGTACGCGAATTGATTACATGTCTAATTCTTGTTAGATAGAGTGAGGTTTCATCTAATAGGATAGATCTTCATGAATAGCAAGATTGATGTTTCACCTAGAGGTAGGAAGACTTCAATTTTCTACACAAAGATTTAATCTTTATTTGGGAATTGTGAGCTTAATGAAATCTTATAAGGAGATAGTGAGGGAAAGGTCTCCACTATTCCGTATAAGGTTATTAATTAATTAACTCGAGGGAGTAATTAGTTTAATTGAGAATTCCTGCAATGCAAAGTATAAATAATTAATTAATCAAAACCTTATTATAAGAAAGCTAGGGTTTAGAGTGGATCAAGATGAAGGGTATGTCTTTGTGATTGAATTCATTTATTACAGCAATTATAATTAATCTTAGAGTTATTAGATTAGTTAATTAGTAATTTAATTTATTTTTCTTATATTAAAATTTAAACTAAATAGCAAAAAAACGGTAATACTAGTACTTGTTTCTAAGATTCTTGAGGACAACACACATTGTAATCTACACTACATTAGATAGGTGCACTTACCTAACTAGGTCGTTAGATTTTTTTCAGTTTATAAATTTGTAATTTGACATGATCGAATAAACAACCCATCAATGGCAATGGTGCTCTCATTAAAATCATTGATTGACAAAACTATTCACGTAAAAATTAAACCCTTTTTACCTTTATAGACTCTATTATATATATTTATAACAAAAGGAAAACCATTTTTAAGTCTTAGGTTTGTGAAGAAAAAACTAATTAAATATATTAGTAGTGTATTACACGTGAGAGCGAGGTAGTAAGGTTATTTTGATATCTATCTATAATAAAGGGGATGGACTAGCATTGGTGCATTATGAAATATTTAAAGCAATTCTATAAATAAATAAATAAATAATGGAAGTTATAACTAGAGAAGTTATCGGGGGAAATCAAAAGGGATAGGTGATTTTAGAGAAGTGGGTTTACGAAGAAGTTATATGAGGAAAGTAGTTATTTAGTTTGATAGAGATGTGTTCACTCTTCCTTGATAAATGACTATTATGTTAGAAAAAAAAAAGAGCACTTTTGGAATAATCTTATAAGCAATTTATTTATTTAATTATTTACCATATTTTAGCATTTATAATGTAGGTACGATATCTGCTAGTATGCATGTGTGTGTGTAACAGATATTATTACAACCATACAAGATTACATTAATCTATGTATTATATGTCAATAAATAAATACATATATACATATATGTAATGCTATATACTATATAGCTTATATGTATATGTATCATAATATAACAAAACATATATAATAAATGCAATGTTATACTAAACTACCATATATGGAAACACAAATCAAATGCCCCTATAGTCATTTTAAAAGAAAGGGCATTATGGTAATCATCCGCTTTCTTAATTCTAAGGCTAACTTGTTGTTAGCAAAAGCTAATAAAAACTTAGAAGCCTCTCAGTCTCATCTTGTAGCCACTGACCTACAAGAAGCCCTAAAGCCTTTCTTCCTTAGCTAGGGCTTTGGCATCGGTGGTGAGCAAGAGATCTCTAAGAATTTAGTTAAGGTTTTCTCTCTTTTCGATTCTTTCAATTTCTCTTTTTTGCTAAAGGATTAATAGATTTTAATCTCAAGATATTATTATTGTTGTAGAGAACAAGAATCGAACAATGTGATAAGAACATCCAATTAAGGTAAGTTATCATTTATTTTCTTGTTTTGATTTTCTTAATCAATCGAAAATAATTCCTTTATAATCCTAAGAAAGGATTTCAACAAAAACATTAAGATTTTACAATTTATCTAAAGGACATTGATTTTTCAAAGGACTCTAAGATAATCTCCTCATTTTTCTTTTCTCTTTTCCCTAAACCTTAACTTTAGATCCATAAAAGTTTATCGCTTATGGGTTTAGATGAAACCTACGATTAAATCATTGTATAAGTTATGATCATATAATAAGATTAGTGTTTTTTATGCTTAAATTAGTTTTTAATCAAGGAACAAGTGTTTGGAAGCTTAAATTTTGCATAAATTTGACTTAAGAGCACAACACAAGGCAAAAACCCCTTGAGATTTTGATTAATTGACCTAAAAAGAGGTCAATTGAGACCTCCGTGCAAGGAAATGGTCGATCAACTTGAACTAGATATCAAGTGGCCTCTATCTAAACTAGCAGTCAATTGGCCTATTAAGCTTATTCAACCCCATTGATCCTCTTTTGTTCAATTTTTGAGGAGTGTAAGACCTATTAAATGCATTCTATAAGCTCTAGTCAAAGCATGAGTGAGAAAAACCTAGCTCTAAACTTAATAGTTACAATTGTTGAAAAGAATTGAGTTAAATCTTGTGCATTAGATTATAGGTGTTGTTAATTCCAAGCCTTTGTCGAACAATTGAGCTAGACAACATGTATATGGCTATCTGATGATATGGTCCCAAGATCACTAAGAACAAGTTTATGTAGATCTTGACACATTGTAAAAACTAACATAGAACCATATTTATTATTTAATGTGACCCTAGTGTTAAGTATCTCAAGAACCTTAGTATTAATTAATGAAACTTGATTTTAACACTTTGATTAAGCAAATTCAAGAACTTTGGTGTAGATGATTGTGACCTATTGAATTATGTTAATCAAATAACCTTGGTATAGCATATGAACATGATAAGAACTATGAATTCTTGTAAAATTCGATAGTTTGCAAAAGAACCTAAAGAAGAGATATTAATTCTCTCAAGAAATTTCAATAATATCTAAAAAGGTTGTTCAAGAATACAAATAAGACTATTTATATGTTTCAAGAAAACCTTACTAATTAAAAGATAAATAAAATAAGTAAATAATTGCCAAATCCAAAAACAAATATTCAATCAATAACATATCTACAAAGATGGCGATTAAGGATTTAATAAAGATCCAATTGTTATACTCTCATGTGGGAGATTGATACTTGGTCTTGAATTTTATCTCCAGTTGTATTGATGTCATATGAAATCAATTGCAAAACTTTAACAACTTTAGTTGATATTTATCTATGATTCACATTAGTAAGAAAATGTTAATAATTGTTGAACAAAATTAATGATAGATGGACATTTTGCTTGTGTAAATGGAATATCTTGGCTAAATAATTCATTTAAGTGGTTGAATGTTAAAATAGATGTGGTTGACCGATCAGTAAAAGCAATTCACTTGGCGGCTATTAATTATACCTCTTGGTTACATAAATAATGTTAGACGAAGACTCGCATTTAATTGCAATTCATGATTGATGACTTACAGAATAGATCGATTCAATTGTGACTTGTGGTTAGTTCCATATCCAAAATTTTCTGCTCCACTTGAGCCATCGATAAATTAACTAAAATTCAATCTGGTTCTAATGTTGTCTCTGAATAATTTCCAATAGTCTTCATTAATTTCACTCATAAAACCATTTAATGAGCCTGTCACTTTTGGACTTCCATCATTGTTATTGTTGGCTATGTGTAGTAGGATAGTGGAATTGGGCTTAAATATATTTGATTTAATTAAATGTTATGTTGTGTTATACATGGCCACATAAAACTGTATGAGGCAACCTTGGACGAGAGTATAGTGTACTATACATTTTAGATGAAGTGGATAGATTAGGTGTTGAGGTTGTTGTCATGACTTAGTAGGTTGTCGATTTAAGGAAGTTACAACAACCAAGTAATTAGTGAAATAGGATGTATATAATGACATATAGTATTTATAATCTTATATAGCTTTGTGATATTACATACATACATACATACATACATACATACATAATGTTGTGTTATATAATATATAGAATTATAACCTTGTACATACACATATATAATAGTTACTATGCTAACTAAATAAAATTATAAATGTTATATCATACACATACATACATGTAAGCTATTATGTTAACTATATAAAATTATAAATATCATACTTTTAAGTTACATGCCTTTACTGATAGAAATCTCGAATTACTCTAAAATCAATCGATATGTGTTTTAGGGTTTTGTGTTTATAAGTAAGAAAAAAGATATTTCTATGTGATTTTAGGGTCTTATCAACTAAAAATAAAGGGATATGATCATAATCTATATTAGATATTAAGCACATATTGAAGCAAGTTGGTTTGTGATTGAATAATAGATTCATATTATCTACAGCCTATGAAGCTATCAATTCAATATGATTTATGAATCATAATAACCAAGGTTCACCACAATCAATAAGAACTCAATGTGGTTGAAGTTGATTGGCCACAGGCAAGAGTTGATTAATCATGACCTTGGGTCGATAAGAACTCAATGTGGTTGATTTGGGTTTAAGCAAATAAAGAATTGACTCACAATTTATGATTTAGTTTAATTTGAAGAGAGATTAAGTCCAACTAGATTCACTCTTGAATTGTTAATGTAATGTTGTAAATACTAGTACTAAAAAATTATCTGAAGGTGAACAAATAAGATTATATTTTTAAATATTTATCCAAGTCCGCACATGCACTAATTTTAATGGTCATATACCTCCATAATTTAGTATGGCAGGTATCTCAACAGGTTAGATTTAACAAAATGAACCAATTAACCCAAGGTTAGGTTGATTTTCTCCCATCTCAATTAATAAGCAGATAATATGCTCAAGTCCATTGAACTTGCAAGTTAGAGTTGGCTATCCCATCATAGGTCGAATTAGTCCACTTACCTTTGTTTTTCAAGGGTTAAAGTGGAATACCCCACTTAACCTATTAAACACATTAGAGTAAGCTAACTTGCATTTTAGTCTCACTAATCCACTATATCACTTTACTTTGTTAATCATCATTCCTTCATATTACATCTTAAAATTGATAGAAAATAGTTTTGTATTTGATAACTTCTATAAAACTAAAGATTTGATTATGTATTATATTAAATTATTTAAAAAGATATATTTATCTTTTAAAAGGTTAGTGGGTTGGTCTATTTAATACAACAAGGAAAGTTGGGCTACCTAACTTACCAATCCATGATGGGCCATTTTAGGCTGAAAATTTTGAACTCCATTAGTTTCATGGGTCAAAGTAAACTAGCCTATTTAACCTTGAAACCTATAATTGATTGAGCTTAGCTTAACAATTTAGGTTGTTTACACCAGTTTTGTCAAATCCAGGTTAACCCCTATGGTTCGACCTAATTCGATTTTCAGTCAAATCAGGTTTTCCCCTTAATCCTTGACTCTCTCACATATCCCGATCAACCAGCCGGACTAAGTCTGATAACATTTATTTGCACAACTCCGTAACTCTTATCCTACCACTAATGGACAAATAGAGGAAATATGCTGTAGAAATATTCTTTACATATTCTTTACCATTGTAAATATTTTCTTCCTATTTTTGGAACCAATTACGTTCCTAATTTATAGCAAGGAATTGGTCATCTGTTACCTTTTTTAGTGTAGGTTTCACATTGCTCTTCTTGTTATATATTGCTCTCCTATTGTAATCTCAAAAAAACTATGAATAATATATATTCATTGAAATTCTCTCATCTCTATTTTCATGTTGGTATCAGAGCGAGGTTGATCTAAATCATTGATCTGAAATGCTGTTGCGAATAAATGGATGATAAATCTGAATCTTCAAAGAACAATTATGTTCCAGTTATAGTGCAATCTGAAGGGGCGTTTAACGCTGGCATTACTTTGACTGAATCAAATTATGATGTTTGGTCACAGTTAATGGAGATGCACATTGCGGAAAGAGAAAAGCTCTCTTATATACGTGGGAAACCAACACCACCCAAAGAATCTGAAGAAGGATACTAGAAGTGGTATGCTGAAAACCAGAAAGTTAAGAGATGGTTGCTAATATCAATGACTCTTGATATTATGAAACGCTATGTCCGGTTGCCTACTGCTTATGCAATTTGGACAGCGTTGGCGAAAGCGTTCTATGATGGGAATGATGAATTGCAGATTTTTGCATTGAATCAAAAGGCCTTTGGAGCTAAGCAGAATGAAAGGTCACTTTCAGAATATTATGGTGAACTCACTGAGATTTTTCAAGAACTCGATCATCGAGACAAAGTTTTCATGAGGGATCCTGATGATGTTGAAATATACAGAAAGTCCATTGAAAGATTGAGGGTGCACATATTTTTGGCTGGACTTGATGACCTCTTTGAACAAGTCCGTGGAGATATTTTGCGAAAGGAGTCCATTCCCAGTCTTGAAGAATGTTATGCCTTGATCCGACGGGAGGCTAATCGAAAAATCACATTCAAAGGAGAATATGAAACTATGGAAACTGCAGCTATGATTGCCAGAAATAAACAAAGAGGTAATCGAAGCACTAATAAATCAGCATACAAATGTGCACACTGCAATGAATCTGGACATACAAAAGAACGTTGCTATGAGTTGGTGGGGTATCCAGATTGGTGGGATCATAACAAATCTCGAAAGAAGAACATAAAGAAAGGTCAACCTACTGCTGCAGCTGTTGAAGCGAAAGCAACGAATGAAAGTGAACAAATGCATTCAGTGATGATAGCCGAGGCAGGTAATGGTGGTAAGTCCTTTTATGCTTCTTCACCTGTTAGTAATAACACATGGATAATTGATTCTGATGCCACCAATCATATGACATTTGATTCTAACCAAATTGATAAAATTAAACCCTCCTCACAAAATTTTGTTACAACTGCTAATGGTGATGAAGTTCCTATTGTTGGTGAAGGATCTTTAAAAGTTACAGAATTTTTACATTTAGATTCTGTTCTTATTGTTCCTTCCATTGGATATAACCTCTTGTCTGTTTCTCAAATTACAACTGCCTTATCTTGCATTATTGTTTTTTGGCCTAATTTTTGTTTGTTTAAGGACATCCAAACAAAACAGACGATTGGTTGTGGTACTAAGCATGGGAATTTATACTACCTGGATTTGAAAACAACAATTTCAGATAAATTACGTCAAGCTCTTGCAGTGAATGGAGGCAATTCTGCTAGCCATCAAAATGAAATCTGGTTACAACACCAAAGATTGGGACATGCTTCTTTTGGATACTTGAAGAAACTATTTCCTAGTTTGTTTGAGAAAATTGATATTTCCAGTATGCATTGTGATGTATGTGAACTTGCAAAGAGTCATAGAACCTCTTTTTTACCAGTATTGAATAAAAGTCCATCTCCATTTATGATTATTCACTCCGATGTATGGGGACCATCTAAAATTCATACATTAGGGGGGTCTCGTTGGTTTGTTACTTTTATAGATGATTGCAATAGAATGACATGGCCGTGGTTAATGAAATCTAAGAGTGAGGTGAATATCTTATTTCAAAGGTTTTGCAGAATAATCAAGACTCAATATAATGCACAAGTTCAGATCCTCCGTAGTGATAATGGTGGTGAGTATAAAAACTTGGAGATAAAAAATTATTTAGACACACAAGGCATCTTGCATCAAACCACATGTGTTGATACGCCCCAACAGAATGGCGTAGCAGAGCGAAAAAATCGACATCTTCTTGAAGTGGTTCGTGCTCTATTAATCCAAGCTCATATGCCTTTTTCTTATTGGGGAGAAGCTTTGTGTGCTGCAGTTTACTTAATTAATAGGACTCCCTCACGAGTTCTTGATTTTCAAACACCATTACACACTTTGTGCATGACTATGAGCTGTCCACCTATATCAAGTCTTCCTCTCCGAGTGTTTGGATGTGTTGTCTTTGTACATATTCATAAGCAACAACGCCATAAATTAGCTCCTCGAGCTTTGAGATGTGTGTTCCTTGGAAATGCTATACAACAAAAAGGATACAAATGCTATCATCCTCCCACTAAACAGATGTTTGTTACAGTAGATGCAGTTTTTCATGAGGAAAAAATGTATTTTGCTCAGCCTGAATTTCAGGGGAAGAATTTCCAGGAGGACATCATGACACTTGATTATGAACTTCAGGAGTACTACAGGATTGATCCTATAAATGAACCTGGAAAATCTTCTGCACAACTTGAAGAATTTGTTGAACAACAGTCTGAAGACGTGACTGGAGACTTGACTACTACAGAATTGCCACATGAAGATATGGGTAGAGAAGCAATTGGAGAAAATGATGTCCCAAATGTACCACACCAATCGTCTATTTTGGATGCTTCTAACATGCAAGTTGAACCTATCCGGAAACAATTGCTTGAACGTTCCACTAGAGGTATTCCTAAACCAACTTATGAACCTTCTTTTTCTAGTAAAGTTAAATACCCCATGAATAACTATGTTTCAACTCATAATTTGTCAGAATCAAATAAGGCATTTATAAATCAATTATCTTCTGTAGTTATTCCTAACAATGAATAGGAAGCGTTAGCTGATCCGAGGTGGAAAGCAGCAATAAATGAAGAAATGGAGTCACTAAAAAAAAATGGAACGTGGGAATTTGTTGATTGTCCACCAGGAAAGAAACCAGTAGGATGTCGTTGGGTATTCACTGTCAAATATCGAGCTGATGGTACAATTGAACGCTTTAAAGCACGATTGGTTGCTAAAGGATATACTCAAACCTATGGAGTTGATTATAAAGAGACTTTTGCTCCTGTTGCCAAAATCAACACAGTACGAGTATTGTTGTCGCTAGCAACTAATTTGGATTGGCCTCTGCATCAGTTTGATGTGAAGAATGCTTTTTTGCATGGTGAACTAAATGAGGAGATTTATATGGAGCTTCCACCAGGATATGCGATGCATGAAAGAGTGACTGGAAAAGTGTGCAAATTAAAAAGGGCGTTATATGGATTAAAGCAGTCCCCAAGAGCCTGGTTTGGAAGATTCACAAAGTCAATGATTGTTTTTGGATACCGTCAAAGCAATTCAGACCATACATTATTTCTGAAAAGAGTGGAGGATAAAGTCACAGCTCTCATTGTATATGTTGATGATATGGTTATAACTGGTAATGACCCTGATGAGGTAAAAGCTCTAAGAGAATACTTGTCAAAAGAATTTGAGATGAAGGATATGGGCTATTTGAAATATTTCCTTGGAATAGAAGTCTCAAGATCAAAGGAAGGAATTTTCTTATCTCAAAGAAAGTATATTCTAGATTTATTGAAGGAAACAGGAATGTCAGGTTGTCAACCTGTTAATACACCAGTTGAAGAAGGATTGAAACTATGCATAGAAGAAGGTCAAATTCCTGTTGTAAAGGAAGATATCAAAGGCTTGTTGGGAGACTAATGTATTTGGCTCACACAAGACCTGATCTAGCATATGCCTTGATTATTGTCAGCCAATTCATGCATAATCCTGGAGAGAAACATATGTAGGCAGTCGTGAGAATATTGAGATACTTGAAGTTTTCACCTGGAAGAGGTATTTTGTTCAAGAAAAATGCAACTATAGAAGATATTGTTGTATATACTGATGCTGATTGGGCTGGAGCATTAGTAGATAGGAGATCTACATCTGGTTACTTTACATTCGTAGGAGGTAATCTTGTTACCTGGAGGAGCAAGAAACAACATGTGGTTTCTCGCTCAAGTGCAGAAGCTGAATATAGAGGAATTGCACTTGGATTATGTGAAGCTATATGGCTGAAATTGTTACTACAAGACCTGGGTTATCCTTTACAGCATCCAATTCAGTTGTACTGTGATAATAAGGCTGCTCGTGATATAGCTCACAATCCAGTCCAGCATAATAGAACTAAACATGTTGAAGTTGATAGATTCTTTATCAAGGAGAAGCTGGATAATGAAACTTTGGAGTTACCTCAGATACGATCAGAAGACCAATTGGCAGATGTTTTAACTAAGGCAGTAACTAGTCGTGATTTTCTGAGATGGATTGACAAGTTGGGCATACATGATATCTATGCACCAACTTGAGGGGGTGTGTAGAAATATTCTTTACATATTCTTTACCATTGTAAATATTTTCTTCCTATTTTTGGAACCAATTACGTTTCTGATTTGTAGCAAGGAATTGATCATCTGTTACCTTTTTTAGTGTAGATTTCACATTGCTCTTCTTGTTATATATTGCTCTCCTGTTGTAATCTCAAAAAAACTATGAATAATATATATTCATTGAAATTCTCTCATCTCTATTTTCATGTTATGCAACCTTCACAAACTCTTATCATATTCAAAATTTTGTGCATAAGATAAAAATTTTTCCCTTTACAAAGATCATTATGAAATTCATATTACACCATCGAATCGTATTGAACTTGTGGAAGGTTTGGTTGTTAATCTACTTAGTTTGTATAAGTAAATGCAATAATCCTTCTATTTTATAGGTTTTTTTGGATACTATAATAAACATATTTCCAATTTTGTGGTCATATGAAATTTGAAGTTTAGTTGATACAATCTGCTCTTTAAGGATGGATTATAAGTGATGCATAAGTAAAGAAATGCATATATTGTGATGTATATATTATATATTTCCCTGCTTACACTTCAATTTCACAACAAATTGATAATATCGTAATGTAAAGTATAATATCCATATCATCGTACGTAGTAATCTCAATTATTGTATTAAGTACAAGATGAACTAGACATTAGACGTGATTCTTGATGGAAGAGCCATATCCAGTTTGATCATCATGGTATTTTGACCAAAGCATCACTCCTCCATATTTAAATGAACCTTTAATTGCAGGAAGAACTTGTGAAGTAAGATTCGAAATCAGGATAATCAGCGCTGCAGGCAATCCCAGAAAGATCTTCGTTGCGGGAATGGTCGAAGTCCATTGCTTCCAAGCGTTCTCCAAATTTCCTAAGCTTCCCGAACTGTCTTGGCAAGGTGGATTGTTGTGAAATTGGACCCAAACATAGTCAAACAGACCCGTCTTGAGGGCACCTCCGGTCCAAGCATCAGGAAATGGACGCTGAGGCGCCGCGGTTAAGTACGCTTTCTTACCCTTAATGCTATATGCAGATAAGTATTGTGCAAGATCATCCCAGTGGTCCGTTGTTCCTCCTTGATCAATGGCGACATCAGTTCCATCCAGGATCGCGTCGCCTAGCGGACAAGAAGGGAAATTTGCCCCTAAGAAGTTGTCCCAAAGGAAATCGCAACTTGTCTAGCATCTTCTTTAGAGGTGAGGTAGTAACCCCCCGCACCTCCTTCAATTGAGAGCATGACCATGATGCCTTTGGCTTTACAGGACTTGATATCCGAGCTCAAACCAGTGCAGCCATTAGTGTATGGATCGCAATGACCCGCAAGGTTGGTTGATCGTCGGTGTTTGGCCATTGCCAAAAGTTGGAAGAAAGGCTATGTTGACAAAATCGTAGTTGTCGATTGCACTAGTCTCTACTAGGGTACCTTCATTCCCATTCTGGCCCCAATGTACGGCAATACCACCAGCATAAGTGGCAACCAATGAACCTAGAAGTAAGAGGCAAAAACTAGGAACATTGTAGCTTTGAGCACCACATTGCACAGATTTAAGAAAATAGCTTTTCCTTTTTGTGCCGTAAGTGGATCTAAGCTCCAAAGGATTTTACAGGAGAACAACGTTGTGATACTATGGAAAACCGCGTGGCTTGGAGGTCACTTAGTATAACTAGATGAATATCATAGTTTATGAACTATGAATAACGTAGACGGTAGATGATCCACAAGGGGAATTTTGTCTACTATTTTGACGTCTTTTTCGATTCTCTCTTTCGTTCATTTCTATTTTTGAATGGTAGAAACATCAGGATTCATGTCCAACCTCTAATGGAAATTTCTCAGATCTAAATTTATTTGAGAGTGGATTGCAATCCTAATAAAGCTGTTTCATGCGGAGGTTTCTATGTTTGCCATCCCTAGAGGGAAGTCCTTAGCAAGGCATCTATAGGTGATAGATTTCTTGCATATTCACTTAAAGAGAATAGCTATTCTATTCCCTCTTATTTCATATAATATTGCTATTACGGTGTTCAATTCATCAAATAGCAATTACTAATAAATTGCTATGACCAAAAACATTGAATAGCAATTCATAATCATGCCAATCTATGACTTGCTATTCAATAGCTCATTTGCTATTTTTACTATAAATGCTTTTTCATATTAAATTATGTTAGTTCTATAATGGTTATGAAAAAGAAAAAAATGATAGAGATCTTAGAGGTATAATTGATAATTTATTTTTTATCTATATCTCATTCATTATTCATTTTTATGTCAACTAAATAAAGTAATAGACCTATAATAGTTATTACACGTCTATTTAATTCCTATTTAATAGCAATTCAATCTTCCTTTATTCCATTAAGCAAAGTGAACGGGACCGCTCATGTCGAGTTCCTTCTCATTATGATGAGTCTTTCACTTTTTTATGATACTTACAAAATATCATAAAAAGCTGCCATAATTTTTTTATTGTTAGTTTTGTTTAAAATTTGTATTATGAGTTTTGTAAATAATATAAATAAATTTTGAAGACCTCTTTTCAAAAAGCTTAGAATAAAGCTGAAAAATCTTTAAGAAAAAAAGATCCTTAAGGTGTTGACATAAATGGGGTTGTATGTATTGGTATTGTTTATAATAAGTATTTTTGTAACTTTTCAATATTGATTATACGGTTTTATTAAAAAAAAAAAAAAGTTCAAAAGTTTCTTTTTTTTTAGTCTCTTGACAAATACATGGAGTACTATTCTCATTTTCCTTCCCAATTAGGTTATGATAAATTCTTTTTTAATTTCCCAATTGATCATGATAATTTTCTGTTGACTTTTCAAGTCAAATTTCAGCTTCCAACTATCCGTACTAGACAAGCTTACAAAAATAATCAAGCTCAAGTCTCTCATAAGTTTTAAACCAATCTCAATCTAGACTTAGTCCATATATATATATATATATAGACATGCTTAGTCGAAGTAAACTAGAGCTCACCTAGTATTGTCACTCGTACCAGGCTCTAAACTACGAAATTCAACCTTGTTGAAGGCTGAGCTTAATTTGAGTCCTGAAATTTCAAATGAGACTTCAAATTGACCTTGTTATTGATGCCGTTCCACTTGATTGAGAAGAATATGGAAGACGCATATCCTACCCATTGAGAGTCTTTAGATCATCATATTGATTAGTAAGTTTTTGGACGTTAGAATCCAATATTCCGAAGAAAGAACAGAAATCATACATCTGTTGATAATGAGTTTGAACTCAGATCCATGAGGAGTGGTGAATTTTACAGATCCAAAGACCGAAATCCCTTCGTTTATGTTGGAGTTGGACCAAATCCATACGAGAAATTTCTGATTGAAATACGTGGATTTCAATCAGCAAGTGTCACAAGATTCAGAGACTTTCCTACTCCATGAAAGAGCTATATGCGCAAAAATCAGAAATGAAAAACATGGAGTAAAAAACAGGACAAACTTGATGAATCGTCGCATCCCGAGTACACGAATGTTCAATCTACGACACAGAATTCAGGTAATCCCCCACTGCTCGAGACAGCTGTGTGCTGAAAGTGTGAAATGACAAGCATAAATGTTTGCAGTTGAAAAAAAAAAGGTAATATTCTGATTAAAAGACATTCCATCTTACAAATCTGCACAAGATCAACCGTGCTAGACAGGTAGTTCGGTGCAGTTACGGATATCCAAAACGCAACGAAGACATTCAACGAGTTGTCAGCAATTGACAACATATCGATCTCTAAAACAAAGATCCTCTGCTACAAAATAAGGCTCAACCTGTCTTAAATCTTCAATATTATTCTTCTTTCGAAAGAATTTCTTTGTAAAATTTCTTTTAATTCAATTACATATATGGAAGAGACTCCAGATCCTACAACAATGCTGAATTCATTTCAGAGAATTCTGTCCTGAAGATCGTTCAACAGAGTTGATGCGAAGGAGCTAAGCTTCTTTCCTGTCTCACCCGCCATGTTCTTGAGGGAAGATATATCTTGATGAGCCTGAGGATGAAACAAACTTAAATCACCCCAAGGAATACGTGCAAACGAAAGAAAACCAAATGGATAGGAAGTTAAACAAGGCTGAAAACCACTTGGATCTTTCAGTTGAATAAATACAACACTAGACATGCTATTGCAAGAAAACCACCTGAAATGTAAGACGGTTAATAAGATCACTCGCAGAGACATCAATTGAGGGGTCAGTATCATGACCAAATAGATCTGCACTCGAGATGGCTGATGAGCTCTGTAGGAATGCAACAAGAATATTATCACAAAAATGTGGAGAGAAAAGCGCTTCTTCAAGATCAATTACTGAATCATTAATAATGTTCTTGAATCTTGCAATAGTTGAGTTGCTAAACATCTAGAGCAATTACCAGTCTTGAAAGCAGCACTAGCAAACAAAAACCAACTCAAATAATGAAATCTCACACAAAAATACAATGACGAGTCAAGAAATTATCAAACAGAACCAACTAATAAATAAAAGTTAGGAGCTATCTCAATTAACCACCACAAAATAGCTTTAAATCATTGTGAACTTGGTGTAAAACCACAAGCTGTTATACATAAAGGTACTGATCAATTTTCTTTCTAAGAAGTGAAACCACGAAGAAATTTTAAAATATTTTCAGTCGATAATGATTAGAAAATCATTTTTTTTCCCAACGCACTGTTAATGAAAATCAGTCCAGAAAAGCTATTACATCAAAATCAAATGAGTAAATGACTGAAACCTCCCACAGATCTTCATCACCTTTCCTTTCCAGATGGACATCCATATACTCAGGGAGATAAAAATAAAAAAATAAATAATAATAGTTAATGTGAGAGAAAGAGAGAGAGAGATAGAAATAGCCACACTCAAGCCCTGTCAGCCAGAAGCTCCTCATCATATCATATACAAAGAAATACCTCATGAAGGCATTCTACTTCTAAAGCTAATTCTCCATGAATTTGAAACTAGTAACAGAACTCACTGAAACTTAGTACATAATAAGTGATATGATATTGAATTTGCTCCAGCGGTTCTCCCAATTACTAATGTAAGAAATTCATATATGTTGGTACAGCTTACAAATTTGTTGAGCCAAAAGCCTTTCACTTGATGTGTGCATAAAAAAATAAAATAAAAATTAAAAAAAAAACAATCATCAGGTTAACCAAATAAAATATGAAATAATTCACAAAAAGAAAAGGAAAAAAAAAAACCTTGAGTTTGCATTACTAATTAACACTCATAGAAAAATAAGGAGAGTGGGATAATAACAGCTCTCCTTGAGTTGGGTGGGGGGTGGGGTGGGGTGGGTGGTGGAAGAGTGATTAAATACTATATAAAGTCAAAGGTATTATGCAAAGGTTAATCAGGCAATTTTGAATTTTACACCAAAAAATTTTTTTTGGTAAATATTTTACACCAAAACTCCCCCTTCCCGTTAAATAATATAGATAATATATAAACTAAAAACTGGTTCTTTAGATGTTAATGCAACCAAGAACATTTAGCAATAGTTTTTCAATAAGAGTTGCAGGTTCCTTTTATAGGCACGTCAGTTGCAAGTTGCAACCATTAAAAGTCAATAAAACAGATTGTTACATGTAAATGCAACTAAAAGCAAGAAAGAGTTCCCGTAAATTTGTTTTGAAAGGGTACATACCGAAAACTTTTGCAAGGTGACTTGGGCATTCATGTCACCAGCTCTATCTTGATCACCAAAGAATTGAGCCGATGAAATAGACTTTGCAGTTGAAAACTTCTTCCTTGCTTCATCAGATTCCTCAACCTGAAATGAGGAAAATTCGAACTAAGATATGGAATCACTTCAAGAAACACATAAGTAAAATTTTGAACCAGATACCAATTAAAGTGGGCAGAAAAGTACATTAGTAAAAGCAGATGCATATAGCCAATCTCATCAATAAGTAAAGAACTAAAACTGTGCGTGTGGATGAGTGGGGGAAGAAGCAACATAAAGGGACTGATTCATCCAATTCCAACAACCTACAAGCAGGCTGGCAAAAGATTGGCATCAACTAGTTCTCTATAACAATAGCCAATGAACACAATATGATAACACTTGGAAGCAAGATGCTGCTAACAACATACAATTTCATCAGCCATAAAGAGTAACCATTGCTATCTGACTTACCTGCACTTTTGAGGAGTTAGAACTTCCTTTCTTCTGGAAGCCTCCATCCATTCCAAATTCAGCAAAGAAGTTTGATGACTTTGGAGGAGCTACATGACTAATCACATGTGTGCCGCCAGATGTAACCTCAGCAGATGGAACATTCTCTACATACTCAAAGCGAGATGCAACAGATGGGCTTGCCAAGGAATTATTGCTAGCTGGAGCAGGAATTGGAGGAGCAGGTTCTTCAGGCTTTTGATCATAAAGATCTTCATTTGGCTGAACATGATAACTCAAATATAAGATCAAACACATTCAAAATTGACCAAATAATCCACGCAAATCTAAGAGCTTCGACATATACTGCATTTATCAACACTAACCCTTTTAGTCAGCTTTCGAGCACCAAGGCCTCCAGTCTTTCCTCCTTTCTTGGCGCCAAGTGGCTTCTTAATGGTTGTGCTTATAACAGAGTGAGATGCTTTTGGTGAAGCAGAAACTTCAGGTGTTTCTGCCTTTCCCAATGTGCTCTCTTTTGGGGCTTCACTAGTCTTTACATCAGGAAGCCCATTCAATCCTTGAGATGACTGAGAAGAAACTGGTGATGATGGCAAGCCAGTTTCTTCCGCCATACTTTTAGCAACTTCTTTTGCAAGTATTTGCCTGTACAATTCAGCAGCTCTTGATGTATATTTGGCCTCAATTTTCCCTCCATCAGTCCAACCATGCTGCTTAAAGAACACATGTGCACGATTGTTTCCCCCAAAACACATTGTTCTCAGCTGCTCTGGACTCCAGGAATCTAAGTTTGTAGACCTGCATATGAAATGTATAAGTTATCCAGCCAATAATTGCATAGTGAGGGACAAAGCAGGAGACACGATAAAAAAGGCTATGAGCTACAATTGTTTTTCCTTTTTCATTAAGACTCCCTACTATACAGTAATCAATGCATATGCATGACCCTCCATAGCATGCATATTGGCATATGATACGAAAAAGAAGTACGATCTAACCTGAACAGGATCGATATCAAATGACTCAAAACTTTCTAGACAATGATGTGACCACACACCATGCATTTGTACTAGTGGGATACAAGTCATACCAAGTTACAAACTCAGAGAAAGGAACTTTCCCAGCAGACATGGGCCAGATACATCCTGCACATATGACTTATCCAAGACACTCTCATGATAACTTGCGTGAGGTCAGAGGTTCAAATCCCACCAAGAACACTTCTTGGAGTTACCTACATAGCACAAGCCATTCTTTGTATGGGTTTTGTAGGGTGGTTCACGTACCAGAAAGTAACTGATCATACTATAGGTATGAACCTTTGTTACCCAAAAAAAAAGATGTGATTCTTGAAGGTTCTGATGGCGAAAGCCCATCAAGACCCTCCTTCCCTCTTCTCTCTCCTTGTTCCTGTTCTTACTCTCATTTTCTTTATTTTTTATTCCTTATTTCTCACATATATGTTGTGTTTGGTTTACTAAAATGGAACAACACTAGAAAAGAACAGCAACTTCTCTAATGTTATGCTGTTTTAAAATCAGGGATATTTTTGGAATAAAATGTACGTTCCATAAATAATAGCAATTTCCTAGGTGAAGAAAGGAAATCCTTAATTATTTCATATTATATGGAATAAACATTACTTATAATATAGTTTTTTACAAACCAAACAGGGAAACAACTATTTCACAAATAATAAAGGCTTAGTGACGATTTTTTTCCATTAAACCAAATATAGCGATGGTCTTGTCAATTTGAAGCACATTTTATCCTAATTCCTTAAGGCCTTATTTTGCTCTTCCCCGCCCACCCCCCCCCCCCCCCCCATGAAATCCAATTAGAGTGATCCTTTTTTTGATAGAGTTTAGCATATTATGAGGGTAATGACATTTAAGACATGAATTATGGGTCATGGTTCCCAATTCCTTGAAATCCTAATAACAAGCAAGAGAGAACAAACAAAATTCAAGAATTCGGGAGCTTTTTCATCATTACCCAACAATATGGCCAAGCCAGTGATAAATTGGAGTACTTAGCATCCTATTCCATGTTATAAACCAAACAAGGTCTTACCATTAAAGGTTATCTTCTGTTTTTAACAGCCTAAACTAGATTTGGCTTAAAATATAACTAAATAAAGAAAAACACAAGAAAATATTGCAGCAGCCACCTAACCAAAGTTTCCTAAAAAAAAATCCCAGAGAGAGTTGCAGTTTCTGAAAGAAAAAGCAGTGAATGGTGGGAAGAAAAATACACAACATAAGGCCATAGACAAGTCAAATACAAAAAAGCAGGGGGGGGGGAAAAGCAAAAAGAAAACAATTGGTTAAACCAACAGTTCCTAATTGGACACTATTATCAAAAAGATATGAGCATTCAAACCATGGATGGCATCACATCATTTCACTTAAAAGAGAAATAGTAAGATGAAAAGTTGGAGAGCTTTCAACACATGTTGTAGAATAGCTAAAACTATATACATGTTAAAACCCATTACGGATTCAGGATGAAACTAGTTTAGCAGTAGACACCATACCTGTAATCAAGAGAACCACACTAGAGTCAGATAATATCTGACAATCATTCCTTATTTTGATCCTTGTTTTGAAGGGTCAAGGGTCGCATGTAATCCCATATGCTCATTATTACAAACTACTTAATTACCAAAAAGGTAATGCCTAGTGCTGCCACTTCAAAATCGCATCTGATCTCAAAGGCCCATACTGACTAGGACATATGGAGTTAGGTGACTAACAAATCCAGGGATATTTCATTATTTCAGTTACTATCACACTGAATTGAGGAAACCAACACAGTAACGCATTTCATGGAAAAACATTTGAGTAATAATATAATTCAACATATTAATCTAACAAGACTAATAATGAAATGAACTACTCATGAATTGTTACTATCAAACACCTAATGATGCCAAAACAAGATCCCAAAAGGCTAATGACATAACCGAAAAAAGTTTTTCGGTTCCAAATGGTGTCGCTATTCCTGCCACCGAGTATGAGAGAAAAGCTAACGCTTGATGCGTATCAATATTTTTCATAAAGGGCAGCATATAATTGGCAGAGTCATGGATAGAGCAGCATTTGCAGACGGGGGAAACTTGTTTTGCTGTTCAAGATAAGATCACACCATTAACCACCAAATTAATCAAAAAGAGGATGGAATTTCACCTGACAAAACTGATATGAACACCGAGGCTACGATGAACTGCGGAGCAATCGATGCAGAGAAAGATCCCATAAGTCACCGAAGCCCAAGTAGGGTTCTTTGCATTACAATCGAAACACATCTAAAAAAATTCCGAAAAGTAAAAAGTTGATGAATGAGACCCGAAAAAGAGAACGAAAATTTCAGATCGGAGTCAGATCAAAACAAAACAAACCCAATATACCCAATCGGATAAATTACAAGAATCAAATGTAAAATTCGAACCTTGTTCTCAGATTTGGCTTTCAGTTTCCTGAAAACCAAGTTCTTGTCCGTAAAATTTTCGGACGCCATGTGCCAGACAGAGCAAGAAACACAAGATCTAGGATTCGGAGGAGGAAAAAATGAAGATGGTAAGAGAGAAATTTAGGGTTGCGAATCAAGAAATTTTTTCCTGCTCGGAAGTGATTTCGAATTTGGGTACCTTATTTTTGCAATCAAAGCAATCAATCGGTGTAAATTTCTAATAATTTTATTGATTTCGTTTTGCTTTGTGTGTCATAATAAGTGAGTGATGGAAATAGTTTAATGACGAAAATTTCCCTGTTTGTTTAGGGGCAAAATGGGAAAACGGAGCTGGTGGTGTGTAATTGTCTCGGAGAAGTGGTGTGAAAGGACTTCATAGTCCCTCGTACGATCTGGTCGACGGTGGTTTGGTTTGGTTGTGCCGTCGACTGTTAACGGCCGTTGAAAGATGTTGACGGATAGTCAATAAAGAATGTAGAAAATGCAGAGGACCATTATGATATATATGCGGGGATTAACGCATTAACACTCGGTTTGGAAAAGCTCATCATGCGATCAGGAAAAAAAAAAAGTGTAAAATATAAGTAAAACTTTGATAGAAAAATAATGCGATACTTACAGCGACTTTCAGTTTTACCCTTAATTTTATTTAATAATTTCAAAACAAAATAAAAATCAAATGTAGAGACAACTATAATTCAATATTTTTATAATATTTATCATAGCCATAATGCATTTTAGTCATAACAATCTGCTACTTACATCTACTATGATACAATCAGTTTCAAAATGATGAGATAACTAAGACAAAGTAATTTATATAGGAAAAATTATAAGTAATAGGATTAATGTTTGGAATTAAATTCAAATAAAATATCAAACTTTTAAATTGTTAAAATAAATAAATAATGTTATACTATATAGTTAATATAAAATATTAAATTCTCAAATAGTTGATATAGAGAATCAATTACTATCCCATAAACATGGTACGTTAGCTTAATTTAACATTATTATCACAATGTCATAATGTGATCCTCTATTTATACTATATAGTATGATGTTAATTATCTATTTTAACCATTTAAAAATTCAATCCTCTATTTAAACTTAATTTCAAACGTTAATCTTTCCTCTTATAATTTTCTCAATTTACATAAATAAAGCTTTCATTTCAATTACAAACTTTATCACATAGGTCACAAGGGATGACCAACTAAACTAAAACCAACACGTGCTATCCTCATGTTCACAACTCAGATTGTCTGCAATTATCCTACACCAAAATAGATACTAGAATCTATAATCATACCAATGGTAAATACTAGCATACAAAGTCATACAACCCCTTAGTTGCATGAAGAAAAAAAAAATAACCTAAATTAAACTCACAATCTATGTATACCCATATAACTAGCCACAAACATATCAAAGATAATATAATTCCTAACATTACAATGCTATTATACTTCAAAAGAGACTTTAATAAAATGAGCAAATGATGACATCTTAATTAATGGTAAGAGACTCGAATTAAACTGTACGTGACAACAACCAAGGTTATTAAACAAATAAAATACAATGCATGAATAAGCATGTGTTATCCATATGTAGAATTGTGTAATAACCTGAAAAAACCGCAAGTCATGGTTGAAAATTTCAATTCATTTAAGAAACAAGCCACCTAGCCCATCTTACTTAACTCACTATAAGTCGAGTTAGTTCACAAACCTACAAACTAAAAAAAATAAAAACATATATATATAAATATATATATTACATTTTAATGAATTAGTGGGTTGGCTCGTTGTTACACTTTTAATTTTCTGTGATGACGATAGTTCACTATATACCCTATTTAAATAGAATGCATAAAGTTATAATTTTTAAGTGGATTTTTAAACTAGTTTTATGACTTTGAAATCATTTAATTAAAATTTGAAAACATTTAATGGTTTATTTGATTTTGAAAAACATTTT
Organism: Laguncularia racemosa; assembly: GCA_037954665.1. Classification (NCBI taxonomy): domain Eukaryota; kingdom Viridiplantae; phylum Streptophyta; class Magnoliopsida; order Myrtales; family Combretaceae; genus Laguncularia; species Laguncularia racemosa. The sequence continues at coordinate 5,221,837 of JBBMOL010000016.1, forward strand.
AGAAATTGATCAAGTTTTGGAAAATGTGATAGATGCTATGAGAAAGATAACTACATCCTAGGACCTAATAGCCCAAAAAATACAAACATTGATCAACAGGCTATAAAACCACAAGTGACTTCTATAAAGTCTAATACAATACTCAAAACACATTACTAAGTCCAAGTTAAAAACAGGAATCATAATATAATAACAATCATGGAGATCTAAGTTCTCTTACTCATAGCCATACTCCTCTTAAGAGCTAAAACCCATCAAATCGAATAAGAGATCCATCAAACAGTTCCTCACCTAAAAAAAAAACAAAAAGGTGAACCAAAAAATCCAGTACATAGTCACATGAACACACACACAAATGTCAAACAAGTCTACACACTAATATAACAAACATTCATACAATTTATTAATCGTCTTATTTAAGTAAACAATCAACATAAGATTACTCATGACTCTAGACAATACAATGGGGGATCTAAGATTCGATTCCATTGCAGTGACAATTGAGGGTTAACAAGAGCAGCCAAACTCTACATCATTAAAACCGAAACCTAAGTAGCTTTGTCTAAGTGACCTTACTATCATACGGTTCTCACTTATCATAATCTAGCTATATTGTATCGTCTACTAGGTTCCATAACCTTGGACAACTCCTAATATACCTTATCTCTAATTACAATATCCGTTATTCATCACGATTTCACATATCAACTATCCTCAAGCAATTACTTGATAGCTTAAGTGCCTAACTACCATGTTATTTTAGGGTATATAAGTATAGCCAAAATCTTAATTTAAGAGTTGTCACTTACTGTTTTAAGTGACTAAGCACAAGTATCAAGCGAATACTTAGTTAGGTTGATTATTGGCCCAATTAATTTTTCTAACCTATCAAGCAATACGCATGTTACTATGTGCTTAAAAGGGTTAAAGATTCCTAAGATGTAGTTCGAAATTTCCAATTAAGTAAGTTAAGCGGTTTTATGCATTAAAAATAAAACTTAAGTTAGATAATTATTCCAAGTAATTAAGTACCATTCTAGTGTTGGGTTTAGAAAGCTTATACTAGTAACGAGCCCATTAGGGGTTATATGGGCCTAATTAGCTTTTTAGCTAATTTGGCCCAGCCACTTAGAGTTTATTCACTTAAGACTATCATATTATTTAAATTTGAGTCTGTATGTGTCTAATTCCCAATTAGGGTATTTGCATCCTTAAAGAATAGTAAACCTAATTATGTTTGGAATTAAACCTACTAACCCTATTTGATTTAATTTAATTTAATTGTTCATACTATTTGAAGTGATTTATCTAATTAAGCCTTAATTTATTGAAATTATCTAGTTAGGTTTATTACTCTTTAATTTAGATGTGTAGGCCCATTTATTTTATTTAAGCCCAATTAGGTTACTTAGGTCCAATTATTATCATTGAGTTCATTTTAGGTTCAATTAACTTACTTTAATTTGTTCTATTTAACCTAAGCCCATTATGTCAATTTAATCTTATTTGTTATACCTTAGGCCTAATTGTTTATTGTGCAAAATTTTAATTTCATTTTAAGCCTTTAGTTGATGTAGGGCCTTATAGGGTTTAAGGTCCATTTAAGTTTAATTTATTTGTTAGAGTCTAATTAGAGTATGAGCTACAAAGATGAATGAATCAAAGTAAGTTTTGAGTATTAGGCTCACTTGAATTCTTTTAGAGTTATATAAACCCATTTTATTCTATTAGGTTTAAATTTAGTTCATTTTAGATTTTTAATTCGAATTAGGTCTTAATGTGATTTGAGACCCAATTAGGGTTCTTTATTGTAATAAAGTTCATTTAGGGTATAACTCCTAAAAGGGGAATGTGCCTAATTAGATTTTAGGTGTTGGGCTCATTATTACTTAAATCTATTTTATTAAGTCAATACTTATCTTGGTTCATTTAAATAGTTAAGTTAATTAATCATAATTAATTTAATTATGTTTGATTATGTGGGCCACCCATAAGGGAGAGTGGAATGGAGATCTTTGGGCTTATATGGATGAGCTGACTTAAGGTTGGACCGACCTTGCCTAGAGCTAATTAAACCAATTAATGTCAAGTTTTAATTTGTTAATTTTTAAGGCCTTAATTTTAAAGCTCTATAACTTATTTATTTTAAGTTCAATTAAGTGGAACCAAAGCTATTTGAATCTTTATTACTTCTTGTAGACACTCCATTTTTACCTCTCATATAGATTTTTTAAATAAATAAAATAATAATAATAATAATAATAAAGGCTTGGTTTACGAGATATAAAAGATTAAATGAAAAATAATAAAAATAATAAGTAACAAAAAATAATAATAATAATTTTTCTAACAAAATTAAGGAAATATAGGCCTCTAAATTTAGCTCGGGAACCTCAAACAATAAAAATTAATTAAGACCGATGGCTTAAATGCAAATTGATTGCAGTAAAAATTCAAGAAAAAAGCCCAGCTCAATCAGTTTAAGTCCAGGCCTTGCGAGATGTGGGAAGCTGCAGGTAATGAGTTCGAGTCCCTTATGCGGTAAAATGTGGATTTTTTTTTAGGACAAGCTACTACATGGCATCGACTCATTGGCTGGGGGAATCACGTACATTGCACGTGATCTTCTTCTTCCCTAAGCAGACCTAAACAAAAAAAAAAAAAAAAGAGCAACAGAAAATTTCGAATATATATATATATACATTCCTATCTGATTTTTTTTTAACAAACTAGTAGATTAATACATAAAGATTTAAGTGTATCCTAAGGATTTGTATAAATATTTAGATAAAAACAAATTAAATCTAAATTGGTTAAGTAGGGGTTTTTCATTTTCATCCAAATTGGATTTAAATAAGGTTTATCGGGATTGATTTAACGAGTCTATAAATAGAACTCGATCCCATAAACTCGACATGAGAGGGAATCATTGGAAAAATACGAGAATTAGTCAATAGGTGTCCACAAATTTCAATCACCAGCTTTCTCTCTCTAGGACCAGCTATCCACGACCTCACTTTCTCTCAATAAAATCTGGAGTTGTTCATTAATTCAATGTTATCGAACACTTTAAATCATTCTCTTTTGTGCAGATTTAAGTAGACATCTTCTACGCAAACACTAACCACACGCAAGAGAGGAGAGAGCTTTAGGCTGTGTTCGGTGCCGCTACTATTCCCAGACCCAGGAATTTACGTCTGGAGCTCCAACTTTAGTTTTCGATTGACCAACACGAAAGCAACATTAGGATATTGCAGCTAAGGGAGACCTTGGACGACGTCTTGCATACGCTCCCGCAAGTTCCTACTATGCACAGACCCAGCCAGCGATCCTCATCGTGCTAATAGCCACTAGTGACGACCACTATCCATGGTTTCTCCTTCCCGCTATCGCACGAAAAGATAGCATAGTGCCCATTGTGATTAAACCAGAGTTGACTCGTGCGACCCGACCTGTGACTAGGTTTTTTTTTTTTTTTTTTCAGTTTTCTTTAGTAATAGAAGTTAATCGTTTGTTAAAATAAACATTAAATAATAAAATAGTTTTAGTTGAAAATAAATATGATTAATAAAATTAATATCTAAGGTAGATTTTAGATTAGGAATAATAACTTAAATATGATTAGATTAATAACCTTAGCTTAATCTATTTAGTTAATTTAGAATATATTAAGAAAATTAGTAAAGTAAATGATTACAAGGGAACCATTGTGTAGGCATTAAGTATTGTGGTGTAACTGTCACCTAGGGATGATTAGGTATCTAACTGGTTTTTTTTTTAAATAATTAGTAATACTTAGTCTATAAAAAATAACAAATGGTTTATTATCTAAGATATGATTTTATTTTGAAAAATAATAATAAAAAAATGTTTTTTCACCTAGAAAAATAATTTTCATAAAATAAAATTTTAATTGATGTTTTCAAAACTGGAGGGTTTTAGTTCTTTTTTTCAAAATTGGGAAATAAAGTTTAAGTTTAGAATCTTTCTTTAAAAAAAATTAAAATAGTAATAAATGTAAACATGGCTTGTTTTCATAATTAAAATTAACTAATCTACTAAAATTTTATAAAAACAGAACTACATTGGTTTAAGTTTGATTAGCAGATACGTAGGCACCTATGAGGCAATCACATATTAAAAAAAATCAATTCTAATTTATCATTTAACAAAAAAATTACAAAAAAAAATATTTTATCCTTTTAAAATTTCAATTTATAATACAAAAACATAAAAATATTTTATCCTATTTTTAGTTCAATTTTAATTGAAGTAAAAAATGCAAAAGCTTTATTATCTTTTATTTTTAAATAAGAATAGAAAATCCATTTGTAATAAAAATGATTAAAAATTTTCCATGTTATTTTTTTTCATGTTCTATATGAAAAATATTATGTTTTGCACATGTGATGGTGAAAAAAAATGATAAAAAGCTTTTAATTCATTTTCTTGAAAAAGATAATAAGTAGTAACCATTTAGGTTTTAAGAGGATAGCTCCGAATCCAAATTCTCTAGTTAATATTTTTCCAAAATTTGTTTAGAAAAAATCATAGATGGTAGCTAGTTATTGGTCCACCTCATTAACCTTAACTTATCTTATGTTTCAACTTAGGTTGGTGGCAACTCTAATTTTCTTAAAATAATTAAAAATATAGTTTTTCCTTAATTTTATTATCGAATAACTTATATTAAGTAGGCTAAACTTAATATGGGTTAAATTAAGGAAAATTCCAAAATCATGCTCGACACTTTTACTATATGTTTTAACATAAAAAAAAAAACTAATTTTATTCATTTTAGGGTTCTTGAATTTCCATATTACATCTAGTTATGAATTATCAACTTTAAAGGCCCATAGCTCATCCAATTTAGGTCCAATTTACTTCAAATCAAATCCCACTTGTTATTATTCCTTTACAGCATCCATAACATCATTTATATTTCAATTTTAAGCCCAAAATATTTCCAAAATAGGCCAATCATTCCAAAACACACACAACATATCCAAGTTCATTCTCATTAGCCCAAATTCAACATAATTCCACTTCTAGACTTCATTTTATATCCAATCAAACTCTTATTAATTAATTGAACATGTGTCAACCAAATTAACTCAAATTAAACATAACACTTCATAAATTTCTATAATTAAATATATTACTCCAATTAAGCAAGAAAATCATAATGTAAAGATTAATTAATTCATAATTTCATCATGAATCAACCTTAAACTTTGTCAAACTCAATATTTATCATATAACTTCAAATTCAACCTATTTTATCATTTTAAGAACATCTCAACATGCTGGAAATTCATGGATTATCAACCAAATCAACTAATTTATCCATCAACTCATTAATATCATCAAACCTAACTTCAAACATGCCATATACATCAAATTCATCACTTAAACTACTTCTAAATCCACATACCCATACTCCAATCATCAAATTACCATCATTCATAATCTAAACCGGATTTCAACTAAAATTCAAGTCCCAAATTACTCTCTAATGTAGCGACAACATATACCCATATACATGTATCAAATCATATGCATCAAACTTGATTTTTATTATCAAATCCAACACCTAACAACGCATTTAGCATATCAAAACATAGATCTACATCTAAAATTATCAAAATTCATCAAAATCACACTTAGGAGTGGCATTTTTATAGGTTTTTAACATCAAACCATCAAGATTCAAGTAATCACTTAATTTCCATGTTATACTACTTTTAAGTTGGGGTGGGCGCAAATTGAATTAATTCAATTTATCCTCTAAACTAAACCAAACCATAAAAATACAATTTGGTTTTTCATTGCTTCAAATTGAACTATACAATTTGATTTCAATTTTTTTTCCAACTCGTAAAATTTTGATTTGGTTTATAGATTAAACTATATTTCCCTTTCTAAAAAAGTATATTTGCTTAATATATGATCTCATATAACCAGTATTAAATTCATTTAATGATAACATGCATTGACATTATATTAGAGTTTGATAAAGTTAATAGTTAAACAATTAAAAAAATTTAAATATGTAATGTAATTGAACTATTTCTCAATTTAGCATATAATATAAATTTTGAGTCAATCTATATACATATACTAAATTATGGTTTATAAAATTTAAATACATATATTTTTCAATAAATATAAATTAAAAATTCTTTTAATATTATATTACAATAAAAGAATGTTTTTAGCTACAAATAAAATATTATTATATTTTTTTCACAACAGTTTGATTCGGTTTTACGGTTTAATTCAAATTAGTCCTCCAAACCAATTATAAATTTTACCAAATCAACCATTGCATTAAGCTTACCTCAATGGAGACCAACAAATCATTTTTGACCTAAAGCTAGCTGCCACTTAGTAGACACCAAAATAGAGTTTTCTTTTATCGCACTTCACTCCTTCACATTAAATCATCTTACTTAGAATCAAGGCTAAGGATTTTCATCCTTAAATCAACTTAAACCTTATTAAAAACTACTTGCCTTATCCAACTTCACCATGATTTGAAAGCCCCCTTAATTAAGATCTTCACTTCATTTTCCACCTAAAACTCACAAGAAATCAACTAGGTTAGTATATGGTTTAATGCATAATAAACGGGTAAAAGAGTACATAAGGCTCAATGGGTTTTTGTGAGTGTTTTATGTTAGAGATTTTTGGAAATTTGAGAGTGGGGGCTAGGGAATGATGTCTGGTTTGGAGGGTTTTATAAGTGTTCTAACACTAGGCTTTAAGGGAAAAGAGAAGGAGGACCACAAAGGTTTAAGGGTTTAAGCCTAATAGTACCATGCTTCATTCTTTCTAGCATAATGGGCATTTTATTTTTCCTTATGTAGACACCCCATTTTTGCCCCCCATATAAATTTTTAGATAAATAAATAAAAATGATAAAAAATAATAGTAATAAAAAAGAGCCTAGTTTATGAGTTAATAAAAATTAAATAAATAATAATAATAGGTAACAAAAAATAATAATAAAATTTTCAACAAAATTAATGAAATATAAATATTTAAATTAAGCATGGGAACCTCAAATCAATAAAAATTAATTAGGATCGTTAGCTTATATACAAATTAATTGCATAAAATAAACGAGAAAAGGGTTAGCCCAATTGGTCCATGCCTATGCCTAAATATGCAAAGAAAGCTAGGAGGTCATGGGTTCAATCCAAACACATGTCGTTTAAGGCATTTTCTTTTTTTGCCTGGTCAGGGTCACGTGCCATGCACGTGACCATCTTCTCCGATTAACTCAAGCCAAGTAGACCAAAAGAGCCGACAAAGATGTGAGATTTGTTTTTTGTTTTTTTTGCACTTTTCAACAAGATTTGATACAAGATTATCCAAAAGAACTTTCAAAATTCATCCAAAACCTAAAGATTGACTAACAACGAAATAAAGATTTGATAAAATCACATCTTTGGTAATCCTTATCCATCTCACTAGCCAAACATGATTCAACCTTATCCTAAGCTCCACCTAAGATTCAATTTACACCATTATAAATAAGGGAATTCGAGAAACATGGAAAGGAAGGAAAAATCACCAAAAAATGCACTCATAACCTTTGGTCGGAGCTTTCTCTCTTTATGATGGTTGAAAAACCCACCCTCTACCTTCTCTCTAAGATTACTAGCTCTACACACAAGACCAAAACATGAAAGTAGTATTCCTAGTGTTCTCTAGTTTTGGAAAGAGGTAATCTTTCACTTGAATTACTCACAAGTTGAATGGATCGGAAAGCTCGAGTTACAACCACTGTCAGCTACCTCCTAAACCACCACATTATGCTAGTTTTTAGAGAAAAATAACACCAAATTTGCCTTCTATACCCTCGAAAACCTAAGGAACCGCTCCTTAGCCACCTTAGATCTCCATCGGAGTGCCGTCGATGAAGATCCCCAGCTACCATGCTCGTAACCTGAATCGCGATCCAATCAGACTCAAGTTCGACTCGGATTCCAACCCAAGCCGACCTACAGCCAAGTAAGTATTATTATTATTATAATTAATTTAGTTTAGATAGTTAGTTTATATAATCTTGTTAAAACCTAATTGATAAAAATAAAAATCAATCTAATTAATAAAAATTATGGTAGATATTGAAAATTAATAATATAAATAATTAGGTTAATAACTTTATCTTAATTTATTTAATTTAGAGTATATTAAAAACTTATGAAAATCAATTAGAAAAATTAGTAAACTAAGTAATTAGGAGGGAACCATTGTGTAGGCCTTAGGTGTTGCGATATAACCATTGTCTATGGATGATTAGGTTCTCAAGTATTATTTTTAAATAATGAGTAATACTTAGTTTATAAATATAAAAATTGAAAATTAAAAAAAACAATGGTTTATTATCTTATATATAGTTTTAAAATGTAAAACGGTTTTGTCATATAGAAAAATGATTTTGATAAAATAAAAAAACTCTAATTGGTGTTTTCAAAATTAGGTCTTTAGTCTTTCAAAATTGGGAAATAAAGTTTAGGTTTGAAATTTTTCTTAAAAAAAAATAAAATGGTAATAAACGTAAACTTGGCCTATTTTCATAATTAAAATTATCCAATCCACTAAAAGTTTTATGAAAATAGAACTATGTTGGTTTGATCCTGATTAGTGAGTACGTATGTACCTATGAGGCAACTACAAATAAAATAAAATAAAAAACATTTTATTATTTTTTAATTTCAATTTATCATATAAAAAAATTTACAAAAAAAATATTATCCTTTTAAAATTTCAATTTATAATATAAAAACATAAAAATATTTTATCCTATTTTTTTAGTTCAATTTTAATTAAAGTAGAAATGAAAAAAGTTTTATTCTCTTTTATATCATTTTAAAATAAGAATAGAAAATTCATAGTTAAAAAAACAATTAAAAGTTTCCATGCTGTTTTGATTTTTTTTCATGCTCTAAATGAAAAATATTATGTTTTGCGCATGTGATGGTAAAGGAAATTTATAAGAAGTTTTTAATTATTTTTCTTAAAAAAGATAACAAGTGATAGCCATTTAAGTTTTAATAAGATAGCCCCAAGTCCAGATTTTCTAGTTAATATTTTGCTAAGATTTGTTTAGAAAAATTCGTAAACCAGTAGCTAATTAAGGTTAATCCACTTCATTAACCTTAGCTTATCTTATTTTCCAACTTAGTTGGTGGTGACTCCTAGTTTTTTAAATAATTAAAAATATAGTTTTTCCTTAATTTTACTATCGAATAACCTATATTAAGTGGGCTGGACTTAATATGAGTTAATTAAGAAAAAATCCAAAATCAAGCTCGAGACCTTATATTTCCACTTCATACCAACTGAAAAGTAATTCATTCTTTTCCCCAAATTGCTCTTAAGAACACAAGAATTTAGTTACCCTTCAGTAAAATGAAGCTTAGAGACATTTTGGTCTTTTTATGTAATTGACTTCTAAATTTAAAATTTTCTTTTCCAATTGTCTCCAAATAACTTGAAATTGATTTTATTTATCTAATTGAGGTGTTGGAGCTATATTTGGGGTCTTTAAACTAGTTCAAGTCCAAATTTGTTAAAAACTGTTTTCAAAGGTGAAAGGGTCATTTTTGATGAATTGTTTCCAAACTTTAAGATATCACTCTCACTGACTTAAAATGACTTCAAATGACTTTAAATGAGTTATTTAATGATTTTGGGAATCAAATTATGGCTAAATCGGGTCTAGGGGTAGAATGGTCAATTTGGCAAAATTAATTTCTAAATTTTGATTTTCCCTTTCCTACTAAGTTAAAACTTTAATTTTTCTTTTCTAATTTACTTCAAATAATTGCTAAAGAATTTAATTTTCCTAATTATGGTCTTGGAACTTTATTTAAGATCATGAGCTATTTCTAAGCTAATTTTGATATAACTAAGTTTAAGGATAAAATGGTCATTTTGGAAAATTTTGGCCATAAATTTTATAAATCATCTCTTAATTGACTCCAATTTTTTTTTTCAATTTCATTGATCTTATTTAGAAATATAGGGTTTTTCATCTGCTTAACCCACAAACCCTCAAGGGATGAGTTAGGCCAAAAATTCTAACTCACTTATTAAGTGAGCAGGGATAGGCTAGCCCATTTAATCCAAAAGTTAAAGCAGGGTAGGGCAAGTTGTCCCACTTAGCCCATATGTACAACTCTATCTATATGTTATTGTCTTAATCAAATTAAATTAAAGAAATTAAAAAGTTACATGGATAAGAATGATAAGTATTGGACTCGGCACATGCAACGAGGCTTGCTGCTTATGACACTATTTAAGCTTGTTCTTAATCCCATTATGACCCCCACAATCAATTAGTTTAAACCACGGTCGATGAAATGCTTCAAATTTACATTCCTACTTGAAGCGTTAAGGTTACGGTACGTTAACTTAATGCTTTTTAAAGAGGTAGGAATTATTTCAACTAAGTTGTTATGCTAAGCATGATTATGTTCATTCGTTGGTAACAAAATAATATTGAAATGCTCATCAATCGTATCACAAGTAAATGCATCACAATACACTATACATAATAACATGAGGTACTCATTCATCAACTAATTTACACACATGCATTTAAGTAGACTCACTTATCTATAAATAGTTTATCAAAATACAATGCTATTGCTTCATATATGTATACAATATAGGACATGAAATTTTGTGATAATATAGGGTTATTTTTAGTGTTAGCGTGAGAGCTCTCAAAAAAAATATTCGATATAAGCACAATAGTAATAAAAATAATAATGATATAAAGTTATTTTTTGAGTTTTGATTATTTACTTATTTTGTCTAGTAAAACACATTTTTGCACTATAAGAAATATTATACAATTTTTTTGGGTTTTTTTCCAATACCTTAAGATCTCTTTTGTCCAATAACTTGGTTCATTATATAAACCAAACAAAGGATTAGGGATTTTGTCAAATCCAACACCTTAAAATGATGGCAACCAAATGTAACCTATTAGTTAGTATTGTTTTATATTATAAAGAGCTAATCTTTTTTTTTTTTTTTGGCAAATGTAAACAAATACTACTAAAAAATTTTGAAATTGGACTATTTACAAAAATTAATGAATAAATTTCATAAGCATATACATGGAGAGTTGCATTTGGGTTTTGGTAAATGATCAAAATGTTCCTAGTGTATTAAAATGAAAAACCCTAAATTTCTAAACAGGTCAATGAAATTACAATGGAAATTTGGAGTCAATTACAAAAAGACTTACAAAATTCAAAGCCAATTTTTCCTAAAAAAAGACATTTTTACCCTTAAACTCAATTTAGCAAAAATAGCTCAAAAATAACCTAGTGATCCTAAATAAAATTTCAAGACCCTAATTAAGTAAATAAAATCATTAAGGAATTCTTTGGAGTTAATTAGAAAAAAAAATTAGAGGTTAGGGATAAATTTTACAAAATGACCATTTTTCCCCAAGACCTAATTTGAAGTCATTGAAGTTAGCCGAAATCGCTAAACAAGCTAATTACAGGCACTTGGAGTCATTTTAAGTCAGTGGGAGTGATCTTTTAAAGTTTTGAGATAATTTGTCAAAAAAATGACCTTTTTGCCGTTAAAAATGGTTTTATCAAATTTGGGCCTAAATTAGCTTAGAGATCCTAAATATAGCTCCAAAAATTTAATTAGGTAAATAAAATTAATCACAAATTATTTGGAGAGAATTGAAAAAGAAAAAAAAATTGGAGGACAATTGGGTAAAATGACAAAAATGCCCCTAAAATTAATTTTATTGAAGGATAACTAAATTCAAGAGTTTTTACGGGCAATTTGGGGGAAAAGAAGGAATTATTTTTAGTTGGAATGAAGTGCGAAAAATGAGAAAAAATAAAATGCTAATTAAGCTAAAGAGAAGGACACATATCACTATTAAATTAATACCCTTAAACCCTTATGGTCTCCTTTTACTTTATCCCTTAAACCCTAGCAAAACCCTTTTGTATAAGCTCCTTAAAAATAGTAGAAGCCCCCCTCTCTAATTTTTGAAAAAAAAAAAAACCTACAAGGTAAAAGGGTAACACTCTTAAATATGGTAACTTTTTAAAAATATTCCATAAATATTGTACCCGAAATTATTATTTTAAAAATAGGTTTCAAAGATGCGAATACTATTTATGTTTTTATAAATTTTTATTGAATGCACAAACAATGTCTGCACCTGTAGCAGATTTGTATTGAAGGCGTGGATATGCACCTTCAAAAAAATTTTACACTGAAGGCATAGATGCCACTTGCGCCTTCAATGTAATTTCTTTTTTTTTTTGAACTAAAGGCGTGGATGTTGTATGGGCCTTAACAACCTATTTTTGGAATATCATATTTAAGAATATTACCCCAAGGTAAAACCTCCAAAACTTTAGCTTAAACCCTAAACTCTAAACCTAGGTCTAATCCCATCTTAATTAATTACTAATCCAACTTGTTTTCTTATAAGTTTTAGGTGAAAAATCAAGTGAAATTGTTAGCTAGATGGGCTTTTGACGCAGCGAGTTAGCGTAGAGAAGCAAAAGACTCACTCAACGAATGAATCTCACACACACACAATGGTTGCGCACAACCCGTTAAAGGAGAGAAGTCTCTCACAAAATGTATCTCAAATATAAAATAAAACGCAACCCTAACATGACTAACAAAATGGTTTATATACTCTCCCTTAAAATATCAAAAGAAAAGGCGAATCTATGGGTACATGGTCGAAGGCACGGCCGTGCTTCAGACCGTGTTGGACTCTGTGAAGATTTGCTGTTTGATACCCTTGCTCGAGACACGGCCGTGCTTCAGGCCGTGTGTAGAAGCCGTGCTTCAGACCATGCTTCAGACTGTGTGTTCGCGTCTTGTATCCCCTCCATCATTTTAACTGACGCAGCAAGTTAGCGTAGAGAAGCAAAAGACACACTCAACGAATGAATCTCACACTCACACAATGGTTGCGCACAACCCGTTAAAGGAGAGAAGTCTCTCATAAAATGTATCTCAAATATAAAATAAAACGTAACCCTAACATGACTAACAAAAGGGTTTATATACTCTCCCTTAAAGTATCAAAAGAAAAGGCGAATCTACGCGTACACGGTCGAAGGCACGGCCGTGCTTCAAACCGTGTTGGATTCTGTGAAGATTTGCTGTTCGATACCTGTCGAGTCTAATTTTTGAATTCCCATTCCTAATCCGATCTAAACTAGACCCTATGCTCATCTAATCTAGATCCTCGACTTGAGTTAGGAATTTCGTTTAATTTTTGGAGTCGCCACCCAACTGTTTGTTGGGAAAATTGAATTAAGACTAAAGGAGCGGATTAGTCTTAATTTGGACTACTAGTCGTCGTTGTTTTCTCTTCTCGTTTTTGTGAGAAGAGAAAAAGGGAAAACCAGAGTTTCTAAGTTCGGGGGCTAACCTATTAAAACCTTTACGGTTACCACCTAATCTCCCAAAATTGTTTATCTTTAGAAATGTGTTTCATTTGTGTTTCTGTTACTTTTTATTATGTTTGAGAATTATTTTGAGAAAATGATTTTTTCTTTATTTTAGGGGTTGACCCGAATGGGTGCCTACGTACCTGCTATTCAGGATCAAACAAGCCGTAGTTCGCTTTTCTGAAAACCTTTAGATTTGTTGATGAATTTTAATTTTGCAAACTCTTTTGGTTTATGTTCTTAACATCTTTGGGATTTTTCTAATAAAATCTTCTAAGCCTAAACTTTGAATTTGATTTTTGAAAATGATTTTGAGGGAAAACATCAATTTTGAGTTCATTTGAGGAAAATGGCTTTTTCTAAGTGCTAAAACTTTTTCTTTTTCTATTTTTATGTTTTTTTTAATTTTTTATGATTTTTATAATTTTTGTGATTTTTATGATTTTTATGAGTTTTTTATGATTTTTATAATTTTTGTTTTTGTTGAAAATTTCATCATAAGTTTACTTTCTATCCTATTTCGAAATCTAAGACTTTATTATTACTTTCCTAATATTTTTATTATTTTTCTACATTTTATTACTATTTTTTATTATTTTATTTTATTTTACATTATTAAATTCTAAAAAACCTAATTTCTACATTTTTCCTATTTATTGAAATAACTAAACTGCACAAATAACAAAAACAAAAAAAAATAACAATAATAACAAATTTATAATGAATAAACAAAACAAAATAAATAAAATAAACAAATAAATAAAAAAAAATCCGGAAAATCCGACTTACCTGGATCCGGGTCGGACGGGTCGAATCGGATTGGGTCGGATCGTCGGTCACAGCGGCGAGGTTGGCTCGTTCACGGCGTTCCGGCGGTCGTTTGCGGCGGGTGAAGTGTCGAATCCTAGCTTCTTGGGGGTGCTGAATCCGATGGTGATGGCGATTTACTCCCAGAACGTCTCCTTGCGGTGGTTTGAACTCCGATCGGCGGTCTCGGCTTCAAGTTCCTCCGGCGTACTCCGATTCGCTCCTTTCTCTCTCTTTCTCTCACTTTTTCTTCGTGTTTCTTCGTGCTTTGGCTTCCTCCTGCTCTTCTCTATTTATAGGCGTCCGGAAAACCTCTTGGATAAGCTCAAATCGGCCGATTTGGATAAATCCGAATTTTTTCCGTTTTTAGATTTGATTTTATCCCGGCGATTTGATGTTAATCTCTTGTGCTCCTTTGGTTTATCTGATGGATTTGGCCTTATCTCGACTTTAATCTAGAAGATTAAAAAGAAAACGGCCGATTTCGCCTTCGTCGGACTTCTGTCGGATTTTTTTTTCCGGCTGGGCTTGCGAAGAAGACGATCACGCGCGACGCGCGTGACTTCCCTCGGCCAATCACATGCTGCCACGTGGCAGCTCCAGGGAAAAGAAAAAAAAAAATTGCATCGAGCGCTCGGGGGAAGATTCGAACTCGCGACCTCCACGCCTCCCACACGTTCCCAGCGCACGCACGAACCAGCTGAGCTGGCCCAATTTCCCGATTTTATTTACATCGCAAATTGTACATATGCGATGCAATTTTTTTATTTTTTTGTATTTTTTGAAATTTCAAAAATTTGTAAAAATTGTTTATCATCCATTATTGCTATTTCCAAAATCATTTTTCAAAATTGAGGTGTTTTCCTATTTATTTTTATTTTTTGAACATTTTTATTATTTATGCTAAATTAGGGAAAAATTGGGAAAAATTAGAAAAAATTGAAAATTGATTATTGATGAGAATCATTGATTCCTAGGGCAAAAATGGGGTGTTTACAATACCCTTGCTCGAGACACGGCTGTGCTTTAGGCCGTGTTGGACTCTGTGAAGATTTGCTGTTTGATACCCTTGCTCGAGACACGGTCGTGCTTCAGGCCGTGCGTAGAAGCCGTGCTTCAGACCGTGTGTCCGCGTCTTGTATCCCCTCCATCATTCTCTCCCACCAGAGAAGAACTCGACCCCGAGTTCTCTGTAGGATATAACGCCTCATCGTCAGGGAAGAAAGGAAAGATATCAGCGACATTGAATGTCTTTGAAATACCCATAGTGTTTGGTAAACCAACCACATAAGCATTATCATTGATTGTCTGCACGATCTTATACGGACCATACTTTTTAGGTTGAAGCTTGCTGTATTTTCCAACAGGAAACCGTTCCTTGCGTAAGAATACCATAACCTGATCACCCACTGAAAACACTTGTCGCCTTCGATGCTTGTCAGCTGCAGCTTTGTACTTAGCATTGGATTGTTCAATTTTCGCCCGCACCTCAGCTGTAATGTTCTGCCAACTATCCGCTAGGTTCTTGGCTGCTGTGTGAAACTCAGTACCCCTTGGAAGCTTGATCAAATCCACAACATGGTTAGGAGTATTGGTATAGACAATAGAGAATGGAGACTTGCCTATTGTCCTGTGAACGGCACTGTTATAAGCAAACTCCGCCTGAGCCAATGCCACATCCCATTGCTTGGGCTTCTCACCATAAATACTTCTAATTAGATTGCCCAAAGTTCGATTTGTAGCATCCGTCTGGCCATCCGTTTGTGGGTGAGCCGTGCTGCTATAGTTCAGTGAGGAATCAAACAGTTGCCACAAGGTTCTCCAAAAATGACTCAGGAATTTGCTGTCTCTGTCTGAAGTAATGGACTTAGGCACCCCATGGAGGCGTACCACTTCTTTGAAGAACAACTTGGCAATGACCTGAGCATCAGCAACCCTCTAACACGGGATAAAATGGGCCACCTTGGAGAACCTGTCAACCACAACAAAAACAGAATCAACGCCCCGTTGGGTACGGGGCAATCCCAGGAGAAAGTCCATGGACAAATCCTCCCATATGTTATCAGGAACAGGGAGTGGAGTGTAGAGGCCAGTGTTTTGGGCCTGACCCTTGGACGTCTGGCACTTATAACACCGTTGCACAATCCTCCCAACGTCACGCCTCAAGTGTGGCTAGTAGTATCTAGCACTGACTGCAGCAATGGTCTTATCCCTTCCTAGATGACCTGCTAATCCACCCCCATGTAAGTCACGGATTAACTTCTCCCTCAAAGAAGACTCTGGAATACACAGTTGATTTCCCTTCATTAAGTACCCCTCATAAATATGGAAGTCACTGCTAGGCTGTTTATCCCGACACATCTCCTAAGTATCCTTAAAATCATTGTCAGTCCCATACAGGTCTTTCATATGTTCAAACCCCACCACTTCAGTATGAAGTGTCACCAACAAACTGGCTTGCCTACTCAAAGCATCTGCAATTTTATTGTAGACTCCCGATTTATGTTTCAGCTTAAACGAGAACTTCTGCAAAAATTGGATCCATCGTGCATGCATATCTTTGCTAATCCTGGTCTGATTATTCAGGTGTTTAAGGGCATCACAATCAGAATATAGTACGAATTCTTTGCCCACTAGGTAATGTTCCCAGGTCCTCAAAGCACGCACTACTGAATGAAACACTTTGTCGTAGGTGGACCAACTGCGCCTAGACTCGCATAACTTATCACTAAAGAAGGTAATGGGTTTCCTTTCCTGAGATAGTACCGCCCCTATTCTAACCCCACTTGCATCACAATCGACTTCAAACAACTTATCGAAGTCAGGTAATGCAAGAACTGGCGCATTACACAACTTTTCTTTTAATAGCCCGAAACTACCTTCAGCTTCATCACTCCACTGGAACTTCCCTTTCTTCAGACACTCAGTCATAGGTGTAGCAATGGTGCTGAAATGCCGAATAAACCGTCTATAAAAACTTGCCAACCCCAGGAAACTCCTCAACTCACTTACTGTTTTAGGAATGGGCCATTCCCTAATAGCTCTTACCTTCTCATCATCCATAGTAATTCCATCACCACTAACAACAAAACCTAAAAACAGCAACCTCCCAGAGAGGAATACACATTTTTTCAGATTCACAAAGAGCTTGTTTTCCCTCAGAACCTTCAACACTTCCCTCACATGATTAATGTGTTTCTCCTCAGTTTTGCTATAGATCAAGATATCGTCGAAGTAAACTACTACAAACTGATCAGAAAAGGGTTTAAGTACCTGGTTCATAATACGCATGAAGGTGCTTGGGGCGTTGCTAAGGCCAAAAGGCATGACCATCCATTCGTACAAGCCCTCTTTGGTTTTAAAAGCCGTCTTCCACTCATCTCCTGGTCGAATCCGAATCTGATGGTAGCCACTTCTCAGATCGATCTTGGAGAAGAATTTAGCCCAACTCAAACAATCTAATATGTCTTCCAACCTTGGTATTGGGAATTTGTACCCAATTGTAATTTTATTGATTGCTTTGCTATCGACACACATACGCCAACTCCCATCTTTCTTTGGGGTTAACAAGGCGGGCACTGCATAAGGACTCATGCTCTCCCTGATGAATTCCTTCTGGAGTAGTTCTTGCACCTTCCCTTGCAATATTTCTGTCTCTTTTGGACTCATTCTATAATGTGGAAGGTTAGGTAGACTAGCTCTTGGAATCAGATCAATGTGATGCTGGATGTCCCTTATGGGAGGTAATCCATCAGGTAGCTCCTCGGATGTTATCTCCCTAAACTCCTCCAATAGTTCCTTCACTCTGTCAAGCAACTCTTGAGCACTACTCTGGCCTTCCTCCACTGTTATCACTTGTCGAACAATTAGCGCATGGACTGTTTGCGCCTCCTTAATTGCTTCCTCCATCTCCCTCTCAGATTGGGTGATAGTGAGGAAGGAACGCCCTTCCACTTTAGAAGCTTTAGGGCGGTGTGTCACTTTGAGAGGCAGAAGAGTGAACTTTATCCCATCCTTCTCTAATCGGTAAACATTCTCCCTTCCTTCATGCTTGGCATCAACGTCAAATTGCCAAGGCCTCCCAAACAGAAGATGGCATGCATCCATATCCACGACGTCACAATAGACCTCATCCCTATATTTCCCTATAGAGAAAGGTACCCTGCATCGTTCAGTGACTTCTATCTTTTCAGCCGCTTTAATCCACCCAATAGTATATGGGTTCGGATGTTTTTCAGTCGGCAAGTTCAATACCCTCACCGTTTCTCTACCAATAATGTTCTCGCAACTCCCACTGTCCACAATGAAATCAAACACCCTACCATCAACAGTACATCTAGTGCGGAACAACCGATGTCTCTGGGTCTTCTCATCGCACTTTGGTGCTAACATCAGTTTCCTGATGACGTATGCCTCCTCATCATCTCCATAGCCATCATCACCATAAAACTCATCTCCTCCATCCGGTTCACAACACACCTCATCATCCTCCCCTCTGTCAATGACATTGACTGGTCTCCTACTGGGGCACTCATTGGAGCGATGGCCCGGTTGATTGCACCTATAGCACTTTCCCATAACTGGTTTAGCATAGGGATTGTTTTGTTTAGGTGCCTCCCTAGTCTCCATTGGCCTCCTACTTACCCCTCTTTCTTCTCTCTTCTCATTAACCCCACCTGGTACTTCCGGGACAGCCTTCCCTTTATCAGTACCTACTGTATTGAATCCCTCGTTCTTAAACCTTCTGTTACCCCCATCAAACCTATTGGTCTTCTCTTGCAGCATCATCTCTGCCCGAAGAGCCATGTTTTTCGCTTCATTAACATTGCGTAAACCATGAACCCCTATCTTCTCCTTAATTTGCAACCTCAGCCCCTCCAGGTACCTAGCCACCTGCTGTCCCTCGCTTTCCCTAAGATCATTCCTCTCAGCCAATCTCATGAATTCCGCCGTATACTCATACACTGTTCTCGGGCCCTGTCTACACTTCTGATACTGTTGAAACAATATTTGTTCGTAGTCAGGAGGTAAGAAATCCCTTTGAATCATTTGTTTCATCCTATACCATGTCTGCACCGGTGGTTTACCTTCTCTATATCGTCTGTTCTGCAATCTCTCCCACCATGCCGAAGCCCCTCCTTTCAATCTACACGCCACTAACTTCACCCTACGGTCTTTTGGCACTTCCATATAATCAAAGAAACGGTCCACCTCTGCCAGCCAATCCAATAAATCTTCAATATTCAAATTACCGGTAAAAGAGGGTATATCTACCTTTAACTTGAAATCGCTGGTGTCTCCTTGATCATACCCATGGTGATTCCTACGATATCCACCACCACCATATCCTCTCCGCTGTGGTTGTTGATTTCCGATCAGCCAATCATCTTCTTCATCAGAATCCACATCACACGTTTGGATTCTTTGATTTGCAGCGACAGGTCTGTTGATAGGAACGCCAAGAGCAGGATTTGCCCCGGGTCGTACTCCTCTAACGTCTCTATCTCTGTTCGTATTGGTTCCCATTGCATCGAAACGCTCAACCAGATCATCAAAGCGTTGTTCGAAACGCCGGAGTCTCTGATCCATGGTGTCCAACACTGCTCTTTGAGCCTGCACCTCGGTTCGCAGAGCTTCCATATCTCGAGCAACGTTCGGAACATGACCACCTCTTGAACTACCGTCACCAGACATCTCCACAGGAAATTTTCCTTGCTCTGATACCAACTAACGCAGCGAGTTAGCGTAGAGAAGCAAAAGACTCACTCAACGAATGAATCTCACACACACACAATGGTTGCGCACAACCCGTTAAAGGAGAGAAGTCTCTCACAAAATGTATCTCAAATATAAAATAAAACGTAACCCTAACATGACTAACAAAATGGTTTATATACTCTCCCTTAAAATATCAAAAGAAAAGGCGAATCTACGCGTACACGGTCGAAGGCACGGCCGTGCTTCAGACCGTGTTGGATTCTGTGAAGATTTGTTGTTCGATACCCTTGCTCGAGACACGGCCGTGCTTCAGGCCGTGTTGGACTCTGTGAAGATTTGCTATTTGATACCCTTGCTCGAGACACGGCCATGCTTCAGGCCGTGCGCAGAAGCCGTGCTTCAGACCGTGTGTTCGCGTCTTGTATCCCCTCCATCAGCTTTCAAATCAAGATTTAAAGAAGGATAAGGTAATAGGATTTTAGTTTGATTTAAGTAAGTTTTAATTTATCAAACATAAATCTAAGTTGAAATTAGTGGTTTTATGTAAGGGAAATCAATAAGAATAAAGAAAAATACCATCTTTAGGGCTTATTGTGGATGGTAAAGGGAAATTTTGAAGGTTAAATTGAATTTCCAACAAGGTAAGTTTAATACAATGGTTGATTTGATGATTTAAGATGTTTAGAAGTAATTAGGCAAGATGATTAGATGATTTCTTGGATTTTGATGAAATTTTGCACAAAACCCATGTTGATCGCCACCTAAGTTAATGAATGTTGATTGTCATTTGATGCTTTGGATGTAGATCTATGTTTTAGCATGTTAAATGTGGTGCTAGGTATTGGATTTAAGGATTAGAATGAAATTTGATGCATGAAGAGTTGATTGGTGTAAGGGGATTTAATGCCGCCCCTATGATGAGGAAATTATGGTTTGTTTTTCTTGTAAAATTTGATCTTAATGTTAGAGAAAATTATGTGTTAATTATTTATTTTAACTACTTAATAGTTTTATTTCCTCTTTAAATTTATCCTCAAGTATTGATCTCTTACCATGTAATTTTTCCTTATGAAATTGGATTTTTAATATATAAATTATATTGATTTCATTCATGAATTAAGAGCATTTTTTATTAATTCCATTATAATACATAAGTGAAATCAATAATCCTATGGAAAATTTCAAACATATGAATGGATTTATCATTTTATTACCAATACTAATCCATTTCATTTCAAATTATTCATATATACAAAACTTAATATCTTTCTTCTCAATTATTAGTTAAAGTCTAATTAATATTCATGTTTGGAGTTCGAGTACGATTAACATTGGCCAATAATCAAAGTGTTCTAAATTATGGTAGTCAGATTCGGATTTGAACCTCTTGGTTTAACCTAGATCAATTGGACCCCGCTTGAAACCGATTTAGGTCACCTCTTCAACCCTCTTTAACAATGAATAGGTAAATCTTGTTTGATCTTACCAGTCTAATCAGATTCTGAAGTACCTAGTTGGGCGTGAAGGGTTAGAATGTAATTTTATTTTATTTTATTTTATTAGTAAACTCACCAATGTATTAAGAAAAATAAACTTATATTCAAATAAAACAAAATGTAAAAACTCAAATCTTTAAGTTTTAAGAATGTAGGTAATTTCAGTATTTTACAAATAAAATAAGAATTATAGTTTATTAATTTTATGTTCCTTGACCGCTGCTCATTTTCGAGTCATCTCCGATCCGATTTTATAATACCGTTTTACACCTGGAGCTTCATTTCACAATCATAAAATGAACACAAAGGGCTGACTGGCTTAAAGGTCCAGCGATGCAGTGAATTGGGCTGTGGTAATAACATTATCAGGCTGCTGGGCGGTAGCTACTGAAATACATGGGCCGGTTCAATATGGGCATCTATAAGGGCCCCTGTTCAAGCTTTAGCTGGACTTAGCGGCTTTGGAAGCATCCATCAAAATTAAATAATGCTAATTTATTTGCACTTTTTTTATATAAAATAAATAGACTAGCAATACTCATATAAAATTTTGTAAAAATTATCTTATTCAACTCTTGTATAATCCATCAGAATACTCATTATCAAAAGCAAGTTTTTGAATAGCTATAACTATAAAATAAGAAATTAAATTATGAGTTATTTGGATATGAGTGGCTTATGAACATAAGGTTGCCTGGCTAAACATACACTTCAAGTCTTACCATCATAATTTACCTTCTATTTATTTATATACTTCAGAAAGAAAGAAAGCTTAAGCACTGGTTAAAGAAATGAATAAATTAATAATTTGCTTTCTATGATTCATGTAGTTTGGTAAAAGTAAAACCTAAACACTCCTCGTAAATTTCAGGGTTTATTTGGATTATTGTAAATTTTGTGGTTGGTGTGAATATAATTACAAACTTATTAAAGTATGTTGGAAAATTTTCCAGATAAATAGGAAACATAAAGAGGATTTAGAAGCATGTAATTACTACCCTAAAAGAGATTTATGTATCATATACAAAAGTTGCTAAGAATAAACATATCTTTTTTAAGGTACAACTAAGTGAAAGAAGAATAAGAGCAGCACTCTTATTACTAAAGTTTGTCGAAATTTTAGAAAGGTTTTCTCAATGATTATTATTAGAGAGAGAATCACATAGTGCTAGAAAATTTATCAAAATTCACCTGTAAAATTTTGTTTGGAAGAAGAAGCATATGCTTTACTGCTTTTTACTAATTTTATAAACACTATTACTTTTTGGTCATTAGATCAACTTTGAAACAATTATAAGACGATCAAAACCACCAACTATGAAATATCACAACTCAAATTAACCAAAAGACATAATGGTTCAAGTAATGAATATATCACTTGAGCAAATGCCAATATGTTGAATTTTACAAATTTTAATGACTTCCAAAAATCATTTGAATAAATTATTTAGTTGAAACTCATTGTGGTTTCAACATTAAAACGTTTGAATCACTTCTTAAAGCAGTTTGAACAAGTTGATGCATTATCTTCTTTTTTTTTTTCCTCCTACGTAGCTCAAACTCATTTGGATCATTACTTATCGTAGTCCAAATAACTTTGGAAAATTTTAAACTATAATAAATTTTACAATTTAGTTAATTTTCAATATTTTCAATCCATTTTTTATACTTTTAAACTCCATTTGTATAATTAGAAATCTATTTAATGAAATATACTTTAATATTCTTAAATTTTCACCTCGATATATTATTTGATGGAAATAAACCTTCTTTAACCGGTAATTTATAAGAGTTTATATAATGTTAAAATATGTTTTATAAGTTTGGAAGTGTGTTCATATGGAGATTAAAATTTAGGGATAAAAAAATAATAAATAACGGACCGATCTTATATCCAAAAAGCTAGATGGAATTTTTTAACCTGGATTTTCTTTCTTTCTTGTTTTATTATATATCAAAATCTCCCAAAATAAAAGCGGACCCACCCATCAAAACAGTAGGGCCAGTATGATTTGTTTTCATGTGACACTTGTTTTAAATATCTTTGGTTGTTTCCTACAATATCTCACCTCTTTTTTCTGTTTTTCCATTATTACGCGAACACAAAATGAGAATCAACTTAACTTAATTGGACGGTGCCCCGGAACGCTCACTTGGGTGATGGCCTCAGCTGTACATAAAGTCTCGAGCAGAAATTAAGTCCTAATGAAAAGGAAAAATATCCCATGGAAAACCAAAATATAAAACAATTTCTTTTATTTATTTATTTATTTTTTTCTGTGCCAAAAGCCAAAACACCCTTTCAAAGGGAAGAAAAACAATAATATAGAACCAATCGCCGTAGAGAAAAGCAATAATAAGAATCTAACTTTAATGGAACGACAAAATAAAAAGGCAAAAATTGGATATAATATAGATAGAGAGATATGATTTGTGGGCCAAGAAAAATCACGGAATTTGGATCTCTGTTATCAAGTGTGCCCTTCGTAATGCACTACGTCCATTAAATAGTGTTTTTTTTTTTTTTGGAACTATTATTATTATTATTATTTTCATAGAGTTATTCTCCTTTTGGATTTCCATGTAATACGAGGAAAAATACTTATATACATCCAATCAAATCATCATTTGATTAATATGGTACCACTATCCGGCATAACCAAGTGGCCCCGAAAGAAAAAGGAAAAAGAAAAGCAATTTCACAGTCACGATGAAGAAAATTTTATTTTATTGTTCTTTATCTTTCATTTTTTTAAAAGAAAAAAGTGGTAAAAGGGAGATCGCGATCGCACAATTCTCTCATGATAATGTTAAAGGGTATAACGTGTGAAATTCTTGACACAATAGGATCAAGCTTTGTCTGAAAATTTAAATTAGGATGAAATTATTAAGTTGAGGTTTAACGCGAAATGATTCTAAATATATTTCAATTTGCCTTGGTAAACTTATTTTATTTTTTTAAAAAAGAAAACTATATTTTTAATTAAAAATAAATTAAGACTTATACTCAAATAGATTTACATTTTTATCAAACTCAATAGTCTAAAAAGCGAAAACTCAGTTATTTGAAAACCTAAAATTCTAATTAAATCAAACTGAAGTAAACTAAATCTAAGCTCTAACATTAATAGTTAGTGAGCAGATTTAATTGATTTATATTCTTAGGTGATAGATTCTTTTTTCCTTACTTTTTTTTAAATCCCTGCTTCAGAAAATGTATATAGAAATTTTTTTCCACAGAAATGGGAAATGTATCTACATCATTAAATTTTGAAAAGCATTTGTGATGTTTATATTGGATCTTAAAATTTAAATATATAATGCGTCTGCTAATGGTCAGTAGAGTTAATAAATGGAAAATAAAAAAAGAATAAGAAGATCCCACTCCCACCCAGCGAAGTCCCAAGCATTCTCCGTCAACAGACCGACACAACGGAGTCCGAGAATGGAACGGGTTAAAAGTCTAAGTCGTAACAGTTGATTAGATGCCACAAAGACAGCGATGATTTGCCACGTTTGGCGTTTTCTAGATAACCACAGTGAAACCCACGACGTACGTGTCCTTTTAATTGAACCTAAAAGCTGGAAACCCTAATCATTAAATTTCCGAGTGGTTAAAAAGTTAAAAGCTTCGATCGTCGTAATCATTCTTACACGTAGAGCCGTCTTTAGTCTATAATCTTCCTAAAATGCCTGTTTTTGATCTGATACTAATACATCCATATGAGCGTGATTGACTTTTATATATGAAGCATCGTATTCACTTTCGTTATAACTACCAAAATTATTGTATACTTATTTCGAATTGATAATACCATATTTATATTTATCGAAAAATATTAGTGTTAAATTGTTTGGTGTGCCTTGGTAACCTTTTTATCTTTTTAATTAGACATATAAAATATAATATAAGAGAATCGTATTTTATTATACTCAAATTTTATATTATATTGTAACTTGAGAAATAAATTAGTTATATTAAATATTTAAAATTTTTTAGTTGTTTAAATATTAATTATTTTTAATTTTTTATGTGATATTAATATATGTTATTATTAAATAATTTAATATTATTTATATGAGATTGTATGTTAAGTAAATATATATTTTTTAAAAATAAAATATAGTTTAATTTATAAATTAAATTGAATTAAAATAAAATTTTATAATTAAAAAAAATTAAATCATATAAAATAATTTGAAATTATAAAAAATTAAATTATATTTTTATAGTTTAATTTGAGTGGAAGAAAAAGTTGAGCCCCTCACCCCTAGCTAGAGCCTATAAGCTGTTAGATGGGAATAAAAGATAGAAAAACGTTTCCACATTAATTAATCATCGTGACTGGATCGTGATAACGGACGGCTGAACCGGTGAGAAAGAAAGGAAGCGAACAAGAGAGAGAGAGAGAGAGAACAGAGAAACATACTACACGTGTGTTGTGACCTGTGCGTACCGGAGATAAAACGAACATACTTGAATAAAGACCCTAAATGGCTAAATATGGAAATTTAGTTATTTGATCATTCAAAATTAAAAGTATAGATATCGGAAATACCTTCATTCCATGCATTAAGGATTTCTAAGAATAAAAAGAATAAAATAAAGGAGAAATTAAAAATAATTACCCAACTTTGATCTTGAAATGGACTGAATTTTAGATAACTTCTAAATTATTAATTCGCAAAACAATGATTTTTTTTTTCTTAAGGTTAAAAATCACATACTAAAGTAAAAGTTTTAAGATGTGTTAAAGTAAAATTTGATAAGTCTTAAAAGTATATAGTTTTTATATTAAGGTAAAACTTTATTATTTGCAACTTCTAGGATTATTTATCAATTTATTAAAATTAAGAAAATTATTTACAATCTTTAAAAAATTATGAATATATACATATAAAAGTTAAAATTTAGAAAATTATTTGCACTTTCCCCTAAAATAAATTTTAGCCAAAGGGATAGAAGAGGTAGAACAAAGGACTCCATGTTCTAAAACAAAACGAATTGAAATTTCACACATTCTTCTTGCTAGGATTATTAAATAATATCATAATAGTATGAAAAAATTACCAATAACTTTTAGGAATAGTTAATAGTGAGAGGAAAAAGTTACCGTTCGTGTTCCCTAGCAGTTATGGAAAAATATTAATGAAAAAAAGAGAAAAATGATTCCTATTAAAAAAAGAGAATAATTTTTCTCACTTTCCTTTAACAAAACTAAAATGTTAAAAATTAAATTTATTACAATTTCACATTAAATGTTCCTCATGTATGCCTATCATTCAGCAAAATCTGCGGTGGCTATGCATCACTACTCCTATTGGTACAACTGTCATTTTATATCATCATTTATTTCTCTAATAATTAGTATCCAAAAGCAATTAGATGTGCAACTTTAACTCTTAAAATTTAAAATCCTAAGTTTAACCCGTCAATCTCTTCTTCATCAAACAAAATAAAACCTTAATTAACTCAGTCTCTATTTTCTCATTTGATCAAGGCAGGCCCCAAACCCAAGAGAAATTGCTCGCTTAGGAATGTTAACGAGTCTAGCAGAGTGTCATTTTTATTGGATTTGGAAAATTTTATGTTCTTCTCATATAGGATACTGATATTTGGTCCTGCTATGGATGTTTTATAGCGTGTCAAATATAAAGAGTAAGACTTCAAGTAATGCAAGATTAAATCCTTCTTTAAAGGATTTATCTGATTGTTTGAATATGGATCGAGAGCAAAGTCAAGGAGAAGGATGGAAGTGGATATGGAGAAGTATTTTCATGGAGAATGCTCATTGTCCAAATTGTAGAGCATCGGAAGAAGATTTAAATCATGTGTTTAGAAGCTTTTTAGGAATAAAAGAGATATCAAAACAATGGATAATGTTTAGAGATGATGATAATTTATCAAGTGATAACTTTTAGAGATGGGTTTGAAAGAATAGAATTGTCATTTTAAAAGGAGATCACCTAAAGCATTTGTGTTTTGCATTCATGTTGTGGAAAATTTGGTTCAATATGAATAACAATTTTTTTTGTATAACAGAGAATCATGAGCCTCTCATGCAAAATATTTGAAGAGGAGTATATGGGTATTGGGCTTATCTTTGAAAGCAAAAATAGGTTTATCAAGTTGGATGGAGGACTTTAACATGAATCCTCCTAGGGAGGGATGAATGAAATCAAATATGGATAGCTCTATTCTAAATGAAAGAAGAAAGGTTGCAATAGGAGGAGCATTAAGGAAGATGGATATGTGGATTTGCTGAGAAGTTAGGATGTATTAATATATTTACAGCAGAATTACGAAGAGTATATTGGGGTTTATATTATTCTTTGAAATTAGATTATCAAAAAGTAAAAATAAAACTATCATAAAAATCATCATAACCCAAAGCTTAAGATTTATAATATATATACGGAATATAAAAGAAAACTTAAACGACGATGATCGATATGATTTTTAAATAATTTAATTCAATAATGAATTGGTTATACTTTTTAGCATGTAATATAATCTAAATTACTTGAAATATTATTCTTTTATTGCATGAAAAATAATCGAGTGTTAAAATTCGTTAATTTTTTCAATGGCAACGTAAAACTTAGGAAACCTATGTATTAACAAAACTTATGCGGGAAATAAGTCAACGATATAAGACAGGGTTGTACATATAAACAACTAATAAGAGTTATGAGATATTGGTATATTTGCCAAAAAAATATTTGGAGTTCTCAATCAGATTTATTAAAAAAAAAAAAGAAAAAAATAGAAGTCCCCCTTTCTAGTTACGTTACGCCGGCTTTGATACTTTTTCCCGATTAAATCGTCTACCGATTCTTTCTCTCTCATTATCTCTCTCTCGCTTCCTTTCCTCCTCTCCTCCTTCTCATCCTCGTCCACTCACTCTCTCTCCTCCCCTCAGCTTGCACTTCAACTCCAATTAACCTCATTTCCACTCATCATCTTCTTCAAATAATATCATATAAAAAAATCCTCCTTCTCGTATTCTCTTTCTTCGCCATGTCTTATTTTTAATTGTTAAACAAAGAAAAAAATAAAACACCAAGAATAACCTCAAAAAATGAATATTTGGTCGGACGAGAACAGTTCCATGACCGAAGCTTTCATGTCTTCTTCAGATCTATCTTCCATATGGCCACAGCCAACTCTCCAAACCCAACAACAACAACAACAACAGCATCATCATAATATCCAAACCCAACAACACCCTCAAGCTTCTTCTCCACTTGTTTCTGTCTTATTCAACCAGGATTCACTTCAGCAGCGTCTTCAAACCCTAATCGAAAAATCCCCTCATGGTTGGACCTACGCCATCTTTTGGCAGTGTTCTTACGACTACTCTGTTTCGAGCTCACCAATCCTCTGTTGGGGTGATGGGTATTACAAAGGTGAAGAAAACAAGCCCAAAATCAAGCCCTCTTCCTCCTTAGAGCAAGAACACCGTAAACGCGTGCTTCGCGAGCTTAATTCGTTGATATCCGGTGGTGGGAGTGGCGTGAATGATGATAGTATCGAAGAGGAAGTTACGGATACGGAGTGGTTTTTCTTGGTTTCCATGACTCAGTCTTTTGTTAATGGTTTTGGTTTGCCCGGTCGAGCTTTCATCGATTCGTGTCATATTTGGATCGCAGGGCCTGTGGAGCTCGAGAATCGCGGGTGCGATAGAGCGATTCAGGCACGGGGTTTCGGGTTGCAAACTATGGTTTGTATACCTTTAGTTAATGGTGTTGTGGAGTTGGGGTCTACTGAGGTGATTTTCGAGAGCTCGGATTTGATATACAGGACTCGGGTTT
Source organism: Laguncularia racemosa (assembly GCA_037954665.1). Taxonomy (NCBI): domain Eukaryota; kingdom Viridiplantae; phylum Streptophyta; class Magnoliopsida; order Myrtales; family Combretaceae; genus Laguncularia; species Laguncularia racemosa. The sequence goes on from JBBMOL010000016.1 coordinate 5,251,148, forward strand.
TGTTTAATTTCGGTGGTGGTGTTGGTGGTACTGGAGGAGAATTGGGGAGTGGGAGCGGTGGGGGTTGGGAATTGGATGGTTCGGCTTCTAAAGGATGTGATGCGAATGAGAACGATCCGTCTTCTATGTGGATTAATGATAATCCGGGTAATATCGAGGTGAGGGATGATTCTGTTCATGTTGTTAGTTCAGATCATAATGCTAATAATCATTCTGCAAAGGAAAAATCGCATTTTGAGAATCCTAGTACTAGCAGTTTGACAGAAAGTCCTAGCACCGTTAACGTACAGCAGAAAATTGGTCACGAAAACCGGTATAGTCCAAATAGCAATCCAGGGTTTTATTCGAAAGAATTAAATTTCGCGGAGTATGCGATCGATGCCAGTAGTGCAAGGAATGGGAACTCGAGTGCGTTGAAACCTCAATTGGGTGGAATGCTGGAGTTCAGCGAAAATAAGAGGAGTTCCGCTAATGGAAAGCTGTTTTCGAGTCATTCACAATTGACGGCAGTTGAGGAGAGTAAAAAGAAGGGATCTTCGCCTACTTCACGTGGTAGTAATGAAGAGGGAATGCTTTCATTTACTTCCGGTGTGTTTGTGCCTTCACAGGCGATGGGGAAGTCGGCTGGGGGTGCAGGGGATTCGGACCATTCAGATCTCGAAGCTTCGGTTGTCAAGGATGTGGAGAGTAGCAGAGCTGTTGAGCCCGAGAAGAAGCCGCGCAAGAGGGGTAGGAAACCAGCGAATGGGAGGGAGGAACCATTGAATCATGTCGAGGCAGAGAGACAGAGGAGGGAGAAGCTGAACCAGAGGTTTTATGCACTTCGAGCTGTGGTTCCGAACGTGTCGAAGATGGATAAGGCGTCTCTTCTAGGAGATGCTATCGCGTACATCAAGGAGCTCAACTCTAAAGTGCAAACTATCGAGTCGGATAAGGAGGACTTACAAAACCAATTGAATGCATTGAAGAAGGAAATGTCGTCGTCGCCCCAATCCAATCAAAATGCCAAGGCTTCGAAACTTTTGGGAGACAAATTGGTTGAATTAGATATCGAAGTGAAGATAATTGGTTGGGATGCAACAATTCGGGTTCAAAGTAATCGAGAGAACCATCCGGCTGCCAAACTGATGGTAGCAATCCAGGAGTTAGACCTAGAACTAAGCCATGCTACTGTCTCAGTAGTGAATGACTTGATGATCCAACAGGCGATGGTGAAGATGGGCAGCCGGTTTTACACCCAGGAGCAGCTTAGGGCAGCCCTGTCAACCAAGATTGGTGGAACCGGTTAGGGTTTTCAAGTAACGAGTTAAATCTTCCCGGTCGAGAGCAGCAAGGACATGGTTCTCACCAACCCCGATCGGCCGCTGCTTGACGAGCACATATAGGCTGCTCCATCAAGATCTGTAACATAATCCACTAGTCTTGTAGTTCTAGGTATATATAATTTACCTGTTTTGTGGTTGATTTAGCATGTTTAGTTCCGATATGTAGTAGTGAACTTGGAGCATTAAACGTTCCGATATGTATTGAGTTTCTTAAGTAGGACATAAATAGCTCCGCAGAAGTAGAGAGCAAATTTTTATTTCCTTTCAATCTATGAAATGATTTTGGATGCTTTTCAGTTGTACATGTAATGCTTTGAATTTGAACTTCGGGAGCTTGTTTTACTGCTTCTAAATTGCTATAATCCCTCTCCTCTCTTGTAGGAAGTCGTATTATGTTAGCCTCTCGATAATTTTTATTTTGCTAATTACGTGTGCAGGTGATGTTCACACCATAAGTTCATTTATGCTTATCGGTTATAAGTCTGTAGTCGTGTTTCTACTTATAAAGTGTTCATGTCATGTGCAATTATACCTAGCTCTTTTGCAGATGGCAAAAATCTTCTGATTAGAGTTAGTTATACGTCTGCCAAGATCAGTCAATGCAAGTTGTCAAAGAATGGAATACGAGTGTAGGGATTCTGTTTTAAGGTGTTTTGACCTTTTTTTTTTTGGGTTAAGATTTTGCCATTTTACATCCGTATGTGCGTTTTGGTTGAGATATAAATGAAGCAAAACTGCAACCAAAATGAACACTCCCTTTGGCAATCTATTGAAGAAGGGAGAAGGGAAATGATAGATGAATTTTAAAGAATTATTTAATTTAGCGATTCAAGAAGATTTGTAGGCTTTTATTTGTTTTATTTTATTTAGGATACTATTTACCTTTATTAGAAAAATCTCATTAAAATTAATAAAAATCCTAAAATGAAAAAGAATCAATTGTTATTACTTTTAAAATTCTCTTCTTTCCAAGGTAAACTCAGATACGAACTCATGTCGTATCAAGAAATAGTTAAGATGGGACATAAATAACTATACTTGCTAAGGGCATTTCTTTTTTTTTACCGAAACTATACTTTGCTAAATTGGTAAACAATTATGAAAGGGTACGTTTATACTTTACGCATACCTGTTTCCACCCATAAACGTGCACTTCTCTCTATTTATAAAGAAAAACAATTAATGGATGCGTGAAAAAGCTTTTTATCTTTTTATAAATTTATGTTTTATTAAAATTATACATGTATATTCTTGAACAAATGTCCTTGACTTCTGGTTGGTACATTTATTAGCATACCTTAATGATTTCCTTTTGTACCTATGGGGTATGTGTGTGGGAACTTACTCAAGAACTATTAGAGTTTAGTTCAATATCTATTCAAATTCATCCATTCAATAACATTTGAATTTAAGTTTAAGTTACTTAAGTGATTTATTGAATCAACCTTAAATTTTATAAATTTTTTTAGTTTAATTAGTTTGCAAGCTTAATTTAGCTAAAATTGAGTTTAAGTTGAGCTTGGACGTTAGTTGAATTTGAGTCTATTGGATGTCAATATTCTTTTAACTAGAATAAAAATATTTTTAAATAAATCAAGTTTAATTTAGTTAAACTCAAAATTTTTAAAAACCATTTTGAATCGGGTGTAAGTTTAAAATTCTAAACTTGATCAAGTTTAAATGAAACAAGTTAAAACTTAAATTGGAATTCAATATTCTACCATTTGGGTACATCTTGATCATAACCCTAGACCGACTATTCTTGTTTTTCTATTTTCAAACATGAATAAAACATGGCTTCATTAATAATAAATGCTTTGGCTTCTCTTTGAAACAAGAAGCTGGATATTTTTAGATTGATATTTATGGTTTTCAGTTATGCAATATTATTATACTTTATGTGATTGAACATGCTTGTATAATTTGTAGAACACATTGGGCAGTTTTGTTCAAATACCATATAATTCTGAGATATTCCAAAATAGTTGGCTTGGCTTTATCCTCAAACGTGGGTATGGAGAGAATTTATTGTATACGATCTACATGTTTGCAAATGGACAAATATTAGTTGGACAAGGCTGGAGAGCTTTTTAATATAATATTTCTTTTACAAAATTATTCCAGAGTCCAGATCATTGATGACGACATTGGGCCCCAGAAATATTTTAATATAATGACAAGTTTGCAACACAGCATTCTGGAAAAGGGAGCCCCTGTTCATCCAAACTGACCAGGCCAGTTCTAGTCTATCCAACACGTGACTCTTTCTGAAATTCTTTAATTTTTGTTTTCACACGTTTTTGACTGGTTTCTTTTTAGTTTTTACTCTAAAGAAGATGAACCCAAGATTTTATATTTGGATAAATATTGATGGCTATCCCTGAGCCCTTACCTTTGCTTTATTTAATGTTTATTTAAGCTACTACTGTTTAAAATCAAGCTAAATCTTAAAAAATATATCCAAACTTTTAGATGGTTATTTCATCTTTGATTTTGTACATATTTTTATATACTCTTTTATGATTATATATGATAAAATGGGATTTAAAAACATATTTTTATAAGATTTGAAATCTATTATTTAATTTTAAAAATACACACATGAATCAAATATAATGGGTTAAAATTCAAGTATTTACACTTGTGAATAATGAAGCATCTCTAATTATATGTCAGGAACATTCACTATTTAAGTATTAAGTTTGATTTTGCTTTTAGTGCTTGAATGTTTGTTAAGATGTTAAATGAAAGATTTTTTTTTTTATTTTTTTAAAGAAAAATATATAATTAATATTAAAAATATAAAAATTTTATTTTAAAATTCAGATGCCTGGACCCCTAATATATGAGGCTATATTTTGCTATCCCTAGATGATAACGATATATTTGTTGTTGGTGGACATTTTAGAGGCTATGTGAAATTATTTTATTTTCGTTATCTTGCGGATGATATAAGAAAAGCCCAAGTCGGTAGAGAAAAGGAATATATGAGCAAAAAATCGGAAAAGTTGCCAGATTATGAACTTTGTCTTTACTGCAAGCACATTCATTATTCATGTGCTGAGCTAATTCTTTTGTAACCTGACTTAACTTAAAAGAACATGATTGATTGTAATTTCTGTAGCAAAAATATAGTTTAATTGTTAAAGTTTTTATAATTTAGTAATATGAATATTGATTTTCTAATGAAGTACAGCAGATTTAATTTTTTTTCTCTATTGAAATATTAGTTAGCAAAAGAAAAAAAAAAAAACATAGTTTAGCTGTCTTGTAGATTAAAAGATGAAACACAAAGGAAAATTCCAAGGGAAACAAAACAAGACCTTGCTTTTGACCTGGAGCGATTCGTAAAAGTGCGTGTGATGCTTTGATTATACGTATGTTTGTTTTTAAGAGAACGGAAAGGAGTTCAAATGGAAGTACTATTTTAACGTTGAAATGAAAACGCATTTTTAAATGATGGACACTTTTCTATGGTCTTTTTTTTTTTTAAAGAAAAATATAGAATTATATAATTAACTTTTCTTCCATTTTTATTTATTCCAATCCCTTGTTAAAAAGAGAAATAGATAGGATTTTTTTTCCCTTCACTTTTTCTTTAGCTCTAGTTTTTTCCACTCACTTCCTAGTTCCTTCCCCTTTCCCAAACATATTTATTAAGGTTCTTGAGTATTCTATAATCCCCTTTTCCCCATCATTACAAATAACTTCCATATCTACAATTGGAACCTATGAGACCTTAGAACCGATTAGCATCACATGAATAGATAGGTTTCAAGATGTGTATTAAGTGTGATAAGGTGTGTTTCAATTTCAAAATTTCAAAATCTATAGCCACATGATAGGATATAAAATAAAGTCTTGTACTCACCCTAGAATTTGTTAGAAACCTTTTTCCTTGTATACTGCATGCCCTAAGTTCTAAACATACCTCATAATTTATTTATTTATATGGGGTAGATTGAAATTGACATATATTATAACTACTATATATAAGATTATTTTGACAAATGTAAAGGAAATTCATCCCTTTTAATCAAACTTATAACCTATCATTTGATGCTTACATTTAATCAGATAGTCAAATATATATCGTATCCCCAATTTAAGTTTGTATCCTTATTTATATTTGTTGTACTATATATTACTTTGCATTTTTTCAAAAAATTGTTTCTTTTATATTTATTATAATTTACATTTAAAAGAGATAATAGCTGATAATTTAATATCATAATTTTAAATATGAATTATTAACAATGTTTCAAAATAGAAAGGGTAAAAATGAAAAAAACTCACATGCTCCACAAGGAACCTTGGGACATGTAGAATTTATAAAATAGATTCTAAGGTGGTTCTACTTAGTCATATGGTAAGTGATAGGTTTTAATTCCATTTTTTTTTTTAACATGCATTTATGAAATGGGGGTATAAGAAGAGATGGACATGGGGCATATCATGGTGAATCAATTTCTTACTGCTATTATATTACTCCATGGTAGAAAATTTTACTATTGTTATTATTATCGTGTTATAAAATATAATGAAAACAAAATTTTATCATCGATCTCCTATTATATTATGATTTTTTTTTTATTGAGTACGGGTGTTACATTCATGGAGATAAAATCTATGGTTACCTATCTACTTTCAACAAAAACTATACTAATCATCAAACATTTTATCATATTCACTAAAAGCACTCAACTTAAAAGAAGAAAAAAAAAATCCAATTATTACCGCTTTGATGTAATAATTGGTCAGGCTTGTTCATAGTGTCCCGTCCTGTCAGCTGATCACCTCTACACTACTCGATTGATGGTGATTCGATGGCAGGTCCCAATTTTTTTTTGGATGGGTAGTCCGGTGAAGTTGGATTGCTGAGTAATTCCGTGAAAAAGCATCCGTTGCATGGAGCAATCTGTGCAGGTGGAATTTTTCCTTTGATTGAAAGGTGCGGTGCATGGATCTTAAGGTCAGCCTCAAAGGTTGATTTGCTTCTATGTCATGCTTTTTGTAACTTGTAAGAAATTCGCATCAATTGAACCAAATATCGATTATTCCATGTAAACTATGCTTGAGCAATACAAGGATCCTGACAGGTGCAGAGAATACATAATTATGTTTTCACATCGAACTTACATGAGGATTTGACAGAAAATGACCAAAGACATTGTTCGTTCATGATCAGGTGTGAAAAAAGCTTGATGCTGGTCTTCTAGAAAAAGGGCGATACGATTCCATGCATTTAACCTTTTTTTTTTTTTCCTTTCAATTTTCAAATAAAGAATGCACTTAATCGTAAAAGGCCCTTTCGGCTGATGAAATCTATCTTGCATTTTGGGTGTCGGCATTTCATGATCAGGTTGCCGAATCAAGTACCTGTTCAGACTGGCCACACCAACATTTCTTAAATTTATACTTAAAAAAAAAGAACACCTTTTTTCCCTTTTAATAGAGCTATTGAAGAGGCACCACATAGCCATTTCATTAAGGAAAATAATATAAAAATTAAAAAGAAAACAGAAAAAAAGCCAAACAATTACCATTTCCGTCTGTCTGATACTTTAATTATGAAAAAGTACATCAATGTTGTACTACTTTTTCACCTTTAGTCTTTAACTTTTTTCTTTTTTTAGTTTAAATCTTTAATATTTTTAAAACTTAAAAAAAAACCTTTTATAAACTCTTTTAAATTTTTTATTTATTCATTTATGATATACATTAACTTTAAATTAACGATAATTAAATTAATAAAATGATAATATTAAATATATTTATTTATAGAATATAATAAAAAACAATGTTAAATATATAAAATGATATAATGTAACAAAAAATAATTAAAAATACAAAAATAATAATTAAATTAAGAAAAAGGGATTAGAAAAATTTATTTGTACACTAACTATCTTGGCTAATCAATACAAAGCTAATCATAAGTCAATAAATGCTTAAAATGAATAGAAAATTTAATGTATTCAATCAAAAATTTTTTATAAGGTTTTGAAAACATTGAGGAGTCAAATAGAATAAAAAGAAGGTTAAGCACTTGAATAAAAAAATAGGTAAACATTGAGAATTAAAAATATACTTTTTTTCATTTAATTACATATACACAAATCTATTTCTCGCTTGTCATGTCCTAATACTAATAGATGGGACAATTTCTCTATATATTGTTATACAAATAAAATATATATATGACCTTAGAATTTTGCTTGCTAAAATCTATAATTATGAATATAACTAACTATAAATTATCAAAGGTCAACTATGAGTTTGCAGTTTTAAACATATCATAAATATGACTTCTCTAAAAATTTAAAATATTAATAACAAACTTTGAATAAAAATAAGTAACAACTAGGTCTACAGTAAAAGGCAAAGTCATTGGTTTGACTATTGTCACCTCTACCACCAATGTAGACATTGCATCCAAACTCTTAATACCCAACATCATCAAGCTCTTCAATAATTGAAATCAAAATCCCAACCAAAGAGTTATGAAGCCTACTAAATAAGCACTATCTCAAGCATATACATATACTACGGTTGGATGCAAGCTTATACACATAATTAACTAAATGCATAAACAAAACAAATAACAACCACAATTCTAGTTCTTAATCTTGTTTAAGTGAGGGATAGCGGGTACAGTCAATCATGTCATTTAGTGTTAATTTTAAGCAAATGTAACTATTCAAATTTAATCATGCCATTTAGTAATGCTACTACTGCATGAAGATCTACAAGGACTATAATATTGCTAGCTTAGCAAAATGACTATTACCTATGAGTAACAAATTTACATAATGATAGGAGAATATACTCAAATAGAACAGTTGTATTGGCCTTTGTAATCACTAATTGGTAGGAAAGTAGTTGAGGTAGTTGTACAATAGACTCTTAGAAAAATATTTATCACCGAGTATAAATAAAAGAAAGCAAATAAGAGAAAGGGATCTTATCATTCCTTGAAATTCACCTCATGTACTTTGGGAGATTGTCTTGCTCGAAAAGACAAATCTTTCATCTTCTTTACCTCATAACAACATTCAATTAGAAACCTTAATAGTTAGTTTAGTAGAAAGCAAGTGAAACACTTAAACACGATAGATAATAAGAGTGATTTTACTTGATTGTGGCTAAAAGAGGAGAAAGAAGAAATGAGGCTTTCATATCAACTTTAGATTCTTCTATAGAATTAGGGTTGGATGTCTCTTACTTGTTAGTAGGCTTTGGGCTTACTCATAATTGGCTTGCTAACAATTGGTGCTCTGGTCTATTGCTCTAGGATAAATTAGAGAAATATGCTCAAGCTTTGCAAAAAATGCTTTTCCAAGAGTTAGAAAAAAAAATTGAGTTGATGACACAACATATGCAAAATGTGCATGTTAATAGTAATCAGACACATAGTATTTCTTCACAAAATTCAAAGCTACCATAGGAGTCATCATCTATACATGTAGATCATTGTTGAAAGGTATCAAATTAGAAATGAAAAACCCTAAAAATAACAAATAAGGTCAAAGGAAATGAAAAGGAAAATTTTGGATTGAATTACAAAGGAATTTTAAGTTTGAAAATTTTATTTTTCTAAAAAGGACCTTTTTACCTTTAAAATTGTTTTTATCGAAATTGGACTCAAAATTTCTTAGAGACCCTAAATATGATCCTAAGACTTTAACTAAGTAAATAAAATCAAATAAAAAATATTTGGAAATGATTGGAAAAAAAAATTTAATTCAAAGGTCAATTGGGTAAAATGACCAAAATGCCCCTAGGCCTATTTTCTTAAAGGATGATTATTTAAATTGAGTTTCAAGGGAATTTTTGGAAAAAGAAATGGAAGATATGTCAGCTGGACAAGTGGTATAAATTTCAGAAAAATAAAATGAAAATATAAACAAAAGGTGAACACATGCCACTTTAAGTGCCAACCCACCAAAACCCTAGTGTTCCTCAATTTTCTAAACCTTTAAACCCACCTTAAAAGCTCTGTTTTGGACAGAAAACTCAGCCCCCTCTCCTCTGGCTTTGGACGTAAGAAAGGTAAGGAAGAAAACCCATTTTTCTAGCTTAAGCCTTAATCCTTCAACCTAGCCATTTACCTACCTTTTTAGCTACTAATTCAAGTTATTTTGATGTAAGTTTTAGGTCAAGAACAAGGTGAAGATTCTAGATAAAGCAGGTTCATCTACACGTGATAATAAGTTTAGTGGTAAGTGAAAATTTGTAAGTTTTTTTATGAAAACAATAAGATTAATCCATATTTTAGGTGCTAAATGAGTTGATCTGATGTAAGGAGTTGAGATGGAATCAAAGGAAACTCCTTCCTTACCCTTTTGAAGAGGCGACTAGATCAAGGACAAAGAAAAATCTTAGGTTTTCATTAAGGTAAGCTTAAAATCTATCTTAAACAAGTGATTTAGTGAAATTAGAAGTTATTGAGCATGATAGTTTGTTGATTTTTCTTGAATATTGATGATGGGTTGTAGGTATCCTTGTAACACCACTATTCTTGTTTCCTAAAGTGATGTTTGATGATTTAAGTGTTAATCTAGGTCTTGATATGCTAGATGTGTTATTGGGTATTGGAAATGTAGTTAAGAATTAAGTTTAATGCACTTAATTAGAGATTTTGTTGAACAAGGAGTAATCGCTACTATGATGATGAATTTGAGGCTTAATTTGTTCTTTTCAAATCTGGTTTGAGTGTTGATTTGTGATAAATTGAGGGTTGGAGTAAGAACTCATGACATCTAGATTGAATTTGGTGATTAAAAGTGGGAGTTAGTATGATAGTTGAACTAGGTGATTAAATGGAATCATTTGATGATTTAATTATTAATTCCCAACACCTTGATATGTCTTTGATGTGATTAATTTGATGGAAATTAAAATTATAAGATAAGTATTGAGTTTAGTAAGAATTGAGGATGACTTGGGTTGAATTGTAGTGTGAGTGAACTTGGAATTTTGAATTTCTTACATATTGTGTGATGTTCAATTCTAAAAGAAATATGACAAATTATGTTTATTTTGGGTTAATTTAGTAGAATTATGATTTAATCATGAATAGGAATTTGTTTGGCTATGAAATGAGGCTTAGAGGTGATAATGTGTTGAATTGGACCAAGGAATGGATGAAATTTTATGTTGGGGCATGTCCACTAGCATTTTCTTTGTTTTGATGGTATTTTAGGCTTAAAAATGAAAAATAAATGATGTATTAAACACTAAGAAGAAGTAGGAACAAGTAAGCTTTGGTTTGAGGTGATTTGGACCTAAGTTGAATAAGTTATGGACTTCTAAAGTTAGAAATTCGTAATTAAAATTGGTCTGATAATTTAAGGGCCTTAAATTGAATATAATCAGGTTCTTTATATATATATATAAAATAAGTAGTTGAAGTGATAAGGAGACATATGGCTTTGGTTTCACTTAATTTGGGTTTAAATTAAGTAAGTTATGACCCATTAAAGTTAAGATATTAATTTGTGACGAGTTAAGATTAAGTTAGATTATGGTTTAATTAAATTGGGTCAAGGTCAACCCAACCACAAGTCAGCCCAACCAAAATAGGCTCAAGAGCTACCTTCTTACCCTTCCTTGAGTGGCTCATGAAATTAAATATAATTTATTTAAACAGGCCGGATTAACTAAACAATCATAATTGGGCCAAAATAAAATTTGGCATGATAATGTGGACCAAATAACTAATGGGCGCAAAATCCAAACTTTAAAATGTAATTGGGCTAATTTCTTCCTAAGGCTTATATCTTAAATAGGCCTTAACACGAAAAATAACTCAATCGGGTTTCAAACTAATTTAAGGCTCGAATTAAACTACCTAATTAAAATAAATTAGATTTAGGCTTGAAAAATAAAATTGGCTTGCCTAATTACAATAAAACCTAAATGGACCCAAGACCTAAAACATACTTGGACCCATTAAACTTTAGGGCCTAAATCCTAAATGAGCCCTAATAAACACATTAAATTTAATTGGACTTTAAACCCATCAAGGCCTTAAATTAATTAGAGACTTAACATGGAATTATAACGAAACTTAATAAATCAATTGGACTTATGATACAACTAATGGGACCAATTAAACATAATAAACCTAGGTTAATTAAAAGAGATTGAATTAATCTAATGTGACTTAAAATATATTTAGTAATTATAACTAAACTTAACTAAATTAATTAGGGCTAGTAGGCTTAATTCCAAATATAATTGGGCTTATTTTATTAAAAAGGCACAAATACCTAATTGAGCCTTAAACCTAATAAGAGTTAAAATTTATATAACTTATTAGGTTTAATTAAATAAACTCTAAATAGTTCAACTCACAATTAGCTAAAAGTTAATTGAGCTTAAATAACATTAACTGGGCTTGTAATTAACATGGACCTTAAGTAACGTAAACCAAACCTAGAATAGGATTCAATCATTTAAAATAATCATCCGACTTATAATTTTCTTTTGATGCATAAAACCAACTTAATTGGAACTGGATTGCAATTCAGGATTGTTGATCTTTCAGATACGTAGTAACTTACTTGTTGTGTGCTAGGATAGAAAATGAAACCTGACTAATAATTAACTCGACAACTACTTGTTGCTTATGCTTAGATACTTGAGTCAGCAAGTGACAAACCTTAGATCGAGAATATGATTGTGGTCATATATCTTGAAATTATATGGTAGTTAGGCGCTTAAGTCACCAAGGGTGACTCAATAGGTAGCCGATAAATGAAAACGTATTAGATAATAAACATTATAAATGAAGAAAAGGTATATTGAGAGTTGTTCAGGGTTATGGGTCCTAACAGGTAATACGATAAAACTGGATTGTAATTAGTGAAAACCATATAACGATTTAAAAAGCCAACCTAATGCATCCTCATCATTAAACTTTGAAATTTCTTGTCACACCCCTAATTCATTATAACAAAGATAGTTTGCCATGTAACTTACTTACGTAGAGTATGTAAGGTTACAATTATTAGATGAGTTTCTAAACTAGTTTTAGGATTTTAAAACATTATTTAATTTTTGAAAACAAATTCGTGGATTGTGCGATTTTTGAAGACATTTGGTGGTTGTGAATCATAAAATCATTTAATACAATAAGAAAGGATAAACTAAGTCTTAAGGCCTATAGGACCCATACAAAAGATACAAACCATATAATTACAATTGCTTCTTTTGCCATGGAGGCTAAAGCTTTAGATTGATATCAATGGATGTAAAAGGATAAACACTTGAGTTTGTGGCAAAATTTCAAGAAGGCATTGCAAATGTGCTTTAGACCTTTGGAGTCTGAGGATATAGAAGGTGTACTTTTGATAAGTGTTATAAAACACTTATTAATTGTTAATTTTTATATAGTCTTCAGTTTAATTTCTAAATATTTTGAATAGATAATACACTTAATTAGTCTTTATTTTGATTTCAGGTCTTTGAAAAGTAACTTTGGATATAATGAAGCAAAGTTCTCTAATTTGCACACAAATTGGAGCAAAAATGATAAAGTTATGGAATTGAAAAGGCTGATACAATCTCTAACATGATCTTGTCAGAAATCATGTCAAGTATTACTTAGAATAAGGCTTGAAGGAGAACCCGTGCTATAGGTTGTGCAAAGCTACACGAGTAGTGACATGCCTATGTCAAAGGGTGTGTTGAGGCTAATTTTTAAGGATTTTCAAGTAATTTCTAAATGAGAGATATATGAGTACTTGCATGACCGTACTATGACCATGTTAAATGAAGATTCCAATTTCCAAATTAATCGCATGAGTTGAAGATTACTTTTCTAAAGAGTGATTCATCCAAAAGATTTAATTTCTTTTTTGAAAAGCTAAGTTTCCTATCTTTTGAAGATGTGATTTCATGCTTACTAAAACTTTGTTTTCTCATATATGAAGATTTCATTCTACTCTAGAAAACTATAGTTTTCTTAGATAGGAGGTGTTTAACCAATATAGAAGGGGTTAGAGTCCAAGCTTTGAGTCGGAGAATTTTAGAATTAGCATTATAAGTACTTACAAAATTTTACTATTACTTTATCGATACTTTTCTTTATACATTATTTTTATAGTTTTCCTTTTAATTTATTATGATGTTAACTTAATTTTCTTTTATATTCAGGTATGATGAACCTTAGAGTATACATGTGATTTTATGGTTTATTATTTAATGAAGTTAGTGATATTCTTACAATCCAATTTTGTGTGCTTTATTATTTTCAAATTAATATTACCAATTTATTAGTTTGAAGTTCGATTTCTTACATAGAGATTAAGAGATCCTGTATTTCAATAGATTTGCCATAATTGGAAGGAGTTGTATAGAATCATAAAGATAATAGGATGTAAATTTTTCGAAGTAGGGTTAAACTTAATAGTGAACTTCATACATTGAAGGTAATGCAATTTTAAGAGTTTTAAATAAGAAGAAATTCTGATTAATTAACTTGGAATTAAGAGTTAGTAGACTCAAGAGAGCTATTAGTTTATTATAAAAATTTTCATGGTTTGAGAATATAATAATGGAATTGAATGATAATTAGTTAATTGCATTAGTAATTTCAGAGAGATTCAATCCAAGCATGCTTCTATAGATTGTTATTTTCTTATATTTACTTATTATTTTTTATTAATTTTATTACTCGAAGATAGATAATAGGAGAAAAATGTAATACTAGTAATTATAGTCTCTATGAGATCAACACTTGATATTATTATCCGCTATATTATAGTATCAATAGGTGCACTTGTCTATAGGTTTAGGATAGAGGATAGATCAACATTAACTTTCCAAACATGCGCAGACTAATTCAATTAAAGAGTATTAATCTCAATTTGAGTCTCTTTTGAATAGGTTGGTAGATCTTTTCGTTCATTTCCTTTCAAATTATTTTGTTTTTTGGACTTAAACCTTATATTTAAAGAGACGTCCAAGTTGCTAGACTTGTTTCTCTAATGCATGCAATCTAGCTTGCAAAAATGCATGAATTTAAATATGTGGATTGTGGACCAATTCTCTTACCTTAAACACTTCACCTTCACTTGTTACTTCTTCTAAATCAACACCCACCTGACAATTTTCAAAACCACCTTTTTTGCAGAATTCTTTTGCAAATACTCCTACTCCTTTAGTTTCTTCTTTACATATAAAAGGCTCAAATTTCTAAATAAGGTCAATTGAATTAAGAAAGAAGATGTAAATACTCGAATAAATATATTATTTAACATGTATTATAAAATATAATTAAGCTAAAAATGGGATTTTCATAAAACTTGAGGGGAAAATTGGACATTTCCTAAAGGAGTGTATAACCTCTCATTTGACCTAGCACTCTCCTTTTCCACAATTTCACAGTAACACAATAAAAGAAAGGAGAACACTCTTTATAGAAACCTAAAGGCGACTAAGAGGAGTACAATGAAGTTCAATTCCATTTACAAGAGGCAAGGATTTTATGCTAGAATTTCAATCATGATTACGGAATTAAGAACTTATATAAGTGTTGTGTGCTCATCGAAATTTGGATCAAGGGGAGAGGTAGAATGAACACCAAGTCTAACAATTAAGGAACCTGAATCAAGAAATTGAGAAGTAAGTAATCTAATCCATGTAAATTGATTAGAAATCTCACATTTTAGGATTTTATTAAGCTTAAGATTAAGGGAGGATGTTGGAATTGGATCAAATTTGAGAAGAAGAAATTAGGGTTCGTGGTAAAAATTAGGGAACATGGTTAAGTATATGCCCATGTACTTAATCATGTTGAATGCATGTCAAGGATGTTGAACATGGTTAGGTTAAACGCTTGTGTTGTAGGGCGTGTCGAAGGGAAAAATTCATAGAAAGGTATATGACCATCAATACGATTGTGTACCTAGACATGTTAAACTTCAGAATCCATAGAAAGGTACATGACCATCAATATGACCGTGTACTTGGGCTTGCTAAAGTATACGGTTCCAAATACGATTGCATACTTAGGGAAAGACTTTATTCTTGAATTGATTTTCAATTAAACAAATTTCTACACAAGCTAGATAGCTAGTAAAACTTTAGAAAATCTAATAGACTAAGAGAATTAAGAGGTTAGATTATTCTTAGATTAGTACTAAGAAAGATTTATTGATGTTTTACAAATTTTAGCTTAGCTTAAGTTTAGAACTAAATGTGCTTAAGATTAGGATTCAAGGTACGTGTAAATTGTGTGTTTCTTGTGCTTGTTTAAGTTAGTATATATTAAACTTGATTAAGTTGAATGAAATGGTTAAATGTTTAAGTGGTTGTTGTTTGTGCTTAGCTCAGCTTAGGGGCCTATAGTGGCAGATCCTTAAAGAGCACTCCAATGATCCTTATGTAACATTGTCTTTAGTTGAGTTGTGCTTGGAAATGATTTAGGTTGGTTTAAGGTTTAAGTGATCATGGGTGTGGAGCCTATAGTGGTGGTTCTCATCACCAAGTTTAAGTGAATAAGTATTCACGAATGTGGGGCTCATAGTGGTAGTTCCCATCTCCAGTTTATGTTTCAAATGTTTAAGTATGTTAAGCGAGTTTGAGTACCCTACTGTTGCTTGTGGGCTTAAAGTATATCATGAAATGGTTGCTTGCTGTTTAAGTTTTGCATAACATATGTCAATTAAGTTCTTGTGTGTTCATGTGTGTATGCTTGTGTTATACATACTGGATATTAGCTCACCTCTTGGGGATATATTTTTAGAAGTAAGTATCGAGGGAGTTGATAACCCAGAAGGTAACTTGGGAGTGAATGAACTAGAGAGGGATGAAGAAGACAATTTTCATTATTATTATGGTGAATAGAATTTAGGAGAAATTGAGCTATATATGGTGATAAATTTTGAGATCTTAGAGGAAAAATAGATTAGTGTTTTATGATTATTCCGTCGAGCTAGATGTTGATTATAGATTTCATGTTAAATGGGTTGTAAGATTTGAATGATGAATTAGATTATACTTATATAATGTTGGATATATATTGAGTATTTTGTATTGTGGTTATAGAAATTACATGATTAAGTGATATTAGAGTAGTTTCAGAGTCTTAATGTGTCTTTGTATGATAAGGACACGTGACAAGTCATAGTATGCCTGAGTTTCAGGGTGTTACAATCATAGCATAGGTTTATGATCTTTAAGGACATAAGTTTGGATCTATAGAGAACAGGTTGATGATCTTTAGGGAATTAGGTTTTGATCTAGAGTATAGGTTAATGATCTTGATGAACTTAAGCTTGTTGATCCTTAGAAAATTAAGTATTGATAATTAGACATAAGTTTCAAACGGTAAAGTATAGGATATGATGTTTAGAGAAATTAAGTATTTGATTCGTAAGATGGTGAGACATGAAGAGAGTGGGAAAATATGGGATGTTTAATTTATTCATTAATTTATTTTATTGTAGTACTATTTTATTTTTATTTATTTCAACTATTAAGTTATATATATGAGTATGCATTACGAGTAGTGGTATATGTGTATATACTTACACACCATGACACTAACATTGATTTATACTAACTTAAATATGTCCGGTTGTCTCTTCTTAAGCAGAATGTCTCTAAAACGAATCATCGAATTAGGAGTAAGAATGGGAAGGGAATCATGAGGGTTAGTAGCCATAGGGGGGGAAGAGGTTAGGTGGCTGGAGAGACAGTCCAGCTATTGCAGACTGTGAATCACATGGTAGGGTTGTTGTCACAACAACATCAAGCCCCCATTGTTCCACAGTGCAAAAATGCCAATGAACCTGTCAGCTTTGATAGGTTCATCTAGGTGGCTAAGGAATTTAACCTAAGAATGGATGACCTCATTGAAGCAAAAGATTGGGTACAAAAAATGGAGAAGACATTTGATCTCTTTTAGATAGCAGAAGACATGAAAGTCAATTATGCTGCATTCATGTTGAAGGGAATTGCAGCAAAATGATGGGCCTTAGTTCCTAGACTGACAGGGGAATGCATGAACTAAGCAATGTTCAAGGAGCTATTTCATTAAAGATACTTCCTTAGTAGCTTTAGGGGCAGGATTAAGTATTCATGGTTATGGAGTTCGTAGTGGGATTTCCCATCACCATGTTTAAGGTTTAAGTGATCATGAGTGTGAGGCTCGTAGTGATAGTTCTCATTACTACGTTTAAGGTTTAAGGGATCATGAGTATGAGGCCTGTAGCATTAATTTCCATCACTAGTTCATGTTCTAAATGTTTGAATGTGTTAAGGGGGTTATGAGTACTCTACCGTTGCTTATGAGCTTAAAGTATATCATGAAATGGTTCCTTACTATTTAAATCTGCATAACGTATGTGAATTAAGTTCCTATTGGTTCATGCGTTTGTGCTTATGTTATACGTATTGGGCATTTGCTCATCCCTTATAGATATTTTTTTAGATGCAGGTATTGAGGGAGTTGAAAACCTAGGAGGTAACTTGGGTGTGAATGAACTAGAGAGGGAGGAAGAAGATGATTTTCATTATTATTAGAGTGAATAGACTTTAAGAGAAATTGATTTACATATGTTAATAAATTTTGAGATCTTGGAGGAAAAATAGATTAGTGTTTTATAATTATTCCATTGCGTTAGATGTTGATTATGGATTTCATGTTAAATGGGTTGTAAGATTTGAATAATGAATTAGACTGTATTTATATGATGTTGGATATATACTAAGTATTTTGTAGTGTGGTTATAGAAATTACATGATTAAGTGATATTAGAGTGGTTCTAGAGCCTCAACATGTCCTTATATAATACAGACATGTAGTGAGTTATAGCGTGCTTGGGTTTTAGTGTGCCTAAGTTTTGGGGTGTTATAGAAGATTTAAAGTCAATCAAGAAAAGGTACACAAAATTTAGGGCCAAAATTTTCTAAAATGGTCTTTTACCTTTAAACTCGATTTTATTGAAAATAATTTAGAAGTAGCATAGTGACCTTAAATAAAAATTTTAAGACTCTAATTAAGTAAATAAAATCACTAAGGAATTATTTGGAATCGGTTAAAATAAAGAAAATTAAGTTTAGAGATCAATTTTGCAAAATGACCATTCCACCCCTAGACCTGATTTGGAGTCTTTGAAGTTGACCGAAATTACTAAACAACTTAATTGAAGTCATTTGGAGTTATTTTAAATTATTGAGAGTGATCTCTTGAAGATTGGAGATAATTTATAAAAATGATCATTTTTTTCCTTAAAGATGGTTTTATTGAAATTGAACTAAAAATTTCTTAGACTTTAAATATGGCCTAAAGACCTCAATTAGGTGAATAAAATTAATTACAAAATATTTGGAGACAATTGGAAAAGAAAAATTTTAATTTGGAGTTCAATTGGGTAAAATGATCGAAATGCTCCTAAACTTATCTTATGAAAGAGTAACTAATTAAAATAAATTCCAAGGAAATTTTAATAATGAAGAAACACTATTTTGCAGTTGAAGTAAGTGGAAAAAAATTAAGGAAAAAATAATTAAAAAATACTAAATTAAGATGACACATATTACCATAAGCTACAACATACAAAACCTTGTGGACCCATTTACTCTTACCCTTAAACCCTTGCTAAACCTTACCATTTAAACTCATTTTTGGATTGAAAATAGTAGCCCCCCTTCCTCTGAAAATTTCATGAAGCTTAAGGGTAAGAAGACCCAAAATTTTCTAGCCTAAACACTGAATCTTCAACTTAGCCTTTTGATCTATCTATTTTAGCTATTAATTGTAGTCTTTTTTCTTATGAGTTTTAGGTCAATAATCAAGTGGGATTTCAAGCTAAGAAAGAGCATCTTACATGTGATTTGGGTGTGAAAATAAGTAAGAAAATGACTTGATTCAAGTATATTTTAGTTTGTAGATTGTAGATCTAAATAATGTATGATATTTATTGCGAAGGAAATCAATTGGGAGTTTGGGAAAAAATCATCTAGGAGATGGGTAGGCACAGTTGGAAGAAGATTTGGGTATTTCTTGAATCTCTAACAAGACAAGTTTAAAATCAAGTTTAAAATCTTGTTTAAGATGATAATTTAGAATAGTTATAAGTAATGGAATAAGATAATTTGATAATTTCTTGATTATTGACAGTGTCTTGTAAAACCCATTAGTGACCACCACCTATATGGAGTGTTCATGATAGAGCCATTTTATACTCAATCTTTATAGTATAAATTGTGTTAAATTATTATTGATTTTATAGAAATCATAAGGAAATGGTACTTTAATTCTATCATCGTGATAAATCGGGTTAAATGGAGTCAAGGATGCTAATTCAAGTATTTTAGAGAAGTCATCTACAACTTGGATCAAGACAAGGAATTACACCACCGGAGGAAGCACGGTTTGAGGCACGGCCAAGGTTCAAACCGTGTTACACACTGGACAAGAAGACGGAAATGTGGACTTTGAACAAAGAGAGACACGGCTTAGGGCACGGCCGTGGTGGAAGCCGTGGGAGAAACCGTGCTTGGAGCCGTGGTGGAAGCTAGGTGTGCCAAGGAGAAGAAAGTGTGGAACATCAACCAGATGAAGGCACGACTTGAAATCTAGCCGTGGGTGTAACCGTAGTACACATTGGACACAGATGAAGACTTGAAGAATATGCACAGAAGATGGCACGGCTTGACCCATGGCCGTGTGGTGGGGCGTGCCAGGCAGACGAATCTTCACTTGTCGAAATCTACTTGGAAAAGGAAAGATATTTTCATATCTTGCTAGCAAAAGATCACATGCTATCCATCTAACAATATAAATAGAACCAACCCTAGAGGGTTAGAACAACTTTTGGATCTTTGGAATCTGGAATCACCTTGGAGACAAGAAGGAAACGAGGAGGCAGAGCAGGCAACCGGGTTCATTATGTTTTTATTTTTATTTTTCGTTTTGTTGATGAACATGAGTAGCTAAGCTACTTTTCTAGCCAAAGGGTCATAGATGTTTAATTCTCCACGAATTGTGAGGTCTAATTGACTTGTATTTATTCTATTCTTTGTTTTCGGGTATTCATATATCTTCTGATCGTTTTGTCATTATTATCTTTGTTGATTGGTATGAATAGAGCTCTTCTACTCAATTAGCAAGTTAATATATTGTCAACTAGCACGTCAAATCCGTAATTGTTTGATTGTTCTAGTCTTAGTGACGCAATAACATGTTTGGTTATAAAAGAGATGATCGAATTCATGTTATGGAGGTGTGTGATCATGTTTAAATAGGTTATCTTATAATCTACTGGCATGAATTGGTGGTCTCTCTAGATCTTAATGCTATTGATAGATTAAATCCTAAGCGCTTGTCTAGGGTTGTTTAATCAATAAGAGAAATAATTCAAAGCGCTTGTCTGAGGTTATCGAGGAAGTAAGGAGAGATAGGTTGTTAGAGCTTGTTAATAACCATAACCAATTTATCTAGGAACAAGAATAGAGAACATTTGCATCGATGATCAATTCCTTGAATTAAACTATCTTGATTCCTTTGGCTAGGCTTTTATTAATATCCGATTTTCTTACCTTGTTTTACTTTATTTTGATTCACAAACAAACCCCCCCCATTGTTCTTTTCCCTTTTATTCTCCTTGAATAGAAATAAGTTTAACCAATCTCTGTGGATTCGACTCTACTCACCACTATATGCAAATCATATAATTGTCTAGGAGTAGGTTTTATTTTTGTTGGATTCGACACCCATCAAATTTTGGCGCCGTTGCCGGGGATTGGTGTCAAATTTATTTCTATTCTTGTATGACTTGTTCTTCTCAGACAGGTGAACTAACTTATAATCCGGAGATTGAGAAGACTCTAAAGAGGTTGCGACAAGAAGCTAGATCATCCACTAGACTGAACTTAGCATCGGATTTGTTTGATTCATCCCTTGATTCAGAAAAAGAAGACGATATGGCAAATCCCAAGAGAACCTTAAGGGAGTTAGCTGCACCGGATGTGAATCAACAATCACTTTGCATTCTCTATCCCGAACTAGCTGTTGAATTCGAGTTGAAATCTGGGTTGATACATCTACTACCCACCTTTCATGGTCTTGAGAATGAAGATCCTCACAAGCATTTGAAAGAGTTTCATATAGTGTGTTCTAGTATGAGGCCGCAAGGAATAACCGACGATCAAATCAAGTTACGTGCTTTTCCATTTTCTTTAAGTACTAAAGCTAAAGATTAGCTGTTTTATTTGCCTCCAGGTTCTATCACCACTTGGACAGATATGATAAGACTCTTCTTGGACAAATTCTTCCCCGCATCCAGAGCCGCTGGTATAAGAAGAGAAATTTGTGGTATAAAACAAAGGGACACCGAGGCTTTTCATGAGTATTGGGAGATGTTCAAGCAATTGTGTGCAAGCTGCCCACAACATGGGATATCTGAACAACTCCTTATCCAATACTTCTACGAGGGCCTACTTCCGATGGAAAGAAAGATGATGGATGCTGCAAGTGGAGGCGCCATAGTAAACAAAACCCCTGGTCAAGCAAGGGAATTGATCTCCATTATGGCTGCCAATTCGCAACAATTTGGGTATAGGCATGATGCATCTTCAAGGAAGGTAAATGAGGTAAGTGTGTCTAACCTTGAACATCAAATTTCTAATCTTACCTCCTTTGTGCAGCAGCTAGCTCTTGGAAATACCCAACAGGTGAAAGCTTGTGGAATTTGTGCTGCTTCTAGTCATCCGACCGACATGTGCCCCACATTGCAAGATGACAACCATGAACACGTTAATGCTGTAGGCGGATTTCCAGGACAACCGCAAAGGAAGTATGACCCCTACTCGAATACTTACAATCCTGGATGGAGGGATCATCCTAACTTCCGATATGGCAATAACCCACAACAATTCCAGCCAAAGCCATCACACCACGTACCTCAAGCTCCTTCCACTTCAGGTATGTCTCTTGAGGACATTGTTAAGTCTCTCGCTGTTAATACTAAACAATTTCAAGAGGAAACAAAGCAAAGCATTCACAACTTGGAGAATCAGGTAAGCCAACTTGCTTCTGCTGTCAATAGGTTAGAAACTCAAGGTAAGTTACCTTCTCAAACTATTACAAACCCGAAGCAAAGCGTTAATGCAATTACCTTAAGAAGTGGAACAGAATTGCAGGGATCAAATAAGAAAGGACATTCGTCTAATCTTGAGGAAGAGACCAAGAAAGAGATTTCGACTCCGAGCCAGCAGGGCGACCAGATTAGCAAGTCTCTAGTTGAGCCATCGAAGGTCACATTGATACCACCTCCTTTCCCCTCCAGATTAGTGAAATCCAAGAATGAAGCGGAAGAAAAAGAGATTCTGGAAACTTTTCGCAAAGTCGAGGTAAATATTCCTTTGCTTGATGCAATTAAGAAAATACCGCGCTATGCTAGATTTCTCAAAGACTTATGCACTAACAAAAGGAAGCTGAAAGGAAATGAAAAGATTAGTGTGAGTGAAAATGTTTCAGCTATTATTCAGAAGAAGCTTCCTCCTAAATGCGAGGATCCAGGTATGTTTACTATTCCTTGCAAAATAGGTAATCTTGGAATCGCTAAAGCCATGTGTGATCTAGGAGCTTCTATCAATGTCATGCCTTTGTCTGTTTATCAACGTTTAAATGTTGGTCCTTTAAAGGAAACGAGTATTATTGTTCAACTTGCTGATAGGTCCAATGTTTATCCTGAGGGAGTTCTAGAGGATGTTTTAGTTCAAGTCAATGGGTTGGTTTTTCCTGCTGATTTTTATGTGCTTGACATGGACGATAGTGATTCTCATACTTCATCACTGATATTATTAGGACGACCATTCCTTAAGACTTCTAAAACTAAAATTGATGTAAATCATGGCACCCTCACTATGGAATTTGATGGTGAAGTGATTAAATTTAACATTTATGATGCCATGAAACATCCTAACAATATCTCTCATGTTTTTGTTACGGATGTTATTAACCCATCACCACAGGCACCAAGGCTAGAATCAAAATCCTTATCCGAATATTTAGCCAGGAACGTCTAGCCAAAGACGTTAAAGAAAGGCGCTTCATGGGAGGCAACCCATGTAAAAAAAAAAAAAAAGTTTTGTTTTGCATTAGTTTTGGTTTGTTTTAGTTTTGTTTTGTTTTAGTTTAGTTTGTTTTGATTTTAGTGTAGTTTTTGAACTCTTTGGATCAGCTGCAGCAAGGATACACATAATCAAATGACACTTTCCAGAAGCTTAAGGGGAGAACTCCAATACTAGGGAAGTACCAGTATTTCCTTTCTCTTATTCTCTAATGCTCCTTGAGTTGTTAATTCCTTTTCAATTGTGCTAAATTAGGAACAGTGAGGACACTGTTCAAGCTAAGTGTGGGGGAGAGGATAATAAAATATAGAGAATAGAGAACTAACTTATACTTTGAATGTTTGTCCTTAAGCAATTTTAAGCCAATTTTTTTCAAAATTATCATGAAATCTAGAGATTGTACTAAATGTTGTAATAAGCATCTACAAAATGTGAAATTGACTTGTTCAAATGTTTTACTTACCCATTGCTGTGATTAGAACACATGGTTAAAATTAAGTAGTGAAATCTTTAAGAAACAAATTTACCTTGTATTTAGCTTTAGAATTGGAAGTCTAAGAGTAAGTCGAGTCCCTAAGTGAAAAATAAACAAGTTTACTTCTAGGTTATATTAGCTACTGTATACTCTTTGAAGTTGTTTGTAAAGCAATCATAACACTTAGTGAAAAAAAAAAAAATTCAAGCATAGCCATTACTCCAATGATTCAAGTAATTGAGTTAAGAGTATTCAAACTTGAATGTTAGCGTAAGGAAGAGTCCGTAGGGGTATCTCAAAACCCGGTCACTTGAGTGATGAGCTCGGGATGTTGCCGACTCAATGAACTCACTATAACGATAAGGGCGAAAAAGGCAAAAGTTCATGAAAAGAAGCAGGCAAAAACCCGTCAAAATAGATGCTTGAATAAATCAAAAGAACATGAATGTGAACATTCATTGAATAAAACAAAGATGTATAAAAGGGAGAATATCTAGCAAAGAGCTTATACCATATGCTTTTACTTTATACTGCAAGGATTATATGTTTGCTAATATTTAATGAAGTTTAATTGGGTGTTTTTCCTTAGTGGATTAAGTATTTACTTTTGGAATAAAAATTCTTTTGCTAAACATGAGGATTAAAGTTTGTTTTGTTTAGATTAGCTATTGAATTTTATCCATAGTAATTTGATCACAGGAAACCAATTGGGTTGAAGTAGTAGACATTAAAACTACAAGTCATGAATTACAAATGAATAGATGCTTGGAATAATGAAAAGAAAGTTTGTATAATCTATGACAGATTTATCAATTGATTTGATGCAATTGCTTGAGGACAAGCAAGAGTTTAAGTGTGGGGGAATTTGATAGAGCTATTTTATACTCAATATTTATAGTATAAATTGTGTTAAATTATTATTGATTTTATAGAAATCATAAGGAAATGGTACTTTAATTCTATCATCGTGATAAATCGGGTTAAATGGAGTCAAGGATGCTAATTCAAGTATTTTAGAGAAGTCATCTACAACTTGGATCAAGACAAGGAATTACACCACCGGAGGAAGCACGGTTTGAGGCACGACCAAGGTTCAAACCGTGTTACACACTGGACAAGAAGACGGAAATGTGGACTTTGAACAAAGAGAGACACGGCTTAGGGCACGGCCGTGGTGGAAGCCGTGGGAGAAACCGTGCTTGGAGCCATGGTGGAAGCTAGGTGTGCCAAGGAGAAGAAAGTGTGGAACATCAACCAGATGAAGGCACGGCTTGAAATCTAGCCGTGGGTGTAACCGTAGTACACGCTGGACACGGATGAAGACTTGAAGAATATGCACAGAGGATGGCACGGCTTGACCCACGGCCGTGTGGTGGGGCGTGCCAGGCAGACGAATCTTCACTTGTCGAAATCTACTTGGAAAAGGAAAGATATTTTCGTATCTTGCTAGCAAAAGATCACATGCTATCCATCTAACAATATAAATAGAACCAACCCTAGAGGGTTAGAACAACTTTTGGATCTTTGGAATCTGGAATCACCTTGGAGACAAGAAGGAAACGAGGAGGCAGAGCAGGCAACCGGGTTCATTATGTTTTTATTTTTATTTTTCGTTTTGTTGATGAACATGAGTAGCTAAGCTACTTTTCTAGCCAAAGAGTCATAGATGTTTAATTCTCCACGAATTGTGAGGTCTAATTGACTTGTATTTATTCTATTCTTTGTTTTCGGGTATTCATATATCTTCTGATCGTTTTGTCATTATTATCTTTGTTGATTGGTATGAATAGAGCTCTTCTACTCAATTAGCAAGTTAATATATTGTCAACTAGCACGTCAAATCCGTAATTGTTTGATTATTCTAGTCTTAGTGACGCAATAACATGTTTGGTTATAAAAGAGATGATCGAATTCATGTTATGGAGGTGTGTGATCATGTTTAAATAGGTTATCTTATAATCTACTGGCATGAATTGGTGGTCTCTTTAGATCTTAATGCTATTGATAGATTAAATCCTAAGCGCTTGTCTAGGGTTGTTTAATCAATAAGAGAAATAATTCAAAGCGCTTGTCTGAGGTTATCGAGGAAGTAAGGAGAGATAGGTTGTTAGAGCTTGTTAATAACCATAACCAGTTTATCTAGGAACAAGAATAGAGAACATTTGCATCGATGATCAATTCCTTGAATTAAACTATCTTGATTCCTTTGGCTAGGCTTTTATTAATATCCGATTTTCTTACCTTGTTTTACTTTATTTTGATTCACAAACAACCCCCCCCCCCCCCATTTTTCTTTTCCATTTTATTCTCCTTAAATAGAAATAAGTTTAACCAATCTTTGTGGATTCGACCCTACTCACCACTATATGCAAATCATATAATTGTCTAGGAGTAGGTTTTATTTTTGTTGGATTCGACACCCATCAGTTCATAAGTGTTATTTGATGATTTAAGACTTGATCTATGATTTAATGTGCTGTATGTGTTGTTAGGTATTGAATTTAGTAGTAGAAAGCAAGAATAATGCATGGTAATTGAAGATATGATTAAGTATTATTGTTGTGGCCATTGATGAAGATGATATTAGAACTTGATTTTCTTATTAATTCTTTTTTTTTTTATATATAATGAATGATGATAAATTGATGATTATAGTATGGACATGTGATGTATGGAGTGATTTTGGTGATTAATTAGTACATATGACATGTGAAAGGCTAGAATTTGATAGTATGATTTAATTAGTTGATGAATGAGTTGATTTAATTGTTAATTTATGAATTTTCAAGAGGTTGCTATGTTCTTAGAGTGATATATTTGATAAAAATTGAAGTTACTTGATAAATATTAAGTTTGGTGAAGTTTAGGGATGAATTAGCTTAAATTGGAGGATTGAACAAACTTGAATTTATGATTTTTTTCATGATTTATTAATGTGATTAATTGTGAAAATTATGATGTATTATGTTTATTTTGAGTAAATTTGGTGGAGTTAGTATTTAATTATAGGTAGAAGTTAGATTGGATGTAAAATGAGACCAAAAAATGAAGATGTGTAGAAATTAGACTAGTTAAATGGATGGAAATAAGTTAGGGGCATGATCTGTTTTCATTGCCCTGGTTTGGCAATATTTTTGGCTTAAAAATAAAAAAATAAATGATATATTAGATACTAGGAAGGAATAGGAATAAGTGGGCTTTGGTTTGAAGTGATTTGGATATAAATTGAGCAAGTTATGAGCTCTTAAAGTTGGAAATTCATAATTAAGTTTAGCTTAATAGTTCAAGGGCTTTAAGTTGAATAAAATAAGTTTTTTTTTTTATGTATAAATGAGTAGTAAAAGTGATAAAGAAATAAATGGCTTTGGTTTCAATTGATTTAAGCTTAAATTGAATAAATTATAACCATTTAAAATTTAGACCTTTAATTGTGATGAGTTAAAATTTAGTTAATAATTAATTTAATTAAATTGGTTTAAGGCTTGCCCAATCCCAAGTTAGCCTAATCAAAATAGGCCCAATGACTACCCTTTTACCCTCCCCTTTGGTGGTCCATATAACAAAACATAATTTGTTTAAGTGGGTTTAATTAACTAAAATATTATAATTGGGCTAAAATAAGATTTGACATGTTATTGTGAACTCAACGACCTATGGGCTCAAGATCCAAAATCCAAAACATAATTAGGCCTATTTTTTTTCTTAAGGTTCATACTATAAATGGGTCTTAGCATGACAAGCAACTTAAATTGGCCTTTAGATCAATTTAAGGCTTAAATCAAATTAATTAATTAAAATGAAATAAACATAGGCCTAATAAAGTAAAATGAACTTATATGACTAAAACAAAAAACCAAATGGAATCAATACCCAAAACTTACTTGGATCCATTAGTCTTTAGGGCCTATATCCTAAATGAGCCTTAATGAATAAATTAAATTTAAATAGATCTTCAACCCTACAAGGTCTTAAATTAAAAGACTTAAAATGAAATCAAAATTAGACATAATAATCGATTGGGTCTAAAACATAACAAATAAGATTAATTAAACATAATGGACCTAAGGTAATTAAAGAAAATTGAAGTAACCTATTTGGAAATAAAATGAACTTAGTAACTATAACTAAACTTAACTAAATTAATTAGGACTTGTAGGATTAATTCCAAACATAATTGGGCCTACTATTCTTAAAAGGGCTTAAACACCCTATTTGGATCTTAAACATAATTAAAATTAAAAATTCAAATGATTTATTAGGTTTAAAGGAATGAGCCCTAAATGGTTTGGGTCATAATTAGCTAAAAGTTAATCAGGTCTAGATAACTCTAATTGGGCTCGTAACTATCATGAGTACTCTTGTTCTAAATGTGTAAATAAAATAATTAATTAAATTAAATGATGATTTGTTTTATTAGTTGTAGGCTTGCTTGACACGCGTGAATGTATTTTTGTTATTGTATATTAAGCTCTTGTGGCTCACTCCTTTTTCTTTTTCAGGTGAGGATTCTTTGGTGGATCTCCTATTTAATTCGATAGGTTTCACTTCCAAGGAGAAGAATGTGGATGAGAATGAGGACCTAGATTTCAAGTGTTATCATTGATTCTGTTTCCCATTTTTAGCTTAGGTTTAATATTACATTTTAAGTACTATATTAGACTTTTATAGAAGCCACCTATAGCTCTATGGCTTATTTACTTATGTATATATTCTATGGACCTCTTAGGCCCTAAGACTTACATTTCTATGTTGTGTTTTCATTATGTTTTCTAAACTTGATGAATTTCTGAAATGTTTTCGAAATCAACAAACTGTAACATATTTTTAAATTTTAATCAATGTTAGTTGGCAATAAAGATGATCATGATGACGACTTAGGTATTCATGATGCAAATTTTGAAGAACATATTGAGAATGATGCATAAGTTTCTATTAATTATCATGCATTACTAGGGTCTTTGGTCCTTAGAACTTTGAAATTTCAAAGTGTGATAAATGGTTATGGGCTATAGGAGTTAGTCGATTCAAGTGACACCTACAATTTTATTTAAAATTATTTGGTATAAAATTTGGGATTGGTGGTATCACCATCACCTCGTTTTCCTATGGTGATTAGTAATGATAGTGCACTCATTTGCAAATCCAAGGTTTTATTTATTAAATTTTTTTTAACTGCTACACTTTATATGCTACCCATTCATGGAGAGAAGATTGTTTTAGGAGTTCAATGGTTATATGACTTAGGGCTAATTACCATTGACCATAGTGGCTTAACAATGTCTTTCAACACTAATGGAAATGTGGTGCAACTCCATGGGTGACAATAATGGGTTATTTTCTTAGATTTCTCATCATCAGTTATGAAGGCTAATAAGAATAGATGCTGCTTAGGCTCCGATGGTGAATAATGATACATCAAGCGATACAACTATCAACCCTTTTATCTCTAAGCTATTGGGCAGATTTTCTCATTTGAGGCACCATCATCATTAACTACAGTGCCTTGACTTACTCATAACAGGCCTATTAACAACTGCTCCCACTTGCATTTTGTTTCTCATATGTTCATAATTTCTAACATATAACATCCTATACGAAAACTTCTAAAACAAATTATAAGTGATTTATATTTATACAAATTTCAAGCAGAGTTTATATAGGGAGCTTGTTTGAGTATGTAAAGCTCGTGTATGGCAAATTCATTCAAAGCTTGTATGGAATTTTTCATTGAGTTTATGCTAACTTCATACAGTGTTCAGGATTATTATTTGCGATTTGATCATTACTTATAATGTATTATAACCTCTCTGCAGCTTGCTAAACATATTCATTTTTATTAACTTAGAATCTTAGTATTCCTATACATGGAGCATCGAAGATTGAATCTTGATATGCCTATTAACACCAACAACGTGTTGGTACGGTTGTAAGTAGACTGGATTGTGCAAATTGTTTGGCCAAATGTTAAGAGTTCAAAACTTTGCAAAGATACTTTTTGGGAGATAACATAAGTTTATACTCCACTCCTAAAATGGGAATTAGTCTTACACTTAAAGGTTATAGTAATATCCCGTGGTCACGGAAATTTTTTTTTTCAATATACCTTGATGACATTAATTAACTAAAGATTAGCATCTAGAAGTTGCTGCTTTTATTTGCTAGCCAAAAGGAAAAAAGAAATGTTGATTTGTATAGTATAATATTCAGGAGTAGCATGTGCTGCATATATATAAGGTTTCACTACTTTTCCTTCATGTGGAAATTGAAGCATCAACGTAAGTAGATAAAACTTTGTCCTCGCTTTTGTGGGAGGCAAAGATCCCATAAATTTATTGGCTGAATCACCATGAATATGATGATAAATGCCTATTTATGGCAAAAGTAAAGGGATAGATTTTTTTGTTATTTTACCCCTTTTTTTCTTTCCCGTGAAAGTTCATCTTAGTTGAGGTAGACATGAGCATCAGACACATCTCCCTCGTTCTCTAAAACTGATCCATCACGTTGAGTTCAAGATCAACACTTGACCCTAGGTGATGTGTCTACAGCTAGCAAAGGATCCAATAAGTTTATTAATTAGACATGGTTCGCCCTTAAAGATTGTAGACTTGGCGAGCCCAGACATGCTTGCTAATGAAAGATATACATAAAGCAACAACCAAAAGCTTGACAACGGGGTAATTGGGCTCATGAAAAAACTGCTAGAGTGTTGGTCGTTCGTTGTTCACCCTTCGTTAGAGACCCACGCAACTCCAACGGACCAGGTCAAGCTAATACTGGTGCTCATATTTAAATTGAGGATACACTTCCTTATATTTGTTTTATAAAAACTTAGCTCCCTTTAAAATTGAGAGTTTGGAAACTTAAAATCTTTGAAAAGGGTGCTTTAAAACCATATTTTTCTAGTTTGCTCTTAAATAAAAAGTAAAGGAAATACTAAAATAATAAAAAATACAAGTAAAATGGTTATATGAAGTCTAAAAAAAACTTTCTAAAAGATTTTGGATCTAGATGTTCAGTTTTAAAAATATAGAGTTGAGCACATGCAAAGCAAGCATAAGTGATGTTTTGCAATTTATCTTATAAATTTAAAAGGAAATTCATTATGCAAACTTTTATTATATTAATAGTATTATGCATCCTCTTTTAGGATAGCGTTATAAATGTTACTTGAATTTTAGTTGAAGGTCTAATTTACTATTTAAAGTTTAAAATTGTTAAATTTAGTTTCCAATTGAAACTTTTGTATCATTGTTATTACCCAAGTCACATCATGTAACAAATGTTTATATAGTCATATATATCCTTCAATCAATCAATATGCAACACATGGCCCACATGTAAAAATACTTCAATTGTTATACATCATGGAATTTTTTTTTTTATTTATTTCCATCTCCAGCATGTAAACGATGCCATAAAGCAACAACCATTTTACCCTAAATTAAAAAAATAAACCCTAGTTCACCATTTTCACTTAAAAATCGATTTGTGTGTCATCCATGGTAGACGGCTCGAAAGCGAGGGTATGCCAATAGTGTTTGTGTTTAATAGTCTAGGATAATTTTAAAGCACGCTTTGTATGGAAGCTAAGGTCACATTTGCCATAGGCCAGAAAGAATAATAAATTTGCTAACCTATAAGATCACAAGCATCGAAGAAAAATCAAAATGTATTATTATCATAATCATATATTCTTTCATATGTTATAGGTGGAGCTCATGCTTGTGGAATACATGTTTTATAATTTAAGGAAGTTTAGTAGCTTCACAATAAATCATAGCATAGCGATAGTTAATGCTATCAAAATATGGGAAAGAATATAATGGTCCATCGTTAGTGAACTTATCATCAAAGAATGATAGAATTAATATTCTCGCTGTCTTCATATGTCCTTTATCTCCTTCTCTACAAGATCTTTATTTGCCCCTAAATTGATTTTAAAGAGAAGACAGTGAACTAAGGTTTAATTTTTTTTTTTTAATTTGTCATGAATGGCGATTGCTTTATGGTTTTCATGCTACAAATTTTCTTTTACTTTTTTATTATTATTTTTTTCTTAAATTAAGATTCGATGGTGTGTGATAGTTGGAGCCCAAATTTGCCAGATTAGAATTTTTTTACACGTGAGCCATTGTCATTCATTGTTGGTTGAAGGATATTGACTAGACAAACGGCTATTACATGATTTGTTACGAGTAGCAATGATGACACACAAAGTTTCAATGAATATCTGGACTTTGATAATTTTGAACTTCAAGCAATAATTGAACTTTCAATCAAAGTTTATGTAATGCTTGTGATATTATTTAAGATTTTCATGTAACCGATCTTTTACTAAATTGAACTTTTGAATCCATGCTTTATTAATTCGGTTAGCTTTATTAGATTGCGTTAAAAGCAACATCAATTTGAAGCTTGGATTTGATGAAGATGCATCATATAGCCATCTCAATTGAGGAAATGAAAAAAAAAAAAAAGGCTAAATGTCATATTTGATATTTAAACATTATACACTTTTACAATAATGAATTGATATTTTAAAGTTTTAGATAGTTAATGATGACAATATGCAATATTTAGGTACAAAATATAACATCTACCCTAAAAAAGGCCAAAACAGTTGCCATCTAGTAACATAAACGATACTTTTGCAACTAAAAGTATACTACATATCCAAACTTTAATTAATAAAGATAGACTAACAATAAAAGGAATCCCTTTCTCTTTTTGTCATACCTTGAGACCATTAGGAAATTGGACATGATGTTTTTGCCTCATATTCCTAAATATGCCAAAAATATACAAACTTGAAAGTTATGATTAATTATTTTTACAATTATATATGTAATAGTCGTTAAAATATTATAAAACTTACATTTCATGTAAATTTCCATGTAAGATCAATTGAGGCCATGCAGTTCCAAACATATGATAATTTGACTTCCCTAAATATTTAAAAACTAATATTAGTTTCTAAATGAAAATAAGTATGAACAAGGTTCACACCAAAAGTCAAAGTCAGTTGGTGACTATTATCACTCTTACCACTAATTCAACATCGTATCTAAACCTATAATGGTTAATATCATCAAACTCCTTGGTATCTAAAATCAAAACCCAATTGAGTGAGCTACAAAGTTCAATAAGTAAACACTACCAGAAGCGCATATGTATGCCACAATCTCATGCAAGCTTATATACATAACTAACTAAATTCACGAATAACAACCACAGTCTCAATTGTTCATCTTGTTTATGTGTGGGGGGTAACAATAAGCATAATAATTACTAGCATCTTCGGAAAATATCAACACCATAATCTAAAAAATTGAATGCTAATTGTCTTATATTGGTTCATTATCTACATTAGTCATTAGTAGTTTAATTTGCTATTTTTGCTTGTAGTTTCTTTGCGAATGTCCCTATTGGCAACCAACATATTGATGGCCCAATTATCTACGATTAAGGTGGCATTGGCACCAAACTACAAGTCACTTCTTCCAGGTATTTGATGCATAGTAGGCAATGAGTATCTAATCCAAGACCCATCTATTTGGTTGATTATGGTCTTGATGTCAACCACACATAACACATCAGTTATGGCCAAGCATAATTTAAGTTCATTAATCTTTCTAATTCTCATAAGCACACTCAATCATTTAAGGTAGTTTTCTACTTGGATTTTGCTCATAGCACCTCTTAATGGCATCTAGAAATCAACCCCTAAGTTTTTATATAATTAAGATTCTTAAAATTACCTAAAGACCATTTTTCTAGAGCCTCTAGTGGACTAATAAGTAATGGTGGTAGTGTAGTGGTCTTAGTACCAAATATGGAGACTACTTGACCATCAATGGGATGATCAACTGCTAATACAAGCAATTAGTTGTTCTCCTCTAGCTCCCCCCTAAAAATTCCCTTAAATAAAGTGGATCTGATTGTTCAAGCTTCAATTGACTCCCTTAAGTCCATAACTAATCTAAAATGCTCAAATTTCATAGTTTTAACTCCAATTAACTTCTTTGGCAAGGAAAGAAAAAAAAAAAAACTCCAATAAACATAGAAGTCAATCCAATTTTAGAATTAATCATATAATTTATCTCTTTTTCTTCTAATCGTACACATTTTCGATATAAGCCCCTTGATTTATCACTAACTAAAACATATTGTTTTCAAAACAATCCATTAAATTCTTGTTTTGAAATTCTATATCATCAACTGTATTTTTAGAATACCTAAACCAATTTTTAACCCAATCTTTTCACTAAACTCCAAAAATGGAAACGATTACTAAACTTTTTTGTTTGAAGTGAGAAAATAAATGCAAAAGACATAGATGACACACACACATACTTCACCCATGTCCACAAGTCACCTTTTTTAGTGGATATTAGGATCTTCCCCTTGTCAGATGATGGTAAAGATCCATAGTCCATCAAATGATTTGTCATAGCTTATGGTAGTTTCATTGGAACTGAAGCGCTCTCGCAAGATATGTGCAATTCTCTTGTTTCGTGACTGGTCTAGAAGCTGACTTGATGAGGACTGCTAAGAGGACCAAGCCTTTCCAAAAATGCACTTCTCGAAAATCTCTTAGCCTGTAGTGTTGATATGGTACGTAAGGGATTTTAGTAAGGTTGAGCAAAGGGCTCTTACTTGCTGCCACAGACTTTTGATTGATTAACTCATAATGGAGAAAGTCCTGTAATGCTTCAAAAAATGTGGCTCTTGCTTTTATACTTAAAGATCCATGAGGATCCTCGTTTTACATTTACAGTAGGAATCAGAAAAGGAAGGCCAGAGAATTGAAATATGACTTAATATATACAAAGGTACATATAAAATGTATATGTATAATATATATTCAACTATTGTATATGTCAATTGCAGTAATTTTTTAACTAGGGTATTCATATTTTTACTTGTGGTTTACCACAATATGAACTGTCTCACTCATACATTGTCCTAAAATTTGCACTATGTATTATCACTTGAGATAAGATCGTCTTTGGAAACAAAATATAAAAGAGGTAAAAAGCTCTTGAAATGAACCAAGCCTATGAAATAGTCTTGATATATTTAGATGCATAGAATAGATGGACTGATGAATAGTAAATAACTATAGCTTGTAAATAATTTAACTTTCATCTATATTAGCTAGTGTGGTTGGCAATTTGTATTAGTAGGTAGTATTCATATTTTTATTTCGTGTTGAGTTCATGTCACTACTAAAATTTTGTAAAATAAAGATCATAAAAATTAAATTATAATATAATCATATTTATCTATATTATAATCGTGTCTTTATATCGTGTCTCGTATTGTGTATATTTTTTTTCTATAATGTTGTTCATATTCATATTGGTGTTATGGTACTGTATTAATAATTACCAAACCTATTAGATAATGTGCACGCAAGATGTTTATCAATCTTTTATTAGATGTTAATCTGTTAAGATTATTTAAGGATAATAACAATGTAATCTAGTTTGTTGTGAGTATTAGCAAGCTGTTGGTGATAATGTAAATGTCCAATGGCTTACCTCGTTTTCCGGAGTAAAAGGACAACCATTATCCTATCTAAAATAGATGCCAATCATTTTCTAACCAAATAACTCTTATGGCTTCCCTATTTTTCTTCCTTAAACTTCTCTAAATCCAATATTGTTTTTTCTCATTTCAACTTTCTTTTCCAACCCATTTCAATGCTATCAACGCTCACACCTCCATAAGTTATTGTGAAAAACCTAGATTAATCCAAACTACCTCACAACAGGGGTTTTATTTGATGAATTCACCATGAGTCTCAATTGCCTCACTTGCCATGGCCAACAAAGGACCAATTCGGACCTTGATTATAGGATTATTCAAGATAAATTAAAGGATCAAATAATATGTTGTGCTAAAAACGAACGAAGTTGGTCGGGATCTTTGTTATCCCCTCCTTACGAGCAGATCCGCCCCGGGCTGCCACCGAGTTCCACCCTTAGGAGGTCATCGAGCCAGCGTCGGTTGCATGGCGTGGGGACGTCGACGTTCAGTGGGAACGATTTTGCGCAAATGGATCAGCCAAGATTGGTGCGGAGTGGTGGGATGAGAAGGGATTGGAGCTTCGAAGATTTAAGAAAAGATAGAAGAGATGAGAAGAGACAAGGTAGGACCGTAAGGTGAACACGGCATGTTTAATGTTACAATTTGACGTACTACTTTGTTCCCATTGTTTTCTAATGTCTATGTGGGTTTCAATTACTGCCGTTAAATCGGGACGTGTTGGCTGAAGTTGGATGCGTGTACAAATGGGGTGTGTTTTTTGTATTTATTCTCAATGTAAAGGCGATGTTGTATACGTCCCTAATTTAGGACAAATAACACAATTCTATTGCATTTTTTTTTCTGGAAACTTATTTCATTAGCAGTAGTTTTATAGAGTAAATTATGAAAACATGACCTGCATTTTCCTGGTTTTGCAGTTTATTGACCTAAGTTTTGTTTTGTCTTTTTTTTTTTAATAAACAAAAGTGATGATAATGCCGAAATAGTATACTGCAATCGAAAGTCGAAATAGTTGTATGAGTTGTACTGGACCATGTGACTTCACATGACTTGAATTAATAAAATCGCGAACAAATCATTGGCTCCATTAATGATTCATGATATGATTTTGTTGAATTTTTTGGTGTATATATCATAATTCTTTTGTAAGTGCATGACCTGTGTTATTCCCATTAAATAATCTTCAATTTCTTGTTTAAAATGACACTTAAGATGCATGCAACCCCTCAATAGATTCTCATATCACACATATCTTATGCAGGAATCCCGTATTACACAAAACAATACACTCTTTTTGCCCTCTAACCTAATTATAATGTTTTCAAAATGTGTTATATTGTCTAATTTGGAGTTTTTGAGTAAGGTATGCAAGATTTGAGGTTTTATTAGGGAGTTATATGCATGTTTTGTGTCATTTTTAATTGAAGACATACGATTGCTTGATGGAGAACAATGCGTGCCATTTTGTAAAATGACAAGATATAGATAAGAAATTACTAGTGAAAATAAAGATAACTTTTTTGTAATTCTTTCTAGTTCTATTATACTAGTACATATCATGTTTCTGTTGTGAAACTAGCTTTAAACTATATATTTATTATTGTTGTATTTCTTACATTTGGTTAGTGAAGTAGCTATTTTATAAAATTGCTATTACTAATGAATCTATTTGAAATGGCTCATTTTAAAATGATGAATTGTAATTTCTTTACAAAACCAACAAAATAGTAATTTTTAAAATTTTTTTTTACCATATTTTAAAATCTATCTAGAAATATTAAAAGAATTACAAGTAATAATTATTATTTCTTTATTCTATTCCTTAAAAATTACAATTTCATTCCTATGTTATTTCAATCTGCAAATCAAACTGACAATTAAAATAGTCATTACCACTAAGTATGTGAGAATAACTATTCCAAACTCCTTAAACTATTTTTACAAAAATACTCTTACGAAGGTATGATATATATCGTTTGACTAATACTATATTATATGATATATAATAAATATAATATCATTCATGAAATTTTATAATATGTATGGCTAATGTAAAAAATATGATTTAATATATATTTTAGTAATAACGACACAAAATAATTTCATAATGTATGTAATAGAATATATTATAATTAACTATATTATAATATATGATATATTAATACATATTATGATTCCAATGAAATATGAAATGATACTGTTACTAATACGTACTTTAGTTAATAATTATAAAAATATGATTTAATATTATATCTCATGTGTTAAGAAGATATATAAGATAATGTATAATAATTATGATTTAATATAATATATTATTGTATGACATAAATTATATATTTCAATCATTACAATAAATATCATTAAAAAAATCATTTAGTATAACTAATGTTGTATACAATAAATATTGTATATATATTTAATATTATATTATTATAAAATAATTTAAATTATATTTTAAGTTTGACATAATAAAACTATTGATACAGATATATTATATACTCAATGTTTAACTTTAACACGTAACATAAGTATTATTAGTAATAAATGTCAAATTAATAAGTGCAATTATATAATTTGATTATATAATATTATATTCATATGATATATAGAATAATACATATAACTAGTATGATAATTGTGATAACTAAAATTTAATAATATGATTTTGTAATAAATATCTTATATTTAATTAACATCTACATTACAATATAAATGACAAATTTAATTTATTATACAGTACATAAAAATGTACAATAAATAATTCATAGAAAGTTTCTTGTTCTAGTCGATGCATAAATGTTTCAACAAGGCCTCCTCCAAGTAAGGACGTGCTCTCATTCCAGATGGGGCAAGGATAATGGGAAGGATAATTTTCTTTTTATATTCATATTAAAAGAAAATAATATATATATAAGATCAAAAAAGGGTGCTTGTCATGTCATGTGATTAATCACCTTGTAAGAGAAACCTTCCCCATGTGCTTTCAAGGAACATGAGCACTTAAATAAATGATACCTCTAATTTATTGTCATCATTTGGTAAAAAGTTGTATTAATATATTGTGTGAATGTTTAGTAGTGAATAACAATAAATAAAATCTAGGTCAATCTAAAATTTAAATCCATCTATTGGATTGTCATTTTACCCTCAACCAATCCATTGGTCATAACCTAAGCTAACATCGCAATCATTTCACATCACCTATATTTGAAAACAAAACCCCAAATGTATCGACCACAAAATCCAATAGAGAAATATTGGACAAATACATATATATGTATGTTGCATGTATGCCTTATAAATATACAAAAGCCACAATTGGATACAAACAACAAACACGTGCCTAGTTAATTATCTTATTTAGGCAAGGGCAACAAACACAAATAACCTAGTGTTTAGGCACAAAATAATCACTTGGATCAGTTGTACCTAAAATCTTTATTCAAAAACCTAGGTAATTGTCTTATATTGAATTGATTACTTGTATTTGTCATAAAGTAGTCTAGTCCATTGCTTCCTTCCATAATAGCATCCCATTCTACTACTATGCTTGAGAGCTTCTTTGATGAGGATCAACTAACATAAAAAAGGAAGGAGCCAAAATCTCATGATTCATTACATGGTATTAGAGGCCCGGTGACCCGAGTGCTAAGAGGATGAACGAAGCTCTACAAAGATTAGTCATAGACTTACAAGCCAAGGAATCAAGCTACACTAAAGGAGACACAACACTTGTCAACTTAATTCACGTGACCATGGAGGAAGGTGATGATTTAGAGGCCTTAGAATAAATTCATTTTATTGATCCAAAAAAAGGAGAAACACATTCGGTTTTATTATTTGTTATGTTTTGGTTTTATTTGTTTGGTTTGTAATTTATATTATTTAGTTACCTACTCGGTTACATGAGGATAAGGAAACAAATAGATTAGGCAACTTAGGTTTTCCATATTGTTGTATGTACCCTATATAAGCCGTGTAAGGGGTCGGCCATGAGACAATTATCTTTTTATTGACAAAAAACACACAATTTCGTGAGATATGAAACCCTCTCTTTTTTTGTTCTTTTGCAAAAGAACTTTTTTATAGGAATTCTTAACTTAATTGCTTGGAAACCCTTTTAATAACTTAAGTTTCAGTCAACGGGTGTAATTGGGGTCTAGTTACGTAATACTTGTTCAAGATGATCATCAGGTTAATCGATCCAAATAACATCGTTGGGGTTCTAAGTTTAACATACTTAGGGTTTCACGCATCATTTGGTATCAGAGCTTCAGCTTCTTGAATCAAGTAATTTCTATTCTTTTTCGTTATTCGTCTGTTATTATTTTCCATACTCATATCTGGAAATTCATATAAAAAAAATTCTGTTCGGTCCATAAATCCCTTATAGATCAATGACATCTAGGTTTAGACAATCTTTGGATATTCAATTATTGTTCAATTTAAAGTTCATATTGAGAGGCATACATAAAAAAAAGAAGAAAATTCAATTCCGTTGCAAAAGAAAGAATCAAGAATCGAACTTCAAAAAAAAAAAAGAGAGAGAGAGAGAAAATCTAGTTTTGGCAAGTACTAATTCAATGGCCAAATTCAATTTCCAATTCTAGTTGTACATTGCATCTTGTTCTTCCCAATTGAGCATTTGAATTATACTAATATCCTTGATCTATATTCGGTGCAATTTCTTTGTTTCCATTTAATCGCGTGATAGGGACTTGTTTGTTGGTTCCGAAATTAATAGTAGATAATTTGTTCATATCTCTTAGAAATTCACACTTGATCTTCCTTACACCGTAACTTGGAACTAATTAGTGATCATTAGGTGTTGACTTAGTGATTTGTGTTTAGGAGTTCCAATTTGAGTTCCTAGCAAAAGAATTATAAAAAGCGGGTTGTGAGATCATATTTTGTGAGAGATATACACAAGTGGAATTGTGAGCATATTATTTGTAAGCAAAATACGAGTGGGAGTGAGGAACATACATAATTATTTTTGTTTTAATTGTGATCTTACTTTGTTAAAAATTTTAGAATTATGTCGAGATAGAACACTAATGGAGGAGAAAGTAGAGTGATGTTTGAGGAGTTGATGAGGGAGATGAAGAGGATCTTAACGGGTGAACTTGAACAAATCCATGAAAGAATGGATAGGATGGAGAGGAGTAGGGAACCGTCTAGCAGTACCACTGTCAGGCGAGGAGTAGGTAGACCGAATAGGGGAGGAGTTCGGATAGAAGAAGGTGGGGATTATGATTTTGGAGATTACCAACACGTTAAGGATAGGGGGAGTATCTAAAGGCGTGATAGTAATTTAGGGAGTATTAAATTGAAAATCCCAACATTTCAAGGAAAGAATGATTTAGAGTTGTATTTAGAGTGGGGGAGAAAAATGGATCATCTGTTTGAATGTCACAATTACACTAAGGAGAAAAAGATAAAATTGGCTGCAGTAGAGTTTTCAGATTATGCCAGTGTATGGTGGGATCAGTTGGTGCGTAATAAGCGCAGGTATGGAGAGCGACTTGTTAGCACTTAGAAGGAGATGAAAACTATTATGCAGAAGCGTTTCATTTCTAGTCATTACCATAGAAACTTACTTAGGAAAGTCCAGGGCTTGACATAGAGAACTAAAAGTGTAAAGGATTATTATAAGGAGTTGGAGATAACCTTGATTAGGGCTAGAGTTGAGAAGGATGATGAGACCACTATGGCTAGATTCATTAATGGGTTGAATAGGGAAATAGCTGATGTAGTGGATCTACACCATTATTTGGATATGGAAGAACTGTTGCACAGAGCCATTAAAGTAGAGCGGCAATTAAAATATAGGAGTGAGCAGAGGACTTGTTCAACTTCCAAATCTCCATCGAAGTCTACTTGGAAGAGGAACTCCATCGATTCAAAGCCTAAGGAGGACATGAAGGCTAAGAATCCAGTTGCTGCACCTAAGGGAAAAACTGACACTAAACCCCCTTCTAGGACTAGAGATATTAAGTGTTTTAGGTGTTAAGGGTTTGGACACATTGCATCCCAATGTCTAAATCAAAGAGCTATAATTATTTGTGACAATGGGGATGTAGAGAGTGTAAGCTATAAGGAGGAAGAGGTGTCATCATCGCAAGAGTATGAGGATGTTGACTTAGAGGGACTCGTGAGTGGCGAGTTATATGTCACGAGGAGAGTACTTAGTGTACAACCCTAGAAGGATGGTGAGGGGATCCAGCATGAACATATTTTTCATACATGGTGTTACGTGCAGGGTAGAGTTTGTAGCATGATAATCGATAGTGGCAGCTGCACTAATGTTTTTAGTACCTTGCTAGTAGAAAAGATGCAGTAGAAAACTGTGAAACATCTAAGGCCATATCGATTACAGTGGTTGAATGAATGTGGAGAGGTTAAGGTGACCAAGTAGGTTCTTATAGCCTTTTCCATAGGGAGCTACAAGGATGAGGTTATGTGTGACGTGGTACCTATGCAGGCTAGCCACATACTGTTAGGGCGACTCTGGCAATTTGACAGGAAGATTACATATGACAGGTACAAGAATCAGTATTTCTTTGTATTAAACAAAAGGAAAGTGGTTCTTACGCCATAGAAACCATGGAAAGTTAGTGAAGATCAAATGCGGATGGCAAAAGAATTTAGAGAGAAACACGAGAGTGTGCGAGAGAAGGATGAGAAAAAGAAGAAGAGTGAGAAACAAACCCTGGTGAGTTATGAGGGAAGAGAGTCTGAAACACTGAGAGGAGAGAAAATTGTAAGAAAAAGTGAGTGTAAGAGTACAATGTTGGAGAAGAAACAACTACTTGTATTTATGTATAAGGATGTTTATTTTACTTATATTGATACTAACATTTCGTTACCTAATATGGTATTTTCTTATGGCTTTGTTCCAGGTACACATAGGATAGCCGTGGATGTGAAGAAATTGGAGGTGATCCAGAAGTTTCCAAAGGGACAAGTCAAGACCGTGTTTCATCTAAGAGAAGGGATTTCGGCGCATTTGAGAGCCAAAAGATAGATTTGTAAAGTAGCGGAAGTCTAAATTGCATCTTAAGGGTGATGGACCTTTCCAAGTGGTGGAGTGCATAAATGACAATGC
Source organism: Laguncularia racemosa (assembly GCA_037954665.1). Lineage (NCBI taxonomy): Eukaryota > Viridiplantae > Streptophyta > Magnoliopsida > Myrtales > Combretaceae > Laguncularia > Laguncularia racemosa. The sequence goes on from JBBMOL010000016.1 coordinate 5,293,704, forward strand.
CTACAAGATAGATTTGCCAAGCCACTATGGTAATGTAAGTGCTACATTTAACGTTTCTAATCTTACTCCTTATGATGCAGGTGATTCGAGGGCGAATCTTTTCAAGGAAGGAGGGAATGATGAGGATCAACTAGCATAAAAAAGGAAGGAGCCAAAATCCCATGATCCATTATATGGTATTGGAGGCCCAATGACTTGAGTTAGAATTAAGAGGATAAAAGAAGCTCTACAAGAATTAGTCATGGACTTACAAGCCAAGGAATCAAGCTACACTAAACGAGACACAACACTTGTCAACTTGATTCATATGACCATGGAGGGAAGTGATGATTTAGAGGCCTTAGAATAAATTCATTTTATTGATCCGAAAAAAGGAGAAACACATTCGGTTTTATTATTTGTTATGTTTTGGTTTTATTTATTTAGTTTGTAATTTATATTATTTAGTTGCTTACTCGGTTACATGTGGATAAAGAAACAAATAGATTAGGCAACTTAGGTTTTCCATATTGTTGTATGTACCTTATATAAGCCGTGTAAGGGGCTGGCCATGAGACAATTATCTTATGATTGAGTGAATATACAACTTCGTGAATTACGAAATATCCCGTTTTTGGTTCTTTTGCAAAAGAACTCTTTCATAGGAATTCTTAACCGAATTGCTTGGAAAACCCTTTGATAACTTAGGTTTCAGTCAACAGGTGTGATTGAGGTTTAGTTACGCAACAGTTATTCAAGACGATTCTCGAGGTAATTGAATCCAATAGCGATGTAGAGGTTCTAGGTTTAACATACCTAGGGTTTCACGCAACCCTTTGATAACTTAGGTTTCGGTCAACAGATGTGATTGGGGTCTAGTTACGCAACACTTATTCAAGACGATCCTTGGGGTAATTGAATCCAATAGCGACGTCGGGGTTCTAAGTTTAACATACCTAGGGTTTCACGCATCATTCTTTTTTGATGTTTAGACCTGCATCAATTGCAGTCCATGAAGTCTATTTAACGGTTAGAACAATTTTAAGTAATTGTATCACATTTCATCTGTAGCTCTTAGGTTGCTTCTCTTTTTAAATGATTGCCATACTGAGCTTTAATATACTCTATCACTTGATGCCACATCATTGCTCTTTTGCATCAACTATCCTTATTGGATACATGACACAAGTCACACTTTCTTGAGCAACCTATGATTCCAACTCCATAGCTTGTTTTGGATCCAGAACGTACTTTCTTGACATAAACACATAAAAAACAATATACACTCTTGTTATACTAAGCGGCAAAGCTTCTCTATAAACTACACTAGTAGATTAGGTGTAACTTAGGTATTTTAGCATAACAACTTGACTAAGATTGCAAGATACTCTTTCATCCAAATAATGGAACCAATATTGTATAACTATTCCATTCCATTTAATCAAATAGTAGAACAACAATTTTAATTAATTTTTGCTAATTCTATTTTGAAGGAGTATTTAATCTATTCCAGCTTATTTTATTATGCTAATCATATACAATGCAAGTGTCAACACTAGTAGCTATACTTATTCCAAAGCAAAACTTTTCTCATCTTAAGAAAATAGCTTAATTTTCTCACTAAATTATATCAAAGTTTCAAGAAATGCAGCGTGTAAAGAATAATTATATATATAATTGCCCCTATAAATGGGCTGGGCAAGCTCGTACGTGGTTGAGTTTGGATTATGGACAACATTATTTTTAGGCATGGTGGACATGCTTTAGACTACAGATAGTAGCCCTTTTAAAAACGAAGTAATTTTTTTTTTTTTAATTTTCCACGAAGATAAAATCTAATTTCAATTAAAAAAAACATTGTGGTGATTTAGTCCTTTAATAATATTTTACTGAACATTTTAGGATTTATTTAGGTTTAAATTATGTCCACACTCGATTGATAATATTTATGAAATTGTCTTTGGCTAAAAGTTTGCATTGGATTATTGAATAATGTTAAAAGCGATGTCATAGATGGTTTGATGTATTTGTTGAGGATGCTTGCTAATATTTTATTGGATTTTAAAGTTATTTTGTATACGTAAGTAATGACTTCTAACTTCTATTATAAATACTAACTAGTCAAGAGCTCACGTGAAGCATGAATAACAATTTAAATTAAGATTGTAATTTTTTTTCTAAAAAATAAAAAATATATATAAAGTGATTTACTGTATATAAACATCTTTTCATTATGAATGAAGAGGTAAGTGATTTTTTTTTCTTTTTTTATGTATTTGTTTTTGTTGAGGTAACTATAAAACCGCAATAGGAAATGCTACTTTTGTGGCCTTTCACAAGCAGTCGATCACTGCGAGTGCCTTAGACTAGCCATTCTAGATATCAAGCTAAAGAAGGGAAGATTGAGGAAAATAATGGATGAACTTAATACTAACCAATCGTAACTAGCACTTATTGGTCGAGACACTTAAGCAAAAGAGGTAACTGAAATTAGCTTGCAATAGATTGACTCTGCTAGTTCCTTTATAGTTTAGTAAGTATCAGCACATTGCATGGTTTATGTATAAAACACATACACACACACAACTAAAATTAGACTTGCCAATAACTAACATATTATTTTAGTTTGACATGCGCACCATTCTCATTCAATTATAAATCGAGCTAATTATAACTATCTATATAGTTCTAAGTATAATATTTTATAAACATGTGAATCCCGCTTTATGTAATTAAAATTTTATGGATGCATATACTATAGGCTAATACCTTTAGCATAAACTAGTTTTTGACATAGAATAACGAATTTAAATGCTATTAATATGATTTTTCCACAAATGTTGACCTATTATATTACATTCTCTCGTTATTCCAACTTTTATCATTGAAAATTATACTTAAAACTAGATTATTTTTATGTGTAGTAGTATAATAGATAATAAAAATTTAGGTGATTAATCAGGATTTGGTTCCTAAGCCGATCCGATCAAGGTCTGTATGTAAACATATATAGGGTGACTTTTCGTGTTATTTTGTGTGCGTATGTGTTTATATATATATATATATATTAATTTCTTTTTCCGCTGTGACTGGTTTGGCCGAGTGACTTTATAATGTGGACAATAATTTGTACGTAAGTTTTCTTCTTCCAGTCGATGCATGAATTGAATATTTCAGCGGCTACGCCTTGCCGTTTGCCATTTGCGTGAATTGTACGATCCTTCCAGATAGGGCAAGGATCAGGATGATGGGAGGGATTATTATTTTCCTTTTATTCCTTTTAAAAGAAAACACGTACATAATCCATTTATTAATTATTAAAATACAAAGGTAAATGATTGAATAAAAGTGTCAATAGATATAGTACTGAGCTCAAATTTGATTTTTTGATTAAATATAGTTGAGTTTAAAATTTTAAATTTGAGAAAAAATAGAAATTATACTCATTAAATTTGAGTTTAATTTGATTAATTTAGTTTATTTATGCTTGAATTATAAAAGAAAAAACAATATTCTTTTAATTAAATAATATAATATCTAAATTCAATTTAAACTTAATTCACATCTAAACTTATTTATTTAAGTATGATTAGATTTATAAATTAATCAAAGATAAATATTATAGAGTTCAAACTTGATTCAATTTTATTAAACCAAAGTCAAACAAATACCGTATAACTAACGAGTTTAGCTTATTTACGCCTTCTATTGTTGATTAAACAGCACTTAAATCTCCTGGCAAGAGAAACCTTAAGGAAATGACAACTTTATATATATATATATATATATATATATATATATATATATACATATGTATAATTACCCGAGATGCTAACGTTGTCTGTGTCTTTGATGTAAAGACAACAGATGCAATTAATTGTATCATATGACACGTTACTTTACTAATTCAATAATCCGTGTAAAGTTTAAGGGGGAAAAAAAAAATCTATTCGAACATAATCTCTCCCAGCCACGCCCTATGTTAATTTCAATGATAAACAAGCAAATAGCCTTTTTCCAAATTTTGATTATTTTGGAAGCTCTGCTGTGTATTAAACTTAGTTTTTGTACTTTTGTATTATATTCAATTGAAGATAAAGAAGGCAATTTAATTTATCGAAATATTCATAGGCACATAATTTTTTTTTATTTAGTTATCTTTTTTTACGAATCGTGTTTCGATTTTTTTTTTTGTTCGAAATGAAGTGGCATGTATTTTATTATGCATTTTTTTAATTTATGTTATGTGTTTTATATTGTACATCTATGCTTACTACTGCATAAAAGTATTCCGTATACGTCATTTAAAATATAAATATATAATACACAAATCAAATTTTCAAAATTAATTAAAAAATAATACAAATAGTAAAAATATCTCCTTTATATAAAAAATAATTATCCCATTAAAGCCCTAGAGTCAAATAAATGAATTGGGTAAATAGTCAGTCTCCCAGAGTTCTAAATTTAAATTCCACTTTGCCTTTTCAATGTGTTGTTAACTTCTTCCTTGGAAAAAAAAAAAAATAAATTACGAGAGTTGTGCAATTTGAATCAATACCCTCTTGATTTGGTGGGTCTAGAAATCTTATTAAACACAACGAACACATAACATTTTGAAAATTAATTTTTAAAATCCACGAGGATTTATGCATTGTCTATTGCAAAATTGGAAGAACGCTTTAAGAATTAATCACCTTTATACATACAGTAAAACGCGCATTTATAATGAGAAAACCCAAATTTCTAAATAAAGTTAAGAAAGGGTTTATAATTAAGAAGAAAGATTTGGAGTCAATTAAGAAAGGGTTTATAAAATTTTTAAGCAATTTTTTTCCAAAATGATTATTATACCCATGAACTTGATTTATTGAAAATAACTCCAAGATAGCCTAGTGACCTTAAAATAAAATTCCAAAACCCTAATTAAGTAAATAAAATCATCAAGAAATTATTTGGAGTCAATTAAAAAAGAAAAATTAGAAGTTGGAGATTGATTTTGAAAAATGACCATTTTGCCCATAAACTTGATTCAGAGTCATTGAAATTGGCCAAAATCACTAAACAAATTAATTAAAGTTATTTGGAGTGATTTCATGAAGTTTGGAGACAATCTATTTAAAATAACCGTCGAGTCTAATTTTTGAATTCCCATTCCTAATCCGATCTAGACTAGACCCTATGCTCATCTAATGTAGATCCTCGACTTGAGTTAGGAATTTCGTTTAATTTTGAAGTCGCCACCCAACTGTTGTTGGGAAATATTGAATTAAGACTAAAGGAGCGGATTAGTCTTAATTTAAACCACTAGTCGTCGTTATTTCCTCTTCTCGTTTTTGTGAAAAAGAGGAAAAGGGAAAACCAGAATTTCTAAGTCCGGAGGCTAACCTATTAAAACCTTTACGGTTACCACCTAATTTCCTAAAATTGTTCCTATTTAGAAATGTGCTCCATTGTGTTTCTGTTACTTTTTATTATATTATTTCAAGAAAATGATTTTTTTTTATGGGTTGACTCAAATGGGTGCCTACGTACCTGCTACTCAGGATCAAACAAGCCGTAGTTCGCTTTTCTGAAAACTTTAAGTTTGTTTGTGAATTTTAGTTTTTGAAATCTCTTTTGATTTATGTTTTTTATCATTTTTGGGATTTTTCTAAAAAAATCTAAGCCTAAGCTTTAATTTGATTTCTAAAAATGATTTTTAGGAAAAGCATCAATTTTGAATTTATTTGGAAGAAAATGATTTTTCTAAGTGTTAAAACTCATTTTTTTTTTATTTTTTGATTTTTATTATTCTTTGAATTTTCATGATTTTATGATTTTTATAAATTTTTGTGATTTTATGATTTTTTTTTTATAATTTTTATGATTTTTCTAAATTTTCATGATCTTCATAGTTTTTTTATTATTATTATGATTTTTGTTGATTTTTTTTATAATTTTTGAATTTTTGTTAAAAATTTTATCCTAAACTGTTATTTATCCTATTTTGAAATCTAAAATTTTATTATTACTTCTTCTAATATTTTTATTATTTATCTATATTTTTATTATTATTTATTATTATTTTTTCTATTTTTTATTTTATCTTTTCTTTTCTCATTTATTATTTTTCTACATTATTAAATTCTAGAAAAATCTAATTTCTACTTTTTCCTATTTATTGAAAATAAAAAAAAACTAAATAACTAAATAACAAATAATAAATAAATAAATTCGGAATAAATGAATAAACAAAATAAATTAATTAAATAAAAAAATCCAGAAAATCCGACTTACCTGGATTCGGGTCGGTGCGCGGGTCGGGTCGGTTGGGTCGAATCGGTCGGACACGGCGGCGGAGGAGGCTCGTTCACGGCGTTCCGACGGTCTTTTGGCGTGGGTGAGGTGTCGAATCCTAGCTTCTCGAGGGTGCTGAATCCAATGGTGGTGGTGGTTCACTCCTAGATCGCCTCCTGGTGGTGGTTCAACTCCGGTCGGTGCTCGCGGTTTTGGATTCTTCTCCAATGCTCTCCGATTCACTCCTTTCTCTCACTTTCTCTCGATTGTGATCTGTGTTCTGGCTTCCTCCACTCCTCCTCTATTTATAGGCACTTGAAATCGAGTTGGATAAGCTCGGATTTCCTCCGATCGAAGCTAATCGGATTTTCGGTTAAAAAAACTAATTATGATTTGTGTAAATCCTTTGATTTGTTGCGATTTGATTCCAATTAGATAATGTTTATCTTATTTTTGTTGAAGATCTGTTGGATTTGTGCAAAAAATCGAATCGAAACGGCCGAAATACGAATTTTTCCTTTCGCCGGCGATCTCGGGCTCGAGGTAGGAGACGATCACGCGCTCGGCGCGTGCGCTTCCTCTAGCCAATCAGATGCTGCCACGTGTCCTAGGTGAATGAAAAATTCGCAAAACGCAGAAACTGTTTCCCCCGCGTTTCGAACCCCTGACCGAGCCCCCCTGCGCGCGCCTTAGCCCATGGTCCGGACCAGCTGAGCTAGCCCATTTTCCTGATTTTCTTTTATTCGCAAATTGCATATATGCAATGCGATTTTTTTATTTTTTTGTATTTTTTGAAATTTCAAAAATTTGTAAAAATTGTTTATTATTTATTATTGCCATTTCTGAAATCATTTTTCAAAATTGATGTTTTTTCCTATTTATTTTTATTTTTTTCCTATTTTTAATTATTTATGCTAAATTAGGGAAAAATTGGAAAAAATTGAAAAAATTAGAAATTGATTATTGTGGATTCCTAGGGCAAAAATGGGGTGTTTACGACTACCCCTCTTTGTAGTAAAGTTTGAAAAACTTGACTACAAAGACAAAAAAGACGCCATTTTTGGCCTCTTGAATAGGTTTTTGGTAGGAAAATGCTCCATGAGCTAATAATCCCACGATTTAAGATGGTCCTAACAATTTAGAGTAATGTTCCTTCCCAAAAAGTGCTTTATGGGCTGACTAATTGGCGATAGGACACATCTCAAGCATTGTGTAGGAATGTATGAGAAATGATAATAGGAAGCGTCTTTATCAGACTTGCAACCTTTGAAAAGAACATTTACCCAGGAAGCGCCCTTATGAGCTGGCTACCTGTCAACAGAAGCGTCTTGCTAGACTAGCAACTGTTTTGGAAGAATATTTCCGAAAAGTACCCTACGAGCTGACTAATCGGGAGAGTTTAGGAAAGTGCCCCTCATGGGCTGACTAACCTTGAATTGAATGCCTCAAAAAGTGCCCCCTATGGGCTAACCATGAGGTAGATTTTTAGGAAAGTGCCCCCTATGGGCTGACTAACCTTTGATTAGATTGTCTCAAAAAGTGCCCCTTATGGGTTAACCATGAGAACAGATTTTTAGGAAAGTGCTCCCTATGGGCTAACTAACCTTTGATGGGATTGTCTCAAAAAGTGCCCCCTATGGGTTGACCATGAGAACAAGGTTTTAGGAAAGTGCCCCCTATGGGCTGACTAACCTTGGAATTGAATTTGTCTCAAAAAGTGCCCCCTATGGGCTGATCATGAGAACAAAGTTTTTAGGAAAGTGCCCCCTATGGGCTAACTAACCTAGGATTGAATTGTCTCAAAAAGTGCCCCCTATGGGTTAACCATGAGAACAAAGTTTTTAGGAAAGTGCCCCCTATAGGCTAACTAACCTAGGATTGAATTGTCTCAAAAAGTGCCCCCTATGGGCTAACCATGAGAACAAAGTTTTTAGGAAAGTGCCCCCTATGGGCTGACTAACCTGGAATTGAATTGTCTCAAAAAGTGTCCCCTATGGGCTAACCATGAGAACAAAGTTTTAGGAAAGTGCCCCCTATGGGCTGACTAACCTAATGTAAAAATGATATCTAGAAAGGTGCCTTTATAGACTGACCTTGGAAGAGATCTAGGGAAGTGCCCCTTTTTGGGCTGACTACCCTATTAAGGGGAATGTTTAGACAAATGCCCCACTATGGGCTGACTCATTCGGTGCTTTTGAATATGCTTTCTACAGCCTGAACTAAATGATGTGATGATATGATGATAGTTATTTATTTTAATATGCTTGCCAGTTTATCGTGGATAGCAAACAAACAACCGAACCTTCATGCTGGTTTGCTTCTGCTTCATTTCTTCTTATCTTGACACGGGGTTGAAAATTTTGATGTACTCCCTTTCTTTATGCGCGAGGCTCTTTTGACGGTAATGTTATCCTAATGATGCGCTCAGTTCTAATGTTCAAAAATAGATAGGATTATATCACAAACTATATTAAGATTCATTATCATTTCAGCATTTATCTTTCATTGGTGATATGCTGGGTAATGTGTTTAGGAATATTTGTTGTGATGAGCATTGATTGCTGATCATTCAGGGATATTAACTTTGCTTGTAAAAAGTAAAAACTCAACTCAACGAAACTTATATCAAATATTGGCTTTCATTAACATTGGCGAAATTTCAATTTCTTTGCCTAAAGATAGTACACCTTTACAGCATCTGTGTTAATGGGGTCTCTCAATTCTGGACCATCCATTTGAGTTAATATCAGAGCACCTCCTGATAAAACCTTTTTCACCACATAAGGGCCTTCGTAGTTTGGGGTAAATTTCCCTCTAGAGTCTTGGGCGTTCGGAAGAACCTTCCTTAGTACCAGATCCCCCTCTTTAAAGTACCGAGGTCTCATCCTCTTCTTAAATGCTCGGGCCATTCTTTGTTGGTAACACTGGCCATGACATAATGCGGTAAGTCTTCTTTCATCAATCAGATTCAACTGATCAAGCCTCTTCTTTACCCAATCTGATTCGGTTAACTGATTTTCTGACAAGATTCTGAATGATGGTATCTCAACTTCAACTGGTAGCACTACTTCTGTACCATATACCAATGAGTAAGGGCTAGCTCCTATAGACGTTCTTATTGAAGTCCTGTAAGCCATGAGAGCAATCGGTAACATTTCATGCCAATCTTTGTAAGTTGTTGTCATTTTCTCGATGATCTTTTTAATATTCTTGTTAGCTGCTTCTACTGCCCCGTTCATTTGAGGTCGGTAGGGAGTTGGATTTCTGTGGTTTATGTGAAATTGCTGACATAAACCCGTCATTGATTTATTGTTAAGATTAGTACCGTTGTCGGTGATGATAGACTCAGGAACTCCGTATCGGGCTATTATGTCTCTTTTTAAGAATCGAACTATTACCCCTTTGGTGACATTAGCATATGATGAAGCTTCTACCCATTTGGTGAAGTAATCAATCGCTACCAGTATAAATCTATGGCCGTTGGATGCTGTCGGAGTGATAGGGCCAATTATGTCGATTCCCCACATGGAGAATGGCCATGGTGCTGATAACAAGTGTAGCTCGTTAAGCGGAGCATTGATCCGGTTTGCGTAGACTTGACACAAATGACAGTGCTTGACATATTTTATGCAATCTGATTCCATGGTCAACCAATAATATCCCAACCTCATGATTTTTCGAGCCAACATGTAGCCATTCATATGAGGTCCACATACTCCTTCATGTATTTCTTTCATCAGTTCGCATGCTTCATCTTTGTCCACACATCTCAACAGGGTGGTATCAGATGATCTCTTGTAAAGTATGGACCCACTTAATAGGAAATGGCTTGCTAACCTTCTAAGTGTTCTTTGGTCATTCTTGCTAGCCATTTCGGGGTATTTACCTTCTTGGAGAAAGGTCTTGATATCGTGATACCAGGGTTTGTCATCTTGTATCTTTTCCATTGTTAAACAGTAGGTGGGCCGACTTTTGATGTCTATTTTCATCGGTTGAACTTCGGCTCCCCCTGTTATCTAGATCATAGATGTTAGCGTGGCTAGTGCATCTGCGAACTGGTTCTGAGTTCTCGGGATGTATGTGAAAGTGTTCACCTTGAATTCTTCAATCAGCTCTGTCAAGTGTTGATGATATGGTACCAGTTTGGGGTCTTTAGTCTTATATTCCCCTCTTGTTTGTAGTATGATGAGCGACGAATCCCCGTATACCTCTAATTCGTGGATTCCCATTTGGCAGGCCATTTTGAGGCCAAGAATACATGCTTCATATTCTGCGATGTTATTGGTATAGGGAAATGTAAGTCTCATCACTGCAGGGAATTGAGTGTCGTCCGGGGATATCAATACTGCCCCAACCCCACAACCGAATACATTAGCAGCTCCATCGAAAAACAGTTTCCATTTAGCATTCTGCTCTACCCCAAAGTCTTCTACCAGCATATCTTCCACTGTCAAGATATTCTCATCCGGAAATTGGGCCTGTAGTTCTTGGGAATCTGTCTCGACAGGGTGTTCCGCCAATTGGTCGGCTAAGGCCTGCCCTTTCATCAAGTTCTGATTTATGTATGTGATGTCGAACTCAGATAGGAGCATTTGCCACTTAGAAATTCTCCCTATCAAGGCTGGTTTCTCTGCCAAGTATTTCAAGGGATCATGTCTTGTCAACAGCTCGATATGGTAGTAAAGGGTGTATTGCCTTAGTCGATGCATGACCTAGATTAAAGCACAACACGTCTTCTCCACCTCTGAGTACCTCTGTTCCCCGTCTGTGAACTTCTTGCTCAGATAATATATGGAGCGCTCTCTTCCCTCATCATCTTTCTGCCCCAACACACATCCCATAGATTCAGGGAGTATAGTGAGGTATAAGAATAAGGGCTTTCCTTGTTTTGGGACTATCAAGACTGGAGGTTTTATAAGGTAGTCCTTGATTGTCCCGAATGCCTCTTCGCATTCGTCGTCCCATTCTATCGTGGCGTTCTTCTTCAACAGACGGAATAGTGGCCGGCATTTGTCGGTGAGCTGTGAGATAAATCGAGCTATGTAATTTAATCTTCCCAATAAGTTTCGTACTTCTTTAACGGAGCGTGGGGAAGGTAATTCTAATATGGAATTTACCTTGTCAGGGTCGATTTTAATGCCTTCCTAGCTTATGACAAACCCTAACAATTTCCCCGTTGTGACCCCTAAAGTGCATTTTTCTGGGTTTAACTTGAGCTGAAATTTTCTCAGTCGTTTAAACAATTTTCTCAGGATATCTATATGGCTTTCTCCTTCTTTGGATTTAGCTATCATGTCATCGACATATACTTCAACCTCTCGATGCATCATATCATGAAGTATAGCGACCATGGCTCTCTGATACGTTGCCTCGGTGTTTTTCAAACCGAAGGGCATGACTTTGTAACAGAAAGTTCCCCATGTTGTGATGAAAGTCGTTTTGGTTTTATCTTCCTCAGCCATTTTTATTTGATTATATCTTGAGAAACCGTCCATGAATGAGAAGAGATGGTTTCCTGCAGTGTTGTCTACTAGAACATTAATATGAGGTAGGGGGAAGTTATCCTTTGGCGTAGCTTGGTTTAAGTCTCGGAAGTCTACGCATACGCGTACTTTTCCATTCTTTTTCATAACGGGGACTATATTTCCTACCCATTCTGGGTAGTCGGATACTTCAATGAACCTTACTTCTAGCAGTTTCTTAACTTCTTCCTTAATCTTCAGCAAGACGTCAGGCCTAAATCTTCTTAGTTTTTGTTTTTTAGGTTTGACATCTTCCCTTGTGGGAAGCCTATGAACCACTATCGATTAGTCTAGCCCTGGCATGTCACCATATGACCAGGCAAACACATCCGCATATCCCGTTAATAGCTCGGTTATCTCACATTTTTGCTCGGCACTCAAACTGGTCCCGATTTTGAGGTTCTTAGGGTTTTCCATGCTTCCTAGATTTACTATCTCCACAGGCTCGTCGATCGAGATTCCGCTTTGTTCATGTTTTAGCCAATTTTCTTGTATTATTTTGTGGTCTAAGATATCGCCTTCAACAACTGACCCAGCAGCGTTGGAAACGATATCAGCGTTTTTACTTTCTACCTGCGCGAAATATCCCTGATGTTCGATGGTAGGAGATCTGAGTAAGAAAATGAAATCATATATATAAGAAGGAAAAACAAACCGCAATGGAATTCGATAAATAGTCTCAATAAAATTTGTTTAATAATTTTTCTCTACTTTTGTGCTAACCTAGCGCTACTGATAGGATAACAAAACCAATTGTTCAGAGTCGGATGCTGGTTGGACGTGCGGGGGGTTGATTTCCCTTTGCTGTCATCCTCTTCATTTATCCGAAGCTCTTGAATGACGTTTGCTTTTCGGAAAAATTGTTGGAGAGGTGGGATGCACATCTGGGTGTCAATCAGCTTCCCCTTCATTCTGCCTTTGACACTTCTTACTTGTGCTTCTTTTGCGGCCGTAGGAATGTACCCCAGTCCAAACGTACCGTGCTGCCCCTCTTTAAACTGATGGCCCTCCTTGCTGGTCACCATGTTCACTTCGTTGAAAATCTGTAGCCCCAGGTCTTCTGAACCTTCTTCCCCAATATAAGGTATGGTAGTCTCTTTGTATATGGCATAATCCTGCTCACCCAGTACAGTGACTATCTGCCCGTTTGTGATGAATTTGACCTTTTGGTGGAGGCTAGAGGGGATGGCTCCAGTAGCGTGTATCCAGGGTCGTCCCAAAAGCAGGTTGAAAGACCTTAGGATGTCAAGGACCTGGAAGGAGATGTGGAATATTTGTGGACCGATTTCCACCGGTAGGTTTACCTCTCCCACTATGTCTCTTTTTGACCCGTCGAAGGCTCTGACCACTGTGGAGCTAGGTTTTATGTTGCTTGGATCGACCCCCAATAAGTCGAGTGTTGCCAATGGGCAAACGTTGAGAGATGATCCATTATCGATAAGTACCCGGGAGACAATGGTGTCATTGCACCTGACCACTATGAACAGTGGTTTGGTATGTTGATCTCCCTCTTCCCCTAGCTCTTCCAGAGAGAAGGATATTTGGTCCATTGCAAAGATGGAGTCCGCCACGTGACCCAATTTTTCTGTAGCGATACCTTCCGAGACCTGAATCTTTTTCAGCACTTTAAAGAGTGCCTCCCTGTGGGGCTCAGACGTTGTGAGAAGGCCCATGAGTGATATCTGCGCTGGAACCTTATTTAATTGTTCCATGATCTTGTATTCGCTGGCCTTAACCATCTTCGTAAATGCAGCAAGACCCTCTTCCTCTTCTTCCCCTTTTTCCACGTTGGGCTCTTCAGTCGGGCCTTTATACTTTGGATCATATAATCTCTTAGAGCAGGTGATGCCTCCCACTATAGGAGGTCGCTCTTGTTCGAGGGCCCGATAGTCGAACGGTGCAGCCTTGTAATTCTCTGCTGGTATTGGGACATTGAACACATATCTTTTTCTTGGGATTTGTACCTCAGTTGATTGTCCCTCATAGCACTGTATAACCCTAGGCTTCTGATGAGAGTTGATCATGTTGACAGTCTTCCCCTCTTCCTTTGACGGGTTGTCTTCCTTCTCAAATTATGGTCCCCATCCACTAGGTGGCCCTTGCTCAGTCGGGGCATAAGAATAGTTTACCAAATACTGAAATCTCCCATGTGATTCTCCCAAAGTGCCAACCGTTGGTTCTCCAGCTAACTACCTTCTTTTAATGTGTGCTTTTGGAGTTTCTTCTGGAGCTTAGTGGGATTGCTTCTTCTGTTGCTCAGTTGAATTCTTTTTAGGGGCTTCTTTGGGAGCCGACCCCTCTGACGTGATCATGTTGATGGTGGGCTTGTGATTGGGCAGTGGGTTGGTGTTGACATTGGGTGCTGGGGCGTTTACGAAATCCAATTGTATGATTCCTACATCAATTAAGTCTTGGATTTTGTGCTGGAGCCTCCAGCACCTATATGTGGAATGCCCCTCCTGACCCATGTGGTAGTGACACTTGAGGCTTGAGTCGAAATTCTTGGGCTTGTATCGATCGTTGGGGATCTCGAAGCTAATTAAGTTGTCTGCCCTCAACCGAGCGAAGACTTGACTGAGTGGGATGGGGATTGGAGTGAACTGCCTTGGGACCCTGATAGCCTGAGTTTGACCCGTCGTGGGTTGCTGGACTGGGGTACTCGTAGTCTGAAATGTAACATGAGTCCCAGCTTTTTCTGCCTTACCGGAGTGGACTGTGCTGACTGTGGGCTCCTTAGCCCTGTTTCCTCCTACAGGCCTTTGTGTCGGTGTGACCCTAGGAGGCTCCATTGTTTGGAGTCTACCGGTAGTGATGGCATTCTCGATCCTACATCCCGCAGCCACTACCTCTGCAAAACTGGAGGAGGTCTGGCCTACCAGATGTGAAAAGTAGGTCTTGTCCAGGGTATTGACAAATATGGATGTCAATTCCTTCTCAGATATCGGGGTTGCTACCTTGGCGGCCTGGGCTCTCCAACGCTGAGCATACTCCTTGAACGGCTCAGCATGTCTTTTTCGGAGACTCCCCATGTCGATTACAGATGGGGCGACTTCAATGTTGAACTTATATTGATCATAAAACGCACGGGCTAGCTTCTCCCAGGTGTTGATAATGTTGAAGTCCAGGTGGGCATACCAGACTAGTGCAGGGCCTGTGAGGCTGTCTTGGAATGTCTGGAGCATGAGCTGGTCGTATTGAGCATACTTGCTCATTTTCCGGGTATATAGCCTGGTATGCATTTTGGGGCAGCCGGTCCCATCATACTTTTCAAACTCTGGGGTCTTGAACTTTTCAGGGTATATCTCCTCCCTGTACGCTGGCAGATTGGTGATTCCGGCCTGTTCAAAACCATCAGGGCCTTCAATGCTTTTCATCTTCCCATTCCTAATCCGATCTAGACTAGACCCTATGCTCATCTAATGTAGATCCTCGACTTGAGTTAGGAATTTCGTTTAATTTTGGAGTCGCCACCCAAATGTTGTTGGGAAATATTGAATTAAGACTAAAGGAGCGGATTAGTCTTAATTTAGACCACTAGTCGTCGTTATTTCCTCTTCTCGTTTTTGTGAAAAAAGAGGAAAAGGGAAAACCAGAGTTTCTAAGTCCGGAGGCTAACCTATTAAAACCTTTACGGTTACCACCTAATTTCCTAAAATTGTTCCTATTTAGAAATGTGCTTCATTGTGTTTCTATTACTTTTTATTATATTATTTCAAGAAAACGATTTTTTTTTATGGGTTGACCCGAATGGGTGCCTATGTACCTGCTACTCAGGATCAAACAAGCCGTAGTTCGCTTTTTTGAAAACTTTAAGTTTGTTTGTGAATTTTAGTTTTTGAAATCTCTTTTGATTTATGTTTTTTTTTATCATTTTTGGGATTTTTCTAAAAAAATCTAAGCCTAAGCTTTAATCTGATTTCTGAAAATGATTTTTAGGAAAAACATCAATTTTGGATTTATTTGGAAGAAAACGATTTTTCTAAGTGTTAAAACTCACTTTTTTGATTTTGTGATTTTTATTATTCTTTGAATTTTCATGATTTTATGATTTTTATAAATTTTTGTGATTTTATGATTTTTTTTATAATTTTTATGATTTTTCTAAATTTTCATGATCTTCATAGTTTTTTTATTATTTTTATAATTTTTGTTGATTTTTTTATAATTTTTGAATTTTTGTTAAAAATTTTATCCTAGACTGTTATTTATCCTATTTTGAAATCTAAAATTTTATTATTACTTCTTCTAATATTTTTATTATTTATCTATATTTTTATTATTATTTATTTTTATTTTTTCTATTTTTTTTATTTTATCTTTTCTTTTCTCATTTATTATTTTTCTACATTATTAAATTCTAGAAAAATCTAATTTCTACAATTTTCTATTTATTGAAAATAAAACAAAAAAATAAATAAATAGCTAAATAAAAAATAATAAATAAATAAATTTGGAATAAATAAGTAAACAAAATAAATTAATTAAATAAAAAAATCCAGAAAATCCGACTTACTTGGATCCGGGTCGATGCGTGGGTCGGGTCAGTCGGGTCGAATCGGTCGGATACGGCGGCGGAGGAGGCTAGTTCACGGCGTTCCGGCGGTCTTTTGGCGCGAGTGAGGTGTCGAATCCTAGCTTCTCGAGGGTGCTGAATCCAATGGTGGTGGTGGTTCACTCCCAGATCGCCTCCTGGTGGTGGTTCAACTCCGGTCGGTGCTCGCGGTTTTGGATTCTTCTCTGATGCTCTCCGATTCACTCCTTTCTCTCACTTTCTCTCGATTGTGATATGTGTTCTGGCTTCCTCCACTCCTCCTCTATTTATAGGCACTTGAAACCGAGCTGGATAAGCTCGGATTTCCTCCGATCGAAGCTAATCGGATTTTTGGTTAAAAAAACCAACTCCGATTTGTGTAAATCCTTTGATTTGTTGCGATTTGATTCCAATTAGATAATGTTTATCTTATTTCTGTTGAAGATCTGTTGGATTTATGCAAAAAATCGAATCGAAACGGCCGAAATACGAATTTTTCCTTCCGCCGGTGATCTCGGGCTTGAGGTAGGAGACGGTCACACGCCCGGCGCGTGCGCTTCCTCTAGCCAATCAGATGCTGTCACGTGTCCTGGGTGAATGAAAAATTCGCAAAATGCGGAAACTGCTTCCCTCGTGTTTCGAACCCCTGACCGAGCCCCCCTGCGCGCGCCTTAGCCCATGGTCCGGACCAGCTGAGCTAGCCCATTTTCCTTATTTTCTTTTATTCGCAAATTGCATATATGCAATGCGATTTTTTTTTTATTTTTTTGTATTTTTTGAAATTTCAAAAATTTGTAAAAATTGTTTATTATTTATTATTGCCATTTCTAAAATCATTTTTCAAAATTGATGTTTTTTCCTATTTATTTTTATTTTTTTGAATATTTTTAATTATTTATGCTAAATTAGGGAAAAATTGAAAAAATTAGAAATTGATTATTATTGATTATTGTGGATTCCTAGGGTAAAAATGAGGTGTTTACAATAACTATTTTCACTTTTAAAATCGATTTTATCAAAAAATTGACCCAAAATTTCTTGTAGATCTTAAATATAGCTCTAAGACCTTAATTATGTAAATCAAATCAATTACAAAAATTTTGGAGACAATTGGAAAAGAAAATTTAAATTTGGAGATGAATTGGGTAAAATTACCAAAATCCCCCTAGATTTATCTTCTGGAGGATTGACTAATTAAAATAAATTCTAAAGGCATTTTAGTAATGAAAAAAACACTATTTTGTAGCTGGAGTAAGTGGAAGAAATTAAGGAAAAAATAATATAAAAAAGGCTAAATTAAGATGACATATGTCACCATAAACTGCAATCTATCGATCTTTATGGACCCGTTTACCCTTATCCTTAAACCCTCACTAAATCTTACTATATAAAGAAACCCATTTTAAGATAGAAAAATAGCTGCCCCATTTCATTTTTCTAGAAACTCTTTAAGTTAAATACTTTCAAAAACCCATTAAACTTATTCTACTCCTTAATACCCATTAATCCCTATACTAATCTAGTTGTTTTCTTAGAAGTTTTAGGTTAAGAATTAAGTGGGATTTCAGTTTAAGCAAGGGGCTCTTACACGTGATTTTAGAGTAACGGTAAGTAAGAAAATGATTTAATTCAAGTGGATTTTAGTTTGTAAATTATAATTCTAAGTAAGATATGATATTTATTATGAAGAAAATCAATTGGGAGTTTAGGAAAAACGTCATTTTGGAAGTGGGTAGGCATAGTTCGGAAAGAATTGAGTATTTCTTGGATCTCGAACAAGGTAAGTTCAACATCTTGTTTTAATTGATGATTTAGGATAGTTATAAGTTATTGAATTTGAAGATTTGAAGATTTTTTGAATCTTGAGGATGTATTGGAATGTACTCTTGTTGCCACCACCTATATTGAAGATTCTTGATTTTCATTTGGTGATTTAGGAATTAATTCATGATTTAATATGTTTTATGTTTTGTTCGATGTTGGATTGAAAGATAGAAATGAAGGATGGTGCATGATAATTGAAGATATGTAATGAGTTGTTAAATATAGTTGCAACCACCACTATGAAGATGAAATTGAGACTTAAATTTTCTTTCTAAATCTAATTTGAATGTTGTGTGATGATAATTGATGATTGGAGTAAGAACAAGTGATGTATGGAGTAATTTTGATGATTAATTAGTAGATATAACATGTAGAAGGTTGGAATTTGGTAGTATGATTGAATTAGTTGATTTAATTGTCAAGTCATGAATTCCAAACATGTTAATATGTTATTAGAATGATAAATTTGATGAAAATTAAAATTATTTAATAAATATTAAGTTTGGTGAAGTTTAAGGACAAATTAGCCTGAATTGGAGAATTGAATGGACTTGTATTAAGTCTAATTTTTATTTTATTTTTCTCAATTTGATTCATATTAAATCTTATGCCTATTTAATATAAATTCTTGACTTAAATTAGGAAAAAACTAGTTTTCCATTTATTTAAGAAATTAGAGTCGCTGCTCAACTGAAGTTGAAAAAAATTGTTAAGTTATGATTAATTAATCCTAACTTAGCCACTGACCAATGATTTTTTTAAAATGAAAACTAAAGATTTTGAATTTGGGGACTAACTTATTAAAACTATACTATTACCACCTATAGACACCTCGTTTTTGCCTCACTATATAGATTTTTTTAATAAATAATAATAAAAGGGGCCTGGTTTATGAGATAGTAAAAATTAAATAAATAATAATAATAACAAGTAACAAAAAATAATAATAATGAAATTTTCAACAAAATTAAGGAAATATGGATCCTTAAATCAAACTTGAGAATTTCAAATCAATAAAAAGTTAATTAATGACGATAGCTTATATGCAAATTCATTGCATATAATAAATAAGAAAAAGGGCCAACCCAATTGGTTCACCTATGTGCCTAAAATAGCAAAGAAAATGCAAAGTCATGAGTTCGAATCCTAGGAGGCACTGTGTAAATTTTTTTTCTTCTTGCCTAAGACAAGGCTACCATGTGGCAGCGACTCATTGGATGGAAAATCACGTGCCAACCACGTGATCGTCTTCTCTGGTAAGATGGCGACCACGAATAGAAAGGAGAAGAAGCTGGAGCAAATCTGGGCATACCAAAACAGTTTTTTTTTTTTAAATCTTTTTGGATTATTATCAACTTGTAACAAAAAAAAAAACTTGATAATTAAAAAAAAATGAACTTAATCTAATGGATTAGCATCAAATTTTTGAGATTAATTCAAATCCTAAATCGATAAAAATGGGTCTCAATCGTGAGCTTAATCCGAGCTTGTCAAGTTGATTTTTGTGAGCCTATAAATAGAGCTTGGCTTTGTAAACACAGGGGGCTTGAGAATCACCAAAAACACACACTCGTAAGCCTTGGCCGGAGCTTTCTCTCTCTAACAAAGCTATCGCAGCTTAAATAATAATAGTAACAATAATAATATGAATGTAATTAGGTTAATAACTTTATCCTAATTAATTTAATTAAGGAAAAATAGTAAATTAAGGAATTAGGAGGAACCATTATATAGGCTTTAGGTGTCGTAGTGTAACCGTTGCTTAGGGATGATTAGGTTCCCAACTAGTTTTATTAATAGTATAATCGTTATTCTTATTTTTTACCTTTTCCTTTTTCTTAAAGTAATTTTTTTTTATATATGCTAAAAATGATATCACAAAAATGTAATTCAAATTTTAGAAGATTAAGGTGGTAACTTTATGATTTTAATAGGTTAGCCCCCCAAATTAAGAATCTCTAGTTTTCTTTTCTTTTTTTTTTTTAATAAAAAGAGATGGTTTTGTTAACCAATGTTCAAGTTAGGATTAATCCGCTTCATTAGTCCTAAATTTGATAATTTTTTCCCAACTCTAGTTAGGTGGCTACTCCAAATAAATAAAAAATCAAAATTTTCCTAATTTAAGTCGAGGGTTCATATTGAATGAGCATATGATTTAATGTGAATCGAATTAGAAAAATAAAAAAAAAATAAAATTAGACTCGATAGTTTGGCCACTCCATTGGGGACCTTCAAGTGGGCTAGCCACCTAAGCCTTCTAAAATTACAATTTATTTTAAGATATCCTTGATTTGCATTTTCTTTGTAAATGTTTAGTTATACTAATGTTTGTGTTTTAGTGTGATCCAAGATTTGATAAACTTATCCTTGAATAAGTTTTCATGTGTGTGATTAAATACGGTTAGATCCAAGCCATTTAGGACCTTAGAATGGGGAGCCATTGTGTAAGTTCCCAGTGTAGTTAGGTAATCACCGCTTGGGGCCAATTAGGCTACCCCACCCAATGCTTCCATGTAGCTCGAGATCCATTTCTTCGAGAATGTGGGAGGCCACAGAGCTTAGAAACCTTTAGAACTCACTTTTTTGCACACATGAGATTGTGAGCCAGCAAATAATTAACGATGTGGCACCTCATAAAAAATTGCACCTCAAAGTTTTGAGACAATTTCTTTTTGTAAGCATTTCCGGTAAAGAGATTGTTATCATGATGGTGATGTTTTTTTCTATGCAAATTTGTAAAATGAGATATTTCTTTGTAACATAGAAATTTTCATTTGCAACTCTTTTAGATGGCTAACACTTCAATGGATCGTCTTCTTTGCAAAGAGATCTATGTTCGCAAGCCCTTAGACCCCAAGTTGATACTAGATCATTGGCTCACTCTATATAATCCAAAAGAATAGGCCATCATCTAAGAGAAAGTAGAGTCCATCCTCTCACTGATGAAAATCGACGTCAACATACCTTTGACTCGGGTCGTGTTACACCTCTAGGAGCCCGAGCCTGTGGCTTTCTTTATTGGGCCACATGAGATTACCCCAACAATGGAAGAGTATACTCAACTTCTTTAAGCCTCTCCACTTTCCAATAGGATATATGTGCCAGATATAGAGGCTAGGCCAGCCAGCATATTCAACAAACTTTTAGGGGTTTACAAATTAGTGATTAATTAAGCGTTTGAGAATAGCAATGGGTATTGCCTTCAAATGGATGACTTGGAGACATAGTTTGTGGCACGATTTGACAATGGAAGTAAGAAAGATATCTTATGTGGAAACCTTAAGGATTACAAACAGAGTTAGATTTATGCTTTCATCTCAACGGCATTTGCAACTATCCTTTTCCCTACCGAGGTCTTCCACATTCATTATAGAGTTACGGAATTAGAAACTCAGTTTTTAGAAGGAAAGTCCCACATCCCGGCCCTTTTAGTTGAGCAGATCCAAAATTTGAATTTTGTGAAGAAAAAGGGTCATGGAATCCTCCTCTCTATCATCAATCTCATCTTGATTTGGTTCGTGAGCCATCTCAAGTGTTTTGGGCTAAACATGGTTAGACGATCACTAGCTTAACAGGTGGACCTCATAGATTCATGTGTGGATAAGATGAAGTTACTAGATGATATTCCCAGCCATAGTTAGGTTGAGGTACTCAAGAGCTTCAGTGTTGAAGACATCTTATGGACTGCCAGATGGAGCTATTGTAATAAGGTTGTCTTGATGTGCAGAAACTTTCAAGTTGTTCCATTAATTAGGCTTAACTAGTGCACATGCTATCATCCAAATTCAGTAGTCCGTTAATTTGGCACCATCTAAGACATAGTTCACAAGCCCTCATTAGGGATGGTTATAGTGGAGTTTCAAGATCCAAACATGTTAATAGCTAATAAGATTGCTAAGCTGATAGAGTTAAGGGCCTTATGGGAAGCTCGAATTGAGAGCCCTAATATCGACCTTGGGGAATTGGAGGGTAAAGTAGGATAATATCAAGCTATCAGGGATTTTATCATCAACCAATTGTATAAGATGAGGGAAAGGATATACTAAGATCCTGATGTCACTTGGCCTGCGCCAAATAATCTAAGCCTAGAAATGAAGACTTACATGGAGCAGGTGAAAGCTCAGATAGATGTCCATTTGAAACCATAGAAGGCAAGAAAAATGTATGGAAAAATAGATTCAAGCAGTCTAACCAGAGGAATAAGGCACTTGAAGCCTAGTTGAGGAAGACCCAAATGAGGCTTAGGGAACTGGAAGCTACCATGGATGCTAAGGAGAAAAAGAAAGATTCAACACCTACCCCGACAAAAGAAGAGGAAGTGTAAAAGTTAGCTAAGGAGAAGAAGAAATTAGATTATAGGATTTTTTTTTAGATGTTTTGAATAAAGTGGTTGAAATCCAAAGTTTTCAATATTAAAAAATTTTCAAAATTATCACGTCGTTAATTAATTGTTGGTTCTTTTGCATCTATATGTTATACATGCATTATATTTATTCGCCCTTTTACATATATGTAAAGTATATATAATAATAAAATGAAATAATGAAAAGTAATAAATAAATGCTTGCTAATGGGGTTCTAGTTTGGCTACCGGGTATCAAAGATGGCTTCTAAACAACCAAACCCCCCTATAAGTCCAATCAACACCCGCTCCAAGACTAAAATGGCTAGCAGCGGTAACAACAATGGCAATAACCACGTTAACAATGCTAGTGGCAATAGCACCGACACCTCCCTTGACCTAAGAATCATTTCCTTAGAACAAATAGTCTAGTAGTTAACCACTAAAGTTCGTTTCTTGATTGAAAGCATTAGTCTCCTTCATGCCACCTAGCCTGCTTAAGAGGAACATCCAGGGGCTCAAAAGGGAAAGGCAACTAAAATCCAGCCACTCGAATATGAGGAAATCAACTCCCGACTCAATCCTGCATTTGAGTATGAGCCTAAAACAACAATCAATATGGGGCCAACTTCTAATGACCTCAAAAGGGAATTAGAAGATAGGTAGAAAGAAAAGGAGAGGAAACTCTTCCAGCAATTGGCTAATAAAATAAGGACTTTAGAAGGCCTCAACGATTTCGATCAAATCAACATCATTGATCTATTGGTATACGGTGTAGGTGCTTACCCAAAAAAATTCAAAGTGCCAGAGTTTGAGAAATATAATGGCACTGGTTGTCCCAAGATGCACACAAGGCTATATGTGCGAAAAATGAGTAAATATGCATAATACGACTAGCTCGTGGTCCAAACCTTTCAAGACAGCTTTACAAGTCCCGCTTTAACATGGTATACACAATTAGATTTAGTCAAGTCAATACATGGGATAAATTGGCACGCACATTTTATGAGCAATATAGATTCAACGTTGAGGTTACCCCTTCAATGCTGGACTTGGGGAGCCTTCAAAAGAAGCACAGTGAATCTTTCAAAGAATAAGCTTAACATTGGAGGGCTCAAGCTGCTAAGGTTTCCACTCCAATCTTAGAGAAAGAGCTAACCTTTATTTTCACCAACACATTAGAGAAGCCTTATTTCACACATTTAGTTGGGCAAACCATATCCAACTTTATAGAGGTAGTAGCGACAGGATGTAGAATAGAGAATGCCATCACATTTGGAAAACTCCAAGCTACCGACTCTTCAATAATTGCATCATCACCAAGACTCATGGGGAGAAACAAAGGCAAAGAAGCCACAATCGGTATGGTTAACTCAAGCAAGAATAATAGATTGGGGTCACACATGACTTTCTAAATAGCAACCACCCCAATCCAACAACCACTAGTAAATTAGACCCAAGTCACTAGGGCCTCAAGATAGTTCACTCCAATCTTTGTCCCACTTAGCCAAGTTTTCGCTCGGTTACAAGCAGATAATCTGATCAATTTTGAAGTCCCCAACAACTGGTACAAGTCAAGGAATTTTGACCCTAACCTCAAATGTGAATATCATATGGGACAGGAAGGACATTTAACTAACAGGTGTTAGAGACTTTGAAACAAAATCCAAGACTTGATTGATGCAAGAATAGTGCAATTGGATTTCATTAATGCACCAACTCCAAATATTAATAAAAATCCACTACCTAATCATAGTCTTACAATCAACATGATCACAGTTGAAGAGCCAGAGCCTAAACCGAATGAGCTCCCTGCCTCAATAGAACAAATGGCATGGAATTTGCAACAAGTAGGCTATTTATAGTGTATGAACCTAAAGGACAAAACTCAGGTTAAGCCCGCTATTTACCAACCGTTTAGAGAAGGAAAGAATGAGAATAAAGCTCCTAAGCCACACAAGAGTCACATACAAAGGGAGTTAAGAAAGAGGTGGTTGGCAAGAGATTTGACAGTTGGTACCTTAGGTGAATCATTTGGAAAGTTAAAATACCTAGTAGATTACTCATTTACACCAACGGTTTATGTTGATGTGCCATCTACTAGTTGGGGACCTAAATTTGAAGAAGAAGACAACCGTTGAGACTGGAAAAATAGGTCCATAAATATGATTAGATCTAATACAAAGCTAGTTGTTATAAAGTGCTACGAGGAACCAGAGGCAGAGGTGAAGGTTCCAAAGAAGAAGTATGTGTTCTATGTCCTAATCTCCCTAGAAAAATATAAAGCAGCACCATTCAACTACTAGGTTATCAATCAAGAAAAAGCTTCAATAATAGGAGGAATCACCCGCTCGGGACCAGTCTATGATCCTAAAAATAAGGCTTCCATTGAAGAGCTCACCATTGAGTCGGAAAAGGAAGAGGAAGAGGGACTTCCTGTGTTCACAAAAATGATTAAATCAAGTGAGTACAAGATCATGGAGAAACTCACTAAAGTCTATACCTAAATATCACGCATAGGCCTTCTTATGTCATTTGTGAGAGGCACTCTTTAAAGTACTCAGACAGGTTAAAGTACTAGAGGGTATTGCAATGGAAAAATTAAGTGACATCACCAACTCATTCCTCACCATGGATAAGATATCCTTCTCACTCAAAGAGTTGGGAGAAGATGGTAGTCAACATACCAAACCACTTTTTATAGTGGTAAAATGTAATAATATAATAGTGTCCTAGGTCCTCCTAGATAATTGATCATCTCTTAATGTATGCCCTTTAGCTACCCTCGACTTATTAGGGGTCGATATGAGCAAAGTTAAACTAAGCTCAACGGTAGTTAAGGCGTTTGATGGCTCTAAGAGGGAAATCGTAGGAGAGATTGGTCTGGCAGTTGAGATCGGCCACAAGTTTTTAATGTCTCATTCCAAGTCCTCGACATCCCGAGGTCCTTTAACCTACTATTAGGGAGGCCTTGTATACGTACATTAGGAGTCATACCTTCAAGCCTCCACCAAAAGGTTAAATTCATATCAAATGGATAAATAATCACTGTGCTAGGCGAGCAAGACTATGCCATCTACAAAGAGACAACCATACCTTACATCTGGGAGGATGGCTTGAAGACTTTAGGCTCTAAATATTCGATGAGGCATGCATGGTCATTAAAGAAGAAATGAGTGAAGTAAGGCCCCAATTTAAGAAGGGACAGTAAGGGACATTCGGGTTAGGATATATTCCTACTCCTGAAGAAAAAATTCAAGCAATTTGCGCTAAAGGTAAAAGGGGAGGAAGACTATATGATAGCCTGATGAATTTTCCACCCCTTCATTTGACTTTTTCTCAACTGATTAGCACTCAAGACTCGAAAGCAATCCAAGCCAACTTCAACAGTGATAACTTATCAATAGAGACTTCGACCCCTCACATCTCCTGTCCATCTTTGGCTCTTGATAATTGGTTTTCCTATCCTCTTAATAGCACTAGGCCTGCTTTAGAATAGGGAGTAATCATAGTTAATATTTTTGAGTTTACAACCATCATTGTTTAGAAATAAATTGAACTCTTCAAAAAGTTGATTAATAAAATTACAAGATATTTCAATCATACTTCCTTCCTTTACTTATACACTTTTCTTCTTTGCTTCATTTCCATACAGACTCAATATTCTTGATGAACGTTAGGGATATCTCATGCATGTAAATAATGAAAATATTGATATCACTTCCAACACTACTAGGTTCGTTGTCGAAAATGATATTAATGACCACGAAGTAGTATAAGAGAGTAGGCAAAAATTTGAACAAGGTAGAATTTTGATTGATAAACCGATGGAGATAGTTAATCTAGGAACCGAAGAAGACCCAAAAAACCTTAAGATTGGAGGTAATTTGAGTAATGAGAAAAAAATGCGAGATAATCAAGTTACTGTCTGAATATTTAGATGTATTTACTTGGTCATATGGAGACAAGCTAGGACTTAACCAATCAATAGTGGTTCACAAGTTGCTTGCGAGAGAAGATGTCAAACTTAAAAAACAAAATTAAGAAGATTTAGGCCTGGCGTCTTATTAAAAGTCAAAGAAGAAGTCAAGAAGCCATTAGAGGTTGGGTTTATTGAAGTATTAGATTATCTAGAGTGGGTCGCAAACATAGTCCCGATTTTGAAGAAAACTGGAAAGGTTCGAGTATGTGTGGATTTCCGAGATTTGAACCAAGCTACGCCTAAAGACAACTTCCCCCTACCCCAAATAGATGTCTAGGTAGACAATACAGCTAGAAATCATCTCTTCTCCTTCATGGACAGCTTCTCGGGATATAATTAGATAAAAATGGTAGAAGAGGATAAGACTAAGACAACCTTTATCACGACTTGGGGTACATCTATTATAAAGTCATGCCCTTTGGTTTAAAAAATGCTGGAGCAACATACTAGAGAGCAATGGTCACAATACTTCATGACATGATGCATCAAGAGGTCGAAGTATATGTTGATGACATCATCACTAAATCCAAAGAAGGAGAAAACCATGTGGTTGTCTTAAGGAAACTATTCAAGCAATTAAAGAAGTTTTAGCTGAAATTGAACTAAAAAAAAATGTACTCTTGAGGTCACATCTGGTAAGTTGTTGGGGTTTATTGTAAGTCGAGAGGGCATTAAAATTGATTTTGATAAGGTAAAATCCATACTAGAAATGCCTTCCCCATGTACTATCAAAGAGATAAGAGGTTTACTAGGAAGATTAAATTACATAGCTCGGTTCATCTCACAATTCATGGATAAATGTTGCCTACTATTTCAGCTCTTAAAGAAGAATGCCATTGTGAAATGGGATGACGAATGTGAGGCGGCATTTAAGAAGATTAAGGAATATCTTATGAACCCTCCAATTTTGGTAGCCCTAAAATCAAGAAAGCCTTTATTCTTATACCTCACAATACTTCCCGATTCGATGGGGGTATATATTAGGGCCAAAGGATGAAAGAGGAAAGGGAACATGCCATGTACTACCTAAGTAAGAAATTCACGGAAGGGGAACAAAGGTACTTTGAGATAGAAAGAACCTGCTGCGCTTTAGTTTAAGTCATGCACAGACTAAGGCAATATACTCTCTATTATCCCATCAAACTGCTAATAAGACATGATCCCCTAAAATACTTAGCGGAAAAGCCTGTTTTGTTAGGAAGGATTTCCAAGTGGTAGATGCTCCTATTAGAATTTGACTTTACGTATGTAACTCAAAATTCAACAAAGGGGCAAATGCTTATAGATTAGTTGGCTGAGCACCCAATCGAAGGAGATTCTCGAGAATCACAAGCCTAATTCTTGGATGAAAATATATTGATGGCAGATGATGAGTCAAAAGAGGAGTCTAAAGTAGAAAAAGGATCTTAAATGGAAGGTGTATTTTGTTGGAGCTACCAATGTGTCTAGATGTGGAATTGGGGTAGTGTTGGTATCGCCAAGGAATGTAATTCCCCACAGCAACAAAACTTACATTCCCATATACCAATAATATTGTAGAGTATGAAACATGCATCATCGGCCTCAAAATGGCCCTCTATATGAAAATCTATGAGTTAGATGTATACGGAGACTCCCCGCTTATCATATTGAAAACATGAGGAGAATATAAGACTAAAAACCCCAAATTAGTGCCATATCACCAACACTTGACAGAATTAATTAAGGAATTCAAGGTTATCACCTTCACATACATCCCAAGAATTAAAAATCAATTTGCTGATGCCCTTACCACATTAGAATCTATGATTCAAGTAACAGAAGGGACAGAAGTTCAGCCTTTGAAGATAGAAATTGAGGGCAAACTCACTTATTGTCTATCAATCGAAGAAATACAAGATGACAAGCCTTGGTACCACGATATCAAGACATTTCTCCAAGAAGGTAAATACCCTGAAAAGGCTAACAAAAATGACGAAAAAACACTCAAAAGGTTAGCAAGTCATTTCCTATTAAGTGGGTCTATACTTTATAGAAGATCATTCAACTCTACATTGTTGAGATGTGTAGATAAAGAAGAGGTAGATAAGTTAATAAAAGAAATACACAAAGAGGTATGTGGCCCCTACATAAATGGACACGTGCTTGCTCGGAAGATTATGAGGATGGGCTACTATTGGTTGACAATGGAGTCGAACTGCATTAAATATGTAAGGCATTTCCACTTGTCCCAAGTTTGCGCCAATAAGATAAATGCTCCACCTCAAGAGCTCCATTCACTTTTCGTTCCATAGCCTTTCTCTATGTGGGGAATTAATGTTATCGGACCAATCACCCCAAAGGCATCCAATGGTCATAGGTTTATACTGGTAGCCATTGATTATTTCACCAAGTGGGTTAAAGCCTCATCATATGCCAGTGTCACTAAAGGAGTGGTAGTCCGGTTAATGAAGAAAGACATAATAGCTCAGTATGGAGTTCCTAAATCGATCATCACTAATAATGACACCAATCTTAACAACAAATTGATGATAGAATTGTGCCAACTATTTGAGATAAATCATAGAAACTCAACTCCATACCAACCTCAAATGAACAAAGCATTAGAAGTAGTTAACAAGAACATTAAGAAAATTGTTGAGAAAATGACTATCACCTACAAAGATTGGCATGAGATGTTACCATTTGCACTCATGGCCTATAGAACCTCTATTTGAACATCTACTAGAGTTACTCCCTACTCCTTGATATATGGTATTAAGGCGGTATTACTGATTGAGGTTGAGATCCCATCCTTCAGGGTTTTATTAGAGATACAACTAGATGAAGTTAACTGGGTGAAGAAAAGGATTGATCAGCTAAACTTGATTGATGAAAGAAGACTCACGGCATTGTGCCATGGTCAATGTTACTAACAAAGGATGGCCTAAGCATTTAACAAAAAAGTGCAGTCGTGACATTTTGAGTAAGGTGACTTGGTACCAACGAAGATTTTACCTAATGTACAAGATCCAAGAGGTAAATTTATGCCAAATTATAAGGGTCCATATGTTGTGAAAAAGGGTATTATTAGGTGGGGCATTAATATTAGCTCAAATGGACAGTCCAGATTGGAAGGACCCCATAAATGTAGTTGCCGTTAAAATGTACTATCATAAACAAGATTAATGAAAATTTTGTCGAAGTTCATGAATGCTAGCAATCGTTACAACTTCATAGTTTAGTTTTCATTTTCTACAAGCAAAGTCAATATCCCTTGGCAGTCATCAAATGTTGGAGTAGCCTTAACCAATCGCTACATCAACAAATTCTTACTTCACTCTCCTATCTTGTCCACATTCCACCCTATGCACGAGAGAAGAATGACTAATAAACAATGATGAAATTGTAAAAATCATTAAATATTGCGTTATGATCTCACCTTTCTCGAATAGCAAGTTTGGTGTTATTTTAGGATAGGACCAAAATCATAGGAGCTAAACTTGTAGAAAAATGGAAAAATTTTAGAAGAATGCTTACATCAAAATTTTCTACTCAAGTAAAGACGAAGACAAACAAGTGAAGATTAGACTATCATGAGGGTTTGGTTGTTTGTTTGTTATCAATGGTGACCAGGTAGGCATCCATGTTTTAAAATAAATTAAAATTGAAATAATAACAATAGTAATAAAAGAGAGAGGTCATCCTTCATCTTATCAAACTGTTTCTTTCAACCATTCCATCAGGCTCACAATGATGAGTCATTTCCCTTTCACGATTACTAGTTTAGTGGGACGCTTCCTATCATCGATTAGTCAGCTCATAAGAGCACTTTTCTAAATAATCTCTTCTTTAAGGCTGCTAGTCTAGCGAGACATTTCCTGTTATCGATTAGTTAGCTCATAAGAGCACTTTTCTAGATAATCCCTTCTTTAAGGTTGCTAGTCTAGCGAAACGCTTCTTGTGATAGATTAGTCAGCTCGTAAGAGTACTTTTCTAAACAATCTCTTCTTTAGGGTTGCTAGTCTAATAAGATGTTTCCTATCATCTTAAAAGCATTGTCCTAGATAATCTCTTCTTTAAGGTTGCTAATCTTATAAGACACTTCCTATCATCGATTAGTCAGCTCATAAGAGCACTTTTCTAAATAATCTCTTCTTAAAGACTGCTAGTATAGTGAGATACTTCTTGTTTAAGACCACTCCCTGAGCAATATTAGTCATCATAAAGCACCTGTTTTCTTTTGGAACATAGGATTGCTAGCTTATGGAGCGTCTTCCTTACTTAACCTTTCGGTCAAATAATGCCCTAGTGGATCCGGGTTCGGATAACCAACTGAATATAGCGTTATCTGTCCTTTCTCCTAGGCAAAAATGGTGTCTTATTTGTCTTTGTAGTCAAGTTTTCCTAAACTTTATTATAAAGAAGGGCAATTGTAAACACCTCATTTTTGTCTCCCTATGTAGATTTTTAATAAATAAATAAATAATAGTAAATAATAATAAAAGGGGGGTTGGTTTATGAGACAGTAAAAATTAAATGAAAAATAATAAAACTAATAATAACAAGTAACAAAAAAATAATAATAATGAAATTTTCAACAAAATTAAGGAAATACGGGTTCCTAAATCAAACTCGGGAATTTCAAATCAATAAAAAATTAATTAAGGACAATAGCTTATATGTAAATTCATTGCATCTAATAAATGAGAAAAAGGGCCAGCCTAGCTGGCTCACTCATGCGCCCCAAATAGCAAATGAAATGAAATATCATGAGATCGAATCCCAGGAGGCACCGTGCAACTTTTTTTCTTCTAGCGAAGACAAAGCTGCTACGTAGCAGCAACTCATTGGATAGAAAATCACGTGCCAACCATGTGATCGTCTTCTCTAGCGAGATGGTGACCACGAATAGAAAGGAGAAGAAGTCAAAGCAAATCCGGGCACACCCAAATGGTTTTTTTTTTTTATAATCTTTTTAGATTATTATCAACTTGTAACAAAAAATGAACTTAATCTAATGGGTTGGTATCAAATTTTCGAGGTTAATTCGAATCCTAAACGGATAAAAATGGGTCTCAATCATGAACTTATCAAGTTAACCTTGCGAGCCTATAAATAAAGCTTAGCTTCGTAAACACGGGGGGAGGGGGGTGAGAGGGCTAAGAATCACCAAAAAACACACACTCATAAACTTTGGTCGGAGCTTTCTCTCTCTAATAAAGCTACCACATCTTAAATAAATAAATAATAATAATAATAATAATAATAATAATAATAATAATAATAATAATGTAATTAGGTTAATAACTTTATCCTAATTAATTTAATTTAGGAAAATTAGTAAATTAAGGAATGAGGAGGAACCATTGTGTAGGCCTTAGGTGTTATTGACAATTAGGTTTCCAACTAGTTTATTAATAATTAGTAATACTTAGCTTATAAATATAAAAATAAAAAATTAAAATTAAAATGATTTATTATCAAAGATATAGTTTTATTTTGAAACAAACAAAAATATTTTCTCACCTAGAAAAATGGTTTTCACGAAATAAAAAACTCTAATTGGTATTTTCAAAACTAGAAGGTCTTAGTTCTTTTTTTTATTGAGGAATAAAATTTAGGTTTGGAATTTTTCTTTCAAAAATAAAATAAAATGATAATAAATGCAAACCCGACTTATTTTCATAATTAAAATTAATTAAAGCACTAAAGTTTCATAAACAAGTAAACTACAGCTTGTTTGACCCTAAATAGCGGGGACTTAAACACCCTTATGGGGTAACTCTAAAAAATTAATTTTTTTATTAATAGTATAAATGTTATTCTTATTTTTTCCCTTTTCCTTTTTCTTAAAGTAATTTTTTATATATGCTAAAAAGGATATCTTAAAAATATAATCCAACTTTCAGAATGTTAAGGTGGTAACTTTAAGATTTTAATAGGTTAGCTCCCGAATCAAGAATCTCCAGTCTTTCTTTTCTTTCTTTTTTTTTTTAATAAAAAGAGATGATTTCGTTGACCAATGTTCTAGTTAGGATTAATCTGCTTCATTAGTCCTAAATTTGATAATTTTTTCCCAACTCTGGTTAGGTAACGACTCCAACTAAATAGAAAATCAAAATTTTCCTAATTTAAGTCGAGGGTTCATATTAAATGAGCATAGGATTTAATGTGAATCGAATTAAGAAAATAAAAATAAAAATAAATAAAATAAAATTAGACTCGACACCACCTTAACCTTCTGAATTTCGATTATATTTTATTATATCCTTTCTAGCATAAAAAAATCATTTATTTGCAATAAGAAAAAAATAATAATAATGAAAATAAAATTTTTAATTTTTAGAGTTGCCCTATATGGGTGCCTACATACCCGTTATTTGGGATCAATCGCTTTTTAAAAAAATTTAGTTTGTAAGTTTATTTTATATATAAAAAAATTACTTTACATTATTAGCCTTCTTTTTTTTTTTTTTTTTGAAAAAAATCTCTAAACCGTCTTTTTGCCCTTTTTTATTTTATTTAAATCCTAAATTTTGAAAAGGCCATTTAAAATTTTTATTTTTCAAAAAAGGTTTTTCTAGATGATAAAAAAAAATCAATTAAAAACTTATGAAAACTTAGACGTTGACATGCAATTTTTTAGATTTTCATTTAATACCATGTGATAAAAAATATTAAATTATTTAATTATTTCTAGAAATAGAACATAATTATTTAAGGTATTATTGTATATTAATAAAAAATAATAACTAAATTAAGATCAAGAGACTTACCTTACGAGTGGTTCAGGTGAAGGCGGTTCGGGCTTTGGTTTGGGTGGTAGCGGTTTGAGTGGATCTGGTTAGTGGTGGCATAAAGCGGACAGTTGGAACACCTTTTGGCAACATGGACAACAAAACCACTTAACCAATTTCTAAATTCAAGCCCTCTAACTAGTTCAATTTGAATCAAACCAAGACCAAAATGGTATGAATCATAAGCTTAATCTTCCATCAAATTGAAACAAATTGAGGATGATTATACCTGATTAGCTACTAGGTTTTACTCCTTTGGTGATGAGGAAGTGTTTAGGGGCTTTGGGTTATTTAGAGTTTCTCTTATTTGAGAGAAATCTAAGAGAGAGAGTGGGAGTATATAGGTTACAGGTTAGAGAAAGAGAGAGAGCAAGGAATTTGGCCGAATTGAATATTTCTTTGATGGAAAGCCTCCCTTAAATGATTTCCCAATGTCCTATTTATAGTTCTATAGTATCAATTGCAAGTAAGGAGACATTTGATTTAGGTAAATCAGATCAATAAGTCTTTAAGGTTCTTGAATCTTTGAATTCAAAATTGAACACAAATTTGTGATGATTGAAAGTATTAAAGGATATATTCATGTTCTAGAAGCTTTACTTACCCTAAATATGTGATTAGATAGAATATTATATACAAATTTGGCCCTAATTCAATTTGAAAGTTTGGACTCATATATGTAGTTTATTATTTTAGCCGAGCTTTGAGTGTATTTTTGAAGTAATTTTCTAATCCATTAGTAATACATTTGGACTTATTTACCTTGCATTCCATGCCTATAATTGATTTCTACCTTTTATTTGGCTTAATTTGGTAAAAAGACAAGTTAAATCAGGTCAAAAATAGGCATAGTGACGAGCACTATTCATCTGACGCGCTTGCACGCGCACATGTACTACACGTGCCTGGCTCAAAAAAATTAGGATGCAATTCTGCATCCTCTAGTTTTGAACCAACATGATTCATTTCCCTATGCCTATATGTGACTGTGAGCTTAGCCAACTAAGCCAAGCCTTTTTCTTCATATATTATGCACACAAAACATTAATGAGCTTTGGCCTTTTTTCTTTTCTTTTCTTTTCTCTCTATCTCTCTTTTTTTCTTTTTTCTTTTTTCTTTTTATGTTTATGGACTCTAAAAATATTTTTCACTCAATAAATACATAAGACAGAAATGGAGTGTCTACAGCTACCCTTCTTTGTGTTGAAGTTTGAAAAAAAATTGCCACAAAGATAAAGGAGACACCATTTTTTTCTTAAAAGAAAGGATAGAGAATGTTGTAGTTAGTTGATTATCCAATTTTTTATTCACCAGGGATTTATCCAACTAGAACGTTAAGTGAGGAAAATGCTTCGCGAATTAGCAATCCTTCACAAGTAACAAACATGTTGCATAAGAAAACAATGCCCTATGATGACTAATATTCCTTAGGGAATGGTCTTAGATTAGGATAGTGCACACGTGGGCTAACTAACCAACAACAAGAAGCATCTCTCTAGACTTACAACCCTAAAGGGAGGACATTTAGAAAAGTGTCTCATTATGGGCTGACTAATTAACAATGGAAAGCGTCTCTCTAAACTAGCAACCCTAAAAGGAGGATATATAGGAAAGTGCCCTATTATAAGTTGACATACTGATAGTGGGAAGCATCTCTTTAGATTAGCAACTGTAAAAGGAAGATATTTAGGAAAGTGCCTCACTATGGGATGACTAATCGATAGTGGGAAGCATCTCTCCAAACTAATAACCTTAAAAGGAGGATGTCTAGGAAAGTGCTCTATTATAGGCTGACTAATAGGTAGTGGGAAGTGTCTCTTTGGATTGGGAACTACAAAAGAAGGATATCTAGGAAAGTGCCCCATTATGAGCTGATTAACCTATAATGGGAATTGTCTCTTTAGATAGGCAATCATAAAAGAAGAATGTTTAGGAAAGTGCCCTTATAGGCTAACTATCAACAACGGGAAGCGTCCCTCTAAACTTGCAATCATAAAAGGAGAACATTTAGGAAAGTACCCTTATGGGCTAACTATCCGACAACAGGAAGTTTTTTTTAAACTAGTAACCTTAAAAGGTAAGATTATTTGAGAAAGTTCTCTATGAGCTGACTAACCAACACTGGGAAGTATTTTCCTAGACTAGTAACCTTAAGAAAGAATGTTTAGGAAAGTGCCTTGATGGTTGCTCTTTAAATCATATTAAATTATAAATTTATAAACCCAAAGAAATCCAATGACCGAGTTAGGCAAGTGTACCTATCTAATGCAATATAGATTGCAATGGGTGTTGTCCTTAAGGATATTAAAAACAAGTACTAGTATTATCGTTTTTCTACTATCTGGTTTAAATCTTATTATGAGATTAATAAATTAAACTACTAATTAGCTAATCTAACAACCTTAAGATTAATTATAATTGCTTTAATAGATGAATTCAATCATAAAAACAAGCCCTTCCTCTTGATCCATTCTAAACCCTAGCTTATTTATAATAGGTATTGATTAACAAATTGTTTATGCTTTACATTGTAAGAATTCTCAATTAAACTAATTACTCCCTTGAGTTAATTAATTCTTAACCTTACATGGAATAGTGGAAACCTCTCACTCACTATCGCCATATTAGATTTCATTAAAGTTCATAATTCCTACGTAAAGATTTAATTTTTATGCAGAAAATTGAAGTTTTCTTACCTTTAGGTAAAACATGTAATCTTTCTATTCATGAAGATCTATCCTATTAGATGAGACATCTTTCCATTTAATAAAAATCGTACATGCAATTAATTTGCGCACAGAAATTAATTACAAAACAATCAAAATACATAAATAGATACAAAGACATAAACTTTTTATTAATCAATAAACAATTTAATCACATGGTCTAGAGTTTCACAAGATACAGGGTATATAAATCTACTCCTCCATAGAATTAATGATAATAACAAAGAATCTAGAGGAATAACAAGTAATCATAATGAAAAGAATAAACCTTTGTAGATGTTTTGTGATCTCCGATGATGCTCCAATGATTTCTCTCTTTAAAATCATAACTTTGCTTTCTTAGGGTTTTTAGAGTGACTCTGAATGATAAAACTCCAAAATCTCTAATTTTCAAAATAAAGCGAGTATTTATAGTCTAAGAAACAAGGTAGCATGCATGGCCTAGTGCACACCCGTGCTCGAGGTCGTGTACTCTAGAACAAAGTGAATTTCTAGAATTTGAGGTTCTGTACGATCTCTTACATGGTCGTGCTCGGAGTTGTGTACTCTGGAATTCCTTCATTTTCATCTCTGGTCAGATTTCTTCTTTCAGCACTACTTTCTACACAATTTGTGTAATAGCTGGGGCACAATTTCAAGATGCATTCTGATCGCTTTTTGCCTTTCGGCATTAGTGTTTACATGGTCATTTTGAAGGTTGTGTCCATGTGAAAATCAACATTTTTTCTATTTTTCCAAAATTTGCCTCATTTTCGCATGAACCTTCTCTAAATTCTTCAATTGTACTCTTTAAAACTTGAATTCAAATATTAAGTACTTAAGTTTCTTTTTCTTGATAAATTCACATAAAATTCATACAAAATTATATTTAATAAATATTATAAATAAGATTCTTTTAACACTTATCAAACTTCTCCACACTTATTCGTTTGCTTGTCCTCAAGCAAACAAAATAAAAACAAGAGAAAGACCCTATCATCAATTATACACAATATGAACGTTAAATCATAAGTAACATTCTTTATTCAATTAATTTTTAGTGACTCATTAGTGCCTACCACTCAAACCAACCATAATTGTACATGTACCTAGCATATAGTAATTAAAATTTTCATATTAATCCAAGTAAGTAAAATCATTATCCTCACCATTTAGCAATCGCTTTCGAAGTCAAGAAGGAAATAAAAAATCAAACAAAGCCTAAACTACTCAGTTGCATCTCGCCACTTACCAAAAAACATATAAAACATTCAATTATTTTTTCAAAGCTCAACAATAAGAAGTGAAAGTATATGGCATCTATTATTCCTTTGGATTATTTTTCTTTTTCTTTCAAGTTTCTTCAAAAGTTTATATATATATATATATATATATATATATATATTAGTTTTAGTTTATTAGAGCCAAGTAACCTATGCAACGAACTTTCAGCCGATAACCTCAGGCTCATCACCTAAGTTAACAAATGTTATTCCCTTAATGGAGGGTGTTCCTATGAGCTTATTTACTCGACTTATAAGACTCGCTAAACTTGTCTATTTGATATCCCTTAAAATTATGGTAGTTTCATTGGTTAGTCGATCTCAGGATAGATAACCTTAGGTGACTAGGTTTTAAAGGGAACCTATTGAACATTTCTTACCTTAACATATAAGGACTCAATAATGATACTCATTACCTAGGTAAATAATTTTTTTTTAAGAGACTGTTTCAAAAATGAATTACCAAGTTAACAATTTCACATGCCCTTTTCACAAAAGGTTGAAAGAGCTCTCAAAATGATTGAATATTAAATATACTAGTTAGTCAGCTTAAAAACACAACTAATCCACTTGAAACTAAGAATTTATATTTACTTCATAACTCTAAATTTAGCTATTAAACAACAAATAGATTTACCCCCACTTGGATTTCATCTAAAAACTCTAGCTAAATATATCAAGCCTAACAATAGGTAAGTAAAACACACAAAATCACTACTTTTACATATGTGTATACAATAATGATACTCTTACATTTTTATGAGTACAATTTAAAGGTTCTTACTTTTCAATAATTCAAAATCAAAATTAAAACTCAATTGCAAACTTGTAAATGGGGAAAATTTGATCAATAAGTAGCATAAACTTGTCTATTTGAACCTAATTTCTTTATATCCTTTCCCCCACACTTGTTTAAGACACCATCTTCAATGTCTTCCTAGAGTAAGCACACATAGGGAGAAAGAATAGAGATAAAAGAAAAAGGATACTGAGGACTTACTCGGTTTTCATCATTGGCGAGTTGTAAATCCAGCAAAGCAAAAGTTGTGTAGCACTAACCCTAAGAAAATACCAAACAAAAAAATA
This sequence comes from Laguncularia racemosa, assembly GCA_037954665.1. Lineage (NCBI taxonomy): Eukaryota > Viridiplantae > Streptophyta > Magnoliopsida > Myrtales > Combretaceae > Laguncularia > Laguncularia racemosa. Next base: position 5,331,995 of record JBBMOL010000016.1, read on the forward strand.
AAATAGAAGTTAGCATATCATGGTCCAAAAAATGAAACATTTAGTAGATTCAGATGGAGAGTCTTCCCATAAGAGAGCTTAATTAGTTACAAATCTTATGTAAAAGATACAGTAATTAGTATTATGAAAAAATAAAATAAAAAAGCCTAAGTAAGAAAATATAAAGCTAATAGATAATCTATCTCTCAATCTACCTCCTCATTACTATCGTCAACCTCTATGGAAACATCATCTTCCCACCCACCACCCCCCCGCGGCGATCATCATCATCATCCTCATCCTCATCTACCTCTTTTGTATCATCTCCCTCATCTTCCTCTTCTTCAGAACTAGAGGACACAGCAATAACTGGGTCCTTTCCACCTTTCCTAAATGTTTTAAGAGTAGTGTCGTCAGCTAAACTGGATTTGGGAGAATATTCATACGTGAATAGATCGACTGGTGGTAAGGAGAAACAAACAATTAGTTTCCCCAAAAAATGTCCAGATCGCACTTCTAAAGCGCTTATTTTTCTTTCTTTCCTTTTTATTTAGTTTCCTTTCTTCTTCAAATTCTCATTTCAAGTTTTAAATTTCGCTCTCAAGAGATGGGGCCTGGGAAGTAGATGCAGCACAAGAAGTAGAAACTCCTTTTGGGGGAGTAGAATACCTTGACGAAGTAGAGAGATCAATTAACCTAACCATCCCCCAAAGATGGAATGGGCCATCAGAAATTTTCGTGGCAAGGATGCCTGGTTCCTCTAGATTAAGGGCTCAAAAAATATCATAAACTTTTAAGAACTTTGTAATATAGCCCCTACAGTATATCCCCTTGGCTCGAGGATCAATGGCTTGTCGGTGTAGGAACTTAGCAACTTTTAAGCCTATATTGATTTGAGATTTATTAGTCATGTTGTAAAGATGAAATATTTTAAAATTGTTTACCACTCCATGGCTACTTTTTTGTCTTCCCATAGTGTGTGCAAAAAGGTGATGAACAACTTTCAAATCAACTTTTTTTATAGATGATGCCTTGGACTTAGAAGGGTTATAATGGATTTCTGCCTCACATAGTTGCTCCCAATATTTTGGGCGAACATATTTTCTAGCCAAGTAGTTGGCAATCGCTGAAATTCCGCTATATTAGATTCTGATACACAATATAAGCCTAAGTACCTCCTAAACTTATATGAAAGGATAGTATGATTCTGTCCTTATGCTTGAAAGGTGAGACAATAACAATCAAACTTCAATGTTGAGAGAAACTCAAGAGTGATCTCCCTATAAGCTGATTCATTTATCTCAAAGAAAGTAGCTTAAGGCTCGGCACTTATTATCTCATGAATTCTTTCATCAATACCATATGCCTTGAGGATTTTCTGGTCAAGATATTCATTATTCCCAAAGGCCAGTGACTTTAATCTTTTTCATCTGTCCTTACTCCACTATTCATTGGAGTATTTGATAGGCACATCTTTTAATACCTCTTGCTATTGATGAGTTCTTAGCCTCTTGTGAGAGAAGGAGGTTGTTTCTTGTTGCTGTTGAGATGTGGAAGCTTACTGCTTTGTCTTCTTGTTAGCTACCCTTTTTGTCCCCATCTGCATAAAAGATGTATATAGGAGTTCATGACAACAAGAATCAAAACCTGGCTTTCATAACTTAATGGATATTTAGAATAACTCATATTGATGCTCAATATCTATAGAAGACATGTATAATCAAAGTATAACTAGACAAGTATCAATTCTTGAGGATAAAAGCATAAAGGTAAAGCATGTAAGTCAACATAACCTTTTGCAAGGCCATGCGGAAGGTGGGGTAGAAGTAAAAATAGGTAAAAATTCAAATCAACACAAGTGCGGGAAATTGGTTGTGCACATGGTTGTGTATGAGTTTAAAACAAATGGTTGAACTAAAGCCAGCATTAAAGCTCCACAAATTTCTACCTCAACACTTAAATTTGCAAAAACCCTGATTTTGCATACTTAAGAACCTTAGATTTTCAAAGTAAGCACTACAAGTAAAAAAAAAAAAATGAAAGCTACTTGTATCAAATGATTTCAAAAACAGTTGATTGCACAAAATTGGAAAAAGCCCCAAAAGTTATGAACTCTCCAAAAATGTTTATGAACCCTAATATCGGATGAGATTCAATATATTTATAGATAGAGCTCATTTAAAATAAAAATAGGCAAAGAAAAACTATTTATGACAATTAAAAACTTATCAAGCAAGTAAGCAATTAGTACCACATTCTTATTCATGTGCAAAGACCTATTTGAATGTGGCAAGAATCCATAAAAAAAAAAAAATCGTGTATGCAATTACATACGATAGAGAGAAAAGAAAAAAAAAAAACTTACTTGGATTTGTAGTCTAAAGTCTAGTGGATGAAGTAGAAATTGAGGAAGAAGTGTGTAGAGTGTAAGAATGCAATTTCATGGAGAGGAGAGAGAGGAGAAATATATGTGGTTTGAAGGAAATAACCAATAGAGTGAGGGAGGAACTAAAAGCATGAATATATATATGTAGAAACTCTGCATAGGCTTGTGCACGGGCATGCTCGAGGCCATGTGAAACCTATAAGAGGTTGTTTCCTACAAGGTAGCAAAGTGCCCTACCTTCTGTAAGGCCGTGCTAGAGGCTATGCAGGGTTCCAAAAAGCTATCCGAAGGCTTCTACTGTTGAGGCATGAAGTGCCTTAGCTCTTGCATAGTTGTGCTTGGGGCTGTGTAGGGCTCTAAAAAGTGTTCAGAAACTCCTCTTTATATGTGCATGACTTTGAGCATTGCTTGTGCTCAAATTTATGCAGATATTTAAAAATTATACAGAATTCAAGTAAAACTCTCCAAGTTATTTGATTCTTGTGATTGTTCATTGTGTACCTTAACATAAGTAAAATAACATGAAAATAACTTACTAAGTACACTTGAGAAGTTAAAGCTTGAATTTTCTTGCTTATTATTGATGTTTCCCCATGCTTAAGGATTAACTCTTATTCCCCTTAAGTAAACTTACTTCCTCCCTTACAAATCTACAATTTTTTTAAGAAAAAAGACTTAGGATATTGAAATAAAGATGAAACAAAAAAAACTTAACATACCTAAATTAGTCATGGGTTGCCTCTAAAGAAGCATACTTTTTTAATGTCATTGACTCGATATCCTTCACTTTTTTTTTTTAGCTAAATATCTAATAATTTGAGTCTAGATTCCTCTTGATATTCATATTCTGTTTCATCTCCTATGTACAGCTTTAGTTTATGGCCGTTCACTTTGAAATCATCATGTTCTGGGTGTTCGAGCTCCATTGTACCATGTGGGAGGACCTTTTTTACTGCAAAAGGACTAGACCATCTTGATTTCAACTTTCTAGGAAAAAGTTTCAATCGACAATTAAAGAAAAGCACTTAGTTCCCTTCCTCAAACTCCTTTGGATGGCGGATGTGCATATCATGATATTTCTTTGTCCTTTCTTTGTATATCTTTATATTCTCATATACTTGCCTTCTCTACTTATCTCTTTGAGGTGTGACTTCTTCTATAACATTAAGTTGCTTAGTAAATGCCTTAATCTCTAGGTTGTTTATGTCTTTCTCCTCTCCTCGTATCAAGCTTAGTTCTAACTCATCTTTAGATATGATCTCTTCAACATGCTCATCTACTGAGGAATCAACACTATCGACAGAATAGCATGAATCATTAACAAACATGGAGTGCTTCATGGTTGCAAACATCTTAATTACCAACTCTTCGTCTCTTATTTTCGGTGTAAGCTTACTTTCGTCCATATCAATCACTGCCCTTACAATGGTAAGGAATGGTCTTTTGAGGATTGAGGGCATATCCTTGTCCTCATCTATGTTTAGAATCACAAAATCAATAGGGTATATGAAGTTTCCTACCTTTATCAAGACATCCTTAATGATCCTCGTAGAGACTTTCACAGATTGGTCAGTAAGCTATAGACTCATTCTGGTGGGCTTAGGGTCAGCTAACCCCAATTTCTTAAAGAAAGATTATGGCATCAGATTAACACTTGCCCTAAGATCGGTTAAGGCTTCATCAACATAAATATCACTAACCAAACACGAAATTGTAAAACTACCTAGATCCTTTACCTATAGAGGAAGTTTTTTTTTTTTTAATGATGGACCGACTTCTACTGTAGAAACATCCTTTAACTTCCGCTTGATAGATACGAGTTCTTTTAGAAACTTAATGTATTTTAGTGTCTGCAAAAGCACCTCAACAAATGGGATATTAATATGCAGTTCTTTAAAAAGTTGAAGGAATTTACCAAACTACTCCTTGTCTTTGTTTTAATCAAGGCGAGCTAGATATGAAATTTTTGGCACATACTCTTTGAAAACTGGTGGTGATTTCTTTTCATGTTCTCTCTTCTCAGTTTCCACCTTATTCTCCTCAAAAGACTGATTGTCTTCTTTTCTTTGCTTAGATTCCTTTTCAATTCGTAGTTCCTTTTCACTCCTCAAGGTTATGGCATTTGCCTATTCCCTTGGATTATTCTCAATATTACTATAGAGAGAGCCTGATTGCCTTTCAAACATCATCTTGGCCAATTGACCAATTCACTTCTCAAGGTTGTGAATAGAAGCCTCTTAGTTTTGATGTCTTGTCTTAGAGCTTTAAATGAATTGACTCATCAGATCTTCCAAACCAGTCTTCTTCTCTTGTTAAGGTAGTTGGATTGATGGATGGGGCATAGGCTAGTAAGGTGGCATTTGTTGCTTTTGGAATCTTAGTGGAGGAAAGTTAGATCTCTAGGCATTCTGATTACTATAAGAGAGGTTGGGGTGGTTTTTCATGCCAGGATTATAGGTGTTACTATACGGGTTATATTGTTGCCTATTTTGATTCCCAAGGTGATCTACTTGCTCATATTGCTCATAGAAGTCTATACTCTCACTAAAATCTCCTACCCAGGGTTATGATCCTCAAGAATTCTTAAGGGTAGAAACTTGGTAGCTGAGAGCCTTCATCTTCCCCACCAAAGTAGTCATGAGATCTACTTCATACTTATCTGCCACTTTTTGCTTGCCTCTATTGTTGCCCTATTGATAATTATTTTTAGTCATATCAACAAAAAGTTTCAAAAATTCTTTTGAGGTCTTGAAATTTAATGTATCGCCAGTTATGGCATCTACCGGCTAACCAATGGTTAGGTTAAGTCCATTAAAAAAGGTCTAAACCTGTATCCATGTGGGTAGTTGATGGTGTTAGCACTTTCTCAACAATTTTGTCTATCTTTGCCAAGCATTATACATGGTCTCACCATCTTGTTACATGAATGATGCAATGTCATTTCGGAACTTGGTTGTCTTGCAAGGAGGAAAGTATTTATCTAGAAATTGTTTTACTATGTCATCCCATGTAGTTAAAGCTCTAAGACCCAACAGTTGAAGCCAATTTTTAACCTTACCCCTTAGTGGGAAAGGGAATAATCTAATACACACTGCTTCATCCGTTAGCCCATTATTCTTAAAGGTCTCACAAATTTCTAAGAACGTTTAAATGTGAGCATAAGGGTCCTCATCCAGTAATCTATCAAATTGATAGTATTGCTGCAAGAGTTGAATAACCACACCCTTGATTTCGAAATTGTTAGCCCCAATGGGAGGCTTCGCAATAGTCGACCTTGCATAATCTAGATTGGTCTTAGGTAGGTCCTCAACCATTATTTCCTATGTTTCCTCTTTAATATTCTCTAGTAATTCTATCCCACTATCTAAAGATTCTTCAATTAATTCCTCTTCCTTTACTACTATCATGACTTTTATAATAAGTGTTTCTCCCTCAATTGCTGATTGTCCAAAAGATCCAGTAATCATGTTCTTCCGAATCTTACGAAGTGTTATCTTAATCTCAAGGTTTAGATTAAGAATGTTAGAAGGGAAATTCATTGTCATGCACTACAGAAGCAATAGTCACGAGTTAGAGTATTCAAAAGATGAGAAGAGTAGAACGAAATAAAATAAATGATTAAAATAGCAGATAACAAGGTTTTTCCTAATATTGTTTTGCCAGATCCCTGGCAACAGTGCCAAAAACTTGATGGTTGCTCTTCCAATCGTATCAAATTATAAATTTATAAACCTAAAGAAATCTAACAATCGAGCTAAGCAAGTGTACTTATCTAATGCAATATAAATTGCAATGGGTGTCGTTCTCAAAGATCTTAAAAATAAGTACTAGTATTACCATTTTTCTACTATCTAATCTAAATCTTAATATGAGATTAATAAATTAAGCAACTAATTAACTAATCTAACAATCTTAAGATTAATTATAATCTCTTTAATAGATCAATTCAATTATAAAAACATACCTTTTATCTTGATCTACTATAAACCTTAGCTTTCTTATAATAGGGTATTGATTAACAATTTGTTTATGCTTTACACTATAGGAATTCTCAATTAAACTAATTATTCCCTCACATTAATTAATTCTTAACCTTACACGGAATAGTGGAAACCTCTCCCTCACTATCACCATATTAGATTTCATTAAAGTTCATAATTCCTAAGTAAATATTTAATTTTTGTACAGAAAATCAAAGTTTTCCTACTTTTAGGTAAAACATACAATCTTTCTATTCATAAAGATCTATCCTATTAGATGAGACCTTTCTATATCTAACACAAATCATACATTCAATTAATTTACACGCGTAAATTAATCACAAAACAATTAAAATACATGAATAGATACAAAGGCATAAACCTTGTATTAATCAATAAACAATTTAATCACATGGTTTAAAGTTTCACAAGTTGTAGGGTATATAAATCTATTCCTTCATGGAATTTACAATATTCACAAAGAATCTAGAAAAATAACAAGTAATCATGATAAAAAGAATAAACCTTTGTAAATGTTTTGTGATCTCCAATGATGCTCAAATGATTGCTCTCTTCAAATTCATAAATTTGCTCTCCTAGGGTTTTTAGAGTGACTTTGAATGATAAAAAGTCCAAAATCCCTAATTTTCTAAATAAAGCAAGTATTTATAAACTAAGAAACAGGGTAGCATGCACAACCTAGTGCACGCCTGTGCTTGGGGTTGTGTTCTCTAGAACAAAGTGAATTTCTAACATTTGAGGTTCTGCATGGTCTCCTACATAATTGTGCTCAAGGTTGTGCACTTTGAAATTCCTTCACTGTCTTCTCTGGTTAAATTTCTTCTTTCAACACTACTCTCTACATAGCTTGTGCAGCAGCTAAGGCACAATTTCAAGATGCATTCTGATCACTTTTTGCCCTCTAGCATTAGTGTTTGTGATGGGAATCAGCTAACATCAAGAGTTCAAGAGTCAAAATCCAATGACCCGTTACATGGTATTGGAGGTCCAATGACAAGAGCTAGAGCTAAGCGGATGAGAGAAGCTTTGCAAGGATTAGTGATGGAGCTGCAAGAGAAGGAACCGAGCTTTACCAAAGGAGAATCGACATTTATTCACATAATCTAAGCTTTGCAAGCAAGGCCGGTTCTCTCGGGATCCTCTTTAGAAGCTTGGATTATGTGAATAAATGTCGATTCTCCCATGGTAAAGCTCGGTTCCTTCTCTTGCAGCTCCATCACTAATCCTTGCAAAGCTTCTCTCATCCGCTTAGCTCTAGCTCTTGTCATTGGACCTCCAATACCATGTAACGGGTCATTGGATTTTGACTCTTGAACTCTTGATGTTAGCTGATTCCCGTCATTCCCTCCTTCCTCGAAAAGATTCGTCCTCGAATCACCTGCATCATATAGAGTAAGGTCAGAAACATTAAAAGTTGCGCTTACATTACCATAGTGACTTGGTAAGTCAATCTTGTAAGCGTTATCATTGATGCGTTCCAACACTTGGAATGGCCCATCTCCCCTAGGGTGCAACTTAGATTTTCGCTGTTCAGCAAATCGCTCCTTTCTCAGATGCACCCACACCCAATCTCCTGGATGAAAGACAACCTTCACACGACCCTTATTGGCCTGGCGAGCATAATGCTCATTCTTCTTCTCAATGTTAGCCCGCACCTGAGCATGCAATTCCCGCACAAATTCTGCCTTTTTCTTTCCATCAAGATCAACAAAGTCATTAACAGGCAAAGGCAAAATATCCAGTGGAGTCAAAGGATTAAAACCATACACAATCTCAAATGGAGAGTAAGATGTAGTGGAATGCACAGTCCTATTATATGCAAATTCTACATGGGGTAGACATTTCTCCCATTGTTTCAAATTTTGATGAATCACAGCACGCAACAAGGTTGAAAGAGTCCTATTAACTACTTCGGTCTGACCATCAGTTTGAGGGTGTGCAACAGTAGAGAACAACAACTTAGTGCCTAGCCTATTCCACAGAGTACGCCAAAAATGACTCAAGAATTTCACATCCCTATCACTCACAATAGAATTGGGCAATCCATGCAATCGCACAATCTCTCTAAAGAACAAATCAGCAATATGTTGTGCATCATTAGATTTAGAATAGGCAATGAAATGAGCCATCTTGCTAAACTTATCAACAACAACAAATATGCTATCTTTTCCACTTTGAGACCGTGGTAACCCTAACACAAAATCCATAGAAATGTCAGTCCAGGGTTGATTAGGCACGGGTAAGGGAATGTATTCTCCATGGGGCATTACTTTGGATTTAGCCTGTCTACATGTAATGCACTTGTCACACACGGTTTGCACATCATGCTTCATTTTTGGCCAATAAAAGTGTTCATGCAAAATATCCAAAGTCTTTTTAACACCAAAGTGTCCCATTAAACCACCCCCATGTGTTTCCCTCACAAGCAATTCACGCACAGAACTTTTAGGTACACACAACCTATCTTTCTTAAACAAGTACCCATCATGCCTATAAAAGTCAGCATATCCAGACTCAGCACAAGCAACCCAAATTTGACCAAAATTAGCATCAGTCTCATACAATTCCTTAATGAGTTCAAATCCAAGCAATCTAGTATGCAAAGAAGTCAAAAGTGAATACCTTCGAGAAAGTGCATCAGCTACCACATTCTCTTTTCCTTGCTTGTATTTAATCACATACGGAAATGTCTCAATGAACTCCAGCCACTTTGCATGTCTTTTGTTCAACTTACCTTGAGTTTTCAGAAACTTCAAACTCTCATGATCGGAATGAATGATGAACTCCTTAGGCCATAGGTAATGTTGCCAAGTTTGCAAGGTCCTCACCAGAGCATATAACTCCTTGTCATAGACTGGGTAATTTAATGCAGCGCCACTGAGTTTTTCGCTAAAATAAGCGATCGGTTTAGATTCCTGCATCAAAACACCACCAATACCTTTCCTAGAAGCATCGCATTCAATTTCAAAAACCTTCTCAAAATTAGGTAGAATAAGTAATGGTGCATTAGTCAACTTACCTTTCAAAACATTAAAAGCCTCCTCATGCACTTTAGTCCACCTAAACTCAGCATTCTTCTTAACAAGATCATTTAAAGGAGCAGCTATAGAACTAAAGTTCCTAACAAACCTCCTATAAAAACTTGCTAATCCATGAAAGCTCCTGACCTCACTTGCGTTCCTAGGTGTTGGCCACTCCCTGATCGCCTTCACCTATTCTTCATCCATAGCAATCCCATCTGCACCTACAACAAATCCAAGAAAAACTACAGATTCCATACAAAAGGTGCACTTCTTCAAGTTTGCATACAACTTGTTTTCTCGCAAAACAGTAAACACACTTTGTAAATGCTGAATATGTTCATTTAAAGTCGTGCTGTAAACTAAGATATCATCAAAGTAGACAACAACAAATTTTCCAATGAAAACGCGAAGAACATGATTCATCAACCTCATAAATGTGCTAAGCGCATTTGTTAATCCAAAAGGCATTACCATCCACTCATATAAGCCATGTTTAGTTTTAAAAGCCGTTTTCCACTCATCTCCCTCTTTCATGCGAATTTGGTAATAACCATTCTTTAAATCAATTTTGGAAAACAAACAGGCACCATGCAACTCATCAAGCATATCATCAAGTCTAGGGATAGGATGTCTATACTTAACTGTGATCTTGTTGATTGCTCGACAGTCAACACACATCCGCCATGTTCCATCCTTCTTGGGAACCAGGATGACAGGAACTGAGCATGGACTGAGGCTTTCTCTCACAAACCCCTTCTCTACTAGATCATCAACCTGCCTTTGGATCTCCTTAGTTTCCTCTGGATTGGCCCGATAAGCTGGCCGATTAGGAATGGAAACACCCGGGATAAAGTCAATCTGGTGCTCAATGCCTCTTTTTGGAGGCAATCCCTTTGGTACCTCCTCAGGAAACAAGTCCTCATATTCCTGCAAAAGAGACACAACCACACTTGGCAAAGAAGAGTTAAGGTTAGTAGTAGTAAAATACAAATCCTTGTACATGAGTACAAGTAGTTGTTTCCTGGCCACTATTGCACTCTTAACCTCACTTTTTCTCTCAACCACACTCTCTCCTGCAATTTTCTCTCCACTCAGTGTGTTAAGCTCTTCACTCTCTTGGCTCACAAGTGTTTGCCTCTCACTCTTTCTCTCTTTTTCACTCTTTTCTTGTCCACTCAAGTGTTTCTCTCTAAACTCTTTTGCTAGCCTCACTTGATCCTCACAAGCCTCCCATGGTTTTTGGGGAGTTAGAACCACATTTCTCTTGTTTAAAACAAAAGAGTAATGGTTCTTGTATCCATCATACATTACCCTCCGATCGAACTACCATGGTCGCCCCAACAATATGTGACTAGCCTGCATGGGAACTACATCACACATCACCTCATCATGATAACTCCCAATAGAAAATGAAATAAGGACTTGCCTGGTCACCTTCACTTCCCCACACTCATTCAACCACTGTAACCGGTATGGTTTCTGATGCTTCGAAGTTTTTAACCTCAACTTATCAACCAATAAGGTACTAGCAACGTTAGTACAGCTACCACTATCAATGATCAAGCTGCATACCTTCTTCTGCACATGACACCGGGTGTGAAAAATATGCTCACGCTGAACCCCTTCACCATCATCCTTAGGCTGAGTACTAAGGACTCGCCTAGTAACTAGCAATTCCCCACTCACGGGTCCCTCAACGTCCACATCACTACAATCCTCCAATGGTGGCATGTCGTCATCACTGGAACTAATACTCTCCACATCTCCATTATCCCGAATGATCATGGTCCTTTGATTTGGACATTGAGATGCAATATGTCCAAACCCCTGAAACCTGAAACATTTGACATCACGAGTTCTAGTGAATGGTTTAGTGTCAGATTTACCTTTAGAGGAAGTAACTGAATTTTTGGCCTTCGCATCCTCTTTTGGTTTTGAGTCTACAGTGTTCTTCTTCCAATTTGACTTCCATGAAGAGTTAGAAGTCGCCCAAGATTTAGAATTCCCCTTATACTTTAACCGCTTCTCGACCTTGATCGCCTTATGCAGCAATTCCTCAATATCCACATAATGTTGTAAGTCTACTACATCAGCGATCTCCCGATTTAACCCATTGAGGAATCTAGCCATTGTAGCCTCATCTTCCTCATCCACGTTAGCTCTAATAATAGCTATCTCCATCTCCTTATAATAGTCCTCTACACTTTGGGACCCTTGTGTCAACCCCTGTAATTTCCTATGCAAATCCCTATAATAATGACTAGGGATAAACCTCTTCCGCATAATTGTTTTCATCTCATTCCAAGTGCCAACAGGCCTCTCACCATACCTTCTCCTATTACGCACCAGCTGATCCCACCATACACTGGCATAATCAAAAAATTCAATTGCAGCTAACTTTATCTTCTTCTCCTCACTGTAATTATGGCAATCAAATACATGGTCCACTTTTCTCTCCCACTCCAAATACAGCTCTGGATCATTCTTCCCTTAAAAGGAAGGTATCTTCATCTTAATACTACCCAAATTACCATCTCGCCGTTGGGTGTCTCTTCTCTCCCTCATGAAACCATATTCCCCTGAATCTGTATCCTCATTCTCTTCTATACTCACTCCACCTCTTGAATGCCTATTAGTTCTTCTCCCCACAACATTACTACCTGACGGTTCCCTACTCTGCTCCATCTTATCCAACCTTTCATGAACTTGCTCCATTTCAGCACTCAGCATTTTTCTCATCTCACCGAATAATGCCTCAAACATCAATTTCTTATCTACGCCTCCCTTCTCTCCATTAGTAGGACTTTGATCAGACATATTGCTGCAACAAAAGGGTTAGAAATAACACAAAAAAATAAAATAAATAAACCTCACACTTCTCTCCCTCACCTGTTTACACTCGCAGATGTGAATTCACTCGTGTTTCGTTCAATAAATAGATAATCCTCACAACTCACTCTTATAGGCTCTTTGATCAGAACTCAATCAAAATTTCTTTAACATAAACCACTAAGGCAACTCACTTTTTAAACAAACGGTTCCAATTCAACAGCCAATTAAGGGAAACACGGACAAGGACTCCAATAGAGACACAATGAATACCCACGAATGAACGATAAATATAGATACTGGATTACTGAAATGTTCTTCCTTTTTTTTTTACCTTGCTCAGGAGGATTCGAGAACAACAACAGAACAATAGCAATTTCCTGACGAATTTCCAGACAATTGAAGATATATATATGAAACGAATTTCCAGACGATTTTTTTTTCTTTTTTTTTTTTGAAGACAACGATAATTAATAGAAAAGGATAGAATTACTTGAATCAAGAAGCCGAGGCTCTGATACCAAATGATGCGAACCCTAGTTATATTAAACCTAGAACCCGTCAATCGTGATTTGAAATCGGATTCCCAAGTATCGTCTTGAACAAGTGATGAACGGAACTAGACCCCAACCACACCTGCTGATTGAAACCTAAGTTATCAAGATGACTTCCCCAAGCGTTTAGATCGAAGAAATCGAAAGGAGTTCTTTCGCAAATAACAAAAGAGAGAGGGCTCTCAAAATGTGTATTCAACAAAACCGTCCCTCAATTGGTCTCACAAAAGACTATTTATATGGCCCCGTAAAATACCTAAAAGGGGGAAAAAAATCTAAGCGTACACGTGGAAATAAATAATAATATTTGCGTCTGAACATGTGACGAGTGTAGTACACGGCTGTGTCCCAAGCCGTGTCTTAACCCGTGTAAGCTTCTGTGAAAGTTCTGCAAGCCGTGTCCCCAGCCGTGCCCGAAACCGTGTCAGAGTCTGTGACAGACCTTCAGGCCGTGCCTCAAGCCGTGCCCGGAACCGTGTCAGAGTCTGTGACAAACCTTCAGGCCGTGCCTCAAGCCGTGCTCGGAACCGTGTCAGCCGCTGTCCTCCATTCAAGGCCGGTTCTCTCGGGATCCTCTTTGGAAGCTTGGATTATGTGAATAAATGTCGATTCTCCCTTGGTAAAGCTCGGTTCCTTCTCTTGCAGCTCCATCACTAATCCTTGCAAAGCTTCTCTCATCCGCTTAGCTCTAGCTCTTGTCATTGGACCTCCAATACCATGTAACGGGTCATTGGATTTTGACTCTTGAACTCTTGATGTTAGCTGATTCCCATCAGTTTGTGTGGCCATGCTGAAGGTTTTGTACACATGAAAATCACCCTTTTTTATATTTTGCTAAATTTCACCTCATTTTTGCTTAAGCCTTCTTTAAATTCTTCAATTGCACTCTTTAAACCCTGAATTCAAATATTAAGAACTTAAGTGTCTTTTCTTAATAAATTCACATAAAATTCATACAAAATTATATTCAATAAATACTAAAAATAAGGTTCTTTCAACACTTATCATGCCCCTATAGGCTGACTAATCGATAATGGAAAGCATCTCTCTAGAATAGCTACCCTAAAAGGAGGATATCTAAGAAAGTGTTCTATTATGGGCTAACTAATCGACAATGGGAAGTGTCTCTCCAAACTAGCAACCCTAAAAGGAGGACATTTAAGAAAGTACATCATATGGGCTAACTAACCGATAGTGGGAAGTGTCTTTGGATTGGTAACCATAAAACGAGAATATCTAGGAAAGTACCTCATTACAGGCTGACTAACCAATAGTAGGAAGCGCTTCACCAAACTAGCAACCCTAAATGGAAGTGCCTCATTATGGGCTGACTAACCAATAGTGGGAAGCATCTCTTTAGACTAGCAACCTTAAAAGGAGGATATCTAGGAAAGTGTCCCATTATGGGTTGACTAATCGATAGTGGGAAGTGTCTCTCCAAACTAGCAATCTTAAAAGAAAGTGCCCCATTATGGGCTAACTAATTGATAGTGAGAAGCATTGTTTTAAATGAGCAACACTAAAAGGTAAAATGGATAAGGAAGTGCTTTTTGGGTTATTTAATTGACTATAGGAAGCGTTTCACTAGACTAGTAATCCTAAAAGGTGAAATGTCTAGGGAAGTGCCCTTATGGGTTGGTTAACCGACTACAAGAAGTGTTTCACTAGACTAACAACAGCAAAAAGGAAGACATTTAGGAAAGTGCTCTTATGGGCTGACTAACTGACTATAGGAGGTGCATCACTAGACTAGCAACGCTAAAAGAAGGAAATTTAGGAAAGTGTCTTTATGGGTTGTTTAACCGACAGTAGGAATGAATTCCTAAATGAGAATCTTATTTTTTTAAAAATGATCAAAATTTTCTAAATTGAGTATGACTTGAGACTCTTTAATAAATGCTAACTAAAGTGCTTTTGAAAATTTTCAAGACAGATGCTTATTTAAACTTAAGGATTGAAGTATCTATTGGAAAACTTCAAAAATTTTATCTTTTCTTCTCAAATTTCTTTTTTTTTTTTTATTAGTTAGGCTAAAATCTAAAAATTTTCTAACAAGTAGAAAGTTTGATAGGACTCTTAAAAACTGCAAATAAATGCCCAACTACTCAATAATCACTTACTCTTTTGCCTCATTTTTCTTGAAGGATTTGGTTTAATCTAGGAAATGTGGTATCTTTGCTCAATCAATCATTTCTTGAGGGGCTTCTTGCAATTAAGACTTATATCTTCTTCTTGGGGCATCCATATTTAAATTTAGGATAGACAATGCCTTTGAGGGTTGACAATGCCCTTCCATTTGGAAATAGATCTTTCGTTCCTAATTAATTTAATCTAAGAGGACTTCTTTACATTCTTTTGGTTTAAATGTCACTCTTGACTTCTATTCCAAAAATTATGATCTCTCTTGTAAGTGATATGCGTTGATCAATTTGTAGGTCTTTTCTAAACTTGTAATGTGATATAAGCTTTTGGTTATTGGTTTTCATAAGGTAGTAGTGTAAAGGTCTATTTTGAAAGAATCACCATTTCAACTCGGGTTTACAAGTCAATAATCCTTAAGAAAAACTAGAAATGTAATTGGCCCAATTTCAAAAGCCATTTTTTGCTTAGGATAAATTATTTTCAATGATCTAAAGAAGCCTTTAGAGAAATGTGGTATTGTGGATCAAATTTATCTTTAAATTGTAATGTTCGGGTTCTTGTATTTGCCTTTGGTATTTTTAAGCATTGTTAGGCTCACTTTTTTTTATTATGTATGAGTTTAACTACAATCTTGGGCTCTTCTCATTTCTTTTCTTTCCTTTTCTTTTCTTTTTGTCCTTTTTTTTCATTCATTTTCTTTTTTCCTTTTTTTTTTCTTTTCTTTTGGGGCCAATGGGTTATGTGTGGTTTTTCATAATATGGGCTTTTCTTCATCTCAAAAGAAATAAATTATTCATGGAAAAAATTACTCTTGAATTGTTGCAATTAGGGCAAGTACTATTAAGTTAATTCCTTTTTCTCTTGATTGATGTTCCTATCCTCCCAATTACCCCATTATAAGGTGGTTCTTGACAAGGTTAAATTTTGAAACTCTTCTTATATAGACTCAAATGGGGTTGTCAAAGGATTATTGTGTTTAAGATAGCAAAAATGAAGACCTAACATTAATTTAATTAACATCAAATTCAAGATGAACCTTCTTTAAGAAATGAGCCCCAAACCTTAGATTAACAACACTCAACTCTCAAGTGTTTAAAGGTTAGTGTTTGGGATGTGGTTTGCCTCTTTTCATCCTAAACCTTTTGAACAAATGAGATATCTTTCCAAATTTGTCCATATTCACCAAGTTCTGTGATGTCTTTGGGACTTATGTGCCCTTATCAACTTAAACAAATGATTTAGTCTTAACTTGTCCCTCTTAAGAATTTAGTTGCCCTAAACTTAGCTAGTTAAGCTAGTCTTCTTTATGCCCTTATTAGTAAATTAACCATGGTCACTTCAAAAGTGTGCCCCAAAAATTAGTTATCCAATTGTCTAGTTTACTAAAATAGATAACTCCTGATGGAGGGAAACTTCAAGTGTAGCCTCTAGGGTTGGAGAGGGTAGGAAGGCTTTGTGTTTTGAAACAAGAGTAGGTAATGTGGCTACTTTGTTTTGTGTTTATAGCAGGTAAGGAGACTTTTTGAAGTGAATGGACTTTTATGTTTAGGGTATTTCAAGTTGAGAGTGGGCTATCGAGGTCTTTGGTTTTATGTGATAGGAATCATACTCCTACAGGACCTATCACTAGGGCCCGAGCTAAGGGTCTCCATAATTTAGTTTTGAGGATCTTGCTTAAGGAACCTAATCTTAAGAAAACTAATCTATTTTCTACATTTCTACATTATAATTGTAGTGCATTTCAACAGGCTCACTTATCAGTCCTACAAGATACCAAATCACCTATACTTTTGAGTGAGTCAGGATGCTCAACGGGGCTTAATTCAAAAGTATCTTGAAGACCGGCATCATGAAGACTCATTTCTTTTATATATTTCTCCTTTGTATGGACAATTTTATGTTGTATTTTCTTTTAGGACACTTTCATTTTTATTATAATTTCCATTTAGGACCGGTCACCTTAAAAGTGGCAAACTTGTAATTTTTGTCCATTTTCTAACCCTAGGAGTAGTAAGTATAAATACTTGCTTACAGTAGAGTTTGAAAAGGCCAAATTTTTCAGATTTGATCACATTTTCATGAGAGGGCTTAGGGTTTGCTAAATCCAATTTCTCTTATCAATTTCAATTTCCAAGAGTTGAAATTGTGGCAAGTGCAACAAAGGGTAATTGTGAGTAGTATCAATTCCTTCTTTGTTGTATTTCCATTTCATCACTAGTGAGTCATATCTAGGGTTGATTTGAAAGTTCTTGGTCAGATTTTTTATTGCATTTGTGATCAATTATCTTGTTATAAGATTGATTGTTTTAGTATTTATTATCATCATCTTCATTTGTGACGTGAATGGGAATTGTAGGAAGAAGTTGAAATCACGGTTTTTGATCTATTCTTCTTGATATAATTCACGTGGATTTCACTTGTAATTGTTGTTATTTGGTGAAGATTACATAGATGGATTGTTAATTGCATCTTTGACCTTTGGATTTCATCAAAATTCCATTAGGGTTCACGCAATTTCTTGATTCCATTGGACAGGTTTTAATTGTGAGTTGGGGCTTGTTTCTTTGATTCACTTGTATGCGTTTGGTTTTGAAATCAGACCCTATATCCCTCATTGTGTTATTGGAATCGTGAGTACTCTTGTTCTGGATGTTTAAATAAGATGATTAAATGAATTAAATGATTGTCTACTGTATAAGTATATAGGCCTACTTGACATACGTATATGTGTTTGTGTTACTGTGTATTAGATTCTTATGGCTTACTCTCATTTTCTCTTTCAGATGGGAATATTTCTTATTCGCTTTATATTTCGATGGGATATGGCTTTGAGGAAGAGTACTAGGATGAGACCGTGGATTTATATTACGTTGTCTATAATAATGACTGACTTTTTATCATTTTCTAAACTATATTTTTATGTTTTAGTTTTATATTTAGACTATTTTGGGAGCCACTTATAGTTCTATAGCTTGTTCTAGTTTATTTGTATTTTGTAAGTCCTATAAGCCCTAAAACTTGGACTATCTTTTCTTGTTTTATTACACATTTTTATGATAAACAAATGATCAAACATTTTAAAAAAAATCTAACGTTTTACCAAAATATTTTCAAAATCTAATTAACGATTTAAGAGTCTTAAAACTAGTTTAAAAACCCACTTAGTAATTATAGTCTTATGTATTATACTTAAGTAGGGTACATGATGAACTATCGATACCATAATGAATTAGAGGCGTAATAGTAAAAGCATACTATGTTTGTGGCAAAAGTTAATCAAATTTTTTATATTTTAATTGAATTATTTAATTCTCTTAAATTTTATATTAAAATTCAATCATGTCCTTTAAGCCCTTTGTATTTTGAGTGAGTTATATAAGTTCTTTATATTTTTTATCTTACACTAACTCTTTCTTTTAAGTATTGTTATAACGCACAACTATAGACTTACATGATATAATAACATAAATATAAATAACTTAAACAATTTACTTAAAATATAAAAAATTTAATTCAATATTAACATAACTTGGACTGCTTAAATGATTCAATCAAAATATATAGAGGACTATATTGACTTTTAACACAAATGTAAAGAACTTTCAACACACTTGTCCCATCCAAATTCTCGATGTCTTTAAATTAGCAATTTTCTTGTTAAAAATTTCCTTGGCTCACATTTCCAGTACATCCACTTCTATTGCAATATATCATTTTGAAAGTTCCTTTTTTAATTGTGGTACCTACTCGATTTTAATTTTTATTTTGTTCTACCTCTTGATTGTTAACTTTTGGTCACTAGTAATTTTTCAAAAGCTTTTTATTATGGTAGCTAACAAGTATTACTCATTTTTTAACGATACCTTTTCACGATTGATTTTTTATCATTAGTATAACTTTTTCTTAATAATATATTTAGGTTAATTATAACTTATTATTATTGTTATTCATGCTTTTTCTTAATAGTAACTTTTAGGTATTTATGCTTTTTAATTATTATTAATTACACCTTCTCATCATTTAAGAGATGCATCTTTGTATAAAGTATAATGCTAGCAAATGATTTACTATCTCCTCATGAATGCAAAATGACTCAAATCTTGATATGATGAAAAATCAGAGCTCTTTATAAATATCATATCATTTTATATAGACATACAAGGATCATTGACAGTTGTATTAAGTTACAATATGGGAAACGTATTCATTACATAACTAAATAATAGTAGTTCCATAATCTTTAAAATATGAATATGCATTATTAACATATCAATTATGATAACCTTTCAATTAAAATTATTTTTGTTAAGATGAATATATTTTTCGAACTAAAATCCACATAAAGCGTAGAGCTTTAACTAGTTAGGGAAATTTTTTCATATCTAATCCCTTGAGAACCTAGTACATGAAATCCTTAATGTTAGTTAATATGGATCGTTCATTCGAAACTCAGGAAGCTAGGAGATGACACATTAGGGTGGTGGTGCAAACAACCAAGGGTGGTCGAACGCTAAGTCTAGATTAGTTTTACTCTTGAAACTATGAACATGTTATTTTATTTTTTTATTCGGAAGTGAGTGGCGAGAAAGTGGGATGGATAAAGAGTTGATGAAGAGAAACCTAACCAGGGTTATGCCTTATCCTTAACGTGTGGAGGGCTAGCTATGGGCTAAACATAGGCCAAGGTAAATACCTTATAAAAGTTATTATTAGTGAAGTATAAACAATTATGTATTGCTTATTGCAGAGTCAATGGACTTCATTTGTTAATATCTAATTAACCCATTGCACGTTGCGTTATGTAACTACTATTTGGATACGTAACTACCTTCTTTATGCTTTTTGTCAAAACCATTTTTCTTATTATGTACAATCTTAAAAAAGATAGGTTGAATGGTATAGTATGATTTCATGCGCTGGATACACAAGGGTCTTAAATGAAAAGATTTGTTGAATTACAATTGCTACAAGATCAACAATTCCCTAATCTTGGGCTTCTATTGCTAACATAAAAATATCCCTTTCCATATCTTCAGATACAACCCATAGGAAGTAAGTAGTCATATGTGGGAAAATGGTTGTACATTTTTATCTCGAAATTTGGAGTATTAGGTATATTCTTTTGATTTTAGTACTTATCTTAATTGTTGGTTTGGTCATTGTTGAGTGATTTTATTTCTCTATTTTAGTGATATTAATCAATATCATTACAAACTCTTTTAAACTCTTACAACTTGTTCATTTAGAAGAAATGACTATTTCACTTCTTTTTTATTCCTCATGAAATTGCTATTACGATGTTTAGTTTAATTTTCAATCGTAATAATAATTCCATGAGGAATTACAATTCCCTATTTTGCTAAATTGTAATTCTTATATTAGACCTAAAAATTACAATTCAATAATAATAATAAAAAAACTCCCATTGCCCTTCTCTTCTTCTTCCACTTTACCACTAACACCAACACCAAAAGACCACTAGCACAGAGCACCATCACACAACCACCAACACACTACCACCATTGCAACCAAACCAACTAACCCACCCACCCAAACTCATTGAACCCACCACACTTAAATGCATTAGACCCACACCACTCAACATAACTAGACCTATCAGACTAGACCCACTTAAACCCATTGCACCTAGATCCATTCGACCTACTTGCCCAAATCCATGCCACCTAAAACCTACAAACCTACACCCACCTAGACCACCACCGAACCCATTGGAGCAAATAGAGATTAAGAGAGAATAGAGAGAGAGTAGAGGGGAGAGAGAGAGACGCCACTAAACCTACTAAAGGAAATGGGGATGAAGAGAGAGTAAAGTAGAGAGAGAGAGTCGAATTGCAAAGGGAAAGAGAGAGAGAGAGAGAGAGTAAAGCAGAGATAGAGAAAGAGAGAGAATTGAACTATAAAGAGAGAGAGTAGAGCAAAGAAAGAAAGAGAGAGTAAAGCAAGGATTAAGAGAGAAAGAGTCGGACTGAAAACAAAGTAGAGGAAAGAAACATACTAGCTAGATGAGAAAAAAAAAAGAATGAAGGGTAATATGGTCATTAAAACTTTAGTACAAGCTTATTTTGGTTTTTATCCAACTAAACAATGTCATAGAGCTATTACAGCTCTATTCAATTCCTATTGAATAGGAATGCAATTTTCGGCCTATTACATATAGTGAAGTAAATAAACACTTAGTTTCAATTCACTAGATAACCCAACTTAAGCACTTAGTTTCAATTCATTGGATAAAGTTTCAACCTTGCTTCCATTAAATATAAAAAACCTTATAGTTTCCTATAGTGTTGGCATTCCTACGAAGAGAATCATTGATAGAATAATGCTTGGTCATAATTTCCAATGAGTACTAGGTCCAACATGAAACATATTTCATATTAAGAAAAACACAATAGAGATAAGATATGACATTCTTTTTAAACTTATCTTATTTAAGGT
Source organism: Laguncularia racemosa (assembly GCA_037954665.1). Classification (NCBI taxonomy): domain Eukaryota; kingdom Viridiplantae; phylum Streptophyta; class Magnoliopsida; order Myrtales; family Combretaceae; genus Laguncularia; species Laguncularia racemosa. Next base: position 5,353,365 of record JBBMOL010000016.1, read on the forward strand.
ATTTCTTTGATTTTTGGCATTCAGTTTATGATTTGAGTATTCTTCCCTTACCCAATAACAATAACAATGACATGGGTCATTCAATGCATTTGTCTAAAGATCCATGTGCGCCCCCTCAACAATTTCACATCAATGATATTTTAGAACATTGAGGTGCTGAGTTGCTGTAAAATTCTCACCAATAATATACATCTTTCTTATCAATTTAAATACACTTCAATAGATTTGTGAATCTTTACTGTAACCGTATATAAGTAAAATACATAAATTAATAATGAATAGTTACTTTTATTAATAAATATTATTCATAAATACATAAATACTTCTTCAATTTGTACACATTTCCAAAATTGAAGCAGCAACTTTAGGTACTTAGCCAGAGTATCTTTACCTCCATAGGTTGTTCTAAGCATTTTATACTAACCTCTGTTTGTCCTTTCAATCCTTCATGCAATTTTTTTTTCTTTTTTTTAATTAAAAAACTATTAATTCAGGAGATATTCTTGAGTTAATGGATGACTATTAATTTTGATCTTTTTCAAAATAGATTGCTTTCCCTTCCTTTTGTTTTTCTAATATAAAAGTTGTGTTTAGAATAACCAAATGCATTTAAAAATAAATATTTTTTTATTCATTTTATAACACATACAATATTAGGTAGCATTTGGTTGGCATTAAAATTTGGCACTAGACAGGACAAAATTTTTGTCCCCCGTTTGGTTGCCACACATGAAGGAAGTACTGGACAAAACACCAATTATGTACTGGAAAAAATCAGAAATTTTAGTACCGCATGTAATTCAGTACTAAAAATGCGATACTGGACTAACATGTAATTTTTTTGAAATTCTGAATTTGCCCTTCATACTTACCTTGTCACCCTGCTGCATAGACGCCTCTCCTTTCCTTTGCTACAACCGGTCTTGTTTTCCTCCAGCGTCGCACGAGCTTCGAAACGAGGAAGTACGATAAGCCATCGGTACCGCTCCTTCACTGCTGCCCGCCGTAGAATCGGCCGCAAGTTCACCCATCGCCATTGTGAAGCCCGAAGTCGCCATCAGGTATGTATGGTTCCATTTCTTCTCACATTGTTACTTCCTTTTGAATGTTCCTCGCATGCTTGTTCGTTGTGTCCGTCAACAAGTCCCTTAGTGCTCGCATGCTGTTCAAGATTTGTCGCTCGCTGTCCATTGGGGGGGGGGAGCTTAAACATTGTTTTGAGGTTCGAATGCATGGTACGCTTTAGGGGGGTTATTGGTTTTAGGGTTCGAATGCATGCTCTATAATGGAGAAGAGTTGGTTTTAGGGTTCGAATGCATGGTTTGCTTTAGGGGGTTTATTGGTTAGGGTTTGAATGCATGCTGAGTACACGGTTGAAGGCATGACCGTGTGTTGAGCTTGGAAAATCCACAGAAGCACATACGGTTGAGTACACGGTTGAAGGCATGGCCGTTAAGCTTGAAAAACCCACAGAAGCACACACGGTTGAGTACACGGTTGAAGGCACGGCCGTGTAAAGCACACACGGTTGAGTATAAATAACGTATTATTTCATTAAATATAACATAATTCTTTTCCCTATAATATTTAATATAATATATTAAACCTTCAAATCATTTTTTCTTATAATAATATCAAATATATATAAATAACTATGATATAAATAAAAAGGGAAAAATTATCAATTTACTTTATTCAATCCAGTACTTTGCAATTTCAAACACTGCACAGCACAAAAGCCTTATCCAGTAATTAAAAAGGGCAAAACTGTCAATTTTACTATGTTCAGTCCAGTACTTTGCAATCAAAACACTGGACAGCACAAAAATCCTTATCCAGTACTGAACAAACCAAACGTGGTACAAAAATATTTTTTGTCCAGTCCTTCTTCTTTAGTACTGTCCAGTACTCCTTGTTCTGTCCAGTATCAGTAACCAAACGATACCTTAGAGATATACATAGGGAATAATTACACAGTATATACATCTCACTTTCTTATATGCTAAAATTCAATAAAAAAAATATACATCATCGTAACTGTCTTCTAGAATCTAGACTTCATATCATATCTACACATACATACGTTTATCATTTATGAAGTCTGCATATTCTAGAACTACGGCGCCATTGAATCCTATATTCCCTTGTCTGGCATGAAGTCAGCATACTTTATTATATTCCCACTGCATTGCCTTCTACACATCATTCACGTGTCATGATAAGTTACCGAAAAAAAAATTATAATAATTTAAAATTTTAAAAATGTTCTAAAAATAGAAAAAAAAAACTTGAAAATTAAAATTAAAAAGAAAACAAAGGAAAAGGAACTACCATAAGTCATTTACCACAATTTTTTTGCCATGAAATCAGGTTAGGTAACGATTCACCTTAAGTGGTGGATCACGATGGCCATGTACTATGAATATGCTAATTCTATGTTGAAAATAAAATAAATGAAAAAAGAAAAAAGAATTTTGTATGGGCTGTGACTCGTCACGTCTCCTGATATTGGTGGTGAGGAGGGTTAGTGGTATTTTTCATGTAATGACATTTTTAATTTTATTCTCTAACTTACTACTGTGATATAATAATATGTAGCAAAGAAGGGATTAATTATTTTCGCAATTGAGATTCATAAAAAGTAAACCGGGAAAGGTAAGGTGTATATATATACATATATATATATATATATATTATTTCAAATAATAGTTATTCCTGATAATAAATAGATTTTCCGATTCTAATCTATGAAGCAAATGGATTTATTGCAATTATCCAAAATTTTAAAACTTTCAAACCTACTTTCCCTATTTTAATGGACCAGAACCGTAAATTTTACGCAAAAAACTGGCTCAAAAATGTTGACAAGGAAGACGATAGAAATATCTTCTTTCATGGTGGAATGGATGCTTCAACATGACCCGCTTGCATTGCGTCAATAGTCAATCCTCAAGTATAAACATCGGCGTTGATTTCGTTTGTTACCTCCTTTTTCTTTCTGTCATAGTTTGACCAAATAAAATAAAAATCACCAAGAAAATACCAAAAGGCGTGTAAACGAAAAACTTTACGTTTTAATCGTCCAAATTTTCTCACTAAATGTGTATAAAATATTTTAAAATCTACACATAACTTTTTCTTTTTTAAATATACTCTTGATACACTTGCAATTGTCATAGGCACAATTATTGAGATAAGTTAAAGATACCATTATTAGAATCTCATGGTTACATAAATGCTTCTTCTTTTTTTTTAAAAAAAAAAAAGATGAATTAGATTTGATTCCCTTCTTCATCTTATAATTATATCTGTACATACTAATAGGTTTCAATATATCTATCCACCAACCACCACCATCCAAGGGATATACAGCCTCTTAAGGTAGTGGTCGATTAGCCATCACTTAAAACAAAAAGAAAGAATTTTGAAAATAAATCCAACTGGTTGTTACAATCCAACTATGATCCAATCGGGCCTTGATTAGCTTTTCTTCCTCTCTTTTTTCTTTCACTTTCTTAATGGTAGAATGCACGATCCACTATAATGGTGGATTGTGACCATGACCTATTAGATATATTGGGATTATTACAGCCTACATGCTATCCCAATAGCAGGAGATGGTTGATAACCTTTAATCCAAATGGTGGCCTATTGCCTCCTACCATTGAGTAGTTAGCAACATTAGTTATTTGCTTTTTCCTTTTCTTTTGTTTTTTTAATATCCTTCATCCTTTTTTAATGTAATTTTTACTATTTTTATTATATTTTATTTAAATATATCTAATACTATTTTTTTTCTTGTGTTAATTATCACGAAATGATTAGAAACCAACACTAATCCTAATCAAAATTAAAAAAATGTTATAAAAGACATGTTATGTATTTATCAAAAAAAATACAGATTATTTATTTACAAAGTCTCAAAAAAAAAGGTTTTGTATTATAATTTTCCCAAATAAAAATCAACAATTCTCGCTCTCTCTCTCTCTCATGGATTATATGTGATTTGTTTTAATTTAATTATCTTTCATTTATTTTATCCAAAAATAAAACAGTAAAATAAAGTTTAAAAGTACGTTTTTATGATCTAAACTCCATTAAATCCATCATTCGACAAAATTGACTAACAATTGTATTAATCTCTCAAACTTATCATATTTCTCTTTCTCTCACAAAAACTCTTTAATAAACTCTAGTGCGGAGATGCGATTGCTACTTTCTAAATTTCTTCCCTTCCTAAATCCATAAATCCAAAACAATTGATCTAAATAATCATAGATTTACCATCACTAATCTTAAATCTAAGCTTTTCCTATTCCCACTGACACTGATCCATCAGCAACATTTTTATCATAATAAGTCTACATCTATAGATTTAATTAGTTTGAAGATTGTGACAATTGAGCAAATATTGTTTTGTTAATAATATTGAGCATAAGGGATGTTTTATGATTTTGTCATTTACATTCTTCTGTAGGATTATGCTATCATTTTTTTATATTTATTTTACTTCTTTACATAAAAAAGAAAAATATTTATGACCTAGACAATTAAATTAAGCATATGTCTAATAAATATAAGGTTTTCATGCAATTGACATGGCTTCCATCAAGGGTGTATAATAAAGTTGATAAATTAGCTCGAAATTTGATTTGATTTTGAGTTCTAAATAGGATGCAATAGGGATTCCTCTTTGGGATGAGCTAAAGTTACGAGGCAAAAAGCAACTAGAGGTGAGGCACTAATAGTGAAGTAGAGGAATTAGAGGGAATATACCTAAATAATATTATTTTAAAAAAAAATCACGAAATAAGGCACCTATAAAAATTATTCCAAAAATAGGTTTAGAAGTCACGGACTCCATTTGTGCCTTTAGTGAAAATTTTTTTAATGGAAAATGATGTAAAGAAAATGGAATTCTTCATTTGTTTTTTTTTTTAAATAAAAGTTTACCTAAAGAATAACTCAAAAAAAATTAATTTTCATAAATTTAAAAAGTATAAAATAGGTAATTGTTATAAGAAAAAAATAAATCATTATTTCAATGATATATAAATTTATCAACTTCAATTAGTTGTTTACATTAATTTTTAAAAAATAAGGAAAGACATACATATCAAATAAATAAGGAAAAATTGAATCCTATCTCTTAATTATTCCTTCTCCCTTAGAAATGTTTAGCCAGCTGCACAAATGCATTCATTAGCTCCCTCAATGGCTTAGAATATGGACTTGGAGAAGCTTGCGACTCCTGTTAAATGGTGCTAGGGTGTTTCGTCAAGTTATGGGGGAAGCACTAGACTCCACTTTGTAGCTCAATGCAAAGATTCACCCCGATATGTTGGTTATTTACCAAAGCCTCTCTTCTATGAGGCAGGTGATGTTGGAACAAGACTACTGATAGAATGACAGTGTGATATGACAAATGTGCTAGGAAATTGTGTCGAGCTATCGTACATCACACTAGAATCTAGTTGGAACTATTATTCTTATATGTTAGAACATTCTTATGCCTTAGCCCAATTTTGGGGTCATCAATGTCCCACAGTCGTACAGCGTGTAGGAATCTGCCATTGTTGCCATAATTCAACAGGTTGTGCCTTAGCCTCATCATATGCGCCATGCTGCTGCTAAGCCCACGAGTACAGTGTTACCACCTTGTGGTCATGCAAGAATTGAAGACTATAATCAACTACACTAGCAGCCTCATTATGATCCAAAGATAAGCGAATTTATCTTAAAATATTAGCTTACATGTTAAAACACATCGTATAATTGATTAAGCAATGGACATATAATGGATCGACGAGAAGGTGTTGATATTGTACTTATCGGATATTCAATAACTACCCTATGCGTCTTATATATCTATAGCCGATGGATCCATACCACCGCATGTATGATCCACTCACGCCTCAAGGGCCCTATTTGTACACCACTTAGGACAATCTGTCTTCCCATATGGCTATGTATGTTACATGCTATACTAGCCAATCGATATTAACCCTCCCACGCAAGTCGATCTGAGGGAGCTCAAGCTGCGTGTTCACATCTTATGAATCCATTGATACTCCCCAAACTAACTTACAACACAATTGAGGTGATGTCATTCCATTATGTGGAAACATATATATAGCACTCGTGCGGTCCAAATGTGTATACCACTTCTACAAAAAGCCTATAGGTTGTGAATTAGAATTCCAACATACGACTCCCATTCGACTTAAAGGGCATCAAGTTAGAGATCATTATCAATGAACTATATGATAAAATGGAGTAAAAAAAACGGTTATCAAAATACCTGGTTATCATTTTGCCTATTAAACGTATCCTGATATGCACCAATTACATGGGTCGAGTGATGTTGAGCATCCTTCTATGTGTTCTAATGTGAGGCCAATGGAGCTTTGGCCTCCATAACTAAACCATGCCAACTAAGGGGTGCAATGTGTGGACATCTATCACATACCTAAACTTGCAACAATATCGTAGCCCCTCCTATCTCATGAGTTAACAAGGATGATGTGACACATAGCTGGCAATATAACTATGCCAAACATGCAGACCCTCGGCTGTACATCCCTACAACGTCAAAATGCTTTAAAGAAGGTAAAAACATCACATAAATAAGGGAACTGGATTTATCAACCAAGATAAACCCCCTTAACAATTGCAATATATATGCATGTGTGGACACTACATTTGCTCTCCATTGACGTGGGTTGGAAGGACCTCGAACAAGTCACAAAGCTACATCATGTCAATGCGGCCTCCTCTACTGCTGGACCTTACCCTTACCCCTAGCAATCTTACACATGTTGTAGCCCATTCTAAGCAAGCACTCTCTGTATCTGCATGGCCATTGACTAAGAGGCCTAATTGCACCTCAACAAAGACTAATTAACAACAAGTTAACTATTAATTACCAACAACGACTATTACTTTAATAAAACAGTACATTACAAATAATTACTTTTAATTAAATGTGAATTAACAAAAGTAATATAATAAGAAAAAAAATATTTTTTATGGGAAAAAACGTATAAAAAATATTTGTTCTAATCACGCTTTCCCACTAAACAAATTGAATAAATCTCCTCTTTATATTCCTAACCTTGAAATGTACAAGCTAAACTTGTGTAAAATAAAAATTAAGAAAACACAAACTATGAGCTACAGAGGGTAAAAAGAATGGATGAAGAGATGTAGCTGTGTGCAAACTGAATCGATGAACTAAGGATTTGTATTTATAACATAAATTGTCAGCATAATTTTTTTTTTCTATACATTCAAGTTCACATATTGTTATATTGTGTAAATTTGTAATGTCATTTTATGATAATTTTTATAGGTTTGTAATATCAGATGAAATTATTGGATAGTGAGGGATAATGTAAAAAAAAAAAAAAGAGTAATTTATTAAAAGTATACACAGTCTACACTTTTGAGCAATTTTGCTTAAAGGTACCAACAAAGTACATACCTTTAAAACCTATTTTTGGAATAATTTTTGTAGGTATCCTATTTCATGAATTTAAAAAAAATAATATTATTTAAGTATATTTTCCAAGAATTAGACTAGATATTGCCTTTGGGACTTCAACATCCATTCCAAATAAATATTCCAAGGATGCTTCTAGAATTCTCTCTATTGAGGGTCCATTGTATTAAGTCACAAACGACATAAGCTATTTTGAAAAAGAAGGTAATGAATCCACTCTATGAGCCAAGAGAACTGATAGCCACTCGATTCAAAGGAGAGGAACGAATGCTTAAAAAGTCAATTGTTAAGCTATCATGTACTCTCGTTGCTATATGCCTAAACTTTGATTCTTTCTTAGATCAATTGTTTACTTTGCTTATGGGAATGCTCATTTAGAAAAGGAGTGAGGCCGAAATACCCCCATAATACACTTATACCCCCATTTACTTTGCCATAATTGAAATTCTATTATGGCTCTATTACATATGAAATAGGAATTGCAACATTTACTTCAAGGAATAGCCATTTGTCACAGAATTGCAATTACATCATTGACCAAATTACCATTCCTTAGCAAAACCTATGTAATCCCTATTCTTAGTCATTTTTTTCCCTAAAGCAAATCGACATTAGATTTGGAGAGGAAGGAGGATTGTGGAGATTTGTCCATAGAGATCCTATCATCGCTTGCTATTTGTTGTCGCTTGCTGTCCATCATTGTTGGTGTCCGTTGATTAGCGGAGACATTAGATTTGTGGGTGGAAACGTCCATCACTAGTGTCCATTGATCCGTCCATGGAATCGTTCGTCGAAATGTTAGATCTATCCATCAAAGGAGCCTAATGTCGGTGGATCTCGTGAGGTAGTCATATCGTTGGATCTCGCAAAGTACCTACCCACATCACGTCATCGAATCTCACCACTGTCGTCTCCATCGCAACCTAGCTCACATCTATCACATCGTCGAATCTCGAATTCTCGTGTAATAATATATGTATATATATGTGTGTATGAATAGGACCAAGGAACTTTTTTTTTTCTTTTTAACATAAGTAATTTACGTAAAAAAATCCTTAATAAAGCAACAAAAATATGAAAAGATTGAAATAAATTATTATAATATAATATTTTTTTTTATTTTTTTATTCGATCAAATAAATAATATAATCTTAATTTTATTATATTTAAATAAATATTATTATATTAATTTACTGTAATAATTATTTTTTAATAATAATGATTTTATTATGAATATGTTTTATTCAGCGAAGTGACGGACCGTTACAATATCCGGCTTAATTCTTTCACATCAAGTGCGGAGTGAGTTCAGTGATTGACGATGTTAGAAGTCACGTATGGGTGCTGTGCCGTGTAACTGCTGAAGAATAAGCGAGGGTCCATTGACTTAACAATGGCAGATGTCGGATTCTATTTTGATTTTTATTTTTTAACTCATCACACCACTACTCTCTCTCTCCCCCCCTCCTCCCGGTGTCTCAAATCCATTCATTTCTACGTTGACTGGATCAGCTCACGTTACTAGCCTAGTCTATGTATCTCCAAAACACTGTCACTCCCCTCTCTCTGTCTAGAATTCCATTCTAGGGTTTGTGGAGAGAGAAAGTAAACCCAAAAGAGTCCTATAGTGGACTCTCGTTATTAATCACCCAACTCAAGTTTCAATTTTCAAACTAAACCCTTTTTTTTCTTTAGCTGATTATATGATTTGGGTCTTCCTTACTTTCTGAATTGGTTCAGATTTGTGGCTGTTTTGGAGAAGCTTCGATCTCAGGTTTCTTCTTCCCATAGATGAAAAAGGGTATATGTTTTTGATTTGCTTCTCCAGCTATATTTTCAAGCTTTGATCTGGTGGTAGCTAGGACAGAGTGGGATTTATGCTTTATTGATTTTCCGAGAGTGATTTTGATGTGTTGAGCTTAAGGTTTGAAGCTTTTGGTTCTGAATGGTTGAAAGTTTTAAACTTTGTTATGTAGATGGTCTGGTGACACGGGGTCTTGTTAAGCGAAATTGTTGTCTAGAAGTTGCGTCAGTCTCGTTTGGCTTTACTATGTGAAAATATTTGCTGGGTTAAGCTTGGATTTTGAAGTGCTGGGACTTGTTTTGGAGTTTCCCTATGATTTGAGATTGTGGAAGATTGCTGGAATATCTAGTTGTTGGGGAAAGAAAATTCAGAGTTTTGTAGTATATAATGGATAACCCGAAGAATAGGCAAAATGACCATTTGGGTGTGAATAAAATGGGCAAGAACATAAGGAAAAGCCCATTGCACCAACCCAACTTTGCGAATAATCCAAATAACAACATTAATGCTGCAAGGCAACAGCCTCAGCCCCAAGTTTATAACATCAGCAAGAATGATTTCCGCAACATTGTTCAGCAGCTCACTGGTTCTCCTTCACACAATGATCCTGTGCCTAGACCTCCTCAAAATCTGCCAAAACCGCAGAATACACGGTTGCAGAAGATTAGACCGCCTCCATTGGCGCCTATGAATAGACCCCGCGTTCCCTCTCCCGCTCCAATTCCTGCAGTGCAAGCTCCAGTTCCATATAACAATGCATTTTCTAGGCCTCCTCAGTATGGCCAACCACCACCTATGCCACCACCAATGGCACAGCAACCTGGAGATCCATATATGAATAATATAGCCGAGTCTCCAATGTCGGCTTACATGCGTTACTTGCAAACTTCGTTAATGGATCCCAGTCCAAGGGGAAATCAAGGTCCTCTCCAGCCACAAGGAGTGGTTCCAGGTCCAGCTAATACTTTCCCACCTTTGCCAGGGTTACTGCCTTCGCCAAATGGTCCTATGCCAGCCATGCCTGGTTTTCCATCCCCACATTTTAATAGCCCTGCACTTTTGCCTTCTCCAACTTCTCAATTCCTTTTGCCATCTCCAAGCAGTTATTTGAACTTACTTTCTCCACGCTCACCTTATCCTTTGTTTTCACCTGGGGTTCAGTTTCCTCCACCCTTGACCCCCAACTTTTCATTTCCCCCTGCAACTCAGTCAGGTATTTTGGGGCCAGCTCCGCCACCTTCACCTGGCCTTGCATTTCCTCTCTCGCCATCAGGCTTTTTGGCACATCCAAGTCCAAGGTGGAGGGGCCAATAGCACTTGCTGCACATTTATATATGAGCGTTTTGGATTCAGAGGGATGGAAGTTTTGTTGGCATAGTTTGTGAATTAGTGCCCCTCCCATTGGAGCTTCTTCAGGACATTTTGTACACTAGTATTGTAAGGGTTCTACAAACGTTTGCAATCTTTTGTCACTGTTTATTTAGTTTGTTTTTCTTTAGCTTTTGTTTTCTTTTGGTACTATTTCAACAGCCTTTTTTTTTTTTTCACATTGATCGTGCTAGTGTCATGGTGGGGCCTTGATTTAGGTGATATAGGGGATATTGTAGTTAACTGGTAATGCCGGTCATGTGGTAGAAAATAACTGATCAGTAACATTAAACAAGATAGGTCTAGAGACACTGATAGTTATCATCTAGGTCTGAAGTTCAAATGTCCTTGTAATAGATTTTATTTTTTATGAAAACAAAGTCAAATTCTTCTGTACTTATGAAGAATATCTGATGAGTTTTCTTTTATTTCTAGATTAAATAACGCTTTGTTCTGCATTATGGAAAGGGCATGTTTTTGCAATGGCTGTCTAGTCTAAATTGCCCAGCATTATATTGACATCATCATCATTATACTACGGCTCTCCTGTGTTAGGTAATGTTAAAATCAGAGATAAGCATTCATGTTCTTCATAGTGGATGTATGAATTGAAATATTTTAAGACTTATCCAAAAACAAATTTGTCTTTTGTTTTCTTTGCAATTTTTCTCTAAGAGTAGGTACTATAAATCGTCCTTAGTGCAAAGTAGAATGACTGAATCGCTTGCTCAGCCTGTCTCTTGTATATTGTGGTTATTGTACCTTGTAATTCGTTTTATTTAATTACAACGAAATATACTATTTCATAAACAGCATGTTCCCATCGCTTTGTGATCCCTCAAATTTGCACTTCTAGTCAGACATTTTATACGCCTATGATAATCTAATCATTTTTCTTTTGATGTAATTGACAAAAAAATCGTTGTCAGGGCCATTTTGACAGTGCCTGTTGGATGACTGGTGGAATGGATTAGACTGCTATATGCATCTAAAGTTCACTTTTGTCACTGTTCTTTTTGTCCTCTTTATCTTGTCTATCCAAGCAATTCTGTTTCTTGCCTTGGGCTTATGCAGGCATAGGCATAAAGCTTGTTGCTTCCTTTCATTGGTCGGGGTAGCTAACCACCTTTTCCTTTTGCATGAAAATGCAAAAGGGATGATAACGTGCCTGCATGCTGCTTCCTTGGAGCAGTAATTAGAGATGTGCTAGAGATGACTTATCATATCTTGTTCTTGTCTAACTTTCTGACTCTGTTTTTTTTGAATAAAATGTCAGATCTAACTCTGTGACTCCTAGAAGGAGGAATTAACAAATAGTTAAAGTTGCAAAAGAAGTTCAGACTATAAATGTATAGAAGCCTAGAAAAAAAGTGCTAGAGGTTACATTTGCCCAATGTTGCCCATGAATCTCCAAATATTAGAGTGCATCATGGTGCATATTTATTTTATAGCATGAACATGGAATCCGTTACTATTAGGCCTCTCTTACTGCATACTGACCTGATGTTTTCCTTTTTATAAATGTAATCATTAATAGCTTCTTTGTTGGACCTAACAATCCTTTTCAAATTCCGTTGCATGTTGGTTACATGAAATCTTCATGAGATTGGTTATTAGGGCTGTCAATTTAGAAGTAGAAAAACTTTGTGTGTTTCACAGTTTTCAATTAATTTTGACTCTGAATATTGTTGGTTCATGGTGCTTTCCTGGCCATCAAGAGAAAAGATGTCTTTGGCTGTAGTGACCTTCATGCCTCACTGTATATGGAGATACCCAACTTTTATGTGAATTTGTTTCATTGGATATCATTGTGGATTTCCCTTGGTTGTGTGGGTTTTTCGTTGCACAATTTTTCCATTCTCATGTAGGCCAATTACAGTGCCTAGTGATTGACTTTTGCTGCTGAAATAGAACGGTTAAGGAGTTATGAGGCAAGGAGAACAGGTGATATAGATTGTAAGGAAAGATGAGTAAGAATTAAGAATCTAGGGAAGGTGAATGGATAGAGGTTTCAACGATTATTTTGACTGCAATAAGTTCATTATTCCAACAGGCACCAATGTGGGGCAATTTGTCAGTGGCAGCACCGGGAGTGTTGAAATTCTCAGCCATGATGGTGGAACTTTAGTAATGTGTTCCATCTTTGACTGATTTTAGATGCCTTTTTTTTTTTTTCTTTTACCAGTTCAGTTCCTTGCTCTGAGATGCTATTTCCGCTCAGGAGCATAGGATTTGATTTTTACTTTTTGAACCAAAGATAGATAGAAATTCTGTTCCTTCCATTATTTAGTCCTCCTTTTGTTACTTTAAGGTGTTAGTTTTTGAGCCTGAGATGCAACATTTAGGTTTTGTTTCTGTTAATTATATTTTGTTTCACCATCCTGGCACCAAGTTTGTGAGAATGATTTATAATCATGTGGTTAATACATTTATTTGTATAGTTTTTAGATGTATTATACGCACGCCTCTCCTTCTTTCTGTTATTTAGTGGAAGCCTTGGCCAAAATGTAACAGAAAGAAGAGGCTGAAGATTCTGCGTCTACTTAACATACCTTGGAATTCTGATTTCTTCTTAGCAACTGAACTCTAGTTGGGGTGACAAATTAGAAATAACCTACTGATTTTCCGCTGGGGTGCAAGCTCAAATGGTTTCCCAAGCGTATGGCAAGATGTGATCGTGGGCTATGCATGAAATTAAGACACTTGCAAAACTAGGTGTTGTTACTGTGAGGATGGTGCCGGACTCGGCTTTGGTGAAACTTGGGTGCAATGTGCCTGTATTCTGTAGTGACGATGACGAGTGTGAGCAGCCTTAATGGTGGCCAGTTCAGTAACATTTGAGTTTCTGGACATGCTTGCTGAGTTGCTGTAATGCATACCAATTTTATACGCGTAATGCAAGAACTGCAATATCTTCGAAATTATTCTGACTGATGTTTTATGCATGTTTCCGAACTGTTTCTCGTCTTGAATTTCTGTGTTGTATTAATATTTATCTTCCCCAGGGCAGGAAAATGGTAGGGGATAACCTTTTATATAGTCCCTGAGATTGGAGGGTGGAGCTTTTCCTTGTCAGTGTGGCATAGACTGCAATAATAGGAAGTGAATGTGCATTAGAAATATATTTGGATCATGTTCAAATAAAGAATCGATGTTTTGATGGAGTCAACTAAAACATCAAAGATGCGTTTCAATGATCCATATCCAGGATATCGTGGTAGATGTTATAAATATTCCAAAATGTAACATCATCATGACTTGTTTGAAGTATATGTTAAAAACTTTGACCCATCAACTTAGAACGTTTACCTGGAGTATAGTTTAAAATGTTAGTCATTTATTTAATTTATATAAAACATTGATAACTTATTTGAATATGAGTTTATATGTCCATGATTTCTAAGAGGTTTGATGTTTTATGTTTTTCTCGACTACCTTCAGACGCATGAATACATCAATGGATAAATCAGAAGAGCTATGATCTTTTTCTCATAGAAAATTTTGGTCAGCTAGGAGAGAGATTAGTTTTATGCAATAGTAGTACTGTTCTTCCATGCCTATATTGCATCAATAGAGAACCCTATTTATGCTATGTTATAATTAGTTAGATTAATGTGATATTTACTATCCAAACTTTATTTATATTTACAATTAAGTATCTAAATTTAAAAAAATTTAATTTATAACTTAAATAAACTTTTCATAATTATATCATCTATGATATTTGAAATAACTCCCTATTACCAAACTTGGAATTTTCAACCAATCATTACTTGACACATGACGAATTACTTTAATTAAACATTACAACCATATTTATAGACACCTAGGTGGATTAAATTGGAAAAAGAATTATATAGTGTAACATAAACATGTCATTAAAAATAGTGAAAAAAAATATTTACTTAATAAGTCTAAAATAACATCATAACAAAAAGTAAAGATACACATGATTATTTTTTACATTATTTGAGGCAAAATTAAAATGAAAAAAAAAAGTCCAAGCCCTCTACTTCTTCTCCAGCCATCAATGTCATTTATCTGCCTATGACCAATCGATGCTTGCCTTACTTCACTTTGTAGAGCTAACACCACCTTGCAACTCTCCACCGACAACAAACCACCACTTTGAACCCATCCAAACACCATTGCTATTAAGCCCATCTTGGATCTCCAAATTAATTGTCATCCAACTTTTGTCGAAATCATTCCACACATCTACAATGCCTAGATGTGAACTCTATATCAAGAGACAACATCAATATTTGAACTCTATATTTATATAATTTGAATCTTTTTTTACTTAGGGTTAATTCAGCCCAACAAACATATATGAAATTAAAGTTTAAAAAAATCATAAAGTTTTAATCTTAAATATAAAAACAACCCAAATAAACCTGTTGAATATATTGTACAATGGTTACGGTAGTTATAATGAAAAGAAAAGAAAAGCCCACAAAGTTTGAATTTTGAAACCAAAAACAACCTAAACAAACATACTTATTGCATTTGACAATATAACCAGTATTATACCTAATACGATGACATTCAAATCGACACAATGATCAAGTAGTCTATTTGGTAAAAAAAAAAAAGAATAATAAAATAAAATAAAATCAAGTAGTCTAAAAATCTCATCTTTCTTCTTATAAATGCCTTGTTTCATGTAAAAACTCATTTCTTTTTTATGAGTCTAAGCATTTTCTAACATGAAGCCATCAAAGATTCAATTTTTTATTTGCTTTTCTCCAACCACCCATGACCACTCAATCTCAATGCTTGCCCTTTTTGTTTAATTTCATTTAGAAATTTTTGAAGAAAATGATAATTATAGAGAGAAAAGATTTTTTGAAGGAGAAATGAGATAATTGTGGTAGTGTTGGTAGAAAGAGATAGAGATAGATTGATAAAGAAGATGGTGGTCCTCATCCATGGTTGTCTTTGAACGAGAGAGATAGGGGAGAAAGAGAAATACGAGTTTTTTTTTTAATCTATTTTTTATAATAAATTTGTTTTATTTTGTAAATAATATTGAAATATTGCTTAAAATTGAGTTTGCTTTTTTATTAGTTTTTTAACTTAAAATGCGACTTGGCTAGGTTTAAGTTTGTAGCACTACATAATTCTATATAGAAAATTATATATGTACTATATAATGATTAGACAAAGATTTCATGTATGCTAATGGTAATAAATAGAGTTAATTAAGATAATATAAATAATATCAAAAAGTTGATTTAGATAATAAATTGATATTTTTAAAGTTTAGATATTTAATTATAAAATTATATAAAATTTAAATAGCAAATGTGATATTAATCCAATTAGTTTACTGTGTTGCTTCGTAACTACCCAACGTGAAAGCTTTTCTTAACGCATAGTCAACTGTTTCCATGATAACATTTTGACTTTCTTTAACTTCCTTTCTTATTCGGTGTGCTTTTGCGTTGGTTGTCGATTACAATACAATAGTTCACTCCTAAGCAAGGAACGTCCAGTAACAGCGAATGGTCAACCCTGGCAATCACATGCGCTGTATCTCGTAATATGCAGGCCTTGGTGTTTATACTTTCGTAGAGTGTTCATTGGATCTTAAAATAATGTTGGAGCTGATGGATATAAATATACAAGTGATAAACAGTTGATTCTAAGGCACGAGGTCAAAACAATTCTGTACAGAATTTGTACCTTAAATTATATATCAAGTCAACAGGTTGGAGTGAAAAAAAAAATAATACAACATCAAATTAATCCAAATAAAAAATATAGTTTTTTTTTTCCCTACAATTTGATTTGAAAATTTTTCAATCCGAACCAAATTGAATATTTATAGTTGCTTTGGAGAGATAATCAAAACCGAATTGTTTTAAAAAAATATAATGATATTTTACTTATATCTAAAGAAATTTATTTATTATAATATAACATTAAAAAAGAATTTTTAATTTATATTTATTGAAAAGTAATGTATTTAAATTTTATGATTATAATTTAGCAAATATATATATATATATATATATAGGTTGATTCAAAATTTATAATATATGCTAACTTAAGGAATAAATTAGTTATATTATATATTTAAAATTTTTTAGTTACTTGAATAATGAATTTATCAATCATTTATATGATATCAATATATATTATTATTAAATGAATTTAATACTGCTTATATAAGATTACATGTTAAACAAATATATTTTATTAAAAAACAAAATATGGTTTAATCTATAAACCAAATTAAATCAAACCGAAATTTTATGATTTAAAAAAAAAGAAATCTAAAACCTAACTGTATGGTTTTGTTTGAAGCAATGAAAAACCAAATTGCATTTTTATGATTTGGTTTAGTTTAGTTCAAAGGAAAAACCGAATCAATTCGATCCAGCACCCACCTTATGATTAAGGATCCATTAATGAAGGCATGTTGTTGGTCTACTTAGGATAGCTAATGGGAAACCATCGGCCTTTACAATAGCATCAACTTCTTTCCTATATTCGCCCTAATCCCTATGTATTTTTTTTTAAGTCTATATATCAATTGATAATAAGATTTATGGAAAAGTTATTTGGGATAAAGATACATAAAGCGTCTTTACTTTTAGGTTTGGGCATTTTAGTGTTTAAAGTTTTATTTTTTTAGAAATTTGGTATCTGTATTTTGAAATAAGGTACAACATAGTGTTTCTATTTAAAATACAAGGACTAAATTTCTAAAGTATGAAATTTTAGCCACTAAATTGCTCAATTCCAAAAGTAGAGATACTTTATATATCTTTTTCATATAAATTTCTTCATTCTCATGATATATCATTGCAAAGCTTATTTTAGGGTTTTTCACGTAAAATAGTTTCATGCTATTTTCTCAATTAGTGGGGTTTATTTCCAAATTTAGGAGTATATTTGCAAATGATAATTAGTTTTAGGATCACTATGCATTTCAACTTGTTAACTGATTATTCTATCTTATTATTGCTAGATGAAGAGGGTTGGACTTGAATAGCATATTGAAAAGACTAGCTATGGTACAATAAAACCAACCTAGTTTAAATTATATATCAAGTTAATGGGAAGATCTTCATAATAAAAGAGGTACTTGTACCCTCAAAAGTCAAAGGTGACATTTTGCATTTTTGGTAATACTATATAGTACTAGTCAATGTATCACACTACAAGAAAATTAGGTTTTAGATACAGAAATTTCTGTTTCTAAAAGTAGTAATTCTATCTCAAAAAAAAAAAAAAAAACCTTTAGAGATGGAATTTTTATGGCAAATTTCCATTACAAAAATCATCATCGCTAATTCTATTTAGTAATGGATCATACATCTATCACAAATTTGTAACAAAAAATCCATCTAAAAAATAAATTAATTCCATTTAAAATGTTAGCAAAGTTTGCAATAAAATTGTAAATATCCCATTTTTGCCCTTTGATAACAAATAATGTTTCATTTTTCATTTTTTTCAATTTTTCTTTTATTTTTCAGAAATGAAGGAAAAATAATGAAAAAAATAAAATAAATAGGAATAATACACCAATTTTGGAAAATGAGGGTAGAAATAATAATTAAAGATGTTAAGTAATTTTTATAAATTTTTAGAATTTCAAAATAATATAAAAATAATAATAATTGTAACGCATATATGCAAATTGCTTTTAATAAAAAAATGAGAAAATGGGCTAACCCAACTGGTTCGATCGCTGGCCTTAAGCGTGTGCGAGGGGGGGTGAGGTCGCGAGTTTGAATCCGAGCAAAGGCACTTTGTGCCATTTTGATTTTTTTCCTCCAGCTAACACGTGGCAGCACAAGATTAGACAACGGAATCACACGCGCCAAGCGCGTGCTCGTCTTCAACCTTCGTCCAAGATTGGTGTCAACAGCGGGGAAGCGAAATCTGGCCGTTTTGATTCGATTTTTTGTACAAATCGAACAGATATTTGACTAAAATAAGATAAACATAATCGAATTAACATGAATCTTAACAAAAATCACAGATTTACACGAATCAAAAGGAAATCTAAAACGAGTTTTAACCGCAAATTCGATCCTAACTTATCAGAAGGAAATCCGAGCTTATCAAGCTCAGTTTTTAGAGTCTATAAATCGGACTCGATGAGAGGAAGCGAGGGGAGAAATCAAAAGAGATATAAAGAGAGAAATACACGAGTTTGAAGCCTTTGCTGGAGTTCTTTAAGCCACCGCCGAAGACCACTACCAAAACCACCACCAGGAGCGGTCTTTAGTGCAAAGTAACACCACTACTCGACTCCATGCCCTCGAGAACCTAGGTTTCGACTCCTCAATCACCTTCAATAGCCATCAGAAAGCTACCATCAAAGGAGCTCCGACTGCTGCAATTTGACTCGATCTGACTCGGTTCGAACCGACCCGACCCGCGAACCGTGACCCGTATTTAGGTTAGACGAATTTCATTTATTCATTTATTTATTATGAGAATATGAAAATAAAATAAAATATATATATGAAAATAAAAAAGGGGGAATTATTTTTTAGAATATGTTAATTAGAATTAAGTTTAGAGTTTTCTAAAAAAAATAAATATATATGTCTATTATACTTAATAGATAATTAATAAAAAATAATAATAAATAATTTTTTTAAATTAATAAAAAAATAATAAATATTTTTATCACTTAGAAAACTTCTTTTCATAAAAAAAATATAATTGATTTTTTTTTTAAATTAGAGGTTTTAGTTTCTTTTTTTAAATAAAAATAATAATAAAGCTTAGACTTAGAATTTTTTTGAAAAAAATTTAAAATGATAATAAACGTAAACCCAACATATTTTCATAATTAAATTCAAAACAATCCACTAAAGTTTTTATAAAAAGCCAACTACAATCTGTTTGATCCCGAATAGTGGGTACATAGGCATCATTATGGGGTAACTCTAAAAAGAATAATATAAAATTTTAAAATTAGACTTGACAGGATAACGACTCCATTAGGGAGTCATAGTGGGCTAGTCACCTAAACCTTCTGAAATCATCATTTCTAGATATCTTTAATTAGATCTTATATTGTAAAATATCACCTGCACTAATGTTTGTATTTGCTCATGACCCAGGGATTTAATAAGGTTTAGTTTTTTTTATTTTTATTGAGTTTTCGTACATGCAATTGTGTGAGTAGATGCGGTCAGACCCAAGCCATCTTAGGACCCTAGGAGGGGGGGCTATTGTGTAAGTTCCAGGCGAAGTAAAATAATCACCGTTTAGGACTGATTAGGCTACCCTACCCAATGCTTCGATATGGCCCGAGATCCATTTCTTCGAAAATGTAGGAGGCCATAGAGCTTGGGGACTTTTTAGAACCCACCTACCTTGCATACATTAAGTCATGAGTTGGCAAATGATTAATGACATAATTTCCTTGTTCTTTTTCTTTTTTGGAGTTCAGATACATTTACTTGTAAGATAATTATTGATATTTTCTAAGAGATTTCATTTGTAATTAGAAATTCCTATTGTAATCCTGATAGATGGCTAGTGATGTAATCGACTGTCTCTTTCGTAAGGAAATTCGGGTCTGCAAGCCTTTGGATCCAAAACTGGTACTGGACCATTGGTTCATCTTGTATAACCTTGAGGAACAGGCTTTCATCCAGGGAAAGATAGGGCCCATCCTCTCATTAATGAAGATGGAAATCAATCTGCCTTTAATTCGGGTTGTCTTACACCTTTGGAAAATTGAGCCCGTAGGTTTCTTTATTGGGCCGCATGGGATCACGCCAACTCTAGAGGAATATACTCAACTTCTGCAGGTCCCCTCACTTGTCAACGGGGTGTATGTGCCAGATCTAGAGGCTAGGTCAGCCAGTATTTTCAATAGACTCCTAGGCATTCGTAAGATAGTGATTAACCGAGCGTTGGAAAATAACAACGGATATTGCCTCCGAATGGATGAATTGGAGGCTTGGTTCATAGCTCGGTGTGATGATAAGAACAAGAGGGACATCTTATGTAGAGATCCCAAGAGTTACAAGCAAAGACGGGTTTATGCTTTCATCCTGACAGCATTTGCAACTATCCTTTTTCCCACTAGGATCTTTCACATCCACTATAGGGTCACTGTGTTTTAGTTCTTGGAAGAGAAGTCTTATATCCCAGCTCTACTAGCTGAACAAATACGGAATTTGAATTTTGTGAAGAAGAAGGGCTATGGAATCCTCCGCTCAAACATTAACCTCATCTTAATCTAGTTTGTGAGCCATCTCAAATGCTTCGAGTTAAACATGGTCAAGAAATCATTAACCTAGCAAGTAGACCTTGTAGATTCTTGCATAGAAAGAATGAAGTTGCCCGATGATCTTTCTAGCCATAGTTGGGTGGAAGTACTCAAAGGTTTCAGTGCCAACGACATCCTTTGGACTGTTAGGTGGAGTTGCTACAATAAGGTCATCCTAACATGCAGGAACCTTCAGGCTGTTCCATTGATTGGTATCAATGGGTGCACAAGTTATCATCTGAACTCGGTGATCCATCAATTTGGTACTATCCAAGACATAGTTTACACGCCATTATTCGAAGGAATCACGTTCGACTACCAAGATCTGAGCATATTGGTGGCTGAGAAGATCGTCAAGCTGGCAAAGGTCAAAGCCTTATGGGAAGCCTAGATTGATAGCCCTAATATATACCTTGGAGATCTGGATGGGGAAGTAGGCAAGCACTAAGCTACAAGAGATTTCGTGATCAACCAATTATACCAAACAGGAGAAATGGTATATCGAGTCCCGGATGTCACTTAACCAGCACCGAACAACATAGGTCCAGAAATGAAAACCTATATGGAACAAGTCAAAGCTCAAATGGAAGTCCACTTTGAGGCTATGGACTACAAAAAGGATGTCTGGAAAAGTAGATTCAAGGAGTCTAACCAGAGAAACAAAGCCTTGGAAGCTCAACTAGAGAAGACTCGGGCGAGAGTTAGAGAATTAGAAGCTATCATCGACGGAGAACCGACACGCACGCAGCCGAAGAAAAAGAAGTCTAGGAATTAGAAAGATAGACCAATATTGTTTCTTTCCTTTTTATGTTTTCAAAGTATTAAACTCCAAGTTTGCAATATTAATAAAATTTCAGTGTTATATCATTAATCAAATGCTGGACCCTTTTTTCTCTTGTTCATCTGTATGATACATGTATCATATTTATAAACATACATCGGCTAAGTAAATGCTTACCAGGTATCAAAGATAGCTCCTAAATAACCAAACCCTCCAAGAAGTCCAATCCATACCGCTCCAAAACCTAGATGGCTAGCGGTGGCAATAACAATGACCATCATGACAACATCAGCGCAGATGCCACCTCAGATCCAAGGATCATATCCTTAGAACAAACGGTCCAACAATTGGTTGCGCAAGTTCACCTCTTGATTGAAAGCATTAGCCTCCTTCTTACCACCCAACCTACTCATGAGGAACATTCAAGAGCTTGAAAGGGAAAGGCAGTGGAAAATCAACCACCAGAATATGAGGAAATCAACTCCGGCCTCAACCCTGCATTCAAATATGAATCGAAAGTCAATCTCGATCTAACCTCGAATGATATAAAAAGGGAAATGGATGATAGAAAAAAGGAGATAGAAAAGAAGCTCTTCCAACAGTTGGCTGACAAAATGAAGACCTTGGAAGAACCTGACAGTTTCGAGCAAACCAACATCACTAGTCTACTAGTTTATGGGGAAGAAGCCTATTCAGAAAAGTTCAAGGTCTTAGAATTTGAGAAATATGATGGTGTTGGTTGTCCTAAGATGCATACAAGGCTATATGTGTGGAAAATGAGTAAATACGCACAATATGACCAACTCATGGTCCAAACTTTCTAGGATAGCCTCACGGATCCTACTCTCATCTAGTATCCACACTTAGATCTTAACCAAGTCAACACTTGGGAAAAACTCACTCATGCATTTTACGAGCAGTACAAGTTCAACATTGAGGTTACCCCTTCGGTAATGGACCTAGGAAGCCTTCGGAAAAGACACAACAAATCCTTCAAAGAATACGCCCATCGTTGGAAGGCTTAAGCTATCAAGGTATTAACCCCAATTTCAGAGAAGGAGTTGACACTCATATTTGTCAATACTTTGGAAAAGACTTATTTCACACATCTAGTGGGGCAGACATCATCCAGCTTTGTAGAGGTAGTAGCAGCAGGATGCCGGATAGAGAATGCCATTACATCTAGGAAACTCCAGATTGCCGACCCTCCTAGAGTTGCATCATCTCCAAGACCTATGGGAGGTAGCAAAGCTAAAGAATCTACTATCAGTACGATTAATTCTAGCAGGGTTGACAGAGTTGGGTCTCGTGTAACGTTCCAAGCAATGAACACCCCAATCCAGTAATCGCCGATGAATTAGACTCAAGCTACGAGAGCCGCAAGAAAGTTCACTCCAATACTTATCTTGCTCAGCCAGGTTTTTGCTCGATTATGAGCAAATAATCTAATCAGCTTCGAGATCCCCAATGATTGATACAGGCCAAGGAATTTTGATCCCAACCTCAAATGTGAGTATCACATAGGGCAAGAAGGACATTCCATAGACAGATGTTGGAGGCTTTGGAACAAAATCTAAGACCTAATTGACATAGAGATAGTGCAGTTAGATTTTGTCAATGTACCAACACCCAATGTCAGCATTAATCCCCTACCCAACCACAAGCCTACAGTCGACATGATCACATCTTAAGAGCCGGACTCCAAATCAAAGGAGCCCCCAAAACCAATAAAGACAACAACACAACGAGCAAATTGCCCGTGCAAAGTCTTAAATAAAGCCCCTAAATCACAACAAAAGAAGAGGTGGCTAGCCATAGACCTAACGGTCGACACCCTAGGTGAATCACATGGGAGGATTGAGTACTTAGTAAATTACTCATTTACCCCAACAACTTATGGACCGCTTAATGGGTGGGGACCTAAATTTGAAAAGGAGGATAACCCACCCGGGGAGAAAAATAAGTCCGTGAACATGATTAAATCAAACTCAAAGCTGATAGTTATAAGATGTTACGAGGGACAAGTGATAGAGGTGAAAATCCCAAAGAAGAAATATGTGTTTAATGTCCTAATATCCTCAGAAAAGTATAAAGCAGCACCGTTTGACTATCAGGCCGTTAATTAGGAAAAGTCTTCTATTATATAAGGAATCACCCATTCGAGAAGGGTTTATGATCCTAGAAACAGAACCTCCATTGAAGAGCCTACCACCGAATTAGAGAAAGAAGAAGAAGAGGGGTTCCCTGTGTTTATGAAGATGATCAAATCAAGTGAATACAAGATCATGGAACAACTCAATAAAGTTCTAGCCCAAATATCACTTATGGGCCTTCTCATGACATCTGAACCTCACCGAGAAGTGCTCTTCAAAGTGCTCAAACAAGTCAGGGTACCACAGGCATCGCAATAGAAAGGCTGAGCCATGTCGCAAATTCAACCTTCACTATAGACCAAATATTGTTCTCTCTTAAAGAACTCGAAGAGGATGGAGATCAACACACAAAACCACTTTTCATAGTGGTAAAATGTAACGACATAATAGTCTCCTGAGTCCTCATAGATAATGGATCTTCCCTCAATGTGTGCCCTTTGGCCACCTTCGATCTACTGGGAGTTGATATGAATAATATCAAACCGACTTCAACAGTGGTTAGGGCTTTTGACGGTTCCAAGAGGGAGATAGTGGGGGAAATCAGCTTATTGGTAGAGATTGGTCCACAGATGTTCAGCATCTCATTCTAAGTCCTCGACATACTAAGGTCTTTCAATCTACTACTAAGAAGGCCATGGATATATACTGTAGGAGCCATACCCTCAAGTCTCCACCAAAAAGTCAAGTTCATAGCAAATGGTCAGATAATCACTATATTGGGAGAACAAGACTATGCAATCTACAAAGAAATAGCTATACCCTACATCGAGGAGGAGGGTCCTGAGAATTTGGGACTCCAAATGTTTGATGAAGTAGGCATAGTCATGAGCAAAGAGGGGCATCAGTTCAAAGAGGGTCAACAAGGGACATTTAGACTAAGGTACGTTCCTACCTTTCAAGAAGAAGCTCAAGTAAGAGATATCAGAAGCAGAAAGAAAGGGAAGCTGAATGATACCTAGATGCATTTTCCACCCCTTCAACAAACTTTCTCACGGCCGGCTATCACTTAAGAGCTAGGGATGATCCAAGCCGATGTCAGCAATGAGGGCTCAGCCTCTCACGCATCCAGTCAACATCCAACTCTTAACAACTGGTTTTCTTATCCTCTTAATAGCACTGGGTCAGCTCAAGAATGGGAAACAATTATTAAACAAAATTTCGTTGTGGTTATCATTTCAATGATGTTTAAATTCTTCAAATAAAATACCAATAAATTGCAGTTTATTTCTTTTACTTATATATACTCTTGCCTCACTTTCTCCACGGATTCCCTATTGTTGAACGTCAGAGACATTTCACGCAAATAAGTAATAAAACATTGATATCGTTTCCGACACTGCTAAGTCAGCCGTTGGAAGCGATATCCTTAACCACGAAGCGATACAAGAAAGTTAGCAAAAACATGAACAAGGTAAAATCTCGATTGACTAGCCAATGGAGACAGTTAATCTAAGAAGCAAAGAAGAGCCCAAAAACCTTAAAATTAGGGCTAACTTGAGTAGTAAGCAAAAGCGCGAGATAATCGAGCTATTGATTGAATATGCGGATGTATTCGCCTGGTCGTATGGCGACATGCCAGGACTCGATCAGTCAATAGTATTTCATAAGCTACCCACAAGAGAAGATGTCAAACCTAAAAAACAAAAATTGAGAAGATTTAGGCCTGACATCTTACTAAAAATTAAAGAGGAAGTCAAGAAGTTGCTAGAAGTGGGATTTATCGAGGTATCAGACTACCCAGAATAGGTAGCAAACATATTCCTTGTTTTAAAGAAGAATGGGAAAGTACGAGTATGCGTAGACTTTCGAGACTTGAATCAAGCTACACCTAAAAACAATTTCCCTCTACCTCATATAGATGTCTTGGTAAATAATACCATAGGAAATCATCTCTTCTCATTTATGGATGGTTTCTCAGGATATAATTAGATAAAAATGGCGGAAGAAGATAAGACCAAGACAACCTTTATCATAACATGGGGAACTTTCTGTTACAAAGTTATGCCTTTTGGTTTGAAGAATACTAGGGTGACGTATCAGAGAGACATGGTCATGATACTTTATGACATGATGCATCGAGAAGTCGAAATATACGTCAACAATATGATAGCTAAATCTAAAAGAGAAGAAAGCCATGCGGTCATCCTAAGGAAATTGCTCAAGCGATTGAGAAAGTTTTAGCTGAAGTTAAACCTTGAAAAATGTACTTTTAGGATCATAACGGGCAAGCTGTTAGGGTTTATCATAAGTTAAGAAGGTATTAAAATTGACTCTGAAAAAGTAAAGGTTGTATTGGAAATGCCCTCTCCACGCACTATCAAGGAGGTGAGAGGTCTATTGGGAAGGTTGAATTACATAGCCCATTTCATCTCACAACTCACGGATAAGTGTCGTCTACTATTCTGTCTACTGAAAAAGAACGCCACAGTGGAATGAGACGATGAATGCAAAGAGGCGTTTAAAATGATCAAGGATTACCTTACGAATCCCCTAGTCTTAGTAGTCCTGAAACAAAAAAAAAAAAAAAACCCTATTCTTGTACCTCACGATACTTCCTGAATCCATGGGGTGCGTGTTAGGACAAAAGGACGAAGAAGGGAGGGAACGGTCCATATACTACCTAAGTAAAAAGTTCATGGACGGGGAATAGAGGTATTCTAAAATAGAAAGGACTTTTTGTGCTTTGGTTTGGGTCATGCACCGGTTGAGACAGTATACCCTCTACTATCCTATTGAATTGTTAACAAGACATGATCTTTTAAAATACTTGGTAAAGAAGCCTGTTTTGTTAGGAAGGATCTCCAAATGGAAAATGCTCATATTAGAATTTGATATCACATACCTAAATCAAAATTCAATGAAAGGGCAATTGTTAGCGGATCAGTTGGTAAAACACCCAATTGAGGGAGATCTCTAAGAATCACAGGCCCAATTCCCTGATGAAAACATATTAACGGTGAAGGGTAAGAAAGCAAAAAAATACAAGATAGAGTAAAGCCCTGGATGAAAGATGTTCTTTGATGGAGCCGCCAATGTATTTGGTTGTGGGATTGGGGCAGTGCCGGTATCACCAGAAGGAACACAATTCCCCTCAGCAACGAAACTCGCATTTTCGTATACTAATAATATTGCAGAGTATGAGGCATGCATACACGACCTCAAAATGGCTTGCCGTATGGAAATCAGTGAATTGGATGTATATAGAGATTCCTCACTCATCATACTACAAACACGAGGGGAATACAAAACTAAGGACCCTAAATTAGTGCCATACCATCAACATTTGACAGAGCTGATGGACGGATTCAAAGCAGTCACCTTCACATACATCCCAAGGACTCAAAATCAGTTTGCAGATGCCTTTGCCACACTAGCATCTATGATTCAACTAACAGGAGGAGTCGAAGTCCAACAATTGAAAATAGAAATTGAAAATAGGCCCGCCTATTATCTGATAATCGAAAAAGCACAAGATGACAAGCCCTGGTACTACGACATCAAAACTTTCCTCCAAGAAAGCAAATACCCTGAAATAGCTAGCAAAAATAACCAAATAACACTTAGAAGGTTAGCAAGCCATTTCTTATTAAGTGGGTCTGTGCTTTATAGAAGATCACCTGACACCACATTGCTGAGATGTGTGGACAAAAAAGAGGTATGTGAACTGATGAAAGAAGTGCATGGAGGAGTATGTGGACCTCATATGAACGGACACATGCTAGCCCGAAGAATCATGAAGATGGGCTATTATTGGTTAACGATGGAATAAGACTACATCAAATATGTCAAGCACTGTCACTTGTGTCAAGTCTATGTAAACCGAATAAACACCCCACTTAAAGAACTTCATTCATTATCTGTACCATAGCCGTTCTCCATGTGGGGAATTGATATCATCGGGCCAATTACTCCAAAAGCATCCAATGGTCACAGATTCATACTAGTAGCCATTAATTATTTCACCAAGTGGGTGGAAGCTTCATCATATGCTAGTGTCACCAAAGGGGTAATAGTCCGATTCATGAGGAGAGACATAATAGTCCGATATGAAGTTCCTGAATCAATTATCACCGATAATGGCACCAACCTCAACGATAAATTGATGACAGAGTTCTATCAGCTGTTCAAGATAAACCACAGAAATTCAACTCCTTATCAACCTTAGATGAATGTGGCAGTAGAAGCAGCTAACAAGAACATTAAAAGAATTATTGAGAAAATGACCATCACTTATAAAGATTGGCACGAGATGCTAACATTCACCCTCATGGCTTACAGAACCTTAATTTGAACATCTATTGGAGTTACCCCATATTCTTTGGTATATGGTACTAAGGCAGTATTGCCAATTGAAGTCGAAATACCGTCCTTCAGGATTCTGTCAGAAGCGCAATTAGATGAATCCGAGTGGGTAAAGAAAAGGGTTAATCAGTTGAACTTGATTGACGAAAAGAGACTCGCTGCATTATGCTATAGCCAATGCTACCAACAAAGAATGGCCCGAGCATTCAACAAGAGAATAAGACCTCGATGTTTTAAAGAAGGAGATTTGGTATTAAGAAAAGTTCTCCTAAATGCATAAGATTCAAGGGGCAAGTTTACCCCAAATTATGAGGGTCCATATGTTGTAAAAAGGGTGTTATCAGGTGGGGCCTTAATATTAGCCCAAATAGATGGTCAAAAATTGAGAGACCCCATTAATACGGATGCTATTAAGATGTACTATCCTTAGGCAAGAAAATTGAAATTTTGCTAAGTTTTATGAATGCCAACAATCAGTACAAATTTCGTGAGTATGGTTTTCATTCCTTCTACAAGAAAAGTTAATGTATCTGAACGATCGATTATCTTGACTAATTGTCATTAAAAAAACTCTCATATCATTTTTATACACACACTACCCATTGCCTCATAATGAATAATGAACAATGAAATAATGATAAAGCTTAATGGGATTTTTATGATTCCACCTATTCAAAGCATTAGACCTAGTGTGTTAATAGGATAACACCACAATCATAAGAGTCGTGCTCATAAAAAGAAAATACATCAAGGCTCTCAGCCCTGTTTAAAACAAGAGTAAGTAGAGAAGGAGAAAACCATCACAAAGGTTCGATTATTTGGTTATTATCTACGATAAACCGGTAAGCGTGTAGAGTAAATAATCATTCATCATGAATCACATATTCTATAAACTAGGTAGTTTAAAAGGCACCTCTCATTATCATCTAACCAGTTCACCAGAAGCGTTTTTAGAAATGCTAGGTTGATAAGATATATCCAAACATCGTTATCGGTTAGTCAGCCTATAATGAGGCACTTTCCTAGATATATTCTCTTAGGGTTGGCCTATAATGGGGCACTTTCCTAAACTTTCTTCCTTAGGGTTGTAAGTCCAAAGAAACGCTTCCCACTATCGATTAGTTAGCCTACAATAGGGCACTTTCCTAAATATTCTCTCTTAGGGTTGCAAGTCCAAAGAAGACACTTCCCACTATCAATTAGTTAGCCCACAATGGGGCACTTTCCTAAATATCCTCCTATTACAATTGCTAGTCTAGTGAGACGCTTTTTATCATCGATCAATAAGCTTGTAAGAGCACTTTTCTAGATAATAGTTTCTTTAAGGTTGTTAGTCTTGTAAAATGCTTCCTATTATCAGTTAGCCAGCTCATAAGGACACATTCCTAAACAATCTCTATTTAAGGTTGTCAATCTAATGAGATGCTTCCTATCATCGATTAGTCAGCTCATAAGAGCACTTTTCTATATGATCTCTCCCTCCAAGTTGCTAATCTAGTGAGATTTTTCTTGTTTAAGACCACTCCCCAAGTAGTATTAATCATCATAAAGTGATCATTTTTTTACAACACGGGATCATTAGCTCATGGAGTGTTTTCCCTATTCAAACATATAATTAAAAAACTTCCTAGTAGAACCAGGTCCAGATAGCCAGCCAATTATGGCGTTATCCACTCAGTTTATTAGCTAAAATTGGCATCTTTGTTGTCTTTGTAGTTAAGTTTTTCAAACTTTACTATAAAGAGGAGCAATTGTAAACACCTCATTTTTGCCCTTTAATCACAAATAATATTTCATTTTTCATTTTTTTATTTTTTTATTTTTCTTCTATTTTTCATAAATGAAGGAAAAATAATGAAAAAAATAAAATAAATAGGAATAATACACCAATTTTGGAAAATGAGGGTAGAAATAATACTAAAAGATGTTAAGTAATTTTTATAATTTTTTAGAATTTCAAAATAATATAAAAATAATAAAAATTGTAACGCATATAAGCAAATTATGTTTAATAAAAAAAAAAAAGAAAGTGGGCTAGCTCAGTTGGTTCGGTCGCTAGCCTTAGGAGCGTGCAAGGGGGGTGAGGTCGCGAGTTTGAATTTAGGTAAAGGCACTTTGTGCTGTTTTGATTTTTTTTTTCCTCCAGCTAACACGTGGTAGCACAAGATTGGACAACGGAATCGCACGCGCCAAGCACGTGCTTGTCTTCAACCTTCGTCCAAGATCGGTGTCAACAGCGATGAAGCAAAATTCGGCCATTTTGATTCGATTTTTTGCATAAATCCAGCAGATCTTTGACTAAAATAAGATAAACATAATCGAATTAACATGAATCTTAACAAAAATCAAAGATTTACACGAATAAAAAGGAAATCTAAAATGGGTTTCAACCTCAAATCTGATCCTAGCTTATCAGAAGAAAATCCGAGCTTATCAAGCTCAGTTTTTAGAGTCTATAAATAGGACTCGATGAGAGGAAGCGAGGGGAGAAATCAAAAGAGATATAAAGAGAGAAATACATGAGTTTGAAACCTTTGCCGGAGTTCTTCAAGCCGTCGTCGACGACCACTACCAAAACCACCACCAAGAGCGGTCTTTAGTGCAAAGTAATACCACCACTCGACTCCATGCCCTCGAGAACCTAGGTTTCGACTCCTTAACAGCCACCAGAAAGCCACCGTCAAAGGAGGTCCAGTCGCCACAATCTGACTCAGTTCAAACCGACCCGACTCGCAAACCTCGACCTGTATCCAGGTTAGCTGAATTTTATTTATTTATTTATTATTATAATATGAAAAAAATAAAAATATATATATGAAGATAAAAAAAGGGGGAATTATTTTTTAGAATATGTTAATTAGAATTATGTTTAGAGTTTTTTAAATATATATATATATATATATATATGTCTATTATAATTAATAGATAATTAATAAAAATTAATAAAAAATAAAAAAATTAAATTAATAAAAAAAATAATAAATATTTTTATCACTTAGAAAACTTATTTTCATAAAAAAAATATAATTGATTTTTTTAAATTAGAGGTTTTAGTTTCTTTTTTAAAATAAAATTATAATAAAGCTTAGACTTAGAATTTTTTTGAAAAAAAAATTAAAATGATAATAAACGTAAACCTAACATGTTTTCATAATTAAAATCAAAACAATCCACTAAAGTTTTTATAAAAAGCGAACAACGGCCTGTTTGATCTCGAATAGCGAGTACGTAGGCACCTTTATAGGGCAACTCTAAAAAGAATAAAAATATATTTTTTAAATTATTATTAGTATAATCCTTATATCAATTTTTTTTCTAATATTTTTTTATACTAAAAAGGATATCATAACATAATTCAGATTTCAGAAGGATAAGGTAGTAACTTAGGGTTTTAATAAGATAGCCCTCGAGTCGAGAACCTCTAATTTTTTCTTTCTTCTTCTTTTTCTTTTGTAAGAATAAAAAGAGGAGATTCTGTCAACTAGTTGTTTATATTAGAATTAACCCGCTCAATTAATTCTAATTCCATATTTTTTTTCCCAACTCTAGTTGGGTGGCGACTCCAAATAAATAAAAACTTCCTAGTTCAAGTCGAGAATTTATATTGGATGAGTATATGATCTAATATGAATCGGATTAGGGAGATAATATAAAATTTTAAAATTAGACTCGACAAAAATAGATTTAGAAACACAAAATTTTGTCACAAATCAAAGAAATTTCTATCTTTAAATTCCAATAAATTACAATTGAATTATTTTAATTAAAAATTTAGCAACCAAACTTAACCGCCTTACATCATAGTAATTATATTATATATTAAATGCCTTACTAATTATCTATTGTTAATAAATCTTGTAATAGTGACTTTCTAATGGATCCCTCATTAAAGCAATGCTCTTTCTTGAATACACTTAACTTTATAGTTTTATATAACTCGTAGCTGCAACACTAACCTATGTTTTTATGATTTAAGTTACATTTTCTCATATATAACTAATAACGTATAACAAAATATCTGACTTATGGTAAATTATATATAGTAAAGACATAACCTTTATTTTATTATTTAAAAATATTATTTATATTATATATTACTATATAAATTTATATATAATAAATCATAATATATATGTTTATTTATTTAATACTTTATAAATATATTATATGACATAAATATATTAAATAAAATATAATATTTGCTTATAAGATTGAAAATTATAATACATTATATGCAATATATTATGTTATTTATTTATGTATATATATTAATCACTTTTAGAGGCATATCCATCTCTAAAAGTCAAGATTATTGAGAAAATAAATTTAGAGACAATTTTGCAATGGTTTTTTAAAATATATGTATGGCATCAAAATTTTAACATTTACCACTATAATATTAGAGATAGAAGTTTTGCGTCTTAGAAAGATAAGTTTAAATTTTTTACATTTAGAAATAGTTTTGTAATAGAATCCAAAAATAAATTTTGTGCTAATTTTTTTTTCCCACAGTAGAATCAAAGACGGAATTGTGATAGAATTAAATCCCTCGCAAATTTGCTAGTAATCTATTTTTTATTTTGTTGCAAAAACAAATAAAATTGTAAAAAAATATCTTTTTATGTCGTCACAAATTTGTTGCAAATTAATATTTTTAGAGAGAGATATTTTCTAACTTAAAATTTTTATATTTAAAGCCTTATTTTCTTATAGTGTCATAAAGACATAAAAGATTTTGACATCTATTTAGAACATTGCTATCTCTTACAAGTAACCAAATTTAGATGATGCATGTTAGTTTGTTTTTTCGTAGAATTTTGTAAAAGTTTTCAAAGGATTACATGCTTTGTGTTAAGTCTTTCATTGTTTAACACTTTACTTATGGTGTTAGAGAAATGCACAATTTTAAACAAAAATGAAAAGAAGGAGAAACACACACACACACATAGAGTAACGGTAGCCATGTTGTTGGAGAGTATTTTTTATTTTATTGATATATGTATTTCACTCACAATGATTATGTTATTAGTCTATAAAAGTCGTGATGAATGCCTTTCTTAATAAGTATAATTGATTCTAGCCACTAATTTTCTTTTTTAAATAACCCTATCCTTTATCCTATCGAAATTGAAAATTTAAGATAAAACCTTCAATGCACTTTAGTAGCTTTCAAAACTAAACTTGATGAGCAAAAAGTATTAAAATCTCAAATTGTAGTAATGAAAATGATTTTTTCTATGAGGAAAGGAATGGAAAGTGGAAAGACTACCCTTCACTAGGTTTCCAAAAATCTTATTTTGATAAGCTAAGGTATAGTTAAAAAAAAAAATAACTTTGAGTTGTCTAGGGGTAAACTTAATACTCCTAATCTTACATTGCAAGTGAAATATTTTCTAAAATAATTAATTTTGCTATACATATTTCTAGCTAATTGTTACGCATAAAGAAAAATAGTTTATGTAGTTATAATAGTTGAGTAGTTACAATAGTCTTTTATCAGTTTTAGTTACAAATGCTACTCATAATAACTACCTTT
Organism: Laguncularia racemosa; assembly: GCA_037954665.1. Lineage (NCBI taxonomy): Eukaryota > Viridiplantae > Streptophyta > Magnoliopsida > Myrtales > Combretaceae > Laguncularia > Laguncularia racemosa. Next base: position 5,387,065 of record JBBMOL010000016.1, read on the forward strand.
AGGAGGAAAATAATAATAATATTGTAATAAATTTAGTATAAAAGGAAATAAAGAAATCCAAAGGGTATGATTTTGATAACCCAAAAATTGGTGTGCTTCTTTTCATTTTGAGAGTGGTTTATGAGAGTGGCAATCTCTAACTTTTCCATTACTGTCCATCATCTTCATCATAGCAATCATTTAACCACTCTTATACACTCTGTTACCATAATCAACATTCATTGTTTTATTTTGTAAGATCCAATATTAGTAACAATATGGTGCTTTAGTTGTAACAAACATAACTTTTCCACATTCGACCATGGATGAAATTAAGAGCATATTTCTCACATACAACAAATTCATTAGAGTTTTATGCATTCATTGGCTACAATCAATGCTCAATTACAATCCTTATCAATTAAAGTGTATAACATGGAGTTATCACATATTCAAAATTAGAATCCACATGTCTTAGTTGACAATTTAGACATTGTTAAAGATTCATCATTTTTCATGGACTCTATTTATTTGATTACTACGTCCCCTTGCACTCCTCCACCCATTCTCAAATTTACAACACAAGAGATGAATGCAAGAAGAGAAAAAGGAATTTGCTTTAATTATGATGAGCAATAACACATGAATCATAAATGCAAAAGCCCATTTATAGCATTATTTTGTGATAAAGGATGATGATACAACTCAAGAACTTGTTCCATTGGAATATAACAAAGAAGTAAAAGTTGATGATGATATTCTCCCTCAATATGAACAAGATGATACATCAGTCATTGAAGAACTTAGACAAGAAGAAATGAACACTATGACATTAAAGGTGAAGACTTGTGCACAAGATTTTAAACTTCATTATCATTTTCGAAATCAACAGGAAAATGATAATCCATATGAACCTATTGCTAATATCAATCATATAGATTTTGGAAAAAAAAAGGAAAATAATATTTTTAATGATTTGTCGACTACTTGGAAGTACAATAATAAACTGCAAGATTTTAAGGGTTTTTTTTTTTTTAATTACATCCTTCTCATGCAGATATGGCACTTGCAAGAAAGATCACAAAGATGCATTAAAGTTCTAATGCATTACTTAATCATGTTTTTGTTTTGATTTTTTTTTTCTTTCTTTCAAACTTGAGGACAAGGTTGATTTGAAGTATGAGGGAAATTGTGACACATAGAGAAAGATAGTTTATGTAGTTACAATAGTTAAATTGTCAATTTTTGTTAAAAATGCTTTCATAATAATTATTGGTAGGAGGGAAATAAAAGAATATTATAACAAATTTAGTATAAATAGACATAGAGAAATTCAAGGGTATGCATTTTAATAACCCAAAAATCGGTGTATGCCTCTTTCTATTTTGAGAGTGCTTTAAGAGACTGACGATCTCGAACTTTGCCATTACTTTTCGTCATCTTCATCATACAATCATTTAATCACTCTCATACACTTTGTTATCATATTCAACATTCATTGTTTCATTTTGCAAGATCTAATATTACTAACACTGATGAATATTTTGTTTACATTAAGAGTAAATTTAAACACAATCCTCTTATTGTAAGCAAATTAGTTTTTTAAAATCATTTAACTAACGTGCTTTCTTTTCAATCTTGATTCTCATAGTACCCACGCTACCTTTGCTAAGGAAAGAAATGGACTTTACAAGCTTAAATCTTGTACTTTGATGATAGAAGACAATCTTATGACTTATAAAAACCAATTTTTTCATGATATACCTTGGTCTAACTATACTATTTGTTGATGAGATTTCTATTTGACATGATAGAGATCATCATAGTTTAAATGTCAATGCTGGTTATTCCTTTTTTCATGCTTATCTAAGGCATCATTCCTTATCCAAATTTACATATATTTCTGGTTGTACAAATTTTCTTGATAAGCATGATGACTTTTTCTTTGTGATGCACGTCATATATGACTTAATAGAACTTAATGGGTTAGGATAAAATAAACAACTTGATCAAGATTGAAACGAACAAATAATAACACAAGTGATAGTAACCAAAAATAAAAGAAAAAGAGTTAGAAAGATCAAACATTGATATATATGAATTGTCTTCTACTTGTCATGATCATAAATTGTCTCCTAAAGAGAAATTAACAAGCACTTTATTAATTATGTTCATCAATAAGTGAATACACAAGTGTTTAAGCTCATAACTAATCTCAAGTCAAGACATCACAAGATATAACACACGAACACACTTTAACTTTAGACTCTCTCTCTCTCTAGAATCAAGTAAAATTACAAATATGAGAGTGATCAAAGTTGGAATTAGTGTATACAAGTTATTCTCTCTTTGTTCCTATTAAAATATTAGCTTGAGTGATATATTTATAGGATTCAAAAAGAAAATGCTTGAAGTACTGCTCGATTATTAGTTTTTAGCTAGTTAGTTCAAAGCATATTGACTATGTTTTAAGCAAGTTATCATTTTTGCAATTCTTTGCTTTAGACAAGACTTTTTCTTGCTCATAGCTTAATTAAGTAAAGTATTTGTTTTTTCAAACATTAAATTATGTGAGTTTGATCATTCATCAAAATCATAGTTGAACTCTCAAGTTAAAGTTAGATAGACTTCATTTTCCTCATTTCTTTTATTTATTGCATTAACAATCATTTCTCTCTTACATCAAAGTTTGTTCAATTTAATAATGGCTCAAAAATTGTAAAGAAAGAATGCCAAAATTCTTCTCTCTTCAAGGAATATTGCATTGACTTACCATGATACGTAATTCTAACAAAATGGGATAGTTGAGTATAAACATTGTTATTTACGAGAAACAACTCATACGTTACAATTTCATACTATACACCTTAGAAATTTAAGAGAGATTGTGTTTTACCTACCTATCTTAAAGAAAATGTCCATGTCCATATTATCTTGGAAAAATCCATATGACTTGCTACAGCTTGTGATTAGCCTCTTTGTGATAAATTTAAGGCTAACAATACCTTCTTTTAAGTCAAGCTTAGTTTCTTTGTCATTCTTTTTATGGACTAAAACAAAATTCTAGATAGTGGAATATGAAATTGACTAAGATTTTCCTTAGATTAGGTTATGTGCAATCTAAACATGATAGTCACTTTTTTGTTAAATCTAATGGTGATTTTTTTTTTTTTTTTGTAGTTGCATTAGGTCTATGTGGATGTTATTTTGCAAACCCATTATTCTCTTTTGAAAACTCAATTCACAAATTTATTGTGATACTCCATATGAGTAAAATAAAAGATGAATTATAGGAGAGTATTAGTAGTGATATACAAAAAAGTAATCAAATATTAACTCAGTATTAGTTAGGAACTTTTAGGTCTAGTGGTTGAAAATGTCTACAAGTCACTTATTGGCTTGATCATTGAGTATTTTCAGGTTGAGGGTTACTAATAGGTGGGTGATTTGGGGATGAACCAAGGTGAGCCTTTTTTTTTTTCACTCGATTTAGAGAAGAGGTAAAGAAGGCGAGGGGGATCTCCAAATTGTGACTCTTGTCATACTTTTAGAATGATCCATTAGTAGAGGGCAGTAGAAATGAACCAAATCCACAATAGATAAAAAAAAGAGAGAGAGAGAGAAAAGCTCAGCTTAATTTTAAGATCTTATTATATAAATGTTACATATTTAAAAAAGAAAAAAGATTCTGGTATCTCATATAAGTAAAGTTTTACAAAAATTATGAGAGTGTTAATAATAATTTATTAAATCAAGGTAGTAAATACTGATTTCACATTAATTTAAAAATTTTTAATCAATTATTGATAATATTTGGAATGGGTGTTATAGATGCTTCCCTCTCCAAATTTTGCTATTAAAAACTTAGATCTTGATCGAACTTTTATGGAGTATTGGACCTTAAAGACGGCCCAGTTAATTAATTTGCCAACCCAACTCAACCGGGCAATCAGCACATCGAGTTGAGCTGGTGAGATATGCGATGGGTCATGCTCATTTTAGCTTTCTCGACCAATACAATTTAGGCAATACATGCCATGTCCCCTTTTATCGGCTTTATGGAATGTTCACACTTCCGCCATGGCCACTTTAACCAATAAAATAACTAAAATAATTTTTTTTTTAAAAAAAAAAATGCTTTTAATGGAGCATCAAAGAATCTCTCAAAAACACACACTACCCTTTTCCTATTATCTTCTTCTCGCGCTTTATTTAGTCGGAAAAATATTACTAGATGTTCTACAATTATTGATTAAAATACAAGAAAAAAAATTCATCTTTTCATATATTTATTATTATTATTATTTTCATAAAACGTATAAATCAGTTTTTAAACTCTATGCAAGTCACCGGAGAGGAGCCTTCACCGCATTGTATTCAATCTCTCTCTTCATTAAAACTTTTATAATAAACAAATAACCAAGTTGGCAACTTGCGGCCTAGCCTACGTTGCCTATCAAGCCTACCAATGGAAAGGAAGCAGTCCCTTTCCCGAGACTTTCGTGTGGGTTAGTGCTCTTCACGTGGCTATGAATAATCATATGTTACCTTTAAAATGTGACCATCAATGAAAGTTGTATGGACTATAGTTTGTTTTAGTGTTGATCAATCACATCATCTTATAACTGAATAAAATGGATATGTTAGATTCCATCTGCAATTTGACATAGATATAGGGCTATTGTTATTCCAAAATCATCTTTAACATCATTTCCTGGACCCAAAGGGGGAAAAAAAAAAGAATGATGATAATAATAAAAAAGAAAAGAAAAAGATTGTTGTTGAGATATACCGATATGATATAAAAGAGTTATATTATATTGTATTCCTATATCCTATATCTATTGATTTATTTATAAAATTGTTTCTCAAATACAATTATATTATGAAATCTGGTTGTCTGCACAATTTACGGTTGCAAAGACCAAGTCAGCAAGCTGCATGCAACCTGAAGCTCCTTCTTTATCAAAATAATACTGTATTGAATAAACATAAAGGTTTCCTAGAAGATAAAAGAAAATTATTATATCTACCTACTTTTCTTAGAAAAATTAAAATTAAGAAAGCCTACACAAGATAATCTCTTTCTCCCACTTTCCATTATTATTATTTTGGCTGGCACAAAATAAACCGTTGACTCTCCTTCAATTATTACGACTTTATGGATAGGTGTAAGCTATTTCCTCCCTTTGCCTTCCGAGCATTAAAAATAATGTTTTCATGTTTTTTAGTATCACATTTAACTATTCCATTATTATTATGTTTAAAAATATTAATTTATTATTTATTAATTTTTTGATATTATTTATAATATTTAAACGAAATAGTTAATTATAAATATAAATAAAGTTTATATAGTTAATTGTAAGAAAAGATAAAATTTAAATAGTTAATTATAAAATAGATAAAGCTTAAATAGCAAATTGATAAAATTGAAATATTAAATATGGTATTTATTAAATGTTTAAATGTTTTTATTTTTTTTCTAGAGGTAGGTACAATCTACACTAATTTCTCCTCTTAGACTAAATGGGGCACATTATAGTCCCCCCAAAAAAAGAGTACTAAATGAGACCCATTGCTCAAACTTAAAATGTTAAGAACGTTTAATAGTTTAATTTATTTAAAAAATAATGAATTGAAAAGATTCCACATAACTGAAAAGCCTTTAGAGATATTACAATAATTATGAACTGATTAGACAAGTGTATGCTTATTAATACGTTGAAATTAATATCTTGTCATTTATATGAGAAAAAGGTCAACTAAATATTTTGAAGTATTTGTGCTTCATATCTTTAATATGATAACTAATGTGAAAAAATACTTTCTAAAATATTTTGTCGAAATATATTTAGTCCGATTAAATATTTACTTAATCGAAAAAGAAAATTTTCATGTGTCAAAAATGAGAAAATGTTGGGGTGAGAGAATAAATAAAAATCTCTATAAATGGGCAAGAGTGCATCAAAAAGTTAAAAAGATATGACACCGAGCAGTTGGCCTAACGAGAAAAGGGGAAAAAAAACATAATATAATAATAATTTTTTTTAAATTGTATTTTCACATTTCCCTTTTTTTGGTAAAAAATTTCACGTTTTCTTTGAAGATAGAATATGAGTGCTAGCTGGTTTAAGGCCGTGTCATGTTCCAAATGCCAAGTTTTGTGTTTAAAATGAATATCATTGAAGAATACTATTATAATGCATAGAAGATATAAAGGCGTGGAAATTTTTTAAAGAAAAAAAAAAGTATTTAAATAAAATTTTCATCATTGTAAAAGAAAAGTTTTAATAATACGTGAATTATTTTAAATATATATATATACTCTCTTTCATTTTCACTTTAAACTTTTACGTTTTTAATTTCTCTCTAGTAATTTAGCTATCTTAAATAGATCAGCATACGAAATGACATTTTTTAATAATGTACTGATAGAAAAGAACTAAACAAAAATTCTTGGATTTAATTTGAAACTAAACTATAGACTGTCTTAATCTGCTAATAATAAAAATTATGTGTAAAACTTGCAAGCAAAAGCGATTGATTTGACCGTAAGTATCCAAAAATATTTGATTAAAACCGAATAATATGGGTCCTTTTAATAAGGATTCGCAAAGCTACACAGTTTTATTTGATTACTGTTGGTATATTTGTAAAAAATGGCAAATAACCTTACCTTAGTCCTTATCCCGATTCCCATCAAGCGTCTTGAAAGCATAAATTAACAAGACTGTACAAGCGAGTTTTGGTAATTTACATTTTTTCAGTTCTTCATTAATGCTTTTATGGGGGGCAAATAAATGTTAATTTATTATCCATACATAGAGGAAAAAAACCAATCCATTATATTTTTATTTATCATCTAGTGATTGTGACGCAGTGAGTTAGCGTAGAAAGCTTAGAGAATCACTCAACGAATGAATCTCTCAAACAAACAATGGTTGCGCACAACCACTAAAGGCGAGAAGTCTCTCACGAAATGTATTTCAAGAATAAAATAAGGCGTAACCCTAACATCACTACAAAAAGGTTTATATACTCTCCTAAAATTATAAAAAGGAAAAGACGAATCTGCGCGTACACGATCTAAGGCACGGCCGTGCTTCGACCCGTGTTGGACTCTGTGACTATTTGTTATTCGATGCCCCTGGTTGAGACACGACCATGCTTCAGGCCGTGTTATACTCTGTGGGGATTAGCTGTTCAATACCCCTGCTCGAGACACGGCCGTGCTTCAGGCCGTGTTAGACACAGTGAGATCTTGCGGTTTGATACCCTTGCTCAAGACACGGCCGTGTTTCCGGCCGTGCGCAGAACCCGTGCTCCCAACCGTATGATCGCTTCTTGTATCCCCTCCATCATTCTCTCCCACCAGAGAAGAACTCGACCCCGAGTTCTCTGTAGGATATAATGCCACATCGTCAGGGAAAAAGGGAAAGATATCAGCGACATTGAATGTCTTTGAAATGCCCATGGTGTTTGGTAAACCGACCACATAAGCATTATCATTGATTGCCGGCACGATCTTATACGGACCATACTTTTTAGGTTGAAGCTTGCTGTATTTGCCAACAGGAAACCGTTCCTTGCGTAATAATACCATAACCTGATCACCCACTGAAAATACTTGTCGCCGGCGATGCTTGTCAGCTGCAGCTTTGTACTTAGCATTAGATTGTTCAATTTTCGCCCGCACCTCAGATGTAACCTGCTACCAACTATCCGCTAGGTTCTTAACTGCTGTGTGAGACGTCGTATCCCTTGGAAGCTTGATCAAATCCACAGCATGGTTAGGAGTATTGGTATAGACAATAGAGAATGGAGACTTGCCTGTTGTCCTATGAACGGCACTGTTATAAGCAAACTCTGCCTGAGCTAATGCCACATCCCATTGCTTGGGCTTCTCACCGCAAATACTTCTAATTAGATTGCCCAAAGTGCCATTTGTAGCTTTTGTCTGGCCATCCGTCTGTGGATGAGCCGTGCTACTATAGTTCAGTGAGGAATCAAACAACATCCACAAGGTTCGCCAAAAATGACTCAGGAATTTGCTATCCCGATCCGAAGTAATAGACTTAGGCACCCCATGGAGGCGTACCACTTCTTTGAAGAACAACTTGGCAATGACCTGAGCATCAGCAACCTTCCGACATGGGATAAAATGTGCCATCTTAGAAAACCTGTCAACCACAACAAAAACGGAATCAACACCCCGTTAGGTACGGGGCAATCCCAGGACAAAGTCTATAGACAAATCCTCCCATATGTTCTCAGGAACGGGGAGTGGGGTGTAGAGGCCCGTGTTTTGGGCCTGACCCTTAGAGGTCTGGCATATATAACACCGTTGCACAATCCTCCCAATGTCACGCCTCAAGTGTAGCTAGTAGTATCTAGTGCTGACTGCTGCAATGGTCTTGTCTCTACCCAGATGACCTGCCAATCCACCACCATGCAAATCACGGATCAGCTTCTCCCGCAGAGAAGACTCTGGAATACAAAGCTGATTTCCTTTCATGAGGAACCCATCATAAATATGGAAATCACTGCTAGGTTGTTTGTCCCGACACAATGCCCACGCACCCTTAAAATCGTTATCACTTACGTATAGATCTTTCATATGCTCAAATCCCACCACTTCAGTGTGAAGTGTCACCAACAAACTGGCTCGCCTACTCAAAGCATCTGCGACTTTGTTGTAGACTCCCGATTTATGATTAAGTTTAAACGAGAACTTCTGTAAGAATTGAATCCACCGTGCATGCATGTCCTTACTAATCCTGGTCTGATTATTCAAGTGCTTAAGAGCATCACATTCGGAGTATAGCATGAATTCCTTGCCCACTAGGTAATGTTCCCAGGTCCTCAAAGCACGCACCACTGAATAAAATTCTTTGTCATAAGTGGACCAATTCCGCCTAGACTCGCATAACTTCTCACTGAAAAAGGTAATAGGCTTCCTTTCCTGAGATAGCACCGCTCCTATTCCCACCCCACTTGCATCACAATCGACTTCAAACAATTTATCAAAGTCAGGTAATGCAAGGACTGGAGCATTGCACAACTTTTCTTTTAATAGCCCGAAACTACTTTCAGCTTCATCACTCCACTGGAACTTCCCTTTCTTCAGGCACTCGGTCTTAGGTGCAGCAAGGGTGCTGAAGTGACGAATAAACCTTCTATAGAAGCTCGCTAATCCCAGAAAACTCCTCAAAGCACTTACGGTGTTGGGAATGGGCCATTCCCTAATAGCTTTTACTTTCTCATCATCCACGGTAATTCCATCACCACTAACGACAAAACCCAAAAACAACAATCTCCTAGAGAGGAATACACACTTCTTGAGATTCACCAAGAGCTTGTTCTCCCTCAGAACATTTAACACTTCCCTCATATGATCAATGTGTTCCTTCTCAGTTTTGCTATAGATCAGGATATCGTCAAAGTAAACTACGACAAACTGAGCAGAAAAGGGTCTAAGTACCTGATTCATAATACGCATGAAGGTGCTTGGGGCGTTACTGAGGCCAAAAGGCATGACCATCCATTCATATAGGCATGACCATCCATTCATATAGGCCTTCCTTAGTTTTAAAGGCCGTCTTCCACTCATCTCCTGATCGGATCCGAATCTGATGGTAACCACTTCTCAGATCGATCTTGGAAAAGAATTTGGCCTCACTCAAGCAATCTAGCATGTCTTCCAACCTTGGTATCGGGAATTTATAGCCAATGGTAATTTTGTTGATTGCTCTGCTGTCGACACACATGCGCCAACTACCATCTTTCTTTGGGGTTAGCAAAGCGGGCACTGCGTAAGGGCTCATGCTCTCCTTGATGAGTCCCTTCTGGAGTAGTTCTTGCACCTTTCCCTGCAATATTTCCGTCTCCTTTGGGCTCATCCTATAATGTGGAAGATTAGGTAGGCTAGCTCCTGGAATCAAATCAATATGATGTTGGATATCCCTCATGGGAGGTAATCCATCGGGTAGCTCCTCAGATGTTATTTCCCTAAACTCCTCCAGTAGCGCCTTCACACTGTCTGGCAACTCTTGGTCACTACTCTGATCTTCCTCCACGAACATCACCTGTCGGACAACTAATGCATGGATTGTATGCGTCTCCTTAATTGCTTCCCCCATCTCCCTCTCAGATTGGGTGATAGTGAGGAAAGAACGCCCCTCAGTTTTAGAAGTTTTAAGGCGGTGAGATGTTTTGAGAGGTAGGAGAGTGAACTTTAAACATTCTCCCTTCCTTCGTGTTTGGCATCAACATCAAATTGCCAAGGTCTCCCAAACAGAAGGTGGCATGCGCCCATGTCCACGACATCACAATAGACCTCATCTCTATACTTCCTTATAGAGAAAGGTACTCTGCATCGCTCGGTGACTTCTATTTTCTCAGCCGCTTTAATCCATCCAATGGTATATGGATTCGGGTGTTTTTCAATCGTCAAATTCAATACTCTCACCGTTTCCCTACCAATGATATTCTCGCAACTCCCGCTATCCACTATCAAGTCAAACACCCTACCATCAACAGTACATCTAGTACGGAACAACTGATGTCTTTGGGACTTCTCATCACACTTCGGTGCCAACATCAACTTCCTAATGACATACGTTTCCTCATCATCTCCATAACCATCATCACTATAAAGCTCATCCCCTCCATCCGGTTCACAGCACACCTCATCATCCTCCTCTCTATTAATAACATTAATTGGTCTCCTACTGGGGCACTCATTGGAACGATGACCCGGTTGGTTGCACCTATAGCACTTTCCCATAACTGGTTTAGCATAGGGATTGTTTTGCTTAGGTGCTTCCTTATTTTCCATTGGTCTCCTACTTGTTCCCCTTTCTTCTCTCTTCTCATTGCTTCCGCCTGGAGCTTCCAGGACAGCTTTCTCTCTATCCGTACCTACAGTACTGAATCCTTTGTTCTTAAACCTTCGATTACCTCCGTCAAACCTACTGGTCTTTTCTTGTAGCATCATCTCTGCTCGAAGGGCCATGTTTTTCGCCTCATTGACGTTGCGTAAAACATGAACCCCTATCTTCTCCCTAATTTGCAGGTACCTAGCCACCTGCTGTCCTTCGCTTTCCCTAAGGTCGTTTCTCTCAGCCAACCTCATGAACTCCGCCGTATATTCATACACTGTTCTCGGGCCTTGTCTACACTTCTGGTATTATTGGAACAATATTTGTTCGTAGTCAGGAGGCAGGAAATCCCTTTGGATCAATTGTTTCATTCTATACCACGTTTGCACCGGTTGCTTTCCTTCTCTCTATCGCCTATTCTGCAATCTCTCCCACCAGGCCGAAGCCCCTCCTTTCAATCTACATGCCACTAACCTCACCCTACGATTCTCCGGCACTTCCATATAATCAAAGAAACGATCCACTTCTGCCAGCCAATCTATTAAATCCTCGATGTTCAAATTATCGTTAAAAGAAGGTATATCTACCTTTAATTTGAATTCGCTGGTGTCTCCCTGATCGTAGCCCTGGCGATTCCGGCCATAACCACCTCCACTGTATCCTCTCCGCTGTGGTTGCGGGTTTCCGGCCAACCAATCATCTTCCTCCTCAGAATCCACATCATACTCTTGGACTCTTCGATTCGCAGCGATAGGTCTGTTGATCGGAACGCCAAGAGCAGGGTTTGCCCCGGGTCGTACTCCCCTAACGTCTCTATCCCTGTTTGTATTGGTTCCCATTGCGTCAAAACGCTCCACCAGATCATCAAAACGCTGTTCGAAGCGTCGGAGTCTCTAATCCATGGTATCCAACACTACCCTTTGAGCCTGCACTTCGGTTCGCAGAGTTTCTACATCCCTAGCAACGTCCGGAACGTGACCGCCTCCTAAACTTCCGTCACCTGACATCTCCACAGGAAATTTTCCTTGCTCTGATACCAACTGACGCAGCGAGTTAGCGTAGAAAGCTTAGAGAATCACTCAACGAATGAATCTCTCAAACAAACAATGGTTGCGCACAACCACTAAAGGCGAGAAGTCTCTTACGAAATGTATTTCAAGAATAAAATAAGACGTAACCCTAACATCACTACAAAAAGGTTTATATACTCTCCTAAAATTATAAAAATGAAAAGACGAATCTGCGCGTACACGGTCTAAGGCACGGCCGTGCTTCGACCCGTGTTGGACTCTGTGACTATTTGTTATTCGATGCCCCTGGTTGAGACACGGCCGTGCTTCAGGCCGTGTTATACTCTGTGGGGATTAGCTGTTCAATACCTCTGCTCGAGACATGACCGTGCTTCAGGCCGTGTTAGACACTGTGAGATCTTACGGTTTGATACCCTTGCTCGAGACACGGCCGTGTTTCCGGCCGTGCGCAAAACCCGTGCTCCTAACCGTATGATCGCTTCTTGTATCCCCTCCATTAGATTGATTATTGTACCTTTCATCCTTAGTAATAAATGATATAATGTATAGCCGTCATTCCGTTCTAATTTCATATAAGAAATTTTGCTAAAATTCAATCAAAGATTATTGAAACACATTACAAAATATACGTAAACAATATATATTGTTTTAGTTTCTTTGAGGCATTCTAACTTCTATAGAAATATAGGTTTAATTCTCACTTCAGGCTTGATTTACAGCGGGAGATATTATCAAATGAGTAAATTGAGCAAAAAAAAAAAAAACAAAAAACAAAAAGGCGTCTCATGGACACAGGAATCAAAAGTTTTGTTGCACTGACAAAGGCGTAAGTTTACCTGCAACGTCCATGCCACAATGGAAAATGCGAGTTAAACTAAGACGCATGGAATGGTGTAAAAACCTTGCTAATGATGGCTGTAGCTTCTTAAGTATACAAATGACAATGGAGTGGTCGATGTTATCCTGGTCCTGTCACGAAAGACAATTCATTAACTAGGACGCTTCCATGGCCCACCATCTCCACTGAAACATACCTTTAGTGTTTGACCTAGGAAATGCAATTATGTGAAGAAATAAAAATGATGGTGATCCAACGGCTTGCTTACTTGCTTCCTACAATAGGTGTAGCTTATAGCTAGCTGCCAATTTTTCGATTTATTTATTAGAAAGTTATTGATGTCTTTAGAAGATATTGTATTATTGTGGTTAGAATAATAGGAGTAAATTGAACCGATCGCTCCTCAAAACTTAAAAAATTGTATTTACACCTTTTGGCTTTCAATTGTAGCTTTATATTCCTTGAACATACATCATGGCTATTTTTACGAAAATTGTCGAGGAGTATTGGTAAAGTTGTAAAATTCATTTAAACCGTTTTATGCTGTCAAATTTATCGGTTAACATGTGACAATACTAAATCGTTGAAATAATCCATTTAAAACATAATATAATTAAATAAATATAAAAATTAAAAAAATAAAATCGCTAGAATTAACCTGACCAGCAATCCACATAGGGAATTGCAAGACTCCCCGATAGGCGGTCGTTAGCAGCCCCTCAACCTTGGATGGCCAATTTACCACCAAACTCACCATGTTGAAATTAAAAAAAAAAAAAAAAGAAAGAAAATGGAAAGCAAGAATTCCAATCCCATTGCTCCACTTAATCCTCACTAGATTGGGTTTTCTTACTCTTTTTTTTTTTCTTTTATTTTCTGCTGTAGTTGCATGACCCACTGCATTCTTGATGACCCATATATCCATCCACTCTAAGGACTAAAGTATATATTTTTCTTAAATTCTTGAAACTTTCAAAATTAATAGATACCTCCAGTTATTTTAATTGTACATTTACCCTTGTGATATGCACTAGGCCTATCTTTATAAAAATTATCAATGATGTTTATAAAAAAAGGAGTCAATTGTTCAATTAAAAAAAAAAGAAAAAAAATTTGAAGTGTTGACTTTTTTGGTTTATCTTTTTTTTTTTTAAAAAAAATGTATCTTATCTACATTTATTTTTTATTTTAATTTGCATTTTTTTTAAGTTTAACACTTGAAAAAAGAAAATCTTAGTTGATCATTTTTCTAAAAATAAATAATGTATGAGATAGACAAATCTAACCGTATAGATATTTGTTAGATATTTAATTTTATAAGAAGAATATATATAAATTTATATTTCCACCTTTTTTTCTGTCTCATTATTCATAAAGACATGGTCTAAACAGATGCTACAAAGATTAAAAAAAATTATATAAAACAAATGGACCTTAAAAGTTTCTAAAGTCACCGACTTAATTTATCCATGTATTACTAGAGGGTGCAATATTATACAATAAAAGTATAGCTACATGAAGATGAAGCATAGTGATATAATATTATACAATAAAAGTATAGCTACATGAAGATGAAGCATAGTGGTATAATCTTGAAAGTTTTTAGTAATGGTCAAGCAACTTACAAATTTTTATTTTGATTAGAACTTATGTATCATATTTATTAATTAATCACACGCGTATTTGAGATAAAGCAAACTCAACATTGTATTTTTTTTTTTTATTTCAAATCCGACTGTTATATGTTTTAACAGGATGTATATGTATTTATATAAAAACAATTTTCCTACTTAGATAGCAAGCATATGCAGTGAATAAAGAAAAGAATATTAAGATGAGTCGCATCATGGAAACCCAAAAACTTTTTCCTGAAAAAGGACTAAACTTGCCAGAAACAGGCCCTTTTTTATTTTATTTTATTTTTAATGTATTTTACTTTTCGGCTACGCCATGCAAATTCCAGTTCACCAATATTGTTTTTATTTTTATTTTTTAATTTCCTAATAAAGATATGGCTGTACTGTACTCTCTCCTTCGTCTCTGATTAGTTTTGACTGAGACCCGGAAGTGGCCCAGAGATTGTCTTCTGGGGAATTTCCAGAAAGGCATTTTCCGAATTTGACAAAACTCTTGGGTTTGCTTTACTCTACATGGAAACATCTTTTGCATGTACCATTGCAAGTTGAGATTCGACCTTCTCTCCCATTATATCACGATCTCCTTAATTAATAAGGGTAGGCCCAATTCCACTTGAAATCGAGTTTACAGCTAGAGCCGTCGGTCGGCCATCCCAACGAGCGAGTTTGCTGATAGTTAAATTCCTAAATCCTATATTGAAGCATTCCCGTCCGTGCTCAAACTACTAATTAATCAACCGAGCACCGCTCTTAAAAATGGTTATCCTATAATAACCTCAATTAGGTCCACTAATTTATCAAGCCATCCATATATATAGAATCAAGCTCAACCTATAAATAAGCTACTTGATCAGCTAAAACCATGTCAAGATCCCATTCAATTTGAAATCTGGCTAAGCTCCCCTAAATTATAACCAACTTGATTGAAAATTTTAATTTATTTCCGATATAACACATTATAGTATGATATTCAAGACATTATTACACAATAAAGTCCAATGATAGGGGATTATTTCAATCATATAATATTAAAATCGATTTAAAAATTCAAAATTCAAGCCCAATTTTAGAATTTCAAGCTTTTAATGTTAACTAAAATAATATTAATGTCCTAGCTTGAGTTTAAATTGGACTTATAATAATTAAAGCTCAACATCAACTCAATTATGCTTTCTAATTTAATAAGTTAAATGTCATGAGATTTGAACTTGATCTTATAAACGGCTTTGCTAAACTTGAGGTAGTCAAATTGAACTAAAATGAACATTGAATTGAAGTCGAGATCACGTTCATTCATACCCCCACTTGCCAAACATTACCCATATATATCAAAATTGCATGACAGGTATTGCTCATATTGTTGACATTATATATTCCTGTTTGTATGTAAAATATACCAAGTCACCTGCTACCCTTCTAATACTGCAGATTTCTCATAAATTGGCAATGACCAATCTGTCAAGATATAGCAAATGGAATTATAATATTAAAAAAAAAAAGGAAAAAGAAAAAATCGTACTAAAAGCCAAAAAATTTACGTAGTACTAAAAACAGAACTTCAACTGCGTAAAATCGACAACTAAAAATACCCAAATTTAAAATGTTAGATAATTTCACATTTGTACAATCGGATTAAAAGCAAGCAAGCAAGCAAGCCCAAAAAAAAAATAAAAAAAGAACTGCATTCATGTACGCATGCATTTACGGAAATGCCCTTACCATGTAAACAACCAGCTAATCTTTCGCCACAAAAACTCAGAGCAACAATCAACTGAGGGAGATCGCACACATCAGATTTTCATGTGAATCCCCAAATCACACCACCACACCACCCCCCAACCCCCAACAAAAAAAAAGTTCCTCCGATCCAGACGTAAACAGGTGCATTTGTTTCGATATGATTTCGATTTAATTTCCTTTTTTACAGACAATTGATGACCTAATAACCCCATGACTCACCTGAATCGACTGGTCTGATGGGGTTGAGTCGAGTCGAGTCGGGATGATATAGAATGTTAATTAATTACTATTGTCTCACCGTCCTCGTGATGTACCCTCCCTTTCACGTGCTAACCCTTCAGCAACGGAGGCCAACTTTTGCAGATTCAACTTTACGACCGTGTCTGCAAACAAACGTGTGTCCTCTTCCGTGTTCCCTTCCGGAACATCCACAACGTAGGATTCCAAAACAATGGTCCAGATCTTCCCCTCACGCTCCATTTCATGCAATGTTGTCACCGCCCGGTAATTCCTTAATCTATGTTCCCCTCCTATGATGCTGAACCCCGTCACCTGTCGTTCGTCGTCCAGCTTGTCGAGCCGCTCGGTACTTGTGGTGGCCGGTAAGCCCGATATCACGCTCAACTCGCGCGTGCAACCCACGGTGATCTTGAACTCCTCCCTCACGGTGCAGCTCTTAATGAAGTGCTTGTAAACTTGGGGTTTGTCGAATCGGCGGACGATGGACCATACGATGGACCGGGGTGCTTTGATACACTGAGCTAGTAGGGAGGAGCATTGAACAGGAGTTAACTTATAATTGTGGAACTCGGTTATGGACGTGGATAACTCGGCGAACTCATCCTGAGTTAATCCGGATGGGGTCTTTAAGTGGTGTTGGGTCGTGTTCTCCTCTTGTCTCTCTTGAGAAGTTTGACCTCTCTCCATTGAAGAAAGTTTCTAACTTCTAAAAGAGAGAAAGAGAGAGAGAGGAGGAGGAGGAGCAGGAGGGAGGGGAGAGAGAGAGAGAGATAGGGAGATGGATTTATATTGTAAGATTGGTGGAAGGGTATATTTGGAAAAGAGGGGGCTTTGTATTTTTTTCGATTCGTTTTTGTTTTTATTATATATTATATATATTGGTAGTAGTTGTCTCATCTACTTGGTAGAATATGTAGAGTTTAGAGGGAGAAAAGGAAAATTTTAACATTTTTTTTCAATATTTCATAAAATGTTATTGTATAAAACAGTGAAAAGTTTTTTGATCATAAAATATTATTGTAATAATTTTAATAGCTTGTAAATAATAGTAGTTTTACTTATAAGTTTTGATGGAAGATAATAACGATGATTGGCAATTGAAAGTGGTGGTTTATAATAGCATATAATATTAATGAAAATAAAAAGTGATTTTGTTTTTTTTCAAAAGTGAAAATCGTTTTTCACATTTTGTATTGATGTTTTACGCAATGGTTAACTATTCCTACAAGCTATAGTTATGATTTCTTTTTTTGGTTAAAAGTAATTAGTAATTGTAATCTTTTGATATTGTTATGATACTATTTGATAATTTTAAGACTTTAATATGACAATTGTATTTGTTTTTTAATTAACACTATAATAAACATGTTATTACTTTTCTCTTTAAAGTTTAATTAAGTGTGAAATAAGATATACAAGAAAATGCTAATAGGCATATGGGACACTAGACAATAATCCAATCAAATATATTTTTTGTATTTGTATTTATAGCAAAATATATAATTAATATTTGAAAATTCAAACATTTCTTTAGTAAATATGTTATTTTTATTGGTAATACTATTTGCCCTTAATAAATGCTTTATGATATTCACAATATCAAACCATTAGAAATATATATAAAATAACTATATGCATGCCCCAGTCTATAGCTTGAATTTTACTCAAAGTATCATGGGTAAAACAAGTAAATATGTAATAAAAATTTAAAAAATAACTATTATTTTGGTCTTAAAAAAATCATAATTCCTTGTTTAGCAATAATAGAAATTTTATAAAATAATAATTTCAAAAAATTAAATACAATAATAATTTTACTGGAGAAAAATAACTATATAAATAAAAAATAGCTTACTAATGAAGGGTAGTGGATACTTTTAGGATGCTTGACACTTGTCAACAGGCTGAGACTGATGTGAACACACTACAAGAATTTTGATATTTGTGATGTTTATTAAATATCACCAAAATTAAAGTAAACGTTACAAAATATTTTTCATATCATTTATTAAATGTCACTAATAAACATCATAAAAGATTTGTTACGGAAAATATTTTGTGATATTTAAAAAATAAACATCACAAATACTATAAAACATTACTAATAATGCAATAATAATATCGTTTAAACGTCACCAATAAACGTTTAAACATTACTAAATCTTAACAATTTGACACCAAAATTATTTGACAAAATTTATATTTTTAGTAACGTTTAAACATTATGAAAAGTATAATATTTGATAAGGTTTAAATGTTACTTAAAAACGTTTAAAAGTCATTAATAAATAGTTTTTTTTATAACATTTAAACGTCACAAATAAGCGATATTTGGTAATGTTTAAGCATAAAAAAAAGAGAATATTTGAAAAAGTTTAAACATTACAAAAAATGATTATTATAATATTATAAATCCATTTATAAATATAATAATTAAAATTTGTAATAAAAAGCATACAATTAAATAATAATAAAGGTCATAAAAGTGGACTTTTGCATATAAGTTTATAATTTTCTACTTTCATCATCAACTAAAATTTTTACAAAAGTTACAAAAGAGGACCTAAACATATCCCAATTAATATTGTCCAAATTTTACAAAGTTTACTAGCAAAATAAACTCTAACCATAACATAGTCTCTTCCTTACATTCATAATCATCTTTCAAAAAAGTGACCAGATAATAAACTCTATTTCATAAACTAGTTATTCTCTTTTCTAATATGATTTCATCTACAAAAAAGGTAATAGTAAAATAAACCATCTTTTAGCTTCATGGTTTTTTTTTTTTTAGATTGCTCATGATATCATCAATGTTAAGTTGATTATACAAAAAAAGTTTAAGTAATGATAATTAAAAATAAAGAATAATTTCCATATGATAATTGAATGATATAAATGCACTATCACATGATAGAGTTTTTGCTTTTGAATCAGATTTATAGTTTGAATAATTTGATAGTACACCCTAAGCAAGAACTATACATGCCATAAGGAGATCTAGTCCATAGCTATGACCAATACAAGCTTAGCTTATATGTAAGAGAATGTCATCTATTGGCAATTCAATTAGTATTGGATCACAATAGACTGTCAGTGCTACCTTTTTTTTTTTTTTTCTTTCTTAGGTATCTAACCATTACTAGTTGAAACTCTAAATACAGATGAACTATCGATGCTAAACCTTATTTAAAAAACAGAAAGTATATGAAATGATATAAACCTATGGATAGCAACAATTGATGTTTGAAGCAAGTTAAACAAATTTGAAAAGCACGCACATGCTGTTTTAAATCAATGGTCTACTCGAAATAGCACTAGACACTGATGAGAGTATGTACTTTATCACAATTCTAAGATCTTGTAGCTAGGACACTCCAATGAATAACATTGCTAGATGAGAAATGCTATTGTTGTTGCTTTAGGCTTGTGAGCCTTCAATCAGCAAATCATAGTATTGAGAAACCAAGTAGCTTTGCAAGATTCATGGACATAATTGTCATATTAAACAAGGAATACAAGACTTTATTCTTAACATTGTATGAAGAAATGTTAAATAAGTGTAGACTTGATTTCTATTTGTACAATTGTGAGAATCATGAAAAATATTAACTCCATTCAAGGTAAGCAAATGCTTACCTTCTAGGGATCGAATCAATAGAACATTTACCACTATGTATATTGATGAAAACACAAGCATCAAGTCAGCCATGCGTTTTAGTTGAAACATTTAGCACTATGTATATTGATGAGAACACAAGTAGTGAATCATTTATGCATTTCAGTTGTCTTTCATTAGCAATTGCATGCAAAAATGCCTTAGAAGTGGTTGAAGATAAAGGTAATCCAATAAATTAATCAGGTATCAAGTTTTAGCTCTAGCATATAGTAGAGGAAATCACATAACACAGCATACTGGGGTCTTACATTATGGGAATTGTCATTGCGTCCATCACTTGTACCTTCACATAGCATATTAGTTTTTACTCCAAATAAGCAAAAGAGCTAACAACAACATGATCTAAGGATAAGGGCATCTCGGTAAGCTTAATCAAATTGAGGTTCCGAAAGGTATCTAGAATAGTTATAATAGCAGAAAAAGTGGTTGAGATGGTAGCAAGCTATATGCAAAACACTACTCATACCAGCTACAGCACTTGCTAAACTAAGAGGTATTTTTTAAGAAGCATCTAATAGTAAGGCCTTCTTTAGTGAACAATGATATATGCTAAACATGAATTATATAGTGCTCTTGGTATTTTTTTTTTGTGTTCCAAAATACCAACCATTACCATTACATAATTTATTCATCATAACTCTCTCCTTATAATTTCAATCAAAGAAAAATAAAGTAAACAATCATTCATTGACAACCTACTTCTATATGTTCATTTAGAAATTCTTCATGAGTGTCATTAATAAATACAGTGACCAAAAGAAAAAAGAAATATTGGGAAAAGAAAATCCCCCCTTATAATAGATGGAAATTCTAGAATTAACTTTTTATGACATGCTTAGAGTTGTTAAGAGAATTTCAATGGTACGATAATTCAATTAACATAAATTCCTATTGAATTGCACTTTTATATGCCATTAAACACTTTATCTAAATGGCCCGGAGTCTCCCACATACATAATATACCAGTTCCATCTCTATTAACTTCAACTTTATTCAAGTTGTTTGCATTTTTTGTATTTAGTTAATGTAATTTGCACCATTTAATAATTTCATAAAAGCTAATTGGAAACGAAAAAGAAGACAAGTGAGTAAACAATATCTATATATATATAATAGAGGCTAGATCACAGAAAAGTTGGACATGATTCTACTTCATTATTACTTTTTCCCATCTAAAATTTATGCATGTGCATAACTAATGGTTAGATTTTTTTTCAGAAAAAAAGGGGAATGGAAGGATGTGTTAATGCTAAATTTGATAAACATGGTTGTAGGAAAAGATAAGTATATAAGCTCACACATTTATTGATTAAAATGATTGCACCAAAATAGAAAAAGAATACATTGAACTTTTACCACATCTTTCTCTTGTTCACTGTTTAAATAAACTATTATTCTAATATTGTCATTCACAATTAACTGACAAACTAAATAACTAAATCCAATAAGTGCAAAACGAAGAAACAGACAAAACAGAAAAAATATATTACAGAGTCAAAACTCACTTTGAGTTTGGATAAGAACCTCTTTTTGGATTCTTCTACAATCTCAATCAAATGAAAATCTAATTATTCACTTACAGTTGTCATAAGAAAAAGAAAAAAAAACAAATCAAAACCATAAGATCAAAGTTATAAATGCAAAAGGCAAATCATATATTGCCATGCTAAAAGCTTTCTACTTGGGAGTCCTTGTAAAATCTTTGTTACTTGCATAGCTAACTCATCATTTGGCTAGTTTAATGTGAATATGCGCAACTCTAGTAACGACAATCATCCCCTCATCTTAAAATCAAAGACATGTATGTGCAATCACATGAACATGCACAATAGAAAAAAAAATGAAAAGGAAAAACAAGTGACAGAATACATAAATGTCATTGACTAACCAAATACCATATATGTATATATATGATACATATGACATATATGTAACCCATATGCAGCTGAGTTCAACTAATCTTCAATATGATCAATACTTTATGTGGATTGTATCTTTCAAAACCATATTTGAGTAGAAAAAAAAATTCATTTTATAATTTGAATAAATAAATCAATGAGTACTATTATATATTGAATGAGTAATAGAAGATGTAACAAAAATAATTAGATTGCCCTAAAATAACTCGAGTCTATCCTCAAATTCAAGTTCTTAGTAGGAGTTGTGATGCGAACCCTAGGTATATTAAACCTAGGACCCGTCGATCGTGATTTGAAATCGGATTCCCAAGAATCGTCTTGAATAAGCGATGAACGGAACTAGACCCCAACCACACCTGTTGATTGAAACATAAGTTATCAAGATGACTTCCCCAAGCGTTTAGATCAAAGAAATCGAAAAGGGTTCTTTCGCAAAGAACAAAAGAGAGAGAGCTCTCAAAAGGTGTATTCAATAATGAAATATCCGTAATAATCTGACCCTAGAGTATCTGATAAGAGGGTATTTATACTAAGAAATAATAAAATACACGCGTAGTACACGGCCTCCATACACGGCCGTGTCTCCAAGCCGTGTATGATGCTGGGCATGCGACGAACAAAGTACACGGTCTCATACACGGCTGTGCCTCTAGGCCGTGTATGTGTCTGTGTATATGACGAGCACAGTACACGGTTTCATACACGACCGTGCCTTTTGGCCGTGTATTCATCTGTGAAATTTCGACTGGGACACACGGTTGTGCCGCTGGCCGTGCTGTTAGGCCGTATAAGTATACACGGTCGTGACACATGGCCGTATATAGAGGCCGTGTATGATCCTATTGATTCCTTCATTCCTTCCGGTTCCTTCTCTTGCAGCTCCATCACTAATCCTTGCAAAGCTTCTCTCATCCGCTTAGCTCTGGCTCTTGTCATTGGACCTCCAATACCATGTAACGGGTCATTGGACTTTGACTCTTGAACTCTTGATGCTAGCTGATCCCCATCATTCCCTCCTTCCTCGAAAAGATTCGCCCTCGAATCACCTGCATCATATAGAGTAAGATCAGAAACATTAAAAGTTGCGCTTACATTACCATAGTGACTTGGTAAGTCAATTTTGTAAGCGTTATCATTGATGCGTTCCAACACTTGGAATGGCCCATCTCCCCTAGGGTGCAACTTAGATTTTCGCTGTTCGGCAAATCGCTCCTTTCTCAGGTGCACCCACACCCAATCTCCTGGATGAAAGACAACTTTCACACGACCCTTATTGGCCTGGCGAGCATAATGCTCATTCTTCTTCTCAATGTTAGCCCGAACCTAAGCATGCAATTCCTGCACAAATTCTGCCTTTTTCTTTCCATCAAGATCAACAAATTCATTAGCAGGCAAAGGCAAAATATCTCGTGGAGTCAAAGGATTAAAACCATACACAACTTCAAATGGAGAGTAAGATGTAGTGGAATGCACAGTCCTATTATATGCAAATTCTACATGTGGTAGACATTGCTCCCATTGTTTCAAATTTTTATGAATCACAGCACGCAACAGGGTTGAAAGAGTCCTATTGACTACTTCGGTCTGACTATCAGTTTGAGGATGTGCAATAGTAGAGAACAACAACTTAGTGCCTAGCCTATTCCACAAAGTACGCCAAAAATGACTCAAGAATTTCACATCCCTATCACTCACAATAGAATTGGGCAAGCCATGCAATCACACAATCTCTCTAAAAAACAAATCAGCAATATGTTGTGCATCATTAGTTTTAGAACAGGCAATGAAGTGAGCCATCTTACTAAACCTATCAACAACAACAAATATGCTATCTTTTCCACTTTGAGACCGTGGTAACCCTAACACAAAATCCATAGAAATGTCAGTCCAAGGTTGATTAGGCACGGGTAATGGAATGTATTCTCCATGGGGCATTACTTTGGATTTAGCCTGTTTACATGTAATGCACTTGTCACACATAGTTTGCATATCACGCTTCATTTTTTGCCAATAAAAATGTTCATGCAAAATATCCAAAGTCTTTGCAACACCAAAGTGTCCCATTAAACCACCCCCATGTGTTTCCCTCACAAGCAATTCACGCACAGAACTTTTAGGCACGCACAACCTATCTTTCTTAAACAAGTACCCATCATACCTATAATAGTCAGCATATCCAGACTCAGCACAAGTAGCCCAAATTTGACCAAAATCAACATCAGTCTCATACAATTCCTTAATGAGTTCAAATCCAAGCAATCGAGTATGCAAAGAAGTCAAAAGTGAATACCTTCGAGAAAGTGCATCAGCCACCACATTCTCTTTTCCTTGCTTGTATTTAATCACATACGGGAATGTCTCAATGAACTCTAGCCACTTTGCATGCCTCTTGTTCAACTTACCTTGAGTCTTCAGAAACTTCAAACTCTCATGATCGGAATGAATGATGAACTCCTTAGGCCATAGGTAATGTTGCCAAGTTTGCAAGGTCCTCACCAAAGCATATAACTCCTTGTCATAGACTGGGTAATTTAATGCAGCGCCATTGAGTTTTTCGCTAAAGTAAGCGATTGGTTTGGATTCCTGCATCAAAACACCACCGATACCTTTCCCAGAAGCATCGCATTCAATCTAAAAAACTTTCTCAAAATTAGGTAGAATAAGTAATGGTGCATTAGTCAACTTACCTTTCAACGCA
Source organism: Laguncularia racemosa (assembly GCA_037954665.1). NCBI lineage: Eukaryota > Viridiplantae > Streptophyta > Magnoliopsida > Myrtales > Combretaceae > Laguncularia > Laguncularia racemosa. The sequence goes on from JBBMOL010000016.1 coordinate 5,411,709, forward strand.
TTAAAAGCCTCCTCATGCACTTTAGTCCACCTAAACTCAGCATTCTTCTTAACAAGATCATTTAAAGGAGCAGCAATAGAACTAAAGTCCCTAATAAACCTCCTATAAAAACTTGCTAATCCATGAAAGCTTCTGACCTCACCGGCGTTCCTAGGTGTTGGCCACTCCCTGATCGCCTTCACCTTATCTTCATCCATAGCAATCCCATTTGCACCTACAACAAATCCAAGAAAAACCACAGATTCCATACAAAAGTTGCACTTCTTCAAGTTTGCATACAACTTGTTTTCTCGCAAAACAGTAAACACACTTTGTAAATGCTGAACATGTTTATTTAAAGTCGTGCTGTAAACTAAGATATCATCAAAGTAGACAACAACAAATTTTCCAATGAAAACGCGAAGAACATGATTCATCAACCTCATAAATGTGCTAGGCGCATTTGTTAATCCAAAAGGCATTACCATCCACTCATATAAACCATGTTTAGTTTTAAAAGCCGTTTTCCACTCATCTCCCTCTTTTATGCGAATTTGGTAATAACCATTCTTTAAATCAATTTTGGAAAACAAATAGGCACCATGCAACTCATCAAGCATATCATCAAGTCTAGGGATAGGATGTCTATACTTAACTATGATCTTGTTGATTGCTCGACAGTCAACACACATCCGCTATGTTCCATCCTTCTTGGGAACCAGGATGACAGGAACTGAGCATGGATTGAGGCTTTCTCTCACAAACCCCTTCTCTACTAGATCATCAACCTGCCTTTGGATCTCCTTAGTTTCCTCTGGATTGGCCCGATAAGCTGGGCGATTAGGAATGGAAACACCCGGGATAAAGTCAATCTGGTGCTCAATGCCTCTTATTGGAGGCAATCCCTTTGGTACCTCCTCAGGAAACAAGTCCTCATATTCCTGCAAAAGAGACACAACCACACTTGGCAAAGAAGAGTTAAGGTTAGTAGTAGTAAAATACAAATCCTTGTACATGAGTACAAGTAGTTGTTTCCTGGCCACTATTGCACTCTTAACCTCACTTTTTCTTGCAACCCCACTCTCTCCTGCAATTTTCTCTCCACTCAGTGTGTTAAGCTCTTCACTCTCTTGGCTCACAAGTGTTTGCCTCTCACTCTTTCTCTCTTTTTCACTCTTTTCTTGTCCACTCAAGTGTTTCTCTCTAAACTCTTTTGCTAGCCTCACTTGATCCTCACAAGCCTCCCATGGTTTCTAGGGAGTTAGAACCACATTTCTCTTGTTTAAAACAAAAGAGTAATGGTTCTTGTATCCATCATACATTACCCTCCGATCGAACTGCCATGGTCGCCCCAACAATATGTGACTAGCCTGCATGGGAACTACATCACACATCACCTCATCATGATAACTCCCAATAGAAAATGAAATAAGGACCTGCCTGGTCACCTTCACTTCCCCACACTCATTCAACCACTGTAACCGGTATGGTTTCTGATGCTTCGAAGTTTTTAACCTCAACTTATCAACCAATAAGGTACTAGCAACGTTAGTACAGCTACCACTATCAATGATCAAGTTGCATACCTTCTTCTGCACATGACATCGGGTGTGAAAAATATGCTCACGCTGAACCCCTTCACCATCATCCTTAGGCTGAGTACTAAGGACTCGCCTAGTAACTAGCAATTCCCCACTCACGGGTCCCTCAACGTCCACATCACTACAATCCTCCAATGGTGGCACGTCGTCATCATTGGAACTAATACTCTCCACATCTCCATTGTCCCGAATGATCATGGTCCTTTGATTTGGACATTGAGATGCAATATGTCCAAACCCCTGACACCTGAAACATTTGACATCACGAGTTCTAGTGAATGGTTTAGTGTCAGATTTACCTTTAGAGGAAGTAACTGAACTTTTGGCCTTCGCATCCTCTTTTGGTTTTGAGTCTGCAGTGTTCTTCTTCCAATTTGACTTCCATGAAGAGTTAGAAGTCGCCTAAGATTTAGAATTCCCCTTATACTTCAACTGTTTCTCTACCTTGATCGCCTTATGCAGCAATTCCTCAATATCCACATAATGTTGTAAGTCTACTACATCAGCGATCTCCCGATTCAACCCATTGAGGAATCTAGCCATTGTAGCCTCATCTTCCTCATCCACGTTAGCTCTAATCATAGCTATCTCCATCTCCTTATAATAGTCCTCTACACTTTTGGACCCTTGTGTCAACCCCTGTAATTTCCTATGCAAATCCCTATAATAATGACTAGGGATAAACCTCTTCCGCATAATTGTTTTCATCTCATTCCAAGTGCCAACAGGCCTCTCACCATACCTTCTCCTATTACGCACCAGCTGATCCCACCATACACTGGCATAATAAAAAAATTCAATTGCAGCTAACTTTATCTTCTTCTCCTCACTGTAATTATGGCAATCAAATACATGGTCCACTTTTCTCTCCCACTCCAAATACAGCTCTGGATCATTCTTCCCTTGAAAGGAAGGTATCTTCATCTTAATACTACCCAAATTACCATCTCGCCGTTGGGTGTCTCTTCTCTCCCTCATGAAACCATATTCCCCTGAATCAGTATCCTCATTCTCTTCTATACTCACTCCACCTCTTGAATGCCTATTAGTTCTTCTCCCCACAACATTACTACCTGACGGTTCCCTACTCTGCTCCATCTTATCCAACCTCTCATGAACTTGCTCCATTTCAGCACTCAGCATTTTTCTCATCTCACCGAATAATGCCTCAAACATCAATTTCTTATCTACGCCTCCCTTCTCTCCATTAGTAGGACTTTGATCAGACATATTGCTGTTTACACTCAAAGATGTGAATTCACTCGTGTTTCGTTCAATAAATAGATAATCCTCACAACTCGCTCTTATAGGCTCTTTGATCAGAACTCAATCAAAATTTCTTTAACATAAACCACTAAGGCAACTCACTTTTTAAACAAACGGTTCCAATTCAACAGCCAATTAAGGGAAACACGGACAAGGACTCCAATAGGGACACAATGAATACCCACGAATGAACGATAAATATAGATACCGGATTACTGAAATGTTCTTCCTTTTTTTCTTTTTTTTTTTTGATACGAATTTCTCTTCTTCTTCTTCTCTCTCTTTTTTTTTTCTTTTTTAAACCTAAGCTAATTTGTCTGCGATTTGCAGTGGCCGTAGTGGAAAAAAAAAGGCAACGAATTTGCCTTGCTTAGGAGGATTCGAGAACAACAACAGAACAATAGCAATTTCCTGACGAATTTCTAGACAATTGAAGATATATATATGAAACGAATTTCCAGACGATTTTTTTTTTTTTTGAAGACAACGATAATTAATAGAAAAGGATAGAATTACTTGAATCAAGAAGCCGAGGCTCTGATACCAAATGATGCGAACCCTAGGTATATTAAACCTAGGACCCGTCGATCGTGATTTGAAATCGGATTCCCAAGAATCGTCTTGAACAAGCGATGAACGGAACTAGACCCCAACCACACCTGTTGATTGAAACCTAAGTTATCAAGATGACTTCCCCAAGCGTTTAGATCAAAGAAATCGAAAAGAGTTCTTTCGCAAAGAACAAAAGAGAGAGAGCTCTCAAAAGGTGTATTCAATAATGAAATATCCGTAATAATCTGACCCTAGCGTATCTGATAAGAGGGTATTTATACTAAGAAATAATAAAATACACGCGTAGTACACGGCCTCCATACACGGCCGTGTCTCCAAGCCGTGTATGATGCTGGGCATGCGACGAACAAAGTACACGGTCTCATACACGGCTGTGCCTCTAGGCCGTGTATGTGTCTGTGTATATGACGAGCACAATACACGGTTTCATACACGACCGTGCCTTTTGGCCGTGTATTCATCTGTGAAATTTCGATTGGGACACACGGCTGGGACACACGGTTGTGTCGCTGGCCGTGCTGTTAGGCCGTGTAAGTATACACGGTCGTGATACACGGCCGTGTATGATCCTATTGATTCCTTCATTCCTTCCAGTTCCTTCTCTTGCAGCTCCATCACTAATCCTTGCAAAGCTTCTCTCATCCGCTTAGCTCTGGCTCTTGTCATTGGACCTCCAATACCATGTAACGGGTCATTGGACTTTGACTCTTGAACTCTTGATGCTAGCTGATCCCCATCAAGTTGGGACGGGATTAAATAAGTAATAGAATATGTAATAAAAATAACCAGGTTATATTTTAGAAATTTAACTATTTTAGTAGAACAAATTGATTGTTCCCTCAAATTGCAAGTTCAATTAGAGAGTTGTTGAAACAATCCCACAACATTTTTCTACAAAACCAAAGGCCATGAAACAAAACCCAAATAAAAATTCTCAAATTACATTTTTTTTTTCATAATGTTCAATTTCTCAACAAAATGAATTGATGAGAGAAAAATCATGAGCTAAAATGAGATGAAAAAATTGGGTCAATTTCATCGTTAAAAATGCAAATCAAGTAAAGCAACATAAGTTAGGTAGAATCAAACAATACCCAATACATTTTCAATTTATTCATTAATCATATTCTATTCACAATGATGGTGCAAATTCATTTATTAAAAAGAAATGATGGTACAAACTCAAAAGCTAATTTTTAATAAGACGATTCACATATAGATTTCTAACCATGTCATATTTGAATTGTGTCAACCATTCTATATTTATTCCTCTACAATAATTCCACAACATTTCCCCTATTTTGACTCTTACGAGAACAATAATCTACACATTTCACCAATGAATTGAGGAATGGATTCTACAAGAAAACCACCTTTGTATTCCTATGTATACCTCTTGACTTTGTACATGGGTTTCAAATAGCAGGTGACTAGAGTAATATGTCAATTGTTTGCAATGAAAACAACATCCTCACATGCAAACAAAGATATGTTAACACGATAAAATCAATGTGTAAAAACATGATATGAGAGTAGGTGCTTACCATAAGGTCAAAAGAAGTATTTGTTGCTAAGCCCTTGGTACTATTAGAGCCACTTGAAGATCATGATCACAGGAATCAGTTGCAAAGTTCAACTTTAGCGTTTTTTAAACAGCTCATGAAGGAAAATATATAAGGACTCAGCTCCCTTTAAATACTAGAAATTTATTTTCCAAAATATGCATGAAAGGTTGATAAGAAAAGGATAAGAACTTGGTAGAACATGCTAAATCGAAGTTAGTTGTCCTCATAATCTTCTCCTACTATAGGACCATAAATCTTGGATCTAATTTTCCCCCATACCTTAGAATCTCAATTCACTAATGGAAAATTTAGCTCTAGTCCACTTGAGATCTCTTCAGTTGATGGCTAAAATTTAAATTAAAATTAGAAACATGAACCTTGGCAAGAAACATTGGATGATCCATAAAAACACAATCTACACCTCGTTTGTAGCAATGGAAGAAACGAGTTGTCTCAACTTTATCCCTAACAAGAACCTATTAACGATAAGGAATTGATTACAACCACACTTTAAAGCAAATCTAGAAAGATAAAAGTAAAAACTTAGGAGGGAAAGATCAATTGCCTTAGCCAGCAACTCTATATCCCAAGCATCCTTATACTAGTCATAATGAGGAGCAATCATCATAACACAATGTCTGTTGCCCTATAGGAGTTAATAAATTTCATCTCTATAGTTAGTTGAAATAAAAGTTTGACCTTATTAGAACTAGAATGGTTTCTTTCTTTGTATATTTATTGGCTAATTCGATAAACATGCATGTTTGCATTTCAAAATAAGGAGAAATAAGATACAAAAGGAAACATCTTTGGCTAAGAATGAATGAATGTAAGATCTACTTACAGTTAGAGTTAGAGGAAGACCACCAAGAACATCACCAAGCCCCTTGGTTTTAATCCATGGGCTAACTTCTACTTCGATAAATACGATTATCATACCACATTTGATAGCCATTGGTTGTGTTTTAGTCACAGTTTTTTATCCTTTTCTTCCCCACTTCATGACAGCTACTTTAGTCCCCTATTGCAACGTATTAACCTTTTTTAAAGCCCTCAATCCACTTTAAGTAGCAGTGTGGTTTCTCAAGGCATTTTCTAACAATATAGCCACTATGAGTAGCGGTTCAATTCATAATGCTCACAATTGAAACTTGATCCTTTTCCACTTAAACCTAAACCCTAAACCCTATTGAACTTTACCTAGTAAAATCACTTATCACAATATTTAACAAAAATTTCCAATTTTTTTCCATTAAAGCCCCAACTTCAAAACTTGTGTTTAAGGATCAAATTTGGCCAACCAAAAAAAAAAAAAACCATTATTAATACAATGTAATAAAACACTTGATTGTGGTTTAACAATTTGCACAAAGATTTAGGGTGATATATGAAAAAAAAAAAAACCCTTTAGGTATGAGAAGAACCAATTGCAATAGATTGATGAAACTTTGTCTGGGTAATCTTAAGCCACTATAAAAGCATATAAATAGAAAAAGAAAAGAAATGAAAAAAGTAGAAGGAGAGTGAGATAGATAGAGAGAGAGAGAGAAGAAGAGAGGAAAGATTTATGCATTGCTCTAGAGAGAGGATTGTAGTGAAGCTAGAGAGAGATTGAGGTTTTTGGTTTAAGAGCCGTTCTTTCCTTTTTTTTTTTTTTTTTTTTTTTTTTTTTTTTTTTTTGCCAGGCTTAACTTTTAGGTGTCGTGCTATTCTTGTAGGGGCAGGAATACAATTTTTTAGGAACTATTTTTGCCCCCCTTAACTTAAAAGAGCAAATTTTTAGAAAATTAAATGAAAACTTAAAAGTTTATTTTCTACTTCAAATGAGGATCTAAACTAAATATAATATATACTTCAAATGTTTAAATTATATATATATATAATATAATATAATAGTTTTCATTCGACTTTTTGCTTCCTAGCTTAGAATTGACTAGGCATGTTGGATTGAAAAAAAAAAAAAGAAAACTATGCATGGGATATTGAATTTCGAGAAGTACTATGTGGCAAGTGTAAATTAATTTGGGAGTAATTGGAGATTTTTTTTCTTAATTTGAAGGTAATTTGATTTTTATAAAGTGAGTAAAAAATATTTAATAGGATTGGTTATATTTAATTTTAGAAAGTTATACAAATCAAATTATATATATATATATTCTAAATTTATTTATAAATATTATTAATATTATATTTTTTATAATATTTAATAAGTATTACTAAATTATATATAAATCGATAATATTTACAAAATCTATAAATTTTATGGAATCTAAAAATTTTCCTAGTGACATGTATGTTTTGTGGATCCAATGGTTCGTCCAATTGCTTGACGCATGAATTACAAGATATAAACGGAAAAGGTTTAGGCGGAACCGAGAATTTCTTTAATGGCATTGGGCTAATTTTCTTTTCTTTTTCTTACTGATGAGCTGCATTTGTCAGAATCAAATTTATCCAGTGCATGTATCTTCTCAGGTACGGATATTTATGAGCCCCATTACCTTTGTTTTTTTCCTTCCCCTTTTCTTTCTTTTTCCTTTTTCCCCGTTTAGTTAAATATAAAATTCAAATACTGACAAATGGCTAGTAAATTTGGAAAACTGTGATGGATTGTATTGCATGCATGAATCATATTTATTGCATTCTTTTAGGCCCTTGCAAACTTTATTTTATTGAATAGAAGAAAAATACCCAGCTGGTTTTGTGTAGATTCATGGTATGTTCCTTCGTTTTGTGAAATCTTAAACGAGTACATTTGGTGCTTGTTTCGTGACTCAAGTTTTCGTATAACTGAGATAAATTTATCTGTAAAGTATCCCAATTTGGCTTTATATTTATTTAAATTCAATTAAAAAAATATCAAATTAAGTTTAAGAAAAAAAAATTATAGAAAAAAGATATGTATTTGTATTTAAATTTTTTTTTTAATTTTTCGATAATATATTTAAGGATCTATATTTATGTAACACTCATTTTTGGGTTTTTATCCATTTATTATTAACAGAATTTTACACGATATGGATAGATATCCTAAAAAGAATATAACTTATAAATATAGACTCTTAGAAGTATATTTGAAAAATCTAAACTCTTTTTTTTTTTGCAAAAATACACAACTACAGGTCATTCATTTGTATTTTTATCTTATCTAATTATATACTAACACATATAGAAAATTATTATTATTTATTTATTTATATATATAATATTATATAATTAGTGTGTACATATATCAAAACATTGTCTTGATTAAATTTTATTTCACATAATTTTAGCTTTAACATAATCAAAGCTTACACCAAAAACAATCAAATTTCACATTTCAATGGCATCCTCATATATATATATATATATATGAGAAATAACATTTTATATTTTTCATTTTCCCAGTATTATTTATGTTTTATTTATCTCTATTTTCTTATGTTCATCATTATCAAGTCAAATTCCAAATAATACATATTATTAAATTTAATATTTAATTACCTCTTCGGAAGATGCATCTTTGGGAAAGGATAACCACAATATCCATCTACTATTAAATTGGTTAAATATTTTTTAATTATTATTTTCTAAAAAAATAATTATTGAAACTTAAAGCTAAAATTTTTAGCTTCAAATAAAAATCGATATATATCTATCATTTTTCTTGAACAATGTATGGATTGTGCTTTAAAGCATATACATTACTATTGAAAATAATAGTTTAACTTCAAAAATCATCACAACCAATATTCTTATAATGTATATTCATTAATTGTTATAAATATAGTGTGAATATTATTATCTAATTGTAGTTTATTTGGAAAAATGTGGAGAAAGGTTTATATTTGTGTAGTTTTGCAAAAAAAGGTTTGGATTTTTTAACCATGTATTAAAGGTTTATGTTTATAAGTTATACTTATTTTAGGATATCCATCTATGCTACATCAGATCCCATTAATGGTAGATTGGCGAGACCCTAAAATGAGGATATATTATAAACTTAGGCCTTTAAACATATGATTGAAACATTTAAACCCTTTTTGAAAAGAGGTACACAAATATAAGCTCTTCCTCTACATTTTCTCTTAAGTTTAAGTTCAAGTTCAAGTTATTCAAGTAGTTTATCAAGTTGAGTTTGAGTTTTATGATGTTTGGCTTAACTAATTTATGAGCTTAATTGAGTTTAACTCTAGTGTTAATATTAATCGAACTTGAGTCAAATTTAGATATCACTAACATTTTGTTTAAACTTATTGAGTATCACTTTGAATTAAGGTCAAACCCAAAATAGTAATTTATTCAAATTTGAGTTTTGAAATTTTAAATCAAATGAGCAATATATCCTTTTGACTTGACCCATTTACAACCCTAATTCAAGTAAGTTATTGGATAAAAGATAGACACAAATGACTAAATTGGAATATCATTGAATAAATTACACCTATCAATTGTCACCTATACTTTTTAAAATTGAGTAGATTCCTTCCCCCTATGTATGGATCAATTATAATTAACTAATGTGAGTTCATACTTGGCAGAAAAAAAAAAAAACGATGATGTGGCATTACCAAATAATACAAAAGTTCAATAGAAATTAAAATAAAATTTAAAGAAAATGGAAAAAGTACCCCAAAAAAAAAAAATCTGCAGATGGCTATACCAACTGTAAAAAGCCTTGGTGTCCACCAGCCCTTAAGCTCCACATATTCATTACAAAACAAGTGATTTTCGCTAGGAAGACAAGCATTATTCAATTACTAATGATCACATGATCCAAGCATGTAATGTATACCTAGTCTTATTTAGTTTTGGGATGATAGAGTCTGGATTTCTGTTGGCTACTAGAATCGGCAGACCTTCCATATACTAGGTATTGCTCAAAAGCATATTGAAGTTCACACATAAGCATATCAAAAAGAACGAGAACCCCATTTTCCTTGAACAAAGGAGTTGTCAGTAAAAAGATGCAGCAGATCGTCATTCTTTGTTATGTTTGGACCTGAACTTTTGTTACAGTTCAAGTAATTATCTTTTGGGGTTTTCCTAATGAGGTAAAACAGAAATTTCGATGAAAATTTGGTACCAAAATCAAGTAATTCTGAGACTTTAAGAGGTATAGCTGATTGCTATGTCGAAGTCAATACCACCACTGCACTACCACTAGGCGCTGCCACTACTAACACACACTATTGTACCACCATCAATACCACTACTGCACTAACACTAGCGTTGCCACTACTACATCATACCCATTAGATCATTACCTCCACCAGACCACCTTTGTACCTCTACGACCACCTTCCCCACCACCTCTACCAATGTACCAACCCCATTGCCATCACTATTGCATAGCCACCATAATCACTTTCCAAGGTTGTGGAGAGGGCAGTGGTGTGTATACATTAGAGCTCAAGCACAATAAAAGAAAAATGCATGAGTGGTATACAAGAAAGAAAAAAAGAAAAGTATGATCGAAACATTTTTGAGCTTACTGTAAGAAGATCAGTTCTTTGTTCTTCTATTTCTAAACGTAGAAGTAAGTGACAGAAGCATGGTAGAAGCAACTGTTTTTACCTTTACTTTTTTATATTCATTCGGATTACTGTAGTTCTGCTGGGTGAGGGCATGAGGTAGGGCAGTAGCTTTTTGTGAGATATTTCGTGAGAGTGTTATTGTTGTTCTACATTGCTTTTTGTTGGTCGTAGAAGCGTGAAATAGAGTAATGATGATCTGTACCTTGTGGATGTGTCATTTCTGTCTCAAGTTATTGTGATAAACTAGTTCAAAGGCTGGATCAGATTGACACAGCTAGACAAGTTGACTAACTCAAAAGGTGGACCCGTTAGAAGTATTTGCATGATTCTCTCTTCCTTTCCCCGTTATTTACACGCATTTATTTTTGACATTTCAATTTATTATCTTTTCGTTAATTGATTAAAAATGGCCATAACTTCTCGAGGCAAAGGAGGAGGGATTTTTTTTTTTCAAAAAAAGAAAAAGATTTAAATTGTTTAAGCAATTAATTCAACTCTCCTTTTAATTATTTCATTGAGACCTACATCATTATTTCATAGTAATAAAAGTCACTATAAATATTATCTCGAGAAAATTAACTATCATTAGATTTACTCAGATGCATCTTGTTTTTAGTGGATAAGAAATTGAATATTTACTTATTCTTTAGTTTAAATGTACTTGAAAATATATGTTTTTGGAAGCTTTACTTGTGCAAGTATGGTTATGTAGTGCCTAAGTCATGAATCGAGAGTGATTACAGAATCCTTTTAGATAATTCTCGTGTAGGCTGTTGTTTGTTAAGATGAATATTTGGCCTTTCCTTCTTTGCTTGTAATTTCACATTCGTCTTTGGTATTGTCCATGTCGAACGTTAAATGCGACATATATTCTCTCTTTCTTTGATATGTCAGTTGTTTCTAAAGAATTTCTGACTCAATTTATATTCGATTCCTCCCATAACACACGGGATTAAAAATAAAACACACAAGTATGTGAACATGTAGGGTCTTAGATGACAATTTAAACGTCAACAAGGATACACCATAATTTTCTAGATTTTCAAGCATATTAAGTAATTCCATGAAATGACTAACATGTAGTGTGTTAGATGACAATTTAAACGTCAACAAAGATACACCATTATTGTCTAGATTTTCAAGCATATTATGTAATTCCATGAAATGACTAACAAAGTATTAATACTAATTGAAATGTAATAAGCTCTATAATTGGTGTTATAGGGCCAAAATCAACTCCAAGTAAGGTAAAAATTGAAAAGGCAGGGGAATTGCCGAAAACTGTAGATTTTGAGGTGCGAAATAACGTCAAAAATTCTCTAATACCCGTATGAAAATTCATGCCCAATTTACTGAACATTACATATTAAATTTCAATCTAGTTAGCTAACCCAGTTTCTATTTCTCCGATTGCTCCAAACTAATATTCCTCATCCGGGGCAATCTCTTAGAATAGGGAAAATTATACGACTACTAAATATTTCTAAAATTAAATCCATATTTTCAGTTGTTTCAATTGTATATTTACACTCCTTTGACATGCATTGAATTTACCTTGTCCGGTATCCATGCAGTTGTGAAACTAATCTAGGGAATGTTTATATAATTTTGAAACTTATTAGGGGATGCAAGGGTTAGCTGTATTGTAAAAAAAACTGGGAGTATGGCCTATGGATGCAATGTCCAAAGCTTTAAAGATATTAAAAAAAAAGAAAAAGAAAAACATATATAACTACAAGATAATAGTAACGTGTATGTCATGAAGTTGGCCCTATGATAATTTTAACATTTCCAGAACTAATTGGCCATTTCCTCAAAATCTGTCCAGTATTCTTGTGGGGTTAACAGTGAAAAAGGAGATAGTGTTTAATTTAGTATATGAACTATGAATGATTTCAGAATTTTATACTTCAAATAAAAAAATTTAAATATCATATTTAATCAATTTTTTTTATAGAATTTTATGTTTGAATTTTAAAATTATTAGATATTATATTTAATTAAACTTTTACTTATTAAATTTATTATCTTTATCATTTTCAAAAATTGTTGTGTTAATGGCTTATCAACTAAATAGTAGTGATGTAAAATTGTCCTTATAAACCTAAGAACTCTAACAAGTTTATACCTCTTACCCATCAATCTACTCATAACTATAAATAAGTTAATACCGAAAGCATAATCATCCAACAATCACCAAAATTAATCAATTTGCACCTTTTTTTTTTTTCAAATCACAATTAACTAATAGTCAAGCTTTTTTTTAAAAATATTTATATGATGGAAAATAAAATAATATAAACAAATTGAGAATTAGATATGATTCACCAAATCTCAAAACGAACCAATAAAACCTTCTTTTAGACCCAAAGTTCTAATGATAAATGTTGGAGTAGCGAACACACTAAAACACTACATTTAGGGTAAAGCAGACCTTAGTGATTTGATGAAGCAAATCTAAGAACTAAAGATATATATTGAAAGCGACTTGTTGAATCATGCTAACCAAGAACCTTAGTATAAGTGAATAGAAAGATCTCGATCTACTCACTATAAAAAGCTAGGAACCTTACTTTAAGAATGGACTTATTAAGAGTTTTGTTTCTAGTGGTACCCTTTACAAAGATGCCCCACTCTTTATAATTAGTAGGTCAAGAATCATATCATTTAATTATATCAAAATTTTTTGTTAGCATAATTTAATGGGTTACGTTCAATATATTTTGATTTGCTTAATCAATAGGTACAAGCTCGCTTCAGCCTATTTTAGTGGTACAAGATTTTTTCTACCCATCAAATAGTATAAATGATAAGAATTGTGGTAGCAATTTTGACAATAAAAAAGTTTGATATTTTAATAATTTCAAAAACTTCATATGTAGAATTAAAAAACCATAAAAAATTCAAGAAGTGGTTTCGGTATTTTTTTTTGTAATGAAGAGCTAGGTTAATCAATTTTATTCTACAGTTGATCTGTTAAAATTAGTAACGCTTTCTAATTGCTATGCTTTATTGACCTGTATCCTTCAGATATTATTTTTATCTATTGGAGGGGACTCATCAAGAATTATGTTGGATAGGTCATTGATGTGAATGCCCAATAAAATATTGGATAATCAAACATGGTGGAGCACATTCAACCAGACGCGAGTACAAACATGGGTTAATCAACTGGAGCTATAGTTGACCAATTGGGATGATGCCAGCCGACTATAGGTTAGGCCAATCGATGAGACTCATGATAGTCAATCAATTGAGACTCTATACCTCGTAGGTTTTTAACCCAAATTCATCTAGGGTTTTTCATTTAAATCATCAAGTGCTGTTTTTCTCTTTATTTCCCATGAATTTTTTTCTCCTTCTCGTTGGTCGTATGCATGGGTTGCCAATTGTTTGATCCATCGTTACTTCCGCATCATGCACAGCAAACATGGGTAATAATAACTTTTCTTCACAGAAAAAGACAGAAACATACGTGTTATGTTTCCTCGAAGAAATGTGAATAAGCAGGAGCACACATCATTCCACCGCAGCTCCAGCTAAGCCAAGCGCATCCCCCTAGTCCATTTAAACATCTCTCTCTCTCTCTCTCTTTTTAATTAATTCGCATTATTCGTCACATCTTCATATTCCTAAGTTGACTCTTCTCCAATCTCCACCAAAAATAAATTATCTTCTTCCTTTTCTGTCCAACAATATGTGTTGCTATGTCCAATCCAACCATTCGCAGCACTTGCTTGCATATGATGCACTCAGATGATTATTTTTCTTTACTCCGTTCTACAGTGACAGGATTTGAATGTTTTTTCAAACTCAAAAAATCATTGGATAGATTGCACATCCCATCCAACACACATCGGACCGTATTTTTGGCACACATGGACTCTGATATGGTAGAAGATTTGGACAGAGATATGTACATCAATAATACTCTCTATTGAAGTTATAATATATAAGAATACGATATCATATACGACTCTACATGCAAGCTTTATTTTTTTATGTATTATACCTTCAACAGAGGATCCTCCTAAGATAGACGTATAAAGAATGCGCCTATCTATTATTCGAAGGTTTGACGTGGTTTTGGTGTGTTATAAAAAATGAATGAAAAGTAGAAAGAAAAAGAAAAGAAAATAAATAAAAATAAGTTCGAAAACGGAAAAAAAAAAAGGATAAAAACATCATCAAAAGGAAGATACAGGAAATTTACCCAGGAAACTGTATGAAACAGCTCCTCCCTTGGCCATCGACACCATTTCAAAATGAGCAATTCTAACAAGGAATTATACATATGACACTACTTCTTTGCAAGAGGTTCAACAGCTGTCCTATTACATGTTCTGTTATTTTGCTGCATATCGTATTGTCATGCCTCCCGCCAGGTGTTGTAAGCTTCAAGGTAGCATGCACAATTACAGCTCTTTTCTTTACAATTAGGAAGGGCCTACATCACCGAAACAGTAATTGTTTCTCCTGAAGCTGTTCTTTTCTGCTTAAGGCTTGAATGCATGCACTTACCCTTTTTGGTCCTCAAGTTGCAACCAATTACTTGTGTTCTTTTAGTTCGCGTCAGGACATTAAAATCCTTTGAATTTAAGCATCCATGTGTGAGCTAAAACCAGTAAAACATCTATGGAAATGCTAACACAATGTCAAACGTGTCTAAAGAAGGAGACCAGAGAAGGCGATGTACGTTCCAAAATGAAACAAACGACTGCTAAAAGAAAAATTGCCGGTCTCCTCAGAAGCGGTAAACGTACATTAAAAGAAATGGAGAGACAGCAGCTTTTCATGGTAGAAACGTAAGAAAGAGGTTAATTTCAAGCAAAAGGCTCCAAAAGTGAAGCTCCTAAATTGTCATAGAAACACTTAACGGAAATGGATGTCTACTTTCAAATTTCATTCCTACTATTATAGAAACATCATGCTATTCCCCCCGTCAGGTAACTTCTAGATATGAACACAATTGTCGGGTTCATTTATACTCAATCTAGCCTTACTCAAGGAAAATGATTCTGAACCAAGATCTCTGTTTTATTTCATATATTATCTCACTGCTCAGCATTCTGTCTTTATTCATAAATAAGAATTTGACCAAAAAAATACCTAGAGTAAGAAATGTTGAAATGTAGCCTATAAGAGTAAACGATTTACAAAGGGGATCATAAAATACAAATTTGAAGACTGAGAACTCGTATAAGGAAAACTCTAGGCTCTACTTTACGTTCTTCCTGATGTGTTGTTTTGTTCCTACACATGAAAGCGACTGAGAGAGGCTCACTGGTCGGGCTTCAATTTTGGAAGAGCATCCAAAAAGGGGCTCGACGTTACTCGCTAGCCTTCCTGCAAATATGTGCAAGTAGAACAGTTATTGCTCATAAAGCCAGATAGATGAGAGGATACTCAGACCCAGGCAGATGAGATGATATCTGACCTAACTAGACCATCATACAGAAAACAATGCATCTGTGTAATTTGAAGCAAGAACTCTCTGCATGTGGTTGATTTCATGGATAACATCAAGTCCCGCAAACTTTCTGCCCTTTATGTAGGTAATAGATTCTAGCAGAAACAATAAAGAGTCAATGAAGCTTGCCCTGCAAGAAGCACCATAGCTGAAATGCAGCTGTACATCCTAGAAGTGAAATCACTTGCAAATCACAATGGTGGGAAATAAGAAGAGGAATCAGTTGGAATTTGGAAAGCAATTGTTACCCTTTGTAGTGAGTGATTACTAAACTCATTCCTTAGCACATTGACACGAGTTGATGCAGCAGTACTCTGATATTCTTGGCCTAAGATCGGTTCTGCCAAAAATGAGCCATATAAGGGCCAAGAATTGTGACAGCCCCAGTTCCCCTTACAGCAACATCATCTGCAGTTCCTTAAAATCTCTAACAATTTTTCCCCTTCTTAAATCAACTATACTAATCAAAACACACTACACGGAAAACAGGTAATATTAGAGATACTATTCAAGAATAAAAAATCTTCCATAAAAGCGCCAGCATAATTAAGAAAAAAAAAAAAGAGAGAGAGAACAGAAAACCTGTGGATTTTGAGGATTGCTTGGTTCATGGCTACTGTAGGTCACTTAATGATACTTCTCGCTAGGTGAAAAATCAATAAGTTTCACCTGCAATTTATGTCAGGAGGCTAAAGATGAAGATGGTGTTGAATAAAAGCAGCCCAAGCAGTCCACTGACAGTTGACGGTTTCAGGACCAAGACCCCCGTGCCAAGCCCTTGGACCAATCCTTTTCCTGAGGTTATGTTTATATTTTGCTGACTACCCTAGCCTACATGGTCCCATCAATCATAGATTGTTCACCTTGGAGACCTGATGCAGTTATGGATATGTTCAGGCATGAGAGCCACTTGGCCTTCCGAATTTTCAAGGGTCGTTGAGGGCACACCAGACACCATGAGATGTGTATTGCTCTTTCAGCCACTGGACCTTACCTCTAGTTAAGCCATTTCTAGAGTGGGCAGGCTATCAAACAGAAAAAAAAGTAACTCTTCCCAAAGCTCCTGCCAACATTTCAGACTCCTAATGTAGCCGTTAGCCATTGGGGGCACTCATTAGGCACTCGTAGGTCAAGTTTCAAGTTCTTGTTTGCATTCAATATCCATCAACTGCCACTGTCTTGCCACATATTGGTGCAAGTATGATTTTCTTTGCATGGTCCATAATTGACCAAGTATGATCCTTTCAACCTTTAAAAAACCATTTAGTGAAGGAAATTGTGAAGAAGAATAATGTTGTTTCACCAATAATCCCCACATGAACATATCCCACCTTGAAAATGGTGGAAACAATTAGAATCTCGCAAGACAATATGACGATTATAGACCCTTGATATCAATTTCATAGCACTATGGCAATCCCCACAAACACGAAGATTCTTAAATATCCGAATTGGTTTTCCACTAGGTATGGTGAGTAGCCCAAAAGCCACAGCCAACTTCTCACTGTGATAAGCAAGATTTGTCTCCCTACCTTCCACATCTGTGTCATGAAGATCGTAACTTATATCTGGAACATAGCCAGCTTTCTTGATCAGTTGCATTACCTCATCATTCTTGGAATAGATCTGAGTCATCCTTGGATGGCCTCTACATTCAGACGTGAAAGTATGAACACTACTCTTGACCTCAATCCAACTAAAACCTGGCTCCTTGCTAATTCCTTTTGATTTCATCAGTTTCCGAATTTTTGCAGCATCCACCAATTTCCCAGCTGAGAAGTACATATTACATAGCTGAACATAAGGTACAGCGTTCATAGGTTCCAAGCTGAAAAGACTTTGTGCTGCTCTCAGTCCCAGTTCCAAATTTTTATGAACCCTGCATGCACCAAGCAGTGCCTTCCATGTAGTAGCATCGGGCTCCACGACCATTTCATCAAGCAACTTTTCAGCTTCAGAAAGTTTTCCTGAACGACCTAAGAGATCAATCATGCATGCGTAGTGTTCCGGACCTGGTTTAATTCGATAATTCTTGGTCATTGACTCAAAGTATTGGCGACCTTCTGCCTCTAGACCGACATGGCTGCATGCAAATAGTAATCCAATAAAAGTAACAAAATCAGGCTGTACACCACATGCAATCATCTCCTCATACAGCCTTAATGACTCTTTTCCCTTGCCGTTCCTTGCATATGCAACAATAAGCGATGTCCATGTAACAACATCTCGAACTTGCATGGTTTCAAATATTAGGTTAGCATCTTCTACACACCCACATTTAGAATAAAATGTTACCAGGGAGTTATTTACAGATACTGATGAGGTTTTGCCTGATTTAACAAAACTCCCATGGACTTGTTGTCCAAAATCTAGGAGCATTAATTCCGCACAAGAACTTATGATACTTGCAACAATAATTTCATCAGGATAGACTTCTTTGATTCTCATTTCACAAAATAGTCTTAGGGCTTCTTCATGAGAGCCATTGTGTGAATACCCTGTGACCAATGAAGTCCAGGAGATGACATCCTTCTCAACCATATGCTGAAACACCTTCATTGCACAGTCCATATCTCTTAGTTTAGCATACATGTCAATAAGTGCATTATTCACAATCTTGTAATTGTCAAATCCAGTCTTTACAATCAAGCAATGAACAGATATTGCATTTGCTAAATCCAACAATGAGGCAAAAGAGTTCAAAATAGATGGATAGGTGAAATCATCAATTTTTATATCTCTTGCACGCATTTTCTTAAACAAGTTAAGAGCTTCATCTTGAGACCCTTGCCTCACACAACCAACTATCATTGAGTTCCAAGAAATTATATCGTTGATTTCCATATTATCTAAAATTATTCTAGCACAACTCAAGTTACCACATTTTGCATACATATCAACCAGTGCACTTTGCACAAAAACATTTGAATCAAAACCACTTCTAACTATGCAACCATGTACCTGTGCCCCAAAACCAACAGCCAACACAGCTGCACAAGCTGTTAATATGCTAGGGAACGTAAACTGATTTGGATCAACCCCATATATTCTCATGTCTCGAAAACACTTCATTGCTTGAAACCTGTAACCACTCCTAGAATAACCACTTATCATGGCAGACCAAAGAACTCGATTATTCTTTTCCGGTACCCTCCTAAACAGAAACTCTGCTTCAGAAATAAATCCACTCTTTGCATACATATCAACAAGACCAGTAACAACAAAAGCATTACTATCAAAACCCGACTTAATCACGTAGCCATGAATCTCTTTCCCTCTTTGGATCAAACACAATTCAGAACACGCCCCAAGACAACTTCCTAACGTGAATTGACTTGGTCTATGTCCTTGTAACTGCATTTGCCAAAATAATTCAAAAGCTTCATTTTCGCGCCCATGTCGTGAACAGCCGGAAATGAGAGCAGACCAAGTGATAAGACTCCTATTTGGAGCAAACCCAAAAAGCTTTTTACCTTCATCTAATCTTCCTGAACTTGCATACGCAGAGATCATAGTATTCCAAGTGAACTCGTCTCTTTCAGGCATTTCGTCGAACATTTTTCGTGCTTCATCGATACGACCAGCTTTCGACAAGTCATTCAACAAGCAGTTCGATTCAAATGTTGAATTGGGTATGTTGGCAAGGTTGTGCACGTAATGCGTCACAAATGGGTTATTGGCTTGATGACAGCATGAGTTTCGAGCCAAGTTCGTTAGTCTAGAGCTTAGCTTTAACATTACTGTAGATGTCATTTGTTTGTTTATTTATATATTTGTAGTAAAAGAAAGGGTTGCTTCATCGAGTTAACAGATAGAAGAAGAATAAAGGTTTGATAGATTTGCTATTACTTGGATAAGTTCTAGCGCAAATTACTTTGATGAACTTCATAAATCACATGAAAGAGTATTTACCTGTGTGAAGTATACATGTTACAAATGCAGATGCGTCATCCCCACATTAGTATTACTGATAATTTTTATTTAAATATCAATAATTGTGTGCGCGCACACACACATACACACATATATAACCTAAAAAAAAAAGAAAATTGGAAAAATAAAAAATTGATGATTTTTTTAATTAAATAGCACCCCACTTTTGTATGTATATTATAACTATGTATATTAATTAGATTAATAAAAATAAATAAAAAGTTTGAAAAAATAATTTTAAAAAGAAAAAAAAACTACAAAATTAAAGAGAGAGTAAGAAGAAGCTATAAAATTGTTGGCAAATTGCGATCTATATTTGTAAATGGGTCTTTCAACCCACCGATAGTGGTCGCCCATAATTATGAATTTTTTTTAAAGAAATGAAAAAAGGGTGAAAACCCATCCAGGTTGCATGACATGATTGCAACTCAAATAGATTTTCATCTTTTTTTTTTCTTTAAATTTTGTAGTGGTGGATGATCGCCCACCACCCATAAGATGTTATCGATAAGGCCAAACAATCCACTTTCAAAGGTAGGTCATAACCCGTTAATAATTTTTTGGCTATTGCAATTATCCCAAGGCTAAGGGATGGTCGATTTTTTTTTTTTTTAAGATTTTTGTAGTTTTTTCTTTCTGTTTTTATTTTCAATTTTTTTTGGATTTTTATTTATATTTATTAATTGTGTCTATATGTGATAGCTTAGGTTTAAATTACGAATTAGTGCCATCAAAGCTCCGTGTGCTAGTTGAGGTATTTCTAGCCCAATCTTGAAAATTCAATTAAAAATATTAAACATGATTGGAAAGTTTTAGAAAAATGTACTCTAGGTTTATTTTTTATGTAGATTATAATAGTAATTTTTATTTTGTAAACCTTGAGACGAATATGTAGAGTCCTTAAGAAACTATCCTATTTAGAATTGAATTCAAATTAGTTTTCGAAACTCTTACCAGTGTTGTTTTGACTTGATTCTTGGTTTATAGAATCCTAACACACTATATTTAATTTGTATGATAAGAAACTTTTATTAGTACCATAGTTAATATTGATTAATATTTATTTGGCTAAAATTTGATGGGTGTCGAATCCAACAAAAATAAAACCTACTCCTAGACAATTATATAATTTGCATATAGTGGTGAGTAGGGGGGGGGGGGGGGGGGGTTGGGTTTGTTTGTGAATCAAAATAAAGTAAAACAAGGTAAGAAAATCGGATATTAATAAAAGCCTAGCCAAAGGAATCAAGATAGTTTAATTCTAGGAATTGATCATCGATGCAAATGTTCTCTATTCTTGTTCCTAGATAAACTGGTTATGGTTATTAACAAGCTCTAACAACCTATCTCTCCTTACTTCCTCGATAACCTCAGACAAGCGCTTTGAATTATTTCTCTTATTGATTAAACAACCCTAGACAAGCGCTTAGGATTTAATCTATCAATAGCATTAAGATCTAGAGAGACTACCAATTCATGCCAGTAGATTATAAGATAACCTATTTAAACATGATCACACACCTCCATAACATGAATTCGATCATCTCTTTTATAACCAAACATGTTATTGCGTCACTAAGACTAGAACAATCAAACAATTACGGATTTGACGTGCTAGTTGACAATATATTAACTTGCTAATTGAGTAGAAGAGCTCTATTCATACCAATCAACAAAGATAATAATGACAAAACGATCAGAAGATATATGAATACCCGAAAACAAAGAATAGAATAAATACAAGTCAATTAGACCTCACAATTCGTGGAGAATTAAACATCTATGACCCTTTGGCTAGAAAAGTAGCTTAGCTACTCATGTTCATCAATAAAACGAAAATAAAAAGTAAAGACATGATGAACCCGGTTGCCTGCTCTGCCTCCAAGATGATCCAAGGTTCTTCAAGATCTAAAGATTCAAAAGTTTTCCTAACCCTCTAGGGTTGGTTCTATTTATATTGTTAGGGGGATAGTATGTGATCTTTTGCTAGCAAGATACGAAAATATCTTTCCTTTTTCAAGTAGATTTCGAGAAGTGAAGATTCGTCTGCTTGGCACGCCCCAGCACACGGCCGTGGGTCAAGCCGTGCCATCCTCTGTGCATATTCTTCAAGTCTTCATCCGCGCCCAGTGTGTACCATGGTTACACACACGACCAGATTTAAAGTCGTGCCTTCATCTGTGCATAATCTACAAGTCTTCATCCGTGTCCAGTGTGTACCACGGTTAAACCCACGGCTAGATTTCAAGCCATGCCTTCATCTGGTTGATGTTCCACACTTTCTTCTCCTTGGCACGTCTAGCTTCCACCACGGCTCCAAGCACGGTTTCTCCCACGGCTTCCACCACGGCCGTGCCCTAAGCCGTGTCTCTCTCTGTTCAAAGTCCACATTTCTGCCTTCTTGTCCAGTGAGGGGCACAGTTTGCGCCATGGCCGTGCCTCAAACCGTGCTTCCGATACACGGCCGTGTACTTCAACCGTGTATCTTCCTATTGATTCAAAACCAAGTACACGGCCGTGTACTTCAATTACACGCCCATGTTCTTTCCTCCGGCGGTGTAAATCCTTGTCTTTGAACCAAGTTGTAGATGACTTCTCTAATTTACTTGAATTAGCATCCTTGACTCCATTTAACCTGATTTATCACCATAATAGAATTAAGTACCATTTCCTTATGATTTCTATAAAATCAATAATGAATTAGCACAATTTATACTATAAAGATTAAGTATAAAATGGCTCTATCAAATTCCCCCACACTTAAACTCTTGCTTGTCCTCAAGCAATTGCATCAAATCAATTGAGAAATCTGTCATAGATTATACAAACTTTCTTTTCATCATTCCAAGCATCTATTCATTTGTAATTCATGACTTGTAATTTAATGTTTACTACTTCAACCAAACTGGTTTCCCGTGATCAAATTACTATGGACAAAATTCAATAGCTAATCTAAACAAAACAAACTTTAATCCTCATGTTTAGCAAAAGAATTTTTATTCCAAAAGTAAATACTTAATCCACTAAGGAAAAACACCCAATTAAACTTCATTGGATATTAGCAAACATATAATCCTTGCAACATAAAGTAAAAGCATATGGTATAAGCTCTTTGCTAGATATTCTCCCTTTTATACATCTTTGTTTTATTCAATGAATGTTCACATTCATATTCTTTTGATTTATTCAAGCATCTATTTTGATGGGTTTTTGCCCGCTTCTTTTCATGAACTTTTGCCTTTTTCGCCCTTATCGTTATAGTGAGTTCAATGAGTCGGCAACATCCCGAGCTCATCACTCAAGTGACCGGGTTTTGAGATACCCCTACGGACTCTTCCTCACTCTAACATTCAAGTTTGAATACTCTTAACTCAATTAGTTGAATCATTGGAGTAATGGCTATGCCTGATTTTTTTTTTTTTCACTAAGTGTTATGATTGCTTTACAAACAACTTCAAAGAGTATACAGTAGCTAACATAACCTAGAAGTAAACTTTTTTATTTTTCACTTAGGGACTCGACTTACTCTTAGACTTCCAATTCTAAAGCTAAATACAAGGTAAATTTGTTTCTTAAAGATTTTACTACTTAATTTTAACCATGTATTCTATTCACAACAGTGGGTAAGTAAAACATTTGAACAAGTCAATTTCACATTTTGTAGATGCTTATTACAACATTTAGTACAATCTCTAGATTTCATGATAATTTTGAAAAAATTTGGCTTAAAATTGCTTAAGGACAAACATTCAAAGTATAAGTTAGTTCTCTATTCTCTATATTTTATTATCCTCTCCCCCACACTTAGCTTGAACAGTGTCCTCACTGTTCCTAATTTAGCACAATTGAAAAGTAATTAACAACTCAAGGAGCATTTAGAGAATAAGAGAAAGGAAATACTGGTACTTCCCTGGTATTTGAGTTCTCCCCTTAAGCTTCTGGAAAGTGTCATTTGATTATGTGTATCCTAGCTGCAGCTGATCCAAAGAGTTCAAAAACTACACTAAAATCAAAACAAAGCTAAAACAAACCAAAACTAATGCAAAACAAAACTTTTTTTTTTTTTTTTGACATGGGTTGCCTCCCATGAAGCGCCTATCTTTAACGCCTTTGGCTAGACGTTCCTGGCTAAATATTCGGATAAGGATTTTGATTCCAGCCTTGGTGCCTGTGGTGATGGGTTAATAACATCTGTAACAAAAACAGAAGAGATATCGTTAGGATGTTTCATAGCATCATAAATGTTAAATTTAATCACTTCACCATCAAATTCCATAGTGAGGGTGCCATCATTTACATCGATTTTCGTTTTAGAAGTCTTAAGGAATGGTCGCCCTAATAATATCAGTGATGAAGTATGAGAATCACTATCGTCCATGTCAAGCACATAAAAATCAGTAGGAAAAACCAACCCATTGACTTGAACTAAAACATCCTCTAGAACTCCCTCAGGATAAACATTGGACCTATCAGCAAGTTGAACAATAATACCCGTTTCCTTTAAAGGACCAACATTTAAACGTTGATAAACAGACAATGGCATGACATTGATAGAAGCTCCTAGATCACACATGGTTTTAGCGATTCCAAGATTACCTATTTTGCAAGGAATAGTAAACATACCTGGATCCTTGCATTTAGGAGGAAGCTTCTTCTGAATAATAGCTGAAACATTTTCACTCACACTAATCTTTTCATTGCCTTTCAGCTTCCTTTTGTTAGTGCATAAGTCTTTGAGAAATCTAGCATAGCGCGGTATTTTCTTAATTGCATCAAGCAAAGGAATATTTACCTCGACTTTGCGAAAAGTTTCCAGAATCTCTTTTTCTTCCGCTTCATTCTTGGATTTCGCTAATCTGGAGGGGAAAGGAGGTGGTATCAATGTGACCTTCGATGGCTCAACTAGAGACTTGCTAATCTGGACGCCCTGCTGGCTCGGAGTCGAAGTCTCTTTCTTGGTCTCTTCCTCAAGATTAGACGGATGTTCTTTCTTATTTGATCCCTGCAATTCTGTTCCACTTTTCAAGGTAATTGCATTAACGCTTTGCTTCGGGTTTGTAATAGTTTGAGAAGGTAACTTACCTTGAGTTTCTAACCTGTTTACGGCTGAAGCAAGTTGGCTTACCTAATTCTCCAAGTTTTGAATGCTTTACTTTGTTTCCTCCTGAAATTGTTTGGTATTCACAGCTAGAGACTTAACAATATCCTCAAGGGGCATACCTGAAGTGTAAGGAGCTTGGGGTACATGGTGTGATGGCTTAGGCTGGAATTGTTGGACATGTTGAGGGTTATTGCCATATCGGAAGTTAAGATGATCCCTCCATCCAGGATTGTAAGTATTCGAGTAGGG
Organism: Laguncularia racemosa; assembly: GCA_037954665.1. NCBI lineage: Eukaryota > Viridiplantae > Streptophyta > Magnoliopsida > Myrtales > Combretaceae > Laguncularia > Laguncularia racemosa. The sequence continues at coordinate 5,436,965 of JBBMOL010000016.1, forward strand.
GTCATACTTCCTTTGTGGCTGTCCTGGGAATCCTCCTACAGCATTGGCATGTTCATGATTGTCATCTTGCAATGTGGGGCACATGTCGGTCGGATGATTAGGAGCAGCGCAAATTCCACAAGCTTTCACCTGTTGGGTATTTCCAAGAGCTAGCTGTTGCACAAGGGAGGTAAGATTAGAAATTTGATGTTCAAGGTTAGACACATTTACCTCATTTACCTTCCTTGAAGACGTATCATGCCTATACCCAAATTGTTGCGAATTGGCAGCCATAATGGAGATCAATTCCCTAGCTTGACTAGGGGTTTTGTTTACTATGGCACCTCCACTTGCAGCATCCATCATCTTTCTTTCCATCGGAAGTAGGCCCTCGTAGAAGTATTGGATAAGGAGTTGTTCAGATATCCCATGTTGTGGGCAGCTTGCACACAATTGCTTGAACCTCTCCCAATACTCATGAAGAGTCTCGGTGTCCCTTTGTTTTATACCACAAATTTCTCTTCTTATACCAGCGGCTCTGGATGCGGGGAAGAATTTGTCCAAGAAGAGTCTTACCATATCTGTCCAAGTGGTGATAGAACCTGGAGGCAAATAAAACAACTAATCTTTAGCTTTAGTACTTAAAGAAAATGGAAAAGCACGTAGCTTGATTTGATCGTCGGTTATTCCTTGCGGCCTCATACTAGAACACACTATATGGAACTCTTTCAAATGCTTATGAGGATCTTCATTCTCAAGACCATGAAATGTAGGTAGCAGATGTATCAACCCAGATTTCAATTCGAATTCCACAGCTAGTTCGGGATAGTGAATACAAAGTGGTTGTTGATTCACATCCGGTGTAGCCAACTCCCTTAAGGTTCTCTCGAGATTTGCCATGTCGTCCTCTTTTTCAGAATCAGACAAGTCCGATACTAAGTTCGGTCTAGTGGATGATCTAGCTTCTTGTCGCAACCTCTTTAGAGTCTTCTCAATCTCCGGATTATAAGTTAGTTCACCTGTCTGAGAAGAACGAGTCATACAAGAATATAAATAAATTTGACACCAATCCCCGGCAACGGCGCCAAAATTTGATGGGTGTCGAATCCAACAAAAATAAAACCTACTCCTAGACAATTATATGATTTGCATATAGTGGTGAGTAGGGTCGAATCCATAGAGATTGGTTAAACTTATTTCTATTCAAGGATAATAACAGGGAAAAAGGAAAAAGGGGGGGTTTTTGTTTGTGAATCAAAATAAAGTAAAACAAGGTAAGAAAATCGGATATTAATAAAAGCCTAGCCAAAGGAATCAAGATAGTTTAATTCTAGGAATTGATCATCGATGCAAATGTTCTCTATTCTTGTTCCTAGATAAACTGGTTATGGTTATTAACAAGCTCTAACAACCTATCTCTCCTTACTTCCTCGATAACCTCAAACAAGCGCTTTGAATTATTTCTCTTATTGATTAAACAACTCTAGACAAGCGCTTAGGATTTAATCTATCAATAGCATTAAGATCTAGAGAGACTACCAATTCATGCCAATAGATTATAAGATAACCTATTTAAATATGATCACACACCTCCATAACATGAATTCGATCATCTCTTTTATAACCAAACATGTTATTGCGTCACTAAGACTAGAACAATCAAACAATTACGGATTTGACGTGCTAGTTGACAATATATTAACTTGCTAATTGAGTAGAAGAGCTCTATTCATACCAATCAACAAAGATAATAATGACAAAACGATCAGAAGATATATGAATACCAGAAAACAAAGAATAGAATAAATACAAGTCAATTAAACCTCACAATTCGTGGAGAATTAAACATCTATGACCCTTTGGCTAGAAAAGTAGCTTAGCTACTCATGTTCATCAATAAAACGAAAATAAAAAGTAAAGACATGATGAACCCGGTTGCCTGCTCTGCCTCCAAGATGATCCAAGGTTCTTCAAGATCCAAAGATTCAAAAGTTTTCCTAACCCTCTAGGGTTGGTTCTATTTATATTGTTAGGGAGATAACATGTGATCTTTTGCTAGCAAGATACGAAAATATCTTTCCTTTTCCAAGTAGATTTCGAGAAGTGAAGATTCGTCTGCCTGGCACGCCCCACCACACGGCCGTGGGTCAAGCCGTGCCATCCTCTGTGCATATTCTTCAAGTCTTCATCCGCGCCCAGTGTGTACCACGGTTACACACATGGCCAGATTTAAAGCCTTGCCTTCATTTGTGCATAATCTACAAGTCTTCATCTGTGTTCAGTGTGTACCACGGTTAGACCCACGGCTAGATTTCAAGCCATGCCTTCATCTGGTTGATGTTCCACACTTTCTTCTCCTTGGCACGTCTAGCTTCCACCATGGCTCCAAGTACGGTTTCTCCCATGGCTTCCACCACGGCCGTGCCCTAAGCCGTGTCTCTCTCTGTTCAAAGTCCACATTTCCGCCTTCTTGTCCAGTGAGGGGCACGGTTTGCGCCATGGCCGTGCCTCAAACCGTGCTTCCGATACACGACCGTGTACTTCAACCGTGTATCTTCCTATTGATTCAAAACCAAGTACACGGCCGTGTACTTCAATTACACGCCCATGTTCTTCCCTTCGGCGGTGTAAATCCTTGTCTTTGAACCAAGTTGTAGATGACTTCTCTAATTTACTTGAGTTAGCATCCTTGACTCCATTTAACCTGATTTATCACCATAATAGAATTAAGTACCATTTCCTTATGATTTCTATAAAATCAATAATGAATTAGCACAATTTATACTATAAAGATTAAGTATAAAATGGCTCTATCACTCACACTCCCCTATGACAAGAAAGCATATGGATCTCGCTCCACGTTGAGCAGGCGGGGGTCTCAAGACACTAGAAGGCTTTTAGCATTTAAGCCCATATTTTTTCATTAGCAATTTGGGCTTGAGCTCATAAATAGTTGTTACTATATATTATCTTTTTTTTGCTTGTAATTAAGTGATGTAATGAGAGATGCGATGTGCTAAATATAGTGGAATCCTCTACTTTTTTTGTCACCTTCCGTGTCGCTTTCACTTCGACTAGGTGCATCATTGTTTCTAAAATGATTAGAAGGTCACACTCGACAACCATGTAGGTGCAGTAGCAATAGCAACACACGAACGTGATTCCAAACTCAGACGATGCCAAAATTGGTAGAAATGGCTCCAAACTCACAATTTCATTGAGTTCACTGAGTCGACTCGTGATTCTATCCGATTTTGCTCCAAATTAAGTTTGTGATCAAGTTAACCAGGGATAGTGAAGTAAGAACGTAAACTCAGATGATTCCACGTTTTGACTCGCGATTTTGACAACATTGGGTATAAGTTCTAAAGTATACTATACTTATCTTATGAAAAATTATTAAATAATATTAATAAATAAATAATAAATAACAAGATTATATTTTTCAACTAATAAATGTTTAAACAAAAAAATAAAATAAAATTCAGATTCATAAATTAATAACCCTAAATGGCTAAAACTAATGCCAGTGTCTCACTTTACATTTTCTATTCATTCCTTTATTAAGTTCACATAAACTTGAAATAATAAAGATAATTTTTTTTTAATTTTATAAATTTTACTACAAGTTCCATAAATCTTGCATATGAATAATTTTTGGTATCACATATAAATTATCTTTTTAATAACATATAATCTTGAAATGTATAAAAATAAAGATTTTAATGGGTTATTGGTTCTAAGATGATTCCATGGTGCTATATAGCAGGTTTTAATTCCAAAATTATTAAGTTTGATAAAAGGGAAATATTCTATTAAATTATTATGTATATTTAAATGGATAGTAACATTTATAGTGGAATGGCATTGAAAAGTTATACGTTGTAAAACATTATTTTAATATGAAAGATAACTATTGTTTATGATATATAATAACATATACCCTATACTAATAAGCTTGTATAATGAGAGAATTGTATTACGTCATGAATCAATGTTTGATATTATATTATATTATATAGCAATGACGGTATTTCAATTATTTTAGTTATCAAATTTTAATCGTATTTTAATTATTAATCATATTTCAATTATTAAAACAATTGGTTGCTATGAAAAGTAATGGAGGCAACCAAAAGATTTTTTTTTTTTTAAAGCATGGAAATTGATGTTTGACTTGAAAATATTACACGTTCATGATAAATTATTGAGCATAACTGGTTCTTTGCTACAAAATTTTACTGAAGCAGAACTATTAAAGATTCATACTACACTGCTAAGGGGAAATTGCCATAACATGTGCAATCATCGAGGTGATACGCCAGAAAAAATCCTACTAATCTTGGTTTCTTATGGATTTATCTACAAAGAGTACATCTTCAATCCAAGCAACGATGTTGAATGCTAGTCCTTCCAGTACTCTAGAGTAGCTCTCTAAAATTGCTTGCCCCACATCCTGCAGTTTATGTTCTTATGTTAGCTAATAATAATAAATGCGAGAGAGGAAATAAATTCTAAGCAACCGCAAATGATGAAGTCGTAATACTAAAAGCCGCTAATGACCACAATCTCCTAAGATTACTACAATGACATATTTTACATCGTACTAAAGTCCGGCAAACTTTTTCCATGAGAGTTGAATTTCCGGAGAGCCTACTCCACCGATTCAATCAATCGAAGGTAGTGAAATTTAATGCGTTTCGCTGGTTCTTTTAATTACCTTATTGTATTGGATCTTGCAAGTATCCAAGCTTGTTTGAGCAAGCTCAGGATACCTTTGCTTCAAGCAGGTTAACAAGCTTTCCGCTCTCTCTGCTAACACGTGATTTTTGTCGGCTCGATCGGTGTCGGACATAAGATCCTTAACCATGGTCCACGAGGACTTTGAGTTGTTCATACATGCCTTCTTCCTCCATGTGTACATGGAAGCTTCGATGCGGTCTGCCAACTCTAGGGCCTCATGCTCTGATGCTATGCTGAGTTGGTCAAGAAGATGCTCGGGATAGAATTTGTCACCGCTATACACGTACCTGTAGATTTTATCTCCTATACTTTCTCTTCCACTCTGAAAATTACCACGCTGTCATTTTAGAAAGATCTACGTACAAAAACAGCATTTAACTTTTGTTTTGGGAAAATACTATGATTTTTCCCGAATAAGATTGATGCATCCTATGGGAAAATTAAAAACTGTATTTGAATCTTTTAGATAGGATAAAGCTTTATGGCGACTCAACGTAGTAATAATAATATCCCTCTTATTCAATCATATGTTATGCTTACCTTTATAAACAGAAGTTATAATGATGTTGTCGAAGTTGTCCCCTTGAATGTAGTAAAGAAGTTATAAACATGCCTACCACTTTTAGTCATGACATGCCATTGACCAGTCTTGATCTCTACAACGTGTGCAGCATAACTATTGCACGTATCATATTCTATACCAGTCTTGATCTCTACAACGTGTGCAGCATAACTACTGCACGTATCATATTCTATCAACTTCTAAACATTTTTGTTCCACTTATTCAAGTGAACATGCCTACCACTTTTAGTCATGACATGCCCTTGACCAGTCTTGATTGCTACAACGCGTGAAGCATAACTACTGCACATATCATATTCTATCAACTTCTAAACATTTTTGTTCCACCTATTCAAGTGAACATCTCCCCTATTACAAAATCTTTCAAAACGATTACCAAGTTTGTGCACGTCATGTTGCGTTATTTTCAAATTGTGCAAACCATCTTGAAGACTTTTACAATTACATCGACATCCTTAATCTATGTTATTAAACCCACGTGTTAATCAAACTTATCAGGATGTAATATTAAATGACAAGAGTATAAGGATACAAAAAGATGGTATCCAAATGGTTACGAGACTTATGAAGGGATATGTAAGTATTTATTAAACTGATTAGAACGCATTTTAGGATACAGCTGTAAAAATTAAGAGTAAGACGTAATTTCAAAATTTTTCGGGGATGTCATCTCCAATTTCCCATTTCCTATTTATTTTTCCTGTTGAGAACACGTGAATTAATTTTGGTGAAACATGAATCTAGTAAATTGAGTACAAAGTAAGGCTAACCTTCGGAAGGGATGCTAGATAAGAATCCGGGATGTCCATTTCATCCAGGACTGTGCTGTTTATTGCCATAGCTGCTTTATGAATCTGATTGGCACAATCACGTTTTTGTTGCAATTGCTTCCTGGAATTCTCTGACAGGCCGTCGGTCGGGACACATGGAACCGGCAGCCACCATTTCTCCTCGTTGCGCTGCTGTGGAACAACAACTCTCCTAAATGATTCCGGACGCGATGAAGTTGAATTTGACGACATGCTCCCATGTTCTGCATACCAGAACTCTGTATCCTGGAAGCTGTCCAAGATTTCCTGTTCAAAATAAACAAAATCCAAGTAAATACAGGAGAAAAGCATCATTACATGTCATTCTCAAGAATATACCAAAACTAGAGACGCTGAAATTTTGAATTAGCACAATTACATCTCATGAAAAATGTTAAACTGAAAAAATTTATCCTCCCAATGCACTGCCAAATTAGTCTTTGTATCGATGTTTAATTATAATTATTTTTGGAAGTCATATTCGGTAATTGATTTGACACATATTGACAGCTAAAATATCAAATCAGTTGAGTAAATACTATTTTGGAAATTTGAATGTTATTGTAATTTTGATAGTTTATGGAATGGCCTTACAAGGAGCATAGCATCAAGTTTTCTCAAGGCAGGAAGGCTGATGCATATATCTGATCTTGGTCCACTAGCCATAACCTGAAAAAGAAACATTGTTTCATCTTAAGACCATATGAAAATAGCCAGCATTACACTAAACTATGGTTGGACTAGAAATTTACCTCGACGGTTGTCCCGTCGGCTAAAGTCTGCAATGTGGGTGCAAATTCAACAATGTAATCACATACTGATAAGAGACAATCTATTTCCCTCTTCCACATCGCCCTCTTTTCGGGTTTCAAGGGCTCTAACCTTAGATTATGCCCGAATACAGTAGCTGCACCACAAGTTAACATGAATTACCTTTGAACTGAGAAAAGAAGAACCAAACTTTCTCTGATGGTTTTCGGTTCCATCTAGGAAATCTTACCATAGAGGTTAGTAATGGCATTTGAGATGGTAACGGCAGTGCAGACGGCTTTTCCGCTTCCTGACATGTCCTCACCCAGCAAAAGCTTTGCAAATCTCTCCTTCATCATCTCAAGTTCTGCAGGAAAAAAAGGCACACTCATATTAGCCAAATACTACCACGTAATCGTTTGCTATGCTGGAATGGACTGATGATAAAGTCGCTATTCCTTGAATCAGTATCAAATGTTGTTGTTGTTGTTGTTTTTTTTTATTCTGATTCATTTCCATTTCCAGCTATTCATCATACTAAACGCAACATAAGGTTTTTGGGATAATCATCAGTAGATTAAGCTACCTATATCCGTTGGATCAACATCTTCAAGCTTTTCTTCTACACTGAGCCTGTGCTTGGTTAGCAATCTGCTATAAATGGCAGGATTATGCCGTCCGGACTTTATACTCGGCCACCGCAACGGAGAAGCTTCACTTGAGCAGCTGATTTCATCTACAGCTTCAGAGAAAGCAGAGGTCTCTGAATTTGTTCGGCAATACACGAACGAATCGGTGCTTAGAGCAGAGTAAATTGGAGTTTCTGTAGTTGATTGATCGTTTTGATCAATCGAAGAAGACTCAAAATGTTCATCAGAAATTGACAACTTGTCCATTGTGTTGAAACTTGCGCTCTTCCCAACACTGCATAACATGATAAAAGGTGTCATCATTGTCAATGGGTGGTGGGGTCTTAACCCAAAAACATAACAATCTTCGCCTAGAAATCGAGAAAAACTATGAATACTAAAAACGATCGATAAATGCAATTCATTATCGAGAGGAAAAAAGCCCGAATCATGAAAAGATGCAAGCAGTCTTAAGTGAAGAAATTAAATTCTTTGCATAAAAAAGTAAATGAAAAGAGAAAAAAAAAAAAAGGAGAAGAATGAACTTTCTTTTTGAGTTACATAAAGCAAAAGGGTTGCTGCATAAGTCGTTATTTGAATCAGGAATTTTTAATAATTCACTGAATATGCAGCAAAGTGACATTAAAGCAAGGTTTGAATCACATTATACATAAAAAAAAAAAAAATACAAAACTGAAAATTTGAAACACAAAAGCAACGGGTCCAGCATTTTCTTTACGTTATCTTTTGAACACTTGCTTTCGAATTTGAAATTGACTGTCGTAAAACTTAGATCAACAATGCTTGAAACAGTTCCCTCCTAAAGACATTTTTTCCTGCTTCACCAAAACAAAGAATAGACATCCAGCCTTTCAACCTGACGCGATATACATTAAGCTAAACGCCGACGCACAAGGATGAAAATGCTATGAATATATGTAGATGCTCAAATTATACACCTAATTGAAACTTTTAGGAAATAAGATCTTTCCTTAAAGAAAATGGAATGAGACCAGGACTTAAAAAAGGAAGTTCTTGTTTCCTTGTACGTACGATGTGGTCTGAGACATGTTTGGATCTTCAGAAATTGGCTTATGAAGCTCTTCATTTTAAGTGCATAAGATATAGAGTACGACATGTACAGATTTACATATCATTTTTTTTTAAATTATAAAATTCATGTTTTAGACGTGCATAAACTTGGACCCATCAATTAGTGTTTCAACAAACTGTAAATAATAATAATATGGTTGGTGATGAGAAGTAGATATAATATTCGTGACCGTCTCCTTATTATTCATCAATTATGTATTTTATTTTGTCCAGAGTTTGTTTGTATCCATTTGATACAGTAAAGCTAGGAATAATAATGCATGGAGATAGCGCATCTGTGTGCTCGTGATCAGTTTGATTGATTTGTTTATGATATTTGTCTTGTCAACTTAATTTTTTATGCATTAATCGCCCTCAATTTATTTTTTCTTTATTTTGTTGCTAACAAAAACTAAAATGATGGCCGGTTGAAATGGAGGTAAAGTGTGCTCTCTCTCGAGTTTATTGAAATGATAGAAACAATTCAGATTAAAAAAAAAAAAATGCAACACTGCATAACCATCTGACTTGTGGAACGTATTTTATTAGTTTAATTGTTATTTAAATATATCAGATTATTATGATATTATCTTTTTCTTTTTTTTCCCTTTTTTAAAGTTGGGATATTTCTTTCATTTTGATACTTTCCATATTATATCAATATCACCCGTTGAAATAATAGTAATGAATAAGATCAGGAAAATATTTACACAAGCCAATTTTTTCGTCTCATGTCACTCTTTAATCATCTTACACCCTCCAATTGCAAAAAACTTTATAGGAATGGTTGGTATAATTTATCATAATTTTTTACTTCCCATATTGACTGCTCTTCACTGCAAGTAATGTACCACGTGTAAAATTTAATCATACTCTTGAATGCCAAATTAGTACAATGAGTGAAGGTATTATAAATTATTTATAGTAAGAATATATTATTCCAAATCAGTAGATAAACTGATTTGACGTAATATTCCAAAATTTGCAATAATATTATTTCATTATATGCTATTTTGTACGTTGTCGAACCTGTTGATAGATTGAAGAATGATATCAGGTGGAATTATTCACGAGGTTCTGTATGTGATTTTCTGATCACAGATTTCTTGGTGCTTCTCGCGCTGATGTGCCAAGTGGGTCTATTTTGAGATGAAAATATGAAACATGGCGTACTCTTTTCTAATCAATTATATATAAGCAATTTCTGAATTTACTGAAATAAGAAAAAGGACACATAAATGCATGATTGCAAACGGACAATTTCTTTGTTTATATTTTTATACTTAAAAAATGTTTACTAATTATAGAAGTTTTATTTTTTTTTCCTTTTTAAAAAATAGAACATTAATATTTAATATTGAAATAAAACTTCATTTTAGATCTGTTTGATTTGTATTTTATTTTATTTTTTTGTGTATATTCGAATAATGATAAAAAATAAGATATTAAAAAGATAAAAATATAAATACATATATACCTCTTTTATAAAACAAAATATCTAACAAATTCCTATTAAGTTGAATTTATCTATCTTTTATTTCATTCATTTTTACAAAATTCCTTTTCCAATGTATAAAAATATATTTTCAAACTTTTTTCCTTAAAAGTTCATGAATTTTTACTTCTATTTCCCTATTTCCCAATCGTCCATTTTATCATAATTATAAAACAAGATAGATACATATAAGGTACAAAACAAATATATATAAAATATAGATTAAAAAAGACAATTTAAACATGTCCTTATATGTAATACCTGTCAGTAAAAGACATATGCTACAGAATAAGACATAGTAAAGAATAATTAAGATATGGCAATATAGTATTATAAGGTTTTTGTAAGAGATATTTTTGGAAGTCTATAACATTAAAACCCTCTTGTCTCTCTAAGTATAAACCACGATACCTCTTTTCTTTTCCTTTCCTTATGTTATACTCACTCTCTCTTTGGCTGGTTTTACTTCACCATTCAAAAATTTTGCTAGAATCCAAAGGTAAGTGAGTAATTTCTATGTTTTTTCTGCTTAAAATTTACATTATTGGAATGTTTTAAGATAGATTTTAGTTGTAGAAACACATTTTCTTACAATCTCAAAGAGGAGTTGATCTAGGAGTGACTTCGATGATATCAATCAAGGTAAGTAGGAGTTTAATTTAATAAAACAAATTTCTTTGGTGTTTGTTTGATTGGTGAATATCATATGGTGGAATTTGTGAAATTTGCTTGTACATGTGAATTTTAGGGAGTATATAGGCATAACACGGCTGTGTTGGTACCTATGTAGTCTAGGTACACACCCCATCAAAGGAAACATAGACACGTAGCTTTTAATAGGATGAAGTTTTCTTTTGCTAAGAATTACATGGGGAGAAACACATTGTGTTTCCCCATGTACTTCTACACACCCTTAAACATGTCTTTTGTTTTGTCTAGAGAGATACATGAGGGATCAACACACTCATATTCTTCCTCATGTATCCTATATCTTTGTTAAAACGACATTTTTCTTTATCTTTTGTTTTTCGATGTTTTCTCGAGCATCTAAACATTTAGTTGGGATTTCTAAACAATTGTTAATATAATATTTGATCAAGATTAGAGCTAAAGAGAATCAAAGACTTTACAAATAGTATGACGTCAAGTATGTGTTTATCATGTATACTGTTTGTGTGTGTTAGTAATAGAAAATGAATGAACTTAATATATATCTAGCAAATAACATGTTTGCTACTTGTGTGTATCTCGATCTAAGGGTCAGTAGAGGTAGATCTCTAGGAGATACTTTGATGATCGGCATGTCACGTTGTCTTTAGTGGAATCACGTGTTGAAATGGTTTAAGGTATATTTAGGAGTATTGGGGTTAGATGTGGCAGCTTCTAATACCATTTTAGAAAGTTGGAGCCAAAGGTAACCGTTCCTAACCTAGGTTTATTATATATATTCTATCAAGTATGAGTAGGGCCATGAGCATCCTTATATTAATTGATGGACTAAATCAAAAGATAATTAAATTGATTACTTATTAGACATGTTACATTAAATGCATGTGACTTGAGAACTATTGAGCATACACATGTGTATGTGGTATTCACGTATTAGGTTTTAGCTTACCTCATTATGGGTGTGAGGATCTAAACTTAAGCAATAATGTTAAAATTAAAATAATATATATATATATATATATATATATGTATGTGTGTAAGGTAAAATGAATGTATATATATATATATATATATATATATGTTATATGCTAAAAATAAAGTAAAATATATAAAATAATAATAATAATAATAATAATATGAATTATATGGGCATATATATATATATATACATGTATGGAATATATAAATATGTAAAAAAAAAATGTACACATTATATTATATTATATTATAGCTAAAAAAAGAAAAAAAAAGAGAGGAAACAAAAAAAAAATGCAGAACAACACCCTCATTCAATGTTAGCAAAATTAATTAATATTATATATATATAGACATTAGAATAGATAGAGAAGATAAAACAAATCATCAAAAAATTAGAAAAAAAAGAAACCAAAACTCTCTCCATTTCATCCGAATTTTCTGAGCAAATTGAAATTGAAATTTCCAACATGCAATCATCAAGATAGGAAGAAGAACAAGATTGAAGTAGGATGCAACAAGAATTTAAAGAAATTGAAGAAAAAAAAATCAAATTAAATAGGGAGGATTTTGTCTGTTCGTTTGAAGGGGTTAGGGTAAATATGCTATTAGGCCAAGTCAGGGTTAAGGTTTTGGGTGGGAGAGGATTCCGGTCAACATAGTGGTTGCCGGCTTTGGTGGCCAAAGGCCGGTGAACGGAGCAACCCCCGGTAACGCCTGAAACTTCCTATTTTTTAAAAAAATATCAAATGTTGATGAAAAATTATGATTTTTGGTATTTTGCATAATTTTGTATGAATATTAATGTGATAATTTTATTTTTATGAAATTTGATTAAAAAATATGTGGTCCTTAAGAAATGCTCTGTTCTGGTCGTAAATTAAATTGGAAACTAAATAGGTCAAATGATGTATTTTTGATTTAATTTTTAGTATATAAGCTCCTTATATGATTTATTAGATCACCAAATCAATAATTGTTCAGATTGGAGTCGTTTTCTATTTTTAGTGAATTTTTCAAGCTAATTATCCTGTTCTTGCCAAATTAAATCCTTAGCAAAATTAGAGAATTTGATTTGATTAGTTGAATTTGATGTTCAGTTGAGGTTCATTGAAGCATAATATGATTTTAAGAAGCTTGGGTTAGTTACGAAACAAAAACGGGAGTGTTCGGTGCAAGATCGTGATAATTTAGAACCATACGATACAATATAGAATCAGATCAAAATTTAATTACATTAATATATAATAGAGCGTAGTATACCCGTATGTATATGAATTAGAAATTGTAGAAAAATGGTGGATTATACGAGGTTAGGATGGAATTTAGGGTTTTGGAATACTGAATTAACAATGTAGGGTTCAATAGAGTGAATGAGGTAACATTGATTGGTATACTGATGATTCAGGTGTTTCTGTTGAGTAAGGAGGACAAAGGAATTTGGCCGGTGCGACTATTTGGATTGGCATACATTGTTTAAGGTGAGTACCCCCTTAACTCCTCTCTTGGATACAAGTGGTTGATAATGTATACTACTTGTTGTTGACTGAAATTACCCTGTAAGATCACTTACTGTGATCAATGCAGGAGGATTGTTGAATTACATTGGTTTGCTGATGGCTGGTTGTGTGCCATGATATGGTTAGATTATGAGAAAAAAAAAAGAGAAGGGAACATTCTAGAAGATCCTAGAATGAGAGTTGGGTGTGGGATTTGATTATACTATTCCTGATTGTATATGATGTAATGAACTTAAATTATTGAATGTTTAATGATTGTGATGTAATGCTGGGTTATTTTTAGCTTATTAGATGAGGTTTATATGACTAGTTGAGTTCATACTATTGTTGTCTTGGTAACGATGAAATATTTAAATGGATAATAAAATGGGATTTAGGCTATAAGTACCTACTAACCTAAAACACTTAATGTAAGAAAAGTCTTGTTCCCTGCCTAATAAGTTTGTGGTACGACTTTGAGTTGACCCGGATGGGTTTGAGGCACGGTCGACGGACCGGCCCAGTTCAGTGACCTATGGGGATTTGGTCACCCCTTTTGTTCGAGGCAGGTGAAAGGCGAGCTGAATGTTTCCAACTAAAAAGAGTATGTAAGGATGTCTTAATTGGTTGAGAAAACATTAAGTTTTGAAAGTACATGAGGGTAGTTTATCTACTAGTTGACAGGTTTTGCCTGGGTTAACTGAAAAATATTTGTGACCTGTGAGTAAACATGAGTGATTGAAATGATCTCCAATGAAAAGGTTATGAGTTTAGCAAAATGGAATTACAGGGAAAATATCATTAAGTAAGATCATGGTGATGTTAAAATGTAATAAATTGAATTGAGTTTCTTGCGAGTATAACTTGAGTTGAAAACTTGCTTGCTTGAGTAATCACTTCGAGGTATTTGATAATATTGTTGATTACTATTATGTGATTTTGTTGTTTGTTTTTGCTGGGTTGCTTGATTTTATACTCACTTTGCTTCTTAAGAAGCTAAAGGGTTAGTGTTTTTGCTAACCTCAGGTACAGGTACTGAAGAATAAGTTGTTGGAGACTCAGGTTTTTGGAGAGCGTCAATAGAGGCAAAGAAGCCCTTAGTTCCATTTTGGAACCTCTGTTATTTGTAATAAGATCTATAGGTGTTAATATTCAGATTATAATGTAAATATTTGTGCATATAAGGTTGGATTTGTAATCTTTTAAGCCAGTTAAGGTTACAGGATTAATCATAGGCTATGCCTACTTACCGAGAATGCAAATCCCGATGGTATATATATATATATATATATGATGTATGATGTGACAGGAGATTTTAAGTACATATGTTTAGATATGATGTGGATATGAAATGATAGCACTGTTAGCGCCATTTTACAGGACGTTTATAAAATTACATACAGGTTGGAGTTACAGGTTCAATATTAGCAAAATTTGCCTTATCTCTAATTTAGAGACGGCATAGCAACCCACCTACAGGTACCAAGGATAGTTACGGGAATTTTTGGAACAGGTTTAAGAATTAGACCTAGTAGGTGGGTCGCTACAATGGGGATTTCTTTTTTAGGTATAAGATGAGCTTATGTGTTGTGATCATGATCTCGGACTTTGAGAGCGAGTTCAACATTAGTGCATCAAGATATATGGTAAAACAGGTTGTTACTTTTGATTACATTATATTAGGTTTTAATTTATTAAGAAAATTTTAGAGTTATATATATTATAAGATAAATAGAAGATATGTATGTGAGACATTTGAGAAATTGATAATTTTTTTATATTGTGGAATTATTTTAGACATATTAAGAGCCTTAGCGTGTCATATTCTAGTAATGATGTGTGTTGTATCGCCTTGAGCTGTGGAGCATTAATACTATCTTTTTTGTTTATGATGGTAAATATTGCATTAAAAAAAATAAGGAGAGTTTAAGGACCTTATAAGGATAAGATTCTAATCCCACATTGGACCTTCCCTTCTGTATATGTATCTTAGTCTCAAGCTATGGAATATATACTTGCACAAGAAACTCATAAGAACAAGTAAGGATAGGCAAACAAGCCAACTAAACCAAATTGGATTTTTTTTTCTTTTTTGCGATTTGATTTGAAATTTTTTTAATCCAAATCAAATAAAAAATTATGATTGATTTATATGGATAATTTGAATCAAATCGTTAAAGAAAAACAAACTATTTTGAAAAAAAAAAAATCTTACTTGAAACAAAAAATATTCTTTACTTATAACATAGAACTTAAAAGAATTTTGAATTTATATTTATTAAAAAGTATATATATTTAAATTTTATAACCATAGTATAACACATATGTATATATGTTGACTAAAACTTTTATACTATATGTTAGCTTAAAGAATAAATTAGTTGTATTATACATTTAAAAATTTTTAATTATTTGAATATTCACTTTGTTAATCTTTTATATGTTATTAATACATGCTATTATTGAATGAATTTAGTATTTCTTGTATAAGATTATATGTTAAGCAAATATATTTTATTTGTTTACAAAATATGATTCAATTTGTAAACCAAACTAAGCAAAATTGAATTTTTATGGTTTGGAAGAGTTCTGAAACCAAATACTATGGCTTGATTCAAAGTGATAAAAAATCAAATTGCACTTTTATAGTTTGGTTTGGAAGAAAAATTGAACCAAACCAAATTGTGTCAACCCCTAAGAACAAGTATATGACAAAATTTTCATATTTGTTTTAAAATCTAATTAAATTGTTTATATTTATATGAAAACTTAATCATGCCTTGTATGCATCGAATGGTTATATAAATTCTTTATAACTATGTTGTTGCACCTAATGACTCCTTTTACATTATATATATAAATAGGGGAATCACAAATCAAGAGATATACATGATACAATAACATAAAAAATAAAAATCTTAAATGGGTTAGTTCAAACAAACAAAACTTAATTAAATTTCAGCATAAATATAAATGTTTTAAGTAACTCATTTAAAACATAATAAACTTAATTGATCATCTACATTGTATTTGGTTAAAAGGTAAATCATGGTAGATTATTTTTTCCCTTTTTGTGTTTGCTAATATAGAATGATAAAGGTAATTTTATTTGAAAATTACAAACAAATATGTATTTGTCTACTCCTAGTTAGCCTTAAGCATTTGGAAAATCATAATTTTTCCAATTTTTTTATTTTCTAAAATTTTCTATATTTTTTAAATAATTTATTTAAATAATATATATTACTATCTTTTTTAATTAATTAATAATTTTGACCAATCATATTATACCATATATCATTCTCTAATGAAAAAAGTTAATGCCATCATTAATAAAACTCGTTTGCAAACATTTACAAATGTTGAGGATTTAAATACAAAAAATAAAATGGTTTAGGATTGAAATAGAAAATATGGCAAATATTAAGAACTAAATTTTTATTTTTCTTTTTTGTTTTAGTAATGCAGCTCAGTTAGTTCAAAATGGTTTCTTTTGGCTCGATTCAGAGGTCTAAGGAAAATGATAACATAAAAGAGTTGCATTTTATGGTGCAGTTTGAATGGATAAATATCTTATCCTATTGATTTTATTAAAGAGTAGCAGAATGCTTGACAACTAAAACATGGGTTTGCCAATCCTAACTTGGGAATTTAATATGAACTGGCAGTTGTTCCGGTCAGAAGTTAAGCATGAAGAGTTCGTTGTCCTTCGTGAGCATTAACACATACTTAAAATTTTACTGACTGTTGCACTTGTGAAAATCATTTGTGTTGAAAGGTAAGCATCAAAGACGACATGCTTTCCATATCTGAGTCTTACATTCTTTGGGCTAAATAGTAATGGACGTGTCATGTACTTTGAAAGCGAAAGGTATGGATTCAAATGCTTCTTTCATTTTAAATAATTAAATTCAATGTGGTGAATGAACTCGACTACGAGGTGCTAATTTTAAATACCTAAATTAAATTGATCATGGAAGGTTTGAAGCCATGCATGTACCTTTGAAAGTGGTGAGTTACATGGATGTAGACTTTCCTAACCACCCCCCAATCCCAAACCATCAAAACAAAGTTCCCCGTCTTTTTTTTTTTTTAAATAAGATATAGGGCATTTTTTTTAAAAAAAAATTATTATTAAAAAATAGTATTTTTAAAATTAATTTAGTGAATAAGAGAATGAAGCTATATTACGGTATGTGTTTTCATTATAAAAATAAATAAATAAACTAAAAGTACGTGTCTTTAGTGTAATTATTTATATTAAAGATATATATTTATTTTCAGTTTATTTATTTCTATTGAAGTGTGTGGGCCTTTAGTAAGAGGAAAATTCTATGTGCATCTTTAGTTTAATTCTTTTTAATAGGTAAAGGCCCATATAATATATATACCTTCACTACTCTACTTACCTAATAAGTTTAGAAAAGATCAATTTTTAATAATAAGTTTAAAGAATGGTCCCATATCCATGTAAAAACCCAAAGTTGCCTATTATCAACTACATTACTTAGGGGTCACAAATCATGTAGTTAGATCGGGTTTATATCTCATTTTCTTACTGAATATGTAATAATAATAAAAAATACATAAAATTAAGTATAAATTACAAATAATTAGTTTATACACTACAATTGTGTTTGTTCCTAACTTAAATGTGTTTTTCGTATCATGTATTATACTAATTTTTGTGTTTTGTCTCCATAATCATGTTTTTAATTATGTTGTGCTCATGTTCATTTTATCCTATAGTATCATAAATAGTTAATATTGATATTAATATCGTCATTGAAAGTTTTGAATATTGTGACAAAAAGTGAGTGAATATGTTGTTTTAAAATTCTGTATAAAAATTTCACCCCTTTTAAATGATTCATTTGCTTGGAATGATTTGTATATCATCAATAGTAAGGAAATATACAATGAAAATTGTTGATAAGCCATTTCGGCTACGAACCCAAGTCTGGTCCAAGCCCATCTTTGGTCTCACAGTTTGGTTATGAGCCTAAGCGAGTCTTCGATTCCCTTAACCATAGCCCCTTAGCTTGGTCAACTGTAGACATGACTCATCACAGGCCATGTCACCCACTCTCCCACTACTCACACATCCTAGACATGCAACAATGGCCATGTCCCACGTTCACTAAGGATAACCACATCTTGGTGCCACTTATAAATACTTGAAGCCACCTACTGGTAAGGGGATCGAAACCTTTGACCCTCTTAGCTATCTCTTACACTCACTTAATATTCTAACTTGAGCGTTGAATAGCTCCAACACCTCTGTAGCTCATACTTTCCTTGTGCTTTGTAAGTTCACTTACTTTCCAACTAAATCCACAAACGACATTTGGTGCTATCTTTTCATGAACCACGGTCATGACTAATAGTACTAGATCTAAATCAAAGAGCATTAACAATTCACCACTCCATGAAACCAATTCAACACACTCATAGCAGCAAAACCCCCAAGGCAAAGAAGATAGGTTAGCTTGTTTAGAGTAAATGCTCACAAACTTTCATGCTAAAAACACTTAAATTTGTGCGCAAGTGGACTGACTCCACCAACAACAACATCGCCCTCCACATACACACATTGTAGAGTATGATAATGATCAAGTGTCCACACAATCACCCCTACCAGCCTTCTTGACGACAACCTAAATGTAGCACCACTTGCCTTGCCACCACTACTTGATCCCGTTGCCTCGTATAGCTAAGCAACAACTTCACACCAACAATCATAGCCATCTGAGGTACACTCCCATCATTTTCCACATGAGGCCAATGTTAGAGAGTTAGAAGACATGATTTAGAGACTTTTTGACCTAATTGGCAATAAGAAATATGATCTATGAGATCATTTTTTATTCACCCGATCTTTGTTCACATAGGAGATCTCGAATGAGATGCTTCCCCCTCACATTTGTATTCCAATGTTGGAATTTTATGATGGTACGGCTGATCTAAGGGATCACCTTAGCTACTTTATGTCTCAAATGTGCCTTTTAGGCAACAACGATGGCATTGCTTGTAAAGCTTTCCTTGGGACTCTAAAGAAGTCGGCTCGAACATGGTATAACCATTTGAAGTCGAGCTCCATCTCGAGCTTCAAAGAGCTTTGTAAGTAGTTTTATCAATATTTCTTGGCTAGTAAAATGACAATGAAAGATTCCTCTAACTCGAATCTCATATGCTAGAAACCAAACAAGTCCAATAGGGACTAGTCCTGATTCACCATAGCCATGCTTGAGATCCCCAATCTCGACATGCAGATCACCTTCAATGCTACCATAATGGGGGGTATGCCCCTTAGGTCACTTCTTCTTATCCATTTCTCAACACAACTCAAAAGATTTTGATGAATTATGTAGACGAGCCGTGAAATTCATTATCGTGGAGGATAATATATGAGCTCATAAGGAAGTCGACTAAACCAGGTTAGATAAAACGAAAGATGATAGGGAACGACTTACCTTAAAAGAATGGCTCGGTTCAAGGAATGATGAAGTCTCATCTCGTGGGCGGAATAACAATAGGCATAGTAGAAAGTGTACCATTCTGTTCTATGTGGACACACCCCCCTTAACCAACTTAAAGGCTAAATACTCCTTGAAGTATGCAATAAGGGTATTCTTACATGGCTTGGGACCCCCGCCCCATAGAAGGAACTCAAATAAATATTTTGATTTCCATAAAGACATAGAGTGCAACATGGAGGACTATGTCCAGTTAAAAAAAATACTCTAGAAGATGCCATCAAAAGGGGATGCCTCTAGAAGTACGTCAACAACTATCTTATCGAGGTCGAGAGGCTAACACAACGAAGGTGAGCTGATTCGGACAATAGACCAGGTAGCTCTACCCCTAATTAAACCAGTAAGCCCCCCAACAGCATAGTCAACACAATTGTTGGGGGACCTTCTAGGGGTAGACAATCAAATTCTAATAGTAAGACTCATGTCTGACATTAGTAGGTAATGAACCTACACAATAAGAAGCCTAGAGTAGACAACACCATTTCCTCTACAGAGAAGGATTTAGAGGGTATCCAAGCTCTACATGATGATATGCTTGTCATATCAGCTCGGATTGGTGGTTTTGAAGTCTAGAAAATGCCGATTGACACTAGAAG
Organism: Laguncularia racemosa; assembly: GCA_037954665.1. Classification (NCBI taxonomy): domain Eukaryota; kingdom Viridiplantae; phylum Streptophyta; class Magnoliopsida; order Myrtales; family Combretaceae; genus Laguncularia; species Laguncularia racemosa. The sequence goes on from JBBMOL010000016.1 coordinate 5,457,320, forward strand.
CTCAGCGAACATCATTTTCAAAGCAGCATATGATCAAATGAAACTAAAGCTCAAGGTAAAATTGAAGCCGTATAACCAAGACTTATATGGCTTCGACCACTAACTTGTTTGCACTGCAGGGATAATTTCCCTCCCTATAGAGCTTAGCGATGATGGCAATGTCGCTAAACAACTCATTGATTTCCTTGTCATTGATTATTGGTCTCCTTATAATGACATAATAGGAAGACCAGGCTAGAACGCCTTCAGGATGGTCCCCTCTATAGCGTATCTAAAAGCCAAGTTCCCCACTTCAATGGGGATTAATGTATGCCGAAGAGACTAACAATTAGTAAGGTCATGTTACCTTTGCGCACTAACCAAGGGAGAGGTTCTCACTATCGAAGCTAGGCTAGAGGAAAAGCTGGGTAATGAGGGGGAACCAATTGAGGAGACTGAAATGATACAACTTGGCTGCAAACCTTAGTAAACCAAGTAGGTGGGAAAGTTGACGCCTGTCAAGCTAAAACAATGTCTCATTGATTTCCTCCAATCCAGTAGTGATTTTTTTTTTCTTGATCTTCATTTGATATATCAAGTATCCCTCAGAGATAGTCATACATTGCCTCAACATTGACCCGACCATCAAGATGGTAAAATAGAAAAGATGCCACTTTGTCCCTAAAAGGCAAGTAGTGATCAAGGAGGTGTAGAAGTTGCTACAGGCGAGTTTTGTGAAGGAGGAGCCATATCCCCCACTTGGTTGGCTAATTGTGTGCTAGTCAAGAAGTCTAACTGGAAATGACTCATGTGCATCAATTTTACTGACTTAAATAAAGCCTATCCAAAAGACTTCTTTCCCCTCCCAAGGATTGACTAGCTAGTCGACTCAACTTCAGGTCATGCTCTTCTAAGCTTCATGGATGCCTTCTCAAGTTAAAATTAAATCAAGATGCATGAACCTAATTAGGTTTACACTTCATTTGTCAACAATTTTGGCACATATTGCTACAATGTCATGCCCTTCAGATTAAAGAATGCAGGAATAATGTACCAGCGTTTGGTGACAACCATGCTCAGATCACAGATTAGGTGAAATGTGGAAGTTTATGTGGACGATATGATCATCAAGAGCAAGTAGTCCAATGACCTCATCAATGATCTCCAAGAAACCTTTAACACCCTGGGGAAGTAAAACATGAAACTAAACCTGCAGAAATGAGTATTCGGGGTTACTTCAGGAATTGTTTTAGGATATATGGTTATTGTTAGAGGCATGGAAGCAAACCCTGATTTGCGTTGTTTTAGAAATGCAACCCTTGAGAGCTATTAAAGACATCTAGTGCCTCATAGGAAAAATTGTCGCTTTAACCAAGTTTGTGTCCAAGTCAGTCAACAAGTGTATCGAGTTCTTCAAAATTTTGTAGAACCTATCAAATTTCTAATAGATTGAGCAGTGTCAAGTGGCATTTGAAGATTTGAAATATTTTTTGACCACCCCTATGGCATTGTCAAAGTCGGTCCTTAGGGAGGAACTGTATTTATACTTGTTTGTAAATGAACAAGCGTTTTCCTTAACTTTAGTCCAAGCAGATAAAAGGCAACACAAGCCTATGTACAATGTAAGTAACATTCTCCAGGGACCTAAAATATGATATTCTAAGGTAGAAAATTTTACTCTAGTAGTAGTGATATTTACAAAGAAGCTTCGGCCATACTTTGAAGCACAGCAAGTGATCCTTCTAACAAATCAACCATTTCACTAGATATTGCAAAAGCCTGATGCTTTTGGGGGAATGGTCAAGTACGCCCTAGAATTGAGTGTATATAGAGTTTAATATCGGTCAAGCAAAACTATTAAAGCATAATTCTTAGCCAATTTTGTAGTAGAGTATATAGCACAGGACAAAGCACCTAACAATGAAGACACGCCAACATAGACTTTCCATGTTGATGGATCATCCACAAGAAGGGGGGTTGGGGGAGGTAGATAGTGGGGCAAGATTGGTGTTGATAGGACCATATGTGATGAAGATACATTATACATTGAAGTTTAGGTTCCCTACTAGCAATAATGAAGGCGAATATGAAGCCCTTATTGTAGGAATGAAGCTAGCAAAAGAGGTTAGAGTTTGAAGGTTGGAAGTCTCCTTAGACTCCTAACTAGTAGTTCAACAAGTCAAAGGGGACTATTCAGTCAAGGATGATAACATGGCCAAATATCTAAAGGTTGTACATGCACTTGAAGTGGAGTTCTTGCCTTGGAATATTACGAAAATTCCATAAGTTGAAGATTTTGAGGTAGATGGGCTATTCAAACTCACCTTGACTAGCATTTTTGAGCTGAATAGGAAAGTGTTCATTGAGTACCTACCCAACAAGAGCATTGACCAATCATGACACTAGTGCCTTTAGTAGCAATCTGCATTGACTCAATCATGTTGGATGGACCCATTCGTTACATATTTAAAGGATGGCACCATTCCAAAGGAAAGGAAAGAGTTAAGGAAATTTTTACACAATGTGGCTTAGTACACCCTCATAGGGGATCATCTCTATTGATGGGGATTTAGCCTCCCTTAGCTCTAATGTTTAAGGATAAAGGAAGCTTAGCACATATTGGATAAACTACACATCGATGTATGCAGCGATTAGATTAAGAGTCAAACCTTATATGTTAAAGCTCTTCGTCTCTATTATTATTGGCTAACGATGAAAAGAGATGTTAAGAAGTTGGTTGATGAATGTGTCTAATGCTAGAAATATGCCTTAGTATGTTAGCTTTCAAGTAGTAAACTCCTACCCATCACAAGCCCTTGGCCCTTTGCTTAGTAGGGAATCGATATCTCAGGTCCCTTACTAAAGCCCGCTAGTCAATGATAGTACACCATCGTAGATGTCAATTATTTTACTAAATGAGTAGAAGCGCAAGCAATGGCTAAGATAACCATAAAGAGTGTAAAAAATTTTGTTCTTAACAACATCCTCAACAAGTTTGGTACTTCATATGCCTTGATTGCTGATAATGGAACTCAAATCGACAATGGTAAGTTTAGAGAATTCTATTGGGAGAAAGAAATCAAAATCCACTACACCTTAGTGGCTCACCATCAGTCCAGTAGCTAAGTCAAGGCAATGAACATGACCATTTTGATTAGTTTGAAAATATGCAAAGGGTAGGTAGGCGAACGAGCTCCCCTACATCCTATAGGGATATCGAACTATTCATAGAAAGGAAATAAGAAAAACACCATTCAAGCTTGCCTTCAGATTGGAGGCAATCTTACTAATTGAATTAGAATTTCTTAATGTGTGAACTCAAGCAATGGACATACTAATGAATGAAATCGATCTATGAGAAAATTTAGACTTAATCGGGGAGGTTCGAGACTTGGAAAGCACTTATGTGGTAGCTTATTAGTAGAGGGCAACACGATATTGTAACAAGAAAGTAAAACATAAGGCATTCAAGCCTAGAGACTTGGTATGTAGGAAATTAGAAGGTAGAGGGTCACGAGAAGGGTAGGGTAAATTGGGACCTAATTGGAAAGACCCGGTCAAAATCAAGGAAGAAGCTAGCTATAATGCATATAACCTAGAAAGATTAGATGGGTAATCCCTAGAACTTGGAATGCTAGTAATCTTAAATTGTATTTTTAGTAAAATTCATTTGTGAATAAGCCATTGAGGAATGAAATGTTTATATTGTCCTTATTTATCGCCTTGGTTACACAAAAAGTTAAGCTTAGATGCTTAAAATGTGTCTAACGAACTCTTTGAAACCCTCAACCTTCTTAATTTCACTAAAGGTAAACTATTAGCTTGTTCTCAATAACCCCTTTCGGGGGAAGGAGGATGACTAGCTTTCCTAACCTTTTCCAAGGTGACGAATGACCCCATCTCAAGTGAGTGAATAGGTTAGTCCTACACAAGGGTGGGGTATGTTGGTCTTGACTAGACCAAGTTTGCCAAGGTAGACAAAACTCAAACACTTTGTTAATTGAGATTGAGCCTGAACGTCCAAAGTGTTATAAACATCCCTAAGGCTATCCTAAAATGGCAAGATAACAAGTCATGTAACAAATTCACAAATTAAAGTTGATAAGAGAATATAAAAGAACAACAATGCAAGAAATAAATAATGAAGATAGCATCAAAATGGAAACAATGTTTTCATTCAATAGTTTACACAAAAAGAGGTCAGCATACTAACCCAAGGTACTACAAAGAAATCCCTAAGAACATAAAAAAAAAAAAAAAGAGAGGAAGAATCAAGGTTATTGATCAAAAGTAGGAGAAGGGGGATCCTCGGAAGTTTCAATTGTTCTTTCATCTACAATCGACCTAGAGAGTTCAACAAGAGGTTTTTAGGGAGGAGCAAGATCCTTAAGGGGATCAAAGTTAGGAGGTAGGAGGACTTTGTCACCAAAAATGCCACCTAGCCCTACGTCCACCTCAATGGTATCATCCATAGTGCTAGTAAGGCCCTTAAACTCCATAGGAGTGTCATCATCATTATTTAGCTCTTTGAGATTGAGTTTCAAGTGATGCTTGAGAATGGCCATTCTGGTTGCCTCGAAATGGTCGGCATATACCTCCACTTGTAGCTTCACCCACTCATCGTTGTTCACAATCTCTTCATGGCCCTTAGACTTCATTAAACTAACCTCCTACTCAAACTCTCCAATTTGATTCTAATAACGCTTGAGGAAGTCCTCTAAGCTTGTGATTTTCTCTTTGTATTCTCTGTCTCTAACCTCAAAGGACTCGACCAAAGGCCTCAAAACCGTTAGTTCACGTTAGTCCCTCTCCTTCTAAGTCTTGTTTAGCTCGTCTTGAAGTGCGTTGTTCGCACTAATGGTGGCCTTAGTTTGGCATCCTAACTTGTCCATCTAGGCTTGGTTTTGCTTGACAAGCTCCTCCAAGTTGACCACATTCTTCCAATAAAAAGCCTTGGTATTCTTAGTGTCCTAGGCCTTTTGCAATAGACTTATAGTCTGGTTAAAGAAATGTTGCTTCTTTACTGGGACATCTTTATAGTCTAGGTGAAGAGCACTTACCTTCCTTCTCTCCACCTAAAGGGCTTGGTAGAGCATGAACACTAATGTGTTAGTCTACAAAATAACAAAAGAGAATATTAAAACAAATAAGAAGACAATAGTAGAAAGAAAATGATGGAGACAAACCTCGTAAAGGTGGGTTTGCACTAAGGTTTTCACATAATCATGTGTAACCTTGCACCTTGGCGCACTAATCTTGCTTTAGTCCAATAGAAGCACCGCATGGGACATGACTTAGTGACATAGCTCAAGGTTTTCTATGGCCATGTCCCTTATCTACACATCACAACTCGAGATGTATAATGGGCCCCTTGACAAGGTGTTGCCCTTATAGAGTGCCAGGTTGAGGAGATGGCTCCTGAAGCCCCTAGTTAGCCTTAGCAGCTTGGACAGTCATGTTGTAGCCAACTTCCACCCTTCTTCTCCAAGTAAGGTTGGTTAACGGATCCTCAGGTGTGTCTTCATCAATCAACACATACTAGTTGGCTCAAGTAATGCCCCCTTCACCTTTGTGGCTCCCTCAACCTCTTCTTGTGTTAGCTAAGGGGGTGGTGCGAGGCGGGGGTGGGGTGATGATCACTTGGCTTATTTGTCCTTTCTAATAGACTTAGCAGTAAGGTGTTTCTCTTGGGTTGGTTATGAATCTTTGATCTTTATTCCCCTTTCCTTAAGTTAATGATGGGTAGCCTTCTCAATTTGACCTTGGCCATCCTTCTTACTTTTCACCATGGCCTTGGTTTGGGCTTAAAGCTATACAATGTTTTTCTTTTTGAGTTACATTTCTATAAAAATAAGCAATATCGACTTAGATTGAAAGAATAAACCAAACAAAGTAAAGTTAAGAGTTAAGGGGAAAATGAGTGTTGTTCTGAGCACAAGCCAATAAGAGCTCTTCCCCTACGAAGTAGTGAATAAATAGATCTCCTTAACTCAATCTACATCAGCGTGATGGCGGAGTAATGAACAACACCTTCTCCCTCTACGTCTTCATCTTCCTTGAACACTACCTCTCTCTCTCTTTAGAGAGAACTTTCTTTCATGTTTCCTCTAGAATGACCTTGATTCTAAACTCAACGGCGATGATCATTTCGATATTATAATATTGTCTCGGCTCACCTAATTGCCTTAATAGAAAATTAGAAGCCCACCTATCATTATCCAATAGCTCAATAGGTCTCATCTTGATTGAATCGACCTATCTAGTCCAGAAATCAAGGTCGTCATCCGACTTGATTTTAACAAATTAATCTTTTCACTAATGGATGTAGGAGGCCAAACCTTTGAATAGTTTGTGCCTTCATCGGTAGGTTAAGTAATACTAGCTTATCGCTGACCAGTTCCTCTTAATAGTGTAAAAATACTAAAATAGCTTCAACGTGGGCCGTATCCTATGATCCATACACAAAACCTCGAAGGTTACCAAGATTCGAAACGAATTTAGGATAAGCTAACAAAGGTTGATCTAGTGGTAATTAAAGAATGCCTTATGGAATTTTATAAACAACAGTCGAACCCTAAATTCAAAGTGTTTGTAGTACATAAAGAGCTCTCACTCTGCTGCTAAAGCAACCCTATTTAGTGGATCTAGCTTAACCACCTACTACCCTTCTGGAAAAGGTTTGAAGTATAAAGATACATCTTTGATGTCGCCATTGGTAATTTTGCTTTAGACATCATTAGGTTTGTCACCACCGACTATAACGTTGTTGTATAATGGCACCAAAGGCCTCTTGCCCTTGCTATTGTCATCATAAACATCCCTTGGCAACTCATCGATAGCCAGTTTCCTACCCACTTCCATCGCCACTGCCATGTTAGTGGACCCATCATCATCATCCACCATCATCGCTGCCACTTCTAGGGGGGAATAGCCCTCTTAAGCTCCGATGCTAGTATGAACACTTGCTCTATGATGATGATAGAAGAATTTGATCCGATTTCCAACATACATAGAGAAAAAAATGTGGGTTAAAGGAAAGTGTGAATATAGGTTGAAGAAGGATAATTGGAGAGCTTCGATTCAAATTGGAGAAGTTTGTATATGTCGATTAAGAAAGAAGTAGGGGTATTTCTCTCTCTTTGGTTGGATATTTGATGGGTGTCGAATCCAACAAAAATAAAACCTACTCCTAGACAATTATATGATTTGCATATAGTGGTGAGTAGGGTCGAATCCACAGAGATTGGTTAAACTTATTTCTATTCAAGGAGAATAAAAGGGAAAAGAAAAATGGGAGGTTTTGTTTGTGAATCAAAATAAAGTAAAACAAGGTAATAAAATCGGATATTAATAAAAGCCTAGCCAAAGGAATCAAGATAGTTTAATTCTAGGAATTGATCATCGATGCAAATGTTCTCTATTCTTGTTCCTAGATAAACTGGTTATGGTTATTAACAAGCTCTAACAACCTATCTCTCCTTACTTCCTCGATAACCTCAGACAAGCGCTTTGAATTATTTCTCTTATTGATTAAACAACCCTAGACAAGCGCTTAGGATTTAATCTATCAATAGCATTAAGATCTAGAGAGACCACCAATTTATGCCAGTAGATTATAAGATAACCTATTTAAACATGATCACACACCTCCATAACATGAATTCGATCATCTCTTTTATAACCAAACATGTTATTGCGTCACTAAGACTAGAACAATCAAACAATTACGGATTTGATGTGCTAGTTGACAATATATTAACTTGCTAATTGAGTAGAAGAGCTCTATTCATACCAATCAACAAAGATAATAATGACAAAACGATCAGAAGATATATGAATACTCGAAAGCAAAGAATAGAATAAATACAAGTCAATTAGACCTCACAATTCGTAGAGAATTAAACATCTATGACCCTTTGGCTAGAAAAGTAGCTTAGCTACACATGTTCATCAATAAAACGAAAATAAAAAGTAAAGACATGATGAACCCGGTTGCCTGCTCTGCCTCCAAGATGATCCAAGGTTCTTCAAGATCCAAAGATTCAAAAGTTGTCCTAACCCTCTAGGGTTGGTTCTATTTATATTGTTAGGGGGATAGCATGTGATCTTTTGCTAGCAAGATACGAAAATATCTTTCCTTTTCCAAGTAGATTTCGAGAAGTGAAGATTCGTCTGCCTGGCACGCCCCACCACACGGCCATGGGTCAAGCCGTGCTATCCTCTGTGCATATTCTTCAAGTCTTCATCCGCGCCCAGTGTGTACCACGGTTACACAAACGGTCAGATTTCAAGCCGTGCCATCCTCTGTACATATTCTTCAAGTCTTCATCCGCGCCCAGTGTGTACCACGGTTACACACACGGCCAGATTTCAAGCCGTGCCTTCATCCGATTGATGTTCCACACTTTCTTCTCCTTGGCACGTCTAGCTTCCACTACGGCTCCAAGCACGGTTGCTCCCACAGCTTCCACCACGGCCGTGCCCTAAGCCGTGTCTCTCTCTGTTCAAAGTCCACATTTCCGCCTTCTTGTCCAGTGAGGGGCACGGTTTTCACCTTGGTCGTGCCTCAAACCGTGCTAGTTCCTAGTTAGCTACACGGCCGTGTACTTCAACCGGGTATCTTCCTGTTGAATCAAAACCAAGTACACGGTCGTGTACTTCAATTACACGCCCATGTACTTCCCTCCGGCGGTGTAAATCCTTGTCTTTGAACCAAGTTGTAGATGGCTTGTCTAATTTACTTGAATTGGCATCCTTGACTCCATTTAACCTGATTTATCACAATGATAGAATTAAAGTACTATTTCCTTATGATTTCTATAAAATCAATAATAATTTAACACAATTTATACTATAAAGATTGAGTATAAAATGGCTCTATCAATATTTATAGCCGATCATGAACACCGAGACTAGTAGATATCAAAGCGATAGCCTATTAAAATGATCCTAGATGAGGAGTTCTTGACATATGATGACCAAGCTGAAATGGATGACCAAGATGTACCTACGCATAACCACCATATCAAGGTCAATTGTTTAACACTCAACACTTGTTTGCTAGCATTTAATGCACTTAAACACATGCACATAAAAGCAATTTCAATTGAAACTTCCTCGAAAAGCCAATCGACGGATTTTTAGATAACTTCCCCATTATTCCACGCCCTCAAAATAATTCGTACCTCTTCATTTTAGCCTAGGTTCATCAATACACCTTGTTGAGGTTATCCTTGGGTTTATGACCTAGGATGTCATACCTCTTCAGTCTGGCTCCTTAATTGATAGTTCCCACTATTGCATATGTCATAACAATTTCAATGAAACCACAAGTTCCCTAAAATAGCTCGGATAACCTACATACTCCAATTTGCACCTCAAGACCATAAGTTGGATCAACAAGTCGACTTGCATGCCCGTTCGCATACATCTTAATAGCCTGTCTGGCATATACTCTCTTTGCTGACTAGCTACTAAAGAGATAGGGGGACAAATGTTGATAGGCCATTTCAGTTATGAGCCTAGGCCTGATCCAAGCCCATCTTCATTCTCACAACTCTATTATAAGCCTACATGAGTCCTCGATCCTCTTACCCATGGCCCTTTGGCCCAATCAATTGCAAATAAGACTCATCGTAGGCCATGTCGCCCAATCTCCCACTACTCACGTATCCCAGCTATGTAGCCATGGTCATGTTCCATGTTCACCAAGGATAACTACACTTTGGTTCCACTTATAAATACCTGAAGTCACTTACTAGTAAAGGGATCAAAACCTTTGATCTTCCTAGTTATCCTTTTAGCTATCTCTTACTCTCACTCAAAATTTTAACTTGAGCATCAAAGTGGTAATGCTGGACAGCCTTGGCACCCCCATATCTCATACAAATACTCGTCTATCTCTCCTAACCATCTTGGTCCTTGCAATTACAAAAAGAGAGTTCCAATTGCATTTTGTCATTCATGCTTCTCCTAGGCTTCCTTTTAACTCTCCCTAGCCCAATCTATCAACTTCTTACTAAAGGTGAAAATGAATCAAGTTGAGACAATGTAATATTTAGTTCTAACTTGAGCTCGATTTGAAAATTCAAATGTTGAGTTTAACTCAAGCTCAACTCAAAGTAATACTTAAAAAACTAGAACTCTAACTCGATTAAACTCAATTTATTTAAAAAAATATATTTTCCTCCTATTAAAATATGCCAAACTAGACTCAAACTTGATACATTTGTAAGCTTAATGTAAGCCTAGTTAAGCTTGAGTTTGAACTTGATTTGTATAGAAACTATTTTTCTTATAATGAAAATAGTCCTAACTCAACTTAATCTTGATATAAAAATATAGGCTTAATTTAAGCATAATTAAACTTGTAAGTTAGTTAAACTAAATATTATGATACTTAAGCTTAACTCGATGAGCTATTCTAATAGCTCAAGTCAAGTTTAACTTAACTGTTACCAAGTCAAATATGAGTAAATATTGCTCACAAATAGATATATTTTGTTTACATCCCTACATCTCAATTACAAATCTACACAAATCTCTTTCACTTTGAACTAGTATTCAAACTTGCATTACATAATTGAGTTTATAGAACAAGCAATAGTAACAATAACTCATGTATACAAAGCCTTAGTAAAAACTTAGATAGATGTGTATTACTTCATCTCCTTTATACAGTTGATGGCAAGGCCCTTTGGCAAAAGATCAAAACTTCAATGGCTAGGCATTTCAATTTTGAACAGGACAATCTTTCTAAGGAGCTAGTGTAAGTGAAAATCCCAAATAAGCAAAAATGAATTGAGGTGGAATATTCATTTTGTGAATAAATCGCCTTTTTATACTTGAATTTACCTTTTGTTTTGATCTAATTAATTTAACTCAACAAATTTAGGATCTAAACTTATAGCAATAAATATAAAGTACAAAGTAAATATTGGAATGTGACTCATACTTTTTGAGTTTAAAGGTTGATACAGTACAACCCTTCTATAGTATGGTACATGTTTAATATTGTAAACTTTGGAGTCATGTACCTTGAAGTTGAAAAGCATGGAATCAAATGCTTCTTTTCTTTTTAAATAATTAAATTCAATGTGGCGAATGAACCTAACTATGAGGTGCTGATTTGAAATGAAATACCTAAATTAAATTGATCATGGAAGATTTAAATCCCTTGCATGTACCTTTGAAAGTGGTGAATTACATGGATGTACTTTATGCCCTCTTGAGAAACACCACCACACCCACCCCCCCCCCCCCCCCCCCCCCCCCACCCCCCCAAAGTTACCATTCTCATCCTTGTTTAAATATAAACGAGTCTAAATGAGCCTGAATTTGAGCTAAAAATCATTAAAATAAACATATCTAGACAAGCTTGAGCTTGAGTTCAAATTCATTTAGAAAAATGAATCAAAGACAGGCTTAAGTTTAAATTAAAGATCAAAATGAATTAAAATTTTCAAAATTTACCTTTTCATTTTTCTAATTGAAATGAATTTAAAATCTTATTATTTCAAACCAAAATTCATAAGATAATAATAAACAGGTCTGTTCACAAGCTAACTTGTTAACAATATAAACAAGCTTACTAGTAAATCTGATTACGAGTTGGCTCATTAACAATATAAACAAACATACTCTTGAACTTTCTCACAAGTCATAAGAGCTCAAGCTCGATTCACTTAAATAAATGAGCATTATTATAAGATCAAGCTCAACTCATTCACTAATCAAGCTCAAGCTAAGTAGCCTTAAAACAAAGTATACATAAATACAAATACTCCTTTGCCTCTCATAACCATCTTAGTCCTTGAAATTACAAGAAGAGAGTTTTAGTTACATTTTGTCATTCATGCTTCTCCTAGGTTGCCTTTAATTCTCTCTAGCTTTTAATCCATCCTCTTCTTATTAAAGTTGAAAATGAATCAAGTTGAAATGTAGTACCAAGTTCAAATTTGAGCTCAATTTGAAATTTTAAAAGTTTAGAGCTTGATTTGAGCTTAGCTTAAAGTAATACTTAAAAAAATAGAACAAGACTCGACTAAATTTATTTAAATTCAATTTATCTAAACAATATTTTTCTTTTAATTGAAATATGCTAAACTAGACTTGAACTTGATACATATGTAAGCTCAAGCTTATGTTTGATTTATATATGTCGAGTCTAATTTTTGGATTCTCATTCCTAATCCGATCTAAACTAAACCCTATGCTCATCTAATCTAGATCCTCAACTTTAATTAGGAATTTCGTTTGATTTTTGGAGTCGCCACCCAACTGTTGTTGGGAAAATTGAATTAAGACTAAAGGAGCGGATTAGTCTTAATTTGGACTACTAGTCGTCGTTATTTCCTCTTCTCGTTTTTGTGAGAAGAGAAAAAGGGAAAACCAGAGTTTCTAGGTCCGGAGGCTAACCTATTAAAACCTATGCGGTTACCACCTAATCTCTTAAAATTGTTCATCTTTAGAAATGTGTTTCATTGCGTTTTTGTTACCTTTTATTATGTTTTTGAATTATTTCAAGAAAAAGGATTTTTCATTCATTTTAGGGGGTTGACCCGAATGGGCGCCTACGTACCTGCTACTCAGGATCAAACAAACCGTAGTTCGCTTTTCTGAAAACCTTTAGATTTGTTGGTGAATTTTAATTTTGAAAAACTCTTTTGGTTTATGTTCTTAACATCTTTGGGATTTTTTTCTGAACATTTCTAAGCCTAAGCTTTGATTTTATTTTGAAAATGATTTTTGAGGGAAAACATCAATTTTGAATTTATTTGAAGAAAAGGATTTTTCTAAGTGCTAAAACTTATTTTTTTTTGTAATTTTTGAATTTTCTTTTATTTTTGTGATTTTGGTGATTTTGGTGATTTTTGTGAGTTTTTTATGATTTTTATAATTTTTATAAGTTTTTATGATTTTTTATGATTTTTATAGGTTTTTTATGATTTTTATGATTTTTATAAGTTTTTCTATGATTTTTGTTGAAATTTTCATCCTAAGTTTACTTTCTATCCTATTTTGGAATCTAAAATTTTATTATTATTTTCCTAATATTTTTATTGTTTTCTCTACATTTTTATTACTATTTTAATTTTATTTCCTATTTCCTTTTTTTTTACATTATTAAATTCTAGAAAAATATAATTTCTACATTTTCCTATTTATTGAAAATATAAATAAATAAATGGCTAACAAAAATAATAATAATAAATAAATTCAGAATAATCAAATAAACAAAATAAACAAAATAATAATAAAAAATCTGGAAAATCCGACATACCTGGATCCAGGTCGGTGCGTGGGTTGGGTCGGACGGGTCGAATCGGGTCGGATCGGGTCGGGTCGGGTCGATCGGACACGACGGCGGGGTTTAACTCGTTCACGGCGTTCCGGCGGTTGTTTGCGGCGGGTGAAGTGTCGAATCCTAGCTTCTTGAGGGTGCTGAATCCGATGGTGGTGGCGGTTTACTCCCAAAACGTCTCCTTGCGGTGGCTCAACTCCGATCGGCGGTCGCGACTTTGGGTTTCCTCCGATTTACACTCTTTTCTCTCTCTCTCGCAATTCTAATATGTGATTTGGCTTCTTCACCTCCTCCTCTATTTATAGGCGTTTGAAATCGAGCTGGATAAGCTCGGATTTCCTCTGATCGAAGCTAATCGGATCGACGGTTAAAAAGAACGACCTTGATTCGTGTAAATCCCTCGTTTTGTTGTGATTTGATTCTAATTAGATAGTGTTTATCTTATTTCTATTGAAGATCTGTTGGATTTGTGCAAAAAATCGAATCAAAACGGCCAGAATACGGATTTTTCTTCTCGCCGGCGATCTCGGGCTCGAGGTAGGGGATGATCACGCGCCCGGCGCGTGCGTTTCTCCCAGCCAATCAGAGGCTGCCACGTGTCCTGGGCAAATGCGAAATTCGCAAAACGCGGAAATTGCTTCTCCCGCGATTCGAACCAGCGACCTCGACCCCCTGCGCGCGCGCCTAACCACGGTTCGGACCAGCTGAGCTAGCCCACTTTCCTGATTTTTTTATTTTCGCAAATTGCATATATGCAATGCGATTTTTCCATTTTTTGTATTTTTTGAAAATTCCAAAAATTTGTAAAAATTGTTTATTATTTATTATTTCCATTTCTGAAATCATTTTTCAAAATTGAAGTGTTTTCCTATTTATTTTTATTTTTTGAACATTTTTATTATCTTATGCTAAATTAGGAAAAATTGGGAAAAATTAGGAAAAATTGAAAAATTGATTTATTATTGAGAATTGTTGATTCCGAGGGCAAAAATGGGGTGTTTACAGCTGCCCCTCTTTGTGGTAAAGTTTGAAAAACTTAACTACAAAGACAAACAAAGGACACCATTTTTGACCTCTTGAATTAGGTTTTAGTAGGAAAATGCCCCAAGAGCTGATAATCCTACGATTGAAGATGTTCCTAATGATTCAAGGTAATGTTCCCTTTCCAAAAAGTGCTTTATGGGCTAACTAATTGGTGACAGGACACATTTCAAGCATCGAGTAGAAATGTATGATGATAGGAAGCGTCTTATCAGACTTGCAACCTTGGGAAGAAAATTTATTTAGGAAGCGCCCTTATGAGCTGGCTACCTGTCGACAGAAGCGTCTTGTTAGACTAGCAACTGTTTGGGAAGGATGTTTCTGAAAAGTGCCCTAAGAGCTGACTAATCGGGAGAATCTAGGAAAGTGCCCATATTAGGCTGACTAACCTTAAAAATAGATTTTAGGGAAGTGCCCATCTTGGGCTGACTAACCTGTGGTAGTGTCTCAAAAGGTGCCCTTGTGAGCTGACCCTGAGAACGGATTTTCAAAAAAGTGCCCATATTGGGCTGACTAACCTTTGATGAAATTCTTAGGAAACTGCCCATCTTGGGCTGACTAACCTTAAAAATAGATTTTAGGAAAGTGCCCATCTTGGGCTGACTAACCTTAGATGAAATTCTTAGGAGAGTGCCCATCTTGGGCTGACTAACCTTAAATGAAATTCTTAGGAAAGTGCCCATCTTGGGCTGACTAACCTTAAAAATAGATTTTAGGAAAGTGCCCATCTTGGGCTGACTAACCTTAGCTGAAATTCTTAGGAAAGTGCCCATCTTGGGCTGACTAACCTTAGATGAAATTCTTAGGAAAGTGCCCATCTTGGGCTGACTAACCTTAGATAAAATTCTTAGGAAAGTGCCCATCTTGGGCTGACTAACCTTAGATGAAATTCTTAGGAAAGTGCCCCAAGAGCTGACTAACCTTAGATGAAATTCTTAGGAAAGTGCCCATCTTGGGCTGACTAACCTTAGATGAACTGTCTCAAAAGGTGCCCTTATGAGCTGACCCTAAGAACAGGTTTTTTCCGGGAAAGTGCCCATATTGGGCTGACTAACCTAAACTAGAACTGTCTCAAAAGGTGCCCTTATGAGCTGACCCTGAGAACAGGCTTTTTCGGGAAAGTGCCCATATTGGGCTGACTAACCCTTGGATTGATTTTTAAGAAAGTGCTCCAAGAGCTGACTAACCTAACATAGAACTGTCTCAAAAGGTGCCCTTATGAGCTGACCTTGAGAACAGGCTTTTTCGGGAAAGTGCCCATATTGGGCTGACTAACCTAAATGAGAACTGTCTCAAAAGGTGCCCTTATGAGCTGACCCTGAGAACAGGCTTTTTCGGGAAAGTGCCCATATTAGGCTGCCTAACCCTTGGATTGATTTTTAAGAAAGTGCTCCAAGAGCTGACTAACCTAACATAGAACTGTCTCAAAAGGTGCCCTTATGAGCTGACCTTGAGAACAGGCTTTTTCGAGAAAGTGCCCATATTGGGCTGACTAACCCTTGGATTGATTTTCAGGAAAGTGCCCCAAGAGCTGACTAACCTAAATTAGAACTGTCTCAAAAGGTGCCCTTATGAGCTGACCCTGAGAATAGGCTTTTTCGGGAAAGTGCCCATATTGGGCTGACTAACCCTTGGATTGATTTTTAGGAAAGTGCCCAAGAGCTGACTAACCTAAACTAGAACTGTCTCAAAAGGTGCCCTTATGAGCTGACCCTGAGAACAGGCTTTTTCGGGAAAGTGCCCATATTGGGCTGACTAACCCTTGGATTGATTTTTAGGAAAGTGCCCAAGAGCTGACTAACCTAACATATAACTGTCTCAAAAAGTGCCCTTATGAGCTGACCCTGAGAACAGGCTTTTTCGGGAAAGTGCCCATATTGGGCTGACTAACCCTTGGATTGATTTTTAGGAAAGTGCCCCAAGAGCTGACTAACCTAAACTAGAACTGTCTCAAAAGGTGCCCTTATGAGCTGACCCTGAGAATAGGCTTTTTCGGGAAAGTGCCCATATTGGGCTGACTAACCCTTGGATTGATTTTTAGGAAAGTGCTCCAAGAGCTGACTAACCTAACATAGAACTGTCTCAAAAGGTGCCCTTATGAGCTGACCCTGAGAACAGGCTTTTTCAGGAAAGTGCCCATATTGGGCTGACTAACCCTTGGATTAATTTTTAGGAAAGTGCCCCAAGAGCTAACTAACCTAAACTAGAACTGTCTCAAAAGGTGCCCTTATGAGCTGACCCTTGAGAACAGGCTTTTTCGGGAAAGTGCCCATATTGGGCCGACTAACCCTTGGATTGATTTTTAGGAAAGTGCTCTAAGAGCTGACTAACCTAACATAGAACTGTCTCAAAAGGTGCCCTTATGAGCTGACCCTGAGAACAGGCTTTTTCGGGAAAGTGCCCATATTGGGCTGACTAACCCTTGGATTGATTTTTAGGAAAGTGCCCCAAGAGCTGACTAACCTAAACTAGAACTGTCTCAAAAGGTGCCCTTATGAGCTGACCCTGAGGGCAGGCTTTTTCAGGAAAGTGCCCATATTGGGCTGACTAACCCTTGGATTAATTTTTAGGAAAGTGCCCCAAGAGCTGACTAACCTAAAGTAGAACTGTCTCAAAAGGTGCCCTTATGAGCTGACCCTGAGAATAGGCTTTTTTCGGGAAAGTGCCCATATTGGGCTGACTAACCCTTGGATTGATTTTTAGGAAAGTTCCCAAGAGCTGACTAACCTAAACTAGAACTGTCTCAAAAGGTGCCCTTATGAGCTGACCTGAGAACAGGTTTTTTCGGTAAAGTGCCCATATTGGGCTGACTAACCCTTGGATTGATTTTAGGAAAGTGCTCCAAGAGCTGACTAACCTAACATAGAACTGTCTCAAAAGGTGCCCTTATGAGCTGACCCTGAGAACAGGTTTTTTCGGGAAAGTGCCCATATTTGGGCTTACTAACCCTTGGTGAAATGATTGCTCAAAAGGTGCCCCCTGTGGGCTAACTTTGAGAGATCTAGGGAAGTGCCCCTTTTTGGGCTGACTACCCTATGATGGCTCAAAAGGTGCCCCTATGGGCTAACCTTGAGAGATCTAGGGAAGTGCCCCTTTTTAGGCTGACTACCCTATTATGGAAATGATAGCTTAAAAGGTGCCCCCTATGGGCTAACCTCGAGAGATCTAGGGAAGTGCCCCTTTTTGGGCTGACTACCCTATTATGAAAATTAATGGCTCAAAAGGGTGCCCCCTGTGGGCTAACCTGAGAGATCTAGGGAAGTGCCCTTTTTTGGGCTGACTACCCTATTAAAGGAAGAATATCCTAAGTGTGAATCTTATTATATATTTTTTTCAATAACAATCAAATGCAAGATGACTTAAGACCTCTGAACTAGTGATAACTAAAATTTTTCTGCAAATTTTCAAGGAAAAATGGTCTTTTGAAACCTAAGGATAATGTGGCAAAATATTAAAGTGTTCCTTTTTAGTGAGCATTGCTAACGAGTAAAGAATCTGACAAGGCTCCTAAAAATACAAATAAAGGGTAAGCATTCCCTACTGCTCCATAATCACTTACTCTTTTGCCTCATTTTTCTTAGATGGTTTAGTTTAATCTTAGAAACAAAAGTGTTGTCTTAGCTTAATCAATCCTCTCTTGAGAGGTTTCTTGTAATTAAGACTCATATCTTCTTCTTGGGAAACATCAGTACTTAAGGCTAAACAATGCCAATGAGTAAATTCTCTCATTCCATTTATAACTGGATATCTCGTTTTTAATTGGTTTAATCTAAGAGGACTTCCTTACAATCTCTCGGTTTAGATGTCACTCTTGACTTCTATTCCAAAAATTATGGTCTTTCTTGTAAGTAATACGCTTTAATCAATCCGTTAGGACTTTTTGATACTTGTAATGCAATTTAGGCTCTTTGGTTGTTGGTTTCAGAAAAGTATGTTAAGGTTTATTTTGAAAGAATCATCATTTCAACGTAGGTTTGCAAGTCAAGAAACCTTGAGAAAAAAGAACTAGAATAGTACTTGCCCTAGAAATTTTTTTTTGCTTAAGATAAATTATTTTCAATGATTTGGAGAAGTCTTCAAAAAAAAAAAGGGTATTGTATCTTTGAACTATGATGTTTAAATTCTCGTATTTGGCCCTGGTGTTTTCAAGTGTTGTTGGGCTTTTTATAGGTTTGGCTACATTCGTAGGCTTTTCTCATTTCTCTTCTTTTTCTTTCTTTTCTTTCTATTCCTTTCAGTTTTTTTCCTTCATTCATTCTCTTTTTCCATCGTTTTTCTTTTTCTTTTCTTTTGGGCCCAATGGTGATCATTTCATGTGGTTCATGTGTATTTTTTCAGAATGTGGACTTCTCTTCATCTCAAATAAATTATCTATGGCAAAAATTTTGAATTGTTGCAACTAGGGCAAGCACTATTGATGTCTCTATCTTCCCAAGTATTCCATCATGGGGTGGTTGATAGTAGGGTTAAATTTTGAAACTCTTGTTTGTCAAAGGATGATTGTGTTTAGGGTAACAAAAATGAATGCCTAACATTATTTGATTTAACGTATCAAATTCAAGATAGACCTCCTTTAAGGAATGAGTCCAAAACCTCACATTAATAACACTCAACTCTCAAGTGTTTAAGGGTTAGTGTTTGGGACGTGGTTTGCCTCTTGTCATCTTAAACCTTTTAAACAAAGATACCCTTCCATTTGCCTATGTCCTTCACTTCTCATGGCGTCCCCATATACTGTTGTCAATTTGAACAAGCGATTTGGTCTTAAGTGCCTAAGACTCAAGTATTTGGAAGAGTCTTCTTTATACCCTCAGTGATAATTGACCATAGCTACTTTGAACATGTGCCCCCCAAAAAAAAAAAAAAAATCTGTGTTTGGTTTATATGGCTTTTGATAGAAAGGAAACTTCAAGTGCAGCTTTTAGGATTGGAGGGTGTTGGGACGTTTTACGTTTTGAGGCTAAATCAAGATATGAGGAGACCTTTTGAAGTGAATGGGGTCTTTTAAGTTGGTTATAGAGGTCTTTGGTTTCATGTTTAGAGCAAGTGACTATGAGCTTTAGGTTAAGCTGACCATTTAGAAGCAACTTTTAGGACCTTAAAAAGATCTTTAATTGTTAGTAACTCTTCAATTTTCTTTATTTATTTATTTTTATTGTTCTTATTTTTTTAGTAAATATGCAAACCAGATGCTCACACGGATGCTAAAAATAAAGGGTTGACAACTGATTGACAATATAATATTGGAACTTCACTTTTATTCATTTTGAAAATTCTAGAGTTCAATAAACGAATGAAAGATTACAATGATAATCTATTTCCTAGTTCTCTTAGTCTTCTGTTGTGGAGGCTCAGGCTTCCCACTGATGATAGCTTCTAGTTCTTTGACCTTGGCTTGGGATTTCTCCAATTGTGCTTCTAAGGCCTTGTTCCTTTGGCCAGCTTCTTTGAAGCGTCCTTTCCAGATGTCTTTCTTATAGTCTGCAGCTTCGAAATATACTTCCATCCGGGCCTTGACCTGTTCCAAGTAGATCTCTGTTTCTGGATTGATCTTATCCGGTCTTGGCTGGGTGACGTCTGGAACCCGGTATGCTCTTTCCCCTGTCTGGTATAGCTGGCGAATTACAAACTCTCTGGTGGCTCGGTGTTTTCCCACTTCGCCATCTAGCTCGCCGAGGTCCACATTCGGGCTTTCGATTCTTGCTTCCCAAAGTGCTTCGACCTCTACCAGCTTAGCAAACTTCTCGGCTACCAACATGTTTGGATCTTGATACTCAAAGGTGACTGCTTCGAGTGAAGGCCGATAAACTATGTCTTGGATGGTACCGAATTGGCGGACTACGGAGTTGGGGTGATATCCGATGCATCCGTTGATCCCAATTAATGGCACTGCTTGGAAATTACTGCAGGTTAAGATGATTTTATTGCAGCAACTCCACCTGGCTGTCCACAGAATATCTTCAGCGCTAAGGCTTCTAAGCAGATCTACCCAACTGTAGCTGGTAATGTCGTCGGGTAGCTTCACCTTTTCTATACAGGAATCCACCAGATCTACATGTTGGGCTAGGGTTTTTCTGACCATGTTCAGCCCGAAGCACTTGAGGTGGCTTACGAACCATATTAGTAGAAGGTTGAGGCTTGAGCGCAGGATGCCATGACCCTTCTTCTTGAGGAAATTCAGGTTTCGGATCTGTTCAGCCAGTAGAGCCGGGATGTAAGATTTTCCCTCCAGGAATTGGGTTACCAGCTCTGCAACCCGGTAGTGAATATAGAAAGTTCCAACGGGGAACAAAATGGTGGCGAAGGCCGTCAAAATGAAGGCGTTTACCCTTCTCTATCTGTAAGTCTTAGGGTCCCCACACAAGATGTCCTTTCTGTCCCCATTGTCTTCTCGGGCAATAAACCAAGCTTCTAGATCATCCATGCGTATGCAATACCCGTTACAGTCTGCTAGGGCTTTATTGAGCGCTGTTTTGCGGATGCCTAGCAATCTGCTGAAGGTACCGGCTGGCCCGGCCTCAAGGTCTGGCGTGTAAATCTGATCAGTCAGTGCTGGAGCCTGTAGCAACTGGGTATACTCCTCCAAGGTAGGGGTGATCTCATGCGGTCCGAGGAAGAAAGCTGCGGGCTCGATCTCCCATAACTGGAGCATGGCCCGGACCATAGGCAAATTCGCCTCTATCTTAGTCAGTGAGAGGACGGGGCCGATCTTTTGTTGGATGAAGGCTTGCTCCTCTGGGTTATACAAGGTAAACCAGTGGTCCAGTACCAATTTTGGGTCCAAAGGTTTGTACACCCGAATTTCTTTGCGGAGGAGGCGGTCGACTGCACTGCTAGCCATCTATTACAATAGGAAACAGCCTAGTTACAACAAGAACTATGAAAACATTACAGGGAAATAGTCCTGAACTCCAAGGACAAAACAACAAACCAATACATTGTCATTCAATTTGTCAACCCCTTGTACGATGTTATGTATGCAAGTAGGGTGGTTCTAACTGGTTCCCGAGCTCTATGGCCTCCCGCATTCTCGAGGAAATGGATCTCAGGCCATATCGAAGCATAGGGTAGGGTAGCCTAATCGATCCCGAACGGTGAATCAACTCACTTCGCCCGAAACCTACACAATGGCTCCCCGTCTTAGTTTTCTAGGACGGTCCGGGTTCGACCGCATCTACTCACACAAGCATGTATATGTATGCAAGAAACCCCCACAGTGAAAGAAAACTAAAATCTAATTTACATTCTGCAAAGTTAGTAACAGAGTAACGATTGAAACACATTTAAAGAGAACAATTTGAAGATTCAGGTGGCTTAGCCCGCTGGCATGGGTCCCCAGTGGAGTCGCCATCCTGTCGAGTCTAATTTTTGGATTCCCATTCCTAATCCGATCTAAACTAAACCCTATGCTCATATAATCTAGATCCTCGACTTGAATTAGGAATTTCGTTTGATTTTTGGAGTCGCCACCCAACTGTTGTTGGGAAAAATTGAATTAAGACTAAAGGAGCGGATTAGTCTTAATTTGGACTACTAGTCGTCGTTATTTCCTCTTCTCGTTTTTGTGAGAAGAGAAAAAGGGAAAACCAGAGTTTCTAGGTCCGGAGGCTAACCTATTAAAACCTATGCGGTTACCACCTAATCTCTTAAAATTGTTCATCTTTAGAAATGTGTTTCATTGCGTTTTTGTTACCTTTTATTATGTTTTTGAATTATTTCAAGAAAAAGGATTTTTCATTCATTTTAGGGGGTTGACCCGAATGGGCGCCTACGTACCTGCTACTCAGGATCAAACAAACCGTAGTTCGCTTTTCTGAAAACCTTTAGATTTGTTGGTGAATTTTAATTTTGAAAAACTCTTTTGGTTTATGTTCTTAACATCTTTGGGATTTTTTTCTGAACATTTCTAAGCCTAAGCTTTGATTTTATTTTGAAAATGATTTTTGAGGGAAAACATCAATTTTGAATTTATTTGAAGAAAAGGATTTTTCTAAGTGCTAAAACTTATTTTTTTTTTGTAATTTTTGAATTTTCTTTTATTTTTGTGATTTTGGTGATTTTTGTGAGTTTTTTATGATTTTTATAATTTTTATAAGTTTTTATGATTTTTTATGATTTTTATAGGTTTTTTATGATTTTTATGATTTTTATAAGTTTTTCTATGATTTTTGTTGAAATTTTCATCCTAAGTTTACTTTCTATCCTATTTTGGAATCTAAAATTTTATTATTATTTTCCTAATATTTTTATTGTTTTCTCTACATTTTTATTACTATTTTTATTTTATTTCCTATTTTCTATTTTTTACATTATTAAATTCTAGAAAAATATAATTTCTACATTTTCCTATTTATTGAAAATATAAATAAATAAATGGCTAACAAAAATAATAATAATAAATAAATTCAGAATAATCAAATAAACAAAATAATAATAAAAAATCTAGAAAATCCGACTTACCTGGATTCGAGTCGGTGCGCGGGTCGGGTCGGACGGGTCGATCGGACACGGCGGCGGGGTTTAACTCGTTCACGGCATTCCGGCGGTTGTTTGCGGCGGGTGAAGTGTCGAATCCTAGCTTCTTGAGGGTGCTGAATCCGATGGTGGTGGCGGTTTCTCCCAGAACGTCTCCTTGCGGCGGCTCAACTCCGATCGGCGGTCGCGACTTTGGGTTTCCTCCGATTTACACTCTTTTCTCTCTCTCTCGCAATTCTGATCTGTGATTTGGCTTCTTCACCTCCTCCTCTATTTATAGGCGTTTGAAATCGAGCTGGATAAGCTCGGATTTCCTCTGATCGAAGCTAATCGGATCGACGGTTAAAAAGAACGACCTTGATTTGTGTAAATCCCTCGTTTTGTTGTGATTTGATTCTAATTAGATAGTGTTTATCTTATTTCTGTTGAAGATCTGTTGGATTTGTGCAAAAAATCGAATCAAAACGGCCGGAATACGGATTTTTCTTCTCGCCGGCGATCTCGGGCTCGAGGTAGGGGATGATCACGCGCCCGGCGCGTGCGTTTCTCCCAGCCAATCAGAGGCTGCCACGTGTCCTAGGCAAATGCGAAATTCGCAAAACGCGGAAATTGCTTCTCCCGCGATTCGAACCAGCGACCTCGACCCCCTGCGCGCGCGCCTAACCACGGTCCGGACCAGCTGAGCTAGCCCACTTTCCTGATTTTTTTATTTTCGCAAATTGCATATATGCAATGCGATTTTTCCATTTTTTGTATTTTTTGAAAATTCCAAAAATTTGTAAAAATTGTTTATTATTTATTATTTCCATTTCTGAAATCATTTTTCAAAATTGAAGTGTTTTCCTATTTATTTTTATTTTTTGAACATTTTTATTATCTTATGCTAAATTAGGAAAAATTGGGAAAAATTAGGAAAAATTGAAAAATTGATTTATTATTGAGAATTGTTGATTCCGAGGGCAAAAATGGGGTGTTTACAATATAAAAATTATCTTTTTAAGTGAAAGTAGACTAAACTTGAAATGATCTCGATATATATGTAAACTTAATTCGAGCACAAACAGGTTTGTGAGTTAATCAAACTAAATATAATGATGCTTAAGCTTAACTCGATGGACTATTCATGCAACTTAAGTCAACCTTAACCATTACTAAATTAAACTCAAGTAAATAATATCACTCGCAAATAGATTTATTTCATTTACATCCTTACATCTCACTTATAATTCTACACACACCTCTTTCACTTTAAGCTAGTATTCAAACTTGCATAACATAATCAAGTTTATAGAACAAGTAACAATAACAATAACCTATGAATACAAAAGCCTTAGTAAAATCTTAGATAGATGCATGTGACTTCAACTCCTTTGTACAGTTGATGGCATGGTCCTTTAGCAAAAAATTAAAACTTCAATGGCTAGTTTCTTATAGTTAGAATGGTTTTCAAAGCCTTACCTTAGAAATATGATTTAAGACTTTAAAGTGTCGAATCGAAAAATCCTTTTCCGTAATGATTTTTCTCTAAAATCTCATTATTTTAGCTGGATTGGTCTTCTTTGAGGTAATTAAAAACAAAAAAAAAAAAGCACCACATTTCAATTACAAATAGGACAATATTTTAAAAACTTGGTGTAAGTGAAAATTCCAAATAAGTAATTAAGAGGAAATGAATTGGGGCGAAATATTTTGTTTGTGAATAAATCACCATTTTATTACTTGAAATTAACTTTTGTTTTGATCTAATTAATTTAACTCAATAGATTGGGGATTAGACTTACAACAATAAATATGAAGTAAGTACAAAGTAAATCATAGAGTATGACTCATATTTTAAGTTCAAAAGCTGATGCAATACAATGCTCCTATAGTATGGTACATGTTTAAGATGGTAGAAGTCAAGTTAAAATTCACAATGTCAACTATTTTGGAGTGAGATATGGTTGACTAAGACTAGGGGTAGATGATCCAGGTGCATGAGCTAACCAAAGTCGATTAGCAAGGTGGTCGATTGATTAAAGGTTGTCAAGCATCTATTGTTAGCCATATAGCAATTGAGCTAAGCCATCAACCCATCATTATGTCATGTATTTGCCTTTTGTGAATGTACTTCCCCTTGGATTTGCACGAGAATTATAAATAGACTTGTACTAGCATTTACACCTTGATAGAATCTATCGTTTTATAAAAAAACATTCTAACTTTCAATATAGTGAATTTGCTCTTTGCATTTTCTTATTCTTTTCTTTAATATTGGCTTATTTGAGGAAATTCTAAGTCTAAGTGGAGATTCTTCGTTATGAGTTAATCGGTTTTTTTTTTTTCAACCTAGTTGACATTAACCTTAAGAGTCCATTAAGATTTTAGAGTTTGATTATTGGATTTGGACCACCTCTACATCTACTTGACAATATTTCTTGAAATTACAAGTGTCTCTAGCTATATACCTTCTGTATGCCTCCTAAACTCTCTACTAAGATAGTGTAACATGGTTAAGACACCACTAATTCTAACTAGAGAACTCTCAAGTCTATTGTTGCTTTAAGAATATAACAACTCTTACAATACAACTTTTAAACACTAGAATATATGACCTAAAGTATATGGATAGGGTTGGTTAGGGTTTCTATGGTTCTTTAGATGAATTAATCTTGCTCATCACTTGATAAAAATATAAATTTTATTGCAAATATGTTATGAATGATATACAATGAAGATGAAATAGGGGTGGATAGATATAAAATAGTGAATAGCCCTACCCTATAGGTGTAAGTTCTAAAACTCTTAAATCCAAGTCTACAAAGTTCTAAAACCACTCTTGAACTTATACCGTATTAAATCCATAGCTTAAAGGTATTTAATGAATATATATATATATATATATATATAATGAATTCCAATAAAAATACAATAAATATAAATGACACTATATACTTAGTAGAAGATCCATATATATGACTACCTAAAACCTAAAATAAAGTATAACAAGTAAGATTCACATGGTTGAATTCCATTATAGTTGTCAAAGTAAATTATTTATATTAGCGATATTATACAAGTTGGATTTACATTACATTGCATATATTGTGAACTTATTAGGAACCCCACAACTTGGAACTTGCAATATAAAAAGTACAACTTCTAATTAGGTTGTAAGATGGGTGCAAACCGCAAAGTCATACTTTTATGCTCAACTTTATGAACTACAAGTTCAAAAGAAAATTAGAAGTGAATCCTACTTTGTGACATGTGATACTTACCTTAAAATCCACACAACCATACATGGTGCAACAAATTCTAGAGTCCAATAAGTTCTAATACATCATCATCATCATCATTGTTACGTTCCCCTATTATAAAAAGGGAAAAAGTATACATTTTGTCTTCAACGTTTGATCAAATTTCCATTTGGGTCCTTTTCTTTTTGTTCAAGTCCTTAATATTTTCAATTAATTACAAATTATGACTTTTATTAACACTTTTAACTTTTTAACCCACACTTAACACATGATAGCGCTTAATTCATTCCAATGATTAGTTTAATTAAATAATATAATTAAATTTATATAAGTTAACTAAATTAGTAAAAATAATAATAAATTGAAAAAAAGGGAAAAAGAAAAAGCACTAAAATTTTTTTAAAAAATTAGTTAACCTAAGGCCAAGCTATGGCTTGTAACCATCTTCAAGTATTCTTTAACCTTAGAGTGGTCAAGTTAACCACCAACAAATTTAGTGGCTCTCCATCTACAGATAAAAGTAGGCCATTTGATCTACCTATGGTGCTAGGTAGCTATCCATCATTCTAGGGGGGGGTGTAAATTTAAAAAGAGAGAGAGAGAGAGAGAAAAGGTGCAAAAAATAATTTGGCTCTAACCTAATAAAGAGCTTCAATTTAACTTTATAAGTAAACATTAGATATGAATGTTATATGCTCCACAATCTTAATTTCTTATCATTCTCAAGAAATATCCAGGTGTTATTGATGCCACTTATACTTCATCGTTTTTAACTTGTTTAAGTTTTGTTACTTCATTTTAAAAAAAAAAATTGTTGTAAAGGAATATTAGGGGGTCTTCATTTAAGGGTAATAAAGAGGGAATAGAATAATTATTCTTGAAATACTTTTTAATATCTTGTTTACTTGCAAATTCGAAAATTTTTGTTCCAAGTAACTTTTCTATTCCCTCTTTATTGGGAATAGTTATTACTTTTTGTAGGATGGTAATTTTCGTTCCTTGAGTTTAAGTAATGGACAATCATGCCCTCGATAAATAATTATTAATTATACTATGTAATAATCAAATAAGAACACATTGGTATTTTTAGTCATGTTTCCAATTTAATACTGCAATTAATGAGGTGAGATAAATATTAGAATAAATATTTTTTATAATAAAAATTTATATAAAATAAATACTAAAATATAAATTTCTAGTAATAGTCATTTCTAAGGAATAATTTTTTTTATTCCTTATCTGATTCATTCTACAAAGTAAACAAGTGGTTAGCTAATAGAATAGTTAACCCCAAACTCAATAACAAAGTACAAAAAAATTACGATAAAAATTAAATTGGATAATGTTCGAGTTTATGGCATAATGAACATAAAATCTCATTGTTTAGGGAAGGTTACACAAAAATCCAAATCCATCATTGATAAGTTCCTTGAGATGACCATTTGTTTCTTATCATGTAGAATTCTTAAAATAATTAACTAACATTTGGTGTAGGCGAGTACAGGATTGATAAGATATGGAGCTTTACTCATACCCTACCTTGTAAGTATTGGGGTATGGCTCATACTCTCCTATGATAGGAAAGCACGTGGGTCTTGCAATTAAGCCCATATTTGTTCATTAAAATTTTGTGCTTGGACCCATAGCTATTACTATATATTCTCTTTTTCACTTGTAATTGCGTGATAAGAATGAGAGAGTGAGGTGCTAATTATAGTGTAATCATTTACTGGACGTAGCCCTAGTTAACGGGTAAACTAAGATAAATCTTGTGCCTTTATTTTCCTTCCTCATTTAACTTAACTTCCTCTCGTGTGCCGGCCCTAACAGTAAGATACAAGTTTCCAAATTGTGAAATCAAAACTCATCTTATAACACCTTGAAACTATCTTATACCCCGTACCATGTAAAACTTACAAGGTATAAAGTGCCTTATATAACCTATAAATATTTTCTTTCTTTTCATAAATTTTAAATTTATAGATATTGAAAAAAATAACTTATATGCGATATTACAAGTTCTTTATATGCAAAACCTATAAAACCTACTAAAAACCTATAAAATTAAAAAAAAAAAAAAAGAAGAAGTAATTTTTCCTCTCTTCATTATTTTAAGTTTATGTAATTTTACTATTTACAAATAAAAAAATAAAAATAAAGAATGAAAAATATAAAATTAGAGAGGAAAATGTGGATGAATGAGGAAAAATATGGCAAACGTTAAGTGAGATAGGTAGTTTAGTTAAGTTATTTAGGTTATTGACTTATGAGACTAGGCTCCTTTATTTTTCTTTTTTACTAAAACATATATTGGTAAAAAATATATAATTTATTATTTATTATTTCTTTATTTATATTATTCAATATTTTTTTATAAGATGGGTATAGAATACCTTGAAACATATATCTTATATACATTAAAGTACAGATTGCAGGGTGTGTAAAGGGTAGGAAGACCTTATATTTGTATTCTATCCTATAGAAGTAGGTTCCATAAAATCTATACCCGAAACTTAATTTGTAACATTTAATACTTATCAAGATTCTATTTGGTTAAGTAAGGTATAAATAGGTACCTTATAAAGTAGGATTACTTAGACCCATGAAAGAGCCAAGTTGAACTGTCGACCTGGCCTGGCTAGTTGGGCAAGTCAAGGCTAAGTGGCACTTGCCAACCCGCTAAATAGATGGGTCCTCATTGATCGGGTTGTGACTTAACCAAACTGGCAGGTCAATGACCTAGCTATAACTTGAAAAAAAAAATGGCAGAAGTCATAGAAGCATGCATTGAAAAAGGGAAAAAAAAAAAAAGGAGGCTAAAAGCAAAAAAGAAAAAGCTAGAAGATGCAATGGTCAACAACTATAAGTAGTAAAGAGCAACGCGTAACAAATTTGTGGGGGGGAAAATTCTACAACCATTCAAAATTCAAAAGAAAAAGAAATTGTATGAGGAAAAAGACAATGAACTGATAATAAATTTTTTGAAGGAAGGTAACATGTGTTGTAGGTAGTAGGCCTACATGCATTGTAGGTGGTAGGTTTGTCGGCATTTTGAATTTGAACTTTCTCCACTGCAAAAAATTTTGAATGTTTAAACATTTAGAAAAAAAATTGAATGTTCATGAGGAAGCTTTATATATGTTGTCTATGCAGTCATTCAGTTCTCCATATTACCAAAAAAAAAACAATCTTTCTCTTCTCTACTGTCTTCGTTTCTATACTCTCATCTGCTTAATTCTCTACTCAATTCCTCTTTGTGCTTTCACATTTTTCTATTTGTTTATCTTATGAGTACTTATGTTATCTAATTTTTTTTTAGCCTACATATAATTGTCTTCCACCAAGTGTTTTTTTTTCCCCAATAACCACATAATCAAATTATAGTTTTTCCATATCGGTATTTATTTTTATACTAAGAGAAAAAATGGCAAGTTTCTTCTTAGGTTCTTCTTCTAGTAAGAGAGGGAGTTCTGGAAAGGGTAACAAGAAAAAATCTATTCGACATCAACTTGAGTAATTTTTTAATATGGAAGATTACCACCTCCACAACTTTATGAATGAGTGTTTAGAGGATTTAATGATGACTCCTTAAGATTTGAGCACATAACTCCTAGTGGACAAAGTGAACTGCTTCCACAAGAAAACAATGAGGAGGATGTGTAAGAGGAAGCGGAAGAGGATATATAGGAAGTGTAGAAGGAAAAAGTACCAAGCCACATACATGGCAAAGCCAACTCTAGCAATAAAACATCTATACCACTTAGATTTGACATTTTTACTAAACATTTTCATAAAATTGTAGGGGAAAATAGGAGTACCCGTGTGTATTGCAACTATTGTTAGTTAAATTATGCATGGATGAATGGGGAGGGCTACAGGACATTGAATAGGCACATGCAATTGAAGAACTTAATGGAGTTTGGCATAAATAAGGCACAACAACAAATATCTCAGCTCGGTGGTTCACAGTCGTCAGAT
The DNA here is from genome assembly GCA_037954665.1 of Laguncularia racemosa. Classification (NCBI taxonomy): domain Eukaryota; kingdom Viridiplantae; phylum Streptophyta; class Magnoliopsida; order Myrtales; family Combretaceae; genus Laguncularia; species Laguncularia racemosa. The sequence continues at coordinate 5,487,335 of JBBMOL010000016.1, forward strand.
CTATTTCAATATTCTATTGAGAGGCAAAAAATCGCCTTGGCAGAATACTTAGCTAAATGTCACCTATTATGGAGCCATTGATCTTCTATTCACCACTTAGAATATAAACGAGAAACTCTAAATCCAAGCTCATAAAGTTTCAAGCCAAAAACTATGCAACAAACTACTGTGAAACTCTATTACATTAGTAATCATGAATTAGCTACAATATTTAATTCTCTTGATACACAAGTTTCTATTTGTTTGGACATATGGACTGATCCATGGTAAGATGATTCTTATATGGGAATTACATATCGGTGGATAGATGATACATGGCAAATATAGAAAAAGACTAATAGCTCCTAGGATTTTTAACGAATACCATACGATGAAAAATATGTTTCAAATAATAAGTATTATTTTAGGTGAATATTTAATGATAAAAAAGATATTTTCAATTGATTTTAATAATACAATTGCAAACATTACATCCATTGATGAACTTGAAGCATTATGCCAACCTAAGTTAGGTGGGACATTTTTCTACATACGATGTGCTTACTATATTTTAAATCTTTGTGTTAAAGATAATTTGAATTGTTTGGATTTTACGATAGCCCTTATAAGACAAGTAGTTACCTTTATCAATTGATCATCCATTTGTAAATAAAGCATAGAGGAAATTTTGTATTGATAACGGAATTTAACCCAAAAAATTTAAAAAAGACGTCAAGCATAGATGGAATTCGACTTATCGACTTATGTAAAGTACAGTCGCCTATAGAGGCATTGTGTTTTTTTCATTAAAATGAATTTCTTAGACATTCCATTTTCTCCTGACAATTGGGATGTATACACCAGAATGCTAAATGTACTTAGAGTTTTATATGAGTGTACTCTAATATTTTTTTCAAGTGTACCAGGTTATTTTCCACTAGTGTACTCTAACATTTTCTCAAGTATATTAGGTTAGTATTTACTTTTTCCTAATGAATGCCATAAACATACTATCAATGCTACTTGAAGCCTGAAACAACCCATTTCTTCATGTAGCTATTAATAAAATGGTTGTAATATTATAGGCACATTCCTGCCATTTATCTTGTTGTTCCTATTTTAGATCTGCGTTGTAAGAAAGACATACTTTTAAAACATCTCAATTTGTATTATCAAATTGTTGACATATTTTTTGACATGCAAGACACTTATGTCGTTACTATGGCACAAGAATTACGATGAGCGATCCAATTAATAGAAGACTTATTTTCCAACTTTTTGATTATGTATGGTGGTTAAGTTCCTGTTACTCCCTCACCATCCCCTGCCTCACATGGTTCCACATATGGTTATACCCTCCCTACATAATGAATGATGGTAGAAAGGTTGAAGCAGTACCGTATTGGTTCGGGTAAGTACACAAAACATGACCACTATTTCAACACTAACTTTAATTTGCTAATACTAGTATCATGGACTTCAATCTCTTGGACTAGCGGAAGAGGCATAAGAAGATTTATCCGATTCTTTCTCAAATAACTCGCTAAGTTCTAGCTACTCCTGCATCAACAGTAGTTGTTGAACAAGCGTTCAGCACTATAGGCCTTCTCCTAGTACAACGACTATCAACCCTATCTCTCATTAATGTTGACACATTAACTTACGTGGAGGATTGGTCCAAGGCAATAGTAGAACATAAAAGTCGTGTGGGATGTTTAGTGATGAAAGATTAACTTGTAGTGTAAGAAAAATTAATTTTTAAGGGTTGTAGTATCTCCTTATTTATTTTTTCCAATGGGTTAAGGATAATTTATAAGGGGAATAGTACTCCTTTATTTATTTTTGTTATTTACTTGTAGGGTTTAAGAATCATGTACAAGAGGTAACATGAAATTTCATCCTCTTTTTCTATAATATTTTTAATTAATCAATAAAATTTGGAGCTGGCGATCCCCTCCCTTTGGGTATAGGGTTTGCCACCAATTAATAAAGCAAACATTATTTTTTGTCTCAAAAAATGGTGGATTAATTTTTTATGTGAAGAAAATTTAGAAGGAAAAAAGTTTTTTAAAAAGTTATAAAAAATTACAGACAAATAAGAAAAAGAAGGAAAACAAATGAAAAAAAAAAAGGGACAAGGCCAATTCACATCAACTGGCTTGGCTTGAGTTACCTTAAGCTGGTCTAGATTCAATGCTTCTTGACCCATCAAACCAGCAGGTCATGGTCAATTTAGGCCCTCTCTTCGGTTTAGGATTACTCACTTACCCCTACTACCATCATTTTACTCAATTAATATACGATTTAAAAATTAAAATCTTTGCATCCTTAAGAATCTACATTGAATGAATTTAGCACACTTCAGTGAATTAATGTACAATTGATCATATGAACTTTAAAGTTTTGTCAATCAAGATGCTTTAATAAATTTGTTTCAAAAACTTGACATTGATAATGCTATATAAATTGAGTATTTTATAATCATATGTAAAACATGTACATTCCATATTCACATCACCAAAATATGTTTTGTAATGGTGTTGGATTTCGAGAACCAATAACCAATTTAACTACACTCAAAAGAAAAGCTAATCAACCTTAGAGGTAACTAGCTGCAGTTTGACTATGATATAGAAAATTCTCCCTCTTTCCCTTAGCCCTCTAAAATATTCTACTCAACCTTCACCTACATCTTTCAATTGGAAAAAAAGACTCAAGCCTTTCCTCGATCCTAAGATTGGACAACTTTTTCATGAAAATCATGAAAACAACAACAAAGATTCAATAGTGCATGTGAAGGATTCTCTTGGAATATTTCCATCCGAGAGGAAGGAAAACACCAAATCATACCAAAACTTGGTAATGCATAACATTCTGAATGCTTTGAGTATTACTTTTTCAATAGCCAACCAGAGTTAATGGAAGAAACAAAAGCATTAGATGAGGACCAAAACCAATCTAATGTAATGCAAAATAATTAATCCCCATCAATAGTTTGTTGGAATTTCCATTCGATTAAGATCCTTGTTGAATGGTGATTGAGAGGAAAAGGTTTACATGAAACAACCTAAAGGATTCTTCTCTAGTGATGGTGTGATGTGCTCAAAACCAAGTTCAAGCACAATCAAATGATTCAAAGCAAACAATCCTCAAGTCACAATCAAACCGATTCAATCAACTAGGAAATTGCGTGACCCTAATGGAACTTTGATGAAATTCAATGGTTCAAAGATTCAATTAACTTCCACTAATGATCAATTTCACTAATCAACAATAAGAACAAGTGAATTTCATGTGAAATGGATGAAAAAAGAAAAGCACAAAACCGTGATGTACCCTCTTCCTACACAAGCTCAAATTCACGCCACCACTAAAGTGCATTCAATCTCAAATGAACAATTAACCTTACAAGATAAATTATCCACGAAATACAATCACAATTATGTCCAAGAAAGATTCAAATCTATCCTAGATATGACTCACTAGAGAAGAAATAAACAAACAACAAAGATGAAATCGATATGACTCACAATTTCCTTTTGTCGCACTTGCCACAATTCCAATTCTTGAGTTGAAATTGATAAGAGATTTTGAACTGAGGAAGAGCCCTAATTCCACATGTGAAAGTGCTAGGTTTTTTCTACAAAATATGGCCTCCTTAAACCCTACTATAAGCAAGTATTTATACTTGCTACTCATAGGATTAGAAATGGTCAAAATTACAAGTTTGCCACTTTTAAGGTGGTTAGTCCTAAATGAAAATTAAAATCAAAATAAAAGTGTTCCAAAATGATTACAACATAAATAGTCCATGCAAATGAAAAATATATAAAAGAAATTGGCCTTCAAGATGCCGGTCTTCTATAGGATTCATCGGCCCAGCTCATTGCCGGTTCAGGTCGATCCATGGATAACCCACAAGCTGAGTCTGAGGGAGTTTGTCCATTGCCCTATAAAATATGATAAGTGTGCCTATTGGAAAACACAATACAAGAATAATAGAAAAGAGGTTAATTTATAAATAATTCCGGGGTCGATCTGCTCAAAATGGGCCCTCATCGCCAAAATTCAAATTCCTTTAGTTCTTGCCCTAATGATAGGTCTTGTCAGATTTTGATTCTTATCATCTCCTTGGGCCTTAAAAAGATTTGTCCTCAAATTTGGTAGATCAAATGCAGTAGAGACTTTTTTTCCTCCTAGCAAGCTACCTGAAGAAATATCACTGCAGAATCCCAAAATCTGAAATACCACGGGTGGTGATTGTTTTCTCTCCTCCATTTCTAAGATGTATCTCATCTGCAACACAAATAATGCTCCATTATCCAATAAAGTCGCCCCTGTATCAACCTGTTCCACTAAAACCGTTTCCTCCTTTTCTAACTCATTTGTATGTTGCTGATCCTTATGGTCTTCTAATGGTTGGTCCAATTGCTCATTACCCTCTGAAACCTTTGAAGGTGAACATAATTGTCTCTGAACAGTCTGACTCTCTGGTGGTCTGCTCGTCTGACTATGATCATCAAGATCCTCTGAAGGTTGGCACATCGGTGTCTGACAAATTTTATGCTCTAAGGGTTGGCTCATGTCACTAGAGCCTTCAAGAACCTTTGAAGGTTGGCATACCTGCATCTGCATAGTTTGGTCCTCTGAAGGTTTGATCATGTTGCTATGATCCTCAAGATTCTGTTATGGTTGTTTTATCTGTCTTTGCATCTCCTGGACCTCTGATGGCGACATAGGGTTCTATACTATACGTTTACCATCTTTTTTGAACATATAAGTATTTTTATACTCATGATGTAATACCATCCTATCATACAACCATGGTCTACCAAGTAATATATGGGATGTACAAATAGGAAGAATATCACATTCAAGCTCATCACAGTACTTGTCCCCTATACTGAAGGGTACCCTAGCCCTTTGGGTCACACAAAGACCATCCTGATCATTCAACCAATGTAATGTATAGGGTTTGGGATGTGGGATAGTTTCAAGTTTCAACTTCGATACTAACGATGCAGCTACAACATTAGTACAATTACCACCATCAATAATAATTACGCACAAGTTTTCTTGTACCCTACAAGAAGTATGGAACAAGTTTTCTCTTTATCCCTCATCAATGGTTTGAAAGGAAGTCAAGTCCCGATGCAATATGTTAGTAGAAAAATACAACTCACTTGACATTTTTGCTTACTAATTTCAATAACCTCAATACACTTCACCACACCACGGCAACACACCCTTACATGCCCCTACACACCCACGGTGCTCAAAATCAACCATTACAAGAAATGCTTATTGTTACTTCAGGTAAAGTCAAGTGAAATAATTGAAGCACAATGGAATAATTCTTGGTACTTCAAGTAAAGTAAAATAAATGAAGTACACACACAACTACTTCCAAGTAGATAGAATTAAATTCAACTACTAGTGTTTAAGTAATTAGTTCAATTACTTTCACACTTTAATAACTTGTTTGAATTTCAAATTCTACTACTCAACTTTCCTTATCCTTGCTTTGGTTTCACACCAATTACTTCACAATGGGCAGTACCTCAACACATACAAAAATACACAATTTTACCACCACACTTCTCCCCTTTTACTCACGGTTCTACACCAATCACGCCTCCAACAACAAAGGTCTATACTACACACACCAAAGCCCACACCAAAATGCACCCACTCTTCACTAAATTCAAAAATACAACCAAAACCACAACTTCTACATAAGATAAGGCAACCCACTTTCAAATTCAAAAAGGAGTTCAATAAGTACACAATTCCATAAATGGTAAGAAGCTATTTCAAATTCAAATGACACACAATTAAACAATGACTTTAATGTGTGTTTTGAAATTTCAAATTGGCTTCTTAATTCACACTTCAAATCTGAATTCAAATCTAAAAATACAAGTGTTACTCCTCCACTTTTTCGAAAACAAAAGTACACAACACAAATCCACTTCACCAATTGAACACTACTCTCAATCCTTCACGGTTTGCTTCAAAACTTACTATACAATCACGGCTAATAATCAAAGGAAGCCAAGAGTGTTCAAGCCTCCAAGTGTACAGCAACTAAACAATAAGATAATACTTCCACAACAAAATTGGAATAGGTTAATCTTCACGCCAAAAAATTGGATCAACTCCCACGGCAACAACATAAAATTGCACTCCACTTCCACGGCAATAATAACAAACGACAACAACAACAAATACACTCCACTTCCACGACAATGATAACAAGATATACTCCACTTTCCACAAGTTTTGATCCACAACTTAACAAATAGGCAGCAACTCAAATTTGAATTTCAACCTCTTCACTAATTGCAAACCTTCCTCAATTGGTAAGAAATGAGTTTCAAATTCAAATAACACTCATTAACTCCCATAACTTAATTGATGTGTTTGAATTCAAATAGATTCCTTACTATTCAACACAATGCAAATCTGTAAAATACTTCCCCAATTCCGAATTTGCACAATGGACTCAACAACAACAAAATGCCATAAGCTCCTTCACGCAACAAGCTAGTCACGGCAAGAAAAGGCAATTTTTCAAGTTCACAAAAAATGTTGAATTAACAACACTTCTACTCTCCTTCCCTTCCACGAAAATGATCAATCACAAGAAGCTACAACAATCCCTCCAATCTAACTTCAACAAGCAGCAAATTAGAATTTCAATCAAGACAATTTTCGCAACTCAAAATCACTACACACAATTTTGATTCAAAAATGAAGAACACTAACTGAAGATGATAATCATGAAATTAATCAACACTTGATCCCTTCTCTCAACTTGTTCTCTGATACCAAAAGATGATGTGCTCAAAACCAAGTTCAAGCACAATCAAATGATTCAAAGAAAACAATCCTCAAGTCACAATCAAACCAGTTCAATCAACTAGGAAATTGCGTGACCCTAACAGAACTTTGATGAAATCCAATGGTTCAAAGATTCAATTAACTTCCACTAATGATCAATTTCACTAATCAACAATAAGAACAAGTGAATTTCACGTGAAATGGATGAAAAAAGAAAAGCACAAAACCGTGATGTACCCTCTTCCCACACAAGCTCAAATTCACGCCACCACTAAAGTGCATTCAATCTCAAATGAACAATCAACCTTACAAGATAAATTCTCCATGAAATACAATCACAAATATGTCCAAGAAAGATTCAAATCTACCCTAGATATGACTCACTAGAGAAGAAATGAACAAACAACAAAGATGAAATCGATATGACTCACAATTTTCCTTTGTCGCACTCGCCACAATTCCAATTCTTGGGTTGAAATTGATAAGAGATTTTGAACTAAGGAAGAACCCTAATTCCATACGTGAAAGTGCTAGGTTTTTTCTGCAAAATATGGCCTCCTCAAACCCTATTATAAGAAAATATTTATACTTGCTACTCCTAGGGTTAGAAAATGGTCAAAATTACAAGTTTGCCACTTTTAAGGTGGCTAGTCCTAAATGAAAATTATAATCAAAATAAAAGTGTTCCAAAATTATTAAAAAATAAATAGTCCATGCAAATGAAAAATATATAAAAGAAAATGGCCTTTAAGATGCCGGTCTTCTATAGGATTCATCGGCCCAGCTCATTGCTGGTTCAGGTCAGTCCATGGATAACCCACAAGCTGAGTCTGAGGGAGTTTGTCCATTGCCCTATAAAATATGATAAGTGTGCCTGTTGGAAAACACAATACAAGAATAATAGAAAAGAGGTTAATTTATAAATAATTCCAAGGTCGATCTACTCAAAAAGGGCCCTCATTGCCAAAATTCGAATTCATTTAGTTCTTGCCCTAATGATAGGTCTTGTCGGATTTTGATTCCTATCATGATGAGCATTTAGCCTGCAAGCTTAATAAATCCATATATGGATTGAAACAAGCCTCCCGGTAGTCGTATTTTAAATTCCACGAGGTCATCACTTCATTCGGCTTTTAAGAGAACATCATGGATCAATGATAAAGGTTTGCTATATGAGGTGAAACAATTTCTCCCAAAGAACTTTGATAGGAATGATATGGGTAAGGTGGGTGAAGCATCTTATGTCATTGGCATTATGATCCTTAGAGAAATATCTTGAGGCGTTTTGGGTTTGTCCAAAGCGACTTACATCAATAAGGTTTTAGAGAGATTTCACATGAAAGATTGTTCATTGAGTGTAGCACTTGTTGTGAAGGGTAATGGATTCAACTTGAGTTAATGCCTAAAAAATGATTTCAAATGGGAATGAATGAAGAACATTCCATATGCTTCAGCTGTTGGAAGCCTTATATATGCTCAGGTTTGCACTAGACCTGACATTGCGTATGCTATTGGAATATTAGGTAGATATCAAAGTAACCTAAGTATTGACCACTAGAAAGCTGTAAAGAAGGTTATGAGATATTGTCAAGGGATAAAAGACTACATGCTCATGCATAAATGGACTAATAATTTAGAAGTGATTGCCTGCTCCAATTCAGACTACACTAGCTACAATGATTTATAAAAATCAAAATCCAGTTATATTTTCACGTTAGCTGGTAGAGCTATATCTTGGAGAAGTGCAAAGTAGACCTTGATTGCTACTTCCACTATAGAGGCTGAGTTCATTTCTTGTTTTGAGGCTACCTCGTATGGTGTATGGTTGAAGAGTTTCATTTTTAGGCTTAGAGTTGTGGATTCTATTTCTAGGCCATTAAGATTGTATTGTGATAACTTAGCTACAGTATTTATGGCTAAGAATAGCAAGAGTAGGAGTTGAAGTAAACACATCAACATAAAATATTTAGCCATAAGAGAATGTGTTAGGGAAAAGAAAGTGGTCATAAACATGTTAGCACTAAGTTGATGATTACCGATCCTTTGACTAAAGGCATGCCATCAAAGAATTTTAGAGACCATGTAGTATGAATGGGACTTAGTTCCATTATGTGATTTTCGTTGTATGTACATTTGTTATTTCAATGAAACTCTTATTCAGTTTAATGTTTTCTCATATGGTTTGGTGCACATATTTATTTGGTTTGAGAGATATCATTTAGTTTGAACTGAGAGTACAAATATGGTTTATTCATTAAATTTAAGGGCTAGTATTGAGGGACTTGAGATATTGTAATGCATAGAAGATAATATTGCTATGAGAGGACCTATCTCCATGATTCATATATTTTGTTTCTTATTATGTTTGATGTTAGGTGATAAGTTTCAAAAGACCCTTAATTCTAGTGCTTATTAGTTATGATTTTATATGGATTTCATGTGATTTGTTGAAGAAAAGGGTATTTATATGATTTAATTTAATTTCTGGTATCAATGGAGACAAAAGAAAAGTTTAAGGATGATATGAGCAAAGGTGAGGTGAAATTTGGCGAAAAATGAAGAAAATTAATTTTTAGTTTAACACAACCTTCAGCATAACCCATGCAGAAGCAAGTGTTGGATGCAAAAAAATGACCATTAGCTATATCAAGGTGTGCCCCAGGTTCAGCATAGCCCGTGCTGATGCTAGTAGCGAGAATACAAGTTTGTTTTTTTTTTCAACCCTGCCCTGAGCACAACCATGCTGGAGGTCGTGCTGAACTAGGCAGTGAAGATAACGTGTTTCAAGGTTAGCACAGCCTCGAGCATGGCTGTGCTAACTTCTATACTAAACCCTATTTTCGCATAACTATAAATAGACGCCTTGTTTTATTTTAAAGAGACTTTTTTCTTCTGGCTTCATTCTGAAAACCCTAAGGGAGCATTATCATGAACTTCAAGAGGAGAATTGTCCGAACATCATTGGAGATCACAAAATAACACAAGGGATTACTCTTTTTATCATGAATCAAGTTTACTTCTCTAGATTTTATATTTTTATTGAAAACTCTATGGAGGAGTAATTCTTTATATCTTTCATCTTATAAAACCCTAACTTATGTGCTGAAATATTGATTGATTAATGAATTGTTTATATCTTTACATCTATTCATGTGTTTCCATTATTCTTGTGATTAATTTATGCGTGCAAATTGATTGCATGTCTGATTTTTATTGGATTGAAAGAGTTTTTGTTTAGTAAATTAGATCTTAATGAATAGAGAGATTACATGTTTTACTTAGAGGTAGGAAAACATTGATTTTCTACAATTAATCAAAATTTGTGAACTTAATGAGATCTTGCATGATGATAGTGAGGGAGAGGTTTCCATTATCTTGTGCATGATTAAGAATTGATTAACTCGAGGGAGTAATTGATTTTACTTGAGAATTCCTACAGTGTAAAGTGTAAATTGATTTGTTAATCGATATCTTATTTTGAGAATTTAAGGGTTAGGATGGAACAAGATGAGGGGTATATTTTGTGATTGAATATATATATATTGACAATATCATTTAATTCTATGGTTGTTAGGATTTGTTAATTGTTAATTTAATTCATAATTTCCACATTATAAATTAGACTAGATAATAAAGAAAGGTAATACTACTACTTGTTTTCTAGATTCCAAAGGATGATACCTGTTAAATCTATACTATAATCGATATGTATACTACCTAGCTCGATAGTAGATTTTATTTGTTATAAATTTAAAAATTAAAACGATCGGTTAAATTCGAGTGCACCAAGTTTTTAGCACCGTTGCCGAGGATCTGGCAAGGGAATATTAGGATAAACCGTAGTATCTAGTACTTTAGTCATTCTTCTTTTTTTTTTTTTTATCTATTTCTCTTCTCTCCATCTTTTGAAAAGTTCTAATTCACACTTGGTTACCTTTTATAGTGTATGACAAGGAAACTCTCCACTTAAATGGACCAAATGGGAGAATGTTGGAATTTCCTTTCAGTTAAGATCCTTGCTGATTTTTAAGGAAATTTGTTTCTAGATATGGTCCATTTTCCAGCATATCTTCAACCCATATCTTTTCAACGAGAAAATCTCGCTTCTTCGTCCTTATCACATCAAATAAAGATTCTATGATGGTTAGTGCTTAAAGAGATGTGATATTTTTTTTTTCTTTTGGGTTCACTAAGCTTACTCTTCTTTCAAAAAAATTACACCATTGAGTTAAGAGTGAGTGAGGGTTTAGAAAACCAAAACGGAAACCAAAGACACCATAGTTAAGGAATTGGAATGTCATGAGTTCGATAGATACGTTTTCTTGATCCAATTTGCTCATGCTATTTGATCTAAAAGATGTTTATGTAGTTTCTCAAACATGTTTAAATTGATTAAAATTGATTGCATAGGTATGAAAAATATAAAATTTTCATCCTTAAACAAAAAGCATTTACAAAGGAATTGGAGTAAAGCTGTCATTGTTAAGCTATATGGACTCTCGGATATAAAACCATTTTGTACAAATTAAAACAAATGAGGAATTTTGCACAAGATTTCACGGTGATAGGACATAAGGGAGGTTGTTTAATTTAGATGAGGATTTTTAAAAAGTAATCCACAATGGCCCTTGGTTCGTAAATGGTTTCTTTTTGACAATTAGAAAGTGGGAATCGAATTTAAAGCTTCATCTATGTCTTTTAATTTAGTTGTTGTATGGGTCAAAATTTCGGAATTACCCTTAGACTACTATGCGCTTGAAGCTTTAAAGAAAATTGGAGAAGCCATTAGACCAGTTTTGCATTTTGATACTTATATAATTAATACGGAGAGAGAATAATCTGCTCAATTTTGTGTACAAGTGAATTTTAATGAACCTCTAGTTCATGCCATTCAAATTGAAGATCATAAATATGTAGTAAAATATGAAGGCATTAAAGTTTTGTGTTACAAATATAGTAGAATTGATCATATAGCTGGCATCTATCCTCACCAAGTTACACTAGATGAAGAAAATAATGGAAGTAATGATACATAAATAGTAGAGGCTTTAAAAAATTAAAAAGAATTAAATGATGTCTTCATAAAAAGGCAGTAGGTGAATGTGGTTACTCAAATAGATAAAAATCAAGATAATTTGATAAGGACAAAATAAAAGATTTGCAAATGATGGAAAAGAAACAAAATACAGCACATGTAGATTGATTAAAATATGGAGAATGGCTATTGGTAAGAAGGAGAACCATAAATAAAAGGCCACCGTATTATGTAGAGGAGTTCAGAAGACAAATTCATAATAGTAGCTTTAATTATGATCAACATCTGTCAATCTAAAACCCATATTCAATTCTAACACAGAAGGAAGAAGAGTTGGTGGCTCACAAAGAAAATTCCATGATTAAGGAGGGAAAGCGGTGGGTAAGAAAATCAAAACTAGACCAAATTAATATTGAAACCATCAAATCACCGCCAAAGGAAAAAAAAAACGTATAAAAGCTAATGTTAGCGGGAATAGCAGAGGCAAACAAAAATACCATCAATGTTAAACAAGATAACCAACAAGATTTTACATCAAAGAGTTTTGCTCTTAAATCTAAGTGAATGATAAACAATAGTGTTTCTCAACTACAGAGGATTAGGGTCATTACTCTAAAAAAGATTGCGGGGAATTTCAAAGAAAATGTATCTAAAGCAGGTGATCACATTTCATCTTAAATTCTTGTATCTAGATTCAAAAATACCTTAGATAAGTCCAAGTTACTAGTTGTTTCATTTGTGTGACACGGAAAAATGGGAACGAGTACTAATAGAGATCAAACACATGAGTAAAATAGGAGACATTTTAATGTCGTTTCATCAAGTTCCCTGGATTCATGTTGAGATATCAGAACCAATGGGAACTATGTAGCTCACTAGGTAAGGAGGTGTAATGAGAACAAAGAAGGAATTTATAATACTAATTCCAATAGCTTTGAAAGAAGAGGACAACAAATATTTAACTATAATGGCCAAATGGGGGTAAAGTTTAAAACTCATTGCAAGGCAAATAATGTGGACTCCAAGAGTGGGAGTTCCACTTTATCCGATTCCAATGGTCTAGAAGTTATAGGTGGATTTAGCAGAAAACTTCCAGCTGCAAATTCAAGAGGAATCTTTGATTCTCCTAGAGACAACTTGGACACCATCTAATGTGGTGTTTCAAGCCCATAATGCAACACGGGTAGCTGTAGATGTTCTATGGTATAAAGTCATGGCCCATCAATTAGAATAATATAGAATGCCATCCTATCTTTGTCCTATGCACTTGATTGCATGGAACTTTCATGGTCTCAAATCGTAGAGAAAGAAGAATGTTGTCTTAGAAGCATTGTCGGAGTACCCGCTAGACTTAATTAGCCTACTTGAAACACATGTGGATGGAGTTTTAGCACAAGCTTTCTCTTACTTTGTTCAACTAGATGAATTTATTTGCACAAAAGTAGAAGGACAATGTGGGGGAATGATAATGATGTGGACTACGCAGGTAATGGAGCTAGAGTTGCTTAGGCAATCAAACCAGGAGATTCATGTGCTATAATGGTTAGAAATTCTTCTTTAAAATGGTTTTTTTTTTTTTTTTTTTTGCTATTGTTACGTCTGGTTCTTTGGGATAATATTAGGAGTTTCAAATGTCATAATGCATGGTGTATAATGGGAGATTTTAATGATATAACCTCACTACATGAAAAATTACGGGGGAGGCTTGGGTTTAGAGTTTTTACAAGAAATCGAGCTTTTAACTACAAATCTTGTATGAGTCAATGTGGGTTGATGGAAATGGGTTTCATTTGTTTAAAATACACTTGGACTACCGAGCAACCACTATCTAGTTTGATTAAAAAAAGACTAGATAGGGGGTGGCATAATGCAACTTAGAGAAATCTTTACCCCAAGGCAAAACATTTTCGTATGAGTAGGGGACCTTATGATCATAATTTACTTTTGTTAAAAACTCAGCCTTATGTAATGAGCCTTTGAAAACAAAAATTTTTAGATTTCAACCGATGTGGTTTGATTATTGATATCAGTCTATCCTACTACTTTAAACCTGTAAGCAAGTGCACTTATCAATTTTATAGTATAACGGACAAAAATATTGAGTGTCAATCCAACAGGGATTACAATTATTAATAATTACCCTTTTTCTTATTATCTAATCTACAAAATTAAGTGAAGTAAATAAAATAAAAAACTTGTAAATTAAAGGAAGTAGTAATTATTAAAAGTGTACCTGGATATTAAATCCCCCTAAAATTACTAATGTAATTAACTAATCATTATTCAATTTCCTTATTGCATTGTTGGACCATGACAATTCCTAAATTGAATTAATAGCTCTCTTGAGTCTTATTAATTCCTAATTCTATGTTAATTAATTAGAATATCTTCCCAATTAAAACCCCTAGAATTATATTACATTCGATCTATAAATTCCACTATTAGGTTTGACAATCATCTAGAAGATTTACATCATTCTATCTCTAGGATTGCATGCAACTCCTTCCAATTATGCTAGATCTATTTTAATATAGGATTTCTCGATCTCTATATAAGAAATCAAAATTCAACTAATAGGCTAGCAATATTAAATTAAAAACAATATTGAACACATAATTGGATCGCAAGAATGATAAATAAATTATTGAATAATAAATCAAAAAATTCACAAATTTATTCTAGGGTTCATCATACCTTAATACAAGGAAAAGTTTAATTTCGTAGTATGTTAAATCTAAAAGCAATAATAGAAAAAGAAAGCATAAATAAAAGCATTAAAAATAAAATCTAAAAATCTCTAATCTACTATAATACTCTCCTAATTTCTCTAATCTACTCATCTGTCTAATCTCTATTCTAATAATCTAATAATCTCCTCTTGGATTCGTCTTTATATAGGTGTAGGAATCAATACGGGCACAACCAAGCTTCAACATGAGCGTGCTTTCTTCCCATGTCGCAATTTAAGTGGTTTTTTGCCTCAACATGCCCACCAGCATGGGCGTGTTAGCTCCCATGTTGGCCTGCATGGTGGTTTACACGTCCTTTAGCATTGTCGGTTCTTCATGGTTGGACATGGTTTCCTTTGTAGTTAGACATGATCGTGCTCCTCCATGTGTTGGACTTCCAATCTTGTAAATTTAATATTCTTTTTCTTCAACTTTCATATAATTTTTATATTAAATCATAAAGTGTATTTCAAGGCTATGAAATCAAAATAAAGATTGATTAAGTACAATATCCATACAAAATATAAAAGGATTAATTACAAGGTTATTATAACTGTTATGAATAATTAGCATTTTATAACCCTTATCAATTATAAGTCGTGTTTGCCCCTTATTCAAGATGTGTGGACTTCATCTATAAACTACTTAATAAAAGCTTTGAAAGAGTTGCTTAACTCTTTAATCGTCAAAGGAAAATAGAATTTCATATTGCAAATAATCCTATAGAAGAGGTATTAACTAGGGAAAATACATTGAGAAAGGAGTTACAACAAGTTTTAGATTACAAGGAAAGTCTATGGAAAATGAAATCAAGAGCTAAATGGATCAAAGATGGTGAGAGAAACACAAAGTATTATCACTCCCTAGTATTAGCTAGATGATAAAAAAAAAAAAAAAAAAAAGGATTTTAGCTCTTAAAGATAAATGGGGTCAATGGAAGTATGATCAACAAGGTATTCAATAAATCATTATGAGTTGTTTCAAAAGACTTTCTCAATCTCAAAAAATAATTGGTGATATGTCAAAAGACCCTTATTATTTGTACTTATTTGGATATATTTGTTATGTATTTCTTGTGATTTGTTAAATAAATGATACTTATTTTGTGAAAAATTCATTTTAGGGTTTAAAGTGCTCATTTGAGAGATTTCATAATGATCAAGAAGAAATCAAGGCAAATTAAGCAAGTTTGGATCAATTTTGCAAAGGAACAAATTTTCCTTTTTCAACCCCTGCATTTAGCACAGCTATGCTGAATGGCCACAATTTATAAAATTTTATCAACAATTTTAGTCAATAGATTGAGGCCACATTTAGATTCTAGCATTCACCTAAGTTAAGTGGGTTTTATACTTGGAAGGAAAGCACCAGGAAATATTATTCTACTTAATGAAATCTTGCATAGCTATTAGAGAAAGAATAATAAATCAGAATGAATGTTAATTGACCTAGACTTAGAAAGAGCCTATAATACGATGAAATGGGATCATATTCATTAGGCACTAATCAATTTAAATTTTCTACTAAAGTTGATTAAATTGATTGAGAGCTGTTTATCCACAACCTCTATAGAAATAATTGTGAATGGAAATTCTCTACCATTATTTAAGCTTGGTAGAAGATTATGATAAAGAGATTTGTTATCCCCTTATCTTTTTTATTATTGAATTAGAAATTTTGAGTAAGCAAATAGAAAATGAAGTTTCTCAAGGTAATTGGAAACCTTTTAAGATGAGAGGAGGGGGTACTCATATAGCACAAGTGATGTTTGCTAATGATATTTTATTGCTGGAAAAAATAATTAAGGAAAATGCCAATATAATCAAAATTGTACTCAAAACCTTTGAAAAAGATGTCTGGATTGAAAGTTAATCTAGAGAAATCATCAATATTTTTCTCAAGGAGTGTAAATCAAGAGAAGAAAAGGGAACTTGCTAGCTTGTTAAACTTCAAAAGTATAAAATCTTTGGGATATAAAATCTTTAGGAAATACTTGGGATATCTATTAGACGAAGAGAAGAAATTTTAAGCAAACCAATTGGCTTTTATTGTAAAAAAAAAAAAAAAAAAAAAAAAACTAAGTGGATGGAAAGGAAGGTAGTTAAGTACTAGTTGATTTATTCTTGCAAAATCATCTCTTGAAACTCTATTTATGCAATATCCATAAAAAATGTAAAAGGATTAATTAAAAAGTTATTATAATTGTTATAAATAATTAGTATATTGTAATCCTTATCAAAATTTCCAATACTTGAGTATTTGCTTGTCCTCAAGCAAAAATAAGCCTTTGAAGATCAAGGACAAATTTCTTAAATTTCAATTATTACTTTCGTATTTAAACAAACTACATTCATGATAAAGTTATTTATCCTTAATATCCTTTTTACTAAATCATATTTAGTATGCAGTAAATACTAATATTAGAGTTCAAGAGTGAATCTATGCAATATCAAAATTTATCATGCTATTTAAATAAAAATTTACAAACCCAAAACCCTACTAGACATTACTCAATCAAGAAGAAAGTTTTTAGAATTTTGTTCACTTAATTAAGGTATATACTTTCTCTTTTTCATTCCCTTAAGTACTATGATGTCCAGCGAAAGCTTTACTCCACCTATCCCTTGAAAGTCCTTCCTTAAATTGTTTGTTTTTTAATAGCAGTATAGAGTAATTTGATTGGTTAGTAAGTCCCAAACCAAACGATCTTGGGTTACTACGTTTTGGCATACCCCTTCAAACCTCCATTAACTCCATTACTTATTTTAATTAGTTCAGTTTTTTTTTAACTTTTATCTTGACCCATATAACGAGCTTCAGGCCGATGATTCCAAATTTTTTATTCAAGTCAACAAGTGTTATCTCCCAGAAAGCACCCCACAGGCTTAATTACTCGAGTTAATAAGACCTACTATTGAACTTTATTTATTTTTATTTTTATTTTATAAGAAGAGTCTTCAAAAGATAAATTTTGTTAGTTTAATTATTGAGACCATAATACTTATAAGGATTTTTAAGAGATAGGTATATATCAAAATAAGTTCAAAAACTTGAATTCTTAATCCTTTATTAGTAATATTCTTCCAATCTAGAATTTCTAAATTCTAAGTCTAAATAACATGTAACTTTGATTTATGAAGATTTCACAATTCAACTCTAATTAAGAATTTTAAGTTCACTAATGAAAATGTAAAAATATATCAAGGGAAAAAATTTCAACAATCTACCAAATTATGAATGAAATTTAAAACTTTAACCAAAGCAAAGTAGTATATTATGTTACTTCCCCCCACACTTAAATGGTACATCATCCTCAATGTATAAAATAAAAGAGCATAATACTAATGGTGAAAAATATCAAAATACTTCCTTGATAAGGTTGATAGACTTGAAGCGCAATTCCTGTCTTTTTTTAAAAGAGAGAGTTTCTAACATGGTTAGTGAACACGGGTATGTAGCTCCCATTTATCTTTCTTATTTGTTTCTCATGTCTTATAATTATACTTTATGGTGCAAAGATCAAGTGAATTTTTTTTTTTTTTGAAATAACTAAGTCTAAATAAAAAAAAAAATTTAACTAAATTATAAAACTAAGTTAGTACTTGGGTTGCCTCTCAAGAAGCATTATTATTTAACATCGTTAGCTCAACGTTGTTACCTCCTTTATGCTTAGTCAGGGGAGTGGCAAGTATATTTCCGTTGCTCAAGTTTCTAAAATTTTCCTAAACCCTGTTGATTTCCACGAATGGTATACTGTTGTATTAGGTCTTTGTGAATACCATTCTACGCATACGTATAATCAAGCAAGTTAGATGTATTCACGAAATAGCAAGCATTGTTACTCTTTAGGGGTTGTGGGATTATCTCAAGTGTTTTGAAACTTTTTTCTTCATCTTCAATTTTCAAAGTTAATGTGTGATTGCCTACATCTATAACAACCTTTGCAATAGCTAAGAAGGGGCGTCCTAAAATCAGTGGTGCCTTTATATCCTCGTCTGTATCTAAAATCACAAAATTCATTGGAAAGATAAATGTTTCTACCTTAACCAACATATTTTCAATTATACCGATTGGGTACTTAATAGACCTGTTAGCTATAAATGCTCATCTATGTTAGTTTAGGTTTCCCCAATCCTAACTTTTTAAATATATGATGTGGCATTAGATTTATACTAGCACCTAAATCAGCTAGAGCATTGTTTATTAGTAAATTGCCAATGAAACATGGTATAGTAAAATTCCCTAGATCTTTTAGTTTCTTTGATAACTTGTTCTGTAAAATGGTGGAGCATTTTTCATTGAAGGTGACTGTTGAGACTTCTTCCGAGTTCTTCTTGTTTGAAAGTGAGTCCTTCAAGAACCTTGCATACTTAGGCATCTACATCAAAGCCTCAACAACAGGTAAGTTTATATGAAGTTGTTTGAAAAGTTCTAAAAACTTACCATACTGCTCCTTAAAGCGTTCATTCTTAAGTCGAGCTGGGTAAGGAATTTTTATAATGTACTCTCTAATCTTTGGGGGCTACTCCTTTTCCTTTAGCTTTTGAACTTCCCCTTTAATTTGCACTTCCGCTTCATTCATTGAGAAGATTTCCTTGACTTGTTCCCTCAGATTGGGTTATATGTTTTCGAGCAGAGTTCCTTAGGGTCTTTGTAAAACCATCTTTGCAATCTGTTCAACTTGATTTTCCAAATTCCAGATTGAAGTGTATTGATTCCTTAACAACATTTCTTTAGCTTGGAAACATGCTTCGGTGATCTAGATAAACTTTATCATCAATTCTTCCAAGTTTGGCTTTTGTTTTGGTTGATGATGTGCTTGTTGAAATCCAGGTGGACCATTCATTTGTTGATTCTCCTGAGAAAAATTGAGATGATTTCTTCAACTCGGATTATAAGTGTTACTATAGGGGTTATTTGGCTACGTGTTCAGGATTCCTACAAAGTTTGCATGTTTATTAAAATTAGAAACAAACTCCAATTGACCTGGTTACTATGCTATGGAGATTTCATCTATTTTCTTACTTAAGGCTTCAACCTATGCTACTAAGGTAGTAACGGCGTCTATATTATATACTCTTGCTACTTTTGGTTGTCTAGCTCTTAATGAATTCCACTGATAGCTATTCATGGCCATGTTTTCTATTAAATTCTACGCCTCTTCAAGAGTTTTGTTGTTCAAAGTCTCTCCAATGGCTACATCCACCATCTCCCTAGTAGTTTGATTTAATCCTCTATAGAAAGCTTGAATTTACATCCACAATGGAAAACCATGATGTGGGCATCTCCTCAGCAGATCCTTATATCTCTCCCATGTATCATGTAATGCCTCAAACTCTATTTAAGTATAGGAAGATACATCATTCCATAATTTCATAGTCTTTGCTGGTAAAAAATACTTAGCAAGAAATTTTTTCGCCATTTAATTCTATGTAGTTACTGATCTCCTAAGAAGAGAATTCAACCATTATTTAGATCTATTTCTTAAAGAAAAGGGGGAAAGTCGTAACTTGATAACATCATCGATAGCCCCATTAATTTTGAAGGTGTCATAGATTTCCAAAAACTTGAATTAGCCTCGATAAGTGATGGTCTTGCATAGTCAAACATTGTTCTCCCATCTTGATTGTTGGTCATGTTGATTGATTGGTTATCATTCAAGTCTTAAGCCAAAACTTGGTATCGTTAATTTACTCTGTAGCGTCCCCTAGGCATAAATAATACAAGAAAAAACAAAAAACTATGGAAAATAAAGACCAATGGAAAGTAAGCAATAAAAGAAATAATGATTAAATTAACAAAATATAGGTGTTCCTAATATCCTAATCTTCGGTAACGATCCCAAAAATTTAATATCGGTCTATCTTACTACATTAGACCTACATGTAAGTACACCTATCAATTCTATAGTATAGTGGATAAAAATACCAAGTGTCGATCCTATAGGTATTACGATTACTACTAATTACCCTTTTTCCTACTATCTAATCTACAAAATTAAGTGAAGTGAATAAAATAAAAAGCTTGTAGACTAAAGGAAGTAGTAATTATTAAGTGTACCCAGATATTAAGTCCTCCTAAAATTACTAATGTAATTAACTAATCATTATTCAATTTCCTTATTACATTGTTGGACCATGGGAATTCCTAAATTGAATTAATAACTCTCTCGAGTCTTACTAATTCCTAATTTCAGGTTGATTAATTGGAATCTCTTCCTAATTAAAATCCCTAGAATTACATTATATTCAATCTATAAATTCCACTATTATGTTTGATCATAATCTAGAATATTTGTGTCGTCCTATCTCTAGGATTGCATGCAACTCCTTCCAATTATGTTAAATCTATTCTAATATAAGATCCCTCGATCTCTATATAAGAAATCATAATTCAACTAATATGTCGGCAAAATTAAATTGAAAACAATAAAAAAAACACACAATTAAACCACAAGAATGATAAATAAATTATTGAATAATAAATAAAAAAATTCATAAATTCATTTTAAGGTTCATCATATCCCGAATACAAGGAAAAATTTATTTTAGTAACATATTAAATCTAAAAGCAATAATAAAAAAAGAAAGCATGAATAAAAGCATCAAAAATAAAATCTAAAAGTCTCTAATCTACTTTAATACTCACCTAATCTCTCTAATCTACTCGTATGTCTAATCTCTATTCTATTAATCTAATAATCTCCTCTCGGATTCGTCTTTATATAGGCATAGGAATCAGCACAGGCACAACCAAGCTTCAACACGAGAGTGCTTTCTTCTGTGCTGCAATCTACGTGGTTTTTTGCTTCAACACGCCCTCTAACTTGGGCATGTTGGCTCCCGTGTTAGCCTGCACGATGGTTTACACGTCCTTTAGCACAGCTGGTTCTTCATGGTTTGACATGGTTTCTTTTGTAGTTAGACACGATTATGCTCCTCCACATGTAAATTTGATAGTCTTTTTCTTCAACTTCCATATAATTTTTCTATTAAATCGTAAAGTGTATTTCAAGGCTATGAAATCAAAATAAAGATTGATTAAGTGTAATATCCATATAAAATGAAAAAGGATTAATTACAAGGTTATTATAATTATTATGAATAATTAGTATTTTATAACCCTTATCAATTATAAGTCATGTTTGCCCCTTATTCAAGATGTGTGGACTTCATCTATAAACTACTTAATAAAAGCTTTGAAAGAGTTGCTTAACTCTTTTACCAAATGGAATAAGGAAGTTTTTGGCAACATCTACCAAAAGAAGAGGTGGTTATTTAATCGTCAAAGGAAAATAGAATTTCATATTGCAAATAATCCTATAGAAGAGGTATTAACTAGGGAAAATACATTGAGAAAGGAGTTACAACAAGTTTTAGATTACAAGGAAAGTCTATGGAAAATGAAATCAAGAACGGATGCCAGTTGCCCTTATTGTAATGATAGAAATGAAGATCCGTTGCATGTATTTTGTAATTGCAACCAAGTGAACAACATAATTTAGGTTTGGCAAACGGTACCAAAAGACGAATCTCAAATTCATAATGATTTTAATCAATGGATCAAGTGGAATTGTGATATAAAAAAGAAAGATCGTACTTTACACTATCCTCTTAACCAATTTATTTTTGCTTTTGCTTTAAGGAAGATTTGGCATGCTAGAAACATAGCCATTTTTAACCCAAATCATAATTTACATCTTAACCATACTCAAATCAAACAAGTAGCATATGAATTTTGGGCGTGTATCAAAAGACGAAAATGTCTTTATTCTATTGAAAGCACTAGTCTAGCTGGGGAAGCACCAGAGAACGAATAGGTCCAGCTTAATATTGATGGGTTTGCAATTCATCATTCAAAAGCTGCTACTATTGAAGGGGTGATTAGAGATTAACAGGGGACATGAATTTTTGGATTTTCAAAGAAAATTAGTCAAGTTGATATTCTAGCAACAGAATTATAGGATATATACTAAGGAGTACAATATTGCATACAATTAGGATTAACAAGAGTCCTCATTAATGCGTACAATCAAGTTGTGCATATTTTATGTAACCAAAATCATAATTATTAGCTTAAATATCGCAATGTCATATCTGCATGTGGAGCAAAGCTATCCCTCCATTGGGAGAAGAAAATTGAAGCGGTTCCTAGAGAAGTTAACAGAATAGTATGTTGACTTGCAAGGGAGATCCAAATGAAGGAGCAAGATGAATAGGTTTTGACTCTTTTGGTTTTGACTCACATAAAATAAAACTATAGATGTGCTGTTGGTAATTATAGTAATATAGCTGCTGCAATAAGTATGAATGTAAATATTTGATGTATGACCTCTTGCTTTATGCAATACATTTTTCTTACAGAAAAAAAAAAAAAAAAAAAAAAAAAACCAATTTAACTAAGGTTAGGGGCTTTTTTATAACCATATCACTTGACATTTTGATATATGGATGATGGCCAATCTATTTATAACCATACTTCTCCATCCTAACAAAACAAAAAAAAAAAAAAAAAAGGAAAGAAAATATGATTCTATGCTTAAACCCTGTTTAACTTTTAAAAAAACCCCAGTTTTCCTCATTACATTATTTTATTTATTCGTCTTTCTTAATGATCTTGTGAAAAGAAATTTCCACCATGAAATCCTACACAAATTCAACATAGAATCAAAGATAGATCGTCTAATTGGTTCACTTCGTCGTATAACATGACTCCTTGTTTTCATGCCTAGCTCATTCTGCAATTGAAAATAAAAAATAAAAAATAAAAAAAATTCATATAATATAAAGTAATTTGAAAACCAATATTATTAAGTATCAACGTGAGAAATAATGAAATTGACTTACTTTGGCAGTGAATTTCAGCCCGAGAACTATCTGTCCTTTGTATGTGTCATCTTCAAGAACCACATTATATGGAGTTGGTTTCACTTCTACCTTTCCGCATTGAAGTCCCTCCTTAATGATTCCACCAAGGTATATTCTGATTTGCGCATAAATGTAGCTCGTTTTAATATGAAATGTTAGGAAGAAATAAGATAATAATGATAATAATAAAGTTGGAAGACTAATAGATTGAAGCAAAGATATGTTCAGCTTTGTCAAAAAGATAGTCACCTAGACAAACGCATTTAAGCAGATTAGGTTTTCTTTCTACTTGCTTAGACTGCACAAGCTGGGTTATTTTATGGTCTCTTTGATGGAACCTTTTGGTGCAACATCTATTATTCTATTATTAAAATTTTCCTTATATTAACTCACATTATCATCTAAATGATTAAATGATAAACTATACAATCTCATCATGAGACTATAAAAGAGTTATATAGAGCTTTTAATACGTAATGAAAAGTTATATTAATTTTCATAGCTTAATTTTCTTTTTTTTGGCTTGTGTACTTGGAGAATATGGATATATTGCGAATATAGCATTTTATACTTATTTTATATGTATTTAATCGGTCTATCCTGAAATTAGATTTTTAGACCTTTAAATTAATTACTAAAAAAAAAAACATTCGAACCCCTACATGGCAATATTGCCCTTAATTAAGAAAAAGAAAATTAAGTGTAACAAAAAAATATGACAAATGGGAGTCTCTACTCTATTTTTTATTTTATTTTAAGGGTTTTCTTTTAGTTTAGTAATTTTTTTTAATATCACTATAGGTGTAAGATGGTTTTTAGGGGCGTGACAACACAGTTTTAGAATTTTTGAGGCCAAAATACACAATTTTAAAAACTAGGAGCTAATAGTGCATATAAAGTAAATATGAGAAAGTATATTTACAATTAAAAAAAGAAAAAAGAAAAAGAATACTAGTATTGCCATAGAAACTTCAAGAAGAGAGTCAAGTTCACACAAAAGCTAACAAAATCAAAATTTGGTTTGAATCAGTTTCCTAAAAAAAATTAACATTAATTTAATCATTTTCAATCTAATTCTACAAATGTAGATATTATAATATTAATCTCAAGAAAATTAACGTCTTTTTGTAAAAAATTGTATTGGGAGGTAATGGTAGTAGTCAATAGAATATTGTAAATATACTTTTGAAACAAGTTTTCATCAAGAAATATTGTTGATCACATGATAATGTTTGGGGATGATTGTAAATATACTTTTGAAACAATTTTTCGAGCATCGATAGATTTCCTAATACCATGTCATTACCTCTTTACAACTTTTAAAAATTATTGAGACGGTCTTGGAGTTTTACTGATAATTTAAAAATTATCTAGATATTACCCATGTTATAAAAAGGTAATATACACTTTCAAAGTTTACTTATAATTTACTATAAGTAAATTATAATTTTAGAAGTGTACTTATAAGTTAGTTACTATAGCAGGTAATTACTATAATCCTTAGATTGTGAGGATTATTCAAAAAAGAAAAAAGAAAAAAGTTTAGATTTCTCGTGAATAAGATGCAATCTAAAGTAACATCCAAATTTACTAATAAGAAAGATGAGCATTGAATTATGATGACTTACGTAGTTGTTCCAACAAATCCTCCCTCTCTCAAGGACCCTGTCTCTTTGATTTTGATTTTGAGGTGAGTCGCTTTTTCCCATTTAAAGGAAGGAAATTCAACCGCGAACTTCTCATTCCACCAAGTTTTGCCATCATCACCTACAACACCATTGTCATATATTTATTAAAACCCCATTTGCCTTCACATGCTATATCATTACAATCTTTCTTAAAATAAGAAATTAAGTAATCCAGTCACTAGTAGAGGTAAAACAAATAAATAAACAAACCTGGTGATGCTTTGCTTCTATATGCTTTATCTCCACACTCTGCAATAATGTTATAAGATGGTTTTCCTACAGAAAGGAGAGAAAATGAAAAAAAAAAAAGGTTAAGGTTTACGTTACTAATTAATTTGATAAAATTTAAAATAAAAATCTTATGATAATAAATAAATAAATAAATATATAATGTTCTTATATTTAATACTATAGATACATAACCTAATTTGAATTTAGGGGGAAAATGATGGGGATATTCATTAAAAATGCACTTTGTATCATGAAAAATGCTTCGTAAATGAAAATATATTAACAAATAAAAACATATTTAAATAAACGAGAAAAAAGGGGGGGAAAGTAATATTTTTAAAGAAATTTACCATCATGTTTCTGTACATACCGATGAAATGTGCGTGTCGAATGCCCTCGGCATTAACAAGAAGCACTTCCAGAATTCCTCCTTTCATTTCATGAGTTATGCACTGGAAAATTATGGTTTTAGAAGGTAAATTGCTTCCTATTCTGATAAATGTTTTCTTATGGAGTGTTTCATCAGTTTCAACTTTATTATGTTTCACAATATATTCTAACATTAAATTAATGCATAGCTTATGACTTTAAGATTAATAAGAAGCGTATGAATTAGAATTAACTCAAGCGAATTAAAAGCCTTTAACAAGCAGTTTGATCCAATTTCTTATTTTATATTAACTCACACCATTATTGAGGATTCGTTTTTTTTTTTTTGGGTTTGAGTTATGAAAATTTACGGTGCGATTCAAAATTTATATCATGTCTAATTGTCTAAAACTGTCGAATCAAGTTTTTGAGATCTAATGCAAAATCCATCCACACAAGTCAATAACAGAAATGTGCACGTATTGCACAAGCCAATATTTATATAAAAAAAGAAAAGAACAGCGAAGAAGATGAAATTTAATACATACATTGATGATTGATTTTATTAGTCAAAAATAACATATTAATTTAAAATTTTGTGTTAACCCATCAATAATGTTAGTGACAAAAATTTTAATTAACGAAGCTCTTTGATAAGCATCATATCAACTAAAATTTTTTTAGATAATGTTAAGATAAAACTATATTTAATTATAAGGAAAAAATCACCTTCCCTTTTTTTTCTTTTTTTGCTGAATTTTTTGTATGTGTCTTAGGGTTAGTTTGGTTTGGTTTTAGATTTGTTCGGTTTTATAAGCCATTTGGAGTAAACATGGGATAGGACACGGTTGCACCAGCCAATTAAAGAAAAAAAAAATTAGGTCGATCGAACCAGCCTAAAATCGGAGAACTTTAAACCAGTCCCAGTTCACACATTCAAGACCCGACAACTGCGGGGCCCAGGCTGATTTAGGCCCAAACCGATGCTAGTTTGGATTGGAGTATATAAGAGATGGAAAACCGGAACCGGTCTAACTCCATCGTGAGATCTGGTTTTAACTCCATCTGTTATCAACTATGGCCCATAAATAATGAAAGGCCTCAGTTGATATTAATTTATAGTAACATGCCAGGCTTAACTTCCATGCTAGTTATAGGCCAGCACTGGTGGGCCTGCCTTTTTATATGTTTTTTTTTTTTTGGATTTTTGTGACTGCCTAACCATCTAAGACCGGCACCGTCACGCTAGGCTAACCGATGTGCTGCTCTATTTTACAATCTTATTAACTAAAACACAAATTGAAACAAGAACAAACACTTTAAAAGAAAAAGTATAGTAGGGACTCAAGTCAATTCCAGAATACTATGGATCACGTTTGAAGCATCCATCTCAACTTCAAACTTTGTTTCATCTCTTTTTCCACGTGCCCACTTGACTTGAGTGCTAGAAAAACAGCCAAAGCTTCCACCATCTTGGGAACAGCTGCACAATCCAAAGTTACAAGTCCAACCAGTATGTTTCCTATTGAATATTGAGCAATGAAAGCCTAAGCTGCTTTTCAAAAGAGGCGTCAACATTAATCTCAGTTACTCTCGGCTTTAGGAGCACGGGAGCCATCACGCTTGGCGAAAAGATTTGCAGCAATCTGCACCGATTAGAGGTCATAGGTAGGATCAACATATTACTGCTTCAAATTCGTTTGCATAGCAGAAACTCTACAATGGATAGGATAAACTCTTACTCTATAACTACCAACAAGTACAAGTCTTAAAAGTTTGAAATTGACACCCTTATTATGACCCCTCACTTGAATATGAACCATCATAAAATATTTTAATATCATATGTACTCTATGAGTCATGCTATCTATGTCACTCATAATCGTATTCAAATAAATTATTATGCTATATTATTATAAGTTGATTACATTAAAGTTTTTATATGAGTAAAAATATAAAATTTAGATTTATGTTCATAATTATATCCTCTTTAACTTATCTTTATAATTTTTGAAATAAATCTCCATTTTTCTGTCCACTAAAATATATTTATGTTCAAATATAATTTATAAGTTAATTACAATGAAAATCAAATTAAAAATATTTCTCTAGAGTTAAAGATTTGTGAAGATTAATTCGAAGATCGACTCTCCATTTTTAAAAACGTAAGTTGTTTCAGTTTTTTCCTTTCGTGGGGAAATGTTTTTCCCTTACACTATGTTTTTTCCTTTTAGTTTTTATCTCTATATTCAAATCTTATAATCCTATCTTCAAATCTCGTAACCCCTTCTATGTCCATTTGTCACGTTGGTGTTTACAACCAACAGAAGAGGAGTACATGTCCTAAATAAGCCATTTAATGTTGAAAAGCCAAATCCGAAGTACGATTGCACAAACCATTCACTAAGTAACAGTTAAAAACCTCACCCAAAATTTGTAGAGCTTTGATATCTTAATTTCACTATGAAATCCTCGAAATCCCAAAATTCTCTACCTTCATAAAAGCTTTGGAACCCTAATTTGACAGTGAAATCCACATAACAAAAAAAAAAAAAAATCACAACAAAATCAAGCAAAAAAAAAAACCATTTGAAAACTTTAAGTAACCTTTGTATATAACGATGGAGTGGTTATAAGACTAGCAAAGGAGGAGTTAAAAAGTCAACGTCAAGTTTAGACAATTCTAATAGAAATTGGCTAGAATTTGTTGCCACTGAAAATAATTGGTTAAACAGAAATTCTAGAATTCTTACCCACATGCTCTAAGTAAATATAAGGGTTAAATCATCCCATTAGAACTTACATATACCAAAATCTTTTATATGAAGGAGACAGAATGCTAACTAACATACATAGAGAATCAATTAACCTTCTACAACTATGTAAGGCAATTATCTGAAAGCGAAATGATATAAAAAAATATTAACATCAAAACTTAGATATAAGACTAATTTCCTAATAATTTCTTTTAGAATTAGAGACAAATCCTATGGAAGTCTTAAGTTATTAGCAGATATTCAATCAATTTGCACAAAAAAAATCACAAAACTATTAAATAGTCTTTAAACTCCTCCTTTTCTAGTCTTTTAATTTTCCCATTATCACATATAAAGGTTGCTCAAAGTTTTTAAATGGGCATTTTGCCGAATTTTTGTGATTTTTTTTTTTAATTTTGGGGATTCCATTAAATTAAGGTTCTGAAACCTTAGGAATTTAAGATTAAGGTTTTTAACTATAATTTACTTTTGAAGAGGAGGGGACACATGGCTCTTCTCACGTGGCAAACTACAAATATTCAAGTTGTTGTTTATACTACCTATACTATGGCATTTTGACATTAAATAATTCATTTGGAATATGTTATGCACCCATAAGTTGAATGCCAATGTGATAAACCAACATAGATGAATCTAAATAAGGTAGTGACACTAACATTAAAAAGCTTAATTGATTATCAAAATTGACAATTGATAAGTTTGGGTGCTTGATCAAAAAATCATCTCCAAAGTTCATTTGCCAAATACAATATTATCGCTTAAGAAATCACAAGAAACCCTAGAATCTAGAGGCTGTGATATGAGGGCTATATGTTCCACTATGATATTTTATGGTGGATATAAGGTTATACCTTGTATCTTAGCTTGTGATAATATATTCTAAAATTTTGGAATTAATCCTATTATACAGCATTTGATACTTATCTCGAAATCTACCTAATCATGCAAGAGCTTTATATTTACTAAACATCACCGTTGAGGCATTTGCTCAACTAATAATAGAAACATAGATATGACGTTGGTAATTGTTATTATTTGCTCCTCTTCAATTCTTCTCCCAGAAAAAAAGCACGAAATCAAACTACAAAAGCTTAGTGTTAAAACGATAGTGGAAGGGACGATCACCTTCTTTTTATTTATATCTTTTTAGTTCCCTAATAGCAGAGACAGTTTTAATAAATAAATGAAAAGGTTTTCTAGCTGTTGTCCTTCAAATCTCAGAAGTAGTAGAACCAAACAATCCAAGGTCAACTAGTGCCTCCCTTACTAAAAGGTGATTTTTTAAAAAAATAAAATAAAATAGCACTATATTGAATCAGTCCAAGCTTCCTAAGAAAATTCTTATGGATTTAAATTTAACCTTTTTTTCCCAACTCCATGTGTTCCATCTGATCCTATGGAGTTTAATACTGTATGAAAAGTCATACGATTTTGTTTTTTTTCACAGTATATGATGTGTGGACCTTATACAAGGGAGAGGAGACAAACATTGAGAGTAAGGTCTATGAAAAGTTATATAAATAATTTAGCTTTGATCTAGATTAAAAAAACTGTCCACGTAGGTTTTTGACAAAAGACATGGCATGCCTCACATGTTGCATCAATTCAGGAAGCTCGTGAACACCCTATGCATTGTTGTATCAGATAGACCTATGGATGCAAATTGCAAGCTTCCGTTGGAATTTTTTTTTTTAAAAGCAAATCCACTTTGCGTAATACTGTTGGTTTAAAAAAAGAAGAAAAAAATAGTAATCATGTGTTTTTGTTCTCATTTCATTAATTCCTCAATCATATATATTTTACGATCTAGGTCAGTTGGTCACATTCGCTTAATCAAGACTTTCTTTAGAAGAATTCAATTGCAAGCTCAGGATTTCATGCACGAACTCAAATTGTTTATTAAAAAAATAAGGCTATTAAGGTCAGGAAGATACCTTATAACCAGCCTGTACTTCCTCCGTGTAACCGCTAAGAATATAAATATGACGCAAGGTTTCCTTTCATTGACTAGCTTCATATGATACACCTGGACAGCTAGTACTTGTCATTATCGATGTATCTGCTCCTTACGTGCTGTTATGAACGAGGATTAGTAATTAATAGGTAAATCTTCATCTTTTCTCTCTCTCTTCTTTTTTTAAAAAAAAAAATTATATTTAGCTCCGGTTATAAATGTATAAAACCGAGTAAAATGGCTCCAATTACAAACTTGCATCAGAAAGTTTAAGCCTCGAACTCCCTCAAACTCAATTGAGTTTAAGATTTTGAACTTGAAACTTGCTTAAAATATTACTTATCAAGCTCCATATCGGTTCAATGAAACTTATTTAAGCTCAATTATGTGAAAAACAAAACCATTTTCTTTTATTTAAATTTATATTAAATGTCAAATTTAAAATCAACTCAATAAACCACTTTAATAACTTAGGATCCACTCCACTATAATTAAACCAAACTCAAATAACTTCCAAACTAGCTTGGTTCAATCACACATCTACGCATCATGATGAATATCGTCTACATGAGCAGGATCGAATTGAGATGACAAAATAACTCCTGGTAAACTGTAAATATATCTTCTTATATTTGTTTCATATGAGTCTTCACCTATGAAATGAGCATTTAAATCTTCACATCTTTATATAAGATATTTTAAACCTTATTTTATTATTTTATCATTTATTAAATAAAAAAATGAAAATATTAAAGTAAACGAAAGAGAGAGATCCAATAATTTTATTGTAAATAATTTAAATTTTTATCTTTCCTCATTTTTTATTAAGGAAAAAATGATCATGAAGTATCTAAACACATGTTTTTGAAGACTATAACTCAAATTTAGAGATAGAGGGTTAGACACGTGTGGATCAAATGCACAAGCATCTTTTACAACTAAACATTTAATTAATCTTTTTATTTTTTATGGTGACAAAGTCAACCCATGTGTTGGGGTTTGATGACTTCCTTCTCATGTTCCATTTCAGCTATTTTATTGCTTAACGCCCAATCTAAGTCCCAATTTCTCCACCTATATATACTTCCATAAAAAATACAAGGAGAGACGAGCACTAGGAAACATAAGTTTTGGTCTGCTAAGATCTAGAGGTGTAGTACTTTGTCAATCCTAAGATTGTAGAAAAACTACTTCCTGAATGCATCTTTAGTTATTTCCATGTCAAATTGACAACACTTGTGTTGGCCTTCATTGCAAAACCACATCTTTTATGTTCTATGTTAGGGAAAGGATGTCTGATTCTCAAACTTCCCTAGAGCTTCCAGTTTTAGACATTTCTGAGCCGTTGAAACCATGTTGTCTTCCTCCAATAGCCGAAGCCTGCAAACAATGGGGATTTTTCCTAATCACAAACCATGGAATATCCATTGATCTTTACACGAAACTTCATTCTCTATGCAAGGAACTCTTCAATCTTCCTCCTGATATGAAACTTAAACTCGGGCCGTTCTCGCCGGTTAAGACTTACACTCCCCATTTCATAGCATCTCCATTTTTCGAAAGTCTTCGAGTATCTGGTCCGGATTTCTTTAAGTCTGCTTGGAGTTCTGCAGATGTTCTCTTTGATCAGCAAAAGCAGGAATTCTGGTAATGCTTGTACTATATTGCTATTTTTTTTCATGACCCTTCTGTGCTCTCCTAACGGTGAAATTTTTTGGTAAATTACATTGACTAAGCTTTTCTTAAATTACGCACGCGCCTTTGATATTTATAGCTGTACATTTACATCCATCTAACATGTATGTGCCCAAAATGATCAAATTTAGTTAAGTTGTCGAGTCTGATAAGAAACTTATCAAAGGCTATTGTTGTAGTTACAAGACTTGTCATGGGGCATTTACGTATTAATAAAATTTATCAAGGATGCAATATTATATGATGGGGTACATTTGGAAACATTAGAGGTTTCGATGCAATTTCAAAAGATTTTAAAGGAGGTCAATAAAATTTACCTAATTCCTAATGACTTGTTCATTTTCAATTTGCTGCTTTGACAGTGAGATACTAGAAGAATATGGAAATAAGATGGCAAAATTATGCAAGAAAATTGTAGAGCTAACGCTGATGATTCTACGAGATGGTTTTGAGAAGAAATACTATTAATCTGATTTCAGCAAAGTAATGACAAAAAAAAAGATATGACGTTGGTAATTGTTATTATTTGCTCCTCCTCAATTCTTCTCCCAGAAAAAGGCATGAAATCAAAATACAAAGGCTTGCATAAAAAAAGTAATTGACTTCAATGTCATGTTGGCTAGTGTTAATAAAAACAATAATGGAAGGGACGATCACTTTCTTTTATTTATATCTTTTTAATTGCCCAATAGTAGAGCGTAGTTTGTCATACGTGTTATGATCTTCTAAATTTGAAATTTCACTACAGTTTTAATAAATAAATAAATAAAAAGGTTTTCTAGCTATTGTCCTCCTTCAAATCTCAAAAGTGTTAGAACTAATCAATCCAATTTCAACTAGTCTCTCCCTTAATAAAAGGTGATTAAAAAAAAAAAACTAAAAAACTAGAACTATATTTAATCAGTCCAAGCTTCCAAAGGAAATTCTTATGGATATTTAAATTTAGCCTTTTTTCCAACTCCATGTGTACCATCTGGTCCCGTGGAGTTTAATATTGTGTATGAAAAGTCAAATAATTTTGTTTTTCGTAGTTTATGATGTGTGGACCTTATATGAGAAAGAGGAGACAAACATTGAAAGTAAGGTATTCATAAATAATTTAGCTTTGATCTAAATTGAAAAAAACTGTCCACGCACGTTTTTGACAAAAGACGTGGCATGCCTCACATGTTGCATCCATTCACGAAGCTCGCGACCACCCTATTTATGCATTTGGATCATATAGAGCTATATATGGTTGCAAATTGCAACCATCAAATGCATTCCACACCCCCACCCCCACCCCCCCCCCCCCCCCCCCCCCCCCCCCCCCCCTTTTTTTTTAAGCAAATGGGAGAAAGAAAATCCACTTTACGTGACGCTATTAGTTTAAAAAAATAATCATGCGTTTTTGGAGAAACCAAATATATATATAATTGCTTGGAGAATAAGCAATTTGTTGCTGGTCAAGACTTTCTCTAGAAGAATTCAATTGCAAGCTTAGAATTTCATGCATAATCTCAAATTGTTTATGGGGAAAAAAATAAAATAAAATAGAAGGTCTATTTAGGTCAGGAAGAAACCTTATGACCAGCCCGCACTTGCTCCGTGTAACCGCTAAGAATATAAATATGACACCAAGTTTCCTTTCATTGACTTGCTTCATAAGATACACCTGGACAACGCCATTAGCTAGCATACGTGCTCTCTCATAAGGATAGTTACAAAACTCGTCATGGGGTGTTTACATATCAATAAAATTTATTATCGGTGCAATATTATGTGATGGGGTACATTTTGAAAAAATTAGAGGTTTCAATGCAATTTCAAAAGATTTCTAGGGTGGTTGGTGCAATTTAGCTAAGTCCTGAAGTAGTAAATGACCTGTTCATTTTCAATTTGCTTCTCTGACAGTGAGGTACTAGAAGAATATGGAAATAAGATGGCAGAGTTATGCAAGAAAATTGTAGAGCTGATGCTGATGATTCTAGGAGACGGTTTTGAGAAGAAATTCTATGAATCTGATTTCAGCAAATGCCATGGATACTTGAGAATAAACAACTACTGTCCTCCTGATAAATTGGATCATGAGGTTGAAGGTCTAGGAATGCATACTGATATGAGCTGTATTACAATCGTGCACCAAGATGATATAGGAGGTCTTCAAGTAAAATCAACTGATGGAAAATGGCTAGATATCAGCCCGCGTGAAGGGATCCTTGTAATTAACATTGGGGATATGTTGCAAGCTTGGAGCAATGACAGGTTACGATCATCAGAACATAGGGTTGTTCTAAGGCGGCCGACGAACCGGTTTTCTTTGGCTTTCTTCTGGTGCTTTGAAGATGAGAAAGAGGTGATTGCCCCTGATGAGGTTGTAGGTGAAGGTAATTTGAGATTGTATAACCCTTTTATATGCTCAGAATATGTCAAGTTTAGGGAAAGCAGTGAGCAAGGGAAGTTTGAGAAGGTTGGGTTTAATGTTAGAGGATTTGCAGGGGTTAACTCAATTCATTTGGCTGATGAAAAAGCCTTGAATCATAGCTCTAATTGAAGGTTATTTATTGTTCATATGTTAAGGATACGGATGGTGTAGGAGACTGCTCGTCATATATTTCATTTGCTCATATGTTCGGATTGTCATTGCATATTTATTACAATATTGAATCTCACATTAAGACATTTGTTTTGCTACTTCTCTTTGTCCTTGTCAAAACAAAATGCATGGAAAAGTGACAAGATTCTATGTTTGTCATTTCAAACAAGTGCCCTTAAAGTAAGAGTGATAAATAGGCTATTCTCGTGCCTCCACATGCCTAAATGGTTGCATAGCTTGCACAATGTTTTTTTCTTTTTTGTGCATGAGACCAACTTATTTCATGCCTACGTACTCATGCCGCCTATTTATTCATATACATGCCTAGGTAGCTTTATGCTTAAGTGGGTCAATTGCCCAAGTACTAAGCTACTATCATTGGAAATTTACGACTTTTTTCGTATTTTTCTTTTCGATCGCTATATGTTTAAAAAATATGGAAAATAATATACTAATTGATTGAATTATTTAATAGGGAAAAACACAATCCCAAAACATTGAATTCGATACATCTTTAAAAAAATTATTTAGAAATTTAGTAAACATACCGTTTGATGAAGAAGCAATCATAATCAAAATCCACAATCCCCAATTTAGTCCGTAATACTTATCACACTTCTTCTAACGCAGCGAGGAAAGCGTAAAACCGAGACCAATTCTAGGATTGGAACTCAATAATAAACAAAGACGAATCAGAGTCTATTCGGGAATTAACTCAATTGTGCACAATTGAAGATTAAGAGAAAACTGTCTCTCGTAATGTATTTTAATGATATAATAGAACGTAACCCTAAAATGTTCTGACAAAGGTATATATATACTTCTCCGTAAACTATCTAAAATGGGGAAATATAAACGTACACGTGGAAATAAATAATAATACGCACGTCTATTCCCTATCGTATACACGGCCGTGCCTCTAGGCCGTGTATGTTTCTGGGCATGTGACGAGCGCAGTACACGGTCGTGTCCTTGGCCGTGCCCGAACCCGTGTATGCTTCTGTAAGGATCCTGATAGAACACACGGTCGTGCCTTAAGCCGTGTACGTTTCTAGGAGTCATCTAGGTTCCTTACACGGCCGTGCCTCAAGCCGTGTTTCCATCCGTGTATTAACCTGTGTCCACCAATGATGTCCGCATCATTCTCTCCCACCTGCAAAGAACTCAACTCGAGTTCTCTTCTTGTGAATATGCTTTCCATGTCGGTCCCTCTCTTTGAATCGTCTTGATTTATCCCATTTATCTCGCCGCTTGATCGTGAGTCGCACTACATTATCTACCACACCCAAAGTAACACTTGTCATCAAATTTTCTACTAAATTTATTTGTGCACAATTCGGAGGGATTTGAGTGTTAATGGAAGAATCACCTTCTATGTTGATAGAAAGCAATAGAATAGTCGCACTTATTACCTCTAGCGCTTCCTCTGAGTTGGAATATAAGTTTTTTGGCAAAGCATTAAACTCTACATCCTTAATCTCCTTCGTTGGTGCAATGAATCTACTCAGAGTATCTCTAATCTTCGACTCTTCAGTAACCATCATCACCTGCTCGTCATTCAACAACGGCTCCTCCACAATAGCTTCCTCACCAACATAATTTTTATAGGCTTCAACTGCTTTTCCACTGCCCCCACCATCATCAATCAAAGTACTATGATCGTTAAGGGTTAAGTTTTCCTCTTGTTCAACCCTCTCCTCCTTAAACACCTTTGGAATTAAGTTTACTGGCTTAGGTGTTTGAGGAATTTTCTAAGGAAGGATTCGCTCGTAATCAAGGGGAAAGAACTTTCGTTCTAGCAAGTATTGCATCATAAACCAAGTCCTCACCGGATCTTTACCCTCAAAGCGTCTTACTCCCCGAAGTTGTTCCCACCAATACAATGCATCACCCCACAAACGACTCTCCACTAACTCTATCTTCATTTCCTCAGAAATCCTCATATGGTCAAAGAATCTTTCAATGTCCTCAACCCAAACCCAAAAATCATTCAGACTCTCGGTACCATCAAACTCAGATACAACATATTTAAATTGAGAAAAGATTTCATCTTTATACCTGTAATTACCTCTGTTGTACCGTCTTATGCCACCCTGGCCTCTTTTCCTAGCTAGATCTGTAAGAATCTCGTCTTCATCATCCGTATCATAAGTAACAAAACTGATCCTTTGATTGCCTTCCGGTCGTCTCCAATAAACCTGCCTGCTACTGTTGGTATTGGATTGATAGATCAGGGCCTCACGACGCTATTCCTCTCGCTGGATTTTCTGACCCATGGTCTCCTCTACCGCCCTTTGTACTGGTTGCCCGTAACGTAGGACTTCCACATCCCAATCTAGGTCGAGAACACGACCGCCATCGACACCATCGTTAGCCGACATCTCCGCAGGAAATTACCTTGCTCTAATACTAACTGACACAGCGAAGAAAGCGTAAAACCGAGACCAATTCTAGGATTGGAACTCAAGAATAAACAAAGACGAATCAGAGTCTATTCGGGAATTAACTCAATTGTGCACAATTGAAAATTAAGAGAAAACCGTCTCTCGTAATGTGTTTCAATGATATAATAGAACGTAACCCTAAAATGTTCTGACAAAGGTATATATATATACTTCCCCGTAAAATATCTAAAAGGGGGAAATATAAACGTACACGTGGAAATAAATAATAATACGCACGTCTATTCCCTATCGTATACACGGCCGTACCTCTAGGCCGTGTATGTTTCTGGGCATGTGACGAGCGCAGTACACGGCCGTGTCCCTGGCCGTGCCCGAACCCGTGTATGCTTCTGTGAGGATCCTGATAGAACACACGGCCGTGCCTCAAGTCGTGTACGTTTCTGGGAGTCATCCAGGTTCCTCACACGGCCGTGCCTCAACCCGTGCCTCCATCCGTGTATTAACCCGTGTCTCAACCTGTGTCCGCCAATGATGTCCGCATCATCTTCTCTTAATCTATTCTTCTGAGAAGAGAATGTTTTATGATGAAAAAAAATATATATTACGCTCTTAAGGATTTTTCAATTCTTTTATAGATGAGAGAAAAGAGCAAGCATTTTCCTTTTGTGAAAACCGTTCTTTTAGGTAATTACTTTATTTTAATAAATTCCATTCCTTAATTAAAGTAATAAATAATTATATCATATGAGTATATTATTTTAATAGCTAATAAACATAATATTAAAATATTAAATTAGTGGGCCACATATTACGTAGGTTTAACACTAACTTCCCATCTTTCATTTTATTTTAAAGAAAAATTACAATTTATAAGTTGATATTAAAAACGTACATAAAAAAGGGAAAAAATAAGGCCTAATCTTCTAAGGGTGGAGATGGAGGTGGGAGAAAGCCAAATATGGAGGTGGATTATCACAAGATCAATCATGCAATTCTCTTCTCACCGTGACAATTTCTGAGGACATATGGAGTTGCACAACATCCATCCTAGAATTTAATAGGCTATAGAATTGTTATTGTGCAAATAACATACTTCTTATTTGTTCCAATAATGCTCTAATTTGGCCAAGAATGGAGTCGATAAGAATGTCCTCCTCTCGTATGGGCTCCTTCTCTTGAGCACTCCAATGCTTTTAATTCTCAGTGTCGGTCCAATGGTTCTCCTTCCTCCTCTTCCGTGGGCTCTTTCTACAGCATGCTGCCAGTGTACTAGACGTTGACATGGAATAGGGACCTATGTATCTGCTTTACCCACTTATTTCAACTTAGGCACGATCACTTAAAGGTTGAATATTGGTAAATTACACTTTAACTTAATCCTCTAACTAAAGTTGATCCCATATGACATAACTATCAACGTCATATAGACCAAATGACTTTCTTTTAGGGAAAAGAATAATTTTAGTTCTTAAAATTTATTTATTTTTTTATTTGATTTTTTAATATTTTTAAAACTTTATAAAAATATGAATTTTATTAAATATATTAAATTTTCTATTTATATTAGGTATATATTAACTTTCGATTAACCTTGAGCTAGTTATTTATAGTGGTAACGATACATATAAATTTTTTAGCCTATTTTTTATTTTAATTATTTTTTTATTTTTATTGTATTATTTGAATAAATATACTTAGTATTATTATTTTATTAATTTAATCATTATAAACTAATTCAAAGTTAATACATATCATAAATTGATAGAAAACTTAATAAATTTGATAGTAATCTTTTTCATAAAGTTTTAAAAATATTAAGAACTAAAATAAAAAAATAAAAATTTAAATAAAAAATAAGTAAATAGTACGAAACAACCTACAACCATTTGTCAATGTTTATCGGTGTTTCTATCAACATGATTGCTTTGAGCAGGAATAGGTCCTCTTTGGAGAAGAACGTGGGATTAATCGCGGAGTAATGCAAGGGCAATGATCAGATGGAGTGGAAGCACCAAAGGTAACATTCATGAGGGGTTGATGCACTTCAACCAAGTTCTTGGGTTTCGGTTGTCTCTCCAATCTCCAATGGGAAGTCATTCCATATCTAGGCTAAATACTTGTAAGCTGGTCAAACACATTGCCCAAATCCATTACCCATCAAATAGCATTCTACTTATAGATGCCAACACAATGAGTAGAAATAATGTTATGCAGATTTCAATCACATAAGAAAGGTTGTATCGCTTGATGTCCATATAGGTGGAACTCTAAGCGTTATCATTTGCTCTCTAGAGTAGAGCCCTGACGGTTTGATGAGGTCTTACTCCATTTCATCACAAAGCTCAGCTAGCAACTACATATCAATGCTAGAGGAAGTCTAGGTAACATGAAAGAAGATATGAGTCATTCTTAAAGTTTTCCTTAAACACCAACAATATAGGAATCGAAATTTGCAAATTCCAAATAATACTCTAAAAGAAATAAGAAGAGAGAATGAAAAATAAAACGTGTTTGCAAAAAAACTCTTTATATTGAGAAATCCTTTTTCTCTCGTCTGTATATTTATGTTGTCTTCCTTTTATAGTATTTCTACTGATAAAAGCTAAAATTTACCTTTTAATAATAATTGTGAAATAAACTATTGAATAATTAGTGGTTTTACAAACTTTCTATCTTTAGTTTACTAAATTTAACTTTCTTATTCAAGTTTGCTATTTTCAACATGCTTCCTTAGATTTGAATGTTTCACCTAAATTTGCATTCAAAGCTAATAATTCCAAGCATAATCTTGAACTTTTCAAACAAGTTAACCTTTAGTGGCTTTGTCATGATATTTGCAGCTTGTTCTTCAAATTTACAAAACTGGAGTTCAATTTTTCCATGCTTAACAAGTTCTCTAGTGTAATGAAACTTGATATCAATGTGTTGGTGTTGGATCAATTTGACAATGTTTTAAATCTTCCAATATACTACATAGCCAAACCGCTTGACATGTTGTTGATAATGCTGCAATGTACTCTACTTCTGTTATTAATGGAGATACCACTTGTTCCTTTTTTGAAGACCACGAAACAACTCCATTTCTTAAGTAGATTACATATCTAGATGTGCTTTTGCATATCTCAATATCACTTGCCAAGTCATCGTAATTTTCTCCAATCAACTTTGGAAGTAGCACTTGAATTGTGTTAGTTGCTACTATGATTTTTCTTAAACGTTGTTGAAACTGTAACTTTGATACCAAATGTAAGAATTGGATTTTATGAATTCCAAACAATAATCTAAAAGAACTAAGAGGAGAGAATAAAAAACAAAATGTGTTTGTAAATATATATATATATATATATATATATATATATATATATTAAGAAATTCCTTGTCTATGTCTATATATATATTTAAATTGTCTTTCTTTTATAGTATTTCTAATGATAAAAATTAAAATTTACCTTTTAATAATAACTGTTAAATAGTTAGTGATTTTTCAAACTTTCTATTTTTAATTTACTAAATTTAACTTTCTAATTCAAATTTGCTATTTTTAACAAGTAAACCACCTACTGCATTCTTACCATGCTACGAATAACATCGTCATTCCCCTCCTCTATTGACCTCTCGAAGGTTTTATCTAGGTATGCTGGTGATTCAATGTTGTAGTTAATCATGGATGCAATGGTTGCAAAACTCTAAGGTTACTTCACTTCATCCCTTTTCTTATCTATGTTGCAACAATTTGTGATCCCTAGTTTGAGTTTTATGCTATTGACCTCATTAAAAACCTATATACAAGTGTCCAGATGCGAAATATCGCAAGCAAGATGCTACATATAATCACGAACCTAAAGTTTGCTAAATAATTTAAACCAATCGTACAAGGCAACATCGTAACATTCATCCCAAGTAACAAGGTTCGACGATCCCTGCAACAAGTCCGCATTCACTTACGCCTACCTTGTCTCCACAAGGAAGGAAGTTGATAGATTGTCTATGGAGGCTAGGATCGTACTAGTAGTAACTTCGAAGTTGCTGATATACCAAGTATAAGCAACAGAAGGCGAAAATCGAGGAGACTTTGATTTTTTTACTGAACGGTCAAATAAAATTAACACCTTTTTGGTCCTTTCAATAGAAGTACAAGATTTTTCTGGCACCCGTAACTTTGACAGTCCCTTCTGAGTCTGCTTTTAGTTGGTACTCGCTTGAGCTGGAGTCTGTCGGAATGTCCATGTGCCAAAAAGAGTGGAATGATGAGAGCCAAAGAAGATGAGGACAACAACTTGAGTTTTGGCATCATAACTTGGAGACTGAAAACTCACAATCACCAGTCAGCACACCATGATTGATCGGATGTGGAGGCAAAGGGAGGAATGTCGAATTGTATACGCTTGTTCTATTATTGTTAGTGTAGACAGATTTGTTTCGTAATTTCTACGAAACTTGTGTAAAATGAAACATCGGTTTAATTTTTTAATTATGTGCATGCATAAATGAACTTGTATTGGTAAAAAATTGTTAAAAAGTTTTACAGAAAGTCTAAACAAAAGCTGGTAAATTTTTAAAAAATTGGTAAATAAATTTTGGTTATAAATTTTTAAAAATTTTGATAAGAAGTATAAACGTTGCATTTTTGTTTTTCTATTTTTTTTAAATAAAACAACGACGACAACAACAACAATAATAATAATAATACTCCTCCAGAAAATAAATGATTCGTAGTCAAGTTTGGCTTAAATTAGGTTTATTATTTAAAACTAGTTGAGGCCAATTTAGAAACTTAAATATATATTTGCATTACATAATTGATTGAGGTATAAGCCAATGACCTTGTTTGAAAATACATGGATATGCTACCGAGGAGACTCAAGTTTGAATCACACAAGATGTGCTCTGTGCATTTTATTTTTTCTGCCGCAGAAACGTTGGTTCAAAACATGTTTTTTCCTTTTCTTTCCTTTATTCGACTTTTTTGGTTTTTTTCCTTTTTAGAAAGGCATCTTTAGCTTGATTTTTTACAAGTTTACACAGAGTTTCACCATAAATTATGGTGGAATCATGTAAACAACATAAGATTCTATGAATCTCGAGCAAGAAATCTACTATGTACAGTTGTTTAAAAGATCAAAATCAATCTCAAAAGTGGGAAAAAAATAATGCTCACCTTCCACCATAACTACAAAATCCAAGCTACAAGAGGAAAAAATCAAAGCTTCCTCTCACTTAAGCATATAAGTTTAG
The DNA here is from genome assembly GCA_037954665.1 of Laguncularia racemosa. Lineage (NCBI taxonomy): Eukaryota > Viridiplantae > Streptophyta > Magnoliopsida > Myrtales > Combretaceae > Laguncularia > Laguncularia racemosa. The sequence continues at coordinate 5,529,717 of JBBMOL010000016.1, forward strand.
ATCCTATACAACCATTCCAACTCATCCAATCCCCCCTATATCACCACTTGCCTTTAATCAGAGGAATATTTTGAACACCCTCCTCCTCATTAAGTCCCTCCATTAAAGACTTGCCAAGCTCGAATCAAGCTTGCAAAGTATAAATACCACCCCATCTTTTCATTCCAGACACACAACAACAAGGCATCACACAAATACTTCTTATCTTCCTTAATCTTCACTTTCTTTCTCTAAAAGCTTCAGTGACCCACCTCTATATTCTCTCTAAAATTCTCTTTCATTCCTTATCCTTAAAGTGCGAAATCACTTCCAATAGGTTTTTTTATGTGCTTTAAAATTCGAATCATGAGCACACAATTGCAATTGAAGAATCAACTAAACAAACTCCAAAAAGTGGTATGATGAAATTGAAATCCCAATTAAGCAAATGACCAAACGAAATTTGAACTAATAAGTATGTGATTTTTCAATGGAAAATCATGCAATTACACTAGGAAGCAATTTCAAAATTGGAAATGACCAAATCTAAAAATTACAACCTAAATCACGTGAATGAAAAGTAACCACAAATTGCACCTAGATATGACTCACTAAACACAATTTGTTAACAATAAAAGCAAGATTGATATAACTCACAATCTCCTCTTGTTGAATCTCACCACAATTTTACAAGAAAGTGATAAGAGATCTTTGATTTGCAAGGCTCTCCCTCACGATTCAAAGAGTGTGTATTTTCAAATTATCAAAAAGCTCCTTAAAAACCCTAGTTAACAAATGTTTATACTTGCTCCTATTATGGTAAAATAAACCAAAAAAAATTACAAAGTTGTCACTAAGTAGCTGGTTCCAAGATCAAAATCACAAGTGCAAAATAAACAAAAATGGTCGGTTCTCATGAGCACAAATACAAATACAAATGGTTTTTAAGTGGTCGGTTCTTCACTTCAATTGAACAATTTGTAGGCCGTTGGATATGACTCCAAAAATGTCCCACAAGTTGATCCTTAGTGTATGTTATTTGGTTATCCTGTAAAAACAGATCAATGTACTTGCTAAAGTGCAAAATCAAACATTATTAGATAAAATATGGCCATATGTGGATGTCTGGGCTCATACATCCAAGTCAAGTTGCCCAACTACTAGAACCGTAGGGTAGATTACCCTCAAATCTAAGGAGTCATCTATTGGACTGAAACCCAATGTCTTGGTTTGCCTGTTTGCCGGACTTTTTGAAGAACCAGAAGTATTTCTAATTTGTTCTTGGAAAGAGCGCACCTCAGATGGAGACATAAGCGTCAAGACTATCCGTGTACCATCATTTTGAAACATGTAAGTGTTTCTGAAACCGTCATGTAACATCTTTCTATCAAACAACCAGGGTCTATCCAACAATAAGTGAAAGGCACACATAGGAAGCACATCATAGATAATCTCATCACTGTATTTTTCTCCTACACTGATTGGCACCTTTGCCCTTTGTGTAACATGCAAACTACCTCGATCATCCAACCAATGTAATTTGTAAGGGCTAGGATGCGAGTTAGTGGCTAGTTGTAAATTATCTACTAATGCAGCAGATATAGCATTAGTGCAACTACCACTATCTATGACTAGCACACAGAGGTTACCTCGAATCCGACAAAGTGTGTGGAACAGTTTCTCCCTCTGTATGTCCCTAGCATCTTGAGATAAAGTCAAAACCTTGTGCAACACATTAATAGGTAAATAATGTTCTCCCTTTTTGTCCTCATGTTTCTCAGCGTTCTGATCATCATAGTACTCCTACAAGGCCATGGATAAATCTGTAGGCTCGATAGCTTCTTCCTCATCTTCTTCTTCGATGCCCTCCATAATAGTCATTACTCTCTTATTAGGACACTATGCAGCCATATGTCCAAATCTCATGCATTTGAAACATTTAATCCAGCGCATCTTCCCACTAGTCGACCTCGGTACTATCTGCCTAACATCAGATCTAACTACCTCTTTACCTTTCCTAGAAACAATTTTCTCCATTTCTGTGCTAGGAATAACTCTGTCTACCGCCCTGACATGCTCGCTTGCTCCCTTTGGTCCACCCAACTGACCATCTGCCCCCATGGGCTTAGTAGTAGTACTAGGCCTATTACTAGTAACCCGGAATGGATTAAATCGCCTTTGCCTTTCCACTTTCAAGGCTAACTGTATAGCCTCATCAAGTGTACTATACATTTGCAGCTTAACAACACAGGTTATCTCGTACTTCAACCCAAACACAAAATATGCTAAGGTTTGCTCAGGAGGCTTTATTGATCCACACCTGATCATTAATGTTTCAAACTCCTAGACATAGTCATCCACTGTTTTTTCCTCCATATCTCAATGTTTGTAAACACATAAACAGTTCCTGCCTATAGTGTTCAAGAATGAACCTCTTCCTCACAACCCTTTTCATGTCTCTCCATGTGTGAATTTTAGCCTCTCCATCCCTTCACCTACTAATCACTAAATTCTTCTACCACAAGACAACATAACCTACGAACTCAACAGCAACAAGACGAACTCTAGTGTTATCATCGATCTCATAACACTCAAAAAAGCCCTCAACCTTGTCCTCCGAATCCAAATAGTCTTCTACTGAACCCTTGCCATCAAATGAAAGTACCTGCAGCTTTACATATTTTAGTCCTCTAAGTAGCCTAAAATCCCTATTCGGGTAAAGATTGGCCCAAAAGTTATCATCTCTCTCCTCTCTAAAGGCATGATGATCTCCTTCCACTCTCCTTCCCATATTTCCTCCTCCTACTGCTCCATCCCTTTAAATATTTTGAGGAGCTACTCTAGGTGGTAGTGCCTGAAGATTCGCCACCGGTGGTTATGACATCGTCATCCTATCAATCCTTATTGCTAGTGTAGCAACAATAGTGATGAGGTCCTGAAGTTGTTCCTCCAAAGTTCTCCCACCTGTAGTATGATGACTCTATCCTCCACCAACTTGGCTATTGGCCTCATTGCTAATGCTCCCATTCACACTATCATTCGACATAGTTGAGGATTTGACTTGTCGAAGTACAAATATAATCTAAAACAATGCAGTACACTCCCTTCACTACAACAACACTGCATCCGCCACAACAATCAAATCACCTACAAAAATAAACACAAACTCTACTTAACTTCACACACTACGGCATCACACACACTTACACACCCACGATGTAACAAGCAACCAATGCAACACACACTTCCCACACTTCAATTACGGCAACAATAAGTGGAACAATAATTAAACAATTCCAAATAGCAAGTTAATGAACTCAACTAAGCAAGTGTTTAAGCATCAATGCTCAATAACTTCCACACTTTAACGCTTGTTTTGAAATTCAAATTTTTCCACTATTATTCCCTTTCTAATCACGATATAAACACAAACCTCCACTTCACGTGCAGCACCTTCTTCACAACACAAAATTACAACAAGCTGCAATTCCCTTCACTACACACTCACACTGCCACACATACACAACACAATCACGGTGCAACTCCCTTCAAACCACAACACCACTTCACATGCAGCACTTCCTCACCTCAACATACACAACACTTCATGGCAACAAATTCAAAATACACTCTTAATGCAACCTTCTCCACAAATGGTAAGAAGCAATTTAAATTCAAATAACATCCAATCAATGCTACTCAATGATTTTCTTCAAACTTTAATGAATGTGTTTGAATTTTCAAATAACTTCCTAATCTCCACGTAATGCAAGTCTGGAAATTGTAAATGACAATCTCAAATTCCGAAATCAAAACAAGAAATCCACTCTTCTTTGTTTCAATTTTCACTTTTCCCAAATGACTCCTCCTTCCTCACGGCAAGCTCAAGAAAACAAATTCTATTACAAGCAATCTACGTCCACTTTAACAACAACAACAAGAATGCAACAAAATCCACAATCACTACTACAAATCACTTCAACAATTTTGGATCAAGAAATCAACTTCAAGAACCCTAATTGTCGAATGAAGCTCAGACAAATCCTTCCTCAATTGAACAATTTGTAGGCCGCTGCATGTGACTCCAAAAATGTCCCGCAAGTTGATCCTTAGTGCATGTTATTTGGCCATCCTATAAAAACATATCAATGTACCTGCTAAAGTGCAAAATCAAACATTATTAGATAAAATGTGGCCATATGTGGATGTTTGAGCTCTTACATCCAAATCAGGTTCCCCCACTGCTGGAACCGTAGGGTATATTCCCATCATTTTTTGAGCTTCTTAGATTTAGGAAAACTTGATCTTACATTTCAATTTCCTTTGCAAGCTCGAGTCGAAGGGTCCTATCCACCGCTACTCGTTCACGAACCACTTACCCCCAATGCACTAGAGCACAAACAATCACTGCCATCTTATTTGTCACCTCCAAAAAAACCCTAATTGACAACACTTCCTTCTCCAACGATCACCATCGGTCGTTGCTCGACGCTTGATGTTCTTTACTTTTGTGTCCACCTATCACAACCTAATTACTTGACCCAAACCTTATATTTGGCCCACATCTTAACCTAAGTTGGTATTTTTTTTTTTTTCTTTTGTTAGTAAAAGATAAAATATATATAATCTTTATTGTTAATTAAATTTAGAAAATAAAATATATATGTATATATATGTGTGTGTGTGTGTGTGTAAAATAATTGGTTTTTAGAATAGATTAAACCCCAAACCTCCACTTTAAGCATTTAAAAACATTTTTAAATAATAATAATAATAAAAATAATAATTTAAATTAAGACAATTTTCAAAAAAAGTCAACCCACTAATGTTTAGGATTTATGTGAACTATGGTTAATCCGACCCCAAATAGTAGGTACGTAGACACTTACAGAACGATACTAACAATAATTTTTTTTTAGAGTAAATAGAACAATATATATATTTCAAAAAATAAATTTAAATTTGAAAGATTAAAGTGAAAATCGTAAAGTTTTAATAGGGCAACTTCAAATTCCAAAAATCTCTAATTTTTATATAAAATTTTTTACACATACTAGTAGCTAAATTAAAATTGATCTACTCAATTAATTCTAATTGAATATTTTTCCTAATCTCAATCCGATAGTGATTTATTTCTCTCTAAATTAGATAAAATAATTTTTTTTAATTTTAATCAATAATTTATATTAAATAAATATAAGATTTAATGTAAATCAAATTAAAAAAAAAAATAGCCCAACAAGAAGAAATCATCAATGTTAGCACATTGGAATCTAACATACAATGTAGGAATATAGAGAACCAAAATGCGAACATTCAAAATGGATCTGGTAAGAAGAAAAATGACAAGCAGATTGGATCACCTAGCATATTTAGGAATTCGTGGCTGGCATACCTAGATTGATATGCCGAACTCTAGGTATACTACATGCTCAAGTGTACCTATGCTTGGGTGGCTTCGGTCAGCGTCGGCTACGATATAATGTTCTCTTCCCAAGCATTAATTGAAACGACGTTGAGATTCTCTGTTTTTACGATACAATATAGGCATATAGAGAACCAAAGTGCGAACATTAAGAGTGGAGCTGATAAAAAAGAAAATTGTACGCGGATCGGGCACTTAGCATACTAGGAAACCTGTGGCTGGCAGTATCTAGGCTTTGTATGTCAAAGTCAAGGTATGCCCCATATCTAAACGAGCCATGCTTAGGTCGTAGTGGGCTTAGGCTATGATACAATGTCCCTTTTACTAGGTGTTAATTGAAATATCGTTGAGATTTTCCAATTTTTTAGTAGTATAATTCCTCTCATTGACTTGTTTTCCTATGAGATCATGATGGCGTGAAACAGCAAAATGGAATATTGTAATGGGTCACTAATCTGGTGGTTGTGTCCTATGCACTCTACTGAAATTATGGCAATGATATCAATCTCAAATTTCCCATTTACTTAACATATTGAAAGTAAAGAAAACCATGAGATGTCAGATTTACAATGTCACTAACATAATATATTAGCATTGGCATACGGTAATGATGTATCATTATCTTTTTGTCAAACCACTTTCGTTCCACTAGAGAAGGAGGGTCATGAGTAACATCTAAATCTTCAAATCTTTTAGCTATTATATAGCTTCATTAAATAAGTGCTCAAGCACTTTTTTTTTTTTTTTTGGTAAACTCAAGCATTTATTAGAAGCACTAAAAAAAGCATTTTACAACTCACATTTTTAAAATAAATGTGTCGACATACTATTAAGTATTTTGATTTAAATTCTTTCTAAAATGTGGAATAGAATAACCTAATTGAAGCGTAATGATCATACGTCTATAATGCATTATATGTCCCATAATAAGTCTCATTCTTCTATCCTTTTTCGAGAGTCAATAACTATTCATAGCTTTTATCTTAACATTTTTTTGTTTGCTCTTATACATTGTCCAAATGTATTGATTACATGGAGAGAATAGACTTAATAAAGTATTTAGATGCGTAAATTTGATTCGTTGTTAAATGAATTTCAACCGAGTCCAACAAAAAATGCAACTAGGACTTTATAATCACACATACACACACATACATATATACACACTAAGAGAACTACACCCGTGTTGTGTTTATGAAAATAAATATAATATTAGCATGTTTAAATTAAGACGTCCTAATTGCACGCTTGACTACTAATTAAAGAAAGGAAAAAAAAAAGAAAGAAAGAAAGAAAGAAAATAACACTTAACCAATTAAAGAAAAAAAATAATATATAATGATGTGGAGCAAAACGACTATGCAAGACAACACAAGAAACATTCCCATGCAAGATGGAGCAACCGTGTAGGTGAACATGCTGACCAACACAAGCACAAACACGCCTGTGCCAATGGGCGTGTTTGGTGACACAACAACAAGCACACCCATGCAAGGGAGGCGTGTCGAAGGAAAACGCACACAAAATGATATACAAGCTTGTCGAGTCTAATTTTTTATTTTTCATCCCTAATCTGAACTATACTAGACCCTATGCTCATCTAATGTAGACCCTTGACTTGAGTTAGAAATTTCATTTTATTTTGAAGTCACCACCCAACTGTGGTTGAGAAAAATTAAATTAGGACTAATTGAGCGGATTAATCCTAATTTGGACCACTAGTCAACGAGATTTCCTCTTTTCGTTTTTGTGAAAGAGGAAATGTAAAACCAGAGTTTCTAGGTTTGAAGGCTAACCTATTAAAACTTTAAAGTTACCACCATATTCTCCTGAAATCTAAACCTTATCTTAATGTCTTTTATTTTTTTTTTTTTTTGTTATCTTTGTGTTTTTGGATAGCTTATTCTAAAAAATGATTTTTTATTCTTTTTAGAGTTGCCCCAAACGGGTGCCTACGTACCTGCTATTCAGGATCAAACGGGTCGTAGTTCGCTCTTCATGAAAAAATTTAATGTGTTTGTTAATTTTAATTATGAAATTACTTTTGGTTTATGTTTTTATCATTTTAGTATTTTTTTGAAAAAAAATCTTAGCCTAAGCTTTATTATTCGATTTTTTGAAAAAATAATAATTTTAAGGAAAAAACCAATTTTGGATTTATTATAAAAAAAAATTCTAAGTGATAAAAAGTTTACTTCTCTATTTTTAACCTATCTCTAATATTATTTTTTTTATTTTTTATTTTCTAATTTTTGTTAATTAATTAAAGAAATTTTCTTATATTATTTTATCTACCCTAAACTAAAAATCTAAATTTTATCATTTTTTCTAATATATCTTTATCATTTTTTATTATTTTATAATTTTTTTTCATTATTATTTTTATTTTTTATTATTATTATTTTCTATTATTCCCCCTAAATTAAATCCTAAAAAAATGACTAATCTAAATTCTAACATTTTTCTATTTTTTTAACTATAAATGACAAATAAATAAATTCAAAAAAATAAATAAATAACTAAAAAATAAAATAAAAAATACAAAAAAAAAAAACGAAAAATCCAACTTACCTAGATCCGGGTCGGTGTGCGAGTCGGGTCAGTCGAGTCGAAGCGGGTTGGGTCGGGTCGAACAGTCACGATGGCTAGAGGTGCTCGTTGACGGCGTTCCGGCAGCCTTTCGAGGAGGTTGAGGAGTCGTTTCCTAGGTTTTCGGGGGTAGGGAACTCAACCGTGGTGGTGGATTTCTCCAAAAACGCCTCCTGGTGGCGGTTCGAGGCTTGATCGACAGTCGCGGCTCGGGGAAAATCCGGCGAAGCTTTGATTTCTCTATTTTTCTCACTTCCGATCCGTGCTTCTGCTTGCTACCTTCATCCTTTATTTATAGCCGCAAGGAATCGAGCTGGATAAGCTCGGATTTCCTTTGATTGAGGCAAATCAGATTTCGGTTAAAAAAACCATCTCCGATTTGTGAAAATCCATCAATTTGTTGCGATTTGATTTCAATTGGATAATGTTTATCCTATTTTAGTTAAAGATCTGTTGGATTTGTGCAAAAAATTGAATCAAAACGGCCAAAATGCTATTTTTACCCCGCCGACGACGATCTCGAACGAAGGAGGAAGAAGATCACACGCCCGGCGCGTGCGTTCGTTCCAGCCAATTAGCTACTGACACGTATCCCAAGCAAAAATAAAAACGGGCAAAACGCGGAAATGCACCCTCTAAGTTTCGAACCTGCAACTTGACCCCCTCCTCGCGCACATAAGGCCATGGCTCGGACCAGCTAGGCTAGCCCACTTACTCGTTTTTTTTATTTTCGCAATTTACATATATGCAATGTGATATTTATTATTTTTGTATTTTTTTTGAAATTCCAAAAATTTTAAAAAATTATTTAATCCCTTTTATTACTATTTCTACAATTATTTTCCAAAATTGATGTATTTTTCCAATTTATTTTATTTTTTGAATGTTTTTCCTATTTTTGCTAAATTAGAAAAAAAATTATAAAAAAATGAAAAGATTGAAAATTGATTATTATTGATCATTAGGGGCAAAAATGGAGTGTTTACAGGGCTTCTACACACCCATGCTAAACCATGTCAATAAAGTAGTGAAGGATGTTTAGGGTTTTTATATCACTCTTTTTGTTTGTAGGTTTTTTATCTTATCATATACTACAATTTAAGACATTCTTAAGATAGAGTTTGTCACTTTGTTTGATTTTTAAGATCAATCGTCAATTGATCTTGTGTTTTCACACTACTCGCTACGTTAGTTGGTATCATAATGGAAAATTCTTGCAAAGATGTCAAGAGATGGCAATTTAGGAGGCGATCATGTTCTGGATGTTGCTTAGGATGTGAAAGCCTTGCGAAACGAAGTGCAAGCTTAAAGGACAGTATCAGATAACATGGATTAGAGATTCTAGCATTTAAAACAGTGCTTTGATGACATGATCGAGCACTTGGATGCAATGGGATTTGATGCCAATAAAGATAAGAACGGTGGTGAGATGCGACCTAAGGCAGAGCATGCATACAACAATCCTATTATCAAACCTGTAGCTGCAAATCATAAGTTATAGATGTATGAGGATGATTCTGAGGAGGAAGATAATGTGTCGTTTGAGGAGGAACAGCTATGTAGGAAAGGTGGTGGTGGCAGACATAGAAGAAATGATTATGGGTTCGACTATAGAGACAATAGAGAATTTAAGCTAAAGGTTGATATTCCCAACTTTAATGATAATTTAAATATTAAAGATTTTATTGATTGGATTGTTGAAATTGATAGATTCTTTAAGTATATAGAAATTCTTGAGAGAAGGAGGGTGAAATTGGTTGTGTGTAGATTAAAAGGGGGTGTGTTAGCTTAGTGGGAGAGACTCCAAAGCAAGAGGTACTATGATGGCAAGCAATTGATGAGAACCTGGTATAGGATGAAACAGTTGTTACGGCAAGATTTCCTACCTCCCAATTATGAGCAAATCCTATTTCAGCAATATTAATGGTGTCACTAAGGGCAGAGGACTGTACATGAATATACCGCAAAATTCATGCGATTGGTAAAGAGGAATGACCTAAGGGAGAGTGAGGGTCAACAGGTGGCTAGATACTTGAATGGTTTGAAACTACAAATTCAGGATAAAATAAGGGTACACATGTTGTGAACTTTGAATGAGGCTAAAAACATGGCTCTTATGGCAGAATTGATGTTGCAAGAAAAGAGTAGTTGGTTTGACAGTGCTAATAGTAGATTCAGGACTGAAAGTTTGAATAAACTCGTGGTTGAGAAGAGTAAGACTACCTCAGAGATGCAAGGAAGACTTAGTGATAACAAAGAAGAGAAAACAATACATAAGAAACTAGTTGAGACGAAGGACACACAAAGGCATAACAACCCTTATGCGAAGCTAATATTAGGGAAATGTTACCATTGTAATCAACCCGGCCATCAGTCTAATGAGTGTCCTAACAAACGAGGGGTGAACTTAGTAGAGAGGGATGAAAAGGATGGAATTTGTTGTAAGCCTTATAAGGGTGATAAGTACTACAAGGATGAAGATGAATACGACAAACAGGCTTATGTAATCAAAAAGTTGATGCTGGCACCAAAACAAGGAGAAACAAACTTAGTGGCATCAGTTATTTCACACCAGATGCACAATTGATGAAAGACTCTTTAAATTGATAGCAGATAGTGGCAGTTATGAGAATATCATAAAAAAGGAGCCGTGCAAGCTTTGCAATTACCGATAGAGAAACATCTCAATCTATATACCATTGGGTAGATTAAAGCAGCAGAGAAGATTGAGATTAAAGAGCGCTGCAAAATACCTTTTTCCATTAGCAAATACCTAGATGAGGTGTATTATGATATAGTGGATATGGATGCCCATCACTTGTTGTTTAGTAGACCTTGGCAGTATGGTGTTAAAGCCCAGCATGCAAGTATGTATATAGGTTGGAAAAGGACGGAGTGAAATTTACTCTCTCGCCTTTGAAGTTAGCAAGTGATTCTAAACCTTCTAAGGTGGAGGGACATTTCTTCCTTATAATTAAGCAGTCGAAAAAGGAGATGGGGGATATTATAAGAGAGTCCAAAACTGTACATGTGCCAATTATGAAACAGGTACTAACAGTAGAGGTGCAAGGGAAGATAGATCAAGCTAACGCCAAGCATGAAACAACAGCAGATAAATATCATAGGAAGAAATTGTTCTCAATAGGTGATCAAGTAGTGGTGTTCCTACGAAGAAAGGGGTTTCCAATGGAAAAGTACAAGAAGTTGTAGTCCAAGAAGTAAAGCCCATACCAGATTGTGCAAAAGGTTAATGACAATGCCTATGTAGTTAGATTGCCTAATACTATAGGCATTTCAAAAACATTCAATGTGGCTAATCTATTTCCTTTTTACCCCGACGATGTACCTTTGTATTTAGAAGAGAACTCGAGGTTGAGTTCTTCTCAGGTGAGAGAGAATGACACTGAGCAAAACAACCATGCAAGACAACACAAGCACAAACACGCATGTGCCAATGGGCGTGTTGGGTGATACGACAATAAGCATGCTCATGAAAGGGAGGCACATCAAAGGAAAACGTGCATAGAATAATACACAGGCTTCTACACCCCCTTGCTGAAGACTATGTTGAACCACATCAAAAAATTAGTGAAGGATGTTTAGGGGTTTTATATTACTCTTTTTGTTTTTATGTTTTTTATCTTATCATATACTACAATTTGAGACATTCTTGAGAGAGAGTCTGTCATTTTCTTTGATTTTTGAGATCAATCATCAATTGATCTTGTGTTTTCACGATACTCACTATGTCATATAAGTAGTCTAAAAATACTTGAAAAAAAAAAAGATAAAACATCCAACTATAATGATGCATTATAATGTATTTGTTAAATACAAAAATAATATACTAATTACATTAGATTTGCTTCATTGAATCAGCCATCGTTTACCTATAAAACAACAAAAAAATACTAATTAGGAAATTTTGTACATAATAAAGAAAAACATTTTAGTACAAATGTAATTAACCTATACGCACCAAGTGTATGAAAATTAAATACAAAAGAGTAAAATACTCTTTAAAAAAAAAAAGAAGAAGAAGAAGAAGAAAGGTTTTCATATAATAGACTTGTATTTGCACTGAATGTGTGAAAATTAAGTATAATAAAATAATTAGATTTAAATAAGGACCAATTTCTAAACCAAATCATACACGTGACCAATAATTACACACATGTCCTCATAATTCAATTTCATTTGTCATTCATTTTTTTTACATTATAATAAATTATAGTAGTTATGAATTAAAATAAATAAAAATTAATAAAATTTCATTTATATATTGATAGTAGTTGATAATCATGTCTAATTTTTAGGAAGTTGGTTAACCATTTATTATCCCGTATAATAACATCAAGATATATTAACAATTTCATCGTATTGTCGCAAAAGTATATCCAATTATTTTTACAATATAGATTATTTTAATTTTTGTAACAAGATGGATAATAGTTAATCAATTTTAAATGCGGCAAAGTTATATATCCAATTCGCATAAGTGCATTATTTAATACGGGCGCTATTACTCAAGTATTTAGAACTTATTACGTAGATTAATATCGACTTCATAAAATGTATATTCATCTACATTTGGTCAATCATTCTTCCATTCAGAACCGGTAGTTGTTGATATGAAATTTCTATGTCTTAAATCCGGCACCATCAATATTATCAAACGCATTAGGTAATTTAAATTATGAATTTCAAGGAAGACAAAGCCTCACTTGAATGATGAAACATAGTTTGAATTTGAAACAATTAGTATAATTTCACATCGAAATGGACCCAAACTTTGGTTGGCCACATATTCTTTGTTTCTTTGTGGGTATTTTCAACAAAGTTTTTATTTAATAATTTAGGCATTAAGTCCCACTCCAGACAACTCGTTTGTTGTAAAAAAGAAGAAAAAGAGAAAAAATCTATTTTATTTTATTTCAGTGAAATCAATAATATATATATATATAAGAAAAGGCTATTCTAATAATAATAACTATAATATACAATATATATTCCTATAATTAAGTTATTCTAATAATGATAACTACGATATATAATATATACTCCTATAATTGGCTATCTTAAATATGGATAACAATATTTACTCTATATATTTTATGATATAACTTGACTTTTTAACACTCCCCCTTAAGTTGGAGAGTGAATATCAAGAACTCTCAACTTGCGTTATGAACTAGTTATTCAATTGAAGGAATATATTCAGATGAATAACTAGTTATTCAATGGATTAAACCATCTTGAATTTTTTCTCAAATGAAATGACAATCCATTTCTATATGCCTAGTTCTTTCATGAAATACCATATTTGCTACTATGTGTAAAGCTGCTCTATTGTCACAATGCAATGTTGTTGGCTTTGAATCTATTATCTATAAATCTTTCAATAATGACCGTATCCAAGATAAGTCACAACATGTATCAGTCATAGCTTTATATTCAGCTTCTACTAAGGATAAAGAAACATTCTTTTGCCTTTTTGTTCTCTAAGAAATAAGAGAAGTTCTAAAAAAAATACAATAACCTATAGTTGATTTTCGAGACACTAGACAACCACCTCAATTTGAATCACAAAAGGCTCACAAGGATAAATCATTTTGTGAAGGAAAAAATAGACCTTGTGTGAGAACCTAAACTTAAGCAATAATGTTAAAATTAAAATAATATATGTGTGTGTGTGCGCGCGCGCGTGCGTAAGGTAAAATCATATATATATATATATATTATATATTATATATATATATATATGTGTGTATATGTATATATATGTTATATGCTAAAAATAAAATAAAATAAAATATATATATAAAAATAATAATAATAATAATATATGAATTATATGGGCATATATATATATACATATATATATGGAATATATATATGTAAAAAAAATGTACATATTATATTATATTATATTATATTATAGCTAAAAAGAAAATAAATAAAAGAGGAAGGAAAAAAAAATACAGAACAGCACCCTCTTTCAATGTCACCAAAATTAAGTAATATTATATATATATATATATAGACATTAGAATAGAGAGAGAGAGAAAAAAAAAACAAATCATCAAAAATTAGATAAAAAAAGAAACCAAAAATCTTTCCATTTCATCCGAATTTTCTGGGAAAATTGAAATTGAAATTTCCAACATGCAATCATCAGGATAGGAAGAAGAACAAGATTGAAGTAGGATGAAACAAGAAATTGAAGAAATTGAAGAAAAAAAAATCAAATTAAATAGGGAGGATTTTGTCTGTTCGTTCGAAGGGGGTAGGGTAAATCTGCTGCTAGGCCAAGCTAGGGTTAAGGTTTTGGGTTGGAGAGGATTCCGGCTGACATAGTGGTTGCCGGCTTTGGTGGCCAGAGGCCGGTGAACGGAGTAGCCCCCAATAACGCCTGAAACTTTCTATTTTTGTTAAAAATATCAAATATTGATGAAAAATTATGATTTTTGGTATTCTGGCATAATTTTGCATGGACATTAATTTGATAATTTTATTTTTCTGAAAATTGATTCACAAATATGTGGTCCTTAAGAAATGCCCTGTTTTGGCCGAATTAAATCCTTAGCAAAATTAGAGAATTTGATTTGATTTGTTGAATTTGATGTTCATTTGAGGTTCATTGAAGCATAATATGATTTTAAGAAGCTTGGGCTAGTTACGAAACAAAAACGGGAGTGTTCGGTGCAAGATTGTGATAATTTAGAACCATACGATACAATATAGAATCAGATCGAAATTTAATTATATTAATATATAATAGAGCGTAGTATACCCGTATGTATATGAATTAGGAATTGTAGGAAAATGGCGGATTATACGAGGTCAGGATGGAATTTAGGGGTTTGGAATACTGAATTAGCAATTTAGGGTTCAATAGAGTGAATGAGGTAATATTGATTGGTATACTGATGATTCAGGTATTTCTGTTGAGTAAGGAGGACAAAGGAACTTGGCTGGTGTGACTGTTTGGATTGGCATATATTGTTTCAGGTGAGTACCCCCTTAACTTCTCTCTTGGGTACAAGTGGTTGATAATGTAAACTACTTGTTGTTGGCTGAAATTACCCTATACGATCACTTACTGTGATCAATGTAGGAGGATTGTTGAATTGAATTGGTTTGCTGATGGCTGGTTGTGTGTCTAAAAAAAGGGAACATTCTAGAAAATCCTAGAATGAGAGTTGAGTGCGGGATTTGATTATACTATTCCTGATTGTATGTGATGTAATGAACTTAAATTATTGAATGCCTCATGATTGTGATGTAATGCTAGGTTATTTTTAGCTTATTAGATGGGTTTATATGACTGGTTAAGTTCATACTATTGTTGTCTTGATAACGATGAAATATCTAAATGGATAATAAAATGGGGTTTAAGCTATAAGTACCTACTAACCCAAAACACTTAATGTAAGAAAAGTCCTGTTCCCTACCTAGTAAGTTTGTGGTACGACCTTTGAGTCGACCCGGATGGGTTTGAGGCACGGTCGATGGACCAGCCCGGTTCAGTGACCTATGGGGATCCAGTCACCCCTTTTGTTTGAGGCAGGTGAAAGGCGAGCTGAATATTTCTAACTAAAAAGAGTATGTAAGGATGTCTTAATTGGTTAAGAAAACATTAAGTTTTGAAAAGTACATGGGGTGGTTTATTTACCAATTGACAGGCTTTGCCTAGGTTAACTGAAAAATATTTGTGACCTATGAGTAAACATGAGTGATTGAAATGGTCTCCAATGAAAAGGTTATGAGTTTAGCAAAATGGAATTACAGGGAAAATATCATTAAGTAAGATCATGGTGATGTTAAAATGTAATAAATTAAATTGGGTTTCTTGCGAGTATAACTTTGAGTTGAAAACTTGCTTGCTTGAGTAATCACTTTCGAGGTATTTGATAATATTGTTGATTACTATTATGTGATTTTGTTGTTTGTTTTTGCTGAGTTGCTTGATTTTATGCTCACTTTGCTTCTTAAGAAGCTGAGGGGTTAGTATTTTTGCTAACCTCAGGTACAGGTACTGAAGAATAAGTTATTGGAGACTTGGGTTTTTGGAGAGCGTCAATAGAGGCAAAGAAGCCCTTAGTTTCATTTTGGAACCTCTGTTATTTGTAACAAGATCTATAGGTATGAAGCTTCATATTGTAATGTAAATATTTGTGTGTATAAGGTTGGATTTGTAATCTTTTGAGCCACTTAAGGCTATAGGATTAATCATGGGCTATGCCTACTTACCGGGAATGCAGATCCCAATGGTATATATATATGATGTATGATGCGACAGGAGATTTTAAGTACATGTGTTTAGATATGATGTGGATATGAAATGATAGCGTTGTTAGCGCCATTTTACAGAACGTTTATAAAATTTCATACAGGTTGAAGTTATAGGTTCAATATTAGCAGAATTTGCCTTATCTCTAATTCAGAGACGGCATAGCAACCCACCTACAGGCACCAAGGATAGTTACAGGAATTTTAGAACAGGTTCAAGAATCAGACCTAGTAGGTGGGTCGCTACACCTTGACCTGGATTATTCTTTAAATATTGCAATGCACACATGGCAGCTTCCATATCAGGTTTACGTGGAGCATGCATGAACCTACTCAATATGTGTACTAATAGGTAATGTATGAGCAGGTAACAGTCAAATAAATTAGGCATCCCACAAAACATCTATATAAAGATGGATCTT
Source organism: Laguncularia racemosa (assembly GCA_037954665.1). Lineage (NCBI taxonomy): Eukaryota > Viridiplantae > Streptophyta > Magnoliopsida > Myrtales > Combretaceae > Laguncularia > Laguncularia racemosa. Next base: position 5,546,424 of record JBBMOL010000016.1, read on the forward strand.
TTAACAGTTCACCTTCATCTGTTAGCTTCATATTTTGTTCCATGGGAAAATTTACAAGTTTAGCTCTCAAATATCCACCATCTCTTATAATTTTCAAAGCATATTTCCATTATGAGGTGAATATTCCCTTCTTTGATTCAAGAGACTTCAATACCCAAAAAATATTTCAAGTCACCTAAGTCTTTTACCCAAAAATAATTATGTAAAAAATGTTTAAGAGTAGATATAGCAACAGGATCATTACCGGTTATGAGAATATCATCAACATAGATGAATAAGCCATAAAAGATTTTTCTTTCTTACATGTAAACAATGAATAATCCACCTTGGACTGAACAAATATAGTATCTTGAATAGCTGTAGAGAACTTGGTAAACCATTGATGTGATGCCTATTTTAGTCCATACAAGCACAGTTGTCAAACTCGTGATTCCACCTAAAATCGCCAAAGAGTCTATAGAATCGGAACGTAAAATTAAAATGTAAAAATATAAATTTCTATAACCTATATAAAATAGCTTTAAAAAACTTTTGATATGTTTACTATTATCAATTATATTCTTATATTACAATTCCAAGGCTTTCAAATAACCAATAATATTCATATCCTATGAAAGTTAAGTTATATTTTTCAATTTTTAGTCCAATTGAATTTAATAGGTAAAATCAGTAGACTCAATTAAAAACATAAGATTCTACTGATTTTATGAATATTATTGGTTATCGTAAAATCACATCAGTAAAATCGCGATTTTAACAACTATGCATATAAGGACTTATTAAGGCGACACGGAAGATTCTCCCCTTGTCGCTAAAGATCGGGAGGAAGAGACATATAAATTTCTTCATAAAGGTCACCATGAAGAAAGACATTATGGACGTTCAATTGATGAAGAGACCAATTTTGAGCAACTGCCAAAGCCAATAAGTAACATAATGTAACCATCCTTGCAGTAGGTGAAAAAGTATCATGATAATCAACACCTTCAAGTTACATATAGCCTTTAGCAACTAAGCACGCTTTGTGGAACTCAGGAGAACCATCTAACTTGTGCTTGATTTTGTACACCCAACAGTAGCCAATAGCTAGTTTTCCAAGCGGAAAAGAAGTGAGAGACCAAGTTTTGTTGGCTTCTAATGCAGCCAATTCAAAATGCATTGCTTCTTACCAATGAGGTTGTGATGCAACTTCTTCATAACTTTTAGGCTCAATATCATTAGTAATAGTAGCAATAAAAGAACAATGCTATGGTGAATAACAAGCATAAGAGATAATTGGAAAGAGGATATCTTGTACCTTTATGTGGAAAAGATGACAAAGTTGACATTGATTTGAGATATATCACTTAATTACAAATGTAGTCACATAAAGTTGCAAGAGGAACATGGGGTCGTTGAGAATGACATAAAGGTGCTAGTGATGGTGAAGGTAGAATATTAGTCGGTTCCACATGTGTATTTTGAATGGGTGAAGAAGTTTCAGTGTTTGAGATTGCAACAGGTATGACTAAATTTGTATTAGGCAAGGAAAAAGCAATTGATGCATGTGGAAAAATATCCTCATGGAAAATAATATCACGGTTAGTGAAAACTTGATGAGTTTTAATATTATACAATTTGTAAGCATTTTGACCTATAGGATATCCAAGAAAAACACAACGCGTTGCACAAAAAGCAAACTTATTAGGAACATAAACATTAGTGGCATATGCAAAACATCCAAAAACTTTAAGATGAGAATAAGAAGGTTTTTTACTATAAAGTCTCTCAAAAGGAGTTTGGTGAAAAAGAATTGGAGTTGGTAATTTGTTAGTTATATAAATTACAATGGATAAACATTCTACCCAAAAATGTAAAGGAAGATGAGCTTGAAAATGAAGAGCTCTAGCTAACTCAAGAATATGCCTATATTTGCGCTCAACAACTCCATTTTGTTGAGGGGTATGAGCACAAGAATGTTGCTAAATGGTGCCTTGTTGTGCAAAATAATCTTTCAAAGAAGAAAATTCGCCTCCATTGTCGGTCTAAATATTTGCTATATTAGTATTGAATTGATTTTTCACATAAGAGAACAAATTAGTATGAAGATGACGTGTTTCACTTTTATGTTGCATGAAAAAAACCCAAGTAAAATGAGAAAAATCATCTTCAATAGTAAAAAAATATTTAGCACCAGAAAGAGAAGGGATTTTGTATGGCCCCTAAATATTACAATGAATTAATTCAAATGGTCTAACATAAGAAATTGAATGAATGGAAAAAGGAAGTCTTGTATGTTTTGCAAAAGCACAAACATAATTTGGTTCTAAAGGAAATTTCAACAAAGTTCTAGCCATGAATCCTAATCGTCGATGCTATAAGATAGTGTCTTGAGGAGAGAAATGTTTGATGGCATGGGCTACTACACTTTGAACATTAGTATGTAACTTATTTGCTACAATTGTAATCAAGTAATAAAGTTCGCCTTGTTGTTTACCCAAACTAATCGTCATCCCCATCATCAAGTCCTATAAAGTACACCAATAAGGATAAAATGTTACTGAACAATTCAAATCTCTTGTAATGTGACTCACAAATATCAAATCCACTTTATAAGATGGCACCCCAAGCACATTTTTCAAATAAATAAGAAGACTCAAAGATAAACTTCCAATAGAAAATAATTGGAGCCTAGCCTCCATTTGGCATAACAACTAGCAATAGAGAAGTGTTTTCTTATTACTAATGAGAAGTTTTTTAGAGGAAGTAATATGATCTATTGCACCGCTATCAATAATTAGTTTAGGAAGTGATAAACCTAAAAGTGTTGACATCATTTTCCTTAGGAGTAGCTGACTGAGGTGAGTCACTACCCTGCATAATAGATAATATCTATTGTAATTTGTAAATCAGTCAATCCATTCATAACAGACTGAATTTACTGCATCATGGGAGTCTCCTCCCTCACATTATTAACTAAAGTTTGGTTATTGCCATTATGCTTAGTTGATGCATCCTTGGAATGTCTAGGTGAATAACCATGTAACTTCCAACATGTCTCTCTTACATGATTATCTCTGTTACAATAGGAACAATGAAGTGGTTTGCGAATAGATGAATTAGAACGAGAAGAGGAACCCAATTTTTGTTGAACTACAAGAGCAACCGATTCATCTTTTCGAACAACCATAGCATAAGCTTCTACTATATCACGTGTTGTGCTCAAATTTTGTTGTTTCTCTTCTTAAATAATCAAGGAATAAGCTTGCACAACATTAGGTAATGGATTCATCAAAAGGATTTAACCATGGATGGCATTATAGGATTCATTCAATCCTATAAGAAGCTGCATCAATTTATGCCTTCTATTATCTACTCCACAAGTGCAAATCGCATCATTATAAGAGCCTAATTCATTCCATAATTTTTTTAGCTTTGTGTAATAAATTGCAACAGACATTTGATCTTGAGCCAGGCAAGCAATGTCTCTTTCAATTTGAAAAATTCGTGGAGCATTGCTTTATGAGAAACGACTTCAAAAATCTTCCCAAAACTCATGGGCAATGCTACTAAAAATAACACTATTTGCAATATCAAGTGTCAAAGAATTTAGAAGCCAAGACAATACCATGTCATTGCATTTTTTCCATGTTGCATATTCTTTAGGTTTAGTTGTGGCCGACAATGTTTTAAGAGTTCCATCAACAAAACCCAATTTAGATTTTGCATTCAAAGAAATTACCATGGCTCTACTCCACATCAAATAGTTGTCTGCATCAAGAGATCTGGAAATAAGAACTATTCCAAGGTGATCGAAACAGTGAAGAGAATAAGGGCTGTTGGAGTTTGACTTATTTCCATCATAGGCCATGATGATTAGAATTGAAAATAATAAGACAAAGAGAAAAATTATCACTACTACTCTAATACCATGTAAAGAAGAAGAAAAGGAGAAAAAATCTACCTTTTTTATTTCAGTAAAATCAATAACGTATATATACAAAAGAGAGCTATTCTAATAATGGTAACTACAATATACAATGTATACTCCTATAATTAAGCTATTCTAATAATGGTAACTACAATATATAATATATACTTCTACAATCAGGCTATTCTAAATAAGTATAAAAATATTTACTCCACATATTTTGTGATATAGCTTGACTTTTTAACATTTGTGAGTGTCTAACATTTGATTGCTCTAAGCTAATGTTTTACTATTTGTCTTAACATGTCTTTTCATTGATTTTTTATATTATAGAAAAATAAGTTCACGTTAAAGTGGAGTCCTATCAACTCCATGTATAGATTTCAATTCCTCAATTATTAATGTGCAGCTTTGGAAAATTTTTTATATCATAGTTGGTATACGGGGATGGTCTAAAATGAAATGAATTAGAATGTAGTGGAATGGAACAGAATCAAGAATATGGTGACCAGTTCATTCTATTGTTTAGAAATGTTTTCGAAATCATTTATTTCATTCCAATATTATATTTGGTTTTAACAAATCGGAATGGAATGTAATATGTAAATATCATTATTTCTCAAAATTGCCTTTCACTTAATAAGGCCATTACTATTGGAGGGCAAAGGACTTTTAGGTAAATTCCCATTATAGAAAGCGGAATAGAATCGTGATTCCCCCTTCTCGATGATGGAGTTAAATTCCACCTCTAGGTTAGAATCACCAATTCTAAGGAATTGTGATTCCGACTTATAAAAGCACTTCCAAATATGGGAAATAGAGTAAGTCCAAAATGGCAATTCCATTCTAGGTTTAAGCTCACATACCATTAAAGTTGCTCAAGATTGGTTAACCATGAATGTCGTGACTACCTAGAAGAGCCACAATGGACTAATGTAAGCATGATTGACCAACCACATCAAGCAGTTAGTTTTAAAGCTAATTAGATTAAGCTCCAAGGATATAGCATGTTTGATAGCTTTCCTATTTCATGTCCTCCTTGTCTCTATTATGATTCAAGCTTCTCTAAATTTATATGTAACTATATTGGCGTGCATGATAAAGTGGGAAAACCTAGAAGCTCGATTTGAAAAAAAAAAAATAGTGCTCTATGATTGTAAATAAATTGTTGTACTATTGTCACTCACAATATAATAACAGACTTTTGTGACAATCAAAACTCCTCACATCAAGGTATCGTCCACTTTTACAAGATACACCTCACAATTTTATCATTGCTGTTAGCTGCTACTCAAAAGGTCAATCATCATAGGAATGTTCCCCACTAAGCTCGCTTAACTATAGAGTTCAATAAACGTCAAACCATTACACCAAAGTCGTCTCAATGACTAGAGTTCTATCATATTCTATTTGAGAGTTATCACAATCAACTCTCAATAGAAGCAATGTCCTCATTAGTTTCATAGCATAAGTCAAGAACCACACTAAACAAAGAAGACTCTAAAAGTGTTCCCTTACGAGTTCAATAGATAACCCATACTATGGCACTTCCCACATGTAGCACTTAAGTTCCCCCTTCAATTAGTGAACTCTCTAATACTACATACAATAATCCAAACTCTACAGTACTAATGTATTATCGCTTTAAGGTGATATGCTTTACTATTTTATCTTTCGTGTTAGTTGTCTCCTCAAATATCACTTATCTTAAACGTGGGTTATTATTTTGTTGTTGTTGTTATCATTGTTATTATTATTATTAATCTAGTTCATTTTGAGGTTTTCCATATAATTTCTATGGCTCAACTCTCTCTTCTTTTTTTTCCCTTATTTTTTATTTTTCATAATTATATTTAAAGCTAAAGAAAGTCGATAATGGTAGAAAAGAAGTAGAAGCGGAGAAAAAAGGAAACCATTTTGAAAATGCAAACTAGACGCAAACCACGTGAGGCTACTTATATTATTAATAGATATGAAAAAAAGTTGAAATAGCCATTTTGTTGTGTAAATTATAGTATTATCTTTTAAGAAGCTATCAAAATCATAAAAAGATACTATACTTGTGTCCTTTAAAAAATATTAGCATTATAAAATTTATCTTCCAATGCAATATCAAATCAATCATTTACATGAATAGGTACTTGCAATAATTTTATTAAGTTAATTCATCATATGATTTGGGAGTTTTGTGAACATAGTTAATATTTTTTTTGTCAATAAGCGTTAGATTGTACAATCAATCGACTTCAAAAAGTTATTACAATTGTATACTAATATAGAAAGTTAGCCTGGTGTTGTATTTAAGGAATACTTTTTCAGCGTTTATATATTTTAAGACGTGCAAGTGCCAGTTTAGATGTTCAGAATCTTTTAGTAATTTTGATTATTTTTCAATAGATATCGCTATAATTTAACCTTCCTTCTTTCTCTCTTTTCACTTCTTTTAATTTTTATTCATTTCTACTTGTTTCATTTTTCTAAAAAAATTGTCAAACACAGTATCAAGGCCTTATCTCTTTTTCAAGAGTTCCAATTACGTGTATATATGTATAATATGTGTATTTCATGAAATACCTATTCTACGGGATAATCAGTCCATGTTATCCTATCAAATCCCTGTAACCAAAAGCATAGTAAAAGAAAGAAGGAAGGGGAAAAGAAAAAAAAAAAAATGTTGCTCCCCTACCTTGATGACTTAGGAAGACTTGGATAGGACATTTGAAGCTTGCCCCTAGTCTAGGTTTGAGCTAAGTATCCTATGCAGATTTAGTGGCTGCAATCGAATTACACTGAGCACAATCCTATTTGTTTTTTGTCCAAATGCAGTATGATACCATACATTAGCTACCCTACTTGTTACGTGACATGATACTGCATATAATTGGATGTATTAAATATCACATCAACTTTTGATGTAAAAAGAAAAAAAAAAAAAAGAAATCCAATTACACAATGCTGGATGACTTTTGATACAAACTTTTGCCTTCTTCGAGATTTGATTTTAGATTGGACATGATTCATATGTTCAATATAATTATTTTGGATTTATCTGTTGACGAAATACGATAGCGGGTTAAATGCCAAATACGATTATTGCTCCATCATGGGTAATATGTTATGATCCATTTATTAGACAGGGCTATTTTTTTATGCATCTTCTATCTATTCTATCTTATATTATATTGTATTCTATTATCAATTGATTTTATTACTTTATAGAATCGGAACAAGGCTTTCTATATCATTTGCACAAGTTGGCATATTTCTAGTGAATGAAACTCTACAATATTAGCCCCTTCATGACCGCCCCTCGAACACTCCAATAAGCCGTAAGGAATATTGTCCCTTGGAGATCCTATCGGTCGCACGGCCAACTCGCTTGGTTTGGTACTTGTTTTGTTCGGACCAGATTAACAAAATAGGTAATAATGGGAGCGTTGGAAATATTCCAGGTTTTGCAGATGTAGTAAGTATACTTAGAGGCACGTAAGTATTATTCTGAAAAAGTTTTACGTGTTTTATATATATAGTTTATCAAGCATCGGTATAACTCTTTTATAATATGGCTAACCAGGTATTAAAAACAAAAGTAGTAATCATTTATTTTTTATAACCACACATATTTATAAAACTTTAGAAAGTTATTTCTAGGCTATTAGTAAAGTTCTGAGAGAAAAAAAAAAAAAAAACAATGATGAGAACAAGTGTAAAAATTGTGTACAAATGTTTCCAAAAAAGCATATATATAATCAAACATTAGTTTCTTAAATTCCATTAGTCACGACTCTTCCAAAGGATACCTTCATCAAAACAACATAATTTTAATCATTAGATTGAGTTTAGAACAATTATAAACTCGCCTAAAATGTCCATTTCAAAGAGTCACAACTTTGGAAACTAAAACATTATACTAATTCACTCAAAACGTCAAGAGAGATGAAGAAGAAAAGGACATAGTATGCTATAGTAACGTCCAAATGCTTATTCTAGCTTCTAGACTCCATGGTGTAAAGAAATGACCAAAGAATTGAAATTTGAGAGTTGGGGCACACGTCCAAGTGCCATCCCTTCTAGCATCCAAAACCTACTAGTTAAAATATAACTAGTAGCATTCTTCAAATTAGCATTTAGACACCTGCTACGCTAACATCTAAATGCCATATCCTGCACAACTACAACTCGCTTAAACACCACATTCAATTGGCACAACCTTTCCTTCTCTTCACCAATCATTATCTTTACATCTTTAACTTCATAATTGGAAATCTATATAACAGAGAGGATCAGCCATATCCAATGGCTCAAAAATTTGAGAAACACTAGATTTACACTCACAAGCCAATCATGCATATTGTGAGTAGTGAGCAACTATCAATAAACTTCTATCATGTAATAATATTGAAAAATATTGGTGCAAAATTTTTAAAAACCATCCAATACTATTGTTGCATGTTAGAACCCTTAGATCAATACAAATTATTCATAAATCCATGTGGTGTATGTTAGTATTTAAGAAATGTTTTCTTTCCCTATAAGATCTAGTTATATGCCTTTTTTTTCCCTTAGCACGCATGCCTTAGAATATTTGTTAGATGTGAATAGAATTTATAAACTTTTAATGTGTAACTTCACCCTCTATATATTTTGAAAATATGCAAATAGTCCCTAAACCATTGCTAGAATCTCAAAAACATTGTTAAAAGGATCATAAATAGCTACAAATTCACAATGATTGATAAAGCATACCAAGAACTCCTTCAACAAGGATTAAAAAAGCCATCAGATTCCCAATGGACTTATACGGCCATTTATGTGAATAAATGATATGAATAAGCCTGAGGAAAGTTAAGCTCAGTAATCAATTATCGACCACTTAATTGTTTTATTTAGGATGACAAATTCTTAATAACTAACATGAACATTAAATTCCAAAACTTAGCTAAAGTTAGGATATATTCAAAGTTGGATCTCAAAGCTAAAATTTAGCAATTAAGAATCTGTCTTGAAGACGAAGCCAAGATTGATTTCTGATCCTAAACCACCATTACCAATGGAGGGTCCTTCCTTTTCAACTCAAAACGGTGCCATCACTATTCCAAAAGGCAATAATAAGAATTTTCAAGCCCATTATCAACAATGCCATCATCTACATTGATGACATTCTATTGTATAGTCCAAATGAAGAGTCTTATACAAAAGTTCTAGAAAAATTCTATCAAATAGTGATCTTTTATGGAATCATGTTGCCCAAAAAGAAAATGAAGATTAGAAAGACCAAAATGGAATTTCTCGACAAGAAGATCAAGGGTGGTTGCTACCAAACTGAGCCATCCATAATGCAAGAACTGCTTGAATTCCCAAACAATGACCTCAACTCCAAACAAATATAACAATTTTTGGAAATAGTTAACTATCTCAAAGACTTCGTACCAAGAATTTCCCATTATTCAAGTGCTCTCTCCAAAATATCAAAAAAAGAGCACTCACCATGAGGAACTGGACAAACCCAAGTGTTAGAACAATGAATATAGTTATGATGATAATAAAGTATATGAATGATATATTTTCTAAAATGATTATTGCTATGAATGAATGATATATTTATTTAACTTTTATTATGAAGATATTTTGTAGAGGATAAATTTGTGATGCAAGATATAAGGCATATTGATATTCGAAAATAAAGCTTTGAACGGGATATATCTTTGGAAGGAGCTAGTATACAAGGGTTCCAACAATTAGTGAAAGCATAATTTGCTATTTCGAATTAATACTAAGTTTTGGCAACTTGAAGGGAGCATTAAAGGAATGGAAATTATAATAGGTCAAGATCCACCTCCATAGGTTAAGTATATTTGGAAAATATATTTAACCTGTTCCACTACAAAAAGGATTATCATATTTGAGGAGTTCTTGACAAAAATAGAAAACCAATTATTTGTTAAAGAAAAATAAGGAAATGCAATAAAAGGATATTTGAAGAATAACAGGGGTTGTCATATTAATGAATTTGACCATTGGGATTGAAGTTCAATAAAGGTAGCAAAATGAAAGGAAAATATATGAATAAAAACTTGGACACTAGAGACACGTACAGATACAGATATATACCAAAGAACCATTTTAATTACATGCTAAAACAAAAGGATCTTCAAATTGTTCTTATCCTCGAAGAACTTAATTAAAAATTTTCATTGAATAACCATAGTCTCTAAAGTTCTGTAAGTTAGCTAAGAAAGTTAAGAAGTGGCGAATCAAAAAAATGACTATTTTATTCCTACAGTGACTATAAACTATATTAAAGAGAGACTATAGAGTGATTGATTTTCATAGCACTCGTGTAATTCTTTTATTCTTTAATATAATGGAATGAACTAGTAAAGACAATAAGGACCCTGGCATGTGGAGGTTAGAAGAGTTGATTGACGTATAAGGTAGAACCACTATATATTGCTACCTGAATTTCTTGAATTCTATTAACCAACCCCATCCCCACCCATCCCCCACAACTTTTTTTATTATTATCTAAAACCAACATCAAGCAATAAAGTTTCTAAAAGACAAGTTTCAAGGAGTACCACCACTAAAAATCCCATCTGAAGGTGAACCCATACATTAAACTAATGCTAGTGACAAATATTAGGGACTTATACTATTAGAACAAAATGGTAATAAAAGACGAATTTGTTAATTTAAAAGTGAAAGGCTCAAGGACTTAGAAATTCATTATCATTCGACCTTCAAGGAAATATTTGCCATCAAATGTGAAAGGCTCAAGGACTTAGAAATTCATTATCATTCGACCTTCAAGGAAATATTTGCCATCAAATATAACATCCAAAAGTTTGAATGTTATTTTATAGGATCCCATTTTAAGATTGAAATGGATATGCCTTCCTTCCCAAGATGATACAATTCAAACAAAACATGGTATGACATCCTCCATTATTAAGATGGTAAGAATGGTTTTCTAAGTAGTCCTATCAAATTAAGTATATCAAAGGAGAAAAAAACTCAATTGCAAATTTCCTCTCAAGGTCTTAATAAATTAGAGACATGGCAATACTTACTCCTCCTAATAACATAATAGCCATGTACAATTATTTGGAACCATCTTGTTCCCAAAATCCTCCTCAGTCATAGAAACCAAGGATATATTGGGAAACAAGACCTCCAGAACTCACAAATATCTCTGGGAGAATAAGGTTTGGTGAAGAAAGTCAAGAAAGAATTCGATACTACTAGTTATATCATATTATATGGAGGATTTTTTATCTACATCAAGGACATTCGTTTCATTCATCCACATGTTTTTGGATTCAACCTTCAAACTCAATTTCCATCAGAATTCAAATGGTTTTATAAGTACCTACTACATCATTATACTATTGCTATCTAGTTTCCGGTTTATAAAGCCTTGTAGTAATTATAAAGGAAGAACCAACAAACAATATAAACCACCTTTCTCATTTAACAAAACTGTTGCTTTGGTTTAAGCCATTAGGAATATAGGAACAAAGTATCATGGACATGATTAATTATCATCCACTAATAATCGCAAAGTTAACATTTCTGACATTAAGATACTAGTGCAATTAAGACAAGAATGTGTTGAACAAGAACGGTTCACATATTATCCCATCACTTCTTGTATTATTCTTGATAGTTATGGGTGTGATATAAGAAATAATCATGCCTCTTACAGAGAAGGCTATGCATTGCCAATCTTACTAACTCAAGCTTAAGCTTTAAGGGAGTATCAGCAAATGGTAAAAAGGGAGGGGGAAATGGATATTAATGCTAAAAAGTATCTAGCTAGATATAACCAAGATCCAGATTGTGATTTAAATTACTCTCTAGAAAGAAATCTATCTCCATCCCATGACCAAATAGTAAAACATCCAAATGATTAGTGTGCAATATTAATCTATCAATTTATTGTGGTCCTAAAGGTTTTAAGAGTACAATAATATTAAGAATCTTAGTTCCTTTATTAATGGCTATAGAGAATCTTGATAACCTTATTAAAGTTTACCATAAGTCATATGTGTCCAATTTTATTTTTAGGGAATCTTAGCAACCTTATGAAAGGTTATAGATATGGGTCATATGCCTATATATCCTACTAGGGCTAATTCATATGTCTGTAATATTCTTGATTCACTTATGTACTAATTGCTCTACAAAAGGGGAAACAAATGACGTTAAAGGGAAAATCAATGCTTGCAATGAAATTATAAGTGTGTTTCCTTTTATCTATTCATAGCTTTCTAAAACACTTCTCTTCTCCCTAACTCCCATAAGAAAGAAATTGTTTAGGTGCCAAGTTTTTCTTCCGAGATTCAAAGTATATTCTATACTTACCTCTAATGAGGATCCTATATATCATAAATGAATCTAATGATATGATAAAGGATATATGACTCCTTAGTATATTTCAACTAAAAAAAGTAGTTCTTTGTAAGTCTCCACTTGAAGCAGGGAGGCCACTTAAAGGCATAATAGTAAACTATTTAAATGGTTGAAATACTATTGAGAGTCGTATATTCTTTTCCTTCTATCATAGCCAAATGACCTTAATGTTTTGTCTATTTTCTTTATGTTTTTCAAATGAAACTAGTTGCATTTAGGGCTGCAAATGAACTAAGCCAAGTTGAGTTAAGTCGAGCCAAGTTTTTTAAGACTCCAACTTAACTCATTAGAAAAATTATCGAGCTTGAGTCAAGCCAAGCCAAGCTTTTATCAAACCTAAAAATTATATGCTCGAGCTTAAGTTCGTTAAGGAATTTGAAACTTGAACTTGACTTTGTTTAGATCAATGAGCTCAAGTTTGTTTATCTAAGCGAGCCTAAACTCGAGCTCATTTAAATAACCAAGCCTAAGCTGAAGTTCATTTAAATAAACAAACTTGCTTACAAGTCTATTTGAGATATTACTTATTAATAATGCAAACGAGAGTATGCTCACGAGCCTATTCATTAGTTGATTTGTTAACAAAATAAATGAGAGTCTACTCATAAGCTTGTTAACAAACTAACTTATTAATAATATAAATAAAAGTCTACTCATTAACTTATTGGCAAGTCATTTGTAAGTTAGCTCATTAATAATATAAAAAACTTACTTGCAAACTCATGAGTCGGCTCATTAATAATATAATCGAGCCTACTCTCAAACTAGCTTACAAGCCTAAATAGGAGCTTAAACTTGGCTCTTTTAAATAAATAACCTTTATTTTGAACTCAAACTTTGACCGTTTAATAATTAAGCTCAAACCGAGCTCTATTTCGAAAGAAGAATAAAAAAGGGAAGTATGTTGGTTAATTTTATTAATTTATTTTAGCCAAATTATTATGTATTAATTATAGCTCCTTAAAATCTAATTATTCTCCCCGTTATTGTCGTGAAAAACTCAAACCACTTTTTTACCTCTATAAACCAGATTGTCTCATATACTACAAGTTTGATTACAAGGAATTCCAGGCATAAGTCCACAGCAAATAATACATAGTTCTGAATAACTAGGAAAAGGCATCTAAAAGAAAACTAGAGAACAAACTTCTAAATCCAGATTGACTGAACTTTCATTAAGAAAATCATTGTTGGAAGCTACTCTAACCACCCACATTCTGGTGCTCATCAACATGGAGAAGTGGAAAAATCTAGGACTGATCAGTTTCCATCCTGCTTCAGTGCTTCTCAACATTTAGCTGCTACCTTCCATAAAGTTTGCTTGATCATTCCAACTGATGACACCGCTGCTCCACGAAACTGCAAAATCCAAATACCAAGTCATGCATATTGATGTAATCCCATGGACGATTACCTTTTTGGGTGTTTGTTTCGTAGGAAACGTTTTCCAGAGGAAAATGGATTTAAAAAAAAAAAAGTTTTCTAAACCAGGAAATTATTTTTCCATTATCAATTCAGATTTTCCATTAGTGTTAACTTATATCGCCGAAGGTTAGCCACTACCATTGTCTCCTAAAACCATTCAATACTAAAAGCCACTAATATTTGCAGTTTTTAAGAGTGTTTTGATAATGTTGGAAAATCATAATATTTTAATTATAATAATTGGTGAAAAAAGTCCAAAACAAACGTTTTTCATTAAACAATGAACCCCATTGTAGATAAAGAGCAGAAATCTCAAAAGGTTCTGCTAGAACAAATGACCAACCTTGGACTTAAGACTTAACATGAGAATGCCATCAGCAGTGGAAGATTGTATGGAATGTGCATCCAAATGCAAGTTGTTTATGGCCTCCATCACATCAAGCATCAAAAACTCCCTATAGTGGCATCTGATTTCAATAACAACTTCTTGATCTTTCATGCTTACTTTGATGTTTAATGGCGACTCATCTCTTGAAACAAACTTAGGAAATTCCGGGTCAGTCTCGTCAATATCACAAGCCTTCCTTTTGTTTAACCATGGCTTGTTTGCAAGGTCCGTCTTTCCCTTGGGGTAGTTGTCGGATATTTGCTCAGCAATGTCCGGAAATTTTCTCCTGGATTTACCTTCAATTTCTCCCAAGTCCGTGCCAGATTCCAGCTCTTCGACTCTTGCTTCAAGCTCTTTTAGGTACAAAATTGTGTCATCAAGGATGGATGCTTTACCCATCTGGGCATTATATGATATATTAGCAAGGTGGAGAATGTATCATGAATGGTTTAGAAAATCAATGAATTTCAATGCAAAATCTCGGGTACACCATCCGAGTATATTTATGAATTTTAAGCAAAATTAATGAAATTTTGAAAGAGAAACACATAAGCAAAGCGAGATTAGGAAATAAAGCAAGTTAAGAAAATCTGAACAGTTTGAATTTCAGGGAAAGTTACATTTCTAAGAGAGAAAACAACCTTTCAGCCTTACCTCTGTGATGGAAGGAATCATAGATCGGAGGATCAAAAACTTATCATTTTCACTTTGTTTAGCTGATAGAGCATGCCCTTTACAAGTATCTACATCCTGCAGCTTCAGAGACCAACCTTTCAGAAAGTTTGCCTGGTTTGTTTTAGGACGAGAACCACCATACATCAATGGAACCTTGAATAAGATTTTTTTGAGTACTTGCTGGTGTCCGCCGCTTGGTTTATATCCCTCAATGATTTTCCAACTGATAAAGCTAGAATTGCATCCACAACTCCAGAAAGATTTTGCTTCAACCGAGGGGGCGGTGTTCCCTAGAATAGCGGAAATAGTTCTTTCATAGTGTAGTGCATCATTAGGACCAACAACTAGGGAGCTTAACTTTGAACGGTTGCATTCTTGAACTTCTTTCAAATGAAAGTTCCCAGCATTGCTATCCTGCCTTGGCATAATAGCTTCGGATATGCAATCACTAGAATTTATAGAACCTTGAAAACCATTACTAAAGTCGTCATCGATGATATGCCAACTTTGAACTTGAGATGCACCCCCATCTACACCGTCAACCATGAAAGAGTCACATCCGTTTGAGCAATCATCGGGAGAGGCTATGTTGAGCTCTCCAGGGACTTTTGCATTTAAATTGCTTAAGTCATCCTGATCAAATTTTATTTCTTCAGAGGGAGAATAAAGATTTTCCAACACCAAGTCATTCACAATGTCATCGGCAACCTTGATGCACATTGGCTCTTTGTCCTCCTCATCAGCATCCGGAATGGAGTAGGATTTCTCAGAACAAATAGGCTTGGAGAAGTCTAGCAGAGAAACTTTTATATGTTGAAGGAGATTTGGATCCTCTGGAACCTAGAAATAACGAGGAAAATTTCGCAGAAGACCAAAATTATTGAAACTTGAAGAACAGCAAAAGCAGGACGGCATCATAAATTTTTTACTCCAAACAATGGAAAAAAATTTGGGAGCCTTCCCATATAGAATTTACCACTTCCGTGATGCCTAGCTCAATAACGCCTCCAAGATAGGGAAAACACACAACAGTCTGCATAAGAAGAAAGGCAACCTTAATTTTCTTGGATAGTTCTATGATGGCATTAATATCTGAAAATCGATTGCCCTGAGGATCGAATCAGATGAAGCAACTAAGATGGACAGGGAGCAACTTTTTATTTACTTCCAACTGTTGAAGTACAGAAAACAAAAAACACATTATATTTGCAAGATTAAACTTTTAGAACAGTTAGGTGTAGGATCTGAGCTAAATATGATATCTGAGTAGGACTAATGTGTTTAGTTATGGAAAATTCTTTCCAACCATTTAATTTAAAGGGAGCATACCTGAATTGATGCACTCTGAGAGGTCCATTAGAAGCAAGTTCACAAAGAGAAGGATAGAGTGTCAGTACACTTAAGTGGAGGCTTGTTTTTTTTTTTTCTCTTATTAGAAAGTTGATGCAACCGAGTCTCGGAGACGGCAAAACCTACCTTTGCCAGCAGTGAGCGAGAGAACACTTTGCTATCTGCATATTGAGCATTGCACAACCATATTGTTTGACCATTTGCAAATGCTCTTCCAGGCAATCTACAAGGAATTTAGGGAGAAAAAAAAAAATCGTTCAATTGTCATGATTGAGCAGAAAAAGTGGTGTTATTATACACCGGGCTATCTGGGGTGTGTTTGCTATGCTGAAAAAGTTTTCTGCACTTTTCTTTCGGTACCTGTTATAATTAAAACTTCTATCAAATATTATTCGAGTAATTTCAAGATATTGCTGATCTTAGTGGCTTTTAAGGTTAAGTATTGGTGGAAGTCAGTGGTAGCAGCTCGATGTGTAGTGATGGTAGTTCACAATCAAGCAAAATATGAACGAAAATTGAGTAAACTTGATGTCCTCTCTTCAATCATGGAAATTTTTTTCCTTATTTATATTGGCATTTTGCTACGATCTTTAACCTCCGACAATCAGGTGCTGACTTCGCTTCCCATTATCACTTGCAACTAAAAACTGCTAGGAGCCACTGGCACTTCAGATCATTACGATAGTATTCGATCGTTTTCTTTCTCAGTACTCGTAATATTAGATAGTTGTAAAGCTTTTAATTATAACGGAAGTGAAAAAAAGTGGAAAATGATTTCCTAACATACCCATTTCTGGGATGGGATTATACTGAAATAAGTAATACCTAAAACCCTTAGTTGGAGCCATTATGACAAAACCGGGCAAAATTTAGTAGAAAATAGTGATAAAAAAGGAATCAGTACCCTTCACCAGGATTGAACTCAAAGGACATGCAAACCAAGTAATACCATTCCTCATCCGTAAGATCCTCCGGAGACAGTGAAGCAGAAGACCTCTTAGATTGTTGTTCGGTTTCGCCTTCCAGTAATGAACCGTATAGCTGTCTTAATTGCTCACTTCTCTGCAATGCAATCTTATCAGGCTTGAGCTCCATGGCCTGGACTGTTTTCCGGGTCTTAATGTCTCCATTGTAATAGCCATTACTCCATTCTAGTACCCTGTGAAACGCCAAGTCAATCCTTTGCACAAAAACCGGTTCTTTTCTGTAGATGAGAATACTATATATAGGATATTGAAAAAAATTTTCACTAATACTCTCAAGCAAAGCTAACTGCTGCTGGCAAGCTTTGCAGTGGTTAACCATCGTGAAAAATGATAATTGAGAATAATTTCTATCAGTAGAAATTTCACCATGACGGAATATTCAAGTCCTAAAAAAAAATTAAGGAAAAAAACCAGTTTTTTTGCAGTGTTCCTAATTAGAGATTTAGTATATGGGTATGAACACTTATTACTAGAAGTTTTTATTTGTAGAAGAAGACAATTTAGCAAAAAAAAAAAACATAAATCAAAAGATGAACATCATCTCCTTATGAGCCTAGGAGAAGAAAACTTACATGTGGTTTGTTTTCACTAAGTTGTTAATACTAAGAATCTAAACGAAAAAAAATCAAGATATCAAAAGAAGCATGGCATTACCCTTGTTTTGTGGATGACAAAGACCAGAAGATTGCATAACTCCATTGGATACTCCTTACAGCAACAGCAAGCTTCTTCCTAAGTTTCTCTGGCACTACAAGATCTTGGTTTTCCATCCCATTATCCATTTTCTTGCTCGCACTTCACAATTTAAACCATTTCAAGGAGAAAGACTTGACATATAACACACTCCTAGTTACTAAAAAAGCGCACCTAGAGCATAACAGTGTGTTCTGAAAAAAGTTAACGCTTCACTGTCCAAATGTCATCATTGCTTCAAGCTAGCTAATAATACTACAGCATGGTTGTGTTTGAAAGTATACAGTTTAGCTAGGATGGACCGTAGCTTTATATTAAGGGTCGGTTGGTTTCGTCTTTTCTTCTGTATTTATTCATTCTTTTTTATTATTATTATTTATATCCATTCTATATCGATTTAGTATCAATTTTACTTACATTGTATATGTATCTTTTTATTACTTCATATTTTGATTTTAAAAAGGTATCAAAACTATGCTGCATTGTGGCATGGAAAGCATGTTGGGATAAAAGAAAAAGGGACTGTGAAGGGTATGAAGGGAAAGGTACGAGAAGTTTTGAAACTGATATGTTGTGACAAAAAGTATACAGGACAAGCACTTTTTTCGGCTTGTAATATTTGAAGAATCATTCTTTTCTGACGTGTAGTAAATAAGTGAAAAACTGCTCAAATAGGACTTCATAAAAATAAATAAATAAATAATAAAAAGTGGGAAAAGTCATGGGTGAATTCATGTATAAAGTAAGGTCCCAAAAAAAAAAAAAAAGAACAAGAAAGAATTCATGTATAAAGGATTATCCGAATTTTGTCCGCTACCGAGACGTGGTAGAAAAATAGTTCTCAGGTATTATGTATATATATATATATAAATGATAGATAAATATTAATAAAAATTAAATATACATATATAATATCTGTAAATATAATTTTAATATTTTTAAAAATTATCTATTACTATTATTATTATGTGTCTATATATCATGTTTAGTTGATTTTTTTTTTCTCATGCGAACCATCCCTGGAAATAATCAAAATTATACCGGCGTCCCAAAATTTTTGAAGTGCACACGTACACTATCTCCTAATTAATGGAAAGGTTCTGACCAGCCGCTTTCGTAACCACATGATGACATGACTACTCCTTTTAATATAAAATCCGAAAATACAAAAAGATGATTTTGGATCACTTTTAATTAGCATATCTTTAAAGATCATTTAGGCTATGAAAATGTTAGACTTATTATTGTTGTTTTTCGATTATATATATATATTTAAATTTTAAATTTTTTGAATGATATGCTCCAACAGATTTTTACTAATAGAATTTAATGTCACCATCCTACTCTTTAGTTAATAAACGTTTACCATGAGATACTTTTAAAAATAAGAAAGACAATAAATTTATTAAGTAAAAATTTAATTTAGTATTATAACTAATAATTTTAAACTTTAAATATAAAACTTGACGAATAAAATTTTGATAATTATAAAATTTAATAATTTTAAACTTTAAATTTAATTTTAAAAAATATACCAAAATCCAAGTAATGGCTTTTGATTTTATGTCATTTAGGTTAAGATTGCCAAACTTGCGATTTCACCTAAGATTTTCTAAGAATCTGCAAAATTATAATATAGAATTGAGTCATAGAAGTATAAATTTTTATAACCTATATAAATTAATAGTAAAAAACTATAAATATGCTAACAAAAATTATAAAAAAAAAAAGAAATTCGACATAAATTTTAGTCATAATATAAGTCATACTACAAATAATTAATAATAAATCATTATATTAATGTATAAAACTAAAAAATATATATTAGTATTGATATAACTTACACTACAACATAAATCATCATAATAGCAAAAATTAAACAAAAAACAACTCATTAATCATTAATTACCCAAAATTATCAAAACTGCCACAAGCTTACCTAATGCTAACTATAATTATAATTAACTTTATCATTATCGTTATTATCAATATTTTTATTGCACTACTGCCAATGATATCAAATTTTTTTTATTTTAAATCTTCTGAAGTATTCATTTGTATTTAGTCTCCAATAGAATTAATATTATAAATCTCTAAAATATCTTAATTTCAACTTTTCTAGGTCATGACTCTCCAAATTTATAAGTATATCAATTTTCTCCATAATATTATTTTCATTTTTTCCCCTTTTTACTTGAAATGCTACCCAATCAATATCATTCGATAAATTAAATATCTTCTTCCCCAACTATTCATTCATTATCAATGAAAGATCTTCAATAGTGAAGTTAGTAATGAAATCAATTCAACTTAAAGAAGCAAATACTCATTTTACTCATAATATGATGAGTTTGCTTTAAATAATAAAAACTCGGTTCTTTTTCTTAGTTTTGATAACTTATTAAACTTAAATCAAGTAGAATGTTATAAAATCATACAACATTGCATAAAATCTATAGAATCGTAAACGTAGAACTAAATTCACGATTCTACTATGAGTTTACATCAAAACAATTTTATACGCCATTTAACTCAAAAAAATTTCTTAAAAATGTAAACTCATAAAATCTTATAAGTAAAATCGCGATTTTAATAATTATGGTTTAAGTTATATATAAAGATTATACAGATTACACATGACTTTTTTTTTTCCTTTATAACATTCATTTGTATTTTTAGGTTCCACAATAAAGTAGAAGTCCTATTGTTGTTGTAAAAATTGTACGTCGTATTTAGTTGAATAAAAATCAAAGAAAATCAAGAGAAATGGATGGGAAAAAAGTAGAAATTTTATGCTTAGTAATTGAAAAGAGAAGGAAATTAGTGGAAAGTTTTGGAGAGAAAGTGGTGGAAATGAATAAAAATCACTTTAAAGTTACAAAAAAAAAAATGCCCTTAATGATTAAGGGTATGTTTGGTTTATATTTTTCTTATTAGCTCGGTTATTTCATGCCTACTTAAATTTGGGTGTTTTGCTAAAAATAGATGCAAAAAAGATAAATAGTAAAAATTACACATATACCTTTATTAAAAAACTAAATCCCTATTGAGCAACAACGTATCAAGTGTATATTAAACAATTACCCAAACATCCCATTTCAAATAAATAGGTACAAATCAGATATAAATCAAATACAAACAAAAAAAAAGGACAATTCAAACAAAGCCTAAGTTTGCTAAATAGAAAAAGGGTGATATTGTCTTTTTAATAAAATTTTCCTTTCATTTTCTTCATGTGATGTAAAACAAATAATGGAAATGGAAATTTTTCTCCCAATTTCATTTCATTTCTTTCTTAAATATCCAAATATAAAATAGAAATAACATTTTCATTCCCTTTTGTTCTTTTCTTTTATCTTGATTTCTACTCTTTTCCTTTTTTTTCTTTCAAAAATTACCAAACACAATATAAGGTCATCATCAATGAATCAAAAAGATTGCACAATTGACAAGGTTAAGGATCGAGGTGTAATTTTAAAAAGTTGGCAAAAGGTGAATTGCATAATTTACTCTAATTTTGTTTTATTCGTTCATATTATGCAATTCTTATTTTTATATTATTTGGGTGATTCATATGTTAATTGGTGTTTTATTCATATTTAGTTTTTATAATCATAGAAATTAAAAAAAATGAAAAAAAAAGATGTCAAATCGAATTTAGTTGGAAATCCAAATGGGCTTGAGCAAACATTTATGTAAATACCCGAGTATTATTTTATATATTTGTGGGTGTAATTAATAATAATAAAAATCTGCCCATAATGATACGAGAAATAAGAATTATGAATGGAGATAGGATGGTCATTTTGCGACCTAGGTATATAAGCTCCTTTTACCTAGGGTTAACACTTTCCTCCATTTGCCTCTCACAGAACCCTGGAGCCTTCTTGTGTGAATCCATAGAGAAGACGACCTTTTTCCCACCAATAGCTTATCGAATTAAGGTAAGTACATAAATCAACGATTGTGAATCATTATTTAAGTATGTACATAGTAGCATAGGAAATTAACGTATTGAGATTTGCAGATTTAGATCAATCCATGATACACAAGAGACGAAAAAAGCTATTCACTCATCATGATAACAAATTAGGTCAAGTAAGTTTATCTACCAGTATATTACATTATGAATTTTACGTTAGATAAATCAATTAGGTTAAATTAAATAGAAATCAAGCCGAGGGATCAATTTACGAGGTATACAGTGAGATAAATGCCCCCTCCCCCCCAAAAAAATAATCGTGTTGAAAACTAAAAGTGAATCGAGAGATACATGGCCTCCCAACACGACCATGTTGAAAATCATAGGTGAATAGAGAGATACATAGTCTCTCAACACGATCATGTTGAAAAAAAAAATTCAACACAACCTATCAACAAGGCCATGTTGAGGTCGTGTTGATGAATAGTAAACAGAGAGATACATGACCCCTTGCCATGACCATGTTGAAGGCCTTGTTGAAAAAAAAAACGACTTAGTGAATAGAGAGACACATGACCATGTTAAGACCATGTTAGGAACAAAAAAATAGGAAAAATAACAGAACCTCTCAACATGACCATGTTGAAAAAAAAAATGTATACGGCCTTTGGCATGATCGTGTACTACCTCGCAGTCAACTACACCGCTCCCAACATGACCATGTTGAGTTAAAACGCGTTTAGTAGCATTTTGATATTTATAGGAATACAATTCTAAAGTCAAACTGTTTGAATCATGTATAGGTTTGGAAGAATTGTGAAGCTAGAAAAGTATAAAACAAACCAAGTTTTGCAAAGTCAGGTACGTGTATACCATGTTTGTTGCTTATGCTTGATAAATTAGACTTTTGTGTGTGGGTTTAATAATATTGTAAATGAACTGGATTGAGTGTACATGTGATTGTGAATTGGTGGATCCAAGAAACCGAGTATGAGTCGGTGTTCTTGGAGTGGCACCCCGATGATCGGTATGTAACGTTGTCCCTAGTGGAGTTGTGTACTGAAATGATTTGGGTCTTATGTGGAAGATTGTGTTATGAAATGTTGTGATGTGAAAGGTTGTAACATGTATTGTGAAAGGTTGATGTGCAATGACTCATGGACTTAAGGACTAGTACCCACTGTCATATATATATATTATGTATGGTTGTGAAAGATTGATGGACAATGTCTCATGGACTCATAGACAGTGAGGGATACTCACTGTCATATATATATATATTATGTATAGTAAGAGACCCATAAACAAATTATTACCTTTGTCATATATATATATTATTATTATGTATGAAAAGAGACTCATGGACAGAGGATTATCTTTGTCATATATATACATGTAGCTATTATTTGTTGATGGATTGTGAAAGGATATTTAGGAATGTTATATATGAAGATGTTTATATTGTGATTGTATATCAGCTAAAGATTGTGAAAAATAAATAAAATTTTGAATTAATGTTATGATGTATTTTGCATGTGTTATTGTTTTTAGCATGACATGTGTGTGTGTATGTAGATATGCATTATACTAGGCATTAGCTCACTTCTCGTAAGATTTTTTTTTTTTTTAATTACAGATGATATAGGAAAGATCATGGGATATGTTAAAAACCTAGAAAAAACAACTTAAGATCAGAACAATGAAGAGAATGTAAAATACGTCTATTACGATGACTAGTAGATAGATTAAGGAAAGACATGTTAAATTTTTATTTAATTATTTGATAATTTCTATTATAAGTGAATGTTAATTGCTTTTATTGTTTAATTTGATAAGATTGTTGATGACTTATTATTGAGGATGGGAAATTTCATTAATCTCTATTATGCAGCAGATGCTTTATTACTGTCATCAAAAGCAAATGAACGAGAGTATTTGAAAAATAGTAATGATTGAACCTTTATGTGTTTTCAGGAAATGAGGACATGCAATGGGCCGTAGCATATCCAGATTTTGGGACGTTACAATTTCACTATGTAAAATAAATAAAAAAAAAAAAAGTAAATCAAGCTTTATCATCAACAACCCTCATTAGCTTGGGCTTACGTCCCAATATGTATATGTTATGGATTTGAAGTAAAGTTAATTTACATTCCGTGTTAGGGCATTGTGTCGCTGGCTTGTTTTTATGATTATATATGTCCATATATTTGATTTCATAACCATGTGGTAGAAGTATTTATAATGAGTGAAGTGTGTGCAATGAAAGCGCAAGATGGCGGGAAAGAAAAGAAGAAAAAAAGAAGCGATTTTAATTTTAAGCACTACTTTTTTATTGGTGAAAATTTAGATTTTTAAGTATAAGATAAAAGAAGAATGATCATTACTAATGGTACCCCGAGCATTGACATTATATAAGTTATTTGTAATTAAAAATAAGCGATTTATAACATGTTTCACTCTCTCATTGGTCCAAAAACTTGACTAGACCAATAGAGATAAACAGGATAAAGTAAGGTAGTCCCATCAACCTTGAAAAATCCAATTAAGTATTGAAAGTGGCAATCTCAATGTTGTGACAGTTAACTTAAATGAATTTATTTATGTATATAAGAAAATAAAAAGTATGTAAGATATTTTTATTTATTTATTTAGATAATTTAGTATTTAAAATTTTATTTCTTTTAGAAATTTATTATATTATTTTTTATTTTAAAAATATAAAACTTGAAATATTAAATTATTTAGATGTATGCTTATCCCATTATAATAATCTTTGATACTTAACAATTGGATCGAGCCATATATGCCTTGAGTAGCAAACTATTAATGCATTTTCATCTTCCAGTCTTTTTCCTTCCGAAAGGGCAACATCAGATGCTGTTGAGGGAACCAAGACAAGGAGGGTAATTTCAGAAAGGCAAAATGGCCGCTTTCAAGTTTGACATTGAATTGACGACTTCTACCGTGACAATGTTTCTTGGATTGGCCTTCTTATAGGCATGCTCTCACTTTGTACGCAAAGAAATCTCTGGTTTTTATCATTTCAAATAAAGTAATTATATATATATATATATATATATATATATATATATATAATTACTAGTTGAAAGATTTAAAGCATAAAACAAACCCAAACCCAGCTGACATTAATTATTTCACAGCTCAGGCAATGCATGTGTAGCACAAAATCTTTTTCGATTATTCGTTATAGTAACAATTTTATAATTTTCAAATTTTATTTTTATTATACTTTTCTATGTTAAATGAATGGGTGGTTTATTTTCAGTACATGGTTATAGATGACGACAATAATGGGCGGCCACCAGTGATTAGCAGATGACAACCGTAGGAAATATTCATTAAAAAACGAGAAGAATCATTTATTCTTATGAGAACAAAATCTTTTTCTTTTTTTTTTTCTTTTTTAGAGACATGACTTTCCGGCTAACTGCCTCCACCAACACTAACTATTGCATTATTGTCACTTACAGCTAAACAATCACTAATACTAACAACCTTTTGAGATACTTTCAATAATATTTGACAACTGTAAAACTTTAATTTTGATAAATATATGAAAAAGAAAAACCGAAATATTTTTTGCAAAACATGCTCACTCAAATTGTATCCGTCTAATGAGAGTTTTACCAATAATAAATTGCACTACTTATAAAAGCATAAAAATTCAAATGTCTTGGGTTTACTAACAATATTATTATGTCACCCATAGTTGCGAAATTCACGACATAGTCAAGAAAAACTCATAAGGTCAACTATATTAAGTTCATTAATACTACTATAACTCCCATACAAAAGTATTTACAAAATAGTTGTACATTTGACTTATTCATTTCTGAAACTATTAATTAAAATAAGAAATTATCTATGGTAGCATTTGGTTCAGAGTACTAGACAGTATAAAACAAGGAGAACAGGAAAAAAAAAAGGATTTTTGTACCACATTTGGCTGCTTGAGTATTGGACAATGATTTTTGTGCTATTCATTATTTGGAATTGTAAAGTATTGAACTGAGCATTGTAATTTTGACAATTATACCCTTTGTAGAATATGAAGGTTTTTAGTAACGTAATTTTTAACAATTTGAAGAAATTATTAAATTCATATAATTGAACGAATCATATGGGTTAATAAATGTAAATCAATTTATTAAAAAGATTAATAATTCATATTACAAATTATAATAATTTGTGTTATATTTAATAATTCAATTCCAATTGAATTGATAATTTTAATCACCATAGAACAACCTTGAGACCTCCAACAACGGATAGCTACAAGCAACAACCCTAGTGTATTCGAAAACTAATGGTTAGTTAATCTATGAAACTACGTTATATGGGTAAAAGCAGGATGCAACAGTAACGACAACAATGAGAAGTGGAACAACAGCAACAGGCAACAATAGGAACGATAGCAATAGGAACAACAATAATAAGAACGATGACAAATGCACATACTTACCACCGGACGCTTGTAGATCTGCCCTGGACAAACACCAAGCAATGGAGGAAGAAGGGTGGAGATAAGAAAACATACCTGCCGCAATTGCTAGAGTGGAGCGTCGAACAAAAATTAACGATGGGCTCGGTGAATGTGAAGACGATGTATATGCGGATTACGGTGGAAGATGAGCTGTGTGCGGTTAAAGTGGATTAGCTATTGATTTCATCTATTACTTGTGAACTAGGATCTCTAATTTGGGTATTTTTGGAATGTTAGTAATAATTGTCATTTTGTGCTGTCCTTCAAAATTCGTTCCTTATTTATCATGATACAATTTTTAACCAGTTTGTCTAGTACTCCATGAGAGATTTTGTCTAGTACCTAAAGCAATTTTGCAAACCAAACGAGGAACAAATATTTTGTCATGTTTAGTACCACTTTTTATGCACAACTAAACACACCTTATGACTTACAAGCAAAAATTTTATGTTTAATCCATGCACCAGTTAGTTAAATTTTGGTAAAATATACATGTAGGCTTTGGTTAAGATGGAGCCAAAATACCTATAACTTGTCAAGGCTTTATAGCCTAATAATATGAATAATGGTCTCCAAGCTCCTTCCTTATTGTAATTATTATAAAAAAAAAAAAGAGAGAGAGAGAGAGAGAGAGAGACTTATTAGATATATGTGACATTGAGGCTTACATATTAAAATTTGTGGTAGCACAATAAAATATTATGATGATACTATGATTTGTTTAAGATTGGAAGATAAACATAATGGGTGGGGATAGGCATTTATTTACTAGGTTTTATTAATGAATAATGACGGCAGAAAAAGAACCTTAAATTATTTAACTAAAAGAGTATAATTTATTAAAAAATGATTGCATCAATGAAATATGTTATAAATCTTGAAAAAGCATATCTCTTTTTCAATAATATTTCATTTTCTATTTGGACTTTTGACATTTTGCAATTTTGTAATACTTATACTTCGTTAGATATTAAAAATAGGTGCTTGGAAGTCATAGATAAAAAAAAAAAAAATCCTCAAAAAAGTTAAGAAGATGTAAGACTTAAGCTTCGAAGCTTGTTAAGCTAATATTATGTATATGTGGTATGTAAATATCAATAGGATTTTAATACATATGATAGTAAAATGGTTAGTTTATAAAATAATTACCACTCGTATTTTATATAAATTATATGTAAAAATTCTTTTAGCATTTATACATTATCTATACATAACATGTAGTGTATATCAATTGATAAATCTTTTTCTCCTATCCTTAAGACTTCGTCAAGAACTTCCTTAGCTTTCTCTTAACAATCTCATCCTTCAAGACTCTAGCTTATTTTTTTTCTTTCACTCATCCATCCACTCTTGTATGGTCCAGCATATATGCCAACAAGGAAGTACAAAAATCACTAGCAAAGCAAAATTCAATAAGATCACAACATGCTATCTTGGGAGCAACTTAGAATTCATGAATTTAAAAATTAGCATCATAAGATTATGGACTAAGTAAATTACAACACAAGATGCTGACCATGCATTTCAGAGTTGTAGGCATACTAGAAAAAGACATAGTAGCTATAAAGTAAACTTGTTCCAACTAACAACTTCAATGCCCATAGCACTCCTAGAAATTCCTAAAATCCTTAAACCTTAGCTAAAAGGATTTCCGTTAGGAGGTAAAATGTGTAAGGCAAAAATGGTTTCAGAATAAATTGAGCTAAACCCAATAATCAAACTTTGAAATACTTTAAAAGATTTGGTTTGATAGGCTAGAAACAGGAATCATGAAGATTAGTTATACCACTCTTGATCTTTGTTAGCAAACTCATATGCTCAATAGGTTCAAATTATCTTGTCCATACACTCAGAGGATCATGAACAGCTTAGTCATCCCATTAGATAACCACAAAGAGAATCTGACAATGATCATCCATTGTCGAGCAAAGTAAAGGGTCTCATGTACTAAGTTTGAACCGTCGTTGCGATGGTTGTTTAAGGGACCCAAAACCTTCAACTAAATAAAGTGCTCTTAGTGTATAAATGATGTAATTTTTCATATTTAACAATTGCATGAGGCCTTGTCTTAAGTACCATATTGTTAATATATTTTCATTTTCTAGTTTTTTTCCTTCCAAAAGGGCAACAATCACACATCACATCAATTGCTATTAAGGGAATCAAGACAAGGAGGGTAGGTTTTAAAAAAAATAAAAATAAAAATGGCCACTTTCAAGGAGAAATCCACTAAAATAATGCAAATTTTGAAAAATAATCATAAAATAGGATATTTGGAAAAGATATTCCAATGCGAACACAAGATCCCACCATCTAATAATTTCATTTCAATCCACCGTCCAATAATTATCCACATATGCTTTGCAAATCTACCATCTACAAACCTAAAAAATAAAAGCATACATGCAAACCTATTTTTATAAGATCAGAAATACTACAATGTACATATAATAACACAAATGTAGAAACAACACATTGATTTTTATTTTTCTCCTACAAACTCTCTTTCTCTTCCTACCTTTGTTTTCCCTCTTACGTAGGAAGAAGAAAAGCTTCTAAGTCCACGAAGAGTCGAAGAGTTGAGCGAGTTCACCGAGATTGTCCCATTTCTTAAAAAAAAAAAACTCTATTAAGCTATATTTTTGTACGTATTTTCACCAATAATTGAATTTTTTTCTTATTATATTAGTTTTCACCATTTCACAAAACTTTTGTTGTGATTCTTTGTAATCCTTTATTTGTCTAAAAAAAAAACACTAGTGATTATTGTTAGTTTGTAATGTGTTAAGCATAATTTATGGAAATATTGTAATACATGGTATGCGGTAGTTAATTTTTCTGTGACTATGAGAAGAAGATCAACATTATACTGACAAAAATTTTCACATTAATTTTAAAATGTAAAATTTTGGTTTATTATTTATATTATTATAAAAAATATTTGTAATTGAATAATCTTTAAAAAATTAATTTTAAAAAATACTTGTTCATGAAAATGTTAATATTAATTTTTTAATTGAAAAAATTTTACGTATGAATTTAATAATTTGAAATCTTTTCAATTTTAGAATTTTGGTATTTTTCAACAAAATATGGAATTTTTTTATTTCTAAAAAAAATTAAGAAATTTTCAGTTTATTAATTTTTTTTTGTAAATTAATCTCTCTTCTATTCTTATGTAAAATTGCAAAATTTTTTATGAAATTTTTTGAAAAATTTAAAAATCTTTCATTGTATAGATTAGATGGAGCTTAGACCATTTGATCAATCCGTTTTGACGCAACATGAAGGACATTGTTCATAGGCCGTCTAAGATGGAAAGGTAAACCATAGGTTGGAGTTCCCTTGGTTGCACAATGGAGGACGAGTCTGGTGGTAAGTGTCGAAAGATTCTTATTTATAGTACTTATTAGATATAATTTTGTATGAATTTTATATGAATTTATCAAGAAAATGATGCTTAAGTGCTTAGTATTTGATTTCGAGGTTTAAAGAGGACAATTGAAGGATTTAAAGAAGGTTCAAGCAAAAACAAGGAAATTTTTGGCAAAGTATAAAAAAGGGTGACTTCCACGTGTATGTGACCTTCGGCATAACCATGTAAATACTAGTGCTAGATGGTAAAAAGTGATCAGAATACATATTGAAAATGTGTCTTGGCAATTGCACAAGTTGTGCAAAAAGCAGTGTTGAAGGTGAAAATTTGACCAAATAAGAAAATGAAAAAATCCCAAAATACCCAAACTCGAGCATAGGCCAGCAGTAGGTTGTGCATGCTACCCTTATTTCTAAAACTATAAATACTTGATTTATTTCGCAATTTCAGAGGAGTTCTGACCTATTATCATTCTTAGCCACTCTAAAAGCACTAAGAGAGCAGTGTTATGAACTTGAAGAGAGAAATTATTGAAGCATCATCGAAGATCACAAAACATCTACAAAGATTTATTCTTTTCATCATGATTACTTGTTATTGCTCTAAAGTCTTTATGCTTATTGTAAATTTCATGAAGGGGTAAATTTATATCCCCTGTATCTTGTGAAACTGTAAATCATGTAATGAAATTGTTTGATTGATGAATAAAGAGCTTATGCCTTTATATCTATTCATGTATTTTAATTGTTTTGTAATTAATTTATGCGTGCAAATTAATTGCATGTATAATTCTTATTAGATAGAAAGATGTTTCATCTAATAGGATAGATCTTAATGAATATAAAATTTGCATGTTTTGCCTAAATGTAGGAAAGCTTCATTTTTTTCACAAAGATTAAATTTTTATTTGAGAATTATTAACTTTAATGAAATTTTATATGACAATAGTAAGGGAGAGATTTCCACTATTCCAAGTAGGGTTAAGAATTAATTAACTTGAGGGAATAAATAGTTTAATTGAAAATTACTGTAATGCACAACATAAACAATTTGTTAATTGATACCTTGTTATAAGAAAGCTAAGGTTTATGGTAGATCAAGACGAAAAGTATGTTTTTATGATTGAATTCATCTATTAAAGCAATTATAATTAATCTTATGATTGTTAGATTGGTTAATC
The DNA here is from genome assembly GCA_037954665.1 of Laguncularia racemosa. Lineage (NCBI taxonomy): Eukaryota > Viridiplantae > Streptophyta > Magnoliopsida > Myrtales > Combretaceae > Laguncularia > Laguncularia racemosa. The sequence goes on from JBBMOL010000016.1 coordinate 5,577,248, forward strand.
GGTAATTTAAATTATTAATTTCATATTAAGATTTAAACTAAATAATAGAAAAACAGTAATATTAGTACTTGTTTTCAAGATTCTTGAGAACAACACTGGCTAAAATCTATACTATATTAGATAGGTATACTTGCCTAGCTTAGTCATTAGATTTCTTTGGGTTTATAAATTTATAATTTGATACGATTGGAAGAGCTTACATCATTTGGACACTTAGTATCACCCAATATATGTTGTTGCTGCTTATCGAAATGCTCTTGACAAACAAAATGCTGAGCAGATTTTTTTTTTAACCTTTTTTCAGTTTTCCATTTCATCATATACATCATTACACCTTAATCTTACTTACTGCCCTTTAGGTCGAGTGGAAGTCGTACGAAGGAAACCTAATTCACATCTTACCACCATTCTGTAGAGTAAGCAAACACATTTGGACTGCTTGAGTGCTTATATGTTTTCACATGGTCGAGTAGCATTTCCTAGACTATGTTGTTAGGCAGTTTGGGAGTTGCCAATATATTCCACAAGATATTAACACACAACTGGAGCTCCATTAGATCAACTTATGTGGGAGGGTTGATACGGATTAACCAGTACAGCATGCACCATGCATTGCCCTATAGGATGAGCATCTGGCTTGGTTGGTTCACATACAGGGCCCCCGTAGGGTGCAACAAAGATACATAAGGTGGTATAGGTCTATCAATCATCGATATATAGGACATACATGAGCCGTTCTTTGACATCCGGTAAGTATAACATAAACGCTAGCTAGGTGATGCATTGCGTATCTAATACTAATTCAATGTACTGTCCGTTATAATATGCAATTTGATACATTACGTCAAATATAATTATCCTCTTATTATGCTACGGCTATTGCTCTAATTGATCATGAACTTGAGTTTATACATGATCATGAGGTAGGGGTTGACACGATATGTATAGGCTCACCACAATATAGGCATGAAGGTTGAGGCGGAGGTGCAACCTACTAACATTTGGTAACAGTAGCAACCAATTCTTGCATGCTATAGGACTACGGGATATAAGCGACTCCAAAACCAGGCTCAAGCATAGGAATATCCAGTATAGGACCAACAACTTGCACTAGATGCCGATGAGATAAATGACAGCCTAGCCCTAATGCCTAACACATATGTTACACCACATCGTCATTCTATTAGTAATCCTTTCCCTACACCACCTACTCTAAAGAAGAGATGTACCGGCAAGCAACTAATGTATCAGGGTGAATCTTTATAGCATACTACAAATTAGAGTCTAATGTCTCCTCACGATTTCAATGATGCCCTCAGCACCATTCAATATAGCAGTCATAGGCTCCTTCTACTCCAGATGCAAGGCAAGCTAGAGAGCACACAAACGTATTTTCACGGTTGGTACAACAGTTCAATAAGACAAGGAATAATATGGGATATGATACCATTTTATCTTATTTGACGTGTAAATCTTTTATCGGCATTTGAGATTTATATAAATTACTATTTAAATTTTATAAATTTATTAACATTTTTAATAAATTATTTTTTTCATATTTTCATACCTATACTTTTACATTTTTTAACAATTATTTCAAGTTTTTTTTATAATTCTTTTCACAAAATTTATTAATGATTTTCTTTACATGATTTTTCATTAATTTTTTTTAATGATAAAATTTCTCAAATTATTATTTCTTTTTTTTTAATTAAAAGTTCATATAAAAAAAAACAAAAAAAATTCATAAATTGAAAATTTATATAAAAAATTAAAAATATTGAGAATACATTGCACCTTCAATACAAGTACTAAAGGCCGGACAAAGTAAATGGTTTCATGTAGTAAATTTGAACCGCGGTTGCAGTGGCTGCTTAAGGGACCCAAAACCCTCGTCGGTCCAAATAAAGTACTCACTCTGTATAAACGGTGTCATTTTTCATATTTAACAATTGCGTAAGGCCTTGTCTTGGATACCAGACTGTCAATGTATTTTCATTTTCTGGTTTTTTTTTTCCTTCCGAAAGGGCAACAATCACACATCACATCAGTTGCTGTTGAGGGAACGGAGACAAGGAGGGTCGGTTTAAAAAATTAAAAAAGTTTCGAGTGTACCATTGAATTGACGACTTACACCGTGATAATGTTTCTTGGATTGGCCTTCTTAAAGGCATTCTCTCTCTCCCTGTACGCAAAGATAGCTTTAGCTTCTTGCCCGGAAATCTACAGTTTTTGTCATTTCAGATATGGAAAAGCATATAACTAAAGTAATTATATATACTACTCTTTTTTTTCAGCTCGAAATTCTAGTAGAAAGATTTAAAGCATAAAACAAACCCAAACCCAGCTGATATTAATTATTTCACAACTCAGGCATGCATGTGTAGCAGAAATTCTTTTTCGATTGTTCATTACGGTAACAATTTTATAACTATCAAATATTATTATTATAGTCTTCTATGTTAAACGAATAGCTGGTTTCTTTACTTCTTTTTTTTTTGTAAAAGATGCTTATAGAAGGCGACGACAATGGGCGGCAACTGGTGATTGGCATACAATAATTATAAGAAATATTAAAAAAAAAAAAAAGAGAGAGAAGAATCATTTATTCTTATGAGAACAAAATCTTTTTATTTTTCCATTTTTAGTGGCATTATTTTGCGACTAATTGCCTCAACCAACAACAACTATCGCATCACTATCACTTCCTGCTAAGCTAACTAGCAACATTTTGAGATATTTAGATAATATTAGGCAAATTTAAAACTTCAATTTTAATAAATACGATTTATTTATTTACTTTTTTGCAAAACATACTTGCTTGTTAATAAGCCTTTCAGCTATAAACTCTAAAGCCCAACTCAACATGCTTGTCAAAAATCTAATAAGCATATCTAAGGGTATTTAAGATAAATATGAAAAGATCGTCAAATTTTAAAATACATTCTACCATATCCCTACACAACAAGTGTGAATATAATTTTAAAAAATATATTTATCATAAATATCTCACTACATTCTCCATTATAAATGTCCAGCCAATCCTCAAGCTAAGGGACCTAATCATCTTTATTTTATTCTTTGTCTATCTCTCTCTCTTTTGCCTTCACATTCTTTTAGTGTTTGTATGAATTAAGCATGCCCGATAATTTGATAGCTCACATTTGCTCTTTTACAAACCTCATCACTTTCAATTCAAAGCTTAAATTAGGCCTAAGATCCTCGCAGTAAGAACAACAATTAACAGCACTCAAATTGTATCCATCTAATGAAATAAAGCTCTAAGTTTTACTAATAATACATTGCACTACATATAAAAGCATATAAATTCAAATGTCTTGGGTTTATTAATAATATTATTATGCTATCCATATCTATGAAATTCACGACATAATCGAGAAAAACTTATCAGTTTGACTGTATTAAGTTTATTAATATTATTATAGTTGCCATACAAAAGCATTTACAAAATAGTCGTACATCTTACTTATTCATTTATGAAACTATTAATTAATACAAAAAAAAATTATCCATAAGTTACAAGCATAGTTGTCAAAATCGCAATTTTATTTATATAATTTTACAAGTTTACAATTTTAGGATACCCTTCCAAGTTAACTAGGGCATATAATTGTTTTCATATAAATTCATAGTAAAATCACAAGTTTGTATATAAAATTAGTAGAATCTTACGTTTTTAACCGAGTCTACTATTTCTACCTATTAAAGTCAATTAGATTAAAGATTAAAAAATACAACTTAACTTTTATAAGATATGAATATTATTGGTTATTTGAAATACTTGGAATTAGAATATGAGAATATAATTAATAATATTACCAATAATAATGTTGGTTTTGATGATTAAGATAGTAGCGATGATGGTTATAGTGAAAAGAAAGTTGACGATAATTTTTACTTTTAATGATAAAAAGGGAGTTAACAATATTTTTATCTTTTTATTTTATTATTATAATATATATTGTAATACATTTTATATTGGTACTATTATTCATATTGTAGTTTTATGTATTAGCATAATAAATTATGCTAATTTATTTGTACTATAAATAAATAAGTTTTATTGTGAGCTGTAACTAAAATTTATATTGAATTTATTTATTTTCATCTTATATTTCATGTTTTTTACAACTATAGAAAATGTATCAACAATTTTTAAAAATTATTTTATATATGTTGTAAAAATTTATGTTTCTATATTTCAATTCTACATTCTGATTCTATAGATTATTTAGCAATTATAGATATAATTACAAGTTTGACAATAAAAAATTTTATATTTAATAAATGCACCACCAATGGTTAAATTTTTCGTAAATATCCAGTAGGCTTGGATTAAGATGGAGCCAAACATTTATTCGCTGGGTTTTATTAATGAATAATGATGGCCGAAAAAGAAATATTAATATTGTTTAACGAAAAGACTAGAATTTTGAAAAAAAAAAAATGATTGCATCAATTAAATATGTTATAATTCTTTTTAGGGTTAAGCTTATGTATGTCCTATTCATGCCTTTCCGGAGGCTTCGTCGAGAGCTTCCCTAGCTTGCTCTTAACAATCCCATCCTTTAAGACTCCAGCTGATTTTTTTCTTTCACTCGTTCATGTACTCTTGTACGGTCCAACTTCTTCCTTATATGCCTGCAAGCAAGTACAAAATCACAAGAAAAGCAAAATTCAATTAGATGACAACAAACTGTCTTTGGGCAACTTAAAATTCATGAATTAAAAAATAAGCATCACAAGATTATGCACTAAGTAAATTACAACATACAACACAAGATGCTGAATAGATAGACATTTATATAACTATGCATTTTAAAATTATAGGCGCACTAGGAAATGACAAAGTAGTTATAAAGTAAACCCGATCCAAGTAACAACGCTCATAGCACTTACAAAAATTCCTAAACTCCATAGACCCTAATTGTAAGGATTTCTATTATGAGGCAAAATGTGTATCACTAACATAGTTTTATGTGAAATTGAGTTAGGCCTAATGATCAGTTTGATTAATTATTTAGGTTAAGTGACTGGCTTAAGTGATCAGGATGCAATTTTAGGATACCTTAAAAGATTTGGTTTCATAGGCTTGAAATAGGAATCGTTAAGGCCAATTGAACCACTCTTGATCTTTCTTAGTAAAATCATATGTTGGGCAGGTTCAAGCTATCCAACTTGTGCACTTAGAGGCCCATGAAGAATTGGTTCATCTCATCCATCAATGATGAAGACAATCCGATGATGACAATCCATTGCCAAACTCCATAAATACTCATAATTTTTTCATCATTGCACACAATGTAGAGATTTGAGAAACAAGATCCTATAACCAAACTTCTAAACAACAAAGTGGATACTACAAAACTCCTTTACCTATCATAAATGCATCCATTTTGAGTCATCATAACTTTTAGCTAACTTCACATTACTCTTTTAAGATCACATAAAGCACAAGACGTGCACCACAAGCACATGATCTACAAGATCCCCTACATCTTTAAAAAAAAAACCAAGCACTATAAAAAGATGTTTACTTCATGTACACTTAACCTCCTTATGATATATATATATACATAATATCATATACTTATTTTAGGGTTTAAACGCATAATCTTAAAAATAAGTAGGATAAGTGCACATGAAATAAACATAAAATGGCATCAATGCACAATGTTAATGATAAGGGGGCTAAGTGTACATAGGTAAACATAAGTGGTATATTTGTAATTTGACCCTTTTTTTAATATTTAGAAGGTCAAATAACAACTAAAATAATTTTTTTGGGTAAATAAATAAGTAATTAAATAATAATAAACAAAAATTAAAATTAAAATTTTATTGTGAGATAATTAATATTTGAGCAATTAAAAGCTAAAAATTTTGTTATATGATCCACTCCTTTCAATTAAATTCAAAATACCACAATTTTTATTTATGTATGATATAAATATTATTTTCTCAATAGAATTAGAGAAATGTCTTTTCCAATCCTTATAAAAGATATAAATATTAGAATGAAAAAGTGAGTAAAATCAAACTAACAAAATGATGTGATTCAATCATGTACAAACAATAGAATATATATCAAGCTTTTATTTTATTGTCAATCTTATATGAATATTTATTTATTTACCAAAAATTTTATTTTAATTGTTATTCTTCTGTTTAAATATTAAAAAAAGTTTAAATTATCAGTAGATTATTTATATTTGCTTATGTGCACTTAACCCAATTTATTTTTAAGATTATAGTTTAGATTCTTAAATTTTTAAAAAATATGGATTTAAACTTTCTAAATTAAAATAAGTATGAAGAGAAGAGAATTTAAATGTATGTTTTTAAAAAAATTTAAAAATCTAAATATAAAAATTTAAAGATGAAAAATTAAACATACATAAAGCAAGTATAAGACTTAATAAATACTCTAGAGTGCATAGGCATCTTGTACCAATTTATTTATCGACAAAATTCAAGTAATGATGTATCATATCGCTGCCCGAGGCAATGGTCGTCAGCATCAAAGTGAGCGAAACAAGCCTACTTGGGAATAAGAATAACGAATCTTTGAAGAGGATGAAATGGAATATATTAAATAATCATGTAGAGGTTTACATGAACCCGAATGCCTCATACTCCCACTGTATAGTACAGGCACATTGATGGACATTAGCTTTTATATCTTTCAATTTAATTTTGCTAAGAAATACCCAGTAGAACTTAGTGAGCATAGTATAAGAATTTACAATTTCAATGTATTTAAAATCATAATTTTTTTTCCAAAAAATCATAAGTTTCTTATAAGCCATTTATTATATCATAGCGTAAAATATTAATTTTAATGTTATATCTCTTAAAATATATATATATATATATATTTGATGATTTTCTTCAATTATCCTTCAAATTAAAAATATATCTCCTAGCTTACAAACTTTCAAAAGTTAATTGTATTAATTAATAGTTTTTCTTAATTTTGGTAGTTTTTTTATATATTATATTTTTCACTTTAAGTAATAAAATTAAATTTCAATAAATCAAAGCATAAAAATCGAAAAAGTTTCTAACTCTTAATTTAATTTCTACTCTTAACATTCATTATGATTTATTTCTTTTATTTAACACGTATCAATACTACGTCTATCCATAGAGTGTTTATTAAAGTACGTTGTTTAACAGATCATTTTTCGTTGACATCTATTATTTCCTAATCATGATGATCGACTATTTATCAGCTTTTTCTGCTTGATTCTCGTATTATACCGTCTTTGTATCAAAACCGCAGCTCGGGCTGCTTGCTTTCCCATGAAGAGGTCTTTCATAGTAACTTGGTAACAGAGGAAGAAAAAAATGCAATCAACCATTATTCAAGTAAATATGTCACATCATAGGGAAAGTATTTTAACCAAATTCATGAAAGTGTGTCTCTCTTTTGAATATAGAGTTCATCTATTAGAGGCGACTGATAATGAACAATAATAGCTATCTTTCGAAGATAATGTGATAACGTATGATAATTCTAAAACTTTAATTACAATAAGGGTTGAAAAAGTTTGAAAACATTTTTTACGAAATAAAAGTACAATAACATATTTTTGTTTACCTTTAGTGTCTATGAAACCCTAAGTCAGAAGAGTTCACGTATAGAGAGGGAGCCAATAGGTTTATAAGACCGATATAATGAATATATTAAGTTAACATTGATTAAAAACTTTTGAATTTTGTTATTGAAAAGTCTAATTAGTTACATGTTGGTTTGGCCATTGAGTGATTTTGAACTAAAGTACTGCAAATTATATCAAAAGTGACATTTGGAACCTATATTCGTAAGAGCTACAAGTTTTAACTATTATGTGGACACTGTAAATGTTATCATTTTTAAATGAAAATATTATTAGTTATTCATGTGTGAAATCATGATAAAATATTTACATAACAAAAATATAACTAACATATCAAATAGTTGATATGGATTTTAGTATTGGGCTTGTAGCTAGCTAGTATATTGTGTTATAAATTAGGTCAACAAAGTTAGATCTCAATTATATTTGTCAAATTAAATTGCATATATCAATGATATTATATATATAAGGTTCACAATATTTTAGATATATTAAGAAATTATGCTCTAACAGAAAATTTTAATCCTTTATAAACAAATTTCAAAGTAAGTATAAAGTTATATCCTTATATATAACCTTACAAATATAATTTTTAAAAATAAATAAATAAAATGAAATAAACCTACCCTACAATATCTAATATTCACCAAGGATGCTACCAACCATGCAAGATCCCGGCGGTTTCAAAATCCCATAGGTTGCAATGCCCCCTTCCCTGTGCGTAGCTAGGAAAGTCATTTGAGGAATATGAAACCAGATAGAACTTTTAGCGTGGCAAAAAGTAATTAAGACTATAATGTAGGTATGGCCCTCACTCCTCGTGGGGTTGTGGAGAGAGGAGCTGGAGTCCATGTAATAATACGCGCCATGACAAACAAGTTAAACAAGCATCAATTGCTTCTCCACGATAGCAGTACGACGTTAGTACGAAATCTCCACAATTCTTTGTCATGTCGCCCTTCTTTTTTGAAGCTCACATTCCCTCTTTGGTGTTTAATTTGGCCGAATCCAATATTACCATTAAATAAGACGAGGGTCCTTTCTATGCTTTTATTGCAAAAAAAAAAAAAAAAAACTGCTTCCAACTTGATCGAAGTACTTCATTTTTTAAGTTTTTTCATTCTATTCCCGAACTATTTCTTTTTATAATTCTACTTGATACTATCAATAATCAATATCAATTCAACAAATAAGCTTCTTTAATAATAAAAAAAATATCAAAATTTTAATAAGTTTTATCAATAAACATAATGTAATGATGTTTCATGATCCTTTTGAAAGAAGTTGAGAGGTGATTAGAAATTTAAAAAAAAGGTTGAAATAAAAGAATAGCATCATTAAAAAACTTAAATAGAAAAGTTAATAGATAAATAATTCATATAATAGAAAATAACAAGTATATATATATGTATTTATTGATTACTTGTATATGGCAATTTTGATAAATGGAAATTGGATGAAAACACTAAATTGAAAAATTTTCAAGTTGTTTTTTTGTATCCCATGATAATATATTTTTACATGCATCCAATAGGTCTTTCTCCTTGTTAGGTAGGGTCTTGTCCCGAAGATGAATCAAGCTTGGTTTCGTTCATTAAGCCTGTCCATTAGGCTTGAACTTGTTTGTTGCCTAAGCTGCCTGTTCAATGGGTTTGCCCACTGTGTGTGTATGATGACCTGCCTCCCGTTGATCATCTCTACTCTCCAGCATAATTCAAACGTAGGTGCAATGACTGACCTATCCTCCGGCGCAAGGAGGCAAATCTACCCTTTGGTAATTAAGTAGTTTTCTTCATGTAGGGAATTTCTTCCAAATTCTGGTAGTTTTCATTTTCTAGATTTTCTGGCTTTTTAAAATTATATATATATATATATATATGTTATATCTACTTACTATTATTTCATTAATTTTCTAAAACATAGTGGTTAAAATGGGCCTGAAATGACATTTTTTAAAAAAGGCCAGGACTTTAGGAGCATAATTTAGAGGTTATAAGGAGTAAAGTCCAAGAATTTAAAAGAATTTTCAATTGCCATTTTAAAGGGGAAAAACTGGAAATGGAAAAAAAAAACCAATTGAATCACGAATCGAACTAAACTAAATTGAATTGTAAATTAGTATCAAATCGTCTTTTTATGTTTAAAAAAATTATGAACCAAACTGAACCTTTTTTTTATATTCGAAAAAATTACAAACCGAAACAAACCATTTCAAACCAAACTGAACTATGAGGAGTAAAGAAAAAAAATTGACGGTGAAAATTTAGAAAATATATGACTAAAATAGAGGATTTAATGTCACTTATTCAATTCCTTCTTTCATTTGGTTTTTATCAAGTACTTACAATTTGTTTTATTTTGTAATTTTATTTATTGACTAATATAAAAATTATAATTATGTTGAGTAAGACAATAAAATCTCCTTAAATATGTATTGAAAATAATGAATAATATAAAAAAAATAAGAATAAATTAAACCTTTCTTATATCAAGTATAATTTTTCATAACTTAATTACTTTATATATGACAAAAATTAATAACATGTGTAAAAACAGTTTAAAAGAATGAACCAATATGGATTAATCTTTTTTTTTTTAAATTCAAAAAAATTACAAATCGAATCATATGATTAGATTCAATTTATAAAAAAAAAATTGCTCAAAGCAAATAAAACAACACTTTCAATTCGGTAGAAATTAATTTCCATTCCATTTGCTCCCACTATTAGTATCGTGAGTATTCCATGAGAGGACAATTCCAAGTTAGATTTACATCCTCTCTATTTATTAATTTACTCTCTTTGAATACTATTTAGTATAATCAATAGTTAATATTATATAAAAAATAATAATTTAACAATAATGTTACAAATTAAATAACATTGGTTATTTAATTAAAATTGATATAAATTGAAGTGATGAGCCAAAAATAATCCATTTCGGGAGGGAATTATATACAATATGACCGTCATAGTGGTTTTATTTATGCAATTCATCAAATCAATCGTATTCCATAAAGCTCTCCCATTGCTTTTGAAACTTTTCTTTTGGTCCGTGCAATGTGCATCGTCAGTCGTCACGTGTTATTTTTTTCCTTTTGTTGTTTTATCATATATTTGTTTTGCTTGGTGTTAGCTTCTACTCAGACAAGACAGTAGAGGACAAAGTTGAAAAAGTTGCAGAGAAAACGAGAAATCAACCAACAAAGTCACATGCCGTGTGGGTAATTATTTGTCATCGCGGAATACGTGCTTGTCCTTTAAAGGTTAAAGATCCAAATCTCATAGGTTCTTTTTTTTTTTTTCTTTCAATTATTCATTTAACGTTTAAAGTTATGTTGAATTTTTATTTATTAAATTTATTATCTTAATTTTAATTATTTATATTTATAATTTTTTTGTTCAAACGAGTATTTTGGACATTATCTTTATTAAGATAATGAAGTTAATAAATTAGATGAATAAGAATTTAATTAAGTATGATACTTAGTGACTTTAAATTTTAAGTGTAAAATTTAATAAGTAAAAATTCGATTTGGTATATGATATTTAATAATTTTAAATTTCATGTGTAAAATTGAGAAATGCCCAAAGTTTAGTTAGTATCCTAAAAGTAAATATAACAGTTATATATTAAAGTGGTAGTATCTTCTCTTAATTTGTTGATATACGAAAATAGGAAACTAACAAAATATCATGTATTTCCATATGTAGATCTCAATATCGTATGTATTGACAAATTGATGGAAGATGCACGATTGCAAGCAAGCTGGTTCTTGCAGAGTTATTGACCCAACCAAATCCGGTGTTTTTTTCATAAGAACTCAATCAAATTTGGGGATATATCTTAATATTGTATGGGTTTTAGGTCAAGTTTTGAGGATAAAGGAATGGAAAACCCAACAGTTCAAACTTGAGAACTTGAACTTGTGAATTGAAGAGCTACGTGGTGGTTCATAGTATTTTATTTTGTATGGTCCTTTAAAACATTTGGTTTTTAAAAATACATATTTTAAGGCTTATAATTATAAAGTTTTATGTATTTTAATTAAATTAAACTATGTTAAAAGAATAATACGATGTTTGGATCGAAGTTGGCTATAATCCAGCTCAAGGTCACCCTATTGCAGGTGCATCTCAATATATGGAATACTTTGTTTTCAATTTCATGGTCCCCAACTCCCCGTGAGACTGTATCACATGACCCAAAAATCTATCCATCACAAGGGACTACTAATATTCAAGAGAGAATCTTGCCTCAAACTGAACCATTCCTTCTTTCCTGATAGGTCACGGCAGATGGTCAATCACTCAATCTCGAGTATTTTTCATGCATTTTTTTTTTAGTAAGACGATGATCAAGATAGGGGCAATGGTCCCCATGAACCCTAGATATACGAGGAAGATTTTAAGTCGTTTGACATGGTAAACATTTCATAGGTTGAATTTTACATTGAGACGTTGTGCGACAGATAACAATTGTTACTCGTAGAAAATTACCCATGCCATTGGATTCAGTTTGGCTTATCGTTTGATTTGGATTTATGTGCGTCCTTAAATGCAATAATCAATAATCGGACATAAAAATGGCCTCTAAATCCAATGTTGCGGTAAACACATAAAAATTGCGTGAACTTTCAATTTTTGGCAATCTAATATTTAATTTTTTATTTTTCACAAGTTAGTACTTATTTTTTAAATTTTTGTTTTAATTTAGTGTCTCCATTAATGAAAATGTTAATGGCTAGTACAATTTTTTATACTTTAGTGTTCATACCTTATTATTAATTGTATTTCGATGTCTATACTTGAGTTTTAATGTATTTTTATGTCTATTTACTAATTAATTTATGAAAATTTTAATTTTTTATTTTCTTAATTGATATATTATTTTAAAAATTAAAATAAAATTACTTGTGTACAATAATTTCAATTATACATAACTTTTGTATGTGATATCCGATTTTAGCAAAGCTTATATTGTTGGGAAGTGCATAACAACAACTTTTATTTGAAAATATGATTTACAATGTATTTCGATACTATATAAATTGGATATAATTTTTAAATGGTCATATGTTGTAATCAAGAAATGTTTGGCCTTAAAACATGAAGTTTCAAACTTGTCGATTAATACATCTTTATATATTATAATATTTTGTTATATTGTCAATAGTGTGGACATACTAATTTTTGTAACTTTACAATTCCATAACTGGCAAATTAAATATCACAGGACTATAGCCATACGATTGTTGTAAATATTGGTTACAAGTTAGCTAAAAATTTTCATTACTCAAAATTACATTATTAGAGATAATCAATTGTTAGGTATATTGGTGTAAATCTTTTGTATTTTTTTTATTTTAGAAATAATAAAATATTATTAAGGGAAAAAAGAGGAAATGGTTGGAGAAAAATTTTGTAAGTCTTCTAATATTTGCTTTTATTTTCATGATAGTCCATAAAGGTTGTAAATATATTCTAAAATTTACAATTTTTCATGCATTACATTTTATAGAATTATAATGATTGTAAATTTATCAAATAAAGTTTGCTATTGCATTGAAAAATTAAAGAACAATCTTTCACAAATTAATATGGGATCTAATACAAGAATTCATTAAAATTAAAGTATAAACATCAAAATATAATTAAGATTAAATTGTAGATACTAAAATATAAAATATAAAAAATATATATATATGTAATAATCATTACCATCTTTATCAATGAAAATATTAAATTAAATTAAATTAAAAAAATAAATATTAAATGGTATAAAATAAAATTTGCTTTGTGGTGTGCGTATGAGAAAGAAATTTTCAACCCTCGAAAGAGGTGAGAGAAAACAAAGGCATGGAAAAAAGGTCCGTGTGTAAGGATGAATTGATGACGACGCCGTGAGTGAAATGATAGAACTACTCCAAAAACGATAACTAGCCGGAAGACCACAATTTCTGTGTCCCAGTCCTACCCTACCCCACCCCTGAGCCATTAATATCGGTCCCCCCAACCAGTATTTATGGGAACCAGACAACGCAGGTAATTGTCCATTCCTTTCAGTTATTGAAAGCCTATTTTGTCAATGATATACATGATATAGCTGTAAATTTTAAAAATTTATCCATAAAAAAAAAAAACATTCAATCTTTAGAATTTGAAAAGTTTAATCTGGATAATTTTTTTTTTGTTTTGGAAAAAAAAAGAAAAAGAAATTAAAGTGATGTTAATAAAAACGATATCATATTAGATATTAAATATGTAATGTTATAATGGAAAATTTTAGTGTGTGTATGATAAATACTTGGCAAGGGTTAAATAATAAATTCTTTTTTTTTTCAAGAGATGCGTGAAAAAACATTAACGGAAAGTTATTATAATATTAAAATGTAACAATCAAATTTATGACAGAATGGAGGGTTAAAAATAAAAATAAATAAATAAATAAAACTCGTGACAGAATCTTTCACCGTCAGAATGTCAAATAGCACGTGTCCTAAAAGACAGGTTGGAGTTAAATACAGGGTCTGTGCTTACTGTTTACTTTTACTGTCATGCTTATTATGTCGTATTCTGTGTACTATGTCTCGTTGGGTTTTTGACTCGTTGCTTTTGGTGATTATAATTTTTAACTATTACGCACAGTCGTTTCAACCTAGAGGCTAGAGTATTAAATTTAATTTCTTATTTATTTTATGTTAAACTCAATAAAAAGATATTAGATAATATATATAAATATGTGTGTGTGTGTGTGCGTGTGGTTTTTTAAGTTTTGAATTTCAAAATAGACGTTGCATGGAAACTAATTTAAAATAAGATTTTGATTGGGATGGGTTTAGTGGGAGAAAAAGAGGTGGATCTTTGTTTTGGAAAAAAACACAAGGGGTCTTTGTTGTCTCCGGTAGCAAGAGAGCAGTTCTAATAGGAGGTCCATGGCAAAATATCGGCTTTCATTTTTCAGATAATTTGTCCCATCTCTCCCCTTTGCTGTTACTTTTATAAGATTAGATTTTTTTTTTCATTTTTGTATTATCGTATCAGTAAATAATGTAAATAAATATTAAGAATCTCTTTTCGAAAACTTTAAAGACAAAACAAAAAAATTCCTTAAATAAAAATATTTTTAAATATTAATGTGATAATTTTAGAATTTCATTTCAAAATAGAAGTTCTGTGATGCAACCATAATATTTTTAAAATTTTAAGATAATTTATCTTTTCCCTGTTTTTTTTTTTTTTTTTTTTTTGTCTCATAGACATCAAGGATTCGTTATCTAAAAAAAGAAATTAAAGGGAAAAAGGTAACGAAAAGTTCTAAATTTATTTGTATTTTATCATCTTAGTAATCCTTTAAAATACTCAGGTCTTGGCGTTTTTAAAAAGGCCAAATTAGAACGTATATTAACTTGTCGGTCCAAAATGCTTACGTGCTAATTAATTAATATCTTTTATTATATAACCTCCTCTTCTCTCTCTTCCTAGTCTTCTTATAATATATATATTTTTTTCATAATATAAGGTTTAAGGTAACGCCAAGTAGTCAGGCTCAAAATAATGATGACCACCACCAATCCCCCCCTTTTCTTTCTAATATATATAGTTTTCTTTTTCTTTTTTCACAAACATAAAAAAAAAATGCAATGCTATAGCTTTTTGATTTAATCGAGGAAACCCTTACTCCCCCCCCCCCCAAAAAAAAAAGTAGAGAAAACTACATATCCAATTCAAATTATCATCCACATTAGGCAAAATATATGGCTAAACCCACATGTAAAAATTATGCTTGAAAAAACAAAATCATAAACTAATAGCGTTTAAAAGGAAACTAACGACCAAAAGATTGGGTTATTGTAAAGCACACACGATTGCTAGGTGGACTCGACGCTACAGCTACTGCCCTAACAGCTAGAAATATGACTCACCATTCTTTATCTCTCACGACACCTTTGCTTTGGTATCCCTGCAGAAATGGGGCATAGGCCAAGTTGCTGCAAATATTTGACAAAATTTTACAGTACGTTACCATTGATAATTTATTTTACCTTATTTGTATTATTATTCGAAAATAATTTATTATTATAAAAATTATTGATAAATTTTTATAAAAATTGTTAATTATTTTACCGAATAACTGTGAAGATTTTTGTTCTTATTTATTTATTTATTTTCATAAAATCAATGGAAACTCTCGCAATATGCAATTCTTTCAACTCTCTCAAATTTCTTGTTCAAAATTCTCATAAATCCATTACAATCTACAAGCTTGCTTTGAAATTTTATGTTTTTATATTTGATATTGCTCTTGCTCTCATCTTTTGAATTCAAATAATCATTTATAAGTACTTTATTGTATAATGCTAAGCAATGGGAAGCTCTTTTTTTTTAATATTTCATCTATGATTTTTATTATTTCGGAGGTAGAAAAGAGTAGCAAGCAAAGGCATTGTCAAGTGCCCTCCTCCTAACTCCTAAGGGCGCAAAGCAAGAGTAGGAGCATAAATTTCAATTAAACCCTTCCAAGAGGGTTCGAGTCCAAACAGCAAGATTGGAGGAGGGCATTGCAACTACTACGGTCAACACCATGAGCTAGCCATGGAATTAACAAGGGGTAGTGCAACTTTCGAGATACATAGCTCATAGACCAGCACGTTTGTTTAAATTCTTCTAAGAAAAGCAAAAGTGCAGCTTATATAAAATGATTGCCACTGAACACCCATCTTTTAATTTTGGTAAACATTACCTCTATAGCATACAAGCAAGTATATTTAAATCTTAGTGCAACGAGTTCCTCGAGGATAGAGCCATGCCAATGCTTGGGCCCGACAAACTAGTCAATTTAACCCAAATAAATAAATAAATAGCTAACACCTTTAACCTGCAAGTTTGAATATGTCACCTGTCATTTTACAATGGGCTAACTCAAGAGTAAATTCACCTAACCCACTAAATTAATTAACTACCCTAGTCATTATTTTGTTTAAATTATCCTCAAATTGATAAAAAAAAAATTTATAGTTGATTATTTTCCAATCAAATATAAATTAAAATATTATATTATTTGAAGAAAATATTTTTATCTTTCAACATGTAGATTAGCATGTTTACTCACCAACCATGACAACCTAGGTTGGGAAAAAAAATTTCAAGTGATTTATCAAGTGGGTCAAAGTAGGCGGCCTATTTAAGTCTAGACCATCATAAGCCAAAGTGATTTAACCTTTTTTTGACCTAGTTTTGTTATTGAAGACATTTTGGATATTAATTAAAACAAATGATAAGTTGCATTGTAAACACTAAAAAAACATTGATATGTTATTTATTACCTTTTTCTTTTTTTAATATCACTTTTATCTAAGAATATCTTTTATAAATTACCTAAGATAGCTATCTAAAAAAAATTTATTTTGGAATGTACTATTTTGATTTCCTGAATAATAGTTATGTTGTGTTTTACAATATAACATATGTTATTTTATTGTATGTGCTTTATCTTATAAGTTCTATAGAAGTTATTCATTGTCTTTTATAGCTAATGAATGTAGAAGTGTCTAAAAGCAATATTACAATTATAAACAAATTGATCTTTATTATATATATAATTTTTTAACTTCTCTAATCGAAAATTTTCATTCCAATTTGTTATAAGTTTTACAAGTTTTATTTAATATCACATATTGAAATAATAAAGATAAAGAGGATTATTTTTTTTTATCACAGATTTTGCTATAGATTTAATGAGCTTTGTTATAATTCCATAAGTTTTACATACTGATAAACTTCAAATATTATATGTAAATTATTATTTTTTTTAATATCATATAAACTTGATATTCATGAAGAGATAGAAAAAATTTATAAGTTTAATAAAATATCTTATATAATTTATAGAATAGAATTTCTAAGATAATAGTGGAGTACTGTAGGATAAATTTTGATTCCACAATTTGAGAAGGGATACCTCACAAAATTAAATAGAATCTTATATCTGCCTCCCCCATCACATACTAAAGATGCAACTGCTCTGGCATTCGCTAGCTACCTAATACATCAAACTATTACGTTAAGGACATAGCAACCTGATTGCAAGCTATGAGCTCAAAATTCTACATGAAAGTTTCGTGGAGGGTGCTTGATTACCGAGAAATGAAGTTATTTATTTATTGATCGACTGATTTTTTTATTTTTTTTTTGGCCAAAAGCAATGAAGTTATTAGCTATTGAATTATCATCGTGCAACAAAATAGCTAATGAATATTTGATTAAAATTTTTATAATTGAAATTATTAAAATGAAAGTAAAAATATTGAAAAGTAACAATTTTTAATAACAAAAGTAAAAGATAATTACTTTAACAGCTCATTCAATGTAATAATGTCCGCATTATATTTCTATACCTTAAAAATCAAATAAGTAAGTAAAAATTTATTATCTTATTTAATTGGACCAAAACATGCCATGTAAAATATACTAAGAACAGAAAAACAACCAATTTTTTTTAACAACAATCCCGAATTCAAAAATCTTGAGAAGTCTCAACAATGTTTATAATAGCGCAATTATTACTTTTACAGATAATAGGTCTCCGGAGTCTTGCCTTCACACAATTAAAAAAGTAAAAAAGCTAATGACTTGCTTCTTCTGAAATTATGAAATTGTAAAGGGCTAGAGCCATGGTGGGTTTGTTGGGTTTAAGCCATGGTGGTGGTGTAGCTAGGTTCAGATTGTATGATCGGGTGAAAAAGAAAATAAAAAGAAAATATGGGCAATTGAGGAATATGTTAATAAATAAAAATGTTATGCCCATTCACAGGGTCTTAGATATCATTTGGTTTTCACCTTGCCAAATAGCTGTTAAATGAAATAAGCATTTTAATTGGCTCATTTTATGGAATATAAGGGAATAGCAACTTCATTTCTATATCAAAGAGTACAATAAAACACATTTGAAATGATAATTGGACATATTTAATAATTTATATTTTGGTCAAAATTTTTATATATTATACTTATTTTAAGAATATTAAGTTTCCTTTTCTAATCTGGTTGGTTATTCGTTTGTAACTTAAACCCTGCTAAGTAACAACTGTTACAAAACCAAAGCATCTTTTTTAATTAAAAAATTGGTTAGATTTCTTTTTCTTTTATAAGCTTAAATCCTTCCAACCGAGAGAAGAAGAGGAAAAAATAAGGACTTTTTGTGAATACACCCTCTCTTTGCATATGGGCCTTTTGTACCCTAAAATCTTAAAAAAAAATGCTTTTAACATTCTATTTTACTATTTATCTTTAAATAAAGTATTTAAACATATTATAATAAAAAATATACATATAATTAAGGGTGAAATAGTTAAATAAAAAGTTTAAATACAACCTTTTTTTTTTTTTAAAGATATGAGGTCTTGGGGCTCGAAGTTAAACAAACGCAACAAAATATATATATATGAAGAACGTAATACTGGGCCATTAAATGTGAGAAAGTTATGTTTGACTTTTGGGCCAATACAGCCCATTAAGAGTCCTTCCATGGGCTCCATGACCAGACAAGCTGACTATAAAAGCAAAACCCTAAGATTTCTCGTCTTCTCCAAGTAGGTGAAGGTAAGCCGAACTTTCAAGTTTAACTCTATTGACAACTTAAAATCGTGAATTTTGTTGTAACTTCTTTCTTCTTCTTTATGCAGAATCTATCGTAAATCTTCTTTGGAGCATTTAATCAGGTAAAATACTCTATTTTAATTCTATGATCTGATTTTGGGCGTGCACTTGCTACAATTTGCATTCGACGTTGAAATTATGTGTAAATTCATCGTGTTTTCGATGATTTTAAGTTTGTTATGTTTTTATTTATTTATTTATTTAATTCGTTGAAGGTAATGTGAAAAGCGGCAAAGTGGTTTTAGCTGAACATTTTTTATTTTTCTGTTTAAAAATTCAAATTAAAAGGAAAATGGATAAAAATTCTCTCCAATTTTGCTAAATTTCAATCTTTACATGCTTTTAGTTTATAATTTTTCTGCTTTGTTTTAAGTTGGCACCGTTATATGTGTTCGGGACTTTGGTTAGTTGATCCATTAGCATTTTAAGATAAGTGGATATTACATGATACTTATCCTCTAGATTTGGTGTTTATTTGGGTTTTTTTTTAAGCAAGTTAGGTTCTGCGGAGTTATAGAGAGACCATGTTATCACCACCGAGTAGTTCCAAAGTAATTGATGAGGCGTTCATTTTATTATTGAAGATTTGCAATATGAACGCTAAATTTTTTTGCTAAAAGTAGAATTTATGAAATAATGCTGAAATCATAATTTTTGTAAGATCTAAGTGGAACCATTTTAGTTATATCATGCAAATCGAATCTGCAAGGCTGCTTTGATCATCTTAATGTAGAGGCTGTCAGAAATAGAAAATGTTATAAAAGTTAGTGAAATTTGTTCACGGTGCTGACTTATGGTAGAGGTTTTGGTTTAAGAGTCTTGAATCTTCTGGAGCAAAGGTCTACCCTCTACATGGTGAAGCTCCTTACCATAGCTATAAGCATAATTTTGCTTGCATATGCGCATCTTGTTCTTTCTGGAAAAACAGCATATCATATCATAAATTCTATCATATTGCATTTTTCTCAACCCATTTATTTTCTCTTCTTTCTAAACCTTTCTACATGGATGAAAACTTCTCTGCTTATGAGGGAAAACTGCTGTTTATAATTGATTAGTTTTGGGGACTTTCTGTATCTGATTGCATCAAGTTCTTTCTTTTCCATAGATGGCACCAAAACAACCAAATACTGGTCTGTTTGTCGGCCTAAACAGAGGGCACATTGTCACAAAGAAGGAATTGGCACCACGTCCCTCTGATAGGAAAGGGGTAAGCTAGATGCTGAATCATTTGTCAATGTTCTGTTTGCAGTGGTTATTTTATTTACTTCTCTGTGCTCTTCTCTCAGAAAACAAGCAAGAGAGTACATTTTGTGCGTAGCCTCATCAGAGAAGTTGCCGGTTTTGCCCCCTATGAGAAAAGAATAACTGAACTTCTTAAGGTAGGGAAGGACAAGCGTGCTCTAAAGGTGGCAAAGAGAAAGTTGGGTACACATAAGAGGGCCAAGAAGAAGCGTGAGGAAATGTCCAGTGTTCTGAGGAAGATGAGGTAATTTGTTTTCACCATCTATTTGTAGAGTTAAAAAATAAAAATAAAAACTATTTGTAGAGCTTATTTTAAGTGATACATTTTCATGTTTCTCTTTCTCTCGAGCTTTGATAACTTCAGGCACACAAAACCAAAGTTGTAGTTATAAACTGCCTCATAAGCTTTCTTGGGCTTTAGTTCTGATAAGTTGCTTTTTTCTTATCAGGTCTGCTGGAGTAAGTGACAAAAAGAAGTAAGCTGGTGCGGAAAGTTCCTTTTTTAAGGCTTTGATCTGGGGAAGAAAGTTTAAAAATTATGTGGATTCAGGAGAACATATAAGCTGTTGAATTTGAATTGTCAATTAGCTTTTTTTCTTCCTGAAATGCATACTTTACTGCAACTGCATTCTAGAGTTAAAAACATTTCTCCTTTTGTTAACTCTTACGTCTTGTCAATTTTTCTCTCTTGGTTTTAGTACATTGAGAAAAACTTTTAAGCCGCTGTTTGTGTAGTGGGTGCAACTCGGGGTTGAAAGAGATATGCCCTTCTTGTTGACCTGCAGTATCATGTGTGTGCTGGAAAAATATTAGATTCAGAGGAAAGAAAAATCAAAGGACGGTTGAAATTAAATTAAGTTTAAAATTTATTTTGCTAACATTGAGAATTCGTTTTGCCCTCTCATCCACCTTGGATGAATCTTCTGGAGGGACTCTTTATGTTTGCCGAGCATTGGATTTCTTTGCTGGAACTGGATGATTCTAATTGATGGAGTTATAGCTGATGATTGTTTGTGTAACTGTGTTCGCTTATAGGCTTATGTCAGTGCCTCACTTCCTCTGAGATTGCCAAGCACAGTGAATCTTTATTATGGTCTTGTCCCTATTGAGCCCGGTTAGATAAACTTATGCCTGAGCCAATCGCAGAAACTTCCACCCCGACCTGCTATAAGGTGGCACATTGTTGAGCTTGGCTTCTGTAACCAATGATGCAAAGCTTGAATTTGGTGAGCTTTGAAACAACTAGAGTCTTCTCCTGCAAGTTCTCGTCGTGGGGTATGGCGTGAGTTTTGAGTGGTCTTGTGGTAGGATGCGGTTTCGAATGTCTGGCATTTATTCTTTTCCCTGTCCTGAGATGTTGACATGGTGACATAGTTGCTATGGACGTGGTGACATAGTAGGATGGATACTAATACTGGTTTTGAGCTTCAAAATTTTTAATATAATTGAATTGGGAACTTTAGGATAAGCTTTAGTCGAAGGGGGGCTCGCAGGACTTGAAGCCATGATAAATTGAAGGGATCAAGAGTTTTAAGGGTTAGTAAAGGGTTAAAAATATTATGTAAATATATTGGGTTAAGTCCATTGATTATTTGGCTTGACTTATTGGATTAGTTGATAGAGTTTAATGAGTTCGGTTCAATTATTAGGATGATTTTAGGAGAATTGGATTGGTGGGCTCGAAACATGGATTGTTAGATCGGTTCATTCGTATTCAACCTTTTTCAAGTAAGCTTATATACTTATTAGGAAGATTATTGGTTTTAAGTCTATGGCAAGCTTATTAGGATAACCTTAAAATTAGTAAATTTCATCTCGTCTGTTAATCGCTAAAGTGATCTAATAGATATTATCTGGCTTAAGAGTATAAATACTAAGTCATTCCTCTTCATTAAGGGATCTTTTTTTCTCTAATTCTGGAGATCAAATAAATGATATTTCACCAAGAGTTTTCTACTCTTAAAGATCAAACAAGAGATCAGACGAAGAATAATCTCTATTGCTTGAGAATTGCAAGGTTGACGCTTATGGTTCCTTAGCTCCCTTGTTTGTCCTCCTTAGTCATTCCACCATGTATCATTTCTAAATTGTTTTTCTCTAAATTCACGTGCAATGCGATACCCGCATAATATGCACATGACCACTCCTGTTGAGACCCCTCACCTATATGGTGACTCTACTAAGGACAAAGTTAAGTGATAGAAGAGTAATAACACCTCTTAGGAAGAAAGGATCATCTGACAATATCTATCAAGAAAAAGATCCTAACTTAGGGAGAGGAGAGAGTGGCAAAGAGGAGAAATAGATAATCTCAAGTGTTTCGAATGTACAAGTGATAGACAAGGGAGCTAAGAGAACCTTAAGTGTCAATCTTGCCATTCTCGAGCAATAGAGATTGTTTTTCGCTTGATCTCTTGTTTGATCTTTGAGATTAGAGAACTTTTAATGGAACACCTTTGAGAGTAGAGAACTCTTAATGGAACACCGTTTTTCTAATTTTTAGAAACTGAGGAAAAAGGTCTCTTAATAAGGAGAAATGACTGAGTATTTATAGATTCTTGAGCTTGATGACATTCGTTAGATCACTTTAGTGATCAATGGACAGGATAAAGTCTACTCATTTTAGGGTTATCTTAATGAGCTTGCCATAGGCCCAAGACCAATAGCCTTCCTCATAAGTGCATGAGCTTGCATGAGAAAGATTAAATGCAGATGGACTGGTCCAATGATCCTTGTTCCAAGCCTACGAAGCCAATTCTCCCCGAGTCATCCCAATAATTGGATCGGACTCATTAGGACATGTCACCTAGCCCAATGAATCAAGCCAAATAATTAATAGGTTTAGCCTAATATATTTATATAATATTTTTAGCTCTCTACAAGGTCTAATAACTCAATCTAAACTCTAAAGCTTGTAGATTGCAAAACTTGTTACAAAAAAGTTATGAGTAGAATCTCAAAAGATGAGAAGGTCATACTAAATGGATATGATGAGCAAACAAGGTCATTCGATGATTAGGTATTGATTGGGGTTGACATGGTTGAGTATAAACGACTATTGTAGTCAGGACTTGCAATTTTTAACACGTCTTAGCCTTTTGGAGATGCTCTAGAGCATTTAGTGGATTAAAAAAAGGGTTGAAGTAGAATTGCTCCAATGCTCTGAACTTCTTTGAAATATTTCAAACCTTTTTGAAGACATGCTTCATACCTTTTTAACATTCTCTGAACCTTTTTGTTATTTTCAACAATTTTCACAGTTTCGTAATATTTTCTTTTAATATGTGTTCTTATTATTATTTTTTAATGACTCTTAGTTATGAGATAACAAGGGCTTTCTTTATATTTCTTCATCAATTAATGATATTTATCCTATTGCTTGAGTTTTCTCAATAATTTTCTATTCTTATCAAATTTTCAAGATTTGTGGCGAATGACCATTTATTTAGTTTGTGCATTATATTAGATTAAACAAGTGCAATTTAAACTTCAATTGGTGCGTAATATCCATTTAGGAGACCATTCATATCTTTTTAATTTGAAAAACCTTAAATACTAAATATTTACAAGTTTCCTTCTTTCCAATCGATTGTTGTGAACCAATTGTTATCAACCTAGGTCACATCATCTTTTGGTATTAGAGTTGCATTCCAACAAAAGGGTAATTGTGTGAAGTGCATGGTGGCATGTGTGGTGTGTTAGGGTTGTGATCTATAGTATAGTTTATTTGTGGTGTGTCGTGAACGTGTGTGTACATTGTTTAATAGTAAGTTTTACCCTCTTTTCTTATATGCAGTAGTGAGTTATTGGATATGTCAAGTGAAATAATCCATATTGGTATGGAAGATGTGACACAAACTGAAGCTGGTAAATGGAAACCTAGAGAAGTGAATGTTCCCAATAATACTATAGAGAATACCCTTAGAGTTCTGACAATTATAATGCAAATCATGACTACCTGATTAGGGGCTTAAGGGGCATAAACGAAAGGTGCAAGAAGGAATGCAAGACGTGTGGTTGATGAAAATCTTAAATATGAGGATGATAACCATATAGATGAAAATATCGCCATTTGAGGGTAATGGATTGGTTGATGCATATCTTGACTGGGAACATAAGATCGTGAACGTTTTTCCAATGCTAAATGGCTATGCCAAAGACCGATTATGCTACCTTATAGTGGAAAACCACATCAGCATAAAAGAGACGATAAGGTGATGGAGAGGTTGATTCTTGGGTAGAGGTGAAATGACTAAGAGTACAAGATGTGAAGCGACGCTTGGTACAAGTGCAAGAAGCCATACATGTGGCTGGGGACACAAACCGGTTGGAGGAGGAGCGGATAGCCTACAAGGAGTATTATACTCCAAGGGGGGCAGAGGAGAGCTTCTTCAAACAGAAGCCTAGGACAAAATGGTTGGAGTTGGGGGACAAGAATACGACTTATTTCCACAAAGCCATGAAGAATATTCACAACCGAAGCTCCATACACAGATTGTCTAGGGAGGACGGCAGTGAGGTGACTGGGGAAAGGGAGGTCGGGTTAGAGATACTTCATTACTTCCAATGCTTATATGACCCACCTACATCTCTTACCACTCCCATCAATGTGGAGAGCTTAACACCATGGACTCTAAATGACCAACAATAACTCGGCCTTGATGCTGATTTCTCATATGAGGAGATAAAGTGTGGCTTCACATCGCATGCGAATGGAAAGGCTCCTAGCCTAGATGGATTCTCTGCTCTTTTCTTTAAGAAAGCCTAGGACATTATAGGTGAGGACTTGATTATCGCCACTAGAGAGTTCATGACATCAGGGCATCTACTGAAAGAGATAAACAACACTGCCATTACTCTAGTACCCAAAGTGGCCAACCCTACTAGACTGGGGGACTTCAGGCCAATCGCCTGCTGTAATGTCATTTATAAGGCGATATCCAAGGTGCTTACAGCAAGGATGAAATCGATATTGCCTTCTCTAGTTAGGCGAGAACAGGCGACTTTTGTCCCGAGTAGGAGGATAATTGATAATATCTTCTTGGCCCAGGAACTCATGGCAAACTACCACTCCAAAGTAGGAGCTCCTTGCTGTATGATGAAGGTAGACCTCCAAAAAGCCTATGACACCGTAAGATGGGATTTTGTTCTAGGGGTTCTCTCGGCTATGCAGTTTCCTCCCCATTTCTGCAAGCTTATTAGTCAGTGCATCTTAACGTCGAAATACTCCGTTAATATCAATGGGGAACTGGGGTTCTTTGCAAGCAAAAGGGGCTTAAGGCAAGGGGACCCTATCTTACCTTATCTTTTCGTCCTTTGTATGGA
Organism: Laguncularia racemosa; assembly: GCA_037954665.1. NCBI lineage: Eukaryota > Viridiplantae > Streptophyta > Magnoliopsida > Myrtales > Combretaceae > Laguncularia > Laguncularia racemosa. Next base: position 5,603,118 of record JBBMOL010000016.1, read on the forward strand.
AATCCTCTCCATGCGGTTGAGACAATTAAACCGGAATCCGGGGTACTCACTTCATTGGAGATGCCAATATGAACACTTGAACCACCTCTGTTTTGCAGATGACCTCCTCATATTTGCCAGAGGGAACAAGGAATCTATATCCTTGGTACAACAAACCTTACAGGAATTTCAAGTCATCTCGAGGTTGGCAATAAATAACCACAAGAGCAGCATTTTCTTTTCTCAGGTCCCAACAAGTATAAAGGAGGCCATTATCCAGTGCACCCAATTCAATGAAGGCCAACTACCTGCACGATACTTAAGGGTTCCCCTCATATCATCAAAACTCAAAAAACAGGACTGTGAGGTGCTAGTGGAGCGCACCTTATCTCGAATCAACTCGTGGACAGCAAAATATTTGTCCTATGCAGGTAGGCTTCAATTAATCAGATCTGTCCTCTTCTCCATGCAGGTCTACTGGTGCTCCATTTTCATCTTTCCTAAGTCGGTTATCTCAAAAATAAAACAACTATTAAGGAATTTCCTCTGGAGTGGCAACCCACACATATTTACCAGAGCTAAGGTCAAATAGGCTGAAGTTTGTCAACCAAAAGGAAGTGGTGGCCTAGGGTTACTAGATATTCATCTGTGGAACAAAGCCATCCAAATCAAACACATATGGAGACTATGCAAGGAAGGAGCGAAGAGCTTATGGCCGGAATGAGTTCATTCCACTCTACTCAAGGGCAAGAATTTTTTGTCATCCAAGGCACCAACCTTCTGCTCATGAACATGGAAGAAATTACTTAAGCTGAGAGGATTGGTTAGATCTTGTTTCTATTGGGAACCAAATAATGGCCTTGAAATTTCGCTATGGGCAGACTTCTGGCTCCCGACAGGACCTTTGGATACCTTGTTTAGTGCACGGGCCATGAACAGCATAGGTTTTCCAGACAGTACGAGACTATGCTCCATAATGAATGGAAACGAATGGTGTATCCCTGAGGGCCCACCATGGAATAGTATTAGCATTCCCCCCTCCATCAGATCAAATGGTACAGAGTCGGACCGGTTTCGATGGAAACACTCGGGATCTTGAGAGTACACCATCAAGAGTGGTTATGGTTTCCTCAACCCCCCAGGACCCAGTGTACCTTGGCAAAGAGTAGTATGGAATAAAACCTCCCTACCTAGACACGCCTTCATACTATGGTTAGCTTGGTTAGGGAAACTATCCACCCTTAATAGGGTACACCGCCAGGGATTAGTGCAATCTACTACTTGCCTCCTATGTAACCGGCATCAGGAGGACCACTCCCACCTATTCTTCCAATGCAATTACACATCGCAAGTCTGGAGTATAGTCTGTGAATACATGCACTGTCCAGTCCAATCCAATAACTGGGATAGTGTGACCAGATTTTTGATGGCTCTAGGGGACTCACCGACACATCAGAGATGGCGAGCAACACTAGCAACAACAATCTACTGCATATGGCGCACCCAAAATCAAGTGCGGTTAAGGAATGACCTTCCAAAGATTAGCATGCTAGCAAACCACATACGAGCCTATATTAGGCCATTGTAATCCTATTGCTTTACATTACATTAGTGCCTAGGATTAGTATGCTAGCACGATCATCGATTATGTGCTCCTTGTAACTTGATCTCACATTTGTATTGTATTCCTTAATATTTCAATTTAATATATTATTAATTACCCAAAAAAACTATTCGTTTTTTACTATTATAAGTAGAAATTATATGTGAAGTTGTGATCCTTGAGGTAAGTTAAACTTAATGTTGACGACTAAATGCATAGATTTGAGATACTTATGATTCGCTGTAAGGTTGTGAAGCCTAAAGAGTGAACAATTTCCCACTTCATTATTGGGTTCAAATTTGTGATTGGTGATGTTATTAAGATGCAATGCTTTAACTCTCTAAAGTAGGCCATATAGTTAGCCTAGAAAGTGGAGCCTCAGCGAAGGAGTAGTCTTCTCTAGGCCTGATATCTACATCTAAATGGGTTGTTCTTAGCAAGGTGTTTAAGGGTGGTGATAGGAGGATTGGGTAGAGTATTGCATCTAGGGGAGGTGATAGGAGAGTAAAGTGGCATGATGAAGGTAGATATAGGGCTCTTGCTAATCCAAATTCTAGAGGGACTAATCAATAGTTGATTGGTTGTTAGAGCAATAAAAAAAAAAAAAGAAAATTCAAGTGCTTAGGTTATAGACCCATGGCCACATAGTGTCCTAATCATTGTATGGTGATGATGATAGATTGTACGATAGAAAGCGATGAGGAATCAAAGGATGTAGTGGAGGATGCAAAGGTTGTTATGAGACAATTTGATTATGATGAAGATGGTTTTAGTGGAGGGAAGGGTGACCTCATAGCACTGGTTATCAAGTGGGTTTTGAACACAGATGTTGTTGTGTAGGATGAGTAAAGAGAGAGCCTAGTCCACATCAAGTCTCGAGTTAATTGACACGTTTGCACTAAACAAGTAACGATGCCTATCTCTATTAAAGGTACCCATGATGATGAAATCTAGTGTGATGTGGCTCCGATGAATACTTCCCACATTGTTTTAGGGAGGTGGTGGCTATTTAATCAAGATGTGTACCATAAAGGGAGTTCTAATATATATACATTTGTTAAAGGTGATAGATAGATCTTATTGAAGCCCACGAGCCTTAGTGATGTTAAGGCAATCCATTTGGGGAAGATAGCTAGTCAAAAGAAAGAAATGCTAATGTTGACTCAAGGAGAGGTTGAGCATGCCCATGATGCTAGAGAGCCTATTTTCTTGTTACACATTCGATAGGTGCTAAGGATTGAGGCAATTGCACATATTCTTAAAGAGGTCCAGAAATTGTTTTTTTTTTTTTTTTGGGTAATTGGTCCAGAAATTGTTAATTGAGTTTGAAGATGTTTTTCCTAAAGAGCTATCAAAAGGACTACCTCCTATGATGGGCATCAAGCACCATATAGATCTTGTTCCTTGAGCTATACTACTAAATAAGCATGTTTACCAAATGAACCCTAAAGAGGCTCGAGAGCTTAAGTGATGATCTGGTTGAGTGTAGATATGTAAGGGGAGTATGAGTCCTTGTTTGGTACTCACCCTCATGTGTATAAACGATCGAGCCATTAACATAATCATAATTAAATACCAAGATCCTATTGCAAGGTTAATTAACATGTTCTCTAAAGTAGTTTTGAAGAGTGGGTATCACCATATCAGAATGAGATTGGAAATGAGTGAAAGACAGCCTTCAAAACTAAACATGAGCTCTATAAATGGAAAACAATGCCTTATGGGTTGATTAATTCACCTAATACATTTGTACAACTAATGAACCATTTCACCATTTTAGTCGTAAGTTCATCATTGTATATTTCGATAATATCTTAATATATAGTGCTGATTTGAGAAACCATGTAGAGCATTTAAGAGTTGTATTCCTCATATTGTGGGAGGAGAAATTGTTTTCTAACCTAAAGAAGTATATCTTTTGTTAGAGTAATGTGGTATTCCTTAAGTTTGTAAAATCTAGGCAAAGAATTCATGTTAATGAAGAAAAGGTTAGAGCTATACTTGAATAGCCAATATCAAAATTTGCATCTAATGTGCGCAATTTCCATGGTTTAGCTTCCTCCTAAAGATGTTTTATGCGAAATTTCAACATTATAGTCACTCCTTTAATTGAGCTCATTAAGAAAGGAAAGGATTTTCAATGGAGTGACAAAGCTTAGCAAAGTTTTGACTTTATTAAAGAGAAGTCGGCTACTACTTTTGCATTAGTTCTTCCATATTTTGAAAAGACATTTGAATTAGAGTATAATGCATCGAAAGTTAGCATAAGAGTAGTGTTAATGTAGGAAAGACAATCAATCACTTATTTTAGTGAAACGCAACAAGGGGCTATCCTTAACTTTTCTATCTATGACAAAGAGTTGTACTCATTAGTAAGAGCATGAACTTTATGGCAACGCTACTTATTTCCCAAGGAGTTCATCATCTATATGGATTATAAGTCTCTACGGCACTTGGATGGGCAGAGTAAGCTATCTAAAAGGCATGCCAGGTGGATAAGGTTTGTGAAAAGTTTCTACTATGTTATTATACAAGAAGGGCAATACCAATGTTGTTGCAGAAGCCCCATTTTGCAAGTAGTTGCTTATCTCAATTTTGTAGTCCAAGTTATTATGGTTTAAATTGATGACTAAGTAGTATATGTATGATACCTACTTTACTTCTATAGCAACTCATTATTCCGATGGCTCTACTTATGGTCACTATTACTCGGTAGATGGATTGTTCAAAATGAGTAAGTTGTGCATTCCTAAGGATCTATCATAGAGTTGTTGATTATGAAGGCTCATGCTAGGGGTCTATCTAAGCATTTTGGGAAAAGGAAGACATATGAGGTATTGAAAGAACACTTCTTTTGGTCTAATATGTGGTGAAATGTACATTAGGTTGTGGAGAGGTATATTACATATAAGAAGGCCAAAAGCATGAAGCATATAGGTTGTACATGCCCTTACCCATTTCATCTAAACCATGATAGGATTTGTCTATGGATTTTATCTTGAGATTGCCTCGGATTATGCAAGGCAAGGATGTGATCATGGTGGTGGTGGTGGTAATCGATTAACAAGATGTCTCATTTTGTTTCATGTCAAAAAATGAACAATGTTGTTTTTATTGTTAACTTGTTTTTGTAGGAAATTATGAAGCTTCATGGAGTATCCAAGAGTATCGTATCAAACAAAAATGTCAAATTACTCAACTACTTTTGATCTTGTGGAAGAAGTCTAGTGTCAAGCTATTGTTTAGTACTTCTTATCATCAACAAATAGACAGTAAAACCAAAGTGATGAATAGAACATAAGGAGCCTTACTAAGAGCCACTATAGGAAGAAATTTGAAGGACCAAAACTTATGTTTGCCTATAGTGGAATTTGCTTACAATAGATTTTGACACAACTCAACTAGAAAATCACCTTTTAAAACAATCTATAGGTATAATCCTACAATTCTCATGAATATTTTACCAATGCTAGCTACTAAAGAAGAGAGCTAGGAGTTGATAAGGCTATATAGGCCCAAAAGATATAGGCAATGGTGTTTAAATACTTATGCAAGCAAGTTAACAAGCAGTAAGAACAAGGGAGTATAGGTAGATTACCTATGCTATTTAAACCAAGAGATATGGTGTGGATTCACCTTTATGTGGAGAGATTTCCAAATGCACAAGCTCAGAAGTTAGTGCTAAGCTTGGATGGTCTATTTAAGGTACTTGAACGAATCAACGATCATGCATATAAAGTGGAGTTACCTAAGGGATATGGAGTTTTCGTGATATATATTGTTGTTAACTTATTGCCTTATGTTCCAAAGGAGGAAGATCAGGTTCCACAAGATTCAAGGGGGAATCTTTAGCACCCCTAGGGCAATGATGGGGACAAAGAGCTTAAGGGTCCAATAACTCAATCTAGAGCTCATGCATTACAAAACTTATTGCAATGAGTTATAAGTAGCATCCAAAATGATGAGGAGGTCATACTAGATGGATATGATGTGCATTCAAAGTATTTTGATGATCGAGTGTTGATCAAGATTGACATAGTTGAGTACAAACACCTGTTACAACAAAGAGGACCTATATTTTTTATAGGTGTGAACCTTTTAAAGATGTTTCAAAGCATTTGGTAGATCATAAATAAGGTTAAAGTAGAATCGCTCCAATCCTTCAGACTTTTTAACATGCTCTAGACCTTTTTGTTATTTTTAATAGTTCTCACAATTTCATAGTAATTTTTTAATATGCGTTTTAATTATTTTTAATGACTCTTGCTCTTAATTATGAGATAATAAGAGTTTTCTTTTGATTCCTTCATCAATTAATGACACTTACCCTATTGCTTGAGTTTTTTCAACAATTTGTTATTCTTATCATATCTTCATGATTTGCGACAAACCATTCATTTAGTTTGTACGATATATCAAATTAAACAAGTATAATTCAAATTATCAACGTTGCGTAATATCTATTTAGGAGACTGTTTATATCCTTTTAATTTAAAAAACCTTAAATACTAAAAATCTGCAACTTTCCTTCTTTCCAATAGATTATTGTGAACCGGTGGTTATCAATCCAGGTTACATCATAAATCTTTTAGCTTCACACTTCAAACCCTAAGCTTAGAACATAGACAAAGATTTACATTACATTTGATTCCCTTAAATATAATAAAACTAGCAAAGAATAGCAATTTCTCTAATGTCATTTCGTTTTTATAATCAGTGGCATTTTGAAATAAAAGTCATATCTGTAAGGGAATCGTGATTCTTATTTCCTCTAATGAAGGACAAAATCAAAATTCTTCATTTATTCCACATTATATGGAATATATATTATTTATGATATAACTTTTTTTATAAATCAAATAAGGGACTTTGCATTTCCATAAGTAATAAATGTAAAATGATGATTGGATTCTATTGAACCAAACATAACATTTGACATGAAAAGAGGGTAAGCTGGGACTGCACACACAAGAACACATCTAATAACAAGTCTAAATTTAAAGGCTTGACTAATTATAGTTCAAAAAAGATAAAAAGAAAATGATACAGAACCAAGAACTAGTAGGGGAGATATGGATTTTTAAATCAAGTTAGCTCTTGTATTCTTTAAACACGGGAGGGGCACTACAGTTTGGCATATTTGATTTTTCCATCATGGAAATGCAATCTTTAATTCTCTTCAAAAGAATGGGAACCTGAGAAGCGTTTCTGGAAGTCTTTTCTCCAAGCAATTTAAGTTTCTTAGCAGTCATGTCATCCCCACCAATTGATGATGTACTTTCTCCAAATTGAGAACTTCCACCAGGACCTGTAAGATGATGGAAAGTGAATGTGAAATTCAATAAACAAAATTTGGATACTACTCAGCAAAGAGAAAAGAAGCAAGCGGTAACATGAGACTTGAATCCCCAACCATGAGGGAGGTTTGCATATGATGCAGGCTAGAAACCTAGTAGAAAGATGACAGATGAAACATCAGAAGACTTTACTCCTTCGTTACATGGGAAGTTCCTTTTTAGTATAATGAATCCTTAAAGATAATATAGGTGAGGGCAAAATTAACTTCTGAGCAACTTTCAACCAAGTTTACATCTACTGGTGGTGTCTCTATATAGCTTTTTACTCTGGAGAAGCCATATCTGGATATACCCAAAGTTGCCACGTTTCAATAGAGAGCTGATATCACAGTATGATGCTAAATTACAATGACATCTTCCACCTCATTAATTCATGGAGGTTGCAGTGCAGAAAATAAGAGCTTATTGTACCCTTTAATATGCAGATAACTAGTAAATCTCTAGGAAGATTCTGTAACAGGATGTGATAGTTTGAGAAAGCAGACAAATCAGTTCATTGTGACATTTTTTTTTTAATTAAAGCCATCAGTTGCTGAACTTAAAAAAAAAATGTAGAATGATGAGATCATCCTTCTGATACATACTCTACCTAAACTATAGTAAAGTTGGATAGGCAATGGCAAAAACGAAAAAATCAATTAAACTAAGGGGACACAGAGTTGGCGAAAATACATACAATAATTTCCACACCTATTTTTTCAGATTAACAAGAATTAACTTGAACAAGACTGCTCAATTTGTAAACTGTACCCGGTTCCACTTCATCATTCATTGATTTTTATTGTCTTATCAGACGAAGAAATCTCCTGATTTTTTTTCTACAAGGATTTGAGGAGTGAGAATGACAAATTGAAAGAGAAGCCATCCCTTATTTCTTATTATATCCTTGATGTACCCCTTGAAAATCCAACCTAAATAGATTATTCACCAAAACAATCAAACAATCATATATTACATTCTACCATGGGACACTTAAAAAAAACTGCTCTCAAACAGAAAGGAAAACCTGAGAACAATAAGTATTAGACAGATAAGCACTCAACCCACACTAGATGTATCTCTGCGGGACTACTTAGAGAAATCATTAATAGAGCATGTCTATGCGATAGAAGTGAATAATAGAAAACCTCTACCTGACAACTAAAATGACATGAGGCTTTATGCTTCTCACAAAAAGATCCAATGGTAGCTTTGCAAAACAATTAGTTGAAGAAAATGAATGTACTTTCAGGATTCCACATTTACTTAAAAGAGAGTACAATAGGAAAACTAGATGCCTTTCTATCTGAACTCTCAAGAATGAGTTCCTACCCTTAATTTCTGATATAAAGAATGCTGTGGAAGATTATGAATGATTGCATCATCTTGAAAGGACTATGCTGATTCACCAAGATGATGCATCCATTGTATCAAGGGCTCAAAATGGTCAGTAGTTCTGGGCATGTCAGCGTCTCAATATCACCAAAATGACAAAGCCAGACTGAAGGTAACAGTAACCTGAATGGAAAACTAAGTAATTTTTTTAAAGATCAAGTATTTTTGCATCATTTTAGCAGCAGGGCTGTTTGGAGACATATTGAAGCATGATTTCAATATGCTTATGCTCAAGCATCCCATCTTAACAAGATAGTGGTACATTCTGAAATGGACACCAGATCTAGCACATAAGCACAAACCAAAAGTTGCAATTCCCATCAAATTTAGTTTGTTTGAAAACAACCGGTGAAATCAAGAGATGGCTACATCAACCGATAAAATTTCCGTTTTTTAGTGCAATAAAAAGTGATCTCCATTTACGGAGAGTTATAAGCTCCGCAAATAATAAAAAATTCGAATACTTTCTCGGTCAAAAAATTCGAACTTTCTCTCTGGGTAATCATCAAAATTCAAACTTTACAGAATTCTCAGCAGCGAAAGCATTAAAGCTGCGAAGCGCTTGCTCGATTCAATCGAATATTGCAATAACAATCAAATGAAAAACCCTAATTCTAAAAAAAAAAAAGACTTGCAACCTAAACAAGGAAGCAAAGTAGTACCTGAATTCGGAACCCTCAAAACCGGATTATTAGGTTGGAGTTTGAAAGTAGAAGAAGAGAGAAGAGAAACGGCATCTTTGAGCTGATCAGGTAGCGTAGTACGGAAATGGAGGATCTTTTCAGCCATTTGCTTAACGTCTGCTTCCAATTTCTTAAGCTCTTCTTCTTCATTTTGTTCCTCTTCGTCTCCTTCATCTTGGTCCTTCATAGTTGTATCTATAGTTCGTTGGGTTTCTAGGGTTTGGTCGGAGGAATTATACAGAGCCATGTCAGGGTATGGATTTGGATTTTGGAACAATGGCGCGGACTTCAGGGAACTTCACTTCGCTTCACTCGGTTTAAACGAAAGTGCATTTTTCTCCTTCATCGCGATTCGAATTTTGATATATATATAAAAATGAAAATGGGAAAATTTTTATTTATTTATATAGATTAATAGTAGGATAATTTTTTTCATACAAGTACAGAGAAATTGGAATCAATATCAACAAATTTATAAGCCTACTTTATAGATTAATCGTATTTACCATTTGTGTTTATATTCTCTTGTTATATCAAATTCTAATCAATATTAAAAACATTAAATCATTCATTAATTATATATGATCAACTTATTTTATAATCGTATCTTATTTATATCATATTCATCTTATTTTTATTTTTCATCTCTATATTTAAATCTTATAATCCTACCATCTTTATGCCAAATCCTAAACTTCTTTTTTTTAATGAATTATTCCTTATTATTATTGTTATTATTATTATTTCAAAATGTGCATAGGATTTAGGATTTTGCTTCTCCACATGGTGTGCCTCTATCTAATGAAATATTGTTCCATCATTTTTGGCAAAGACTGCCATCTCTAGATACAAAACTTTTTACTTATAAATTTTTCTACTTAATCTAAAATTAAAATATAATCAATATTTCATAAATATAAGCCTTTAACTTGCTATGACTTTTCAAAAATCATTTCCCCCTTTTTAAATCTCGATTGTAACTGTATATTTCGATATATGATGAATCCATAATAATTAATTTAATAAAATAATATTAATAAATTCAATTAAATAATACAATGAAAATAATTAACAAAATAAAAAAAATAAGAAAATAAAAGAAAAATTCATGTTAAACACTAAGAGGGCTTCACCTATCACTCCTAGGCAAGTGGGCAACTATTGAAGCCCTAAAAACATGGTAGGTCATGACCAATCACTATAATCAAGTAGTTGCTACCATTCTTGAAATTAGTGTAAATTGTAAATTCACCCTCTTATATTGGTCTCATATGCACATAATCTTATAACCTTTGACAAAGTACATTTATACCTCTAAATCTTTTTTTTAAAAGAAAAAAAAACAGTGTTTGGATCTTATTTGACTATTTTACCCTTAAATAAAATAATAAAAAATACTAAAATAAGATAAAAATATATATAATCAATGGCAAAATAGTTATATAGGAGCTAAGTACACTTTTCTTGAAATATTTGAGGATTTAAATGTACAAATTGAAAAATAAGGAAACTATGTGCATTTGAAGCAAATATAAGGGGGAGGGGGTGTATTTAAATTTACCCTTAAAATTATAAAAAAGAACAATAAATTTGCAAGGGAAAAAAAAAACCATTGATTAAAGTCAAGATCCTACTCCTTTTGCCCTTTTTTTTGGGGAGTAGAGGATGGTGATCAACCCACCCCAAGTTCAAACACACAAGCCCCTAGGTGATGGCCAGCAAACCCCTTAGGGTTTAACCCTTTTTTCCCTCATTTTTTTTAATTTTGATTATATTATTCTATTATATAATCAAATATTAATAATATTTATTTATTATATTAATTATTATAGGCCAATCATATGCTCACACATATCTGCCAACGTAGCAATAACAAATAGTTATAAAGTATGGGTACATAGTGTCACATTGACATAGAAAGTAAAAAAAAAAACAAAGGAAAAAATACAAATACATACAGAGTGATTTGCTCTTTAATTTATAAAGAAGTAATATTCGGTTAAAAATCGCGAGCTTGCTCTTGCAAAGATAAATGGGAAATGCTGGCAAGCCTTTGCCAACGGTTTCTGAATCATAGTCCGATTTACAAGGATGAGTACTTTGTAGTTTTGTAGTGAACAGATGCATTCATAGTACGGATGCTCCTAGAATGTATTTTAGCTGAAAGTTTCAAAGAATGTTATATGTCATGTCCTCATGCTACTGTTTTGGAGGCCAAGGGTTTAATACCAGATGGCCTGGTTTGATCTGGCTGAACTTCGTTGTGGTTTGTTGTTGATTAATGATAGTAATTTCCTCACAGAAAAAAAAAAAACAAAAACAGAAGTATTCATGTGCTATCTTGGGCCACCTCGATTCATTTGGATATCATTTTAACATCAGTTTAAGTGTGTCTAGATAAAATGAAAAATACATATATTAGCCATGCATGGAGGATACAGATAGTATTCAAACCAAAAACACAACCATAGTTTCATGCACTCCAAATATGAACTTCATCTTTTTCCCACTCATTTCGTAAAACAGAATCGGATAAGAATAGCATGCGATAGTACTGCACTATATAGCATAGCAAAACACAGCAGTAAACAAAACAATGGATATCATGTCCATCAGCATTGCCTTTCACCATCTTTTTTTCCTATCAAAGGGAAAAAACAATACACCAAAAAAAAATCACAAAAGTTGAACGCATTCATCTAGTTCGGAAAGATAAAGCAGCGGAGACGGGTGCAATTGCAAACCTATAAGGGAAAAGTTGCATTCAGAGAAAACTTCTATATTTTGGGATTTTTTTTGTTCTAGAACTTCTAGATGGACAAAGGTCGAAACCTTCTTGCATACTATATACATCTCACCCTCTAAAGAGGATACAAGGGCTGCAAGCTTGATGCCTGAGCATTCCTTGTTGCCGCAAAGATCAAGGATGTTGTTCCTTTGAATTAGTGGAGCTTGGAGAATGCATTTGATTTTCTTGTGGCCTATTTCTTGGTCCAAACACTAACTCCTTTACATGGCTTTCTGCCGACAGTATTGCATTTTTAATCTGCCATAACCATAACCATTAAAATCATTATAAATCGAGAAGATGACTTTCAATAAAAAACTACTCAAAAATAGTTCCCAGAAGAGAAGGACCAACAGCAGGAACGTGCTTTCAGAATATTTAACTCAAATCAGCATGGAGGAGTACCATTTCAATAATACTAAAAGATAAATCTATTATCAAACAACAGCAAATTAATTTATTAAAGCCGTACACAAGCAACTGAACTGAAACATTGTGATTGTTTTCCATTTAATTAACCTCTTCTCCTAATGTTTACACGTGGGTTTATGGAAGTCACCTCATTGAATCAAGTGTGAGTCAAAAGATATGAAGATGAAGTAGTAAGATAGAATATAGCTGGTGTGAATAAAGGTCACACTGCAAGCACCTAAAATATATTGATCCAACAATATGTGAATATGAGGATAGCTATTCTAGTTAAGAAACATGAAACTAGAACTCAGACGATGATATATCATGGACAACTGGACTGGTATTTCCAAATTACCATTGCAGGTCATGAACACAAGAAATTTATTAAGATTGAAAGGAGAGGTCTGTGGCTGGATGAAATCAAGAAACTTCAGCATGGTCAAGATTAGAAATGAGCTCTATTACTGGGCATAGTTCTATTACTACTATTATGAAACCAAGTTGCAAATCCTTGCAACAACAGATACCACACCAACTCAATAGCATATCATGAGGAGTCACTAAATGAAGATACCAAAAATTGTCTTTCTGTTTATTCTACAGCCAAATACTGCAATATGAAATTATAATGATCTTCCTTCATCTTAAGCAAAACTCTCTTTATGCAACATTGCTATTTGGATAAAAGCACCATGACATACCAAAAATTGAAGGGGGGTAGCGGTATACAAGAAAAGGTGCCGAAGTATGAAAATTACCACTCAATCTGCCTATACGAACATTAATTAACTGTTGAAATACCATTAAATCCATGTAATACGGGGAAAACAAGTACAGGTATTGGCTACAAACTAAGATACTCGCAATGATGCATCTAAAAGACTACGATTTTTCCAGACAACCAGTTTAGGCAAAAGGGAAAAAATCATCCAAAACAATGAGTCGAGGTCTGCCACCTGATTTTTGCAAGGCTACCCTTATTGAATTAAGCTAATTTCAGTTCAAAAAATCTTTGCTTTAGCCATGTTTTTCAGATTTTTGATTTCTCATTCCTCACAAAGAACACACGAAATCATCATCGCTCACTAAGTTATATCCACCAACAAGCAGTTTAACTAAAGCCCACAATCAATCACTCAAGGAAAAAAAAAGGTCAATGAATTTAAACGTCTAAAACAAATAAATTGTCAAAACTAAAGACGGGTCATGAAGTAATTTTAAAAAAGAGAAGGAAAAGCAAACTCACAGGATCAAGAACATTGGGCTCGGGACCATAGTCAGCAGTTAAAAGAAAATAAGAAGCAGTGACAGTTGCAACCATCGTGGTTCTTCTCAAAATCTTATCCGCCCTAGGATTTATCATACCGTCGTTCCTCTGTGTCAACTGACGTAACCAGTACGGAAGAAAAGCTTTGCTTCAAGGGAAAATGGAAGAGCAGAAGACTGTGAAGAAGGGCCTTGCTTGGATTGCAACATGTTTTTCGACAAAATCAGTCAGCGGACTAGGCTGTACGAAGTCCGGCCCATTGGCCGTAAAAATACTAAACAGTCCTATGCGGGTCGACCCATCACACAGGCCAGCCCCCATCTGGAGGGAAATTGTCCCATCTAGTCCGTTCCTAACTCAATTCCTAAATCTTTTTTAATTTCCGGTCTGGTACGAGGAGGAAGAATCTAAATTCTAAAGAGGAAATTTAATGAAAACTAGAAAAATACCCGCTTTTTTAGGATTTGCAATTTCTCGCATTACAATTTACATGAGTGCCTTTACTGGATTAAACCGCATCCGTTTAAAAGCTATATTAATACATATGAGATGAATAATAATCGAGTCAAATTCATACAAAATTTCGTAGATAATTCAATTTGGTGGCATATAAGATTTGTGTTAAGTTTGTAAACAACTTATAATTGATAAAAGTTTAAGTCAAGTTTATACATCACTATATTGAATTCTTGAAAAGTTTGTATCCCAATTCACACAAAGTATATATCGGGTTTGAGCCCTAACGCTATTTAATAATGTGTCAAATGGTTTCTATTGTTTATACCCATGCCATTTATTTGTTGAATAATTATGTCGTGACATCTTGTTTATTGATTTAAATTTCATGATTTTGAGTATAAATGGTTATAGTATTTTAAATGAAAAAAAAAGGTATAAGTGATCATGAAATCACTAAATTTTATATGATAAATATTCATGAATGGTTACAAGAGAATATATAATAAGCTTCACTCATAAATTTTTGAAAACTCTGCTTCTATGGTAGGGTATTTGATAGTGATAACCTCTACCTATCTTGAATAAGCTCACTCCATCTGATGAGTAAGAGAAAGGGCAACCCAAACTCTTACTCCCAATAATGATCTTAATACAACTCATGCCCTTTGAATTGATGAGTTGTAAGTAAAAGCAACCACATATGAAAGTTTAACATAAGGTGGAAGTATCTAAAATCCATCAACTATAAGAAATCACATACAGGTCCACTTAATATATAAGTCATAGCGAACCTCTTATACATGAATCGCATCCACTTGTAATGAAAAATTTACTTACATTTATTTGTCTAAATCATAGTTAGAGGTTTAAAAAAAAACCCTTAGCTTGAGACTTAAAATCTAATATTGAACACAACCTTAAGCCTAATTGAATCCTAAAAGAACCATTGGATCTGATTATAGTTTATGGTCTTATTAATATGTATTCCTATCCATGTTGTATACACAATGTACATAATGGAAACAATATATAGTGATTAAATCATGAGGGGGAAAAATTCATTGGCATTAATACGCTATATGTTTAGATAAGTTATGGATAAATATCAATAATTTTTTAACACATGATAATAACAATAGCTATTTTTTGAAAAAAAAAATACTAGTTATATTTTTGTGTGTATAAGGGGAATGGGTCCAAGTGCGAGGGTTACATGCATATTGCGTATAAGTGCGCTATACGTGGCCAAATGAGAGAAAGCGACACATATAAGGATGATCAGGATCAAATAAGATAGCGATGAGGAGTAAGCAGTTTCAAATAAAGCTCAAGCGCTTCATAACAAGTGAATGTTCTTTACTAAATTGTGGTTTGATCTTTTGAAAGAATAATTTGTTAGAGTAATGACGTTTCTTCCTCTAAAGTCACCCCAAGAATGAGGATGTCTTAGGTATTTACAAGGTTTTGATCAAGTATCTTATCCATCGAATGTTGATGACGATCTACAGTCACAAGTGAATGAACCCTCATATAGACCTCTCATGAACCTAGGCTCATTAAAGGCTTTTAATACACGAGTCTTATTAAGAAAAGTTGAATCGAACTAACTGATCTGATGGGCCTTACTCCAAGCCTATCATATCAAATCTCTCTTGATCATTCCAAAATTAAATGGGTTTGACTCTTCGGGCCCTATTATTTTAACCTAAGAGTCAAATCCATTTAGATTATTGAGCTTAGAGCCCATAATTTGATTTAGTTCTCTATATTTTGTCCCTTGACCAAAGTCTTTTGGATGAAGTCGAAAGGGTTTGGGCATCGAATAAATCTTTCAAGTGACGAAGGAATTGCCCAACGCATGTGCATTGATGAGGACATCGTAGCTGACACGGGTTGATACGGGTGTGTTTATTACAAGCACGGTCGTGTATAATGTCAGGGAGCTTCCGGAAACACACACGGCTGTACGCACGGCCAGAAGGCACGGCCGTGTGATATACCAGGATGATTCCCAGAAACATACACGGCCTCTTACACAGTCAGGAGGCACGGTTGTGTGTTCTGTCAGGATCTCTCCCAGAAACATGCACGGTCTCCATACACGACCAGGGGACACGACCGTGTATTATGTCAGAAATATTCCTAGAAGCTTACACGGCCTGCATGCATGGCCGTATACATTCCAGATGACGAACGTGTATACTTATATTTATTTTCACGTGTACATATTTATTCCCTTTTTTACGTGTTTTCCTGAGTAGTATAAATAGTTATTAAGTCATTTTAGGGTTAACTATTATTCATTATTAAATATACACTTTTTAGAAAAGAGTTTCTCTGCGTTCTCGATTGTGCGCAATTAAGATTTATCAAAGAATAAATTCAGATTCCTCTTTGTTTATTCTTGAGTTCCAATCCTAGAATTGGTCTCGGTGTTTACGCTTTCCTCGCTGCGTCATGCACTTAGTGATAGCTGCACTAATACCAAAATGTATATACATAATTAAAGATTTCATCCCTTGGTGATCTATGATATGGGAGCCTAGCGCCATGCTACAACACAACATAATATTTCATTAGTGCGCAATCTTGTAGCACCCTTCAATTGTGCGCATTGCTTAGCTAAGTAAGATTGTATTGCCCCCGAATACCATAGATCATAGAGCGAACATATCAATAATACCTTCTTTGACGGTTAATAAACATGGCTTGAAGTGGTTTGCTTTCTATGTTGGATTTGTGTAAACATTTCTTTCACTTGAATCATTTATCATGGATCTAAAACATCCTTCACTCTCCTTTACTAATCATGTGAAGCAGGTGTAACACAAAATCATTCTCCAATATGTTGCAAGTCCCTATAAGCTTTATGACCGGAATCCATGCTCTCTTTTATCATTAGATGTCTAGGAATAAGGACCTCCTTTTGGATCAATAACAAATATTAATTTTTATACATCTAGATGATTTCCTTCAAAAGCCTACCACTTATTAATAAAAATACTACGTGAGCTTTCACTCATCATTTTTTTTTTCAAGTCCCACTCCGACTCAATTGCAATTACAACCATCAAATTTGCTTACTTCACAAACATTCGGAACTACATGGAAATTATGTTTAACTTTGGGCTAACCAAAATTGTATTGCCCTCTAGTTACCACGGTATTGCTCTCCAAATATCAAATACGTTCACATATGAATTCCATGTTTTCATACCAAGCTTGTGAGAGCACACGACTGAAGAAACAGATTCATGTTTATGAATCAAGACTAAACTTGTATTTGAACATAGCTCAACCTGTATAGACTCGAAACAAATCAATCTGTGTATGTTCACGTAAAATCAACTTAATTTATGTCAAGAGGATGTATATTTGTAGCAACACAAGACACCTTTTAATTTCATCTTTACTTCTATTGAAAATCATCTCCATCCTTACTCATGATATTATACGTGTGGAGAAATAAAATTCTTACATTGCACTTTTAATTCTCAAAATAAATCCAACTGAAGTGCAACACATTCAAATAATGCAAAACTATATTCAATTTAGATTAGCAATACTGAATGATAATGAACCTTTAATATTCCTCATTATCAAATGGAATAAGAGTCTACTTCATCATAACATCACTCGTTTTACATAAGGATGAAATATTCTTGAAAACATTTCTTTTACTCATTATAATTTTATATTTTAATAGCCTTTTAAAATATAAAGTTCACGCCAGCCCTCCACACATTTTCCAAATATAGATAGTAAGACATCTCCCCACTGATCCACTACATTTGTAATTCCTAGTATTGCAAAATTTCCCATACATGAAAATTGTAATGTAATTACGTCAGTAAAGGGATGGATAAAATATTCTTTGTGACAGAGAGTCCAGGGAGGGTATATTCTTCATCATCCTCATGTGGTATTACGACAGCTGGAATTTCTGGAACTTTTAGGAGACCCTCACTCTTATTTACTTAGAGCTCTCCTCCTCTTTTTATTATTATTCATGCTGCTATGCATGGACAGCTGAAGGCCGGTAAGGAGGCAACCGAAGGAGAAAAGGAAAAAAAAGAAACCAGTAGACGTTGAGAAGACCGATGGATCCGTTCGTATGAAGACGGTGGAACCATTGAAAAGGAGGAACCGTTGGTGTGAAGACTGGTGGAACCAGGAGCTGCAAAAAACCAAAACTGAATCCTTAAAGACCTGAATGCATAACTAAAAGTTTACAGCTGAATACTGAAGACTCGAGCCATCGTTGAACGAGGACTGGTCAGAAAAGGAACTTGAAGAGGAATGATAGTGTTAGTCTATGGCCAGCAATACTAGATACCAAGAAGCTCTTGGAAAGTATTCGTCATTCATTCATCATTTTCTTTTCTTTTCTTTTTTTTTTTATTGTCATTACTGTTGGGTCCGACTATTTCAAGATTGTTAGTGTTTTGTTAATAACTCCTAGTTATTAGGAGTCAAGTAGATAGAGTTTGTTTTTTAATTATGTAAAGGCTATAAAAGCCTCCTTCTTCTGACTTAATAAAGAGAGTATGTGATAGGCTCTTAATCACACGCACAAAGTTCTGAAAAATTATCCTTCATTTTTATTAAGCAAGGGCACAACTCAGGTGATTATGGATGCTTACTATGTGCCGGATTTGAAAAATAATTTGCTCAGTATAGGCCAATTTCAAGAAAGAGGATTAGCCATCCTTATAAAGCATGGAGTATGCAAGCTCTATCACCCAAGAAGGGGTTTGATTATGGAGACATGGATGATGACAAATAAGATGTTTGCACTATCGGCTAATGTGGTACCAGAAAACTCCACTTGCTTACACACAATGGCAGAAGATGAATCACAACTATGGCATTGGAGATATGGACATCTGAGCTATAAGGGGCTGCGAACATTAAGATACAGAGATATGGTAAAGGACGTTCCACCTATGAAAGCTACAACTAAGTCATGTACTGTTTGCTTGGTAGGCAAACAACACAGAGAGGCAATTCCAAAAAGGAGTCAATGGCGTGCTTCTAAGAAATTGCAGCTCGTACATGCTGATATCCGCGACCCAATCACACCATCCTCTAACAGTGATAGAAGGTACATTCTAACATTCATTGATGATTATAGTAGAAAGATGTGGATATATTTTCTGATTGAAAAGTCTGAGGCATTCACAACTTTCAAACAACATAAGAGTCTAGTTGAAAAGGAGTCTAGAGTACCTATATGTTGTTTACGCACTGACGGAGGAGGAGAATTCATCTCCAATGAGTTCAATATTTTTAGTACAGATAATGGCATAAGCAAGCAACTCACTACAGCTTACACCCCACAACAGAATGGGATAGCCGAACACAAGAACCGAACTATTTTGAATATGGTTTGTTGTATGCTATCTGACAAAGAGGTACCAAAGAGATTCTAGCCAGAAGCTGCGAGATGGACAACACATGTTCTCAATAGAAGTCCTACGTCGGTCGTTAAAGAGAAAACACTGGAGAAATTATGGAGCGGAGTTAAACCTAATGTGGATTACTTTAGAGTTTTTGGATGTTAGCTCATGTTCACGTACCAGACCAGGAAAGAAAGAAGTTGGATGATAAAAGCTTTCCTTGTGTGTTACTGGGAGTCAATGGTGAGTCGAAAGCATATCGGTTGTTTGACCTAGCAACCAAGAAAATAGTGGTAAGTCGAGATGTGAGTTTCAAAGAAGATAAGGGCTAGAATTGGGGAAGAACAGCGCAAGAAGTGAGACAAGATGTATTGGTTTGGGAAGGTTGTGATGAAGATAAAGCTGAAGAGTCCGGGAATGAAGAAGAAGCTGCAACTGAAACTAATGAAGACCAAGAAGCTACTGCACTGGCAGTCAATCAAGAAGCGCCAAGTGATGTACTTTCTGCAGCAAATAGATCTCGGAGAGCTCCTCCATACTTGCAAGATTACGTATTAGGAGAAGGTCTGTCAGAAGAAGAAGATGAGTCAAACAACTTTGCAATGTTTGCTTCCTATGAAGATCCTTGTTCGTTTGAAGAAGCAGCAGTAGAAGAGAAATGGAAAAAGGCAATGGACCGCGAGATGGAGTCCATTGAGAAGAATGAGACTTGGCAGCTTACACAACTACCAATTGGGGCAAAGAAAATCGGTGTCAAGTGGGCTTTCAAGACCAAACGGAACGAGAATGGTGAGGTGGACAAGTACAAAGACCGGTTGGTAGCTAAAGGCTACGCTCAACAGCATGGGATCGATTACAATGAGGTCTTTGCGCCAGTTGCAAGATGGGATACGATTCGGATTATTCTAGCATTAGCAGCATAAAAAGGTTGGAGTGTATACCAACTTGATGTTAAAAGTGCGTTTCTTCATAGTGAATTGGATGAGGATGTGTATGTGGAGCAACCAATGGGATATGTTCGAAAGGGAGAAGAACAGAAAGTTTACAAACTTCGAAAGACACTTTATGGATTAAAGCAAGCACCACATGCTTGGTATAGTAGAATTAAGGCTTATTTTCTCAAAGAAGGCTTTACACGGTGCAACTATGAGCATACTCTCTTTATTAAGTCAGAAGAAGGAGGTAAGGGATTTTTAATTGTAAGTTTGTATGTTGATGACTTGATCTTTACTGGTCATGATTCTTACATGTTTGAGAAGTTTAAAAGCTCTATGAAAGATGAGTTTGAGATGACAGATTTAGGGAAGATGAAATACTTTCTTGGTGTTGAGATTGTGCAAAAACCAGAAGGCATCTATCTAAGTCAAAAGAAATACGCTAGTGAGTTGTTGGAGAGGTTTCACTTGCTCAATGGAAATCCAATTAAGAATCCAATTGTGCCGGGGTGTAAATTTTCAAAGGAAGGAGGAGGAGCCAAGGTGAATGCAACTTTGTTTAAACAATTAATTGGAAGTCTCATGTATATTATTGCTACAAGGCTAAATTTAATGTATGTGACACGTTTGTTAAGTAGATATATGGCCAGTCCAACAGAGGTGCATTTGCAAGCAGCAAAAAGGGTGTTGCGGTATTTGAAGGGTACAGTGCACTTGGGTTTGTTTTACAAAAGAGGTGATACAATAAAACTAGTTGTCTATACAAATAGTGATTATGTCGAGGACATCGATGATAGGAGGAGTACAAGTGGTTATGTGTTTTTGATGAATAGAGGGGCAGTTTCTTAGGCTTTAAAGAAGTAGCTGGTGGTGACACTCTCAACCACGGAGGCTGAATTTGTTGCGGCAGCATCTTGCGCCTGTTAATGTGTCTGGATGCAAAGGATTTTGCAGCAACTTGATTGTCTACAACGACAACCCACAACTATCATATGTGATAATTGTTCAACAATTAAATTATCCAAGAATCCAATTCTACATAGTAGAAGTAAGCATATTGATGTTAGATTTCATTTTCTAAGGGACCTTACGAAGAAGGAAGTTGTGAAGCTTGTTCATTGTGGCACAAAGGAGCAAGTAGTTGATATAATGACTAAGCCCTTGAAGCTTGATGTGTTCATAAAACTGCGAGAAGAGCTTGGAGTGTGTGAAGTACCACTGAACTTAAACTGAATACTACTGCATTCAGTTTAGGGAAGGTATTGTTGGGTCTGACTATTTCAAGGTTGTTAGTGTTTTGTTAATAAACTCCTAGTTATTAGGAGTCAAGTAGATAGAGTTCTGACTATTTCAAAGTTGTTAAGTGGTTTATTAATAAACTCCTAGTTATTAGGAGTCAAGTAGATAGAGTTTGTTTTTGAATTATGTAAAGGCTATAAAAGCCTTAAGTTGCTTAATAAAAATGAGGGATAATTTTTCAGAACTTTGTACGTGTGTGTTATTAAGAGCCTATCAATTACTGTTTCGACTAAATATCAGTAACCATTATCCTTTCTTCTTCTTCTTCATTTGTTAATTATTATACTTTTCACTAATTACATATCATTTCGGTCACTACAGATTGCATTCTTTAGCCGTAGATGGCCCCCCTTCACATTTGTCAAAAGACAATAAAACTTAAAGGAAAACAAAAATTCAACAGCTGTTGATATTACCATTGAGAATTGAAACCGCAGGATTTAAAAATCGGAATTTAAGTCGTGATGATGGAAGCTAAGGCTCTTTAACCAGCAAACATGGAATACAAAGATTCTTGTCGAAGACTGAAAACCGCAAGTTCACCTATTATTGAAGCACAAGACCACGCAGCCCTCTTGCTGTTGTGACGACAATAAGTTAGCATTGCTGCCCCCTTTTCTTTCATTTTTAATCTTCTATGTTATGTTGGTACTTAGTCCTCTTATCATTTTTTTTTGGCAGGTGTATCAAACTTGTGCTATTTTCAATTCCAGTAGAAGTGGCTGCTTAAGTTGTTATAGGTCAGTAATCGTCACTCCCTTTTCTTATTTTTGTATTTTTCGGCTTCCCTTGCTTTGTATAAAATGCCAACTAGACAAACTCAATGCCTCTGTCCTGTCTCTAGAGCACTAATATCAATTTGACATCCAATCATACTGTTATCTGGTTAACGGACGTCAACTTCAGCATGCCGTATACCACCTCCCACAATTGTTCTCAATTGACACACGCTGTACATTGTAATCTCCTGACTTGCTTTCTCTGTTCTGGGCTCTGCTTTTGTATTCTTGTATGCACTAAAGTCCGTTTTTACATCAAAGTCCTGTTTTGTTGTTCTTCTTACTTCATTTTGCATTGAATTTGTAGCTAATATATTGCACATGCTCTTGATACATGCATCTCATAGCTGCCATATTTTGACCATCTTGTTATCTTCATTTCCTTGAACTTGTACTGGTTGCAATTGTCCTGATCCATCCTTTTTTATGACTAAGACAAAGCCCGAAGTTTTGGTTTTTGTTTTTTTCGATGAATACTCTGTTCTAGCTTTTATAGTACTGAGTTTGCGCAAGTTAATTCCTTCCTCTGTAACCTATGGCCCATATATCTCTATGTTGCTTTGAAATGTTAAGGATTGAATGGTGATATTTGGTTCTTCATTAGCTCTCATATACCCTGAAATTAAAATCAAATACTCGTACAGGCAGTCGAGCTCAACCAAATATCATTTTTTAGCAATTTTTTTTAGACTTTGCTCCACTTTTACCGTGAGAAATGGAATCGCTTGCATGGCTATATCTGTCATGTGCTGTAGTGATCGACCTGGCTCCATTTCGAGCTATAATGACGTATATTTGCCTTATATGATTATATGTACCATCACACGAATTTTTTTTTTTTTTAAAAAAAAAAAATTTAGCAGAGAAGGTAGGAGCTCGTGGATTGAGGTTACAACGGTGGTTTGAATTTTGTAAAACTAAACAAAAGAGATCCTAATTTCACTTATTGAAGAGAGAAGGAGGTACTCGGTTTTTTACAGAATAAATTTAGGGGTTTCTTGACGCAGCGAGTTAGCGTAGAAAGCTTAGAGAATCACTCAACGAATGAATATCTCCAACAAACAATGGTTGCGCACAACCACTAAAGGCGAGAAGTCTCTCACGAAATGTATTTCAAGAATAAAATAAGACGTAACCCTAACATCACTACAAAAAGATTTATATACTCTCCTAAAATTATAAAAAGGAAAAGACGAATCTGCGCGTACATGGTCTAAGGCACGGCCGTGCTTCGACCCGTGTTGGACTCTGTGACATTGGTTATTCGATGCCCCTGGTTGAGACACGGCCGTGCTTCAGGCCATGTTAGGCACTGTGGGGATTTGCTGTTCAGTACCCCTACTTGAGACACGGTCGTGCTTCAGGCCGTGTTAGACACTGTGAGATTTTGTGGTTTGATATCCTTGCTCGAGACACGGCCGTGCTTCAAGCCGTGTTAGACACTGTGAGATCTTGCGGTTTGATACCCTTGTTCGAGACACGGCCGTGTTTCCGGCCGTGCGCAGAACCCGTGCTCCCAACCGTATGATCGCTTCTTGTATCCCCTCCATCATTTCTCCCCTTTTTCTTTATTCTAAAGCCACATGGTTCAAAAGAATAATAAGGTTGGGTCTGTTTTGGCATTTTGGAACTAAGGATTCTTTCATATATATTTATAAAACAAAAAAAACCGGTGTTGTCAATCTAATGACGGTGAAATGGCTTACATATATTTTTTGGAGTCAAAGATGCGGGGTAGAAAATATTAGGCCAAAAATATTTTACTAGAGCAGGAATTGTGGTTAGGCATAATATTTACTAGACCAACATGTAGTTTGGGGTTTTAGGTCACAGTGCTCTTCCTAACAAAGCAATCTCTTTTAACGATTGTCCTATCAATATTCTGTTTAATATTATCGGATTGTAGACATCCTAAAAATGATGGGCTTCACTTTGACAAACCACTACACGTATATGCTATATATATATATATATATATTGTTCCAAGGAAGCCTTTTTGATTGAAGATTCAGAAGGCAAAGGAAAAAAGCAAGCCTTATAGATCTAGATACCATAAATCCATCATGTGTTCGACATATTCGTAGAGTATTCTTGAGGCTTTGAAGGACAATGACTTGCTTGAAGAAACCCGAGTTGAATTTGATTTTATATTTTGTTTTGATGAATACATGAACTGCCATTTTAGCCAGAAAGACTGTCCGCGTATATGTTTCCATCTAATATTTGTTGTCTAAATATGCTTCTCCACTCTAGCTGCCATTATATTATAGGCTTGCAAAAGCAATATATATATATATATATATATACTTGTTGACCACTCTCTATAATTAAAATATCATACTCTCCTCCCAATATATATATATATATATAACCCACATATACCATGAATCATGTTCCGTTCTTAGTTTTCTTTTATATTACTTGGATATGTTTTCTATATTCCCTGTAATCAATCTTTAGTAGCTTCACGAATAATCAAATGGATTGGACCTAAATTTTAGGCTCCATCACATGTTAGGAGTAGCTTTCTTTTATCTTCTTTTTTAGTAGCTTTAGCATTCAAGCTAAACATCATATGTCATGTCTACTTTTCAACTTTACATATTCTTCCTATATATTTTCCCAACAAATACGATTTTATGAAATACTATAGATCTCAATATTTTCTTCTCTCTATTATGAAACTACCTCATCTTTCTTTTCCATATTCTATAAGTATTGGGACTATTAGGCCAAGCTCCATCTCTATTTCCTCCCTCAAGTGGGATTCACCATATTTAGTAATAGCAACACTTCACACAAATTCTCACTAATTCAAGTTGATAGATAGGAAAAGATTATGGAAAGAGCCATTCTCATAGCAATAATAGTTCAAAGAAGAAGAATGATGAGTTATCATATTCAGATGGACGCATCCAGAAAGTTCCCTCACCTTAGGATGCATGGCCCAATGAAACCATTTCAAAGGATTTCTTTTGGAGTGGAGTAGGGACATGGAAGTCGTGTGCACATTAACACATAGCCACTCCATTATTCTTCACATAAAGTGAGCCAAGGCTACAAGATAGAATGAACATCGATGGAAAATTGGCATTGTAATTTAGGAACGAGAAGAAGGAGCTCCTCCTTTCTAAAAGCCAATTTGCTTTTCCTCGATAGACAATTTTAGGTTGGCGTTTGTGGGTAATTTACATTATGAAGAATTCAGAATATGCAGATATCCTGGAGAAAGCCGATGTTTATTTTCCTGTGCTGATTTCTTCACAATTGAACTTCACTTACCCAATTGACACAAAGCTGTGGAGAAACATCCTTTCACGTTAGAGCATGCAAACGCACACTTTCATGACCTCTTGGGGAAAGTTCACTCCGACACTAGAGGACGTATTTATGCTATTGCATTTTTGTGAGTTAGGATTGATAGACATCACTATAGCTCCTATTTTCGAGAAGGAAAATGAAATACTATTAGCTTTAGAGGCTGACTTGAAAGTAGCCATTAATAGCTGTAAACAAGCTACATTCATTGCATGGCTCAAATACTTTTATAAACAAGAGCGAAATGGAATTGAAGGGCTCGACTATAAGTGAGAGTGAGTACCCTCATTTTTGTTTATAACTTTCCTTTGTTATTATTAAAGTTTTGCAATATGGGTTTAATTTTTTTTTTTTTTTTGTAGGCATGAGCTCGTAGCATTTCTGGCTTGTTGGCTTTTACTTTATGGTTTTCCTAGAGGTCTAGAAGATGGTATCAATCCACGATTTTTCTACCTAATGATTGATATTGCTCGTGGTGAGCAGTTCACATTTGGACGTTTCTATTTGTGATCCTTATATCGTTGTTTAGATCTATATCATGAAGCCTTTGTATGCTCAAAAGGGTGCCATGTAATTGTGTTCCATGCAAATTTAGTGTTCCTAGAGTGTTCTTTGCTAAACATTTTAAAAGGTATTTTGGTAGACCTGAGAGAAAACCTACTCTAGTAGAACCTCGGGCCTAAGCGTGGGTGGAGAGAAAGCCCTATTCAACATTACTTAAGATCATTGATGTGGAGAGCGAGTTCATCTTTCGTCTTTATACAAAAAGAATAGCTGAATACATGACTCTAGAGTTTCTATCCCACAGACTCTCAAGATTTAGTGCTATTGAAGTAGGATTCCTATTGTGGTGCACTCTTGGAAGTATTCCTGCACTTCATGATTAGAGAGATTCTTTTGGTTGTTTCTTAGAGTGTATAGTTATGATGTATTCACATCAGTGAGTTGCCCATCAATTTAGGTTTAACTAAGGTGTATCTTTTTAAGTATGTATTAAGGGAGATTTTCACACTAATTGTAAAAAACTTAATCCTAGTTGCTCCAAGAACATCTGTTTAAAAATAAGGCAATTGTGTTTTCCATCTATGGAGCTTTCTAGAGTTACCTGTAATGGATGGTTAACATATTAGGAAAATTGCTTAGACGATTGTACAAAGTACATTACTATAGTGGTGGAAGACAATTTACTTGATGTTGTTATTCAAAAATATGAATTCTGTTTCCAAGTTCCTAGAGAAGAAGCTAAGTTTTCTAATAATACGTGAGGGAAATCATCGATTGATCAATCTATGCCTTCTTTTAGGCAACGCACTTGTATAGTTATATCCTTGAGGTAATGTAATTCTTTTTTACTATTTCAATTGCTTTAATAATTCTTTTCATTACTTTTAAAACTTAAGTAAAAGTTCTCTACATTTCAAAGATAATACCATTCATAGACGCTTCATTTGTAGGATAATATAGAAGAAGGTACATCTGAAGTTCAGGTTAAACATGCATTAAGTAGCAACAATCCTGATGATGGAGCTATTAATTTGTTAAAAGATGTAGGGTCATTGAAATCTACATCAACCACCATCTACCCTTTTCTAAATCAATATGAGGTTGGTAAGAAGTTGAGAATTGAGAATAGTCCTACTATTACGATTGTGGATGAGGAAGAAAATGTCGAATTGGTTGATTTTGAGAAGTCCCCTAAGCATGTTACTAATATCTGGGAAAACTTGCCTATACATCATGATGGTGATGACATTAGAGAGACTACTCCAACACATGATGATGTACTAGAGAAGACACCCTAATATTCAATGATCATGACGATACTAGAGAAAGCACCCCAATACATAATGATCATGACTAGAGAATGGGCCTAGTAAATGATGGTGAAGAGGTGAGCTTTGTGCCCCTAGTAGACAATGATGCCAATAAAAAATCACAATTACTAAATGATTTAGAGAATACTATTGAATATGATGATCATGAAAAAGGAGAGATCAAGGCATACACAAATGCTTTATTAAATGCAAGCTTTTATAATGATGAAATGAATGTTATGTTTGATGGTGCTCCCACTAGTGCTAATGTAGCACATGATGTCCCTCTACCTTATGAGAATAATCCTACACTTGCAGCAGTTTTTGCTGCTACTCCCCTCCTAATAAATACAACATCTGAAAAAGTTGAGAGGGAAAATTCCAATACAACCACAATGGATTTGGGAGGAACCACTACATTTCATGGGTTCACTATTTGTTTTGACCTTCTATAACCATTAGAGCATTTGCATGAAATGGAAGGGAAGTTTTGGCTAGAAGCTATATATCTAGGTTCTAAATTGATTAATACGATGATATCAATGCTTAGTCAAGCTATAGCTCTTTTAAATAGACCTTGGAGCTCTTTATCTAAGGGAGAGCTAAGACTCCTAGTAAATATGTGTAAACACCCCATTTTTGCCCTAATAATCAATAATAATCAACTTTCAATTTTTTCCATTTTTTTACATTTTTTTCTAATTTAGCAAAAATAGGAAAAATATTCAAAAAATAAAATAAATAGGAAAAATACATCAATTTTGAAAAATAATTTTAGAAATGGCAATGAAAAGGATTAAATAATTTTTACAATTTTTTTAAATTTCAAAAAAATACAAAAAATAAAAAAATCGCATTGCATATATGCAAATTGCAAAAATAAAAAATCGCAAAAGTGGGCTAGCCCAGCTGGTCCAAACCATGGTCTAAGGCACAGGGAAAGGGGCTTGGTCACGAGTTCGAAACGCGGGGGAGGCAAATTCCGCGTTTTGCAAATTTTTTCTTCGCTTGGGACACGTGTCAGCAGCTGATTGGCTGGAGCAGACGTACGCGCCAGGTGCGTGATCATCTTCAACCTTCGTCCGAGATCACCGACGAGGAGGAAAAATCGAATTTCGGCCGTTTTGATTGAATTTTTTGCACAAATCCAGCAGATCTTCAACAGAAATAAGATAAACATCATCCAATTAGAATCAAATCGCAACAAATTGATGGATTTGCACAAATCAGAGGGAGGTTTTAACTATAAATCCGATTTGCTTCAATTGAAGGAAATCCGAGCTTATCCAGCTCGATTCCTTGCGGCTATAAATAGAAGATGAAGGCAGGAAGCTGGATCACGGATCAAAAGTGAGAAAAAAGAGGAAAAAGAGAGAGAATCGAAGCCTCGTCGGAGTTTCCAAGCCGCGACCACCGATCAAGCACCGAGCTGCCATCAGGAGGTGTTTTTGGAGAAATCCACCACCACGATTGAGTTCCCCACCCTTGAGAACCTAGGAAACGACACCTCAATCGCTTCGAAAGGCCGCTGGAACGCCGCCAACGAGCAACCCCAGCCGCCGTGACCGATGGACCAGACCCGACCCAACCCGCGCACTGACTCGGATCCAGATAAGTTGGATTTTCTGATATTTATTTATTTATTTCTTATTTGTTTATATAGATATTTTATTTATTCGAATTTCTTTATTTCATTTACTTGTTATTTATAATTAAAAAAATAGAAAAGATATATTAGAATTTAGAATAGTTTTTTTTTTAGGGTTTAATTTAGGATGAGTAATAATAAAATAAATAATAATTATAATAATAAATAATAAAAATATAAAAATATATATAAAGAAAATGATAAAAATATATTTTAGAAAAAATAATAAAAATTTAGATTTTAGTTTAGGATAGATAAATAATATAGGAGAAAATTTTTTTAATAAAAATTTATAATATTATAAATGGGTTGAAAAATAGAAAAATGAAATTTTTATCACTTAGAAAAATCATTTTCTTAAATAAATCCAAAATTGGTTTTTCCTAAAAATTATTATTTTCAAAAAAAAAAAATCAAATGATCAAGCTTAGGCTTAGATTTTTCAGAAAAATACTAAAATGGTAAAAACATAAATCAAAAGAAATTTCATAATTAAAAATCACCAACACATTAAAGTTTTTTCAGGAAAAGCGAACTATGACATGTTTGATCTTGAATAGCAAGTACGTAGGCACCCATTTGGGGCAACCCTAAAAAGAACCAAAATTATTTTCTTAGAATAGGTTATTCAAAAACACAGTAAAAAGATAACAAAAAATAAATAAAAGAAATTTTGGATAAAGTTTAGATTTTAGGAGATTAGGATAGTAACCTTAGAGTTTTAATAGGTTAGCCTCTGAACTCAGAAACTTTGGTTTTCCCTTTCCTCTTTTCATAAAAAACAAGAAGAGGAAATTACGCTGACCAATGGTCCAAATTAGGATTGATCTGGTCAATAATATCTCATATCAAGCAAGTGATAATATAATTTTCTTCCTCCTTAGTGATCCCCACATTCTTCAACATGAGCCTCAGTCAATATTGTTTTTGTCTTAGAGGGTGCAATACACTTAAGGGGCTTACCCATAAAGGATACTCTATACAATTCATCTTCATGTATCAAATACTTTCTAGTCTTCTTCTTCACAAGTCTAGCATCAGTACTATTGGTTAACAAGACATTATTCTTCAAGTAATCAATATATGGACACCTCCAATCTCCCGCTGTAGCCACAAAATTACACTCTTTTTCATCTAGTAATTTAGAGCACTTGGGACAGTGCGTTTGTACTTCAAATGCATCTTTTGACATTAATGGCCAATAATATCCAGCATGTTAAAGCTGATGATTAGTGTTGGTCTTTCTTCTCTACACTAAATCTTGTGATACTTATCTAGCTTGAGATGAGCCTCTTTTGTGCCAATACATTAGAACAAAACACCCTCTGGACCTTTGTAATACAATGTGCCATTTAGGCAAATAAAATCCTTTAATGTAGAAATAGAAGCTACACTAAGGTGTGCTAATTGTTCCTTTATTGGAATGCATAAATCATCGCTTGTTTATTCATCTTCATTGATAAGGTTCAATGCAGTACATGGTATAGATTTCATGAGTACTTAAATACTCAGACTATTACTTGGTTCTTGAATTGGAACCTTGATGCCAATGTGGCTAATACATCTACATACTAATTGATGGATCGAGTTGTATGCTCATAATGAACTGATTGAAATTTCGTTACTAGAGCTTACATTGCAACCTTAAAAGGCACTAATGTAGGTTCCTTAAGTTTGAATTCTCCATTGGTCTATTTAATGATTAAATTGGAATTACCTTGAATGTATAATTGATATGCTTTAATCTCTTGTGCAAATATCAACCCAATTAGAGGGCTTTGTATTTAGCTTTGTTATTATTGCAATAGAAATTAAGTTTGAATGTCAATGGCATTTCTTAACCTTCTAGTCACAACTCCTACCCTTAACCTTTACCTCCAGTAAAGCCATCGAACTGAAGTGACCATGCACCTTCTACTTCAACAATTAGAAAATCTTCATGAAATCCGCTAGTATGGTCTCTGTAACTAAGCTCTCTTACGCATTTGGAAAATGTGCCAATAGATTAGCTAATACTTGTGATTTTATGGCTTTAGAAGACTGGACTTCAATATCGAATTCTCTAAGAAGAAGTAACCACTTTGCAATTATACTAGATAAAGCTAGCCAAGACAACAAATACTTGATAGAATATGATCAAATAACCAAATTGATCTTGTGTGCCAATAAATAATGTCAAAACTTTTGCGTAGTAAATACTAGCGCCAAACATGACTTTTCATAAGTTGGGTAATTGACCTCACTTCCTTGAAAAGTATAACTCAAATAGTAAACAAGTCATTCTTAGCCATCCATCTCCTATGCAAGTAAAGTCCCAATAGACTAATTGGTAGAAGTTAAATACAAGACCAATGGCAACCCTTTTATTGGCATTGTTATGGTTTGAGGCAAGACCAATATCCCCTTAATCTTTTGAATTGCCTCTTCATGTGCTCACCTCCATTCACATGGAATCCTTTTCTTCATAAGTTGGTGTAGAGGCTATAAGATCTCTGCAAGTCCTTAGCTCTTTTACAGTATTGTGTGACGGTATGGACAATATAACTCAAATTTTTGCTAGGTCAACATCGATTCCCTTCTTGTGAACCACGAATCCTAGAAATTTCCCTGAGGCTACACCAAAAACACATTTCAAAGAATACATGTGAAGCTTATATAGCCAACATTGCTTGAAAAACTTCTGTTGGTGAATCAAGTGATCAGGTGCCCTCTTTGATTTAATGACGATATTGTTAACATAATTCTCCATAAAGTCATGCATCATGTCATGAAATATGGCAGTTAATGCCCTTTGATAAGTGACACCTGCATTGTTGAGTTCAAAAGACATAACAACGTAATAAAAGTTTCCTACTAGTATCTTAAATGAAGTACACTTAGCATCTCCAACAGCTATCTTAATTTCATTATAACCACCGAAACCATCCATGAATGAGAATAGCTTGTGCCTTGTAGTTACATCTACTAGAGTGTCCATGTTTGATAATGGAAAATCATCCTTTGGACAAGCTTTATTAAGATCACGAAAATCGATGCAAACACGTATTTACCCATTCTTCTTTGTCACTGGCACAACATTAGCTAACCATATACAATGTTTAATTGGGTTAATAAAACCAACATAAAGCAAATTTTCAACCTCTTGCTTGATTTGAACTTCAATTTCAGAATGAAATACATGTTGTGCCTATTTGGCGGGTGTGACTCCTAGGGTGATATTCAATCTATGCACCATAAGACTAAGGTCAAGTCTTAGCATTTCTTCATACTTCTATACAAACACATCTTTGTATTCCTTTAACAACGCAATAAGAGGATACTTTATCTCATGGAATTGACTTTTGCTAATGAAGAGTGGTCGCAATGACTCTCCTGATCATGCTAGATCCAATTCTTCTATTTCCTTAGCTTGAGTTTTATTTGGTCTTACATTTGTTAGGGTGCAAGCTGAACATCTAGTAGTTATATGGGATCTAAAGTAGATAAGTATACTTCCTCAAATCACTATGATTGTCATAAACTATACACTCTTTGCCCATTCTTCTTAATGTAACTTTCAATTTCTGCTAATTGCTTATTCCTTTTCTTGCCTCTACGACAACCACACATTCTTCTTTTCTTTTGCTAACCTTCTTGAAATTCTTCTCAAGTAGGTGATGGGATGTTAGGAGGTCTTGCAATAGTCGTTTTTCCTTCTTTAGCGAATTTATCAAAGAAATTTGACTCAATGAAATATGATTCATCATGCTCAAATGGATTCTTGGTAGCAGGAGTGAACACATCTTTTCCTTTCTAATGGCCTTTGATGCATTAATGTAATGTTGATAGTATCAAATTGTGATCATGCAATCATTTCCTACCTATAAGCTAGTGACATGATATAGATGCATCAATCACATGGAAAATAGTAGTAATAGTGTAAATTGGTCTAACTTTAAAATCAGCATTAATTTATCCTCATGTTTTGGTGGAAGAGTAACTAAAGCCATTCATCGAAATCAATTGTTTCACAAGTCATCATATATCAATTCTTGCAACTTGAAAGGTTAACATAGGCATGATGGTCAAGGAGGAAGCTCTATTAAAGAACGTTCTCTTCACTGAATGCCCATTAAGTATACCCTCAACATATAAAGGATAATTGTGATTTGGATTCTTGACACACATGTCAGCATCAGTGAATGAAATTGCATTTTCATATGCATGTGCCATCTTTTTCACAAGTTGCGTTGTGTTACACTTCGCATATTGACTTTTAGAGATCTGTGTAAGTGCAGCAGCTTTTGTAAGCTTGTCCTTCTCATCAAACCTTAAGAAGGTCAAAGAAATTCCTAAAATTTATTTTTTTTTCAAAAGTGCTATAACTATAGGAGGGCGCTTATCCTCTTCAATTTCAATCGATTTCCCTTTCTCCTTGTGTGTCTCAGCAAATGGTGCATCATCTACTTCCATAGTAGTAGGATCGTAAGTGATGGCATTTACCACTCAACATTGGTTGTTATGAGCTAGAAGGGGATTATTATGAATGTTATTATCTTCAATGATGAGCTTCCTGATCTATACCTTCTTACTGAATATCTTCTTTAAAGTGAAACAATCTTTAGTAGATTGTCCCACAATTCTATGAAATCTACAAAATTTTGAATCAGTCTTCTACTTAGTGGAAGTAAGGCGTTCAACTTTCAAAAGTTTGATATTTCTGTCCCATAGCCATATATCAAGCATTGCAAGTACTTTTCCATTAGGCATGGGCATGTCAACTTCTCAAACATAGGTTTCTCCATTCTAGGTTTTTTACCTACCTTGGAATCCTCACCTTAAGCTAAATTCGTGGATGACCATCACATATTGAACCTTCCATGCTCACCCTTTTGTTGTGTAATAGAGTTATTGGTTCATTGCACATTTTCAACCAATGCTATGAACTAGGCCAATGATAAATTCTCTAAATGAACAACATGCTCAGTAAACATTTCCTAGATATAAATTTTCACAACTCCCTTTCATCACATATATTTTGAATATCAAGGGAACACTCTTTAAATCGTTTGATATAGTCCATGAGATCTTCTCTTAGCTTTTGATGAATCATTCCTATATTAGTGAGGGTTACCCTCTCTTTATTCAAGAAAATTTTTTCTAAAAACATTTTACACATGTTTCCCCATGAATCCACTAAATCAAGAGAAAGATTAACATACCACGTATCTACCTTCTCCATAAGACACTTTAAGAATTCCTTAAGCTTCAAGCCATCATCCAACTCATAAGCTTCGAGCGTCTCAATAAATTTTAACAAGTGCTCTTTGGTACTTCCCTTCTTACTATTAAAGAGCATGAACTTATAACTCATATTGTCTTTTGAGTAGGGTTTCACAACGATATGTTGATGATAAGGGAGTTTGAGTTCTAGCACTCTTGTAGTGGAATTCATTTGTATCTCTTTCAAATATTTATCCAAATCTTCCTTAGTAACAGGCAAACCTCTTAAAGCAAAAGTTCCAACCTCTACTGGTGTAACGAAGATAAGGTTGGGATCATTTACGAGTTAAACAACTATAACACTAGGAGTGCTACGTGAAGATGAAGTGCCCCTAATTTGGATTCTTATCTCTCTTGCCTCAATTGTAGGATGTTGTGCAAGGGCTTGCTATTCAACCGTAACTCATTCATTAACAGTAGGAAGGTTGATCTGCTGAGGTACTTGAGGAGCACATTGTAAAGCAACATTAGCAAGGTTTGGTAAAGTTATACTGTGATGTGCAATAGTGACAACAACCATAGTAGGCACTATCTTTCTGATGTTTTCTTGAATTGCTTGTATGACTTGAACATTATCAAGTACACTCTCTTACATAGCATTTCTTTGGTTCGCATCACCAAGTGCTAGTGCCATTTGTTCAATAGCTTCAATGTTGGTATCAAGCTCTTGATTATTACCATCTACAGTGTTAGGTACCCATCTCTTCGGAGGTACCATGCTATTAGCTTTTCTCCTTAGTGGAGTCACTAAAAAATATAAGGGGTATAGGTCTAAATGCTAAGGTCATGTGCGTGCTGTGTGTAAGCATGCTACACATGGTTGAATGAGAGAAAGCGACACATATGAGGATGATCGGGATCGAATAGGAAGTGGAGGAGGAGTAAATAGTCTCAAATAAGGTTTAAGCACTTCGTGATAAGTGAATATTCTTCACTAAATTGTGGTTTAATTTTTTGAGAAAGTAATCCGATAAAGTAATAGTATTCCTCCCTTTAAAGTCCCCTTAAGAATGATGATGCTTTAAGTGTTTATATGGTTTTGGTCAAGCATCTCAACCGTTTGATGTTAATGACAATCGATAGTCATAAGTGAATGAGCTTTCATATGGGTCTCTCATGAAATCGGACCTATTAAAGACGTTTAATATGCGAGTTTTATTGAAAAAGGTTGGATCGGATTGAGACTGACCGATCTAATAGGCCCTACTACAAACCTACCATGTCAAATCTTCTATAATCATCTTAAGATTATATAGGCTTAACTCTTTAGGCCCTATTATTTTAACTTGAAGAATTAAATCCATTTAGAATATTAAACTTAGAGTTTATAATTTGATTCAATCCTTTACATTGTATTATAATTTTATTAATATTTATATATGATTAATCAATTTATATACCATGTTAATACCATTAAAATCCTTCTTAATATGAGGTTAGTCACCATAAAATCTTTTTGCATGGGAGTTTTAATACGTTACTCTTGATTTTATTGGGGTTAAAATAAAAAAGAAAAAAAATTGAACTAAACACCGGCTCACTTTTCCTTGTTTATTAAATATGGATTGAAGGAGTTGCTTCGGTGGCCCAACTATTTCCCCTGCAATGGTAAACTCCCGATCCGTGGTCGGATCGAACTAATGTGTTGTGTCGTGTTGTGTCCGAGGATTTTCATTTTAAAATCCCGTCAAACATCGGAGACTCTTTAGTCTCCGATGCTCAACGTATACAGTAGTATAGCTCCTAATTCAAAACTCAAGTACATATTCCATGGAACCACCACACAGCACACCAATACAACCCCAGACCCAGACACATACCAAGAAGAGACCACTTGATGCTGTTCTTAACTCCAGGAACTACAAGATGCGTGCTGTCCTTAAAGATGTCAGACCCCATTTCGTCAAGGTATCCATGTATTATGCTAATTGTCTAATCTATACTGCAAGATCCAAACTTTTATGACTTACTGCATTTTATTATTATCATTATTAATACGTGTTCATTTTGGGTATTTTAGAAATATGAAATTACTTGTTTTATTTGTACTGTAATGGAGTTTTCTGGTGAGTTTTATAAGGTTATGCTTCGTGCATAGAGGGTAAATTTTAATTCTCAGAGGGAGAAACTATAGGAGCATAACACTTTTGAGAAAGTGTAGAAATTCAAAGAGATAATTTTGAAAAATTTTCGAAGTTAGGGTGCCGGCTGCAAATGAACCGGTGGCTAGTGTCTATTCCTGCACTAGATCGTGCAACTATTTCTGAAATGTGGATCTTACTGTTATTTAGATGCTAGAATTCTTTTCTTTCCTCTGTTAATTAGGTTGGACAATAGACCTGTGGATAAGGGTGTGTGTTTCTTACAAGGAAAACATTTCTGATTACA
This sequence comes from Laguncularia racemosa, assembly GCA_037954665.1. Lineage (NCBI taxonomy): Eukaryota > Viridiplantae > Streptophyta > Magnoliopsida > Myrtales > Combretaceae > Laguncularia > Laguncularia racemosa. The sequence goes on from JBBMOL010000016.1 coordinate 5,639,884, forward strand.
TTGTTTTATTCCACTCTAATTTAATTTTTGCAGCTGTCAAATGTTAGCATAGTGATCTCGAGCAAATGCGGTTACTAGTAGCATATAGTGGTAAGAGTTAGTGGCGGACTTCCAGTAGTTAATAACCATAGAAATTGCTAATGGAAAGTAAATATGCTCTTCTTAAAAGTGGAAATCGTTTGCCTCGTTTTTTTCACTAATATTTTCTGTGGTGCCTGTTTACCATCACTTGCCGTTGTGCCAATACCTTCATATCCCATCACCATCTATCATAAGAGCCACTATTTACCATAACCCATTGAGCTTGCTATAGTAATATCCAACTTTTGTTGAGTTTTGGTCATAACGAATGCTGACAATCTCTGAAAAATATTTCTGGTGGAACAACCACACCCTAAGATTACAGAACCAAGTGGGATGCTAGCAATCCGCTAGTTGGCAGATGTACAATCTATTAATTATATCATCTATTATTGGTATTGCCTGTGGTAAAAACAAAATATGGAAAAAAGGTCATTGATTGATGAATTACTGGATAGTGATGTACCTATGCTTTCATATAAGGGCAACTTGGATATCTTTGAGGGAAATAAAGGAAAGGACTGAATTACTGGAGAATTTATGAGAGCAATGTTCTGATATCCTCATCGCATAGCTCAATCCTTTTTTTGGTTATGCCAAGTATAAAGATTACTGAATTCTGTCTCTTTTTCTAATACACATGGTAAAATGTGAATGGTTAGATATGGATGGGGATTTCTATAAGAGGGCTTGTCGTGCTATTGATAGGTGTAGAAATGCTATTAGGCTACCATAAAACATGATTTATTTGGAAAGTAACTTGCATATGGATTATGAAATTTTGTGCATGCTCCAGACCTATCTTTTTAACCCATTCTTTATTTCCATGGAAGGTACTTCAAACTACTGAATTTCGGGATTGCCAGGCAGCTCAAGAAATTAGGGAACGTGAGTCTCTGTCTTGATTCTTATCTGCAGTTTTACAATACTTTTATGTGCACGATAAATAGGATTTCTGATGAAATTTTATTGCTGTTTTTGTCAATTCCTTGCCTCAGCTTCTTTCATCCGTTAATAATATTGCATATAAAAGGGTAGAGTTGACCTCAGTTACTCTTATATTTCTCCTGATGGTATTTATCTTTTTTTGGATAAATTAACTGTATTTATCTTTATCGACACGAAATGTTTAATGACGTAGAATGGACTTGCTTTCATTTTCAAACTACATGAAGATCAGATCTTGCTTTCTCGTTTCAATTTCTTATGGTGCACTTTAGAGAATTTGACTTTTATGGATTGCATATCTAAAGGGTTTACATACAAATGTGTTTGTTTTCTCCACATCTCCACACATTTATATATGCAGACAACAAGTTTTATGGCAGTGGTAGTCCTGCCCTCAAATAAATATTGCTCGTCATATGGAACACCAATTTGATGTCGTCACACACTTGGAACAGTTGGCACACATCCTTGTAATTGTTTTCAATAAGTGAGTCATCCTAGTGTTTCACAAAGGAAATTCTCTCTTTCTTATGTGTTTTGCTAATACCACTTTGAGCAATTGAGTATTGTGTATGTATTTCTCTGCCGGTAATTAACTTGGTCTTTAATGTAGGATTTAGATCCTTGTTTTACTCATTAAAAGATGCAACTAGATTTTATTCTCCATTAATTTCACTTCCATTTTCCTGCATTGCCAACCACATATAGTAGTGCTTAAAATAAGGGATTTATGGAATGTTTGTTGTGTATTGTACTTAATTAGCATATTCATGTGCCAGCTCACAAACTTGATCATTAACATGCTGGAGTTGGAACTCTTGAAATTTTCTTTTGGGATACAAAATTGCTAATTGTGTTTTTTTTTTTTTCCCTTAGCCTTTAAAGTGCCTGAAACTCTAATGGAAGGTGAAGGCAACCCTTCCAAAATTTTATTTCATCACATCATTTTATGACTTTAGGAGTTAATGGCCTCTCTAACTTTACTAGATTCAAGTATCTTTTCATGCCAACCTCATACAAGGTTGGGTGGTCCAACTGAATGTGGTGAGGAACCCTACTACATTAAATTCTTGTACGTCTTCATTCCCTTCTGTTTCTGTGCATGTGGGGATTATTGTGGTGGTATTAGTTCCTAACAAGTGATATCAGACCATAATTTCCTAAGGGGCAATTAGCATCTTCATAGAGAGATGTCTTGGCACCCTTATGTAAATTATGATGATGATTGTTTTGTTCTCTTGGTATTTTTCACTCAATGATATAGCTAATGAGAGGGTTTATAGCTTAGTGGCAGAGCATTTTACTGCAGATCAAGTTGTCACCTGTTTGAGCACCTTTGGGCCCTCTTTTGGCTTAAATTCTATGATTTATGTTTCTGAAATCATATTAGTAAGTGCTAATTGTTCCCCTCTATTTGAGCATTAAATTTCCATAGAATAACTAGGGACTTCTACCACAGGGATTAATGAGTTTCACTGCTGTAGAAAGTGTCTGTTTGTAACTTCCAAATTCTCGTGAGTTATGTTAGGAATCTTCATAGTGGACTAGGTGTCTCCACTGAGTATGCAGGCATGTGCTTTTTACTAACTTCAGCGAGCATCTAGATGATGAAACTCTGGTCATCATAAAGTGCTCGTGATCATATTTAGAGTAAATGCCCATTTTTTACATATTATGACTCTTCTTTCAGATTTGCAGATTGTCTTGAGCAATTGAACTAATCCTGGTTTTTTTCTAATTGAAATCAGACTTCACTTTTAATTAGACATTGATGAATGATTTCTTAACTGTCTTAAATTTTGCAGAACTCCATCTTGTGGTAGATTTATACAACGCGATGACTGGACAAACACTGTTCATTGGGAAGAGCTGTAACATTCCTGAGGGCCAGCCTCCAACAGGGGATGACCACAGGAAATCTCAGGATGTTAAGCCGTCAGAGCACTCTCATTCTGTGGGGATCAACCGACCCTATCAATCAGATGCCGCAAATCTTGGCAACTTTATAGTTGGGGGATCGGCCTTTGGTTGGAATTTTATCACTTATCCTGGTAATAAAGCAGCTTATTATGGTGTAACAAAAGAATCATTCCGAGAAGCTCAACGGAATTCACAAGGACAAGCTGAGTCAAACTCGCAAGGACAGTGAACAGACCCGTTCTGTTCTCATAATTGCTGTGAGATCCGAAACAATTGAATGAGAAATGTTGTAAATCCTGATGCTTCAAAGAAAGCTGTAGTAGCATTCATGAGTTACCAGGGAGTTTTATAAACATTCTTATAGTAAGGATTCCTTGGATGGTTTAAGAAATTATATTGCTTATCATCCTGTTACTTGTACCATTTATCTATTGTAACGCGGTGTAGTGGTATGCACAATTCCTTACCCATTTCGCCTTTTTGGGAAGATTCACTTAATCGCTTTGCTTTTGTCCTCTTCCCTTTCGTAGTTAAAATGTAAGACCGTGATTTCCAGAAAGGAAAGGTTTTCAATTTGTTGTTTTGAATGGTGGTTGAAGCAATCATAATATGGTATCTAGCAGTTTCAACTGACTAATATAAGTATGATTTGTTTACACTTTTCGACCGTCTGATTGGTAAAGATATTATTGAGATGTTAAAATGGAAACGACGGATAATCGATTTTTCTACAAGAAAGCAAAGTAGAGGGCGCCAGGCAAGGCGATTATCATCAGAATAGCATGCATTAAGTATCGAATATCAGCCGTGCAATGCAATGAATCCAGGAAACTCATTTCATTCAATTTCCTAAAACTGTTTTCAACAGCTTTTGAACATGAAGTTGTGTGTCCCAAACAACAAAACAAGTGTTTTAATTTTTTGCACATGAATGTAAGCTCATCGTAGATGTACAGCAGTCCTTCCAGTACGTTGTTCACACCCATATTTTCAAGGTAATTCCGTCAAAAGTCGAACAAAAAAGGTTAAGTATATATAAATAGGGCCCAACCGGGTTCGAACCGGTGACCTCTTGATCTGCAGTCAAATGCTCTACCACTGAGCTATGGACCCATGTTGATCGCTTCGGCTTTTAAAATATATATAAATAAATTTTAGCGTTCTGGCTACTTTTTCCTTTTTGTCCTTTCCTTTGGCGGAGAGAATGATATAATATGGGCATCTTAATAATTCACATAATAAAGGTTACTAAACATTACATTATGTGAATTGATATTTATTATTTTTTTATTATGTTTAACATGAGTTGAATTGATATTTATTATATTTATGGAGATTTAGTAATTTTACTATTGTCAAAATATTGTTCTCTTCTTTCATTTGTATAGTTAAAATATAAATAATAATTTAATAAATTTATTGATGATGGTTCGAAATATTGAGTTGGGATCCTACCCTTATCCACAACCAAAGCTCTGTTAAATTCCACATACTTAAAATGGGCTAAATTTATATTTTGCCTTATGAGCGTATACATTATATGTTACTATGATGTATAAAATAGTTTTGTGTTTTAGAATGAATAATTCATTCCAATACAGTGAGAAACCAACGACTAAAATAAGAGATAGGAGTCTTTAGACTCAGCCTGAGATGAACATGTCTTTTTTACTAAATGGGGACTTAAGCACCCTTTTATAAACAAAATTCTCTAATGAGAATGAAAAACTAGTCCTTAGGTTGGAGAGAAAACCCATATAAGGATAAAGCTAAACTAAAAAAACAACTCAAGAGATGATTCCAAATGGTGAGATGATGAGTAGCGACGGTGGAGATGGAGATGCAAATGTAGACATATATGTAGGTGGCAACAATTAATATAAAGTAGTTCAATAGATTTGTTGAGAGTAGAAAAGATGGAAGAACTGGTACTTTATTGGGTATGTTGAATTATTTTAAACTCAAGCTCTTCATTAGAAGTGCCAATTGAAAAGTTTGAACTTGCTTAATTAAGTTTATATAGACTTATTTAATATATATTTACTCTATCTAAAATAACATCAATATCTAAATTTTATTGGAACTCTACTTGAACATAAGTTTGGTGCATGTTCAATTAAATTTATGAGCTTATAAGTCAAATGGTGTAAAGTTGGTACTTGACTTTATATGTTGCTTAAATAACTCAAACTTGAAACAAATTGGCTATAAAAATATTAAATTTGAGTAAATATCATATTGAGCTCTAGTAATTTACACTTAGGTGTGACTCCGTGTGTACCACTATCCACACATACAAAAATGGGCCAAATATTCCATTACTCCCATCAAAATGTATATTTCTTGGCTCAGATGTAGTAACATTGTGTTTGACAATCTTAATGAAAGTGAAAAAAGAGTAGAAATAAGTAGAAAAAGAAAAAGGAAAGGAAAGGAAAGGAAATGAAGGGCATGTTTATTTCACGGAATGGAATAAGGTTGCATTAAATAACTATTACCGAGGAATGGAATAAAGCTATATTAAGGGAAAAATTGTTATTACATTGTTCAGTTTATAGAATTAGATAAAAAATAAGTTATGAATAGGAAAAAAAAAATATGAAAATGCCTATACACCATCGTCTCTACTCTCTCTCTCTCATCTGTTTTTCACGTCAACTCTCTCTCTATCTTTGCTATACTCTCTCTCTCTCTCTAGTTTGATTCTCTCTCTCTCTTTATCTACTCTATTTGCTCCAATGGGTTTGGTGGTCTAGGTAGGAGTGGGTCTGTGAGTTTAGTGGGTTTAGGTGTGGTAGTGGTAGGTTTGGGTGGGATGCATGGTGGTAGGTTCAGTGGGTTTAGGTGGGATGTGTGGTCGCGGCTTGTTGGTCGTAGGTTTGGTGGTAGTGGTGATAATTGTATGGTGGTATTGTGTGGTGAAAGTGTGTTGGTGTTGGAGGTGAAGAGGAAGAAGAAGATAAGGGCAATAGGGTCTTTTTCCTACCAAATTGCAATTTTTAAGTTCAATCAAAGAATTATAATTTAGCAAAATGAGGAATTGTGAGTATGCATGGAATTACTATTATGAGTTGAAAATTGAATTAAATGTCGTAATAATAATTCCATAATAAATAGAGGGGAACAAAGTGAATGGGCTGGAAATTTAATTTCTGTTGCTTACTTGGTTTATTAAAATGGAAACGAGAGGAAATTAGATGAAATATTTACTTTTTATATTATAGATAGGCTAAAAGATCTATTATTTTATATTTTTAACTTTACTTTTAGGAATAATTTTTATAATTATATACGATTTTCACTAGTTTTTTCAAAAGAGAAGAGAAACGAATTATACTTAAAAGTAAAAATATTTCCACTACTTTTTTTTTTCTTTTTCTCCATTACTACCAATTTCCACTTTTATTTTAAAAACCAAAACATAACATTTCGATTAACTTCTTTGCGTTTGGTAGCTTTCATCATCGGCAAACACAGGGTCAAATCGTGGGCTCGGGCCCCCTGGATAAATGTTATTTTGAGTCCATAACGGGCAACCTGATAAAAAAGGGCAAAATCCTGCTGGGTGTAGATTAATATCAATCTATCGGTGGCTAGGGCTAGGGTTTTCGGTTGAGCACCAACATAAACATGTCGAAGAAGAACAGCTTGTCTCGTAGGAAAAAGCAGCACGAATTCGATCTCCAAAGTAACTCTCCCTCTCTCTCTATTATTTATTATTCATAGTTTAGTTTCTTCCGGTAATACTACTATGTCCACTCTTATTTGATGAATGTTTATGAAAATAGGAGAGAAAAAAGAGAAAGAGAAGAGGGAAAAGAAGCTCCAAGCCAAGAAGAACAAGATGAAAGTAAGTTCCCTTCGTTGATTTGTAGAAAAATGAGATAAGAGCTCTGATTTTGTGTCAATTTAGTTTATAAAGTGATATGGGTAGCTATCAGTTCTAAAGAACGTAGGAAAAATGATAAATATATTGCTGGTTATGGGTGTGTTTGATTCACGGAAAATGACTTCCGAACTTCCTTTGGTACAATCCAATGCTTACAATACTTAAATTTTGTCGCAGTAACCTTACGATATTGTGGATAGTAGTGACTTTCTAGCGGTAGCTAAAGTGGCAATCTTGGTGGCCAGTGGTGGTGGTGGTAAAATAGAGCTCAAAGGGAAAACGATTTCCTCTTTTGGGAATGGAAATCATTTTCCTCATTTTCTATTACTAATATCCGTTGTTCATTAATTACCAACACCTGCTACTTGCCGCCATCATTGCATCTGACCACCACCGACCTTTGGGAGACTCTAGTTTTTATAACGCTTTGAGATTATGATGGGAATATTTGACGAGAGTAAAGTTTAAATTATAGGTAATGTATAAAAACTTGCAGAAAATTTTTTCTGCAAAACAAACATACTCGAGCTCATGGTTTTAATGAAGAGTCTTTGATTGGACTGACCGCGTCTGGGCACATATAAACCGACCAGCGATGATCCATGTGCCTACAAATACAGCTTATAGTTTTTAGGTGTCCCCCGAGAAATAGGGGAATGGAACCCAAGACCTCACGGTATTTGTGGTTGTTGCCTATGCCTTAAACTTTAGTTTAAATATCTGTTTGAAGCTTTGAAAAACATCTAATCGGTTGTGGGTAGTTTGATTAAACAACTTATGGAGTTGTAGTAGTTGGTATATATTAGTAAGAATTCGTGTTAAAAATTGAATCTTTTGTATAGTTTTGGTATGACCTGAACTCTTGATAGTGTCTTGTTGGTTCATTGTAAAAAGTTACATCAGAGGACTTTTTTAAGTTGTCTCTCTCTACAGCTTGACGGTAATGACAAGAAGAAGAAGGGTGGGTTTCAAGTTGGGAAGAGGAAAGTGAAGACAAAGTTGACTGCACTTGCTAAAGCTAAAGTGTCACAGGCTATGGAGCTTGATAAATGATGTTTGATCTTCAAGAGTTGAAATTGAGATAGTTCTGCAAGTAAAGTTATTTGTGCTAGGTCCTTTTCAAATGTAATTCCTGATTTAATTATTCAAAAGTTTAGATGTTTTTGTCTTCGACAACTTTATATGCATCCACTTGTACTTATCAAAAGAAAGATATGTAATTACAAGTTCTAAGTTTTCTGGGCCTGTCCACTGTACTTAAGATTTGACTACATATCATGACAGCACATTATGAGCAATCTGAGCATGTCAAATACAATGCAATTTTTTACATCGCATGCCTTATCTTGATCTTTGTCTCGGGTCATGGGTTTGAAACACCAAAGTTGTTGATCAATTTGTATCTGGAGTCAGCTTTTTCTTTGGCTTCTCGTCAAACTCTGGCTTTATCGTTAAAATGTTATCCTGTTTATATTTCCAGGAATGAGATGTTACATTGTATAAAGAATATATATTGTACATGGTATGGAAGCGTGTGATTAGCGGGTATATTGAGGCACTATCTCTTAGTTCGGGTTAGCAATGCAAATGTGCGCAGTCTTACTCCCATTTTATTTTCACTTCCCCCTTAAATTAACCTTTTCTTAGGAATCTAGCCCAGAGCAATGCAATGCCCTAAGAGGATCATGGTCACTTTCTTCTTATGTGGTTAGACAATTGTGGCACTCATCAACACTGTGTTAAAATTGATGTTGTGGTCAAGCAGAATTCCAACCCATGCTGCTCCAGTGTCCAGTATTATCAATACCCGCGAGTTTGTTTTAAAATAAATAATGTTTATTATTCTTGAATTTCAGTTCAATAGAAATATAAAAGTTTTTACCCAATATTAAGAAGTTTATATGATGATGTCTTGCAAAACCTCGTTTTGATTACATTGTGTCGACTAAAATCGTAGATGTTATAAATAAACAAATCAAGTTATATCCCGTCTTAAATCCTCAAAGAGATTTTGTGAAATAACCATATGATGAAATAAGTCAATCGAAGAAAAGGATATGATTCCAAAGTACAATGATGAATAGTGAAAGTAGGAGGAAGCAGACCCTGTGAACCTGGTGAAGTAGATTTAAACACACGTGAAGAATCTGAATTCAAACTAATCTAAATCTTGAATAATAAAAAATGTGAATCGACCTTAGTTTGTTGTTGATTTTGTCATATATGGAGTTGGTTATTTATGTTTTGCATGATCTAATTTTTTACAGACCCTAAAATCCCCACTCAGCATTTATTTTATTTTTAAAAAAGCATTCGAAAAATCACGATCTAATTGTTAAAAAGTATCATTTCTTTAAAATACCGAAATATGATGATCATCGAAGAGGAACATGGAGCATGTGGGGGCATCACTTTCAAGGATATTGTAAAGAAATAGAAAATGAAGAGCATATTGCAAATTGATGAGAATATAATCCGATTTAAAAGATTTATTTTATTTTTTATTTTTTGTATGTGAGAAAAAGAAAATACATGAGTGGTCGTGATAACCTTACGAGCAGAGTGAGTAGAACAGGGAGGGAGTTTCTCTTGAGGATATTTTTGGGGTAGTGATGGGCCCATTTGAGAGAATGTGGAAATGGTAACCACATATTAAGATTACACACATGGAGGCAAGCCCAAATCCGTTGTTGGTGTGTGGGCTCCTCAGGGCTTCCTTCTCCACGCGCATCTCCAGGAAAGTGAGGTTTCTTTTCCATTCGTTTCGATTCTTGCTTTGCTTCCCCACTCTTGACCACACGACAAGCACGCCTATACCCAGAAATGAGAAGTCGAAAATACCAATATAATTTGATAATAGAAATGGTAAAAAAAATAAAATAAAATAAAAATTGAGGGAGCGATCCTTTTTTATATCACGAACTGATAAGATCATTATGGTAGAAAAAAAATTCTTTATATAGTGATTGTAATTTTAACAAAATTTTAATACATTATGATTTTCGATATATATTAAATTATTTCTAGCACGAAATTATTTCATATGATAGAATTATGCAATAACTGATTTAGTTATTATAATAAACATACCAATTTTAAGCGATCGAGTGTAGACTAGAATGATCTCATAAAAAAAAAAAATTTATCATGTAAAGCTTATAAAATAGAACCTAACTATGTATTGTTGATGATTTATATATTACTTCCATATATATTAAAAAGTTGGTGAATGCATTTCAATGGCAAATGGAAAACACATGCAATTGTTGTCCTTTTATTGCTTACTCGTTTTTTTGTTAAGGTGTATGATTTGAATAAGATAAAAATAATGAGATTAGTATAACCATTTCAATATATAAGTCAATATTGAGATGGAGGATTAAGAGAACTATAAAATAGTAACTTTTTGATATTTTATTAGTAACTTGATGTAATTTTTATAGAGTAATAGTTAAGTTGGATAAGATTTTTTTTTTTTACTTTGAATTTAGTGGAGAGTAATAAAAAGAGTTATGAGATGTATGAACTTATCTAACCGGGCTGAACTGATAACCTAAATCTGAATAAATCAATTCCAATCTAAAAACCAAAATTTATAAACATTAAATTAACGTATCGTATTAACAGGCTGGCAATTGGGCTCCCATGCTTTCGACTGTTCGAGCAGCACAACACATGTCAGTTGATAGTTGTGTGGTATGTCGGATCACCGATCACGGCACAACTTACTCAGCATTAATGTTTGGACACGGACCAAGTTGATCGACGTTGTTCTATATTTCTCACTCTGAGGGATGCCAGTGGCTCGACGGTTCCTTGCACGCGCCCCAGAGGAGCGTCTAGATTGACTCCACCTCTCGGACCAGATTCACAGCAGTCACTCAATCCATACTGGCGTTTTTAATCAAAAAGTAATAATAAAAAAGAAAAGAAAAGAAAAGACTTGCTCTCAACAAACTGCTCCTCTGTGTATAACCAGTATTTCTCCACAGTGATAGCACCTTTCTCTATTTATTTTTCTTCTAAAACTGGAAAAATTAAAAAAAAAAAAAAAGAAAAAATTGCACGGATAGCCCCTACTAATTTTTTGATAAATAGGATAAGTTAACCGGTATAAAGATCTTATTTTTCTAAATACGAAACGGATTATTTTATTTATTAAAAAAATAAATGAAGAAATCATTTATAAATGGATGGTACCTCCATGTTTTATAAAATCCCATTTTCTTAGTCTCTCTCTGTCCAAGTGGAAAAAAGAAAAACAAAAGGAGAGATTGTGATAAAACTGCTTTAGATATAGATAGACAAAATGAGACTCTGCTGTCCTATAGAATTGCTTTACGATAAGGACTTATTATACTCTTCTCACACCCTTATGCTACTTAGATAATAATTTGACTAAGCCACACATGACACACACACACACACGCACGCTCTTTTCTTCTTCATCATCTTCACATCTTTCAGAAAACAGCACTATCCTAGCCAGCTAAATTTTCACCTTTTGACACTTCCTACTAACTTTTTCATGGCATCTCCATGTTATTCGGTGGTTTCCATGACAAGGGGGTCGTGAAATTTTCAATGACATTGTCATTGACTTGAGCTAGCTTCTATATTTTGCATGCCTGGCGTTGAAGCTTATGAGTGGACCTGTTTTGGGCTGATGATGGTGTTCCTTATCTTCTTCACGAAGATATTTATTCTTCTACCTCTTTTCTTCAGCTGACTTTCCTTTTTTTGTTTGGTAAGCTGTTAATTTATTCAATATCCCTCTTAGCTTTTGTCTTACTTTATCTTCCAACCATCTAAACCTTCAGTATCTATCTATCTCTATATATGTGTACGTTTATACATACATACATACATGCATACAATGGCACAGTGAAGCTTTTCTGGTGGGGGCGAGATTAAGTTTTATGTGAGAAATATGGGCTAAAACTGAAAAATACATGTATATTTAAAAAATTTTCAAGGAAAATTTAAAATTTTTTTGGAGCCGAGACAGGAACGGGGAACAGACTCTGTATCGAGTAAACTTGCTATGTACAGTTCTTATCAAGTGCCTTGAGCAATCTTTAGCAGAACTCCTTTTTCTTGATTTTTCTTTCTCCATTTGTCCATGTTTGTACTTTTCCTATTATTGAATTTTGTTTGAATAATCTCTTGTTTTGGCTCTGTTTCAGGATCTTTGGATATAATGGAAGACTCATTTCATAATTTTGCCTAGGTTTTTCTTGCATTGAAGAATAAGGAACCGCAGGGGTATATCGTTATCTAATAATTGAATTGAATTGGAAGTATTGGATTGACAAAGTAAATGCATGGATCGGAGGGATACCATATCGACTTCGAATTATTATACACCTAGAGGAATATCTGGAACTGGTTCTGGCACATCGCAGTCCCTTATACATGGATCATCTTCCGGTTTTCATTCATTACCAAATACGAGTTTACCATATCAGTCCAATTTTGGGTCAACATTGCAACCAGAACCTTCAACAGCTATCTCACCACATGGGATTAATGTTGCTGCACCAACTGTTGTGCCAACTGCACCAGTAGCTGAACCTGTTGTTAAGAGGAAAAGAGGCCGGCCTCGGAAGTATGGTCCGGATGGGGCTGTTTCTTTGGCATTGTCTTCAGTGTCGATGTCGAACCCAGGGTCGTCTGTTTCTACTCAGAAGAGGGGCAGAGGGAGGCCTCCGGGAAGTGGAAGGAAGCAGCAGTTAGCTTCCTCAGGTGAGTGAGTTCTCTTTGAGAATTTGATTTTCAAGCATAATAGCTTAGTGTTGTCTTTTGGGTGTATCTGTTTCACGAACAACATTTTTTAATGATTTTTCGTATTTGTTGCAATTTGTACTCTGTGATTATCAAATATGATCGCAGTATTCTGAAAAGTTTGTGTTTAGTAAGGGTTTTTAGCAGAAGGGGATGGTGGAGGTGGAAGGTGACAACAGTAGTTAGCTCGCCAGAGTTGATAATCGACCACTATGGAAAACATTAATGGAAATTGAGGACAGGAAATTATTACCATTTTCCATTGGCATTTATGAACCACCACCATCAGCCATTGGCCAGAATGCCTTCGCCTCCCACCAACCACCATGCTAAGGGTCACTAATTACTGCAGTCTAATAAGATTTCTACATTAAGTTTTACTTTAATAAATGTTGAAAAAAGTTGGGAAAATATTTTCCGCTAAACATGAAAATGTAATTGTTGGAAAATAACTTTGCCGAGGAAAGAGGTATATTTATGTTGTTGATCAACTTCCAGAAATGCATGAAGTGTAAAGTTCTCCTCGGTGACCATGGTAGGGTATCTCTCTCTGTGTTTTGAATATGCGTTTACTTGAGTTTTGATCAATTGTTCTTAAGAATTTGTGAAGCGGAAATACTCTGATAGCTGTCCCAAGCATTCTATTGCTGGATCTCTTTGCACTAGAGACAGAGATTTTAAGTTTTATGATGAGAGCTGAAGTGCATTCTTTCTTCACAAAATGCTCGAACTTTACAACTTTGTTTAGTGCCATTAAATTTTACCTTTTCCTTAGTCACCCTCAATAGTGATACTTTGCAAATTCTTCATAGAGAAATGTTATTCACATAACAAGATGAATAATAGAAGATTTCTAAAATACGAGTATCCCATCAATAATGTGCTGTCACATCCCAGTCTAATGGTTTTAATAGCCTCCGAACAAGTGAATGATGATCATTCTATCTACTTAGCTCAAAAATTCCTAACTAGTGTTGAGTTGGTATCTGTCACCTTCGCTCTAAAATATAATCATTTTTCTCCCAAAACCCATGTAGCAGTTTACACACGATTGATTTTTTGTGGAGCAAAAACTTGAATACTTAAATTTTTGCAGGTGGTTGGCTGTCCGGATCAGCAGGAATGGGATTTACTCCTCATGTCATCACTGTTGCAGTTGGAGAAGTATGCAATTTTCTCTCTAATTTGCAATACCACTCATCAATACCGTCTGACAAACATATACCCGTGCTGGCATAATGTGCTCAACTTTGATTTTACGTTGGTTAATCTGCATCTGCAATCTGTCTTTGAAGTTTAAATGCAGAAGTTACATTAAGCGTTATGATAATCTTGGGTCTTGGCAATTGAAATATTAAGTTTGAAATAGTTTTCAGAGTATTTAACTTTCCCTGTAATCTTATTCATGAAGAAGCTTGAGTATGCAATGTGAACAGTGTTCGGAGGGCACTTTGGTGCCTCTTATGGTGATACTTTTTGCAAAAGACGTGCCTTTTGCCAAAGGCCATCCTGTGCAATGTCCATTCATCTTTTATAAAAGCAAACCCTCTCCTTTGTCAGAAATTCCTTTTATCTAGAATATCCAAGAGTGATGAGAGAACTCTATGGTATTGGCAATCGTAATTGATACCAGAGACTTTGCATATAATCCCTTAGCAAGCAAATAACTCTCTCAAGAAAGTGATTCCTGCCTTGATATAGTTTTAATCCCCAAAATTTTGTTTCCATGCATCTGAATTCTCCAACATGTACTCTAAAACAATGCATGAACAACCACCATTAGTCTCATCACGAAAAGCTAAGCTATATTTGTTTTCTGAATATGAATTGTTGAGTGGCAGAGATAGCCTCCTTCACCAGCCTTGAAAGCCATAACTTTGAATTTTCGTGTCATACTCGTAATTAACTATTGCGTCATTTGTTGCTATATTTTGTAGGATATTGCAACAAAAATCATGGCATTTTCACAGCAGGGGCCAAGAGCTTTGTGCATCTTGTCTGCCAATGGGGCTGTATCTGCAGTTACACTTCGCCAGCCGTCCAACTCTGGTGGCACAGTCACGTATGAGGTTTGATTTTGAAAAATTATCCGGATGTTTTTTTTTCCCCACAATTCTGACCTTTAGATTGGTCTTTTGCATCTGATAATTCACTTATCCATGAACAAGTTTTCTGCAAGTGCCTGACATTTAGTACGATTGGTTAAAGATCTGTTGTATTTTGACTTTTGCAGGGACGATTTGAAATTTTATGCCTTTCTGGTTCTTATCTGCATACTCAAAGCGGTGATTCCTGCAACAAAACTGGCGGTCTAAGCATTTCCTTAGCTAGTCCGGATGGTCGTGTTATTGGGGGCGGAGTTGGGGGAATGCTCATTGCAGCTACCCCAGTTCAGGTAAATACTTCCCTTTGCTTTGGCTGATATAGTTCATGGAAATTTATAAAATGCTTGGCGATATGACTATTGGGAAATTGCTCTTTGATTCAATGGATGACTTCTGTCTACTTTGTTGCCCATTTAAATCCATACAGCAGCCATGGAGAACTATAATACCTAATTTGCATCATGGACAACCTGCAGTGCGTTTAGTTTATGCCGTGTCATTTTGTACAATTATGGCCTTCAAAGTTGTCTAGTACATGGTTCTACTTGGTATGTGTTAAGCATAAAATATAAACCCCCACACTGATATATAAGCTAAAGTTTTCAGATCAGCTGATCGTGCAGCTGAATCCTGCATAATATCAAAGTAGGAGGTTCAGTTCAAATTGCTGCAGCGACATTTACATTTATGTATTTAAGTACTCCACTTGGTGGGCTTTAATCAATAGTTTTAGCCCAAAATTGATTTTCAAGCTCAAACTTTAAGATTAGCTAATTATTGAGCTAAATTCAACAATCTGAGAGGCACATTTTCTAAGTTATTCAAGAATTAATGCATTGTGCTTTCCAGGTGATAGTAGGAAGCTTCTCCTGGGGCAGTTCCAAGTCAAAGAACAAGAAAGCAGCTGCTCCACAAGCCATGAGAGACTCAGACACCTTGACAGTTCCTAATGTCCCCAATGTTTTATCAGCTCCACAGAGCCGAAATCTAACACAGACAGTTCCAGTAGGTGTTTGGCCTGATTCTCGGGCAGCTGATCTTGAAGATGTTCATGTTGACATTGATCTGATGCGTGGATGACAAATACAAACAGTGCTGTATATATCTCGCGCTTCTAGTGGCCCATAAATCTTTTTTTCTTAGTAGGTGGAGTGACAATAGTTGCTACTCGTTCTGGCCATGTATCTCAATGGACATGCCTGACATGCACAGGCATTTAACACTGTACTATAAATTTTGTAGCTTGATGTTTCAGATATTTTGACCCCTCATCTAGGCAAGTTCTTCACGGACATTTTGTCGAGAAATTCCTATAGAAATCTAATTCTTGTCGGCTAATGTTGATGCATTTCAGATCTACAACCGGTTTATTTAAAGCTTAAACTTACTAGATCTGATATGGTTTGAATTTATTTATAGACCACTTAATTGAATAGGGTGAAATGAGTACACTGTGATTTAAACTCATGACCTTCTACTTTGATACCATAATAAATTCTATATTCACGACCTTCCAATCTAATATGGCATGGTTTTATATTTATTGTTCAACAAAGAGATATACACTTCTCCAAAGTTTCTGGCATGTGGATCCACATTATACATGGATGGGTGATGTTTTATTTTCCTATCGGTTGATGTATCAGGCTATCTTATAGGCGTCAGGAAAGAATTTTTTGTCCAAAAACCTTTTAAAAGAATACAAGCGATAAGTGGAAGCTACTGGTGAGTTCAAAAACTCAGTTGCCGACCATTTTCAACACTATGCAAATTCTTGATTGAATTTTCTTGCTCGTGGGTTGCTTCTCATCGATCAACTTCTACTACTACAAGGGATCCCAGCAGGGTCCTCTTGAAGATACAAGAAAATTTTCATGGAAAACTATCATAAGGCGTACGGAAAAGTTTGAAAGCCATGGCTATATCTAAAACTGGATATGAAATTCTTCTATACATTTACTGCTTAAGAGTTAAAGACCACCTCAACTTCATGCGACTTACAGAAGAATACAAAACCTATGTTCCACTCTATGGGTACAAGACCAAAGCAAACAAAGAAAGCAAAACTTTACGAAGTTCCAAGGAAATGGGAAGTGAATAACAATGAAGCAGACTTCCAGGACATGTGGAAACCTCGAGCCAAGACCCGAATCACGTTTATAATTTACAACATGCTATCTGCCTTTGCTGGCAGCCTCCTGAAGAAATTGGCTGGTGCTGAAGGAACCCTGCGCCGGAACCTGGGATGCCTCATAACATAGAATCCACTCAGAGCAGCCAGAACATTGAAAGGCGTTACGTATAGTACAAGTGCAGTAACAAGACAGAAGATCATAAAGATGAGAGTGGCGCGAGTATCACGCCAGCTCAATAGTGCTTGTACCCTCTCCCCTTGGCAAGCCAAATCACCGACAACAGTTTGAACTTTGCCAGCAACGTGCCTCAACCGATCGTATCTAAGCCGAACAATCTCAGGGCTTCTTGATGTGGGGAATGTGTCTAATTCTTCATCAAGCTCATCTGGACCCACAGCCTCAGCAAAAGATATCTTGGTGTCCATATGTGGAGGGTGTCTAGGCCGATGACGATAATTCCATACACCGATTGCAAACATATACAAAAATGCCGTTGGCAAGATCAACTCGGGGAAGAACACGAGCATCAAGAAGAGAATATGAACTAGGACTGTTGTAATACTGTTCTTCCACATGCACACATCCCCAAACCATTTATAGACAGCAATCAAACCTGAGAAAACCGTCATGAGACGGAAGAAGTTTGCCTTGCTACGCCTCATGCTGAATAAATGAAAGTCCGTATCGGATATATACTCCACAACTTCTCTTTTAAGGGGAGGTTCTGCCCGACCGAGTCTGGATGCAACTATGTTTACAGCTTGGTACCTCAGCACATCCTGCTGAGCTATAGTTAATGGCTTCTTGTAGTGCATCTTTGGCAAAAGGGGTTTGGAGTAAATATGCATCATATTGATCTTTGATGAGCATGAAAACCGAATTGCCAAATGAAGCTCTCCCGTCTTTTTCACGCCCGAAGGTTGAAGCAAAAGAAGGGGGTAAGAGTGAGTATATACACGCCCGATTTCAAGAGTTGAAATCCGAATCCGAACTTTTCCAATCTTCGTGTCCCGGTTACCATTTGCACCTCCTACTTGGTTGTTATCAAAAACTCCCACAATAAGTACAGTTGCTGGATCGTGAACCTCCCATGTGTACTGCTCATTATATCTAGGACTCAAGCTGTTAAGGACTGTTCGCGTTCTAACCCACTTGAGAGCATATTTTGCGACGCAATAAGTGTCTGATGTACCCCTTCCATCTCTTGTTTTCGTTGGATGAAGTCCATTCGCACTAAGGATGCCGAGCTCCAATACCCCTATTGGAGGTTTCCAAAGCTGTCTTGCTGTGGGACGGAGATCACTGCTGTATTGTGTTGCCCCATCAAGCACATGATACCCTCCTTCGAGACAAATCCGTAATTGCAGCTTGCTAAAGAACATATCCTTTTTAAGATGTTCTTGGTCCATAGCAGCTGATTTAGACTTCTCAAGATTGTACCACCTTGGGCGAATAGGAATATCATGATCAAGCCGCTTGTCAACCTTGCTTAGTGGTACAATAGCTTGTCCTAGAATTTCCTCTTTGCTTGGACCTACCCGATCCTCAACCGATAGGATCAAATGATCCTCAAAGGGTTCAGCAGCCACAAGCATAATTTCCTCATTCCACATAGGATTCATATTCCTAGCCTGTACCATCTTCGTCTTAAAAACTTGATTACCTATCTGTACCCTTACATATGCGTCTGGGAACCGGTTTTTCTCTGCTATCAAGTCTTGAGCATCGATCACATGGACTCGCACATACCACAATCTCGGTGAATGGTATACTTTTGGTTTGATTAGTGCCTGGCTAATTGAAGTTCCATTATCTGGAACAGAAGTATCTGAGTGACAAGCTTCCGAAAAGGCTTCATCAGCTTGTGTACCAAACCAAACTGCAAGCATTAGTTCTCCTTTCTTCTTCTCTCCATTCTTATCTTCAAGCCGGTACCACTCTGCTGCCAAAGGACTATCGGGGGGAACCCTAGTTGGAACATCAGCGAGGGGAAGTTGGACATATCCAACATAGTCATCCAACACAAAGTCCTTGTCCATCACTGTAACTACCAATGCATGTGCTTGAATGTTCTCACTTGCGAAGGCAAATACCTCATTCCATTCAGGATTTTGCCTCTTCTCGAAATGTTTTGTTTGTCCTTTGTAGTTCCCTATTTTAACTTCAACATAAGGATCAAGGCTTCCTGTGACGTCTTTTGCAGGAAGATCTCGGGCTTTCACAACTCGTACAAAAAGAAACCGCATTGGTTCAACGAGATCATGCATGGTGGGAGGCCCATAATTAGGTATTACTCGCCCTCCAACGACCCTACCGCCTCCGAGAGTCGGGCTTGTTTCTCTGACTCTGAAGTCTGTTGGCTGTGGACCAGGATACATGCCAACTACTGCTGGAGCTGGTGGATTGGGTTTCATCTCATAAGCTGTATAATTTGAATTCCCCTTCGGCAAGGGGAATGCATCAGGAGTCTGATGCAGCTGTTGCTCCTTGCCATCAGATTTTGGCAGGTTTCTAAAGAAGCGCCTTGTTTGAGTTTCGCCGGTAGAGAATACATCAGGTACCACCACTCTTGGAATCTGCTGTGCTGATTGAACTTTCACCGAACGAGAATCTGAATCCAGACTAGTTCCCATTGGTGGAAGTGGAACTGAGGATTTTATAGAAGGATCATCAGTTAAAAAGACTTTCAGACCAAGCCCCCCTTTCACACGTGAAATGAACCTTGGCTTCTCTAGCGGATAGTGAATTACAATTGCATCAGAATATGTCACAAAGGATGTGCCATTTAGGGAAATCTTTCCAAGGAGGTTCCTCTTGTTGCTGTCTAGATTGTGGTTATAGACATAAGCATCCAGAGTGAGGTTAGGTAGGTTCCGGGGATCGGATATATTGAAGTAGAAACTCTCATTCCAAACAGGATTGTTATCCTTTTCTTTGAGAGTGGTGCGGAATTTTTGATTATCAAAGTCCATCTCCACACAAACACCTGATCTGCCCTGCCCATCTTTAGTGGCTAGATCGTGAGCACTCACGACCTCAACTCCTAGCTTGAGATTACTCATGGAATTTGTTAGGGATAACAAGGATTGCAAACTTGGTCAAATTGTACAAGGGGTAGCTGATTCCTGCATGGAATAAGAGCAGCCAAAAATAGTAAGTATCTCAAGTTGATATGGAAAATTCCTAAGCAAGATATCTTATTTGTATCTAATCCGTATCATATCTTTGTCTAATCTGTATCCATTTTTTTTTTGTGCTATTTGTTTTTTACATCATCTTTAAACACCCGGAGTGAACATAAAACAACAAACCAAACAGACCCGAAATGTACCACACATTTAAGGAATTGCAACATCTGAACCCATTAAACAGTAATTTGAGCAGACAAAAAGACACGTTAAAGTTGGATTGAGTTCTCATTAAATAACCCCCTGTATGAACATCTGCTTTAATTGAAAATTTTAAATCACCATCATATTCAAACAAATTTTATGTTTCGTCAATTTTTATGATTTGGATGAGATTGCAGATTGTGATGCACAAGTACCTAGTCTCAATGCTGGAGATAGATAACGCGTATATAATTTGATTAGTGAATTGGAACTGTCATTAATCGTTTTCTCATTTCAAAACCAAACAGTCCAAATCCATAATCCCATTTCTCAGAATCAGAGAATTGCAACTTTGAGGTACAAAATTTCGAACACGGAAACTTGCCGTTTCCTGAGACGGATGCTTCTGTTGACTTTTCCTTAAAGCTAAAAGGAATAAGCAACCAGTAAAATAATTCAAATGGAAAAAAAAGAAAAAAAGAGAGAGAGAGAGAGAAAATCATATTAAGGTCAAGCAAAATTTAAAATCCTATTTGTGTAAAATCTTAGATTCCAGAAATGATCATCGGAAAAGCAGAGCAAGAATATACTACAAAAGAACACAGAAGTTGCATAATGTTGATATCCTTTGTGTTAGATGTCTCGTTGTCTAGCTAAGTCGGTTTCGACTCGAGAGGGAGTGGTTTGATAATTTAGTAAGTTTCAAGATTTTGCATACAACCCTCTAATCCAAATCATGCATAGTAACCAAAAATAGAAAAATTTATAAAAGTTATAGCATAACGTAAAGTTAGCTATACTAAAAACTCCCCAGAAACATCATGCACAAGTTCATAAGCAAAAACGTACATACGAAGTTCATCAGAATGACCGGATAAATGAAGATTAAAAATAAGAAACTCACCGTTTTTGAAGCTTGCAAGGAGAAGTTTGATTCAGGAGCCAAAGGATGAGTCAAAAATGGTGTTTGTAACTACAAAACAGTAGTATGAAACAAAGACACACAAGTCATACACAATACACACCAGACCTTAGGATTCATATGATGGATATAAATGAACGAACGTTTTGGATGTTTCTTCGAAACAAGGCAGACAGGAGAGAGAAACACAGAGAGAGAGGATTTCTAGTTTCAACAATGAAGAAGATGTCAGTTTTTGTTCTTGTTTCTATAGTTTACTTCCATGAAGGAGGATACCAATAGTTACGTGTTTCATGAAAACATTATATTGACTAACGTGGGTTTATTAAAAGAAATTTATCTCTCATACCGTGTGGTTCACAAATTAGAAATTTCTACTTTGGATAAAGGAAAATAGTAATCCCTTTTAAAATATACTAATTTAAGAATTTTTTTTTATCTTTTCATATATTATATTTAATTCTTTTTACAAAGTAAACACGTAGAAAATATCATTTTTAAAATTTTAGCGAATATCAAAAAAGCATATGCTAACGTCACGCTTATAAAAGCAGCCATATGTGGAGAAAAGATTAAAAAACCAAGATCTTCTTCACCTTAAATGGCGTGGAAATATTTCATTTTAATTTGGTAATTTATTTAGGTCATGAATTTGACATATTGGAAATCATTTTGGGTGTTAAATCGTTCTTTCCTTCCATAAATTTCACTGAACAAATGATGCCTTCACTAGCATGGTTTTGTTTTGCTTAGATGGTTTGGAATTTTCACATTATTGATGATTGATGTACTTTTGATTTTTTTTCCCAATTCATTATTCTAAAACCACGTATAACCATATAAAACTAATATATAAGATTTTATTATTTTTATTGTCAAATTTCTATTAATAAAAATTTAAAAAATCGCTTTAAAATAAAAAGGTAAATAAATGACTACTTAATGCGTTTCTGATATATAGTTATGTTTAATCACTTAACTTTGACGGTCAATAAAAATAAGAACAAGCCTTATTTCCAATAGGCATGAGCGACCAATCAAGACGCACATGCATCAAATAAGGAAAAAAATTGATATAGTATCCTAAAGTAGGGGTGATTGGGTAATTTCATTATACAAGATATCCATATATATACTGCTCAATTGGATAGGTTTCGGGTGAATATTAATGTTACAAGAAGCTATTAGGTATATATATTCCAAAACCAGCTTTTATAAGATAGGATATGAGTACAAAATCTTTCTATCCTATATCTATTCTAGAACTTATACTTTAAAGTATATAAAATATAAATTTAAAGTATCATATATGAACTCTATAAAATATTATTAAATAATATTAATAAATAAATAGTAAATATAATATTATAATTTTAAGACAATAAATATTTTGATAAAAAAGAAAAGAAAAGAAAAACTAAGTTCATAATTTAATAATCTTAAATGGTTAAACCTAATGTTACCTCTTTTCTTTTTCTTATTCTTTTTCATTTTCCTATCTAATGTAAGGTTTTTTTTTATTCTTTTGTCTTACTCTTTTCCATTTGTCAAGTAGTATCTTAAAACTTGAAATAATTAAGGTTGAAAAATTACTCTTTTTTTTTTAATTTTACATATTTTGTTACAAGTATAATAAATTTTGTGTATTAAGAATTTATAATTTTATATAGATTACTTTTTTAATATTATATAAACTTGAAATTTATAGAAAAAAAAAGAGATTATATTTACATATTTCATATGGTACCCTATACTCTATAGATTTTATAAAACATTAGGTATAAGGTGATTAAGAGGTGTTACATGGTTGGTTCTCATTTTAAAAATTGAAAACTTGATCTTATATGATAAAGTATGAATATTGTATTTTCTCATTAGGATATTTTAATGGCAAGAGGAAAATTTTCATTTATAGCGTAGGAAAAGTCGAAAACACATTATATATTGTTTAAGTTTGAGTTTTATTGATCAGAGGATTATAAAATGGTTGGAGGACAATCATGATGAGCTATGTTGATGTTGATTTTACTTAAATCTCATAGCCATTTTGTCAAATTGACAAAGAAATTACGTTTGTATTTTTGGTTAGCCATTGACGACGTTTTAACTTACATGATTGTCGGGTTTTATTTCCATCAAATTAAAAATGAAAATTTTTTGTCGTCGTAATTTAAGTAGTGAAATATTTCATTCTTATATCCAAATAATTTATATAGTCTTGCAATATTTTACAAAACACTATAATTCCTTTCTTTGCTATCCACACATACTTTTATTTTTTTTTAAAAAAAAATAATGATAGAATATATAAACTTTAATTATCCAAAGAAACTTACTATTGTTTGACATTGGATTATTCATTTGCGAATTTCGAAATTTAGCTATAAAACATTTGAAAATTATTCAAAGACATTAAAATATCGAGAGTCCTTGAACAATCAACGTGCCCAATTAACATCGTCACTCTTGATGGACTGTCCAGCTGCCAATATTGAACGTCTTCTTAAATATTTTAATTTATCAGAAGTGAAAACAACGTATATAACAAGAATCCAATTTAAGAAAAATTTTCATGTACACATGTTCAGGCGTGTGGAGTGGGGGGCTTTCGAAGCATTCTCATTTTTCGTGGTACACAAACGTGTAAGACGAGTTGAATGCGACCAACCGGCAAGAGGAAGGGAGTCGTAACCTAGGGGCCCCGGATGCCGCCCTAGTGGTCCTCATCGTTTTGCCGAGTATAACTCCAAGAGATCACCATTTTTATGTTGGGAAAAGAAAATTTATATTATCATTTTTCAAAAAATTCCTGAAAATATATAAATTAAAAATATTATTAAAATTATACCACTTTCAATAGATACTTGAAGTGCCAATTTTGTGCAAACTTTAATTGGCTTACATTTTTTATTTTGACAATGAAATTAATTATTTTTAAATTTTTTTTGTAATAAAATAATCATTTTTTTTACAATAAATAAGTTTAATTTAATGTTGAATTTTCAATGATACGTCATTACGACAATTTTAGTGGTACTAATTGATACAAAATTAAACTAAAATTAATAATTGAAGTATCATTTTAGTTTAATTTCTAACTAAATTTGGCACTTAAAGTGCTGATTTTGTACAAACAACAATTGGATTATATTTTTCTTCCTTTTATCCATATTATATAAATATATGAACCTATTTTAGTAATCACATCCTTTATAAAATGTTTGTATATATAATAACCTACATTATTAAATATATAACTTTTAATAAATTAAATACATTAAAATAACCTTATAAGAGGGCAATTACATTATAATTATCTCTTTACTTATCAAGCAACTTTCATTCCATGAACAGACGTTACAAATATTTAATTAGTAATAATTATTTATATTTGATATACATATCCCACTTTTTTTATATGATTTTTTCTTTCATTTTTCAATTCTTATTTTTCTTTCTTTTATCTATAAACCTATTTTGATATTTCACATTTTCTATAAAATATTTATATATGTAATAATCTATATTATTTATTTTTTAATAAATTAAATACACTAAAATAAATTGATAAGAAGGCGATTTTCACTTTATAAGGGGATAGAAAAACTAATTATCCTTTTCTTTAAAAAATTTTTCCTCACTAATACCAATTGACAAAGTAATCCTGATAATATATTACTTAAAATCGTTACTTCAACTATAGATTTTAACTTAATAGGATAAAAAAAAACTATTAATCAAGAAAATTAAAAACTATCCAAACATCACAGCACAAATAATGCAATGTAGCACCATAACACCATATTATACTATATTTACATGTTTATAATATCATAATCACAAAATATAAGCAAAGTATTTACCTTGAAGTTTGTCACAACTTCTAGAGAGAGGGTGTTGAAAAAATTACGAAAACAGACTTTTTTTATGCAAACTTCACCACTACTTGAATAATCCCACTATCTAAACCTTTGATTAACTTTCGATTAGTCCTAAAATAGCCTAAATGAGAGGAAATATGAAGTTAGGGATTTTAAGTTTTTATTAATAGAGAGAGAGAAAAGGAAAGTAAACTCAAAGTCGAATGAGGACGCAAAGTGAGGGAAGAGGAAAGAAGAAGGAGATTGGTGGAGTGATTAAGGCTAAAAGAAATCGACACTTGAAATGTCGATTTCAATTTGGCTTGAAACCAACACTTGAAGTACTAATTTCATCTTGTATAGAAATTAGCACTTGAAGTGCTGGTTTCAAGCCAAATTGAAATTGTTACTTTAAGTATCAATTTCAAGTGGCATTTTTCAGAAAATATTTTTTCAATTGGTATATTTTTAGGATTTTTTTTCAAAAACAATAATATTTATTTCCTTTTCCCTTTTTGTGTTACTCAATTTTCATATGGTTAATTAGTCCTCTTTTCACGCCCTCTATCATATTATTATAATAAATAAAAAAAATCAAATCAAGATTTAACTCATACAATTTTATTGAGTTCATAATTTTATTAGACTTTTGCTAATTAAAGTTAATATAAAATCAGTTAGCCATAAACTTTTGGTAAAATTATGAATTTGAGTGTACCATTCTATGATCTTATTATTCTATTAGTTCTTTATAATTCAATCAATTATATACATTTCAATTCTAGGTAAAATTGTGAGTTTAGTAACTTTAACAAAAATACAACTATCTTAAATTTTGATTATGCTTGGCACATTAGAGTTATAGTTAAGTAAATCTTAAGCTCAAATAGTTTACTAAATCAAATTTGAATTATTTAAATAGTTTATTAAGTCAAATTCAAACTTTAACTTGTTCAATTCGGGAACTCATAGGTATGAGGTGTACTTAAAATATATATTGAGTTTTGTGCAATTGGAATAAAAATCAAGCTTCAATTAAATTTAGTTGAAATAACCATTTTTTTTAAAGAAAATTCCTGAATAATTAATCTTAAAATGCAAAGTTAAATTGTGTGAAATCTCATTAACACTTTAGCTAAGCTTTAGTAATAAAAAAAAAAAATCTAGACTTTATCAAACTCTAGCTTTTCAAGGCTAAAATTTTTAATTCCAAATCTAGATTTAATCAAACTTCAGCTTTTTAATTCCATACTATTTTTCCAATGTTGTTTCATTATTACTAAAAAAGTGGATGGTTTATTTTTGTGTGTATTTATATATATTGATACACTGTTTGCACTAGGTATGCTTATGATTAGAGGATACCATTTTAACCAATAAGTCACACAAATTACAATTTTGGTTTTATCCATGCTTAAATTCCCTATTAGACTACCACCTTACCATTCCACCAACACTATCATTACTATCACACACTATAATTACTATCACCATCACTATTAACACTAGCACTACTACATGACCATTACTACCACCGTGATGATAGCAGTAGTAGTATTTATGTGGAAGTGGTGGCAAAAGAGGTGATAGTGTGGTGGTGTTGATGGTTTGATGGTGGTAGTAGTGTTGGTTGATGTAGTGTAAGCAATGTTAATGGTGGCATAGGGTGATAGTAGCAATGCTAGTAGTGATGATGGGTTGGGTTTGGTAATGCAAATATGGTGTTATAAGGTGGTGATGGTGGTAATGTTGGTAGTGTTGACACTTTTCTACCAAACAGATCGTATTAATACTTTTGTATCATTTTTAACTCAATAATATGAATTGGACAATTGAATAATTATTTATTCTATGCAATAGAGAGTTGTGGAAGGTATACCATGTAATATATGTGAAATGGCTATTCCCAGTCATAAATTTTTTTGTTCCCCTGGTCTTTTTCATTTGTCGAGTTAAACAGGACCACCGCACCCATCTCTACCCATATGAATTTTGTCTCATTCCACCTTCGAATGCACCAATTCTGTTTTTCCTTTCTTTTCATTTTAATATTTATAAGAATTGAGAGGGGGATGTTCAACATGTATAAAATGACTACAATCTATTATATAGATATGACAATGACTGATGATGTAATTTTGGTCTAAACCATAAAAACAAAAATTACATATCGTTTTACCGTATCTTGTTATATTGACAACTTATTTTATCATATCTTATAATAAAAAATTCAATTAACTTTTGGATATCTTATACTAAGTTTTTTTTTTCTCAAAATATTAGAGGTTGAAATGCTAAATCCAAATTCTATATTTCCTTTTTACTTAATTGAAAAACAAACAAATGCAATAAAGATATAATCGCTTGATCTTGCAGTATGCACATGTTAAATGAGATACCTAATTCAAAACAAAATCTCTTTAATACCACTCCTTCGCTCTCCTACACGTCTAAGCTGATGAAGTAACACCAAAAGAGCACGATGGTTCCCCTTTACCAATTAAATTATTTTTCTCATGGTCACATATAAAATAGTAATTTTTTTCTATTAAAAAAAAATTACCACAATTTGTTAGGTAGATAATCGAAGCTATTTATTTTTCTCTTTTTCCCTTTTGGAAAAGTCGACTTGTCGTGAAGGACGTCTGGCTCTAGCAAAATTAATTAGATGCATAAGTTTGAACAATTTGTGAAATGATTAATTTAACGCGTGATTGGTGTCAATGAAAAATTATTTAATATGGTTTGTATTAATTATTGAAGTGAATGAGGACGCAGATATGAAACCAAATCTACCGAAGACGTGTTTTCTTACTAAAGCTACTGCCCGTTTTTGAACAGGAATTTTGCACTATTCACGAGGGAATCTTAGACTGTCAACTCGAATGTCGTCGTTTTTTTTTTTTTTTAATGTTTATCAACAGGAATGAACTTACTTTATTTCTTTAAAAAAATTAATATTTATATCATTAAATTATAAAGTACTAAAATATATCTTTAATAACTTTTAATTACATGTAATGAAAGTTCATAATTCTCGTTAGATTCAGTTTGGTTAGGTAAAAAAATCTTATAAATTGTACTGTATGTTATATTTTTTATATTTACACAATTATAATAAGCAACATAAAACCTGGACAATTGATTTTGAAATAAATATGATATCGAAGTTAATGCTTATTTATTTATTTATTTCTTACCAACAAGTTTTGTTGAGGTCGACACATTATTCTTCGGAAGTAATATCTAATTTCGTGTACCGTTTTAATTTTCAATTACGATGATTAATTGAATAAAATTTATTTTATTTAAGGTGTACTAATTGTAATTTTCAATTATAATATTTAATGGCATTAACGCGGTCAGTGTTGATAAGCATAACATGCCGACCATGTAATTAATATTAAAGTACACTCATAATCGTCTTCATAAAATAATATGCTCCTATGGTTCTACTACACGCGTGGGCTCGCTGACGTGAGAAACCTACCCACTAACAAGGAAGTGAAGGGCATATTCTCAATAAACAATAAATGGAAGATGTTAGCTATTCGTGCGATACTTATCAAGATGCTAAATTATTTTTTTTTGTTATTTTGTATACTTGTGTTAGCAAATTAAATGATAAAAAAGTAGGCTTTTAGTAAATGCAAGAGCACATCCAAAATCGTAACATATATACAAAAAGTATTTTATTTAAAAATGAGCAAGTAGTCTTATTATATAAGATACCATCCGTACCATACTCAATTGAATAGATATTAAAGGTCATATAGTAGATTTTGGATATAGATTTTTTAAAATTTACTCTTATAGAATATGATACGGGTATAAGTTTTTCAATCCTATACCTATCCTAGAATTTGTATTCCAAAATATATAAAGTATAGATTTTAGAGTATTTTGTACTTTTTCTATAAATATTATTAAATAATAGTAATCAATGAATAGTAAATAACAATATTATAATTTTTGATAATAAATCTTTTAGTAAAAAAGAAAAAAAAGTCTAAATTCATAAGTTAATAGCCTTAAATAATTAAATTTAATGTTACCCTTATTTCTTTTTCTTATTCATCCTCCATTTTCCTCTTTGATTTTAGTTTTTCCATTCTTTTACCTTATTTTTTTCCATTTGCTTAGTAAGAGCATATAAAACTTGAAATAATTAAGGTTGAAAAATTATTTTTTTAAAAAAAAAAAATTCACCTATTTTCTTACCAGTTATATAAATTTATATATTAAGAATTTATAATTCACATATAAATTAATTTTCTAATATTACATAAACTTAAAATTTATAAGAAAAAACCTAGATTTATAAGTTTTACAATATACTTTGTACTATATAGGTTTTATAGGATCTAGAGTATAAAGTAATTCTAAGGTGTTGTTACAAGGTAGGTTTTGATTTGAAACCTTATGAATCTATACCCTATAGGGTAGAGTACGGGTAGAATCTCCTACTTACCTTACACCCACTCACCCCCAATTATATCAAAATAGTTTAAAATTTCCATACAAATTAAGATGATATGATGAGCCTCCAAAATAGTTGTGATAATGGGTGTTGTTATTGGATCATCGTAAGGGTGCATATGACCTGCTATGGTAAACAAGGTGAGCTAATAGGGTGCTAGATATGATTCTAACATGATTACTTCAATGCTTAAGTCAATGATTTGGAGGATCAAGATAATGAGAGCATGGGTGTAGAATAAGAGGGTTTTGATCCTTTACTAGAGGGCCTAATGTTGTATTTATTGAGGAACACTAAGCCGGATAAGGAAGGTGATAAATGTCTCCCGAGATCCTCTCTTTGACTTTGGATTTGGAGGAGAACAATGATAGAAGTTATGAAACATTGACTTAGCTTATTTATCGAGCTCTTTCCACTTGTTTTTATTTGAACTCTAAGTTGGGCAGATTAACTTGAGCTAGGAGGCCCATCAATGATTGCTTATCAATACTAAATTGGCTAATGGAGCTTAGAGACCCACATCAAAAATAGCTTATCAATAGTTGAAATTTACAAAAAGGACTTCTACATCATCCTATTTATAAAGTATACACTTTCTACAGTTAAAAAGCTAATTATTGTTTCACTATATGATAATATTTTATTATTTTAAATACACATATCATGTCATAGATGCATGTCCCTACTAATATATTTAAAAGCAATAACAACAGATGCATATATGATAGAGCAACTTGGGTTGCTACTTTTAAAAATGGAAGCAAATTTTAGAAGTTGGTGAATTTAAATAGTAAAAAAATAAAGATGGATTGATATTTCACTTTTCTCTTTCATATATCATGATCTAGCCTTTGCTTAGTCCTTGCACATATAATACTTTAAGTCAGGACAAAAATAGAGTTGGTAGTCCGAGTCATTTTCATGCTGACCTGCATGTTATCTTTACCAAGCCAAAACAATACAATCAATAAATGAATGATGTAGAAATTTGGTGGACAATTCAATAATAATATTATCGATCAATTGGGATGATCATTTTTAATAAGGTCGTTAGGTGACATTGTCTTTCAAAATGATGGAGATTTCTTGTTCTTTTCTTGATTTCATGACCGAAGTCATGCTCTTATGAAGCCCCCCGTAGTGCCGTTCATTCATCTTCATCCTCTTGTATCTCAACTAGCATAAGCTCACAGTATTAATATTTTAGGATAAGCCCGTTATTTTACTCATGAAGTCACTTCTCAATAAACGAAAGTATGAAATGATTTGATGTTTGATTTTTCCTGCCAATTATTATATATAATACTTGGAGGGAGGTAATCCACCGGTGATCATGATAGGAAACAACGATTTTCGCAGTTTTTGATTTTTCCTAAATTTTCAAAAATCTTAAGTATCACTGTCATTAGTACAAATCTCTTTCTGTGATTTGATAAATATTTGTATTGATGGCAGTGATAACCTTAAAAAACAATAAAAATATGTGCAGGCATCAACAAGCTGAAAATCTGCTCTCAATCAAATAATATTAAAGATTTTGGGCATGTTCCTGTAATGGCCTTAATCAAATAACAAAGGAAAATAATAATAACATTCATTATAACAAAATATTAAAGATCTAAAATATGGAAATTGGAGGGTTTTTCTTTCTTTCATTCTTTTTTTTTTTAAGCAATCCTTTTTGTTCCAGTAAATACTTTTATTTTTTATCAAGGGTAAAATTGTTGTTCAAAAGTTTAAAAACACATTTTTAAAAAAAAAATTAGGACTCTAAATGCTTAAGTTTAAATATAAAAATTATATGCACATGAAATAATATAAAGAGGTACATTTATAATGTATATAACCTTGTCTAGTACCATCACTCTCACCCTTAAAATTTGACTTTTGCTGACCAATGCAAAACTATTTATTCTCATTTTTAACAAAATAATGGTAGACGCTCCATTTTTGCCCCATTTAATTATAGTTTTCTTTTCTTTTATAAAAAAAAATAAATATTGAAAAAAGATAAAAATGAGAAATTTTCAAAAAAAAAAGGGGGAAAATTAGAAAAATTAAGAAAAATGAGAGTTTTTTGGGTTATATGTGTAGCGACCCAACTACTAGGTCTGATTTTTGAACCTGTTCCAAAATTCCCGTAACTATCCTTGGTACCTGTAGGTGGGTTGCTATGCCATCTCTGAATTAGAGATAAGGCAAATTCTGCTAATATTGAACCTATAACTCCAACCTGTATAAAATTTTATAAACGTCCTATAAAATGGCGCGAACAGCGCTATCATTTCATATACACATCATATCTAAACACATGTACTTAAAATCTCCCGTCACATCATACATCATATATATATATCATCGGGATCTGCATTCCCGGTAAGTAGGCATAGCCTATGATTAATCCTGTAGCCTTAAGTGGCTCAAAATATTACAAATCCAACCTTATACACACAAATATTTACATTACAATATGAAGATTAACATCTATAGATCTTATTACAAATAACAGAGGTTCCAAAATGAAACTAAGGCTTCTTTGCCTCTATTGACGCTCTCCAAAAACCCGAGTCTCCAACAACTTATTTTTCAGTACCTGTACCTGAGGTTAGCAAAAACACTAACCCCTCAGCTTCTTAAAAAGCAAAGTGAGTATAAAATCAAGCAACCCAATAAAAACAAACAACAAAATCACATAATAGTAATCAACAATATTATCAAATACCTCGAAGTGATTACTCAAGCAAGTAAGTTTTCAACTCAAGTTATACTCGTAAGAAACCCAATTCAATTTATTACATTTTAACATCATCATGATCTTACTTAGTGATATTTTCCTCGTAATTCCATTTTTGCTAAACTCATAACCTTTTCATTGGAGACCATTTCAATCACTCCTGTTTACTCACAGGTCACAAATATTTTTCAATTAATCCAGGCAAAGCCTGTCAATTGGTAGATAAACCACCCTCATGTACTTTTCAAAACTTAATGTTTTCTCAACCAATTAAGACATCTTTATATACTCTTTTTAGTTAGAAATATTCAGCTCGCCTTTCACCTGCCTCAAACAAAAGGGGTGACCAGATCCCCATAGGTCACTAAGCCGGGCCGATCCGTCGACCGTGCCTCAAACCCATCCGGGTCGACTCAAAGGTCGTACCACAAACTTACTAGGCAGGGAACAAAACTTTTCTTACATTAAGTGTTTTAGGTTAGTAGGTACTTATAGCCTAACTCCCATTTTATTATCCATTTAGATATTTCATCGTTATCAAGACAACAATAGTATGAACTCAACCAGTCATATAAACCCCATTTAATAAGCTAAAAATAACCCAGCATTACATCACAATCATTAAGCATTCAATAGTTTAAGTTCATTACATCACATACAATTAGGAATAGTATAATCAAATCCCGCACTCAACTCTCATTCTAGGATTTTCTAGAATGTTCCCTTCTTTTTTTTCTCATAATCCAATCATATCATGACACACAACCAGCCATCAGTAAACCAATATAATTCAACAATCCTCCTGCATTGATCACAGTAAGTGATCGTACAGGGTAATTTCAGCCAACAACAAGTAGTCTACATTATCAACCACTTGTACCCAAGAGAAAAGTTAAGGGGGGGTACTCACCTGAAACAATATATGCCAATCCAAACAGTCGCACCAGCCAAGTTCCTTTGTCCTCCTTACTCAACAGAAATACCTGAATCATCAGTAAACCAATCAATGTTACCTCATTCGCTCTATTGAACCCTAAATTGCTAATTCAGTATTCCAAACCCTTAAATTCCATCCTAACCTCGTATAATCCACCATTTTCCTACAATTTCTAATTCATATACATACGGTATACTACGCTCTATTATATATTAATGTAATTAAATTTTGGCATGATTCTATATTGAATCGTATGGTTCTAAACTATCATGATCTTGCACCGAACACTCCCGTTTTTGTTTCGTAACTAACCCAAGCTTCTCAAAATCATATTATGTTTCAATGAACCTCAACTGAACATCAAATTCAACTAATCAAATCAAATTCTCTAATTTTGCTAAGGATTTAATTCGGCCAGAACAGGATAATTAGCTTGAAAAATTCACTAAAAATAGAAAACGACTCCAATCTGAACAATTATTGATTTGGTGATCTAATAAATCATATAAGGATCTTTTATACTAAAAATTACATCAAAAATACATCATTTGACCTGTAAACACCCCATTTTTGCCCTAGGAATCAATAATTTTCAATAATAATCAATTTTCAATTTCCTAATTTTTCCAATTTTTCCTTAATTTAGCATAAATAATAAAAATATTCAAAAAATGAAAATAAATAGGAAAACACTTCAATTTTGAAAAATGATTTTAGAAATAGCAATAATCAATAATAAATAATTTTTACAAATTTTTGAAATTTCAAAAAATACAAAAAAATAAAAAAATTGCATCGCATATGTACAATTTGCGATGTAAATAAAATCGGGAAATTGGGCCAGCTCAGCTGGCTCGTGTGTGCGCATGGGAACCGTGTGAAGGCTGAAGGTCGCGAGTTCGAATCCCCCCGCAGGCGCTCGGCAAAAATTTTCGTTCTTTTCCCTGGAGCTGCCACGTGGCAGCATGTGATTGGCCGAGGGAAGTCACGCGCGTCGCGCGTGATCGTCTTCTTCGCGAGCCCAGCCGGAGGAAAAAAATCCAACAGAAGTCCGACGAAGGCGAAATCGGCCGTTTTCTTTTTAATCTTCTAGATTAAAGTCGAGATAAGGCCGAATCCATCAGATAAACCAAAGGAACACAAGAGATTAACATCAAATCGCCGGGATAAAATCGAATCTAAGAAACGGAAAAATATGGGTTTATCTAAATCGGCCGATTCGAGCTTATCCAAGAGGAGTTCGAGGTGCCTATAAATAGAGGAGAACAGGAGGAAGCCAGAGGACGAAGAAACACGAAGAAAAAGTGAGAGAAAGGAGTGAATCGGAGTACGCCGGAGGAACTTGAAGCCGAGACCATCGATCGGAGTTGGAGCAACTGCTAGGAGGCGATCTGGGAGTAAACCGCCACCACCATCGGATTCAGCACCCTCAAGAAGCTAGGATTCGACACTTCACCCGCCGCAAACGACCGCCGGAACGCCGTGAACGAGCCAACCCCGCCGCCGTCTCCGACCGATCCGACCGATCCGATCCGACCCGACCCGCGTAGCGACCCGGATCCAGGTAAGTCGGATTTTCCATATTTTTTATTATTATTTATTTTGTTTATTTGATTATTCTGAATTTATTTATTTATTATTATTATTTTGTTAGCCATTTATTTATTTATTTGTTTATATTTTCAATAAATAGGAAAAATGTAGAAATTAGATTTTTCTAGAATTAAGAAAAATGTAAAAAAATAATAAAATAAATAAAATGTAAAAAAATAATAATAATAAAAGAATAAAAGAATAAAAAAATAGAATAAAATAATAAAAAGATTAGGAAAAATAATAATAAAACTTTATATTTCAAAATAGGATAGATAATAACTTAGGATAAAATGTTCTAGCATAAAAATTACAAAAATTTATAAAAATCACAAAAACTTATAAAAAATCACAAAAATCATAAAAATTAAAAAAAAAATAAAAATTATGAAAATAGAAGAAAAATTAAGTTTTAACACTTAGAAAAAACCATTTTCTTCAAATAAACTCAAAATTGATGTTTTCCCTCAAAATCATTTTCAAAAAAAATCAAATTCAAAGTTTAGGCTCAGAAGTTTTAGAAAAATCCCAAAAATGTTAAGAACATAAATCAAAAGAGTTTGCAAAATTAAAATTCACCAACAAATCTAAAGTTTTTTCAGAAAAGCGAACTACGGCTTGTTTGATCCTGAGTAGCAGGTACGTAGGCACCCATTCGGGTCAACCCATAAAATGAATGAAAAATCATTTTCTCAAAATAATTCTCAAACATAATAAAAAGTAACAGAAACATAAATGAAACACATTTCTAAAGATAAACAATTTTGAGAGATTAGGTGGTAACCGTAAAGGTTTTAATAGGTTAGCCTCCGGACTTAGAAGCTCTGGTTTTCCCTTTCCTCTTTTCACAAAAACGAGAAGAGGAAAGAACGACGACTAG
Organism: Laguncularia racemosa; assembly: GCA_037954665.1. Classification (NCBI taxonomy): domain Eukaryota; kingdom Viridiplantae; phylum Streptophyta; class Magnoliopsida; order Myrtales; family Combretaceae; genus Laguncularia; species Laguncularia racemosa. Next base: position 5,675,484 of record JBBMOL010000016.1, read on the forward strand.
TGGTCCAAATTAAGACTAATCCGCTCCTTTAGTCTTAATTCAATTTTCCCAACAAACAGTTGGGTGGCGACTCCAAAAATCAAACGAAATTCCTAACTCAAGTCGAGGATCTAGATTAGATGAGCATAGGGTCTAGTTTAGATCGGATTAGGAATGGGAATTCAAAAATTAGACTCGACATGACCTATTTAGTTTCCAATGTAATTTACGACCAGAACAGATAATTTCTTAAGGAGCACATATTTGTGAATCAAATTTCAGAAAAATAAAATTATCACATTAATATTCATACAAAATTATGCTAGAATACCAAAAATCATAATTTTTCATCAACATTTGATATTTTTTTAAAAAATAGGAAGTTTCGAGCGTTACTAGGGGCTGCTCCGTTCAACGGCCTCTGGCCACCAAAGCCGGCAACCACTATGTCGGCTGGAATCCTCTCCCACCCAAAACCTTAACCCTAGTTTGGCCTAGCAGCAGATTTACCCTACGCCTTCGAACGAACAGACAAAATTCTCCCTAGTTAATTTGATTTTTTTTTCTTCAATTTCTTCAAATTCTTGTTGCATCCTACTTCAATCTTGTTCTTCTTCCTATCCTGATAATTGCATGTTGGAAATTCCAATTTCAATTTGCCTAGAAAATTCGGATGAAATGGAGAGAGTTTTGGGTTTCTTTTTTATCTAATTTTTGATGATTTGATTTTTTTCTCTCTCTATTCTAATGTCTATATATATATATATATATATAATATTACTAAATTTTGCTGACATTAAGGGCGTTGTTCTGTATTTTTTTTTTTCCTTCCTCTTTTATTTATTTTCTTTTTAGCTATAATATAATATAATATAATATATTATGTACTTTTTTTTACATATATATATATATGCCCATATAATTCATATTATTATTATTATTATTATTTATTTTATTTTATTTTATTTTATTTTTAGCATATAACATATATATGCATATATATATATATATTGATTTTACCTTACACACATACACACACACACACACACACACACATTATATATATATATTGTTTTAATTTAACATTATTGCTTAAGTTTAGGTCCTCACAATATGGGCAATCATTGAATCTCACTTAGGGGTCCAAAGCATTTTTCAGAATTAATGAAGTCATATTACACATATGCAATTTGATGGTTTCGAGCTTAAAAAAAATTATTTTTTTTGAAAAATTTAATATTCTAACATTAATCCTAGTTAATTATTTTCTTTTCATAAAGACGAAGTCAATTTAAATCAATTGTGGCTATAAACAGTACCTCAATTGGACCTAAATTGACTAATTTATGATAAAATCAATTTTTGAATCAATTGGAGGTGCAGCGGATCGAAGCTCACAAAATTGTTAAATTGTAATCAAATTGATTTTTTTTTTTAACATGTGTGTACTAGACTTATTTTTAAATAATATTGTACCAATTGATGGATTTAAAATCAATTCAGACCAATTGAAAGAGTTAAACAAACTTCTAGTGCATTTTGTTTTAGGAAAGCGGCATGGTTGAGTTGTTAAACCATGTGTGTGTAAAGTGAGAAGACTTGTGTTTGATCCATAGTAGGTGCACAATTGTACCTGCATTTTTGAAGAAAAGCCCTCGCCCTATGTTAGCTTGTGATTGACTTATCATGGCACTATCTTTTGGGCTATTTTTGACCCAATTTTTGACATGATTTTACTAAATTAATGGTGAAATCATGTAGATCACGTGTCATACTTTGAATTGATCCCGAAAACACATCTAAGTGCATTCATAATTGGATGCAAAAATGGGAAAAAATCATCTTTCAACACAAAACCCATCTTTGCATTCATGACGTTTTTGGACTTACCATGCTTAATCATTGGTTGAATATTATAAAAGCGGGTCTGGAGTTCCATTTTGATCATCAAGCAAAACTTAACACATCTCCATTTGAGCTTATTTCCCATTTTCTCTCTCTAAAATGTAGAAATTAGTTGAGTTTCTCTCCCTAAAAAAGCATGAATGAAGGAAATTTTGAATGAAAACAAGTTAGGATTCAAGTTCATGAGTGTATAAAGATAAAAAAAAAAAAGTGACTAGCTTTCACTTTAGAATTATTAAGGCCATTGGATCAAAAGCTTCAAAATTAGGCCGCCGACCACCACTTCACACCACCATCAACCAAGGTTCCTGAGCACAAACTGACACCACCAGCATGTTCCTCACCCTCCAAAACCCTAGGTCGATAGCCTCTATCTCTCTAGTAGCCACCAGAGTGAATTGTACAATTACTATAAGCTTCTAAATTTCTCTCCACTACTTAACCCTTGCCAACTCACTTGATCTGACTTGACGACTTGACTCTATATCCATGTACTACCCAGTTTCAGTATAGGTTGAAAATTGTTTTCCTTATTATTCCTTTTATTTAAATAAATAAATAAATAAAAGAAGAGAAGAAAGAAAAAAAATAGATGTAATAAATTGTTGGATCATTGGCTTTTAATTGTATTTAAGGTTGTTTTAGTATTATTGTAATAATAGATAAGTAAAGTAAAAAAATGAAAAAAAGGTTTTTTTTTTAGTCACTTATATTCTATTTATAGGAATAAGATTAGATCTTTTCCAAAATTAGGATAGTTAGACTTTTCTTTAAAAATCTACATAGAAATTAGAACATTTTTCGTAGAATTTTCTTAAAATAATTCTATATATATAAAAAAAATAAACAAAACCATTAAATCCTCCTAAAATCATGTGAACCATGACTGGTTTGATCCCGAATAGCAGGTATGTAGGCGTTATGGGATAGTCTTAACTATAAATAATAATTAGGTTTATTTTGATTATATTCTTTTTTTTTTTGGAAAATAAATTTAAATTTGGAAGGTTAAAGTGGCAACTGTGAAGTTTTAGTAAGGTAGACCTTGAATTCCAAAATCTCTAATTTTTATTTAAAAGTTTTATTCAGACTAGTAGTTAAATTAGAACCGATTTGCTCAATTAGTTCTAATTTAATATTTTTTTTATTTCGATTGAATGACAATTCATTTTTCTCCAAATTAGATAAAATGAATTAAATTTTTTCTAATCTTAGTCAAGAATTTACATTAAATGAGTATATGATTTAGTGTAAATCAGATTAGAAAAAAATGAAAAAAAAATAGTCTCGACAATAATGTTAAAAGCTACAAGATATATGCAATCTGAATGAGTTCGACGTCATAATAGGAAATTGTTTATATGTGCCCATTTAAGCATAAGCTAGATTAATGGAAAGTCATGAATGTTTTATGTTATACAAATTTATTTTCGCCGAGTCAAGATATCCATCGACATTGTTAACATTAGTATCTTAAATAATTGATCATGTAAATGTGATGCAAAATTTTATATTTATCACTTGATGAGTCGAAACACCTTTTGTTTTAATACAATGTTAAAATTAATACCACAATCAACTCATTTAAATGGCTAAATTGATGTGGAGTTTATATTTATAACATCACATGAAGAAACAATTTTCTTGCAAATCTTTTTTATTTTTTATTTTTAATTTGATTTCTCGTCCATTTCCATCAAAAGATACATATTTTCTCCTTCCCATCTAACTCCATTCCTCCACGTTTCCAAATATGATTAAAGCTGCTCTTGTTCTGCGGAGGATGCTTCGTTACATTTTCTGCAACCTAATTTCAGAATTGATAATGAACCCTAATATTTTGTTCGAAAACAATCTGAAATCCATCCTGGCACTGTTTCACATCTCTTCGGACTTGCAGAAAATGCTATCGGGTGTTTTGCTGTATCTGTTGAATCCTATTCTTTTGGTGGAGCAACACCAAAAGATTTGGAATAATTGATTTGAAGTTTATAAAAACTAAATCTACATTTTGAACTTCACTGGTGCTGGCTCTGGTTAGGCTCGTAGGCTTATAATCAAGTCGAACTGATTAGCCAGACAACGACTTGCTAAGCTAAAGGAGTAGCCCGATTTCAGACTCGATTTCATAGGGATACAAACGGGCTCGTATAATATTAAGTGGAGCACAAATAAATAGTTTGTCAATCAACTTCGGTTGTTTATATTGCAAGCACAAATCAAACCACAAATATAGATTTTTTTTTTCCTTCTCTTTTCCAATTCGAAATGATGAATATTTATGATGGGAAATAGAGTCTAAAGTTGTAAGTTAGCAAATGCAAGGAAAAACAAAGGCTTAATTGAACCAAGCTGAGTTCATAATTGAAGGAAGAATCATGATAAGGATTAGGTTTTAAAACACAGAAGTTCTATGTCTAGGACTCAATTTAGCAGTTCAAGTAAATCATCTAGAAGAACTCTTACAAGTTCTAATTCCGGTTCTGCTTATGGTTTTGATAAAAGGTTCTGATTCTAGAAGATATTTTGGTGTTGCTTTCTGACAGAGTTATAAGGTTTGCAGAGGCGTTTCAAAGCAGAACTTTCGATTGAATGCTTGAAGCTTCTGACAAGTCTACTTTTGAATATGCTAATATATAGCTTATCGCCAACTTGATAGAGATTCATATTAGCCCCTTATTAAACTTCTTCTCTTCTTTCACAATTTTGTCCCTTGCATGGGATTATGCTATTCCTTTTATGATATTTATTATATTAGTTAGTTAGTTAGTTGAGTTTTGTTCTTTTAGGAGAAATAATAATATCTTCTATGGGGACATGACTCTAAAAGAGAGTGTCCATTTGTTCGATTGGGCATTCACACTCAAATTCTTTGCTACCATTTCTCTTATATCAATTTATTTGATTAATGTAATTTTTTTCTATTGAATGGTTTATCTTTTCTACCCAAAAAAAAAAAAAAAAACCTACGTTATCAAGTGAAAATAAAAGTTTTGGTGCCCCACTCTTTTAGAATAGTATTTACTTCTATATTGCTAATTGAATAGATATTTGTTATCTCAAAGTTACTGTTTTAATTGTATTTCTATTAACCATAATTTAACATCTATGCAAATTAGATAACCTAACATGAGTATTTCTTATCTAAGTTATTAGATGTTAAATCACGATTGATTGAGACACCATTGTGACAATAGATGTAAATTCTTACTAAGCCAAACTTTTATAATAATATCTAATCTAATAAAATTAGTGATAAGCCTAAAAATATCGTGATTAACTTCACATGAATGGTGAAAAGGAGTTTTACTTTTTTCAAATATTCGAAGTTATTAAGTTAATTTCCTCGTCATGTTTTCACAATCGTTTCCAATACTACCACTTAAAAAGACATCCATATATAAACTCTTTTCGCCTGGATGGCTCCCCCATTCCGTATGTTCATGGAAAGCGAAAGTTATTACACATCAAAATTGGGGGATCTAAACAGTTTACTGCATAATTATACCGTCGTATGAATATGTAGGGTTTAAAATCAACTAAAAATTCATATAATATAATATAATAGTAATATTTTCTCGCAACAATTTATAACTCCAAAAATATAAAGCATCTAGAATGTTGATCGAGCTACTTGAATTATTCTACAACCATCTATTAATATTAAAACTCTTCAATATACTAATGTTGATCCCGATCCCACATTGGTAGTCATAACATGTCTAAGCAAATATTCCCCGTACAAGAAAAAATTCACGTAAAAGGGTAAGCTAAAAAGTCCTGTACGTAAATTATACACAAACAATTGCATGTCATGCAGCCAACGTCACACTCATATAAAGCTAAACTAATGCAGCAAACAATTTAATTACGTGGCAAAATATAGCACGACTTTATATCATGCGGAATCGATACCATATACACTAGTCATGTCCTTCCAAAGCAATACCGTATTAGCTATTAGTATGTCAGTCCACTATAAGTGTTCATAGAGATACTTCATCGTACCGATGCGACCTAACTATAGTTTCTTCCAACACACTAACGTAGTTCCCGGTATCACCAAGACTAGCAACTCGTTGAGAACATCAACACCTAACTGCCATATCTTTTTATTATGAGACTCTATAATGGGAGAACGTGTCATATCGATCACTGGATGGTCTATTCAAATCACCAACCTTTCTAAGCCCTTTCAGCATCAACGCGAACACAAGCAACAAATTATATTATGGTTTTACTTTTATTAAGTCTAGCATGGATATTTGTAAGTTAAGAGTTGAGGCACAAAACATTTTCTATTATGAAAATATTGCAACTATCTAGTTAAAAGTTTGATAATTTGCATAAAAGCACATGTTTCTTGAATAAAAATTTCGAGGTTATATATAATAAATTCTTTAACTGACTAATGTATAATGAGTTTCATGATAAAATGAATATAGAGTACCGATTTATCTTACTTCTATTTAAATTATATTCCCTTTTATGCTAATTTGTTATATTCATTTTCTTTTATATTTGTTTTAGCAATATGGCCTAGTTGAATAACTATGTTAGTAAACCCCGGCCTTCTTTCAACATAATATCAATCTTCAACTTCAAATTTAGTTTTTTTTTTTCTTTTCAGTTTCAATAGTCGTTCTTAACATCGCAATGTTTGTTGTTATCTTATATTTTATTATCATAATGGTGGTAAATTTAATTTTTTAATACCCATGTCACAAATGAATGGCTATCAATTAAGGATGAATGAATGTAGGATGGATATGGCATGAGAGTTTAGCTGTATCCTATTCTGTAAGTTACATATTCCAAATGAGAAAAAAAAAATGAAAAAAAAATAGATATTATTACTTAACAAATGAGAAAGGGAAAAAAATAGCAAACATAAAGTTGCAGAGGAAAAATGGGAAAAAATAAGCAAAAAAAAGAAGAGAAAACAACATTAGGTTTAATCATCTAGGGTTATTAATTTATAGATTTAGACTTTTTTTCCTTTTACTAAAAGTTTTATTGCCCAAAAATGTTATATAATCGTTTATTAATATTATTTAATAACTTTTTATAGAGTAAATATAGAGTATATTGAAACATATACTTTATATATCTTAAATATAGATTTTATGATAGATACAAAGTAAGAAAATCCGTACTTGTACCCTATTGGTGATAATAGATTTTAAAAAAATTTATACCTAAAATTTATTTACAACCTTTAATACCTTTCAAGAAGTTACCTAGTTGAACAAGGTATGAATAGATATTCTATGTAATATGATTACCTACTTATCCTTACAATAAGTGTATGTGTCATAGGTCATAAGTTTGTGCATTGTATGTGAAATTATAAATATTGTGATAGCTTATATATGTTTGATTTATATTAGATGAGCTATTTAAATGTAGAAGCTAAACCAAATCCAATGACGGTAAAAATTTTGTGTTTCGTTGAATGCATTAATAAAGGGTATTGGGAATTTATAGAATTCTTTTTCGCCGTGAAAGTGGAATTCGCTGAAATTGTTTGCCAAAGAAATTCTAAATGGCATTATTTTTTTCTTGATTATTCATCGAGAGAATTTTTAGGGATTGTTTGACGAACTACTAAAATCATGGGGAGCCCTAGATTCACAAACTCTAAATATGATGGCAAAGATCAAAATACTCATAGAGTCAAATTCCATACAACCAATAATTATATATTTATACATATCAAAATTCAAAATGCCATAAAAAAGAATACTATTTTAACCAAAAATGGGAGGCAACGTGGCTGTATGAAAATGTGTTGGAGATGAAGCCAAATTAGAAATGCCAATCCTTAATTTTTCCACGAAAAGCTCTTCTCCGTCACCTCTTTTTTCTTCCCATCAAAAGCCAACTTTCACATTCCCATCAGAATCAGATATTCTTTTTTGACACCTCTTGGAGTTGTGATTTGTGATTGTAAGGATCTCTTATCGTCTCTCATTTTTACTTTTCTTCATTCGTTCTAAGAACATCCTCCTCGCATCCCATTACAAGGCAACATGGTATGTCCTCATAGTCACTATGAATCTTGTTTAGGATTTTATGGGTTTAGAATGTGAAAGTCAGCTCATTATAACCTAATCAATCTAATGGCATGAACATGCTGACCTAAAACAAATACAATTTACATAGATAATTACTCGTATCGAGGCGGATGTAATAATGCTCGTTTCATAACATAGCATACGTAATCCTTAAAACAATTTTTTATGATTACGTTATTACCTTGAAAAATTCATTCATGTATACTAAAGAATAATTAATAGGTGCAATCAGATGTTTTTAATTGATTGAACATTTAGTTGAAGTTACTATTGCATTATTCAATGCTTGCATATATATATCAACCTTTTTTTTATGATTTTATAGGCCAACGCATCGTCCGGAATGGCGGTAAATGATGAATGCAAGTTGAAGTTCTTGGAGCTAAAAACAAAGAGAAGTCATCGGTTTATAGTATTTAAAATCGATGAAAGGAGTCAACAGGTGGCCGTAGAGAAGCTTGGAACTCCCAATGAGACATATGATGATTTTGCTGCTTCTTTGCCAGCCGATGAATGTCGATATGCTGTATATGATTTCGACTTTGTGACCGATGAGAATTGTCAAAAAAGCAAGATCTTCTTTATTGCATGGTGAGATAAATCTAATTAGAATATCTTTATTTTAAACAACGCATTTTTTTTTTTTCAGTTAAGAAACATGTTCCTAGGGATATTATCCTTAGATGTTTCGAAAAGTTTGAAACTAAATTACTAAACTGCAAAAGCTGAAGCGGCAATGGAGAGAAAATTTGATTTTATATTTACCATATAAACTTCGAATTAAGCATCTTCAGTTGAGATTTTCAGTGTAATGTTGTTATGATCGATATCATCAATTGGATATCCTTTTCGGTTGATGATCGAATTGAATGTGTTTATAGATCAAACAAAAGCTAATCATGTAGATAATTGGAGAAGTTTAGACAAGAAATTTCACAAATTTGATGAGAGATCATAACACTTGCATTTCTCTTGTTTTATATTTATATTTTGCAGGTCACCAGATACTTCAAGAGTGAGAAGTAAGATGTTGTATGCAAGTTCAAAAGACAGGTTTAAGAGAGAATTGGATGGTATCCAAGTGGAATTGCAAGCTACAGATCCGAGTGAGATGAGCATTGATATCATCCAAGGAAGAGCATTTTAAATCTAAAATTTGAACCAATGGGTAATACTATTGTAATATTACCTCTTTAGCCTAAGTGGTTCGTTTATTTTCTTTTCTTTCTTTTTCTTTTTTTGTTTATATGCTTTGATTGGGTTGTAACTGATGCAAACCTAATTCAAATCTCTTCTCCTTCATTGTAACACACACACACACACAAAACTTATGTGGACCTAGGAAAAGTTTTTCACTATAAAAGGAATGCAAACAAAATTATTCATCTTGTCAAGCCTTTCATTGTTTGTACTCAAAGTGGAAGGAATTAGATGGCAAGGTGTCAAACTTCTATCCCTTTCCTCCCAAATTAGATTTGAGCAATTTTTTCAAGGCATTATAGTCCTTTCAATATGAACTGAACAAGTCTAGTTCTTTTCTTCTCAAACTCTAAGCAATTTTAATGAAAGATTAATTTGTTAGCATTTTCCTTCTTCTTCTTCTTCTTTTTTTCCCTTATAGCCTCTATTGTTTCTTATTGAATATATAAAATTGATTTTACCTATACTGCTTTTGTTGCTTTAATTGGATTTATTATCTAAAATATATGCTAATAGTTTCCCTAAATCCTTATACGGATTCGTATATTGGTAATCTATTACACTCCATGGTACACCATAATCGTAGCGACTCACCAAATACATAAGTGTAATATTAGTCCCCATTACATACACAAGGAGTCTAGTCTACTGGTTGATACCTCTCGTGCATTATATATATATTAACATTGACAAACATTGTAAGGAAGTTTATACAAAACATAAGGAGAGTAACACAAACAAGCAATCCTCTTTGGATAATTCATCTAACCCAAGGATAGCTATATTGCGTCCTAAAGCTCTTTGTAAAGTTATAAAGTTTGATTAACCCTTTATGCAGTTTCATAGTCACTTATAAGGCCTAACCTTGTAACAATACCAAACCTACTCTCATTTTCTATGAACACCTAGAGTATCACCTATGAGCATACTAATAATCATATCATGCCTACCACTCTAAATATTATAAATCAAACTAGAGATATGAGCAGACCACTAAGCTTAATGCATATATAAGATCACAATACTGCAAAACACTCAAAACAACCAAGGATGTCATCTAGATATTAGATGTTATGTGTGAATTATCATAGAAATATATTTGGATAATGTTTTCCAATCCCAATTAGAGGCTAATAAATATAACTCCACCTTAACCTAGGTTTAGGATTTCCTTGATATTATAGGGATTGATCATTGCACCTATGTTGTGCCTGAGTCAACCATTGGAAAGCATTAGTGTACCATGATTCACTTACCAATAACATTGATATAGCTCCCTTTGAACCTCATCAAAACCTTTTTTATGGTCACTAAACTAAGGTTGGGACAATGATTTATCTCCCACTCATGTGTGTATGTATGATGGATCACCTAGAGTCTTCTCTTAGTGGTTGATCACTAGGATTCACCTCCCAATGTAGTTTGATAGGGGTTGATCATTGCACTTTGGTTATGTATGAGTTAACCATAAGCGTACTTTGCCTAGCCATGATAAACTCACTTGTAACGTCAACACTTCTCACTCTTAGACCTCTCAGTTTCATATATAGTACAACATATTACCTATTTTTTTCCCTAGTGGTTGCAATGCTTGTCTCATTCAATACTACAACCAATATACCATTAGTTCATTTATAGGTGATCAAGCAACTCAGAATATGCTCTTGGCAATCTATATCACATGCAATTGATACACACCACATCCATTATACTATTTCAAAGCCAAATGTATTATTGATAACTTAACCAAATCAATCACATAAGAGTGTAACGGATCATAATTTCCACTCACCTGGTGCTCTAGCTCAATCATAATATACAATGAAGGATGTGTTCACTTGTTTACAAAATCTATATAATACATAATAATTGTTAGAAATTGGCAACAATTAATTAGATATACTAACCTAAATGAATATTATCTTAACTTTCATAGTGTATAAGCATTTTTATAGTTGCTTAGCTTAATGTTAATTTAGCCTAAATACTTTATTATGCACATTTTATATTTTAGAAAATACTAGATACATACACATTTTAGCTCAAGTGCTTAGCTCAAAATACTTTAGTGTTATACTTATTATATATGGATCGTTAATTAGTATTATACATATATATCCTTTACTAAATACATCTGTTAATATATAAGGTTTATGTATATCAAACAGATGTATAGGTCCTTATTTATACTACGCCTGTATATTTGGTACTATATGGCCCACCTTCATTGAGGATATCTTTTACAGTTATTCTTAGGACATTACAAGCTTTATATCATCATGCTTGTTATTCTATGAAGAATTACTGGAATGCTAAAAGATATATCGTTATAAACCTTGCTTTATGTACATTTTAGTTATGCAATTAGTGATGACGAACTTGGTAACTTTTCAAATGACAAAACAATCCTAAGGTTGAATATAGCATAACATTTTTATACGCTTATCCAAAAATAACATAGCATAAATTATGTGTCAAAATCCTACTTCATGAACACGTTACTAACACTTCAAGGATGACAATTTACCTGTTGCCTGTCCAAATTAAGATAAAGAAACCTCCCATGCATGATAGCCAATTAGGACCTAAAAATAAAGAAATTTGCAATTCTTCAAGAAGTTTCAATTTCATGAACCGATAAATTAGTGTTTTAGTTTGGTTTTAACAATTTTAAGTAAAAAAATTACTAATCGCACTCAATGTTTTAGCTATACCAACGTCTGAAGCAATATTAGAATTCAATTTTAACTTACTTTGAACTTTTATGCAAATCCATAGGCTACACGAGGGAATGTAGGGGAGAGATGAAGAATTATTGTTGTTTTGCTACGTTAGGAGCTTCTACCAAGGTGGCAAGAGCTCCGACGGACGTGGTCGGGACCGGAGAAGGTGAGAGAGAGTGGTGGCACGTAGAGCAACATTTACGCTTGTGGTTGTTTTTTAATGGTTATTCTGTAGTAGTTTAATAAAATTTTAATCATGAATGAACTTTTTTAAGATATCGTATTATTAGATTCAACATTTACGCTTGTGGTTATTTTTTAATGGTTCAAAAGTAATGGATTTCAATCCAGTATTTTTGACATAATCCCCGGTTGCTATATTTATCAATCATCACTCAAAGGTATAGAGCAATTTGGCACACAATGGCAACAAACACACCATTTCTAGACTTGAGGCCCAGCATACAGCAATTAGAGAAGAATGAATGAACCATGTAAGGTCCTAGGCTCTTAGGTCAGTCAATGGAGGTTCCCAAGCCCAACGACAAATGGCTCATTGGGCTATGATGCATGCAGAAACATTTTTTTTTTTTTTGCCACAAATGCAAGAAACATGTTTAAGTTATGGGATATTATTCAAGAGTTTAAAAGCCAAGAGTGTTTCTGGATGTAAAAGTATATTTGATAATGACGTTTTTACAATAAAATGATAAACAAATTAGATTTACACACTAGCATTTTTAGATAAAAAATTTAAATATAATTACATACGATATAATAAAATGAGATAGAATAAATGATAATAAATATATCATAGAGGATATATCTTTTTAAACCACATAATGAATAGAGTGGACAAAGTAATAATCACTTAGAGTCACATTATCAAGCATTATCTCATCTTTATAACCATCATAAGTTCCAAATCAAACATAGGATATAACAAAATTGTTCTATGAGTCTATTTGGATATCTATGCATACTTTCAAACGTGTTTGTAAAGTTATTTTGTTTGGAAAACAAGTGGTGAAAAGAAAATGGCCAAGTCTTTTTTAATATGCTAACAAGGTAGTAAATGACCCTTACTGAAGAGATTAAATATTTATCCTCTCAACAGGTATTCTAGCTAGGATGCTTGCGATGGTTTTTCTAACTAATATATCGTTATATCCACTTTCACAGTAAGATGAGTGAATATATTTATCCTTTAAGTAATAGTTTATAAGAGAACACCGCTAAAAGCTAGACTAGAGTTATTTTGATCTTACCTTTTTTCCCACTACATCAAAATAAGTCGATATATACATAACCAGTATCTCAGGTATCCAATGATCATCGATTTTTCTTCCTCGGATGGTGCCAATACTCATCTTCCCACATTTCCACTTGTCCAATTGAACGAGCTTTCCTCTCATTGAAAGCTTGAAGTTCATGAGGATGGTATGGAGGTGGAAGATCGCAAGGAAGAGTGTCGCTTGGGGACTTAACCATTGACTCAATCATGTAGTTCCTATGTGTCCCAATTGCATTGCAAGCCATTACCTCTGGACATAGCTCCATTGCTCCAACTGGTACTGTGGGCTTGTACTTGAACAGCTTTGCGTATTCATTGAGTAGATGATACATGTAATCATAAACGTAGGACATTTTCAATTCCTTGTGAATGAAGCGACTTCCTGCATCTCCAATGGCCTTTGCCTGTCACAAACATGTTCAAATCCAATGAATAACTGATAAAAGAGTGGACGAAATCTTGAGTAACCTTAGTTAAATATATTTACTTTTTAAAAATTGAATCTAGAGTATGCCACGTCTTTTACATTTTTTTCATGCCAACAAATTATTGTTGACTAGAGATCTAGATCAAAGAGCATTATCTAATGAAATATCTTTTCTATCAAAAAAAAAAAAAAAAAAGGTTATCCACAGCCTATGGAAATATGCTAACAAAAATCATAAGTGGTATTTCAAAACACTTATTAAATAATTAAGATAAAATTTTTCATTTTTTTATATACTTACTTTTTATAAAATTAATTAATTTGTTAAAACTAGTACCACAATTATTATAGTTAAAACACTCATCTTAATGTAGTATTGGAGTAAGAGATCATGCGTTGAGGCCTCTTATATTGTCATTCTAACCTCATATAATTAAATTGCTCCCATGATAGGTCTTAGCAGGGCAAACTAGAAGCATACCATATGGCTAAGGTGGGGCCAAACTTACCTTTTTTTTTTTCTGCTAGTAAATGTATCTTAACATCATTTAATATTTAAATAAAGAGGAAATTCTAAATTTTTGAGAAAATAATTAAGAGTACTATTTTAATTTTTAATGAATGACATTTAATTTTATCAGTTATTATTGAAAAAAAAAAAAAAAAGAATAACATTTAAATATCATAAAGTAAATACAAATTTGAAAAAGTACAATAGTTTCTATGGAATTTAGACCCAAGACCTCATGTTAACAAAAACACATACATAACTACTTGGTTATCTATAACATTTACTTAAATATTGTTTTTTGAAATATACATATAATATGTAATTATCCCTATTTAATAAATTTTAATGATTAATGTTTGTCCGAGCTTGGAGGAACCAGAGCCTCTCTCAACACACCTTCCTGCCAAGGTTGGCTCCCAAGCCTTAGTTAAAGTCCTAGCCAATATGTAAAGGAAGTGTCGAATAGTAAACATAAAGCTCATATTCATAAGTTAATCTCAACATAATTAACTTTAAAAAATAGATATATTCTTTAATATTTGACAAGTTCCAGAGCACTCATTAGCATAATGGATAGGCTAATCCAATGCCATGCCCAAAAGTAAGAAAAAGAGTGCGATATAGAGACCTTCTCAGTGTGATTATTGCCCCATTCAACCGCAAACTTAAGGGAAGTGCACTTGGTGTTGTCCCTAATTGGCCAGTAATGCTGCAGTGGCACCATTCCTCTAGTGAAGAAATCATAATACCGAGGTGTTGCCAGCAATGTCATCGAATCGCATGCCAATATGTACTTCTCACTCACGGACCATGCCCATCCTTCAACGTAAATCTTGTATCTGTTCTTGCCAAATCATAATATGCATCAAAATACAAGAATAAAATATAATCTCTTTCATCTGAAAAAATAAAATATAACCCTTGTAGCGGTCATAAATATTAACCTGTGGGTGCATTGATTTGGTAGGTTGGATTCCTTGAACCCTTGTTGAGATTCTTTATCCCAATCCTGAATTAAAATATTAATGCTATTGAAAGATATGTAGATCTTGGTATAATTGGCAATCTTTGTTATATAAGTACATTTTTATATCAAGAAATCAAAGTAAGAATAATGACAAATTCACTTATAAAACTATTAATTAAATACAACTTTACCTCTCTATTTAATTTTAACAATACCTTAAAAGTTAGCATTCTATTCACCTGAATATAGAGGCGGGCGTTCCAATCATTTTTGTAGGTAAGATTGCATTTAAGGAGGTCTCTTCTTGTTGGAGCCACATGTGGGTTTCCTCTCCAATAGGCATAGTGGACCCTGTCTTCCCACTTGGTCTTTTTATTGCCTTCTTCTATGTCCTTCAACACACTCGCCCATGGTTTAATATTTGTCTCAACCCTGCAAGTGAAAGTTGAAGTAGAGTTCTTGTTTATTTATTTATTAATTTAATTTTTAAAATTTCGTTTGTTATTTTCATTACTTACATTTGCTAAATCATGGTTAAAACAAGCAACATAGAAATTTTCTATCCCATAATATGCCGTCATCCATTTATATGCAAGTAAAGATCATATATTTAACTATCCTAACGAGAATTTATGTAATTGACTGAAACATGAATATCTTGTATCGAAAGGCTTGAGAGATTTCCATAAAACATTATTACATTGTTTATATGTATCTAATTAGAGCTTATATTAGAGTGTGACTATATATAACTAGTTGAGGTACATACATTCTACACAAAAATGAGAATCCAAGAAATCTTCCAAAAAAAAAAAAATTAGTTAACATTTTTTTTCATCAATTGAGTTTTAAATTTTTCTAGAGATACACTTAAATCTTAAACCTTTTTAGATCTGACCAAGGAAGTCTTAAATCTTTATAAAAAATGTATTTAAATCTTGAACTTTTAAAATGAAAATACTATCTATTGAGTCCTAAAAAATAATATTTTAAAATAAAAGTTAGCAGTTTTATTTATTGGAATTTTTTTTTGAAGAAACATCTATAACTGAAATACACATTTACAAAAGTTTGATACTTAATCAACAAAACGTAGGAAGATCTACATACTTTTTTGGAACTCAATTGGCATTGGTCAAAAAATTTAGGACTTCTCATGAACTTATCCATTGTTTAATTTCACGCATGTAATTAAGGAGAAGGTAGGCAATGAAAGGTTAAATAAAACATGATTACCATCCCCAGTAGGACCAATCAGGAAACGCAATATCCAAACTCTGCGAATCTCCGCAGTATCTAAACAATGGGGGCGCACCAACGTTTGATCTCTTGAAATCCTTTGATCTTATTATAGGCCTATCAGCACAATCAAACATTAACTCCAAATCAGGCAATCTTCCTGGATACAATCTCATCAGCTGCAATACGCCCCACAAAGTGAACACGTCTCTGGTCTGTAATGCTGCCCTGTATTTCTTCACATACACATTGCCATCCACTATCACTAGCCTAAAATGTGCTGTCTTTTGAGCACTGTCGACCATGTCGCGGGTGATCCCCCGCTCCTTCCATGGCCGTAGATCTTCGTGGATCCAACGGAAGTATAATGGGCATTCATGTGTGTTTTGATGGTTGGGCTTGATGGGGTTGAGTTGTGATGTAGCAGGGTTGTTTCTTGGACATGTTTGTGATTGGTTTACTAGGTTGCTGCATTTGAGATGGTAAATGTTTGATGTTAATTTGCTGGTAGTGCCGAATGAAAATAGGCGAGAACCTGACAGCAAGGAATAGAACTGAAAATGCATATATCAGCAAAGAGATCAAGAGACTAATAAATTGGCAGAAATTGACACAAGCAGTTGAGCTGATGTTAAGGACTTTCTGGGGTTCCAAAATATGGAATGTCAATTCAAAGTAATTCATCACGTAACTCATAAGGTTCTTATTTGGAATCACTAAAATTGATGATAGACATGAAGATATACAATCAATCCCAAATGCAAAGTTTATACAGTTGTACATTAGTTGTTGTTTGGAAATAAATTCTCTAAAGTAAAATTATAAGATTTAATGGCTAGGATTCTTTATATTTTTAAATTTCTTGTGATATTATTACATTGTCATCTTTTTTTTCCTTCAATTTTAACGATTTATTATGATGTAACTTTATTTAAATCACTTTAGAAGATCCAAATCGTATGGCTTGTTTTTATACCTAATATATGGTTCGTATTATAAACTCTAGGATTGAGTATATAAAAGTATCATATTAGTTATTTTATATTATAATTTTATTCCATTGAGAGAAATAAACGGATGATACATATAATCACTAATGATTTTAAATTTAAAATAATATAGCTGTAACCTAACAGAACATAATGTAAGGAATGCATGTTATTTAAGGCTAAAAATAAATAAACAAAAAAAGGTTATTACATCCCAAAATGTACTTACAGCGTTCACATAACCGGCAAAAATCAGCCCACCAACAATGAGGAAGAAGAGGAAGATAGCGGTGGCGGCAGCCGTTCTCCTCTTCAAGTGTCGCCAGCGTGATGCTGCAGCGAAGTGGTTGTGTAGGCTATTGTTTCCATGGTTGAACATTCTAATACCACACTTTTGGGTGTTGATGCTTCTTTTCGGATTCTTATGAGAGCTAGGCGTCGTAATCCAATCAGCACAATTTGACGATGTTATTCGACAAGAAGGGGTAAATTTCTTCTCATTTTCACCTGATTCCTCTTTCACTTTCATGGTGGAATCTGAATTTTTCGGGAGAAGCTCGTCGCCGTATAGTTCCATCAGAACCTCTCTTGCTGGCTAATTGCAACAAGAAATTAAACCCCACACGTTTGCTTTTGTGCAAGGAAACTCCACAAACTTTATTTATGCATGGAAGCTGTTGTTAGTCACGTTATAATGGTCGTGTAAGGCTTCGGATGCGTTATTTTTCAATGAATTCCATATTAACGCAGATTTACGTACATTTGGTGTGACAAAGTACGAGACTCTCGTTTGTAAGTCGATGAAATAATCTAAAGATAGGTTAAAGAAAACATGCTCTCCCATATATGTTTTCTCTCATGGGTTTTTTACGTTTCATGTTGCTTTTTTATTTTCATCTAACGTCATTCAATAGCTAGGCATTCTACGTTTTACGAAGGAAGTAGGCATTGATCTGCTTCCATTTTAGTAAAGGGGCAGTGATTATGCCCCGAATGATTCAGCTAATCCATGCTTCATATTGCTTATCGAGCAATTTTTTATGCCACAATTAAGTCCTAACCTAAAAAACAGGCATAGATGCAATACGGGGAAAGGAAAAAAAAAATATTTTTTTTTGAAAAAAAAAACCTAACACATATCATTTACGAAACTATTCTAAAAAATATATAACTTAAATTGGTATTTGATGCACCCATTTTATATGATATATTTTTTAAAATAGTTCTACAATTAATATATTTTAGGGATTAAAAAAAAGTAGTTTTTTTCCTTTTCCCGATGCAATGCACCAAAGTTTTGACATATATATTTATGTGGATTATTACTAGTTAATAACATACCAAATAATGTTGAAAATTTTATGATATAAGATATAATAATACAGAAAAATTTTATAGTATAGTTATATTAAAAGTGACTATATGATATAATTATTTATCTTATTATAATAAAATTCTTAAATTATAGTAAAATTAAGACTTATTAATAACAAAAAAAATTATCGATAACTTTTGAGAATTTGTCGATCGTTTTTATAAGAGTTATTAATAATTTTTTAATAATAAATTATTTTAAATTATAGTAAATAAGATTCTAAAAAAAGCGATATAATACAAAAATTTAAGTTATAACTTTTGATAAGACAATTTATGAAGAGATTTAAATGTTATATAAAACCTGACACAAGATAAGTATCTCTTGAAGCTTATCTAGGCTTTGTAAGTGGGGCCGTTCGTTTCCTTTTTATAATTCACCCCAGCAAAAAAAAGAAAAACTGCACACTTCGATTGGGAAAGGAGAAAATGCTGAAAAATGCTATGGATACGCTGCTGGGTAAGTCTCTAAACCCTAAAAGCTTTTCATTTTGGTTTGTGAATTAGAAACTAGAAATTCAGTAATAGATTGAGAAAAAAACTATAATCAATTACGTAAACCTAAAACCAACAACTCTTATTTTTATAGAAACAAAAATCCATTGAAATTCATAATCCCTACACGATGAACTAGAAAAGGGAACTTATAATTTAGGATCATCTAAAATCTTAGAATCATTTTGATTAAATGTAAGCATGAAAATTTTAAACCTTAGGGAAAGGTAAGGGACTTTGTGCAAGTTATTGAAAAGAAACCATCTTTATAATCTATTAACAATTAAGTAAAAGGCGGAATAGAAGGGGACAATAAAAGCAATAAGTTTTCCATAAAAGCATGTTTAGAAATTTAAGATTTTAGAGGAATTGGAGTGCAATCAAGATTCATCAACAAATTAGAAAATCGTAACTAATCTAGTGTTGAAAACTTGTCAAAAGATCTTAAATTAATAATTTAAGTGATAGATTTAAGAATAACCTACGCATAGGAAGAATGGGATTTGAAAGGGCTATATTTAACCCAATTTAGTCAACCTATTTCCAAATTCAATCTATCCAGCTTGTGATTATTTTATTTTAAATATCAAATTTATTTAATATATAGCTTCATAAACCTTAATAAAAGTTAAAAAAAATTACTTAGAACATTAGTTACACTAGAAGAATAGATCAAAGCTTATGAATGCATAGATCGAAAGATTAATAATTGAAACTATTGGTAAATTTATAGGTTGACTATTGGAAGATTAAATTTGATGCATGTGAGGTTTTCCATGGAAAAAGAGGAGAGTGTTTGTATTGTTGGTTGATAGTTGTGTTTGTAGGTTTATAAAAATAAACAAACCTAAAACTATTCAAATCAAATAACTATTTTGCTAATTGTGAGTGCACCTATATTGAGAGTATCGAAGTACACAAGTATTGAAAATAGGGGCATGAAGTAGTAGCTATAGCATTATATGGAGGTAGTGATCTAAGATGACATAATTATAAATTAAGAACTAAACCAACACATATGGGTAGGTGGGTTGACTGGTTAGTTGTTGCACTATGAGTTGGTTTTATAAAAGAAAGTTGTAATCAAGTTACACTAGTGGACTAGGATGCCTTTGTGAATAGTTATAATGGATTAATTGTATCAATGGCTAATCCTTGACCTAGTTTAGTTACAATGATGAGATTTGTGCACCCTCACTTTTAGATAAGTTTTGTATGTGTGTGCGTGTGCGTGTGCATGTGTGTGTTGTTTGTTAGACTTTAAATAAGATAAATGATATGGTGTTTGCTACATTTAGTATATAAGCATATTTGAATTCTAAGTGTGGCATGTGTGTATGATTGATGCAATATGGATTACTTGTTGTGTCTTTCTTCACACTATTTAGGGATTTTTCTTTTTTTGGTTAATTAAAACTTACATTAAGGTTTGAAGAACATATGGTTGAGCCTAGCACATTCCTACTATGGTAAGATTATGTACCAGACTAACCATGCCCTTAAGATTTGCGATATAATAGTTTAGGTGGTATCTGAGTTAAGTTAGGAAGCTGAGAATCATTAGAAATATGTAGGAGATGTGAGAAGTAATGAAATTGAATATAGTTGAAAATAGGCTAACCTAATAGAAAATAGACCAACATAATAATAATAAAAAAGACCAACCTAGTTGAGAAGTAAGTAAACCTGGGCCAATCTAAAGGAAAATCGATTCAATCTTATTAGAAATTAAGTCGGTCTAATAGAAGGACAAGTAATATGAATAAAAAGAAATTAATAAAAAGTTAAAAAATATTAATTAATATAAAAAATAACAAACCCCAAGTTATAATTTAAGTCTATCAAAACGGTAATGCTATAATAAGATATTAGTAAAGAAATAAAAGATTACGACAAAGCTATAAATATCAAATAGTAACTAAAATATCCAAAAGTAAATTACAAGTCTGTACTTAACCCCCAGACGGCATGACAACCATAAGATATTATGAAAATGAAAGTTTTTAGAAAGCCATAAAATAATGAAGTAGAATACCGATAAAACACAAATAAGACACTAAGAAACTAAATTTTTCAAAGATAAAAGTTTATGGATAACCATCCTATATAACCACATGAATAGATAGAAACATTTATAAGTCCATCTTAACAGTCCTTATGACGGTAACTCTACAATTAACATGTATATTACTAGAATTATGCATTTTCAAGGCCTATTTGTTTTTCTTCTTCTTTTTCTTTGGCCAGATTTCAAGGCCTATATAGAAGAGTATATAAAGTTAATCCTCGCATAATTGCGAACCTTCTTGAAATAACAATCGGGTATTAAGGAAAAGAAAGCTCAACAAATCAAGGCATAAAGATAAATCGATCCCTTTTTTCTTTTTCTTTTTCTTTTTTTCTTGTAATCAAGCATAATGAACGAATGTGTAGTCATCAATGAAGAAAAGCATCAATCCAGTCCAGGTGTCTTTCACTACACTTTAAATATATCAAAGACGATTTGTTCTGATTTGCATCGGCATTTAGCAAGGATTTGGCCCATTTCTTTTTGTTCTGGCATATTTGAAAAGTTTATTATTCAATTTTAGAAAGAAAAAGATGACGATTAAAAATGATAATTGAGTTATTCCATAATCAAACTGAAATGCTCTGCGTCATGTCTATACGGTAGGAATATTGTTCTTTCAATAAAATAGAAGACTTACCCTCTTTTCTGATTTTTATTAATTCAAGCGGATGTAGCTTTCCCTTATATATAGCTTTTGTTTGGAATAGAACCATACTTTGTGATATTAATTGAGTCGATTCCTTTTTGTTGGATAAAGTAACAGGATTAGTGGGTTTGCCAAACTAAATGATAAAATACCAATTCGGTATTTTTATCGATTTGAACTAAATTATATGGTTTGATTCTATTCATGGATCAAATAATAATTTATAATTTAAGAAAACTACATGCATTATAGGCAATCTAATATCATAAGTAATGAAAAATTTTTAATAATAACATATATTGATACTATATAAGAAGTTGTGGTCTTAACAATTAATTTGATTCATATAGCATACGTGATAAATTATGAGTTGGCCTCTATACTTAATTTGTCAATCTACCTCTATACATATTTTGTCAATCTATGACTATAAAAGTCAAGTATATATTTCAATAAGTATAAATTTAAATTTCTTTTTAGTGTTATACATATATACATACATATGATTATTAAAATCACGAGTCAATTGTATGATTTTACGAGTTTGCAATTTAATAAAGTTTTTCATAATCA
This sequence comes from Laguncularia racemosa, assembly GCA_037954665.1. Taxonomy (NCBI): domain Eukaryota; kingdom Viridiplantae; phylum Streptophyta; class Magnoliopsida; order Myrtales; family Combretaceae; genus Laguncularia; species Laguncularia racemosa. Next base: position 5,697,954 of record JBBMOL010000016.1, read on the forward strand.
AAATAGAAAAAAAATTATTTAGGTACAGACTTTTGATATAATTATGAGTTTAGATATACGATTCTACTGAATTTATACAATTTTATATAATTCTATGATTTTATACAATTCAATTACAGGTAAAATTACAATTTTAACAACTATGCCATACATACATATATATATATATATGCTTGAAATTTAAGTGCTTTGTTAAAATGGAAAAAAAAAAGATTATTTTAATCACCAGTAAAATATTATTTGATTTCTGAAAACATTTTTTTTTTTTTCATTTACCCTTCCAAATTGATAATAAATTTTTAGTTTGGTTCAATTAGGGAATTTTCTAAAACTAGATTGAGGAGGAAAAAAATCCATGCTTTTAATTTGGTTTAATTGGTTTTCTTATTCACTCATATTTAGGAGTATGCTAGGTCGATCAACCTACAATATTTGGTATCCTATTTATAAGAAAAATTTGCAACTATAAATAAAGAAGAAATGCATGTACATAGGAAAAAAAAAAGGTGAGAAATTGCATAAATTTACTTAGTTTTTGAACCTAATAAAGTAGCATTGAATAGGGAAGAAAGAGAGAAATTGCCTAAATTAATTTAGGGTCTTTTCACTCTCAATTAATACCAAGGTCAAGATTGCTTGTAGACATAGTATGACATTTCCATTCACTTTATTGGATGGAATAAGGTTTTAATATAATATTTACTAGTGAAAAAATGGAATAAATTTATAATAAGATTATCATTTTTTAATTTTATTTATAATGAGGGTATTTTAGAGAAAAAATCAGACCTGGCACCCATAGGTTTGATTAATAAATGATTATTCAATATTTTCTATAATAATATAATTTCTTATGGAATTCTTCACGATCTAAAATGAGATTGTAATATTGAGGATAGAGATTCGTTCCTTAAAACAAAGGATACACTCAAAGCAAAAATAAAATAAATCAAAAAGTAGAGTTAAACCCATAACATAATATGTGGCACGAGAACTAAAGCTTTCAAGAGCTAGCTTTAGGTAGACAAAGAAAGAACACAAATTATTAATCCATAACTATGTTATGTCCAAGATTCAAACTTACAGTTGATGCAATTAGGCGACAAATAATCGTCAATAAATGTGATAAATCACAAATAAAAGATAATGGTTACTTTAGGTAACCGTTCAAAGTCCAAAGGCATAAAAGGGATAGATAGTTCTTGCTCTCCTAGGAGACACATAAAATCAAACACCACATTTTATTAGTTTAGATTTTTGTTTCGTATACTTTACTCAAGACACACCTTTATATTACTTGTATTATTTATCCTGTACTTCATACATTTATGTACAACATCGATTGAACAGAATGATACATCACAATGGCCACTTGTATTTGAATTTCAATCTATTTTCAACTCATTTTGCTTCCTATGGTTTTTAGAGCCACTGGCCAAGAGTAGTTCTAGGAAAAGTCTAGCATTTTCCTCAGAAAATCCCGATAACAAAACCTTCATACCACACGTACGAGGCCGGATTCCCGAGTAGCTTATGCCTAACTCAGATTTTAGTCAAATTAGATGAAACCCTCTGTACTTATTTTCTTTGATTATAGGCATTGTACCAAAGGGTTTATTTTAAATGTAAGCATCATACCTAGCATTTAAAGGTGGATTTAGTACCATCCATGGAGGAAAATAGTGCGTCGGTGAACCCTGGATTCTCGCTTTATATATTATCTATTCAGAGATGCCTTCCTCATGTACAATTTAAAGGAACTTACCAGGGCAAGGCCAAGAATAAAGAACAGCTTGTCCTCCACTCCTAGTATTCTGTTGATCTGTGAGCATCTTATACTCCTACGGTGCTGTTTGGGAACACCCTTGAACTTCTGTTCTTTTTCCACAAACCACCCCTTTCACCTTTATGTTATGGCTAGTCATGAGGACTTTGAGAAAATGCCAAACACACTCAAAAGTTTTTCCACCAGTTGGGATTTCAACATGTAAGGATTGGTGATTTTCCAATACTACCTCTAATCTCCTTAAGTGTATCTTTACCTCTTAAAATATTTGAAAATTTTGAAAAAAGTATATTTATATAATCAAAGACCACTAAATCTCCCTGGTAGGTTTTCTAGCAACATTTGGTAGGATTAGATTAGCTGCACACACTTTTACAAAAGTTTTTGAGAACTTAAAACTTATTTTGGGAATTCTATATATATGTTCAAACCTGGCAAGTAGCTTAAAAGAAAATTGCAATTATCTTTGATCTTTTTCTATATTTATTGAATATCCCATTTATATCCTTATCAATCACAAAAATAAAATAAAATAAAATAAAATTTATATACCGTAAATATTTGAATACTTTTATTTTGATTAGGATGTAATTGGATAGGAAAGAGAAATTCTATCTCAACATGCATAAAAATTAGGATACCAAATGACTAAATTTTCAATTTCTAGTGCATTGATTATATATTTTACCAAACAGATTATTGCATAAAAAATATTAATACTTTTATATACTATATTTAGGCTCAGTTTATTTTATCTTTTTTTCACTTTCTTGTATGTTTTTAGTATTTATTTAGACTGTGTGGTTGCAAAGATGATGGAAATATAAACATATATCACTCTTATAAAATTAAATACTTAATAAATTTTTATAAAATTGGATTTATTTACACTTTATTTTATTTATTTTTACAAAAAAATCCAATTATTTTTTTTCAATATATAAAATATGTATTTTGTAATTTTTCTCTTAAAAATACGTGAATTTTAACTTCTCAATTCATATATCTCAATCGCCATATTCATTATGATTATACAACTGATATAGATAAGATAACTTTCTGAATGAAGAGAGAAAGAGACAATCCAAAAACAGAGCCTTAATGATTATGTCAAGATAACTTGTTGATAAACATGTTTTTTATATACTAGCAAGGATAATTATTATGGATTCTCTAAAATTCACATATTTACTTTTATGTTGCCGAGGAGATTATATATTTAAGGTTTTTTTTTTTTATTTTTCATTGAAATATAAATGAAAGATATGGTTTTACTTCAATATAACCCAAACCCTATTAACACTCCTTTAAAACAAGCCGTTAATAACAATTACATCATTAAGAGTGTGATGTAATTAAATTAAGGCATGACTTGTAATTAAACCCTTAAAATTATCGATACGGTTTATAGATTGTAGTTATATTGATAATTATGAATTATGTGTATATTTTGAAAAATCATTCGAAAAAAACAACATTACCTTTTAAAAGTTTAAAAATATACATTCCTACTTAATCGACAATTTTAAGTTACATTTGCAATTGTCCAATAAATTAATGAAAAGAAACATAGTAGCACTACCGTTGCCACTATAAAAGGAATCTACTACATCTTCACACCTCTGAAAGATATAGTTGAAGCATCCATATATTACATAGACAAACATAACAAATCCTTAGTGTCAGATTTTTGTGAGTAAAGAATCTAAGTTTTGAAGAAAAAATGGAAAGAACTTCAGAGGAGTCAAAGGAACTAGCTGCAGTTGAGAAAACGGTTCACTCCAAAGCTGATGGTGAGCTGCTTTTATTTGGTTTAATTTTCTGTTTTTCATTTCTCAAAATAAAAATCCAAATTAGAAAACTAATGATGATGATATTTCTGAATATAGAGAATTCTTATATATATATATATATATAACAAAACAAAATAAAAGAATTTTCACATTTCCTATTATATATAATTAGTAGCATCCAATTTATCATTTAAACATTGAAATCCGTATAGAATGGATTCTATCAGTTGATGAATGGACAGTCCGTCTGTGTTTCCTGACCAAACAGACTGCAAAATAAGCATTTAATTTCTTCTTAAATGTTACAGAGGCACCATCTAAAAAAGGTTCAGGAGGATCAATTGACAGGGGTAAGGTTTTTGCACTTATTTTCTTTAAAGGAAATATATATATAATTTTCAATATATGGATTATTACTAGAGTATGCGTTAACAAGTGTATAGGAGCACCTGTTACTAAAATCTTTTGTATTTTACCTTAAACATGTATCCATGCTATATTTTCTTTTCTGGCAGATATTGCCCTGGTTGGCCTGGAAAAGGAGAAGAATGCATCATTCATTAAGGCCTGGGAAGATAATGAGAAGACTAAAGCAGATAACAAGTATGGAATTTTTCTGTTTTTGCAAAAATCATCTTGTTTTCATAGGCTTTTAAGAGTTTCATCAGGTTCACGAGATCCGATTCGGACAGCAAAATAAGCAAGAGTGAAGCTGATGTTAAATCTAGTATTTGCATGCTCTATTTGACGATGCAGCTTTTTGAGAAGTTCATCTTCCGATTGCTAAGAACTTGTAGTGAATTGCAACGTTGTAATTTATGTCTGGTTTCGAGTTGTGAGGATATTGATTGCCGATATTAGGCGAACCTTGTTACTCGTTGGACAGGGCACAGAAAAACTAGCTGAAATTGATTCCTGGGAAAAGAGCAAGGCGGCTGCCCTTGAAGCGAAACTGAGAAATTCTGAGGTAAGGCTATGGTGGTCCCTCCTTGAGTTTTCAACATAGAACTCTATAGCTCGAAATCTTTTATTCCAATAGAACCTGCTGGAATCTAATATTGTTAGTGTGTGATGCCACCCATTATGAGAATATCCTAGTCAGGACAACAAAATCCTTAAAAACATTTCGATTTTTTTTATTCTGGCAAAGAGATATATTTCAAATGTATAAAATGGATATTTATAAGATGATAGCAAATCTAGAATGGAAGCATCGATGCAACTAGCATAATATCGTACGAGAAATATGAAACCGAATCTACATCTACTAGCTTAATATTATAGATGAGCTGGTTGTGGATCTAGTTTCTACTCAGAAAGAAGCCAAAATGTCATCATTTGGGAAGTGCAGCATGAGATTGTAATGGCTCAGTCCAAACAGGTCTTTAGCAGAAACTATCGAGTTTTCATTACAAGAAATGTGGTAGTTCATTCACGTCATCTTTTTGGCATATTACACTTGATCCTCCAATGTTTTATAGGAACAAAAGGAGAAGAAAAAGGCGGATTACAGGGAAAAGACGAAAAACAATATAGCCTTGGTTCACAAGAAGGCAGAAGAAAAGAGGGCCATGGTTGAGGCACAGCGCGGACAAGAAAAACTTAAGGCGGCAGAAATTGCAGCGAAGTATCAGGCGACGGGACGAGTTCCTAAGAAGTTCTGTGGTTGCTTCTGAAGTATCCAATGATACAATTGCATTGTTTAGTTTGTGTGTGCAAATATCTCATGTTATTTCCCTCTGGTTTGTGCATCGTGTGGAACTGTTCATCTGAAACGTTAAACGATTGGTCCTGTTGGGCTTCCCCTGTGTAGCAGGTGGCTTGCTTTCTACAAGGAAAATCATGTGTGGTGTTGCGTATGAATTTAAATTTAAAAAAAAAAAAAAACCCGAAAATGGGGGCTAAAAAACCATGGATATGATGGAACATATCCACTGGAATAACAGCATTGATATATAATTCTCACAACCATGCATATCAACTCATTACACTCCTCCGTACACATTACAACTTATATATATATATATAAGTTACAAGGATCCAATTATAATACCTATTTTAAGAATGCAACCGAGGAAAGGCAAAACAGAAAACTAACAGTTAAAACAAAACTGAACCAAACCAGTCGACTAGCAACCATCATAAGTCCTCGCATTTCATCTTCACCTTCGCCCACATTTTTGCCTATGCGGTCTAAACCCGAGTCCTGTGAAAGATACATTCTAGCACAGATATTCATCCAAATTCTGAAAACCATTTAAGCATCGCAATTTGGTACCCTCATATTGGAAAGATATGAGACTCGAGTTCTGCGCCGAGTAATATGGGAAATCAAAGATGAAGTTGATATTAACTTGGATTTCAACTTATAAATATGTTACCTCAACTGAAAAAAATGTCCAGTAAATAAACTAAAAGTTGATTCCAAGTCCTAAATATGTGAAATTGTTCTCAGATATTTTGAATAATAACATAGTGCTCTACACAGAAAATAAGATATATGGACTAAAAAGAGAAGAAAGGAGTTAGGTGAAAATTCTAGCATTACTTTGTGCATAAGCTTCTTGGTTGTGCAAGCTCTGTAGCTCCAAAAGTTACAGGTCTTTGCATTCTCCAGGAGAATGAGCAAACAAAGCAGCAACTGAACCAGTCATCTAGATCTAAATCCAAATACTAGTTTTGAATCAGCAATGATCTTGTATACATGCCAAATAAACCGAACATTCTACGTATTAACATGGGTAACAAATTACTAATTCTCTGCTTGAAATGCCACTAAACCAGCTCAAAATTCAAAGCAGACTCATCAGATTACGGTACCTATTCACTTCGAATACCCTACATCAAAGAGTCGTAGTTTTCAAGGTTTCCTTCTAAAAAGCTCATGTCATTGTTGATTGGAAAATCAAGCAAGAGCTGCAATGCAGTGTCTGATGAATCCTCCAATTCACTGGAGCTGGATGAATCAGAACCACCCCTCGCACCTTCAACGTACGCCTTGCTTGTATTGTAGTTTGTATATTGATTTTCCTCGTCTGGGTTAGAACAGCTAGCCAAAACAGGTCCAGCCTCAGCTGTAATGGCTGAATTCGATTCACATTTAACCGATGAAGACGCTTGTGAAACGGGGCTGTGGCTGGCTAGAGTCTTGTCTTCCTTAGTAATCTTACGAAATGATTCTCCAACTTCCGAGTTCCACAGCCGTAGAAAGAAATCGGAATTGGTTTTCTGCAGAGGGGGAGGGTTAAATAGGATTGATTCCCGCGAAAGGCGCGCTTCGGCTTCTAGTCTCGCACTCTCCCACTGTGCCATATGCCTTGTGGTGACCGATGCTGGCGTTTTTACAACAGAAGGTCCTCTAGGAATGAAAGGTTCGTGCGTCTGGGGATCGAGGCCCATGCATAGAAGACGTTTCTTGAGATGAGTGTTCCAGAGGTTCTTGATCTCATTGTCCGTTCTTCCGGGCAGTTGAGCAGCTATAGCAGCCCACCTGAACATGTCCAAAGGCTTGGAAGTTAGAACAAGCGCGTTCTGCAGTCTGCGGATCACCTTTGTAATCCAGAATAAGCATTGCTCGATAAATTTCAGATCAACAAATGCATTTACTCTATGCGAGAGCAAGTTCACAACTTTGAATTCAGTTAAGATGCTGCAAATTAGCATATCAAATGAATAGAACCTTAATAAATGCATAGTACCAGGATGTCCTGTTACTAGTTTTCCAGAGAAAATGTACATCAATCAATATAAATGACTGACTTGGTATTGGATCAAGTATTCCAGAAATGACAGGTTGCTTATCAACAGATCCAAAAAAGATTAGTGCATATACAATTAAAATACGACATATATCAAATAAAATAAATATTTAATTTAATACTAATCGAGCTTAATTAAAGTGGATGTTTTTATTGTATCCTGCATTAAAAAATAGTCTCACCTGTTTCCAAGAATTCCATGGAGTTGTATAACAAGTTTCTCCTCCTCAGGAGTGAATGGACCACGTTTGATATCTGGCCTAAGATAGTTTGTCCATCTTAGCCGACAACTCTTTCCACATCGAAGAAGACCTGTCAAATTAATTAAAAAAATATTAATACAACAAATCTCATAAAATAGAAGTTAAATTTCAAGAAATCGTAAAAAAAAAAAAAATCACTCCGTTTGATTGTCGATACTAGGTCTATAGTATCCTAGTACTAAAAGATTGCAAATAGACAAACAGACAATGTACTATGGTGGGAGATACCATAAATACTTGACTAATAGCTGTATGCTTTGTAGCCACTCTACGAGAGTAGAGGGCCCAGGATTTAAACGAAGACGAGTGACTACAAGGGGGAAAAAGTAAAAAAAGAAGAGGGGGCACGATGATAAATATTATATACATTTTTGAAAGTGTTAGTAGTTTTAAAAATATTTTTCAAAGCTTAGAGGGCAATGGGAGACCAAATTCCCCTCAAAACTTTATTAACTATGATATTTCTTAAATTTATTTGCTGGATTAAATATGATTCTGTAAAAGATTTTAAAAAACCCATTCTCGCGTTAAGTTTTATATAAAAGACTTAAATGTAAGAAAACTCTAAAATATTTTGCTGCCTTTCTATTTAGCTGCAAGATTTCAATAAAAATTGATTGTTGGATATATACAAAAAAAAAAAAAAAAAAAGGCAACAAAAGTCAATCTTATGGCATACATTTTATCGGATCAGCTCAAAATTGTTATGGTGTCTGTTTTAGTACAATGTGATATGAGAAATACTAAAAAATATGCGATGCCTTCTTAAACATGTAGAGACAACTAAAATTTAAGGCGAAAGGAACATCCTTAAGCAGTTCTTGAGCTAAATAAAAACAGGATGTCTAAAAATTTCAAACCTATGCAATATGTCAAATAATGTTTTAAAAGAACACTTAGTACTACACCACTCCATATATTAAACTAACAAAATATTAGAGTACCCAGAAACAGAAAATTATTTAAAGTAAAAAGAATAACATGTAACATAAAGTATAGATATCAAATATTAATACCAGCAAGTTTAGGAAGAGAACGCCAACTTCCATGGCCATTTTTCTTAATATATTCAATAAGAATCTCATCTTCCTCAGGAGTCCATGGACCTTTCTTAAGATCCTTCTTATCACAACATGGTGTCCTTCCCATTATTCTTCTTCTTCTTCTTCAACTATATGACCCCAAAAAAGATAGAAAAAAGAAAAAAGACTAGAAAACCCAAGAAACGAAAAGAAAAAGAAAGAAAGAAGGAAGGAAGGAAGGAAAGCTAGAAGAAATGCAATTAAACTTAAAAATACATAGTGTAGTAGTGTCAAAGTGTGTGATCACATCACATACATGGACCGGACAAGTCTGCTTTGATACGAATCATGTAACAATAGTGGAATGCTTTAAATGCAAAGTGCATTGAATTGCAGTTGCATATTGATCCTATCTAGGGAGGAATTGGAAATCTATTGTTATTATTGCTTGTGGGGCAGTGCAAGGACGATCAGCGAATTTTAAGCTGTCCAGTGTATTTAATGTAAGCGTATAAATGTAGTGTACATATATGCTACTTATATATATATATATATATAACTTTTTGTAACATGACAGGAGGGACTAAATCTACTTCTGCAAGTCAGGTATTCAGATCATCCATACTAACTTATCAAGTCCAATAAGACCGCAACTAACTGGCCAATACTATGATCACGTAGAATTATGGATAGAAATACATAGGATGTAAACGAATCGAGTCAAGATAATATAATATTGAGTTCGACTGCAAACTTGATTTGGAATTTCAAAACTTGGGTTCGATTCAAACTCGATTAAGCTTGGAATATTAAGCTCGAGTTCAACTTGATATAACACTTAATGAGGTCAAATTTGAATTGATTAAATTCGTTTAAACTTGATTTATATAAAATATATATATATATATATATTTAGATAAAAATAATACTAACATTCAAACTCAACTTGAAACTTAATTAACATTAAAGTTTGACTTGAGCTTGATTGAGTTCATGAGTTAGTTGAGCCAAACATCATATAAGCTACTCGAGCAGGCCTAACTTGAAATGAGCTCGACTCTACTAATATCAAATTGAACTTGAGTTTTTAACGTTTGGAATTTGAATAGATTATACTTCTAAAAATATATGTTTAGATTAATATTATAGTTCTAATTGCAAATTTTATAACACATGGCTTTTAAGTTATGTATGATAGAAATACTAACCACAAGTATTGATATGTAAATCACGCATTAAGCATTTTATAGTAGCTAGTGCATACATGAATTTTCCACAAGGACCACTTACTTCGCAAGCTTGTTATTGTATTGGAAGTTTTATACCTTTATGTACTTTCTTGACTGGGTCGTGTAGCTCTTTTTGTGTTGATGTTTATAGTATTGGATTTTTCTCTACTAAAAAGTCTCAACTCCAAAGGTTAGAGGTAGTTGTTAAATAATATCTTAAAGTATGTTTTCAATTTTCGCATGACTCAAAATTTCGAGCTTGTGTAAGCAAGAATATAGAACTATCGACCACAATTATAGTCGATCGAAGCTCGAAACAGCCAAGCAAAGACGAAAATTGATGCATCAAGGGTGTGGTTCAATCGATTAAACCAGGCATCAACCGACAAAATTGTGGTCATTTGTCAACCTTATGTCGGCTCCTATCAAATGGATTGTTTACTATTTTTTTTTTTGTTGTTGTCCGAGTTACTTTCCTCCTAATCAAGGTTTGGCTGTCTAACAATATATATAATATAATTTTAGTGTATTGGTGAAAAAAAAAAAAAAAGAGAGGAGAGATTAGTGTAAACTTAAAGGGACTTAATTGTGGTAGTTAGTCTATGTGATTATGTGAGAAAACTTTGCATCTATATTATTTTACTAATAAATCTGTTTGCAATCTTACTTATGGTTTTGGATATTACCACTAAAAATTTGTATGTTGATTTCCTTTCTCTTTACTTGTGGTTTTCTTATTTCATGTATGCTTTTTTATATATATATATATCGAAAATCTTGATGGTTCATTTACTTCGCTGAATATAATAGATTTATAATAGAATAATTATTACTGAAAAATAAAATAAGCAATGAATTGGTATGATGATGATTACTTGAATGTAATGGAATTAAGACTATATTGTTTACTTAAGGAAATAAAAGAAGGAATAAGGATGGAATAATAAATTGAATAACAAAAATACCCTTGAATATTAACCGTTATTTTTGGCAATTCAAGTGTCACAAAAAGATCCTACAGTTAACATTGCAATGTCAAGATTTTATATTTTCATGTTGATTCTAATATTACTTCCAAATGTGGCATGGGTTTCTTGGGATAGTATTAAGCTATAGCATTAATTAATTTCTTGTTCATGTTGCTGCCTCATATGATTAAGAGACAATGAATCACAAAAAAAAGAGACAAAAGCCAATGGAAAAGACACACAATGACTAAAGGCACACATATCATTAAGATATAGGGTTTTTTTCCTTTGACAATGGTGATGGCCATAGCTGATGAAAATGATAGTAGAGATAACCAACTTCGGTGAGACGTCCAATGGCTAACGTGATGCTAACACGATTATGAGCGATTGAGATTTGGTGACACGATGTTTAGTTTCCCTTGCAATAATGACGACATATAACGGATCTAGGGTTTTTCTCCTTCAATGGTGGCAACTATGATGACGATAATGATAAATCTCGAGTTTTCCTCCTTCGACGATGGTGACCATGACGACGACGACGACAAATCTGGGTTTTCCTCTCTCTCCAGCTTCCCCTTTGCTCAAGAACTTTCCCTTCTAATACGTACTACTAGAATGTAGAAAAAAACGGGAAACAAGAAAAGGAATACTCACCAAATTCGAATTTCAGGATTTTATATAGGAATGGCTATTCAGCGATTTTAATAATTGTTATTCATCTTTGAATGACTATTCTGTGATTCCGTTGAAGTAAATGTTATAATTTTTATTCCATACGGAATAGTGTCATAATAGAATTTCTATTACGATGAAGTGAATTAGGACCTAATTGTATCCTAACATAATAAACATATAACATAGATAGCTACACATCAAGCTTTCTAATATGTCTATTGTGGAACTGAATTTAACGTGATATTGGATCTAAGAGATTAAAGATTACTATTCATACATCTCATTCATTTGATTAAGTTGGCCATTCAATGGCTTTTGTTAGAGCTTGTGGCTCATATTTGAATCAAATAGCCAATGTCGAACTTAGGCAAAGTGTGATGAAGTGAAATGTCATGATGGTATGCATCCAGTGCATGTTAGTAACTCTATGCCCAAGGATAGGGATACAAGGGAAATACCCTTATTAAACAATACATGCTTAGAGATTGTTAAACTTAAAACAAGTGAAATTATGGAGTTACTTATCAAAACTAATCAAGTAAAAATAGAGTGGAGCTCGACCAAATGATGATAGAGTTTATTAGTTAACTCTAACCAAGTTTAATAAACTAAAATCTAGTTTGGTCAGTTGAAGTAGGTTCTAGTTAATTAAATACAAGTTCAATCAAATGACTCTGTCCACTAAAGCTTGTTTAGTTCCCTCTTTCAAATCTATTTGAGATTTATATATACAATTAAATATTAGTTGTATCTTGAAAATGTTTTAAGATTTCTTGTACATCAGTTCTAGCATAGTGAACTTTATGCTTTACTCTCTATGATTATTTTCATAGTTCATCAAAGATCACTGTATAGTTTTTCGTTCCCTCTTCTCTATACTACTATTATTGTTGCATCTTGTGTTCTTTCATTTTAGAAAAAAAGCTTCACAAACCATGGGTGGAGAGGATATCATGTGATAAATATAAAACCACCACTATGTGTATTTAGGTAAATTATACTTACCAATTCTAAACATCCCCTAATATTTAAAATTATGCACTTTTCACCTTTAACATGTATGGACCTACAAATATTGTGTATGGATTGAGACATAGCAATAATAGGAAATGTGACATAAATGTTGATTAGAGAAAAACAAAAAAGCAATATACACTAAAAAAGGGAAAAGGCTAATTAATATAAAGCGTAAAATGTAAAAGTCCAAGGAATCAATTAAGCAAAGACAATAATAATAACAATAATTTTCTACATATAAACATTGTATATTTATGAAAGAAACTTGTCGATTATGACGAGAGATAAGATTAAAAAAAAAAAGGAATAATGGACACCACAACCAAGCAAAGCAATACCAGAACTCCTACCCACCAAGCATTAAGGAGGATGTCTAATTGATAGTTTCTCGCAAACTATAAGAAATGATGAAGTAAAAAATTCAAGTAAAAGAAAATACTCATATAATTGTGGAATATATGTTTTATAAGTTCAGTGTAAAGATGAAGTAAGTTAGAATTAGAAAAAAGGAATAAGCGGCACTTCAAATCTGCAAGATGATGGTGTCATGAGTGTGAGTTAGTGGTGGTGACAATGGAGTTGGAGGTTGTGGTGGCTAGAGGCAACACCTGCATTGATGTTGGGGCTAGTAGTTACAATGGTAGGAAGTTAGATTTTGGTCTTCTACTCTCTTTTTTTTTGCTTTTTTTTTATTTAATTTTAATTTTCATTACACATTGCTAATGATTTTTTTTCTTCTTTATACAATATTTTTGGACACATCAATGCCACATCACTTATCATGCCATGTATGTCTTCATTATTCATTTTGGTTTGGGGGTGGTTACGCAAGTGTACAATTTTAAAAATTTCGGGTGTCAATATAATTTTAAAAGTTGTTTGGATGATAAGTGTAATTTACTCACATATTTATAATTGTAATTTTTTTTACCCTATTGGTTGTAAAGCTAAATGCAAACATGATATGGGAAAAGACATTATTGCACATTCAGATCATAATTGAGGCTTGGGCTAAAGTAATAGACGAGAAGCAAAAGGAACTTGATAGTGGAATTGAAAAGAATAGTATGAATGAGAAGTGTTAAGTATCTAAAGAAGTTTTGAGGATAACAAATTAGTATATTAAATGTTCACTAATGATCTTACTAAGTGTGTAGTATAAATATGATAAGAAGTTTAATCTAAAAAAGAATGAGAAGTTATTGAAACTCAATCAAAAGGTAATATGACTTAAATTATTAAGAAGAGAGAAAAAATTATGATGAATAAGCTACTAGAAAGAAGTTATAACTAAATATTTATAAGAAAGAAAGAATTTATTGAATGATTGTTGAAAAAGAAATTCCAATCAATATGAGCAAAAAGGAAGTTTGAATAAAAAGAAGCAAGAGCTTTAAATATGGAATCCAGAGATAGTGGAAGTTCTTAATAAAGAAGCAAAAAGCAGAAGTTCTAATAAGGTAGAAGAATCAAAAGATGTAAGAGTGATAGTGCAAATCAATATTAAGCTCTGCAAGTCAAGTATGTTTGAATAGTATATCTAACTAATCCATTACAATAAATTAATTTAGAGAATTTTGCAAAGAATCATATCTAGAAGCTATCCGCATCATCAACTCTACTCCCAAAATATGTTGCTAACCTAAAAGCCTCTTATTACACACACTCATAATTGCGATCCTCATAATTCCCCTTCCCCTTTCCCTCAATCCCCCACTTCCTTGCACCCCTAGTCAAATCCCTCTCTTAATCCTCTATCTCTAATTGCATCTTCCTAGGGGAATCTAATCCAATACCATGTACAAATATATTTTAAATTTCATTAATGTAGTAAAAATTACATAAAATAATACATTGATGTATATACACAAGGCATTAGGGTTAAGGAACCCTAATATGAAGACTAAAAAGGCTATTATGCCTCGTATACATTGAAGTTACAATAATATTTGGCTTAGGGTTTAGCAAGAAAATTTATCTATCTATCTATCTATTTATCTATATATATACTCTTATACATAATTGATGGACAATAGGATGATTGCTAGATAAATTGAGGTGGACTTATTACCGCTATAGCACGAGTCAAGAGGCAAGTTAGGGTTCAACATTAGCATCAAAACTATATAATAAACTGATTGTCATGAATGTAATTTTGTACTAGATCTATACATATGAGCGGGAAAATTACAATTGAATAGTAACAGTAGTAACAGAAATAACAGAAAATAGTTACATTGTATCAAATGTAAAAGGAATAAATAAAAAAAGGAGAACATACCTAGTTATTCCCTAAAAACCGATGCCTTAAGAGTTCTTGGATCCACTCAAAGCAACCATGCACACTTTCCATCATCGTTTCCATATTACATCCTTGCATAACACAAAAAAGGTCTAAAAAAAAAAAAAAACCCTAATTCCATTCTACAGTAAAGGAAAACATACATGAGAGAAAGAGAGGAGAGAGTTGTACCATTTAAGAGGAAAGAATTGAGTTAGCTTATTTGGTTTCATCAGCTTTTTACCCTAGTAACATTGAATTGAGCCTCATTCCTAAGTTGGGTCCTATCAATTTCAATGCTCTCGTTGAGAGCTAATTTTATGAAAGGAACAACTTGAAGAAGGAGCAACTTGAAAAGGGGCTATTTGGTGAAGTAGAGTGAAAACTGTCTAAAGTGAAAGCCACTGAAAGTTAGTCGTTTAGAGTAGGCTAACATAGATGTTGGCTTTCAAAAGAGGGTAATAATATTGTAGTCCCATATAGGATAATAGCATACATTAAGTATGATACTTAATCTAAAAAAATCTTTTATCTATTAAATTAATCTTTTTGATGAACTATTTTTTTAGATTTGAGTCATAACACATATATGGTGGCTGTAATACACGTTTTTTTATAAATAAATAAACAAATATATGTATAAATATAAAGAATGGCAATGTGGTAAATAGGAAAATGGGACAGGGGCAGTTTCACCTTTTCCTAATGAGATTATATATCAACAAACTAACCTAGAGTTCTCCTTTTCTACACACTTTTGCAATAGCTGCCTAGAGGAAGATAAAGAGAAAGAACTCTACTAAGGACCCTATAGGAAAAACCTAAAGCAATCTAAAGAGACATCGTAGCAAAGCAAAATGGTACGATTTTAGTAATTACAATACATATTTTATTAGAGGAGATTCAACCACGAAATCCATTTGGTTGTTCATAGGAATCGAGCTTAAGGATGGATTGAATAAGCACAGAAGTTGTTGAATTTAGAGTTTCAAGAGAAATTCTAATCAAGTAAGGAATTCTAATTCATGTTTTTTTATTTACTTAAGCTTAGGATTAGAAAATGAGAAGATTGGATGAATTAGTGTAGAAAAATTTAGGGTTCGTAGGTTTGGCCGAGAGATACACAACCTCTTAACACGGTCGTGTTACAACTGTGTTGAATTTAAAAGTATACCGAGAGATACATAGTCCCTAACACGGTCGTGTTTCGACCGTGTTGAATTACCAAGATGTACCGAAAGATACACGGCTTTCCAACACAGTCATGTTTTGACTGTGTTGAATTAAGACAAATACAACCTCCCAACACGGTCGTGTTCCAACCGTGCTAAAGTCAAATCTCACCAAGAGATACATGACCTTTAACACGATCGTGCACTAGCTAGTGTTGGGCAACACAACCTCCAACATAGCCGTGTTGGTGATGAACATTATCAATATATATCAAATTATCTTCTTAACTAACTAAGTTCCACACAACTGAGGAAATTAGTATAACCATAAATAACTTAATAAATTAAGAGGAATTAAGAGAAATATACTATAAATGGATTAGTACTAAGAGTGATGTGTTAATGATTATACAAATATCAACATAGCTTAAGTTTGGGATAAGAAGTGTTTAAGGTTAAGATACTAGGTACGTGTTTACTTTATTTGTTATATGTGATTGTTAGGAAGTTATTTAATGAGTTGTATGTGAAATAATGAAATGCTAAGTTATAATGTGAATTAAGTAGTATCATGAAGTAATACAATGTTATTAGTTAAGTGAGATATGTTGGTTGTGCTTGGCTCGGCCTAGGGGCCCATATTGGCAGATCCCTAGGAGGCACCTCAATGATCGATATGTTGTGTTGTCCCTTGTGGAGCCGTGTATTGAAATGATCTGAGGTAGATTATGGTTAGACGGAGCTCGTAGTGGTAGTTCCCATTAGGGTTAGACGAAGCCTGTAAAGGCAGTTCCCACTAAGACAAAACTTGTGTGTACCGAGGTCTTGAGTACCCCTATGTGTTATAATTCATTTTAGTATTGATGTGTGAACTAAATTATGAATGTGTTATAGATAAATGTTGCATATATACATATGATATTAATGTAGTGTGTCATGCGCATGTGGGTGTAGTACTCACGTACTAAGCTTAAGCTCATCCCCCTTCGTATATTTTTTTTTAGCTACAGGCGAAAATAATGAACAACTAGAGTATGATGAGAATAAAAACTTAGTAGGACGTTACATGGATGATATGAGAAGAGAATACTATTATTATGTGGAGGAAGAGTTACAAGAATTATGAATATTTGTAAATGAATGTTTTATTGTTAAATTGAAGTTATGGAGATGCATTGTAGCTTGAGATTTTGTTATTGCTAAATAATGAAATTTGGAATGACTCATTTGTGAGTAATTCATTTGATTATAGTTATAGTTTTATGATGAATAACATATATGATCGGGTTTTTAAGTGTAATGGAGTTTTAGAGCTTTAACGTATTGCTTGGTACTAGTGACACATGGCGAGTTGTAATGTTGTAGGTTTTGGGTCGTTACAACTTAAGTGATATCAGAGCATAGGTTGATGATCCCTAAAAGCCTAGGTTTTGATTAAAAAAGTATAAGTAAGTAGTATTAGAACACTAATTTTTCATGATCTTTAGAATTTAAAATGTGATCAAACATGGATTTAGTTGATGACTTCTAGAATTAAATGATGATAAAAAAGGTGTAGGTTTCAATCAATAGAAGTTAAGTTGAAATCTTTAAAAGACTAAGTAAATGATCTACGGATCCATAAGAATGAAGAGAGTGGGTAAATTAGGGGATAACAACTATGCTACATTAATCCAAATATTTCATGTAATAGTATTCTATTGAATATCCCTATTTAATTACATATATGTGTATGATTGAGTATGATTGAGCTTGAGTACACATAGATGTATACTGTTACTAACTCCCCTCATAAATCCTAACTCTGGAATCATTCTACTATTTTAATTTACACAAAATGCCTCCAAGAAGAAATATCATGCGGGATTCATCTAGTGCTAGATAAGGTGGAGATGCCCTAGAGGATAAGAACCTTCAAAGACCACCTTAACAGGAAACCTCATAGTAGGCTAATGTCACTGCTGCTCAGCTGCTAGAGACTGTAAATGCTCTAGTAGGAATGTTGGCACAATAACAACAGTAGGCTATGAGACTTGTCAAGCCTATAGAGAAACCTTGTGGGCTGGATAAATTCATAAGATTGGCTAAGGAGTTCCACCCAAATGTTGATAATCCAATAAAGGCTGAGTATTAGATCACTGAGACTAAAAGGACCTTTGAAGCTTGCATGGCCCCTAAAGATAGAAAAGTAAGATATGTTGCTTATATGCTGAAGGGAGCAGCTGTGGATTGGTGGACTAGTATGTCCAGATTAGCAGGAGCTCTTAACCAATGGTAGAGGTTTAAGGAACTCTTTTATGAAAAGTATTTCCCCAACAGCATCAGGGACAAAATGGAGGTGGATTATTATAACTGCCAATAGGGTAGTAGATCTGTAGAGGCATATGAAGTGGAGCTGAACCATTTAAGCAAATTCTTGCCAAATGTGATGAGAGGAGATGATGCCTCCCGAGCTAGGAGATTCTTAAGGGGACTAGAGCCTACCCTATAACATAAGGTAAGGGCTTTTCAATTGACTACTTATGCAAGAGTAATTGAAAAAACCAAATACTTAGAGTAGAGCAAAAAGAGAATAGAGGAACAACTATCCCGTAGATCAGGATTAGTTTTGGGGAAAAGGTTTGTTTCCAACATACCTTATACAGATAAAGGGAAGAGGCTAACTATATATCCAGCCAAACCTATGGCTCATGCACCTAAACCTCTTCAAATTAAGCTCGCACCTCTAGCACTACGTCCTCCACCACAAGCAGGTCAAGGTGTAAAATGTCCTAGATGTTTAGGATCACATGATCTGCAACAATGTAATTGGTTAGAAGGGGAATGCTTCTCCTGTGGAAAAACAAGACACACCAGCAGAAGCTGCATTAAAATGACCCTCACTTAGACCTTCTACTATAACTGTAAGCAGAGAGGGCACAGATCATTTGAGTGTGGTGCTCAACATACTCATGCGGTTACAACCCCACAAACCCAACAGCCTATAAGAACTACACCTAAAGGACCACTAGGCAGAAATCAGAACGGGGGACCAAGACAAAGGGCACGTGGTAGGGTGTTTGCATTACAACAACAGCAGCAACAACAAGATGCCCATGATCAAGATACCATAGTAAGTACATTGCTCATAAATTCGAATACTGCCTATGTATTATTTGACACGACTGCAACCCATTCATACATATCACTTGTGTTTATGAATGTATGTGGATTAAAAATTATTGTATTGGAGAATTATATGATTGTCAATATTCCATTTAGAGTGGGGGGGGATTATATCAAATGTGTAAAGATGTAGAGATTGTAATACATGGCAAGAAAATGTCAGCTGAATTATTTGTATCAAAGCCGATAGAGTTTGATCTAATTTTAGGAGTGAATTGGTTGTATAAGTATCATGCCACTATAGATTGTCACCATCTAATGATTAAGTTTGATTTTCCTGATAAGGATCAAATTATATACAAATTAGATCCATAGAGGCCTACGACTCTTCCAACATACGAGTTGTGGAATAAAGAAAGATTGTTAGCCTTATCAGTAGAGATGGGATAGATTAAGGAATTAAGAACTGTGCAAATAGTAAATGAGTATACAAATGTTTTTCCTGAGAATTTGTCGGGTTTACCACCATTAAGAGAGATAGACTTCTGTATTAACCTTGTACTGGGAACGGCACCCATATCTAAAGCACCATACAAAGTGGTACTTACCAAACTATCTGAATTGAAGACTTAACTTCAAGAGCTTCAAGATAGTGAGTTTTATTAGATCAAGTGTCTCACCATGGAGTGCTCCAGTGCTATTTGTTAAGAAGAAGGATGGGAGTATGAGGCTGTGTATAGATTATAAGGAGTTAAACTGAGTCACAATCAAGAACAAATACCCTCTTCCTAGGATTAATAAACTATTTGATCAATTACAAGGAGCTCAAGTCTTCTCTAAAATTGATTTGAGATCGAGGTACCATTAGTTAAGAATTAAGGAGGAAGACATATATAAAACTGCTTTTAGGACTCAGTATAGGCATTACGAGTTTCGGGTAATGTCTTTTGGTTTGACAGATGCTCTAGCAGCTTTCTTGGATCTCATGAACAGAGTGCTTAGAGACTGGCCAGATCAATTTGTAGTAGTTTTCATAGATGATATCCTCATCTATTCCAAGAGCAAAGAAGAACATGAAGCTCATTTCAAAACCATACTAGAGAGACTCAAGGAAGAAAAGCTTTATGTAAAATTCAGTAAGTGCGAATTTTGGTTAGAAAAGCTTTAGGATATGTGTTGAATAAGAATGACATATCAGTAGACCTTGAGAAGGTAAAGGCGATAAGTGACTGGCCAAGACTGAGAACTGTAACAGAATTAAGTAGTTTTCTAAGATTAGCTGAGTACTATAGATGCTTCATAGAAGGATTCTCCCGGTTAGCAACTCCCTTAACTCAACTGACAAAGAAAAAAGCTAAGTTTGCATGGAGTGAGGAATGTGAGGGCAGCTTCACAACATTAAAAAATAAATTAATGACAGCTCCAGTGTTGGCTCTATTGAAGATGGGAGAAGAATTTGAAGCATTCAGTGATGCATCAAATCAAGGCTTAGGGTGTGTGCTTATGTAAAATGGGAGAGTCATTGTATATGCTTCCCGCCAGCTGAAACAATATGAGAAGAATTACCCTACCCATGACTTGGAATTAGCTACGGTGATCTTGGCACTGAAATTATGGAGATACTATCTTTTATAGGGAGAAGTGTAAAATCTTCGCAAATCATAAAAGTTTGAACTATTTGTCTACCCAAAAAGAGTTGAATACGAGGCAAAGAAGGTGGCTAGAACTAATAAATGATTATGATGTGGAAATTCATTATCACCCTGGAAAAGCACATGTGGTTGCAGATGCTTTAAGCAGGAAGAAACACATAAATATTATAAGATTAATCACATCTTAAAAGAAGATATTAGAAGATATGAATAAGTTGAAATTGGAAGTGGTGACACAAGAAGTGAGAAATAGGTTAGCTACACTTAGTATCCAACCCAATCTTCTAAATTAGATTAAAACTAGACAAATGGAAGATCTTGAAATTTAGAAGATAAGGAACAAAGTAGAACAGGATAAAACCATAGAATTTGTGTTAAACACTAAAGAGGTAGTCAAGTATGGTAATAGATGGTGTGTTCTAAATAACATAGAATTAAAGAAGAAGATTATGAAGAAAGCCCATTACTTAGGATATACAATATACCTAGGAAATACTAAGATGTACAAGGATCTCAAGAATACTTACTGGTGGAAAAATATGAAACGAGAGATAGCAGAATATGTGTCCAAGTGTCTCACCTATCAACAAATAAAGATTGAACACCAAAGACCACTTGGTGAGTTACAACTTCTTCCTGTGCTTGAATGGAAGTGGGAACATGTAACTATGAATTTCGTCACAACACTCCTAAGAATAAGGGAGAAATATGATGCAATTTTGGTGATAGTAGATAGATTGACCAAGTCCGCACACTTCTTGCCAATTAAAGTAGACTATAGACTAGAAAGGCTTGCTCAATTGTATATTAAAGAGATTTTCATATTACACAGGGTACTAGCTATGATTACATTTGATAGGGATACTCGTTTTTTAAGTAAATTCTGGGAAAGTTTGCATTAAGCTTTAGGAACCAAACTCCAGTTTAGTACAGTATTTCATCCTCAGATAGATGGGAAATATGAAAGAACTATTCAAATTCTAAAAGATTTACTATGAGCTTGTACATTGGATCAAGGAGGTAATTGGAGTTATCATTTATATTTAGTAGAATTTGCTTATAATAACAGTTACCAAGCTACTATACGTATGGCTCCCTATGAAGCATTATATGGTAGGAAGTACAAATCTCCCTTACACTGGGATGAAGTGGGAGAAAGACGAGTATTGGGGCCGAAGATAGTACAGGAAACAGTAGACAAGGTTAAAGTCATAAGGCAACATATCCCATCAACCTAGAGTTGCTAGAAAGTTTATGCAAACAAACGGCAACGCCCTCTAGAGTTTTAAGTGGGAGATAAAGTCTTACTGAAGATATCTCTAACTAAAGAGGTAATCAAGTTTGGATTGCGGGGTAAGCCGAATCCAAGATATATGGGTCCATTCGAAATTCTAGAAAGAATTGGAACAATCGCATACATGTTGGCCTTACCACCAAGTCTAGTCGGAGTACATGAAGTATTTCATGTATCAATGTTAAGAAAGTTTGTACCAAACCCAGATCAAGTGATAGCCTTGGAACCTTTGAAGGTACAGCCAGAATTATCTTCTATAGAGAGATTTGTGAGGATAGTGGATACCAAGGAAAACGTTTTAAGAAGAAGAAGTACTCCTTATGTCAAAGTGCAATAGATAAATCAAATAGAGTGAAAGGCGACATGCGAATTAAAAGGAGCAATGAAGAGAAAGCATCTAAAACTTTTCTCAATTCCAAGTAACTTTTGAGGACGAAAGTTTTAATAAGAGGGGGAGAATGTAATACACGTTATTTTTTTATAAATAAATAAATATATATATGTATAAATATAAAGAATGGCAATGCAGTAAATAGGACAATAGGATAGGGATAGTTTCGTCTTTTCCATGTGAGACTATATATCAGCAAACTAACCTAAAGTTCTCCTTTTTCTGGACACTTTTACAATAGCCACCTAAAGGGAGACAAGGAGAAAGAACTCTACTAAGGACCCTATGGGAAAAACCTAGCGCGATCTAAAGAGACATCTTAGTGAAGCAAAAAGGTACGATTTTAGTTATTACAATACGTATTTTATTAGAGGAGATTCAACCACGAAATCCATTTGGTTGTTCATAGGAATCGAGCTTAATGACAAATTGAACAAGCACTAAAGCTATTGAATTTTGAGTTTCGAGTGAAATTCGAATCAAGTAAGGAATTCTAATTCATGTTTTTTTATTTACTTAAGCTTAGGATTAGAAAATAAGAAGATTGGATAAAATAGTGTAGAAAAATTTAGGGTTTATGGGTTTGGCCGAGAGATACACGACCTCTTAACACGGTCATGTTATGACCGTGTTGAATTTAAAAGTATACCCAAAGATATACGGTCCCCGACATGGTCATGTTTCGATCGTGTTGAATTATCAAGATGTACCAAGAGATACACAACTTTCTAACGCAATTGTGTTTCAACCGTATTAAATCAAGAAGAACACGACATCTCAACACGGTCATGTTTCAACCGTGTTGAATTAAGAGAAATGCAGCCTCTTAACACGGCCATGTTCCAACCGTATTTAAGCTAAATCTCACCGAGAGATACACAACCTTTAATACGATTGTATACTAACTCGTGTTGGGCAACACGGCCTCCAACATAGCCGTGTTAAGTGATGAACATTATCAATATATGTCAAATTATTTTCTTAATTAACCAAGTTTCACACAACCGAGGCAATTAATATAACAATAGATAACCTAATAGATTAAGAGAAATTAGGAGAAATATACTATAAATGGATTAATACTAAGAGTGATGTGTTGATGATTATACATATATCAACTTAGCTTAATTTTGGGACAAAAAGTGTTTAAGGCTAAAATACTAGGTACGTGTTTACTTTGTTTATTGTATGTGATTGTTAGAAAGCTATTTAATGATTTGTATGTGAAATAATGAAATGCTAAAATATAATGTGAATTAAGAGGTATCATGAAGTAATACAATGTTATTGGTTGAATGAGATATGTTGGTTGTGTTTGGCTTGGCCTAAGGGCCCGCAGTGGCAGATCTCTAAGAGGCACCTCAACAATTAATATGCCGCGTTATTCTTAGTAAAGCAGTATATCAAAATGATATGAGGAGATTAGGGTTAGACGGGGCCCACGGTAGCAATTCCCAATAAGGTTAGACGGGACCCGCAGAGGTAGTTTCCACTAGAACAAAACTTATGTGTACCGGGGTCTTGAGTACCCCTATGTGTTATAATTCATTTTGGTATTAATGTATGAACTGAATTGTGAATGTATTGTGGATAAATGTTGCATATATACATGTGATATTAATGTGGTATGTCATATGCATGTGGGTATGGTACTCACGTATTGAGCTTAAGCTCACCCCCTTTCCTATTTTTTTTTTTTAGCTGCAGACGAAAATAATGAACAATTAGAGTATGATGAGAACGGAAACTTGGTGGGACATTATATGAATGAGATAAGAAGATAACACTATTATTATATGGAGGAAGAGTGATAAGAATTATGAATATTTATAAATGGATGTTTTATTATTAAATTGAAGTTATGAAGATGCATTGTAGCTTGATATTTTATTATTGTTAAATAATGAAATTTGAAATAACTCATTTATGAGTTATTTATTTGATTATAATTATAGTAGTATGATGGATAATATATATAATCAGGTTTTAAAATGTGATGGAATTTTAAAGCTTAGCACGGTGACGTTCTTGGAGCGTTACAGTGGTGAAGTACCCCCATGGAGTTTGCGCATTCCATCATTATATCTTAGTACAATACGATACCTTTTCTTCAATAGAAATTTAAGTAAAGTTAATGGAAGAAATCGGAATTGATAAAAAGAAGCTTTAAAACTTTACAACGAGGGTTAGGAATAAATCTTAAAAGATACATAACAATATACAATGATCAAAAACACTTTTATTTATATTCCGAATAATGATAAAAAAAATAATTATAATATGCTGTACACGACACTACACTACATTGCAAAGTAGCTCTACCATTATTATCCCGTCAAAATAGTTTTCTCCATTATAATTGTCCCATTAATTTAAAGTTCTATGTTTCCACGACTGTTGTTCCCCACAAGAGACAACATACACATGATCAAGAGCTTAGAGGGGTTGAAATAAATGACAAGTCTGCACAAAATAATAATTCATCTAGAGTCACATTCAATGAGACTGCACAGGAGCAATAAATTCTGAGAGGTGAGTTGACACTAGGATGCTGAGCTGAAAGATTGGATCGTAGCTGTGG
The DNA here is from genome assembly GCA_037954665.1 of Laguncularia racemosa. Classification (NCBI taxonomy): domain Eukaryota; kingdom Viridiplantae; phylum Streptophyta; class Magnoliopsida; order Myrtales; family Combretaceae; genus Laguncularia; species Laguncularia racemosa. Next base: position 5,722,947 of record JBBMOL010000016.1, read on the forward strand.
AGGGAAAAAAAAACTTGTACCAAATGGATGAGTGTAATAAATATAGCTTTCATTTCTTGAGGTTTTCAAAAGCACAGAAGGGGCAATAGAGAGAGAGTGTTTTGGAGCCAAAACTGACGAGCAGAAAAGGGGTAGCATTTATTATGAGGAGTAGTGAAGAGAGAGACATTTAATCTGCGTTAGTCCATCGACAGCGACGAGAATATGGCATGCAGGAGTACGAAACGGCGACCATGAAATGAAGTCACATTACACTTCCTTCTGTTTTATGGCTTATACAATACAACAATATTACTCAATGGTGGTGACTTATGGTGAGCCCTTCACTCAATTGAAACACTTTTTTAATGGTGTTCTTAAAACTTATTTTAATATTTGATATAATTTGATGTTTATACTCATATATTGGTCAGAAAGTAACTTCAAGAAGTTATCTTTTCTAGTTGGTGCGAAGCAGTGATAAATAGTTGGTGTCTCTTGATTTCATTGACTCTCTGTCTCTGACAATCACTTGTCTATTAAAACATTAAGTTATTATATTAAAAAAAGAAGAAGTTAATTTTACTATGCTACAGCAGCGACCTAAAAATAACATTCACAAACAATACCTAAGACGATGTATTATTATGACAAATTTAGTAGGTAGAGAAGACGAAAAAGAGCACGTTGCCTTGCTATTTGTAAAATCAAATCAATGTAATCCAAAATTAACTTGATTTAATTCTTCTCTGAAGTATGGATCTCCAGCTATGTGAATTTAATGTCGGGTCGGGGTTGTCACTTGTCACTACCATTAAAGGACCCTGGATGGTATTAAATATGGATGCTTTTATTAACACATGAAGCCGTGAATACTTGTAATTAAATGGAAAGGTAATAATAACTTGTGTGAGTTTCTGCAATACAAATTTGATGAAAAAAGGGAAGGCTTTGTTTGTTTGCTTTCTGATAAATTAAAATTAAAATAATAATAATAATGACGAGAGATTTTCAAAGTTGAAAGGAATGGTCAAAACGGAGAAGGATTCGTAGGCCCGTATGTGACTAGCCGCAGCTTACCATAAGATCCAAAAATTAAATGAGGTCAATCTGGGGGTCAGAGACACTGTTTAACATTAATAAACCTAACTCAAGGTGGGGTTCAACAAACTTCACTTCAACTTGTCACCTCAAACCACACTTAAAAAGTGGCATCCAGCAATCTCAAACTCAATTTGATTGATTGAATTTGTTTCACTTATATATATATATATATACATTATTAATTAAAATGATAATAATATTTCAATTTGACTCAAACTTAATTGACATTTACACTTCATCTCGATTGAACATTATAAAGCTAAATTCAAACAGTTACCGAATGGTTTCGTTCCATTACACCTCCACCTAGACGGTCCAATACAAGTAACAAAAATTTTTGATAAATTCCTTCACGACGCCGGTTAAAATATTACCCGTTCATACATCTATTTTTCCTTCTTTCTTTTTTTCCCATCAAGTGTATGATTAATATCAATAAATGTAACAAGTTTTTCTCTTTTTAAGTCTTTGAGGTGCCCCAATCATTGGCTAATGCAACGCACATAGGATGAGAACAACAAATTAGACTTGAATAAAGATCGACACATTTATACATGGTGCAGCTTTACTCTCAATAATCTCGAGGACGTTACTCAAGTATGTCATCAAATATTGCATGATCCAACACATACCCCCCCCCCCCCCCCCGAAATACAATTATTTGATGGAATGCTCGATTCATGTAACCCAACGTAATCAAACTGTTGCTTTAGTTTAGAGTCCTCACTTGAACAATAAGCTAATTTAAGGATTCAGTCAAGTAAACACAATGAGCAGCTGCAAGCATGGGCAAAACCCAATCAAAAGTCAAGACGATTAGACACAGCTCGGATCAATTTTGGTTTGAGGTCCAAACCATGAAATCATAAGAGAGGAAAGGAGTTTGTGCCTGCCTCTAATTAAAGAATGGGATATACGATAAGATGATCTCAGGCAACCAGGAAACATGAGCTCAGTGGCTCTGTATGACAGGTTTTTTCAACCATCATAAATGATGAGGAAGAGAGAAAACAGGAACCAAGCGTTAAATAGGAAAGAACAACAATGTGTAGATGCAGACTCAGCAAAGCATGAAAAAGCAAGAAGATAAACTCCCATCTGCACCGCATGTGCATGCTAAGAGGGCACAGAAGCTCATGCATACATGTGTCCACATTAAAAGGGAGAGAGAAAGAAGTCAATGACAGCGAAAACAGATTTGCCCCCACCAATTCTTCATGGAAATCTAATTCAGAACAGGGGAGCATGAAAAACAAGCACATCTAGAGAGTCAATCCGCGTGTAGATCAACGAGACATCTAGTTTATATTTATAGCTAGACCAAGATCACAATCTAATTGAAGTCTATCAATACATCAGGGATGCAAAATCCAGATCAAGATCCAAAAAGCTAGAAAAAATTATTGAAGGAAATAGACTGTCGTTGACCCAGAGTAATTAATAGCAGCACTCAGAAACACACCAGGCATGGATGGCTTGCGTACCTAAAATACAAATGCAAGATGTCACTTCTCAACATATTAGTGAATAAAAGACCATGGAGGCATCTTAATAAGCATAACAGAAAACAACCAAGTATAGACCACAGAAGAATGCCACCAGAATGGAAGGTCCCATGCATTTACACCCAACTAGAGGGACTGTACCATCCAGCTGACAAACAGGTCTCTTAGAAAGACATAAGTGGTACTTATGACTCGTAAAAGTGTACAACTTTACCGATTAAAACATGTAAACTAAAAAGTCATGCATTGGTGACAACACACTTCTTCAAGACTGACAATCAACAACCAGCCAATAGCCAGCATGATTAGATATTTCAACTTTCCAGTTAAGCTAATAGAGGCAAATTCATAGGCTTCTTGGGTTAATCTTCATATATTTAGTACTTTAAGTACCTATTTTGAGCTAAACCAATCACTTAGCCTGGTTGTAAGTGAACAAGAATAAATCTAGAGAAGTCGGAGCAACAAACTAACCACATTAAGGAGAAATATTGCAAATGAAATATCCAGATTCCAATAGTATAACTTAGTTTATAAGATGTAACATGCAACCATGCATGCCATAAGGTGCAGGAAAGGAAACTGGCTCTGCAACAGATTGCAGCTACTAACCATTGCTATTAGTTGCCACTGGAAATGCAATAAGACTGCACCCTGATCACCGACAATAAATTGCTTGATCGATATGAGGGGGAATCTGCTTTATCTCAGTGCCAAGTTCTTGCTCAATCCTATACCTGTAATCGCAAAGTGGAAAAAAAAAAAAGGAAAGAAAGAAAAGAAAAGAAAAGAAAAAAAAAATGAATAAAGAAAAAAAAGTGGGGCATACATAAGTATCCATTTCACCATCGGTAAAGGATGTAAACAAAACAGACAGAAAAGGGGCATACAAATTAAAGCGATCCTCATATGTGATCAGATTGACAGCTAATCCTAGGTGTCCAAACCTTCCAGAACGACCCACCTGTATCAAGATGAAAGATCAAGTGAGACAGAAGTGATGGGGATACACACAGAAAGGAACAGCTAAAGGCAAAACTTATTCACATGTAAAAGGATCAAGAGAGAGAGCAAAATTACCCTATGCAAATATGTCTCTGAATTTTTTGGAAAATCAAAGTTGATAACAACATTTACAGCTTGGATATCAATCCCCCTAGTAAAAAGATCTGCAATGTCCACCCAGGTAAATTAGAAATGAAGACCACAAAAAATACTAATTGAACAAACAATGAGCACTGATGAAGTATGAAAAAACACAGTGATACTAGAAGAATGAATTCAAAGCCAGCAACTGCATGTCACATGTGCAAGGAATGGTAAATTAATTAATAAAATTAGCAGTCTTGTCACAGAAGAGAGAGCCTGATAAGTCATGGTAAGGGCAAAGCATGCTACGAGATTATGTGAAGACATTTGTACAAGAAAAGCCGATTCACAGCACGGGCAATGAATTTGTCATAAGTTGATGGGTAATTTTAACTCTGCATATATGTATTTTTTTGGTAAGTAATTATATTAATACAAAGAGAAGAATGTACAACCGTTAGTTGCAAGAAAGAATACAACAAAATTTAGTACTAAAATTAGAACTTTACAAAAACACTGTAGGAAAACTTGTGTAAACCAAATCAAAGTACAAGAAGTTTAGAGTAAGCTAAAATTCATCTAGCTAGAGACAAAGTCGAAGGCATAGGAAATCCGAGACATATTGAATTCCTTATTCTCCAAATGCAATATAATGCTGCTGCAAAGGCAACTCTTCATAGAAGAGACTAAAGGATTGTGATAGAATCCCATAACCAAGCAAGGATCCAACGAATTTTTATTAGCCAAAAGGACAAGTTTACAAGAATTTTGGTTTAGAGGACCAGACCCTCCAGCCTACGGCTCAAACTTCAAACTTTTCAAAAACTACTTCCAACAGAATGGCATTCTGCCATTTATACTAAGTACCTATGGCTAACAAACTTGGGTTTCCTAACCACCTAGTGGTTGGTAGTTAGTAACTTCTTCTAACTAATTACACAGTTAACAATTCGGTGCTAATCTGCCCTTCTAAACTTGCGCCTAACATAAACTTGAGTTATGTCGGGTCTATCATTACTCCCCCTCATCAGTTTCACCTTGTCCTCAAGGTGAAATTCAGGGAATCTGCCAGCAATATCCTCAAAAATTTCCCAAGTTGCTTCAGAAGTAGAGAGGCCCATCCATTGTATCAAAACTTCCAATCCTGGACCAGAGGAGAGATTGAGAATAGCAAGTAAAGCAATCGGCTTCACCTGCATGCTGTCCGGTATCAGCAACTGGTCAGGCACTGTTGCAGCAACATCATTTGGGCCCAGAACCCTTCGAAGTTGAGAGATGTGAAAGACTGAATGTATCCGACCTGTGGAAGGTAGTTGTAGCTGATATGCCACTGCCCCAATGCGCTTGAGGGCCTCAAAAGGGCCAAAGTAACGAGGTGCTAACTTCTCATTATTTCGTTTGCCTAACAAATGCTATCGATAGGGTGCCAACTTGACAAAAACTTTATCGCCAATTTGAAACTCCACCTCTCTTCTTTTCCCATCCGCTATTAACTTCATCCTCTGTTGCTCGAGCAAAAGATGATGACGTAACTTAGATAAGAAGTGGTCTCATTCTTGCAGCAAGGTATCCACGGAATCAAAGGCAGTAGAATGAACGTTGTAGCCAGTAAGCATAGGGGGATCTCGACCATATAAAACCTTGAACGGTGTATTACCTAGAGTGGAGTGAAAAAAAGTATTATAGCAATACTCAACCCAACTCAACCAATGAATCCAACACTGAGGTTGCTGGCTAGTAAAGCATCTTAAGTATGCTTCCAAACACTTGTTCACCACCTCGGTTTGGCCATCCGTTTGGGGATGATATGCTAAACTATGCTTCAAAATGGTCCCCCTGTAATCTGAACAATTCTTGCCAAAATTTACTAAGAAAAACCTTATCTCTATCCGACACAATAGAGTGTGGATAACCATATAACCGAACCACTTCCTTAACAAAAATAGAGGTCACTAACTGAGCTGTGTAAGGATGCTTCAATGGAATAAAATGAGCATATTTACTAAGTCTGTCCACAACTACTAAGATAGCTGAAAACCCTTTTGATTTAGGCAGACTTTCAATGAAATCCATAGCAATTTCCTCCCATACTCTCACTAGCACTGGTAAAGGTTGCAACAGACCAGCTGGAGAAAGTGAGAGATATTTATTTTTCTGACACGTAAGACACTCGGCTACGAACTTATACACATCCCGCTTCATCCCTTCCTAGTACAACTCACTTGCTAGCCTCTTATACGTCTTTAGAGCTCCTCCGTGACCTACTATATGACTTCGGTGACTATCAGCGAGCAACACTGGAATCAAAGAAGAAGTCCTCAGAATAACTAATCGATCCTTGTAGAAAAGGCGATCTTGAACCACTGAATATGGAAAATGCACACCACCATTGACCAAAATGTCTTGCTTTATCCTTGATAGACGTATCTCGGATAACATCTTCCTCGCTCAAGAACTACTGGCAGGTTATCGTACTCAAACCACCTCACCTAGATGTACCCTCAAGGTAGACCTCCAGAAAGCCTTCGACACGATCAAATGGGACTTTTTGATGTCTACCCTCCACGCTATGGGCTTCCCTCCCCACCTAAGTTCCCTGATTTATCAATGCATCTCCACCCCGATGTTCTCCATCAACATTAATGGTGAGCTTATGGGTTACTTCCCTAGTATGAGGGGACTCAGACAAGGTGATCCACTATCACCCTATCTATTTGTGTTGGGAATGGAAATCCTATCTTCCCAACTGAGGAAGCTAGCTGCGCACCCCCAATTCTCCCTGCACTGGAGATGCAGGAAAGAGAAACTCACCCATTTATGCTTTGCTGATGACCTTCTCATCTTCTCCAAAAGTAACCTCCAGTCAGTCTCCCTGATTAAATTAACCCTCCAGCAATTTCATTCCATGTCAGGCTTGGACGTTAACAACAACAAGAGCAATATCTTCTTCTCTCATGTTCCCACTGCAGTTAAGGAGGCCATCCTTACCCTCACCCAATACCAGGAAGGCTCACTGCCAGTACGCTACCTGGGAATACCCCTCTCCTCTTCCAAACTACGCAAAGACGATTATGATGCCTTGTTAGAGCGAATGCTATCTCGGGTCTCTTCCTGGACATCCAGACACCTCTTTTACGCAGGGAGACTGCAACTCATCAAATCAGTACTCGTCTCTCTTCAACTCCATTGGAGTAGTATATTCATGCTTCCCAAGTATGTCATAAAGAAGATGGACAACTTGCTCAGGAACTTTCTCTGGAGTGGAAACCCCCACATGAACACTAAAGCCAAGGTCAGATGGAATGAAGTTTGCAAACCACTTAAGTGTGGGGGCCTCGGCATCCCTGACCTCCATTCTATGGAACAAAGCCATCCAGATAAAGCACATTTGGCGCCTCTGCAAGGAAGGACCTAAAACCCTCTGGCCTGAATGGGTACATTCCACTCTCCTGAAGGGGCGAAGCTTCTGGACACAAAAACCGCCACCAACATGCTCCTGGACATGGAAGAAACTGCTGAAACTCAGACAATTAGTCCAGCCTTGCTTCCAATGGACCCCCAACAATGGTCTCACCATCTCCCTCTGGACTAACTTCTGGCTCCCAATAGGATCCTTGGATCAGGTCTTCAGTGCTCGGGCAATGGGTAATACCGACCTCCCACCTACCACCAAGCTTTGTTCCCTCATGGAAGGTAATAACTGGCGCATCCCAGAGGCAGTGCTCAATATGAACATCCAGATACCTGCCTCCCTTCTTCCCAATGCAACTGCTAACGACCACCTTCGATGGATCCATTCCAACACGGGTGACTACACAACCAAGAGTGGGTATGCATTCCTCTCCCCTTCACCTAGGCTAGCCCCTTGGACGAAGGTTATATGGAATAAATACTCAATCCCTAGACACTCGTTTATCTTGTGGCTAGCCTGGCTCCACAAGCTAACCACCCTTGACAAATTGGAATCATGGGGCATGACTACTTCCACCACGTGCTTCCTGTGTCAGCAGGGCCCAGAAGATCACCCCCACCTCTTCTTCAATTGCAGTTACTTTCGCTCCATATGGACAGCGGTTTGTGACCACCTTCATTGCCCACCACACTTCCACAATTGGCAAGGGGCTACATCGTTACTATTGTCCTCAAATGGCTCCACCTCCACAGACTTCAATAGAAGATGTGCTGCACTAGCTGCTTCGGTATATTGCATATGGAGAGTGCGTAACAATGCACGTCTAGGGAATCACATCCCCAACTGGGGTTCAGTTGTAAACCAAATTAGAGCTTACACCTCTGTATTGTAATGCTTCCATGTAGCTCTTTAGCTTCGTTTTTACTTCATGATGTCCTATGACTATATTGTAAATTTCCCAGCTCACGATTGTATACGTTTGGATATCAATAAAATTCACCTTATCCAAAAAAAATGTCTTGCTTTAATTTGGATAGTTTAGGGTCAGCATCAATCTCTTCCAGTATTTTATCCATATCCACTAGTCGAACCACTTTCACGGACATCAACTCATTATTGCTGGAAATTCTAGACAGTGCGTCTGCTACCTTATTCTCCCTCCCAGCCTTATACTCAATGCTGAAATCATAACCCAACAATTTAGACAACCATCGTTGATAGTCCGGATGAATCTCTCTTTGTTCCAACAAAAATTTGAGTGGTTGTTGATCTGCTCTGATAATAAATTGATGTCCCAGCAAATAGGAGTGCCATCTCTTTATTGCCAAAACTATAACCAACAATTCACGTTCATAGGCTGACTTATGACTCCTTGCTCCTGACAGAACTTGACTATAATAAGCAATTGACTGATTATTTTGCATCAGAACAGCTCCTATGGCGTGGGATGAAGCATCGGTCTCTACTACAAATGGTTTGGAAAAATCAAGTAGTGCGAGAACCGGTGCCAACATCATAGCTTGCTTGAGATGTTGAAATGCATCTTCACTGTCTTTGTTCCACTTGAAGCTCCCTTTCTTAAGCATTTGAGTCAATGGCCATGCGATTTCTCCATAATCTCTTACGAATTTCCTATAATAACCAGTTAACCCCAGAAAACTTCGCAATTCCTTAACATTTCTAGGTCTTGGCCAATTTACCATCACTTGAATTTTCTTCATATCTGCTGCCACTCCTCCTCCTGAAATAATATGACCGAAATACTCAAGAGTCTCTTGTCCAAAAATACATTTCTTTCGATTCGCATATAATTGTTGAGAGAACAGAACACTCAATACCACTCTTAAATGTTTCACATGGTCATCAAGGCTCCCACTGTAGATTAGAATGTCATCAAAAAATACTAATACAAACTTCCGTAAGTAAGGGTTGAAGATATGATTCATAAGGGATTGAAAAGTAGCTGGAGCATTAGTCAATCCGAAGGGCATTACAAGAAACTCATAATGTCCCTCATGAGTCCTAAATGTTGTCTTCACAACATCCTCTTTCTTCATTCGTATTTGATGATATCCTGATTTCAAATCAATCTTCGAAAAAATGGTCGCCCCTTGTAATTCATCAAGCAACTCATCTATAATGGGAATTGGAAATTTATCCACAACTGTCACTTTATTTAAAGCCCTATAATCCACAAAAAAACGCCACCCTCCATCTTTCTTCTTCACCAATAATACCGGGCTTGCAAAAGGATTGACACTCGGCTGGATAATACCCGAATCCATCATCTCCCTCCTTCAATACGATAGAATGATCTTTAAATCGCTCCGGAGGTAATCGGTGTGGCATGTTGAATACTGCCTCAAAGTCCTCTAACACAGATTGAATTTCCCCTAGAATTAGATACTAATCCTTCGACTCCTCAACTCCCATCACTCCTAACTGCAGCAAGTATACTATGTCATCTTCCTCTACTGACCACATCAAACTCTTCATGCTCACAGGGGTCTTCGAAAGAGTAGAATCTCCTTTAATGATGAAACTCTGTTCCCCTTGTGAAAATTCCATTGTCATCTTACTCCAATCATTCACCACCTTTCCCAAAGTCTGCAACCTCTTGATTCCGAGAATGATATCACAACTACCCAACCTCATAGGCAGATATTCCTCGTCTATCCCTACTCCTTGCACTGACAGTATTACACCCTTACAAACCCCTTCTCCTTTAATTTTCAACCCATTACCCATTGCTACCACATACTTCTCAGTTCTATCCATCCTACAATCCAATAACTTTAGCAACTCGCAAGAAATGAAATTATGTGTAGCACCACTATCAATTAACACAATTACTTCTCTACCTTCTACCATTCCTCTTACCTTCATTGTTCTGGGGAAAGTGAATCCCATCACCGATCCTGCTGCCAACTCTATGGTTTGAAGAGTTTCCTCCACCTTTTCCTCGCTATTTACTTCACCAAACTCTTCTTCATCATCCATTGCAGCCAATACTTGTAATTCCATTCTTTTGCATCTATGCCCAGGACTAAACTTCTCATCACATCTAAAGCAAAGGCCTTTTGCTTTCTTGTCTTGTAACTCCCCTAAGGTTAGCCTTCTAAATCCTCCCATATTTTGACTCCTATTCCCTTCTACTATCTTATTATTTGATGACATATTAAATCAGTTTTCACTACTTCCCAACTCTTCCTTCTTTCTTCCAACTCCTACTGATTCCAATTTTAGTCCCATATTTCCCACTCTACTCCCTATCCCACTCCAACTCCATCTACTTACCCCCATCCTCCTTAATTTCTCTTCTACTTGTTGGGCTAACTATATCATTTCTCCCAAACTCCTAGGCTTTAGAATTTGTATCTCTAACCTTATTTCATCTACCAATCCATTCATAAAGGTGCTTTCAAGCACAGAATCAGGCAACTCGGGAAGTGGTGCAGCCAACTCAAGAAACCTATTGATATACTCCGTTACCATGCCATTTTGCTTAACCGCTAATAACCTTTGACATTGCGTTCCTTCATGAGCAGGACGAAATTTTTGTATTAACAACAACTTGCACTCTTGCCAATCTACAATTGGCCTTCACCCTTCCATCCAACGGAGCCAAGTTAGTGCATCTTTCTCCAAACTCATCCCAACCAACTCCATCTTTTCCATCTCCCAAAATCTTCCTACCAAAAAGAATCGTTCTACTCGATAAATCCAACCATCCGGATCCTCTCCCCCAAACACAAGCATCTAAATCCTTCTTGTCCAACAGTCTCTTCTGGTTTCTCTGTGACGCCCCAACCCCATAGGTTGATCAATGCGGCATCTTGAATCGTTCCGCATGTCATTGCTTTCATATTGTTCATCTAACTCAATCGGATCTTTCCCCAACTCTTTTCTGCGATGAGGTTCCGGTCGAATTTCTTTCGTTCTATTCGTCACAAGACCTTCCATGCCATCATTTTTTTTCCACGACTGTAACACTATCAACAACATACTCTGCATCTCCGACTTCATACGGTCACACATCTCCCGGTTTGAGCATTCAAGTTGTCTCTGAAAATCTTGATGGACTTGACTAATTGCTCTCTAGATCTCCTCCTTATCATTTCTCCTTTCTTCACGGAAAAATTCTAGATCCCTCTCTATTCCTTCTATCCGGTTATCAGCCTTCTTAGCAGCCATTTCTCATATTCGACGGCTCTGATACCAATTGATAAAATCTCGTAACCAAGCAAGGATCCAACGAATTTTTATTAGCTAAAAGGACAAGTTTACAAGAACTCTGGTTTAGAGGACCAGACCCTCCAGCCTATGGCTCAAACTTCTAACTTTTCAAAAACTACTTCCAACAGAATGGCATTCTGCCATTTATACTAAGTACCTATGGCTAACAAACTTGGGTTTCCTAACCACCTAGTGGTTGGTAGTTAGTAACTTCTTCTAACTAATTACACAGTTAACAATTCAGTGCTAATCTGCCCTTCTAAACTTGTGCCTAACATAAACTTGAGTTATGTCGGGTCTATCAGATTGTTAGAAGATGTTGTATTCAGCAAAGCAAAGGATACAATTTGCCGAGATAAAAAGGATGATGGGTATTTAATTTCCACTAAAACTTCTATCCACACTTGTACATAGAAACGGCAATCAAAGAATAAGAGGTCAAGGTTTCTTGCTTGGCTGAACAAAGATAGCACATAGTTTTTTTGGATAAGTAAGATAGCACATAGTTGAAGAGTCCATACCCCAATTACTGAGTTTATCTAGGGCGTGCAATTTTTTTTCTAGCTAACCATTGGATAAATGAGTGACATAGCATGGAATACTTGCACCAAATTAGTTTAGACCAAAGGACAAGGCTATTGTGTGGTGCCAAGGCTTTGTAAGTACTCTCGATAAAAAAGATTCCAAAAGAGTCATTACTCCAAATGAACTTATCAGCTTTATATGGAGTAGGGAGTATACCTGGGAAATTGTGAATCCATTCCAAAAGTTATGTAACAGCATTTTCGTTTTTGACACATTTAGATACTTATATTCTATCTCTATCTATCACTATTAATCGATGGATACGTATTAGTTTCCAATTAGTCCACTCATTCCACAATAGTTAATTTAATAAAATAATTTAACAATTACAATGAAAATATACAAAATATATAAAAAGAAAAGGAAAAAAAATCTTTTGAAATAAAAAAGCTAGGGGGCATGATCAAAAATACAAATTAAAATTTCTTTTTTCCAATGCATAAACATATTTTTACAACTTTTCTCCTAAAAGTGTATGAATTTACACTTCCTTACTTTCATTCTCCAATCACTACCTTCACCAATTATGAAATAGAAACATATACGACATAAGATCAAATAGTTTTCCAAACATCATATTTCAAACAGATACTATACTAATAAGATATAGACCCAAATAGAGAGAATCCTAACAGACCATAAGTAATATTATTTTATTAAATTAATTATTATGAGTCAATCAAAAACTAACATGTGTCCACTAATTAAGAGTACCAAATAGATATAAAACACAGGAATACAAAGTGTCAGATATGCATAGTGAAGTTTACCTAAAGAATGAAAATAAAGCATTCAAATGCAAGTAACCAACATAAGATGAAAGAAACCATTACCAGTACAAACAAGATTCCTGCATGCACCATTGCGGAAATCATGAAAAACTCTGTTCCGATGGTCTTGCAGCATTTTTGCATGAATATAGAAACAGGAATACCCAAGTTCAGTAATCTTCTTGGCTAAAAGCTCCACCCGATTGACTGAGTTGCAAAAAATAATTGATTGGTTGATTTGAAGCTGGAGATAAAATCATGTATTTAAATAAGTAAAACAGCAAAATTAAAACATCCACAAAAGTCAATATCAGCATTTACTCATTGGTACAAACCTTTGAGAACAGTGTGTTAAGACAATGAACTTTCTGTCTTTCTTCAACAAAAGCATAAAACTGGGTAATCCCTTTCAGTGTAAGCTCATCCATAAGGTTTATAACATAAGTTTTCTGTAGATATCTATCCTTGAAATCCTTAACAGTAACAGGAAATGTGGCTGAGTACATCAAAATTTGACGACTGGCTGGAAGAAACCGAATTAGCTGCTCCACAGAAGGTTGAAACTCCGGAGACAAAAGCTTGTCAGCCTAAAACAGATGTAACGCTTGTAGCATCAGATATTAAAGTTATGAAACACACCTTAGTCAGTGATGGTTTCAAAGACTTGTAAAACTGAGGAATGGTACAGATTCGTGGTTTACTGTAATGCAATTATCCCTCTCTCCAAGAGATGATTCTGATAGATTCGATATGAGGAAATGTTTCTATTCCATAAAATGATGGCAATGCCAATAGCAGCAAGAAAAACAGCATAAGGCCATTTCTCCATGCAAAAATGTGCTTCTCTTTTTCATTTTATCAATTGTAATTCTTTTCACCATTTTAACAACTATAAACATTTCCATTCTAGAAGGCTTATCAAGACAACATTGGAACATAATTAGCATTGTAGTTAGTTAAAACTGCCACAGAAAGAGAAACTAATTTATTATTTGTATCAAGTGCCTACCTCATCCATAACAAGCATTGAACAATCTTTCAAAATGCAGACGCCCTTTTTAGAAAGATCCAATATTCTTCCAGGGGTTCCAACAAGTAAATGAACAGGCTGATATAGGCGCATGATATCATCCTTCAAACTGGTTCCACCGGTGGTAACCATAACTTGAATTTTCAAGTGCTTCCCCAGCTCCTTGCAGACTTGCGATGTCTGGAGAGCCAACTCCCGAGTTGGAACAAGAATTACAACTACATCAAGAATAAGTAATATCAGCTGCTATAACAGCAAAAAGAAAGTGATGGCCAGGTAACTGAGATATTCAAAGTTAATACAAACCCAAACAAGTAGAGTCTAAAGAAAAGGGAATTCAGCAAACAACAAAGAGAGTGCAAATAAATGTGAGCACTGAACATATTATATTTCTGTTCATAAAAGTCTGGATTAAATAAGCAGAAAAGCTCATGAATCCAAAAATACTCTATTGAGCATGAACTTAGAGAAAAATCAATCCACAGCCTAACTTTTATACTTGTCTAAGCAACTGCCGTTTGAACCTGTGCATTACACATCAATCCTCAAGCTAGGTGCATTACCAAACTATCCCCGCCCCCAAAACCCCCACCCAAAAAAAAAAAAACTCAAGATAGGTGTAGAATATCAAGGAAAGTGATGCAAGTATAAGCATAGATATTCAACAATGGGATTGTTCTTAATCTCCTTTTAGCACTTAACCCATAACAAGAGCACCTTGAATGAATGGGCTTAAACTCAGCAACCAACTCTCCTATTCTGTCTTCAATCGCAAGCAATGGCAGGTACAAGCACTCACCACCCAGCATTGCAATTATAGGTTTCATGGGATATCAATTGATTCAAATTTTCAACACAATCGCATAATTTCTTACTAAACACTACACACTCAAGGTCAACATAACAAAAAGTATTACCCTCACATTGACAAAAGTTTTCACATAACACAGAATTCAAGCAAAAGGAACATAAAAAGAGTAAGGATGCATAAAGATGGTAAGAGCAACCTTGAATCACATTGTTATCTTGGTCAATTTTCTCCAATGCGGGGATGCAAAATGCAGCCGTTTTTCCAGTGCCATTTTTAGCTCTAGCAAGAATGTCACTACCAGTCAAAGCAATTGGAATGCTTTCTTCTTGAATAGGGGATGGCCTTTCAAATCCCTTCTCATATATTCCCATAAGCAGCTCACGTTTCAAAAAGTAGTCCTCAAACTCATTTCCTTTAGTTGCAGTCACATCCTAAAATACAGTCACAGAGGTAACACACAAATAAAGTAAACAGATCCAAGAAAGGGCTGAGAAAACCTTATCACCGTTCCATGTGTAAACATCTTCATGAAAGTAATTTCGTATTATTTATATCAAGAGACTTTGGTTAAAAAAAAAGGTGCACTACAAGTTGGAATCAGATAGCTGGGAAAAACCTCTACTGTGCATTGTTAACAAGCATATTTATATAAATTACCGCTGCCTAACTATTTTTTTTTTTGGTAACTACTTCCCATATAAACAAGCAAAATGAGAACTGGAGAGCTATCATTAAAGCTCGCATGACAATATCAACATCAATATGCAGGGATGCATAACCACCTTGAACTATCTGATAGGCCCTTTTATTATTATTAAAGCAAAATTTGTGAAAGAGGCATCATTATAAAATGACTCCACGTCAAGAAACATACCTCTGTCCTGTAGCGTGTATCAGGTGGTGGGATCTTTAACCTGGCTTTCCAGTCTTGAGAACTAAATGAAATAAGAGAATAGTCAAGGATTAACATCATCACAGAAAGAGAGGAATATCACAGAGGCTTAAATAAAAAGTAATTACTCAATAAGTTATTGTTGGGTGAAATTCAAAGAGAAATTCAAGCAATAAGTTATTGTTGGGTGAATTCGGCCCAACTAGGTGGATGCAAAAATAGCCAGACAGAAAGTATATAAAATTTTCAATTCATCATGGATAAATTATATATATAATTGATTATCCTAAAGTCTTGTGATAATAAAATTTTGATATCCCTATAGTAAAAAGAAACAAGCTCTTCTACATCGACCAAAGTATCTACAGTAAAGAACAATGAGAAGGCATAAATCATCATTTAGGGAGAAAAAAGAGGTACTCAACTAGAATGACCAAAGTCCAACAATGCCCAATTTTGGAGTGTCCAGACCAGAAGACTAAACAAGTATGAATATCCTTGGCAATAAATATGTAAAAGTGGGAACAGAGTTTCTACCGTTCAAATTATTGTTCCCATACGTAAATTTACTGCTTATTTACCATATAAAACAAAGCAAGATTGTATGTACCACTCAGCATACAATCAAGAAAGTATTCAAAGTCTAAAAAAGAAAAGAAAAAAGAAAAAAAAATCATGCACCAATAATAGCTCAAAAAATTATAGCAAGATATTATGCCTGGTTTGCTTAATTCATTGGATAGGATTCCAAAACAAATCCATATTTCAATAGTTTATCATGCATGCACGAAAGGGGGGAACTCAATTACAATGAATTGGGAGCTACAAAGCCATATTCTCTACCATCCTTCCTCACATTTGTTTCTTTTTCGGTCAGCCAAAAATTATCCTTCCTTATATTCTCATAAAGCACTCCTCAAAACTAGAAACTTGGATTCCCCTGAATCCTATTCCATAGATCAACTAAACACGGTCAAGTTAAAAATATAACAAATTAGTGATCTCTATTATGCCAGTATTTTAATATGTTCCGTTTCCTTATAGATACGGAACTCCTCAGGGTAGAAATTAGACTGACAAACAAAAGAATTAAAATGAAGAAACCAGTGTTCAGAGTCATGATTCATGAACCTTCACTCCTTATATGAGCCACTCCGTTCCCTATAAATTAGTTTGCCAGATTGTTTATGCTGGTGAGAGATTAAATTAGCCATGCCACAAATTAAAGGTAAACTAGGCAAGTATATGCTATCATTATACACAATTCTAGCAAATTCCATAGCTTAGACTATAGAAGGTTATTCCAAATTATACCCTAAACAGCACCAATCGCACTATCCTAGCCTGATATCCAAGCATATGCCTATCTAATAACGCCTCACACAAAATCCCAGACAACAGAATTACTTCCAACCCCATGATGGTTTTGGACAAACTAATAGACCCATTTTCACATTCTTTCCAATATACCTACATAAATTCCCTTTGCATCACTCACAAATCATATTGACTATACCATACTTCATAACTGAACTTCCGACTGCATTACACCATTCAAAGCATCACAACTCAAAATTCAATCCCTAGCGTTAAAGAAATGAACTTTCAAACATAAACAACAATAAATTTACTGACAACCACCAATTTCAATCAGAAATTAAATTGGTATTGCATTTTCCACCTTGAATCATTGGCTTCGGATTGCACGGTCTTCTCGACCTCATCGACAGTTGCATCCGCACTCCCTAACTGATTACTATTTCTCCTAAGCCACTGTTGCTGATGCTGCTGCTGATGTGGCAGTTGTTGTGGGTAATTATTCTGTTGAAACTGTGACTGACCTACATGATTCCTATTCACATACTGATTCTGCAGCGCCCTAGACTGAAAACCCGGCGCCGCATTCATTCCGCGCCCTCCCGCCGCACCGATCCCCGGTGGATACCTTCCTCTATTGTTGTTCATCGTATCAAACTCAAATCAATCTAAACAAAACAAATCCCTAATTAACTAAACTTTAACCCTAATTCACTGACTTTTAACCCTAAAATTCACGCTTTTTATAGGAATAGACTGAGGAAATGATCAAGCGAGGGTTTATACAGATTTAAGTTTGAAATAGAAAAGGAACAGAAAATGTGATTTCTAATGAGTAATGAGAAATTTACCGATCAAACTAGGGTGTTTTCTTTCTTTTCGTTGTTGATTGGAGCGAAAGAGCCTGGGGCACAAAAACTAGTTATTCGCATCCAGTTGGGAAAAGCAAAGGACTCAAACTTGAAACTATAAATCAAACTCAAACACCAAAACCCTAAGGCTATAAAGTAAAAACTAATCGACTAAGGAACCGAACAGAACCTAATAAGTAGGTTTTGAAATTGAGAGACTGGAAGAGACAAATTTACACAGATCTATGAGAAATGAGAGAAATTTTATATGTTAATTAGCAACTTCTCTTTGTATTTGAGAGGGAAAGAGAAAGGATGCGTTTTCTTGACTTGAGATAGCTAATTGAAGAGAGAGAGTATTGGTTTCGACATGGATCAATTGATCATTTTTTATGGTGGGAGAGAGAGAGAGAGAGAGGAAAGAGAGAGATGGAAGTCGAAGAAGATGACGATGAAGATGGTCTCTAGGGCGTCAAGAAACTTGTGATAATTTGCTAAAATGACCACTCAATTTTTTGTATATTTCAAAAAGCACCGACTTTTCCAATGATCGTACAAGTCGAGCCTCGGCGGCCCTCGGGCCGTGTCCGGCCAGCCCAGGTGACTGGTAGTATAAAGTTTTATAATTAACTGTTAATTTATTATTTATGTGTATATATAATTAGTTGGAACACATTAGAGACAAGAAGTTCGAGTTTACAAATATTTATTCGGTTTATTCATCAAATATTCAATATGTCTTTTTTTCCTTTTTTTTTTCAATTGAATTTAATGGGACATTATCGATAACCAATATTTAGAGAATTTTACGATGTAATTATTTAAAAATAATTATCTATTACAGTTAATTTCTTAATTATAATAAAATTTAATAAAAATAAGGCTTATTAACAATAAGAAAAATAATCGATAATCTTTTTAATAATAAATCATTCTAAATTATAACAAATAAAACTTGTTAACGGTAAAAAAATAATTATACATAATTTATTTTAAGTAACTACATAATAAAATTGTTTCTATTTGAGTTAGGATTTATGTCTTATATTTAGGCCATGAAATCATTTTCAAAAATGATACATTTTGATATTGTAACAACAATTATGTCCCTTGAAAAACAACAAATAAATGATTTTAGATTTTTTTTAATTAGTTTATCTATGAACGGAATCGTAAAATATGGTATAAAAACTTTATACATAAGTTCACTCTTTCGGTCTATGCTTATTAAGAATTTAATCGTCATCACCGATTCGTTTCACTATATTAATCAAAACTTTGAGGTTTACATCATATAACCACAATAACTTAATTACCCATTACTCTAACTCACTTTGTTTCACTATATTAATCAAAGCTTTTAGGTTTACATTATACAACCACAATAACTTAATTACTTGTTACATTGTCTTACTTAACTTATTATAAAACTACAGTCTAAAAAAATTTACAACTTCAAAAAAAGCATTCAATTGTAAGAATAACAATAAATTAATCTACAAAGTTAGTGTTTTAATAAAATAAATAAATAAAAATACTGATTGTTTTAAATGCTTTTGTAATATCTTTATCTCTCTTTTTTTGTATTCTGATTTAGATTGATGTACTACATTGCAAGAACTCATACATTCTGCCTCTGCATAACTTATTCATATATGTACACTCAAATAAGTAATACATTAAATAACAACATAACATACTTTTCTCATAATCTCTTTGCTTCTTTGTTTATTATTCTCTCTATGTTTATCAAAAACCGTTATCGGGAATTCTATCACTCCTAACGATCACAAAACAATAGTCGACTAAGTAAATAGTAATATATGAGAGTCTTGAAATTTGATTTTACTTTGATTCAACAACAAAATATACTAAAATTAGGAATCGGCTCATGACCTTTCTTTTTCATCTACAAAAAATGGCTAATTTTCATAGGCTTTAGCTCATGGTTTTTGAATTTTCAGGTTGCCTTGCCAGTTAAAATCTCTATGTTATGGAATGGACATAAAGAGTGCTGCTATTCTAAACGGTTTTACAAAAGATGAAGTTTTTGTTAAGCAGCTCCCAATTCTGAATCTCTAGCACAACTTCATTTCTATCGATTATTCTGACCCTTAAGCATCCCTCCTACGAGGAACGTGAGTGGCTTTTTTTTTTATATTATTACTTTTTTAAAATTTATTTGTCTTAACTTTTCAAGTAAAAGCAATTTTTATAATAAAGTTTCCATTTTTAGAAAGAACCTAAAACAATTACTTGGAAGATATGTTACATTAAGCTCTTTTTAAATCCTTCATGAGGATAAATATTTTAGTGTAGAATATCTTAAGTGCGAAAAGACTTTTTTACTACTTTTCCTTTTTTTATTTATATTTAAATTAATCAAAGATAAACAATTCAAATAATTTATATATTTATATATATGTGTGTGTGCGCACTTTGAAGAATTCATAAGAAGAAAAGATTTCTCTATCCTATTTAGTAATAATCCTATCAAGTAATAAGTATTATACTATATTTATAAAGTTGTAGTACTAATTATAATATAATTATATTTCAAGGACAGGATGCGAACAGCAACAGGACAAAGACGATGGGACAGACGGACAGTGCGGCAGGCCTAACCGCAGCTCTTCTCTTTCTCTTAGTCATCCTCTTCCATTCTAGATTTCCAATCTTCCTTCTCCTTCTACAGTTCCGCTCTTCGCCTCTTCATGTCTGCCCAGTGCCCATCCTAGTCCATAGCCTCTTCCCCCTTCCCTGTGCCATCTGCCATGCCTGCTTAGATGAGACCGGACCCTAACTGGACCAAACCAGGCCAAACTGGCCATCCTTGCCTTGGTAATTGTAAGTCATCCTCCTATTTATTTATCTTCTTTTTCTTTATCGTTGCTTGTGGTTGTGGAGTGTGGACTATGTGTGGGTCGTCGACCGTGGTTTGCTTGCGTAGTGGCGTTGGCTTGGCGTATGGTGTGGTGTCTGGCTATTTGGGACGTTGGCTTGGAGAGTGTAGTGTGGTCGCCGATCGTAGCTTCCTTTTTCGTTGTTGTCTTGTCGATTATTGTGCCATGGTGGTCCAATTGTTAACCGGTTGGGGACTGTGGTGTCGGTAGTGAGTGACGTTGTGACAGTGATGAAGGGCGGTGCGGTGATGCCGTGACGGTAGTCGGTGGAGTGACGTCAGTGCGGTGACTATATTTATATTTTATAAATTATAATCTTATATATATATATATTATAAAATAAGTGTACTACTACTAATAACATTTTCTTTATTATCATAAGAAGAAATTTTTAATTTGTTTATGTTGTAGTATGTATATTAATGTTGAAATATATTTACATAATGGATCCTCCAAGTAATGAAACTTAATGGAACCTATTAATGTGGATCATGTGTCTGAAGTCGGTGGGCGTAACGATAATCTATAATCAGGATCTTCTCAATATGAAGAACATGCAGGTAAGAAGGCTCGAGTAGATAGCTTTTCTTATGAGGTTTGGGAAATATTTATAAAAATTGGTGTTGGGAAGGATGGTAAAAATAGGGCTAAGTATAAAGCATGTAGGAAGGAATATGCTATTGGAGCACATTTGCATGGAACTTCATCTTTATGTCGACATAGAGAAAAGTGTCGTTTGAGTCAAATTCCTAGATATAATGATGTTAGTGATATGATAATTGATCATGCTAACAAGTTAAGATCAAGAAAACCAGATCCTAAATTTGCTCGTGAGATAATGGCTATGGTTATTATTGAACATGATCTGCCATTTTCATTTGTTCAGTATAGGAGGATCACACAGTTCATAAGGCTATATAATCCTAATTATAAGCCAATTAGTAGAAAAATTGTTACATAAGATATTTGGAATTTATATTTGACTCAAAAAAAGAATTTGAAACAAATATTGCAAAAAATTCCAGAGAAAGTATGTTTGACTTCTGATGTATGGATTACTTCCACCAATGAGGGATATATTTGTTTGACTGGACATTATGTGGATGGCAATTGGAAATTGAATAATAAAATTCTTGCTTTTTGTAAAATGCCCCCTCCTCACTCAGGGTTTGAGTTGTCGAAAAAAGTATTTGAATTTTTGAAAACTTGGGGCATAGATAGGAAGATATTCTCCCTTACATTGGATAATGCATCTGCAAATTATTATATGTAAGATTTTCTTAAAGAGCAATTGAACTTACATCATAGTTTGTTATGTGGTGGTGAGTTTTTTCATATTAGATGTTGTGCTCATATTCTTCATTTGATCGTTAAAGAAGAATTGACTGTAAATAGTGAAGCGTTGCATAAAATAAGGGAGAGTGTCAAGTATGTGAAGGGCTTCGAGAGTAAAATGAAACACTTTTTGGAGTGTGTTGAACAGGTTGGCAATATCGATATCAATCTTTGCTTATGCTTGGATGTAACTACTAGATGGAATTCCACTTATGTATCAACACGCTTTTTCTTGCTTTCAATTGAATGATTGTCATTATAAATATTGTCCAACCATGGATGAGTGGGAAATAGCATAAAAGATATGCAAGTTTTTTAGCCTTTTTCATAGTATCACTAATTTGATGTCAGGATCATCATATCCAACTTCAAACCACTTTTTTTTTTCAAGTGTGAAGGATTAAATGTTTGCTGAGTGAAAATTTAAGTAGTGAAGATCATGTCATGAGGGGGATGTCTATTAAAATGAAATAGAAGTTCGATAAGTATTGGAGTGATTATAGTGTTATCCTTGCACTTAGAGCAATCTTTGATCCTCGAATGAAGTTTGATTTTTTGAACTTCTGTTTTAATAAACTTGATCCTCTCACTTGTGAAGAGAAGTTGGCTCACATAAAGAACAAGCTATATAAACCCTATGGAGAATATGAGAAGAGCAAAACATATTACATATCTAGAACTAGAAGCCATAAGGTTGGATCATCTTCTTAGGGACAAGACATATCTAGACGTAGCAACAACACATAGAGTTAGGAAGGGTTTGGAGATTGATTTTGCTACTTTGGTGGTAAGTTTAATAATTTTTTTTATTTTTTTAATTATATTTTTTGTTGTATTATATATCAATATTTAATTAATTTTTTCCTTAATAATGTAGGAATTCTGATATTGTCAAGTAGAAGTACAAAGTTGTGGTAAATCTTTTTTGAATATTTATCTAGATGAGCTAGTAATAGATATAGACTTCTACTCAGAATTGGATGTGTTATAACATTAGAAGAGTCAGCTAGAGATATCCTGATTTATCTATCATGGCCTCCGATGTGTTTAGTATTCCAATTACTATTGTAGTATCAGAGTCAACTTTTAGTATTGGTGCCCATGTACTTAATAAGTATAGTAGTTCTATACTTCTAGCCAACATAGAAGCTCTAATTTGTACACATAATTGGTTACAAGGATTTGCATGTGAAGGTAATTTATTTTTGTTCTGTTGGTAATATTTTCTTTTAAAGTATTGTTTCAAGCTCAAGCATTTATTATCTAATTTAATTATATGTGTAATGTTATGAATTATAAATCAAGAAGAAGACAATGGGAGTGAGACTATTTTATCAAAAGGAGACTCCAATTTGGTTGTTGATGATGATGATAGTGATGACTGATGTGATGGTTGATTTGTATATGTGATTTTATCTTCTTTATTATTGTCTTTGTTTTCCTATATAATTAGTGCAAAGTACTTTATGATAATTGCTACATTTGCTTAATTATCGTTTTAGGTTGTTTTCTTTTCTATCGTATGAGAATGAGATTTAAGAGTAAGTACATATAAATTGAAATAGTATGTTTAACTATTATAAGTTTAAGCCTGCATATATATCTTCTATTTCTATTCAATAAGAATTTCGTAATATATTACTATTACATTTCTATTGGACTAAATCAATAATAAATTACTAGCTTTCATGAGTTTAACTTTAAGAATTTAGAATACTAAGAATTTAAATTTTAGAATACTAAATTTATAAAAAATAAAAATAAAAATTACAGAAGGGACAGATCGATTTTTTTAACATGCAACCCTTGCGGGCCATGACAGGTCGGCCTGCATTGACCCACAGACTAGCCCGTTTGATCTATATTTCTAACTCTACTTACAACGTAATTGAGAAGAAAATAAGAATAGTAATAACAAGGACAGGAATAGGACAAGTCATCTTTTTGTGGACAATCGTGGGACCAAAGTCCATAAAATGCAAGTCACAATCTTATATATATAGACGAAGTGCCCACAGAAAAGTTGAGAATAATTGAAATGATGATATTAGAAGAATATTAAAAAAAAAAAAAAACTGATGAAAGGAACTCCTTATTGTAAAAAGTAGGATAAAGGCAAAGGTGATAACACTTTAGTTTCAGCTTTTAGAAACTTCTTATCGTAGTAAAGGTGAAGAAGGACAAATAGGGAATAGTTCGGATGGATCTCATCTGACACTTCTTTTTTGAAATAAATATATTATAGGAATGGATGGATAAATTCAAACTTAGTCTATCTTAATATGAAAATCTACTGTATGTTTTAACACTACATCTGGCAAGATGTAATGATTGTAGATTGTCAAAAAGCCTCCGGATTACCAATGCCCATAGATTATAGGATGATGGACCAATAAGACAATCATAATAAGGAAAAACTTTTCCTTCAATGCATCATGAATAGTCGTACATTTCTTTTCTTAAAAGTTACTTAGAGTTTAAGTTTTTTTTTTTTAATTTTCTTTTGGGATTGATAATATATTTTGCTTTTTTTTTTTAACATTTATTCTCATGCAACTTGTAAAGTTTTAAATTCTTTTTTATCAATATTATTGCATTGTGCCACGAACTTTCGGGGGCAAATATATTATTAGTTTTTGCTACTATGAAGAAATGGTGATAATAGCAGAATCCGTGCTATTCATATAAATCCGACTGTAAAGAAGAATACTATGCTATAAAAATCTATCCATATAACATGTATGTATCCACTCCGAGGTTTCAAAATTTTATTATCTGCCATTGTCAGCTCCAATCTCGGTACTAGATGTTGTTGATTGTGCCAATTTAGATCGTATATTCTCAAACTTTTCTTTGAGATGTTCAGCATTCAAAGCAGCAAGAATCTCTGCTTGCAACATCTGCACATGTTCCGGGGGTGATCCACTTCACATCTGCCTTCAGCTTTTCAATCTTGTTAGATAAACCAGCTGCAAGTACCGCCTTTTTGATTTCCTGGTTGATTTCTTTGCTCACATTCACAATCTCAGCTTCTAATTGAGGAGGATGAGGCATCAAGTCTCTCCTTCTAACTCCTATAATTTCCAAGTTAGCCGAATTTAGCACCTCCTTCAGATCCTCCTTTATTCTCTCTAGTTCCTCAAGCACATCTTTATCTAGATCCTCACCTCGGGATATCTTCTCAACATTCTTGATAAGTCCCATTTTGGATTTTACGTCATTGCAAAGTTCCCGAATTATCTCCATCTTCAGCTTGTCGCATTTCTGTTTCATCTCAATAAACCTGCTGATTGAGTTTAGCTTTTCCATTTTCTGCTTCAACCCGAGATACGCTCCTGGCTGAGAAAATTTATTCTTGAACTCTTTGCATTATTTTATCCACCTTCTCCTTAAGACCGGTGCTAAGGGGTTGGTCAGGCTGGTTTGAAGATCCAGAAAACTCTAATTTAACTGATTCTAGCTTCTCTTCTAATCCCATTGAAATGAATGCATTGGTAATATCCTTGTCCACCTCTTTCTTGAGTTTCTCAATTGCATCGGTAGTGACTGGATCGCCCGGTCCCTTTGCTTCAATGATATCCTTTATTAGGTTCTCGATTTCAGACTCTAAATCAGCAGTTGAGGTATTGACATCGGATTGTTTCATGTTCCTTTTCCTCTGCGGTTCTGCTGGCACTCCTTTACTGGACTTACTTAAAACATGTATCTGAAAATGACTTCAGATGTTCATGACCTCCAATGGATTTATGCCTATTTTACAGTAATCTAGCTTACTGTGTCCTATCATATAATTTTACCAAATTGAAGAAACAAAACAAAGATGATATTTTGAACATCTCCCTAACGACAGAGAACAAACGGGGCTTACTTAAAGATATATTTTCAAACTGAAAACCAAGGGAAAAAAATTGTTACCTCCATGGACTTGATGATAGTAAACTTAATTTGCTGAGAAGTCCAGGAAGGGTCAGCATGTGCACCTCCCAGGGGTTCCTAAGAGACATTGCATAAACATTAAGCTAACTGGTACCACCTTCATATGTCTGAAGAACATACTTACTGTGGATTGGATGTTATAAAGAGACACCAATTGAATTATATAATCTTTAGAAACAGGAGAATGACTCTCGCGATGCCTGAATTTTTTTTTTTTTTTTTCATTTTGTTGTCTAAACTTTTCCAAGCATAGCAAGCCAGTAACTTCGTTAACCCCGTCTACCAGAAGACTAATTTTGCCTACATGGATCCGTAATTCAGAAACAACATTTCCATAGAAATCAAGATGCACAGTGGAGTCACTCTGTCACCTCTCACTTGCTCCCGAAGCTCCCAGCCCTTGTCATTATGCCTCCTTATTATACTATGGCCATTCAATTTCCATGGAAGCATCCTTTTTAGGTCAATGAAGAAAAAATTGGACGGTTGTAAGAAGTAGGTAAGACAGGGACACTATCTTGTTGTGCTTTGAGAAGTTAGGCATTAAAATGAAAAAATTCTATACTATAGTTATCAAAACAGAAAAAAACTGAAAGTTAAGGCACTGCCAGAGTCATTATGCTAACGGGATAATGGCAACTTCTATTTAAATGAAACTTTAGTACAGATAGGTAAGTTGAAATGGTGGTTTTTATCTGTTCATTCAAAACAGGTAGCAATCTTTTAGCAAAAGATCTTCAATAAAAAACTAGTTAAAAGTAAATATATAAGCATGCACCCATGCACCGAGCATTCAAATAGACAGGATCTAGGGCAGCAACAACATGGTTAGAAAGCCCTGGAAATTGGAGATGCAAAGAACGATTTCTTACAGGAATGATGCCATCGGCAATTCCAAGCCGGTAGTGTTCCTGAGCTGTAATTCTTAGTTTCTCAGCTGCCTGTTCAAGTTTGTGAGTATTGTAGCATTAAAAAAAAAGTGACATGCCTCTAACAAATTCAAACTTTAAATGACCCTTATTGCACACCTTTGGAGCTGCTTGTGAAGATTTCCACAAGATTGCAGCACAGGCTTCAGGACTAGTTGCATAAACAAATGCACAAGACAATTTGTAAGAATATTATCTTGATGAAAATTAAGAATATGCCAATGAAGAAAAAGAAAACCTTAACAATTCTCCCAAAGATTGTTAACTAATGTATTTAAAAACCACACCAAATCTAAGAGGCCTAAACTTTTAGATTAGATTGTTAATGAATCTGAATCGATCTAAAAATGTTTGCAAAACTAAACAAATATTTTTCAAATCAAATAGTGGAAGCAAAATGAATCGGGAAAGCATACATTCAGCCATTGCAATCAAACTCGGGACATTCCAATTTCTTGACTATGATGTGTTTGTTTTCTGTTTTAGCTTTTCTAAACCCTCACTTATTCACAACTTGATAGTGTAATTTTTCTAAGGGAGGAGCAGGCTTAGTGACCTCAAAAAGAAAGCATCACGTCTCTATTTTTAAGCTTTAACCATCATGGAGTTTTATCTAACGTGATAAGGGCATGGGAGCAAGATTTTCTTGCTAAAATTTTGTGGGCTGAAGATATACTTAAAATAGAGCACATTCAGAAACTAACTTCCTTATAAATCAGTAAAAGATCTCAATCGAATCTAAATCAAAATAGAGCATCTTAGAATAATAGGAAATTCCAACTTTCTCCCACTTGGTCCACTTAACCCAACATCAAACATAACAAGAAACAAAATATATGAATCATGACGATAGGTTCTCTTATAGCAAGTATTATCTTTCATGCATTACAACATATCAAGTCTCTTAATACTAGCTCTTAAACTTAATGAATAAACCATATGTTTATTCTAATGTCCAAACTAAATGATATTTCTCAAAACAAATAAATATGGGCATAAAAGCATATGGGAAAACATCAAACTGAATAAGAATTCCATTGAAACAATAAATGTATGTATAACGAAAATCACATCTTGGAACCAAGTTCCATTCGCATTACATGATCTTTAAAATTCTTTAGTGGCATACCTTTAGTCAAAGATCGACAATCATCAACTTAGTGCTAACGCGCTTAATGACCACTTTTTTTCCTTAACATATTCTCTTATGGCTAAATATTTTATGTTGATGTGCTTACTTCGACTCCCACTCTTGTTATTCTTAACCATAAATACCATAGTTGAGTTATCATAGTACAATCTCAATGACTTAGAAATAGAAGCCACAACTCTAAGCCCAAAAATGAAACTCTTTAACCATACACGATGCGAGGTAACCTCAAAACAAGAAACAAACTCAGCCTCCATAGTGGAAGTAGTAGTCAAGGTCTGCTTTGCACTTCTCCAAGATACAGCTCCACCAGCTAGCATGAAAATATAACCAGATGTTGATTTTTGTGAATCAATGCAACCAACATAGTCTGAATCAGAGTAGCCAATCCCTTCTAAATTATCAGTCCATCTATACATAAGCATGCAATCCTTTGTCCCTTGAAGATATCTCATAACCTTTTTGCAACTTTCTAGTGGTCAATACCTAGGTTACTTTGATATTTGCCTAACATTCCAATAACATATGCAATGTTAAGTCTGGTGCAAACCTAAGCATACATAAGGCTTCCAACAACCAAAGCATATGGAATGTTCTTCATTTGTTTCTATTCAAAATCATTTTTTGAGCATTGATTCAAATCGAATCTGTCACCCTTCACAACGAGTGCTACACTCGGTGAACAATTTTTCATGCGAAATCTCTTTAAAACATTGTTGATATAGGTCGCTTGAGACAAACTCAAAATGCTTCGAGATCTTTCTTTATTGATCTTAATGCTAATAACATAAGATGCCTCACCCATATCTTTCATATCAAAGTTCCTTAAGAGAAATTGTTTCACTTCATATAGCAAACTCTTATCATTAGTCACAAGCAAAATATTATCTACGTATAATACAAGAAAATAAGTTTTGCTCCCATTAACCTTCTGGTAAATACATTGATCCATGACTTTCTCTTCAAAGCTAAATGAAGTGATGACCTCACGCAATTTTAAATACCATTGCTAAGAAGCTTATTTCAATCTTTATATAGATTTATTAATCTTGCAGACTAAATGCTCACCATCACTAGAGGAGAATCCTTCAAGTTGTTTCATGTAAAGCTCTTCCTCTAGATCACCATTGAGGAACTTTGTTTTTACATCCATTTGATGCAACTTAAAATCAAAATGGGCTACCAACGTCATAATTACACAAAGAGAATCTTTCTTAGATACAAGAGAAAATATCTTTGTGTAGTCGATTCCTTTCCTTTAAGTGAATCTTTTGGCAATGAGTCTTGCCTTATGTTTCTTAATGTTGTCATGAGTCTTTTTTTGTCTTAAAGACCCATTTACATCCAACAACTTTTACACCATTAGGCATTGTACCATAAAATCGATTCTTTAGAACTCATGGCCTATGAAAACATTTCAAGATCATTTTCAACTCTAATGTTATAGTCCGATTCTTGTAGATACACTTCATAATCATTAGGAATTGCTAATTTTCTAATTTTAGTAGATCTTCTCAACATTGTACCATCATCCTCTTGAGGAACTTGTTGCTCAACCTGTTGTTCAATTGGTCGCTCAACAATTTCTTGTTGTTCCTCATTTTCAACTTGATTTACTAGATCGATATCAATAGCTTGTGGAGATTCAGTAGTTAGTTATCTAACACCCGTTTCAACTTGAGGGATGTGAATAGCAATCAATCTATCACTTAAATAAGCAAGTTGAGCTTCATAACGGTCCTTTTCAAAAACTATGTTTTGAAATCGACCACTCTCGTGGATCAAGTCATTCTCAAGAAATTTTGCATTTTGTGATTCTGCAATCCTAGTGTTGTGAGAGAGACAATAGAATCTATACCCTTTAGACCTTTTAGCATATTCAATAAAATACCCAATAATGGTCATTCGGTCTAGCTTCTTCTCTTGTAGGTTGTAAATTCTCACTTCAGACAAGCATCCTCAAATGCATATATGCCTTAAACTTGGTTTCTAACCCTTGAATAACTCAAAAGGTGTCTTTGGGATAGGCTTAGTTGGAACTTGGTTTAATATATATGCAACCATCGTTAGCGCTTCAGTCTACAAGAATTGAGAAAGTTTTGTATTACTCCTCATACTTCTCACCATGTCCATTAAGGTTCAATTTCTTCTTTCTGCTACACCATTTTAATCTAGAGAACTAGACATAGTGTATTGGGCAATAATCCCATGTTCCTAAAGAAACTTTGCTAATGGACTAGGCACGTGTCCACTCTATGTATCTAACATAGGACTCTCCACCTCTATTTGATCTCACGATCTTAATTTGCTTTCCACATTGATTCTCTACCTTAACCTTAAAAACTTTAAAGGCATCCAAGACTTCATCCTTGGAATTAAGTAAGTAAAGATACATATATTGAAAATAATCATCTATGAAGATGACCTACTATTTTGGACCATTTCTGTCCATGTCTGGACAACAAATATCTATAAGTATGAGCTTTAATAGGTTTATGCTCCTCTTTACACCCTTTTTAGACTTGTTAGTTTGCCTACATTTAATGCAATCCACATGAGTCTCAAAATCAGCAAAATCCAAAGTACTAAGTACTCCTTCATTTACCAATTCTTTTGATTCTCTCAATGGAGATGTGTCCCAATCTCCAATACCATAACATAAAGGATTTTTCATTCACAACACATTGTTTTAACCTAGCAATAACATGTATAAAATTATAAGCAGTATCATTTTGTAATTGAATAGAGTAAAGACCATTAGACAACGTACTAAAACCAATAACTTCAGATTTATTAAATAAACTAAAACTAGAATTCGAAAAATTAAAGAAAAAACCCAAAGGTACAAGTCTTGAAACAAAAATCAAATTCCTAGAGAAACTTGGAATATAAAAGGTCCTTTCCAAATGCAAAATAAAATCACTGCTTAAAACTGAATTGCAAGTGCCAATGGCTTCCAATGTGAACTCATCTTGCTTCCTAAATAGATTTATTGTTCACTTCCCATTGACTTCCTTAAGTTTTGCTTACCCTGCAAGGTATTAGAAACATGGATTGTAAAACTAGAATCAATCCACCATGTGTTATGATTAATATTGACTATATTAGATTTATAGCAAACAAACAAAAATGGATTACCTTGTCAAGTCATTTCTTAAACTTAGAGCAATCTTTCTTCTTGTGCCCCTTCTTATTGCAAAAGAAACACTTTGATTCTTTATTTATGACTGGTTAAGGAGGAATCTTGCCTTTTCCCTCATTCTTAGCATCATCCTTCCATTTCTTTCCAGGAACAATTAAGTTTATCCTTTCACCCTCTTCCATTATCAACATTTCCTCTTCTTGCACATACATGGTCAAAAGTTCAATAATCGACTACTTGTTCTTATGTGTGTTATAAGAGACTTTGAAAGGACCGTATTGTTGGGGCAGAGTGCATAGAATGTAGTGCACCGAGAAAGATTCTGACATGGTAACCTCCAAGGCTTTTAGCTGAGCCATTATGTCCCTCATCCGCATGATATGATCACATACGCCCCTTATCCCGATGAGCTTCATGAATGAGAACTGAATAATCAAGGTGCTGGCAAGAGCCTTGTTGATGTAGTGAATTACTCATCAATAATGGCTTTTAAAAGATCCTTGGCCTTATCATGTTGTTCAATAAAACCACGGACACCAACAAATATTTTGGTGTTTTTGAATATCACGGAGAGGCGATTAGATCTCTCTCATTTTTTCATAAAGACCAACATCATGTGGAGTGCTGGTTTCAGTAATACCCGATGGTTCATTTTTCCTAATAGCATAATCTATATCCATCCACCCCAAATAGAGGAGAACTCTCTCCTTCCACACCTTGTAGTTGTCACCCCTCAATTTGGGAATTTCATATTTAATATAAAATATGTTTGCAGGTTGAATAGCTGCAAAGTTCAAACATACATGCTTATAATTTGAGACCATTAAAAAAATCATGCTTTACTAATGTAAATCATGCTTTAATCAATGAATCTAGTGACATAAAACTTGCTCGTGGGCTAAAGTTATATTCAATTAAATTCATCTATAGTTTTATGATAAAACTATTAAATTATGTTCCTCTTCTTAATTCCTGTGGGTAGATTAAGAAATATAATATGATATTTCATCCTAATTAATCATACAAATACAATAAAATTCTAATGAGTGGATTTTATTATATCACATATGATCAATTATAATTAACATTTTAATGTGATCTTAAAAGTAAATACATAATCCTAATTAATTAAAGATGTTGTAGCTAATCCCAATAAATTAAAACTGTATTGATCACCTAATGTTAATTCTTAATAAAGAGCTAAACAGTTGCATAATTTTCTAAATAATGCAAATGAATTGAATAACTATGCATAAATATTATTTAATATAATTTTGCATGTACAATAATTGTAAATTTATACATACAAATTTCAAAATAAATAAATAATATATGCATACAATTATTTAATATAATATTCCATGCTCAATAAATTCCAAAAGTAACCTAGTGCAGTTGGTATTCAATATAATATTCCATGCTCAATAAATTCCAAAAGTAACCCAACGCAGTTGGTTAGGCATGCTTGTGCATGATTTCCTTGAGGTCATGGGTTTGGCTTTATGCATAGACATGCCTTGCATCTCCTTTTTTTTTTTTTTTTTTAATTTTCAAGTTGACTTCTTTTCAAGTCGTCTTCTACTTTCAACTGAGTTGTTATGACTGGTTTTGACCCATGGTTTTCTAATCGATTTTTATGCTAAATTTGACATTTTAATGCCTAGAATGCATGGAAATCTGATTTCCTATTGATTTCTAACCTTATTGGGATTAAAAAATAATTAAACTCTTAATGCCCAATTCCAAAAATTTGAAACTAGATGCAAGATAGAGGCATTTTTACCACTCTGATACCAAATGTTAATAAATCTAAATCAATCTAAATATGTATGGAAAACTAAATAAACATTTTTTTAGATCAAATAGCGAAAGCAAAATGGATCGAGAAAGCATACCTCTAGCCATTGCAATCGAACTCGAAACATTCAAACTTCTTGACAATGACGTCTTTGTTTTCTATTTTAGCTTTTCTAAACTCTCACACACTCACAACTCAATAGTGTAATTTTTTTAAAGGAGGAGCAGACTTAGTGATCACATCTCTATTTTTAAGCTCTAACCATCATAGAGTTTTATTTAACATGATAAGAGCATGGGAGCGAGATTTTCTTCTTAAAACTTTGTAGGTTGAAGAAATGCTTAAAATGGACTATATTCGGAAATTAATTTCCCTGTAAATTAGCAAAGGATCTCAATTGAATCTAAATCAAAACAAAGTGATACAATGGGTATACAAAAAGTCCCTAGTGTTTAAGATCCTCACATTGGAGATGCTTATATTCAAGGAGAAGTTCAAGATTTCAGTAGACCAATCACTAAGGCACAAGCTAAAAGAACAAAGGAGCGACTTCAACTATTTATCTAAAAAGGGGTCGATGAAGGGCTATCCACATGTGGAGCTTTTAAAGAGTCTAAAATAATTAATTTGTTTGAAGTTGGCAACCAAAGGATAATAAGTGCGAATTTAAGGCCTAATTATTAAATTGCTTGAAGATTGGTAACCAGAGGATAATAAAGGCAAAATTAAGGCCTTAAATGTTAGATATAGTAAATGTTATAGATGTCTTTTAAAAAACCCTTTCATCTTCTTTTAGGTTAGAGGCAATAAAAGCTATAACCATATATATAAGGGATTCTTAGTTTGCAGAAAGAGAATAGATGGTTTTTTTTTTTTTATGAGAGAGCTTGTCTTTTTTGTGTGTGTGTGTGTTTTTTTTTTTTTATGCATAAGGTGTTAAATTGAATTGCAATTGAGATTCTCTTCTATAATATGATTTTTCTTCCTATTTCTCTTGTTCTTAAATACTTTTGATCTAAGGTTCAAGGGAATTTCGTATTCATATCTTAGGTTCTTATCAAAAACATATTCTAGGGTAGTTGAACAAACTTATATGACTACCTTGGTGAGTATCAAATTTTGATTTAATTGATAACAAGTTCTAAGACATAATTGGATCCTAGGGTTTCTCATCATCTAGTATTAGAGCAAAGGTTATCACCAATTAATTACTTATCCTATTGTTTTTTGTTGTCGTTTTCTTTGTTCTTGTTGAATCCTGTTGTCTTTTCCATTTTCCCCTTTTCATAATTGCTTGTGATTAGATTCGTAAATTTTGGGTGAATCAAAATTCTAATTTTTGTGAATTAGTTTCGATTTATTTTAAAAAAGGGAAGGTTATAGATATCGGTTTTGATCTCGTTATTTCTATTGTTATTTGGTTATTGGGCTATTTGGATCTAGAATCTTTGTGTATTTTATCATACCAAAAAGTCATTTTTTTTTTGCTTTTTTTTTTCTTTGGTTTCCTTTGTGTTTCCTATTAAAATTAGAATACATTTAAGTTCTTAAATTACTGTTTAGTTTGAACCTCTTGTATAAAAATCATAAAGATTACTTGAGCAGTAAATGGTAATAGAGTGTAAGATCAAAAGAAGGTAAAAGCCAATTTTTGAGAAAACACATGAGGGAGTGAGGTTCTTACCTGTTGTTTTCTTTGAAATATAGGTCACAAAATGGATTCATGAGGGAATGATAACACATCGATGGATTAAGAATTTCTTCTCAAAGCTATGTAACAACAATTTGAGAGGATTCAATTTGTTCTTAGTAACATGAATGACACCTTAGAAAGGCAACAAAATGAGATCAATTCTATTCGTGAGGGGATTCCTCAAGCTAATCTAAGGGCAAGAAGATAATATATACCACAGTATGAAAAAGAGTTTGAAGAGGAATATGATGAATAAGCAACTGTAGCTAATGACAGTTGGAATTATAGAAGGGTTATGAGAGGAGGACAAAATGATATTGATAGACATATTGAGAATATCAAAATGAAAATCTCATCTTTTCTAGGTAAAAATGATCTGGATGCATATATGGAGTAGGAGAGAAAAGTAGAATTAATCTTCGAGTGTTACGATTATTTGGAGGAAAAGAAGATAAAACTTGCAACGGTGGAGTTTGGAGAATATGCAATTGTATGGTGAGATCAATTACTTTTAAGTAGGAGAAGAAATGGTGAGAGACTTATTTAAACTTAGGCTGAAATGAAGACTCATGAGGCAAAGATTTGTTCTAAACCATTATTATAGGGACTTATGCCAAAAATTGTAAGGCCTTACACAAGGGACAAAGAGTGTGGAAGAGTACTACAAGGAAATGGAAATTGCTATGATTTAAACTAATGTGGAGAAGGATAAAGAAGCTACCATGGCTAGGTTTCTTAATGGACTTAACTAGGATATAACCAATATAGTGGAGCTGCAACACTATGTAGAGATAAAAGATATGATACACATGGCCACAAAAATAGAAAGGCAATTGAAGCACAAAGGGAGTTTAAGGCAAGTTAACACTTCTCTAGTTTAAAGTAGCACATGGAGAGTGAATTGGAGAAATGACAATAAGGCTGCCCAATTTAAAAAGGATGATAAAGTGAAACCATCTTATCCATTTAACAAAAATAAAGATACTACTTTTGTTCAAAACTCTAAAAATCGAGACAATAAATGTTTTAGATGTTTAGGGTATGGGCATATAGCATCTCAATGTCTAAATAAATGGGTGATGGTGATGCATGGTAAAGAGGTAGTAATAAATGATGAAAGTGATGTTGATGATGAAATGCCTTCGTTGGAAGATTGTAGTGATGGAGAGGTGCCTGTTGAGGGTAAATTGCTAGTAAGTAGTCGTGCTCTTAATGTGCATTTAAAAGAAGAAAATGGGGGGGTTAGATTGCAAATGGAGAATATCTTTTATACTAGGTGTTTACTTGATGAGAAAGTGTGTAGTTGTGTGAATGTGGCTAGTACTATGTTTGTGAATAAGTTAGGATTGGAGACTACTAGACATTTAAAATCTTATAAGTTGCAATAGCTTAAAAATAATGGGAAGTGAAGGTTCCTAGACAAGTTAGAGTACTATTTTCTATTGTAAAGTACCATGATGAGGTTACCTATGATGTGGTACCCATGCAAGGTAGTCATTTGTTGTTGGGTAAACAATGGCAATGGGATAGAAGAGTGCAACATGATGGGTATCTTAACAAGTAAATGGTAGAAAAATGAGGCAAAAAGTACACACTTTTTCCTTTGAACCCTAAACAGATATTTGAAGATCAATTGTAACTTAAGAAGTCTTATAAAGAATTTATTCAGAAAGAGATGGAGAGGAAAAGAAAAGAAAGTAGAAAAGAAAAAGAGAAAAATAAGAAAAAAGAGGATGAGAGAAAAAGAGAGAATAAAACTAAAAATCCAAAGGAGAGAAAGAGTGAGGAGCCATTGGTTATAGAAAGAAGAGAGGAAAAGAAAATGAGCTTTTATGCAAAAATGAGAGATGTGAGGAAGGCTTTGATTTCTCATAAACTAATGATAGTATTTGTGTCCAAGAAAGCTTATTTATCTACTAATGACCTTAACCTTTCTTTGCCAAGTGTTATTGTTGATGTTTTGTAGGAACATGAAGATGTCTTTCCTGATGATCTACCTCAAGGTTTACCACCTTTAAGAGGGATAAAATATCGAATTGACCCCATCCTTGGGGTTGCAATTCTAAATAGACCAGCTTATCGAAGAAATCCTAAAGAAACAAAGGAGCTACAAAAGCAAGTAGAGGAGCTCTTGAAGAGAGGACATATAGGAGAAAGTATCAACCCATGTGCGGTACCCGTTTTGTTGGTACCTAAGAAAGATGGAAGTTGGCATATGTGTGTGGATTGTAGAGTCGTTAACAATATAACGGTAAAATATCAACACTCTATACCTCAACTTGATGACATGTTAGATGAGTTGCATGTGCATATGTGTTTTTAAAAATTGATTTAAAAAGTGGTTATCACCAAATTAGAATGAAACCAAGTGATGAGTGGAAAACCACTTTTAAAACAAAACATAATTGTATAAATGGTTAGTAATGCCATTTGGTTTAACCAATGCAATAAGCACATTTATGCATTTAATGAACCATGTTTTGCGTAAGTTTATTGGAAAATTTGTGGTTATCTATTTTGATGACATTCTTATATATAGCAAATCTGTTAAGGAGCATGTCATGTATTTAAAATGTGTATTTAATGCTTTGTGTATATCTAAGTTATATGCTAACATGAAGAAATGTTTATTTTGCATTGATCATGTTGTTTTCTTGAGATATGTAGTGAGTGCAAAAGGGATTGAAATAAATAGTGAAAAGGTAAAGGCTATACAAGAATGGCCAAAACCTAAGACTGTGAGTGATGTGAGAAGTTCCCATAGCTTGGCAAGTTTTTATAGAAGATTTGTAAAAGATTTTAGCACAATTACTGTCCCATTAACTGAAATCATGAAAAAAGATTAGGGGTTTGTTTAGGGTAAGGAACAAGAACAAGCATTTTCTTTGCTAAAGGAAAAGTTAAGTAGTGCACCATTGTTGAGGTTGCTTAATTTTTATTTAACTTTTGAAATTGATTGTGATGCCTTTAGGATTGGTATAGGTGCTATTATATTACAAAAAAAAAAAAGGTTAGCTGCTTATTTTAGCAAAAAGTTAAATGGAGTATTATTAAACTACTCAACTTGTGATTAGGAGATGTATACCTTAGTGAGGGCATTGGAGACATGTTAGGAGTATTATTAAACTACTCACACAGATCATGAATCTTTGAGACATTTGAAAGGATAAAGTAAGTTGAACAAGCATCATGCAAAATAGGTAGAATTCATGAAATCTTTTCCATATATGATCCAATACAAGCAAGGAAAAGAAAACATTGTGGTAGATGTTCTATCTAAAAGGTATGTGATAATCTCTACTCTTTCAACTAAGTTGTTTGGCTTTGAGCATTTGAAGGAATTATATGCACATGATAGAGATTTTGCCAATGTTTATGAGGTTTGCGAGCATACAGTCTTCTATGATTTTTATAAACATGATAGGTTTCTTTTTAAGAGGGAAAAATTGTGTGTGCCTAATAGTTCAATTAGGAAATTGCTTGTTTGTGAAGCTCATAATGGAGGTCTTATAGGACATTTTGGGATTAACAAAACTTTGAAAATGTTAAATGAACATTTCTTTTGGCTTAAAATGCATAAAGATGTTGAGAAAATTTGCTCTAGTTACATTTCATGCAAACAAGCAAAATCTAGAACTCAACCACATGGATTACACATGTCGTTGCCTGTACCATCACATCCTTGGGTTAACATTTCTATGGATTTTGTTTTGGGACTTCTTAGGACTAGAAAGGGGCGAGACTCGATTATGGTAGTTGTGGATTGTTTTTCCAAAATGGCTCACTTTATACCATGTTATAAAATTGATGATGCTGTGCATATTGCTAAATTGTTCTTTCATGAGGTTGTGCATTTACATGGAATTCCTAGGATTATTATATCTGATCAGGATGTTAAATTTTTGAACCACTTTTAGAGAGTACTTTGGTCCAAAGTGGGGACAAAATTGTTATTTTCTACTGCTTCACACTCTCAAACTGATGGCAAACTAAAGTGGTAAATAGGACATTTAACATTATTGCATGCTTTGATTGAAAAGAATGTTAAGAATTGGGAAGATATCCTACCATTTGCTAAATTTGCATACAATAGGAGTGTTCATTCTACTACTGGGTTTTCACCTTTTGAAATTATTTATGCGTTTAATCCATTAACTCCTTTAGATTTGTTGCCTTTTCCTTTAATTGAGATTTCAAACATTGATGGGGTTAAAAAGGTAGAAATGGTCAAAGCCATTTATGCAAAGGCAAGGCAAAAGATGGAGAAGCAAAATGAGAAAATTTCATCTCAAGTAAACAAAGGAAGGCGCAAGATGTCATTTGAACCTAGAGATTGAGTTTAGGTTCACATGTGCAAAAAAATATTTCCTTCAAAAGGAAAACAAAGTTAGATGCTCGTGGAGATGGACCTTTTCAAGCTGTTGCAAAGATCAATGACAATGCATATCACATTGATCTGCCAAGTGAGTATAATGTTTATGATTTGTCTCCTTTTGATGTTGATGGAGGGTCTGATTCGAGGGTGAATCCTTTTGAGGGGAGGGAAAATGATACAATGGGTATACAAGAAGTCTCCGATGTTCAAGATCCTCACATTGAAGATGCTCATATTTAAGGAGAAGTTTAAGATTTCAATAGACTAATCACTAGGGCACAAGCTAAAAGGCTAAAGGAGTAACTTCAATTATTTATCTAAAAAGGGGTTGATGATGGGCTACCTACATGTAGAGTTTCTAAGGAGTTAAAAGACAATTATTTTGCTTGAAGTTAGCAGCCAAAGGATAATAAGTGCGTATTTAAGGTCGGATAATTAAATTGCTTGAAGATCGGCAACTGGAGGATAATAAAGGTGATATTAAGGCCTTAAATGTTAGATGCAGTAAATGTTATAAATGTCTTTTAAAAAACCCTTTCATCTTCTTTTAGGTTAGAGGCAATAAAAGTTATAACCTTATATATAAAGGATTCTTAGTTTGCAGAAAGAGAACAAATGAAGATTGGCAACTAGAGGATAATAAAGGCGAAATTAAGGCCTTAAATTGGCACTTATTATCCTTTGGTTGCCAACTTCAAGCAAATTAATTATGTTATACTCCTTAGAAACTCCACATGTAGTTAGCTTATCATCAACCCTTTTTTGGACAAATAGTTGAAGTTGCTCCTTTAGCTTTTTAGCTTGTGCCCTAGTGATTGGTCTGCCGAAATCTTAAACTTCTCCTTGATTATGAGCATCTCCAATGTGAGGATTTTGAACACCCAGGACTTTTTGTACACCCATTGTATCATAGAGCATCTTAGAGTAACGGGAAATTCCAACATGGATGTCTATGAATCCAAAATTTACTATAGCATGTGATTTTCATTTTAGATCCTTGGGTGCTCATTTTACCCTTTATTTGATTAAATAGTTCACTTGATGGACTTCAATCAAAATCTTAGCCCCCAAGTGAAGGGAACTATTAACTAATAAATATAAAACTAAAATCATATATGAAAGTTTAAATTTTAAAATTTTTAAATTAGATGGTTGTGGATCTAAAATATATCAAAGATATCTTATTAGTATATATCAATCTTCTAATAAATTGTAAGGTATTATTATTTCATCCAAGTGGTCTCTATGAAGATTTATTTTCTTGTAAACATCTTAATTGTTTGAACTTCAAATTAGACAACTTCATTGCATTCATCGTGTTTAAAATGATTGTATGTAGTTAGATCATAAGACACACAAGAAAAAAAATGAGTATTATCAATCACCTGGCCACATAGAAGGCAGAATTCTCCAACATAAAAAGTTTATTAGCACACGTAATGGCAAGAGCTCCATTGGAAACACCTTTCCAGTCACTACTATTATGATGGGCTCTTTGAATCCAAGCATAGCCCTAACGTTATAGGCTATGGTTTCTCCCTACATAAGGCAATCACTTATATATCTAAATAATAGATTTAGCTTCTATTAAACTAAGATCTCTCACAAAAATAGGAAAGTGCAAACTCACGTGAGCAAGTTCCTCAGATTTTAGATCAGCAAAGGCACCAAGAGTGTCTACAAGGGTGATAATAGGAAAGCCATGGTGATCAACATATTCCATCAATCTTAAAGCTTTTCAATATCTACTGAAAAAAAGAACATTTGTTCTCAGTTTATATACATGGCCTTAGATTGATAGAATAACTAAACTAAATATGTTGGAGCACATAGAAATGAATCAAATTGCTTCAACCAAATAAAACATCCTTGAAGAAAACCATCACATGATCTCTCAACTCTAAAATAAATCTATTACAAGGTACAAATTTGAATTGATTACAAATTCATTTAAGATATTAGCATACCCATGAGGAGTTGGCATTGCAAAGTTGCGAGCTATATTTTCCTTTTGTATTCCTTCCTTTTTTATGGCCAATGAACATTTAGCTTTTACCATTTATACTCCTAATACCTGTCACTATAGCTGGATCATCATAGCCTACATGATCTCCATGAAGCTCCACCCACTTTAAGATATAAAAATGGAGAAAAGGTAAGTTGAGTTATATAGCTAACTCAAATGTACGGAAAACTATGCTTACCTTTTCTGTTATATTTAAAATGTGATAAAAAACTGTTGGTCTGTTGGGATGCCAAGTAATGCTAAGCCATTGAATTGGAGTCAAGTGTGTGTATAAGTCCTTCACAGCCTGAAGTTGTAAGTAGAGTTTTTGTGTAAATATGACATATAATGTGAAAAAAAAAAACTAAACTCAGCTATTTTAAAGAAAATCTTAGCTAAAGTCAAGTTGATGACATGTAGACAATATAAAGAGGCAAGGAGAAGAAAAGGACATATGTTATGCCCTTTCTATTTATAAATATCAAAGGATATGAATATTTGAACTCTTGTAGAGATCTTCATCCCCTATTTTTTTAAGGATAGCTTAAGAAGCAACAGGAATTATGCAAATGAGAAATTTCACCTATTGATACTTTCTTTCTAGAGCGCCAATTTGATCACTGAAATCTAAACCAGTCTCATCAGCCATTCTACTAATCTGTAGGAAACATGATAAAGAATGGATACTGAATGAGCACATGCAAGGAAGAAAACACATGAAAAATGCATATCATGCATGCCCTAATCACAAGCACACCTAAGAAGCCAGTTTAGACACTCAAACGCAAGGAGGATGACATGAATGTGTAAGGCTAGCATAGGTATGGAGTGAACACTTTTAAATAATATTATATTGTTGGGTAATTGTAAAAAATTACAGAGTGTAAACTATGATTATATAGTGTACAATATAACCCTAGTGACGTAGGAAAAAGACTAGAATGTCCCTATGCGTACAACTTATACAAGGTATACATGAACATATATTGAATTACATATAAAAGTGGGAATATATATACTAATACACTCCCTTAATCTCAAAGTACAATAGTTAATGTGAGATTGGAGCAATGATTGAGAAAAGAGGAAGTAGATAAGTTCTTGGTAAGGATGTCAGCCCGCTGAAACCTGGTGGGAATGTACTAAACCAGAACCTGACTCGTAGAAACCATTTCTCGAGCAAAGTGGTATTCAATGTCAACATGTTTGGTGAGATCATGTTAAACAGGGTTTGCTAAGAGAAAAATTGCTCCAATTTTATCACAACATAAGACAATAGGATGTTAAATGGGTATGCAAAGCTCACGTGCAAGGCGTTGAATTCAAGTAGATTCAGTAATAGCATATGCAAAGGTATAGTATTTAGCTTTAGTTGAATTATAAGACATGGTGGGTTGCTTTTAAATCGTCATGAGATTAGATTGTGGCCATAATAGATTGCATAGCCAGTGTTGGAGTGACGAGTGTCGAGACAACTAACCTAATCAACATCTGCAAAAAGTCATAGATGTCGCATACCCTGAAGATAGTGAAAAACTTATTTCACTGCTTGCATGTGGTGAATGGTGGGACAGTGCTTGTATTAACTTATCCAATTCATGTTAAGTTTGATATCAGGGTTATTAACTGTAAGGTATTGAAGTGCATTAGTAATCTCACAATAGGTAGTTGGATTTGACAATGGAGGTAAGCTAGTAGCCCCAAGATGACTTCTGGGAGAGAGGAGAGATTTAACAAGTTTAGAGAGGTGCATATGATAACGTTTGAGTAAGTTAAGGAGGAACTAAGATTGATGTAAATGAAGGCCTTGCTTTGTAGTAGTGAAATGAATGCTAAGAAAAAAATGTAGTGGGCTAAGATCTTTCATGGTAAATTGGCAAGATAGAATCGAGATGTAATGATCAAGGAGGGAGGTATTGCGTCTAGTGAATATGATATCATTGACATTGAGAAAGAGAACCAAGATGTCACATCCTTTTGTAAGAATGCACATAGATGTGATGGCCTTGCTTAAATGAAACCTTTAGTGAATTAAGAAACTACTAAAGCAATGAAACCAAGCTTTAAGAGCTTGTTTCACTCCATAAAGAGATTTGTTGAGTTGACACACGTAGTGAGGGTAGTGAGGATGAACAAAGCCATAGGGTTATTTCATGAAGATTTTCTTTATGAGATGACTGTGAAGAAAGGCATTTTTATCGTCTAGTTGACAAATAGCCCAGTTTGAGGAAGTGGCATGAGACAGGATTAGGCAAATGGTGGTAGGTTTGATAAAAGTACTGAAAGTTTTAATGCAATTAATGCTCACTTGTTGAGTGAAACCCTGAGCAATAAGACAGGCTTTGTGACGTTCTACTTATCCCTTAGCATTGTGTTTCAACCTTTTAAGTATTACCAACTACATTTTGGTGTGATTGTGGTGAAACTAAAGTCCAAGTGTGGTTTTTGAGGAGCAAGTCAAACTCTTCTTTCACGGCTGCTGCCTAGATGGGGTCACAAAAGACAATTGTGTAATGATGAGGCTTAGTGGTAGAGGTGTGGGTGTGGTGGATAAGAAATTAGCAAGGTTTTGTAATGTTAGGTTTAGAGCAGGTTTGGATATGATATGTAGGTAAAGTGGAACATAGGGTGTCGGTGGAGGTGGTGTTGAGGTTAAGTTCGATGAACTAGAGGTAGTGGTGCAATGAGGGGGGTTAGACAAAGGAGAGGGAGATTGAAAGGAAGATATAGATGTTGAGGGTGAAGGTGTAGTAGAAGAAGGTAAAGAGAGGAAATGTACAGGGGAGGTGAAGATGACACTGGTGAAGGTAGAAGATAAGTTAGTGTTTTCATTAATTGCGGTAGAAGGTGAGGTAAAGTTGGTATAAGGAAAATTAGACTCATAAAGATTATATGACGAATAATGTATACCTGATCGATCATAGGGTCTAAACAGTGATAGTCTTTATGGTTTATCGAGTAGCCAATGAAGATACAAGGTGTAGATCAAGGTGAAAGTTTATATGGGACACGATGTGTCATGTTAGGGAAATAAAGACACACAAAAGTGTGAAGAAAGTGATTGTTGGGAGGCATGTTGTGGAGAAGTTGTAAGGGTGACATCAAACTAGAAAGAGTTTGGGGGGGGGGGGGGGGGGGGGGGGGGGGGGGGGTGGATGGGGTGTTAAAGATTGGAATGTAAATGAGTAGTGTGAGCCAGTTCAGTTATATGGTGATATTTACGTTCGGTGTGATGGTGACGAGATTGAAAACTATTGGATCAACGAATGGTAAGTTGCTTGCCATGGTGATGAACAGTAAAGAGAAGTTGATGTAGATGGTTATGGCTAAAAAGAAGAAGAAGACATTCGGCTATGAAGAATCTAGGAGAATTGATGTAGACGGCTAATGTTAAGAGGTAGAAGAAGACAGTCAACAATTTGTACTGCTCCGTTCTAGTTCTTTCTTTTCTTTTCTTTTTTTTAATTGAGTTCTTGACCTAGTGCTCTGATACCATGAACACTTTTGAATAATATTATATTGTTGAGTAATTGTCAAAAATTACAGAATATAAACTGTGATTATATAGTCTATAACATAATTTTAATGACATATAAAAAAGACTAGAATGTCCCTATACTTACTACTTATACAAGGTATACATGAACATATATTGAATTACATATAAAACTAGGAATACATATGTTAATAGGGAGCTCCATTGACTCTACATTGTGTTCATGATTATTTATTGAAGATAAATTTCCTTGCATAGGTTATTTATCATTAAAATTTGTTAAGCTT
This sequence comes from Laguncularia racemosa, assembly GCA_037954665.1. Lineage (NCBI taxonomy): Eukaryota > Viridiplantae > Streptophyta > Magnoliopsida > Myrtales > Combretaceae > Laguncularia > Laguncularia racemosa. The sequence goes on from JBBMOL010000016.1 coordinate 5,767,577, forward strand.
TTTAGAGGGAAACACAAGTTCATACACCAAAATTCTTGAAAGGGGATTTTTCAAGTTCAGGAGAATGTACCTCTAATCCTATGTTAATTCATCAAAAAGACCATAAACCACTAATGGAGGTCAAGTCATTTAAATTGTAAAATTTTCCAATCCTAATATATAACATATCAAGATATACTAACTCACCTTAGTAATCTTTTGCTCAAGATCAATGAAGCACTTTTCAAAGGGAAGAAAGACTGGCTTCGGCTTTTCAGTTAAAGGCTTGAAGCGAGATAGATATGTCAAATGCCCACTTATGATGTTTGGATCAAGATTATCTAGCTAAGGATATTCATGCTTCTTCCCCTTCTTGACTCTTGTAGCAACTCAAAACGTATTTCGATTGCCACACCTTAAACCACTTGATCCAAAGGTCTCGTGCAGTTGACTATTTAAATAAGCAAATGAACTTTATAAAAAAATCCTTTCCAAAGGCATCCTTAGCATGCGAACTAAATCTAAGGCCCTTGTACTTGGTTCCTTCTTATCTTCCATAGTTTCTAGCGAAAAAAGGTAAAGTGGTCATTTTACGAAGTAATTACCCGTGTATATTGTAGTAAAAGTATAACTTTGTGTTGAAGAAGAAAACTAGGCAGTGAGAAAATAAATGAAGCTAATCGATTTCATTTAGAAATCAATCTCTATCATTTACAACCAAAAACAGACTTTTGAATTATAGAACTTGTTGTGACATTAAGTAGGAGAAAAATTAGGATCACTACTTACTTATTATCCCATCACAACTAATCCAACACCTATGATAGCTAATAGTCCTAAAAGATAGGATCGACAACTAACCACTAACTAATAATAATTTAAACTATTTAATAAAAATCAGAATTAATAACATAATCTAGTCAAATCTTCCCTTAATTCTAATTTGGAAGAGTCTTTATGCCAAGTAGGTTCCTTAGTTTAATAAAAGCATCAATCTTCAACGATTTAGTGAGGATATCTGCAACTTGATCTTCAGTCTTGCAATGTTCTAGCTTGATCATATTTTTCACAACTTGATCTCTTAAAAAGTGATATCGAATATTGATATGTTTGCTTCTTCCAAGAAGGACCGAATTCTTAGCTAAATTAATTGCAGACAAATTATCAACATAAATCTTCAATGGTCCTTGTAATTTAAAACCCATTTGGCTCATTATATTGCTAAGCTAAACCGCTTGACATACACTGGATGTCGTTGATATGTACTTAGCTTCAGACATTAATAAGGCAATAGTGGATTGCTTCTTCGATGACCGTGAACAGATGGTATTCCCAAGCATAAAACAATGACCACTTGTGCTCTTTCTTTCATCTAAATCTCCGCCCCAGTCACTGTTAGAGTATCTAACAAGCTCATATTCCTTGAATGATGAGTAAAACAAACCAAAATCATGAGTACCTTTGATGTATCACATGATCTATTTTACTGCTTGTAAATGCATTAGTCAAAAAGACTCTATGATTGACTGACTAAACCTACATCATAGTAAATATCAGGTCTTGTGCAAGTGAGATATCTTAAACTTCCAACAATTTGCTTGAAATATGTTGGATCAACAATTCACTCATCTCCATCTTTAACCAATTTTGTACTAGTTTCCACTGGAGTTTGAACTGGTTGTGAATCTTCCATCTAATACTTCGCCAGAAATTTAAAAGCATATTTCTTTTGATTGATGAAAATCCCATCTTCTCTTTGAGCAACTTTAATACCAAAAAAAATAAGACATACGACCAAGATCAGTCATCTTGAATTCCTTCATCATAGTTTGCTTGAAATCATTAATCATGTTGAGGTTGCTTCTTGTGAAAATTATATCATCAACGTAAAGGCGTAAAATTAGTGAATCTCCATAACTATTAACCTTTACATATAAGCCATGATCAGAGGGGCATTTATAAAAACCAGCTTCATGAAGGAACAAATCAATCCGTTTGTTCTATGCTCTTAGTGCCTGCTTAAGGCCATATAGAACCTTATTAAGTTTTTACACCTTTTCTTCTTTTCTAGATTGTATGAAACTAGGTGGCTACTTTACATAAACTTCCTCATCAAGTGGGCCATTAAGAAAATCCTATTTGACATCCATTTGGTGATTTTCCATTACTTTTGTGCAGCTAAAGCGATTAATAATCTCACCGTCTCCATTCGAGCAATAGGAGAAAAGATTTCCTCATAGTCATGGCCTTGTCTCTGCTTAAATCCTTTGCCACCAACCTTGCTTTATACCTTTCAATTTCACCATTTGCCTTCACCTAATCTTGTAAACCCATTTCACATCAATATCTTTGTGACCTCATGGAAGATCAGTAAGCTGCCATATCTTGTTCTTCTCTATTGCCACCATCTCCTCATTCATTGCATTCATCTATATAGGATTTTTAATTGCATCTTCAAGCAATACAAGTTCAATATCTACAAGAAAAGCAAAGTGCACCAAATCTCCATCATCAATTTCACTATTAAAATTTGTTTCATAATCTCGCAGATATGTAGGTGGTTGATGTTGCCTCTTTGGTCTCTCTATATCATTAGGTTGAATTGTGCTCTCATTTATGGTTGGTACTTGTGTTTCTTCTTCCATAACATAAATTACACGTTTCTGGGAATCTTCATGAGTGTCAAGACTCCATTTTCACATCTCATCTTCAACAAAAGTCACATCATGGCTGACTATAACCCTTTTGGTTGTTTTTCCTGCTCTATCATCTAGTTTGGTCTTCGTTACTGTAGGAACATGAGCATAAGTAGTCAAACCAAACACCTTTAGATGCTGCACATTTGGTTTGAAACCACTTCAAGCCACAATAGAGGTTGTGTTAAGAACACTCCTAGTAGGTGATTTGTTCAACAGATACACTACACATGAGACAGATTCTGGCCAAAAGAAGTTAGGCATTCCTTTCGCCTTTGCATGCTTCTTGCCATATCCAGTATAGTTTGGTTCTTTCTCTCAGCCACTCTATTGTGTTAAGAAGTGTAGGGGAATGTAGTGTTGTGCTGCACTCTAAGTTCTTCATAGTAACTTTTGAATTCATTAGAGTTATACTCACCTCCTCCATCACTTCAAATTGCTTTGAGTGATTGGCCACTTTGTCTTTCAACAAACACTTTAAATTTCTTAAAGTAATCAAATACTTTAGTCTTACTCTTGAAAAACTAAATCCAAGTTTTTTTTTTTTCAAAAATCTTTAATAAATGTCAAGAAATATCTATTACCTCCAATTGACTGGGTATTCATAAGACCACATACATCAGTATGGACAAGCTTTAAAGGAGATTTCACATGCTCTACGGTTTTTGAAAATGGTAATTTGTGATTCTTTCTAATGATACATGCTTCACACAACTAATCAGGATGTTTGATTTAAGGTAAACCATACACCATTTTTTGTTTAGTAAGAGCTTCTAGGCTTTAGAAGTTCAAGTGCCCAAAATGAAGATGCCATAGCCACGATTCATCACTCACAATTGCATTTAAACATTTAAATTCTCCTTTACTGATGTCAACTGAGAACATATCATTCTTTGATAAAAAGGTTTTTAGAATTAAAGTACCTTGTTTATCAAGAACCAAAAACATTCATCACATAACCTTTCTCAGCTAATTGACCCATGCTCAGTAGGTTGGTTTTCATGTTAGGCACATAAAACACATTTAAGATGTACTTGCGATCTCCATTCTTTAATGTAATAAGGATTTACCCTTTCCCTATCACTGGAATGAATCTACCATTACCAAATTTAACTATTGCATAAAATGAATCATCAAGCTCAATAAACAATTCCTTCCTACCACACTTATGATTCGTACAACCAGTATCCAAATACCATGTATGGCAATTGGAAGTTTCATTTGATGAGGACACCATTAAAATTGCATGATCACTCTCGGTTTGTTCTTTATTACCCACTTCTTATGCATAATTAGTAGCTTGATTGTCATCCTTAGATCTATAATCATTTGCATAATGACCACATTTATGGCATTCGTAACACTCCAGATTTGATTTGCCAAATCTTCCTCTGCTATGTCCATGGCCTCGTCCATACTTAGAGTTGCAACTTGTGTTATTTTGTTCTGTAGCACCACGATTCAAACCATTACGGCCTTTGTTGAAGTGATTACCACTTTATCCTCTTCCTTTATCACGAGAATTTCCATGTCTTTGGCTGGAATCCCCAATAGAGACTTGCGCTTGAAAAACCTATTCAATTGGTTTGTCAAGCTTGTTGTCATTCCTCCTTTGTTCATGTGCTCCTAGGGAGCTAGACAATAATTTGACTGTCATAGTTGACAAATCATAGCTTTCTTCAATTGCAGTTACAACATGTTCGAACCTTGAAGTCAAGGCTCCACTTTATTTTGTTCGGACATAATTTCACCATTTGTTTTCATGTTGTTTGTCAATGCAAGAACTCTGTTGATGTAAGTATCAATTATTTTAGTAGATTCCATTTGCAGCAACTCATATTGTTTCCTCAAAGTTTGTAGACACACCCTCTTGATTTTCTCATCACCTTTGTATGAAGTGGACAGGATAGTCCATGCTTCATTTAAGGTAGAAGCTCCTTCAATCTGTTCAAATGTCTCATCATTTATTCCGTGGTGGATGAAACACAATGACTTCTTGTCCTTCTTCCTTAGTTCATGGTTTACTGCTCTCTGCATATCATTTGTATTATCTGCTAATGCATGCACTTCATACCCCATAACCTCTAGCAAATCATGGTAATCAAACAAGACCTTTATTTGAACGCACCAATGATTGTAATTTTTCCCATCTAGAATAGGAACAGACAATTGGGTAGTGTTGTTCATTGTAGCTCTGATACCAATTGTAGTAAAAGTATAACTTTGTGTTGAAGAAGAAAACTAGGTAGTGAGCAAATAAATGGAGCTAATAGATTTCATTTAAAAATCAATCTCTATCATTTACAACCAAAAACATACTTCTGAATTATAGGACTTGTTGTAACATTAAGCAGGAGAAAAATTAGGATCACTATTTACCCTTTATCCCATTACAACTGATTCAACACCCATGATAGCTAATAGTCCTAAAAGATAGGATTGGCAACTAACTACTAACTAATAATAATTCAAACTATTTAAAAGAAATCAGAATTGATAACATAGTTTAGTCAACATATATGTAGACAAAGTACTACTCATACCACTTACAACTGCAATCCTGCATTGCCATAAATATAATCATACGTATAATAGGGACATGTAAAATAACCATACAATCAACACCGGCAAGGTATACAAAAATTAGTTGTTTCACAAACCTTGTTATGTTGGTCAACATTATAAAATCTAAACGTTCTAAACACAGACTTTAACAAATGCTAATGAAATTAGAATAACATTTTTAGCAAAAATAATCCTCGAAGGACAACTATTTATTTTACTAAGCAAGCTGCAGTCTCTAAATCAACAAAAGGACAATGTTAACATACTACACTTTCTGGTTAGTGAAAGATGAGAATCACTTTCCAGCAATATCAGTTAAGATTATTTTAGACAATTCACGAACTAAAGATATATGCGATAGAGCTTGCAATAATCAATTAGCTTAATGTAAGATGAACAACAGAGCATACTATGCTTGTTGATGATACTTGTTATTACCTACTCATCCCTTGATTAATTTGCAATGACAATGTTTACACAAGTGAGAGTAATTATGCAATTGTGAAATAAAACATCCCTTGATTTGATAAATTTCAAGAAACTAACTTGATAAGTTATATAAGGTCTTGTTTAAGTATCGTTAGTTCTATTTATATTTCATAAGCCATGCTTAATCTTTGCAACCAGTGCATAGGTATCACACCTATTTCTACGTTGGAGATAACTTATAAAATTATGGCCATGGCCTTGTTAACCAAAAAGAATATATACTACCATGATTAGTAAATGAATGCTGCCATGGCCTCTCATCACAACGGGCAATCCCATTAAATTACCCATGACAAGATTTGTTTAAAAGTATAAATTTTAACAAAAGCAAAATGAAAAAAATCTAGAATACATCAGTGAAATAAACGTATCGTCTCTCCCAAGAACAAACAATGAAACATGATAGACAACTAATAGAATAACAACATTATTATGCATTGAAACATACGGAATTCTCCAAAGAAGAAATGCTGGATAAATAGAGACCAAACTAAAAAGTTGCCAAATAAGCTAAAAAAAACATTACTTTAGTAGGATACCATGGAAATTACTAAATTAATGCAAATTTTCTAGGTTTATGCTACTATAGAGAGAGAGTAAGTGAAGGTTACAGCTTGAGCTTCAAAAGTTGTTGGTATGAGAATTTAGCAATGGAGGAGAGGAAAAAGCCGTATAAGGAAAGTGAATGGAAAAATTGATATGGGTGTTGGTAGGAGGAAGTTTAAGAGCCAGCCAAGAATGAGATAATCCCTTGTTCTTGGATAGTTGCCAACCAAAAATGTTTTTATTTTGGCAATGAAAGAAAGCAGAAATGTCATTTGGATTTAGTTTTGGATAAATTATTTTTTTTATTTGCCTTATAAAAGAAGTTATTAAACTATTTAAGATTTTTTATTTGAAAAAAAAATCTAGTAAGTTTTCATCTGAGTTTTGCTTATAAATTCTTTTTGGATTTTCTTTGCTTCTATTTATAAAATGGAGTAATTTTGATGATGGATATACACATCTATAGTATGAAAATGACTAGGAGGATTTTTATTTTTCTTTTTCTTTGTGAACAAATTTGATGTGTTACATTCATATGTATATATTTTTAAAATAGAGTGATTATCTAAAATTGAAAAAAAAAAAGTAGTGAGAGAATTTATTTATTCATTTTTTATATAAATATATTCCTTTTTTATAGGGAAGAAAAAAAGAAAGAAAAAAAGCTATACTTTTAAACAATAGCATATATATTGATTTATCAAATAATTTTACTATTTTTTAGTATTTATGATGCATTTGCAATGTATCTTAGTTTATTTAGATGTGGAAAACACTAATTTAAATAATTTTTAATACTTTTTTTTTTCTAACATATGTAATATAAATTATACTTACAAAGAAAAAAAAGAGATTTATCTAAAAAAAACAAAAATTTCACCTAGCATTTCTTATAAAGTACACTCTAATCCAAAAGACAAGGGCATTGAGATTTCAGTTCTCACACGCGGTGCATGTATGGATTAAGGATTGATTAGAGGGTGTTGGTCATGCGACAATTGGGGAATATGTGAAGTCAAACATGACATGGTGGGCAAAAGGGGAAGGATGGACACGTCATCGGGATGAAGGATAACGAATGGATAACTCCCAGCCAACTTTGTGTGGTCATCACCGTGTTCATGGTTGGTCTTAGTCATGGGAAGTCATTGATGCTGCTCACTTGGTTTGATGCTCAGGTTCCACTTTAATGGGCTTTAAACTCAAAGCCCAAGACTTTTTAATAAAGCCAAGCCCCAAACACAGGCCGAAAACATTGCATTAGTTTCAATCTTTAAAATTGAATGTGCAAACCAAAATTTTTAAAAAGGTAATAATACAATTATAATTGCCAAGTAATAAAAAAAAAGTTAATAGCTATTACTTAATGATATTAGTAACAAATAGTTTTTTTTTTTTTGTTTTAATCCTAAGAAGAAATTACAATTCATTATTTAATAACAATAAAATTTCTTTGAAATAATTATTCTATAAACTAAGCATTCTACCATATGTTAAATTGGGTAAAAGTATCCAAAATAGTATAGAGATAGAAACAACAACATTAAAATATTTTTTATACCTTTTACACAGCCAAAACTTATTGATCACCAAATCATCTAATGTGGAACTAAAACCACTACTACCTAAGTGGGCTCACTTAGTTACAAAGCCAAGACTCAGATTTTGGTGACCTAGATTTATGACAAAAGGTCATTTCTAATCTTAAATTTGGATTCTATGGAAGGTCCATTCTATCAATCAAATGCATAATTTATGGAATAGTAGGAATCGAAGGGGGAAGAGAATCTTTGTTCTTCCTAATTATCCAACATTACACTAAATTCAGGCTTAACAACAATAGTAGTTATGTAAGAGTAGATAATAGAAACATATTTTTAAGCTAAAGTTTTAAAATTCCTAGATATCTAAAAAATAAATGGAGACATAAATAATGGCATGCCACATTAAATTAAAACTATACGGTTGATTCTAGCATTTTCATAGTTGCTAAACAAAAAGTGGTATTTTTTTAAAAATATTTTTCCTCTATTTGATATTGTTCACTCAAATTAAGCAGTTTCAACCTTCTAGTTTTTCAGCAAGTAGTGTATTCCTTTAGTATATATATATGTAAAACATATAGAGATTATCTATGTATCACATGGGGTAACTATGAATTAACTTAAATTTAACATACATTTTTTATATGGATATAATTAGAATATAATATGATTCTTATCATAAATCTAATTATATGCATGTATATGCATGAAAAAAGAAATACTAAATGGATATATGCTCTCGATGTGTATCTATATATGCCTAAAACAAAAGAAGTCAAATATAATATATATTAAAAATGAAACTATTTTGAGAGTTAGAATCCTTTCTATTTCTACACCTTAATTTGTTAGACCTCAACTTTTTATCTAAACTGGAGAGGTCTCCGCTCTTTATCTAAAGTGAAAAATATGAAGAATTTATTGATTTATTGGAACTACTTTTCAACTTTCGGAAGTATAACACTAATACCAAATCTAGTCTTTTATGCTTTAATATAATAGGTTTATAGGCCATCTATATATCACATATAGTAGTTGTGAGTTAAATTTGACATGCATTTCATATATGTGGGTACGATTAGAAGATAATATACTTTTCATGAGATAAATCTAGCTATATGTATATCATAAGTAGTCAATAATATGTTTAGTTGTAAGAATTGTTTTTAAGTAATGATTTTTTTCTTTCTTTCATAAATTCGTGATATATATACATGCATAGACACACACGACACGATTAATCACGAATTTACAATATATATACATAATCTTGTTTTATAGGAAACTATAGTAGTTGAAGAAAGCTGGAATAATTTAGCTAGAATCCCTACAACGAAATGATTCAACTGTAAACTCTATACCATGAGCTTCAACAGCTCTTTATTGATGAACAGATTGTTAAAAGTAAGCAAGCCTTTTATCACACTGTAAACAAAGGTTGCTCATGGTCAAATTATGAGGTCCTTGTATTTGATGTTTTACACTCCTATTTTCCAAAAGAGCTAAACGAATTCTTAATATTTATCGTATGAATGTTTATTTATGTCCATACAAATGAGTAAGTATAATCTTAATAAATCAACAGTAATGATATTTATGTGAATATTTAATTGGCAAAAGTTCATGTATTGCATATATAAGGTTACTGAATCTGGTTTGCTGTATTATATTAATGTATGCAAACAATTTCTAATTTCTGATTTTTTATGCAATATAATTTCTAAAAAAATAAATTCAAAATGCATGTTTTATGTTTTATATTTTCAGTTATAGTAACACGTTAGCCAACTCTACTAAAACTCAAAAAGAGCAATAAATTTATCATGACAGCTTATACATGTATTTTCCAGCACTTTTTTTTCCCCTTAAAGAGGGTTCTAATTTTATTTACCAACTATTAAATCATAAAAATAAAAAAAAGCTATTTCAAGTCAACACACAGCTACAAGATAAAATATCAAACAGCAAAAAAAAAAAAAAAGAAGGGGTTTGTTCAAAGACATCCGATAAAATTGGAACAGCATCAAAACGGTTGTCTTCTAAATGTAAGTCTCGAAAAAGACATGGATAAATGATACTCCTTTTTTTACTCCAACACAATCGCAATTTCATCTTCATCTACAGAATTAAGCTTCCAATTTTAGTCAGTTCGTAAGGATCTCCATTCACGTGGCTAGCCAGAATTACGTAAAGCCATTACACCCTTGCATGTTAAGAAATAGTACCATGGATCAGTCATATAAGACTTGTCTTGTTTGGAAAAACCCAAGACTTTGTTCAACCGATATCTGTCTGAGGAAGAAGAAGAATAACTTGAGCTCTTTGCTCCTCGTACAAGCAGACACAAAGTTCTAAGGACAATGGCATTCACTGGGACTCTGGATAAATGTAAGGCTTGTGATAAGACTGTCCATGCGGTTGATATGATGACCCTTGAGGGTATACCTTACCACAAAACATGCTTTAGATGCAGCCATTGCAATGGAACTCTTGTGGTATGTTCATTTTCCCTTTGATCGTCATAAATTTAGATTCGGTTTTTCTTACAATCATCTATTTAGGTTAGGGTTTGATTTGATTCAATTTGATTGTATTGATCTATCATATGCTTTGGTTATAACAATATATAACGTTTTAAATGATTGTGAATAGTATAATCGAAGGTTAAATACTTTGTTCTTTCGATACATATTCAATTTGATTCAATGTAATGGTGATTGAAATTCGGGCTAGAGATAATTATAAGTTACAATAATGTTAATCAGATGAGCACGTACTCGTCAATGGATGGTGTGCTCTACTGCAAGCCTCATTTTGAGCAACTTTTCAAGGAATCTGGAAATTTCAGCAAGAATTTCCAATCAGGTAAGCACCTGCTATTTCTCCAATTTTCGATTTTCAAACTAAAATGTCTTTATTAATCTTACAAGTATTTCTCATGATTGCTAACACATTCTTTATCATGGGGCGAATGTTCAGCTAAGTCTTCTGAGAGGCACGGCGAGCTGGTACCTTCATAACTTGCTCAGTGGTTTGAACCTCTATGGGATGTGTTTGGATGTCCTATTCATAATTACACAAATGAAATAATATTATATCCTTTAAAGAGGGTGTACATTTGCAAATTCATTTTCTCTATTTCGATCATCATATTTGATGGCTTTAATTAGTTAAGGAAATATCCAATTTTCCTAGCATCCAAACACTCCTGTAATGTAATGCCTTTACATTATGGTGGACTAACAGTTTTATTTTTCATTTTTGTTATTTTATTCTTGTCACTCTTTCTTACAGACAAGGACCCCAAGTAAACTTTCTTCCTTGTTCAGTGGAACCCAAGACAAATGTGCTGCTTGCAATAAGACAGTCTATCCCTTAGAGAAGGTTTGTAATTCTAAATGCTATTAATACCACTATACCCATATTCTGCATGACTCCATGAAAACAAAAACACGCCAGATCTAACAAGTTTAACATTTCGAGCATGATATGAAATATTTAAGCATTAAATATCTCTAGCATCAGGGGTGGATCTAGAGGGTATCCACGGCCTTAGGCATTAAAAGAAAATTTTACGTCTATTTCAATTATGAAAAAAGCATTTTACTCATGATTGTAATGTGGGTTTCAAGAAAATAAGTAAGTCCGTCCTCTTGTCTTATCGTCTTACATCCGAGTTTGTGGGCCCTCCGGTCTCATGGCTCTGTATACATTCGTGCCTAGCTATTTATTGAAGATTTAAAGTAATTGTAGGTGACTATGGAAGGAGAGTGCTACCACAAGACATGCTTCAGGTGTGCTCATGGAGGATGCCTCCTAACACATGCTTCATATGCTGCACATGATGGAGTTCTCTACTGCAGACATCATTTTGCTCGGTTGTTTATGGAGAAAGGGGACTACAAGCATGTTCTCGAGTCGGCGACGCACCGGAGAAACTCCTCCGGATCGTCGCTACCTCCTGAAACAGCCGAACCAGTTCCTGAGACAGAAGGTGAAACGGTGGCGGCAGAAGAAGAATGATCTTCAACTTATGCAAGTGCTCATTCCTAGAAATTAATTTGATTTGCATTGTGAGATAATTTATCAACGCTTTAATTTCATGTATTAGTTTTGCTTCTTGAATTTGTTTTTCGTACTTGCTTTCCTGTATTATATCTTAAGAAATTTTCTAGTTATATTTATCTAATAAAATTTCCTAGTCGTTCAAGCAAATTTTAGTTTACTGTCTTCCGACAAATGTCACTTGTTCAAGTAAAATCGCATATGTCGGGGCGACTCACCTCTGGATCAACCCCTTGTTGGTAAATGTTGCAAAATATCATGTCATAGAATAAAGTGGATCTTCAACAAGGATTGTTCTTGTTCTTAACACAGCCTACAGATCCTATTAAAAAGGGAAGCTAAAAGGGCCATGGTAGACTAAAAAGGATCTTCAAGAAGCACCGGTGCTTGCTGAAGGATCAACCTGCTTATGAATTTTTCATTTCATTAGCTTTGTAACCTTAATAAGTATTTTTTTGATGTTAAAAAGAAAAAAAAAAATTGAAGTCATAATATGATGTTCTCAAGGATAGAAGTTTGAAAAGTAGTTAAAAGTAGCTCTTTAAAATGTTTATATAGCATATTAAGGAACTCTACAATATCATAAAAACATCTTGATTACTGATGGTTATTAACATGGATCCATAAGAGAAGACGAAGGAAACTCGTGAAATAAAAAGTATTCTTTAACAAAAACCGGTCGTCCTTGCAGGAAGATCGAACCTTCCAACTTTTCTTTTTGGCTTTCTTACTTTTATAGAAAAGACATTAGGACTCACAAGTTGAGTTTCATAATAAAATTGAGTTTTAATCATCCGTCTCTGGTTGGTGCATGGTTTGGTTGTAGGAGCGATAGTTGAGTAGGTTTGGTTGTGGGTGAGGTGGTCTGGTCCGTAGGGCTTCCAGTGCGATGGTTGGGTTGCATCAGTCATTCGTCGACATGGTCTCTGGTGGTGGTGCATGGTCAAATCATGGTGATGTGCGGCTTGGTCATCGTGCACGGCTAAGCGCATAAGAAGAAGAAGGGTATCCAGAGAATAGCATCACTAAATGGCTATGACTTTAACTATAGAGTATGAACGTAATATTGTTTGCAATAGAATTGTTATTATAAGATTAAAATCTAATTAAATATTGTAATAACAATTTTATAAAGAATAGAGAGAATACAATTGCTAATAAGAAAAAATAAAATTACTATTACAACAAAGTAAATGAGCCATTAGTTTTATTAGGCTTTATGATCAGCAACAAATGCGTCATATCATAAATATATATTGTGATTAGCCATATCTCTAAAACAAAATACGAGGGGTTTTGTAAGCATCAATTGATGGATGGAATAATAATTATGAGGAAAAAGCATATTTGATTATAAAAAAAAGTGTTTAAAACAGAAGTAAGCGATAACACTTATGATGGATATGAAGTTTTTATCTCAATATGACAAAATTTAGAGTATGAAACAATTAAAGATTTGACAATACTAATTAAGAAATAAGATAAAGCTAGATTAAATATTATTTTGATATATAATTAGAAATATATATAAATAATTAATGAAAGATGTTAATAACATCAGATGAAAAGTTAGAATATGAAAGATAAAGGTTTTTGAAATTATATATATACAACTAAATAGATTACATATAATAGTCTAGTATTAGACACAAAGCTTCAGTAAAACCACTCTTAGACTAGCTATATGTTTAAGCTTATTCCTAGTGTCAAATCTTATCCTCGTATTTCCAACCCATGGTGGCTCGATCTAGTCGTGCAATTGAAGACCCTGAATTTAATCCTCTTAGATACATGTTTAAGTTTTGTTTCTTTTTTCTTTTTCCTTGGTAAAACTATAATAATATCATCAATAAGAAAGTTCATACAAAACATAAAATACCTAGTGTAAATTAACTTAGATTAGGGATTTGCAAACCTAAACAAAGTTCAACATGTTGAACTGTAAGGTTGATAATGGATTTTAATGAGACAAAACTTGGCTTTGAAAGCCTATACAAGTGATTTTTAGCAAATGATAATTTATATTGAAAAATATTTCTTTTTTAGTAAAAAATTATCTTGAAGTATGATCCAAAAAGCCAAATTTTGAATATTTTGTTTTTTATGTGTTTTTTTGATGTTTTCATGTTAAAAGAACTTATTTTAATAAAGAAATTACATTTAGAAAAGTCTTACTTCATCATTAAAGGAAAACTTGTTTCCTAGTGTAAATGGTTCTGAGTAATGCAAAAAGGTTTGAACCATTTTTGTCTTTCTTGAGGGTTGTGCTACATGGAATGATTTGGAGCATTGTGAAAAAGGTTTGAATCATTCAATGCTAAGAGTAAGTGCATTCTAGAATGCAAGGAAAGAGTCTAGAGCATTGCAAAAAAGTTTAGACCTTTCCTTAACTTGAAACAAAGAAAAAAGAAAGTAGGGAAGCCATAATGATTCAAAGTATTGCAAAAAGTTTTAGATTTTTAATGCATGAATGAGGAAGAATGTCCATATTTTGTTGAAGGCTTTAAATACTATTTCAAGGGTAGATTAAATAAGAAATTGAGCCTCATTTGCAATACTACTACTTGTCTTCTTACCTATCAATTCTCTTGTACATTTATTCATTATTTGTTATTCTTTGTTAAAGTCCTAGTATAGTACAAGTATAATCCTTTTATAATTTCTATTGAGAGAGTGCACTACACTTGTGGTTGTGAGCGATACAATTGTTGTAGGCTTTTGAGCCATTATTTGAATTATTGTATAAAAGGGTGTGTGAAGTCCTTGGTTGGAGGCAATTGTGAGTAGGGAGTGGTTCGAACTCTACTTTATATCCAGCTTGATCTTCTAATCCCTTTCTCTCTTTATTTTCAACTTTTTTATTTGTTGTATTATTTTTATATTGTTTCATTATTTAATCATTTTTGTGAAAAATCATTAACTTGCAATAATTGGCAATTAAACTCAATTTACCTTCCCTCTTGAGTTTCTAATGTTGTACTTCATAACAACATCATTATCTAACAACCCTATAAGTGGGGTTTTATTGAAAACAAAAGCAAAAGAAAAAATTGCACCCTTCTTAGCTAGTGCATTCACAATGATATTATTTTCCTTATAGGTGCTTTGCTACTGAACTCTTTCAAACTACTACAACCATTCCCCGTAAGTGATGATAACATCACGAACAAAGCATTCATTAGGATTAGTACCTTAGATAAAACAAATAGACTCAACACAAATAGATACCATAACTAGATTAATAACTAAAAGAGATAATGTAAGCTTGAAGCTCATTGAAATACTCCAAAGTTCATCTTCCACTAAAGTAGTTAAGACAATTGGCTTTGTAAACCTACTACAATATATCTTCTATCATTAAATATCACTCCTCCAATGCTAGCTCTCCTTATGTCCAATTGTACAATAGCATTGGCAAATAGGATGAATTGACCTATAGTCGAGCATGAAAAATAGATAGATGGTTCAATAATGGGCGATATAGATTTCAAATGAGTTACCACCTAAAAGTCCACAACATCGATCAGAGTATAGTTTACCTGATTTTAAGAAAGTGGCTGTTGTAGAGGAAAAATGATAGAATTCTGGTTTAGCCAAATACTCTGAAGGAAAAAGGAAAAGTAACATACTTGGCGTGGTTTATTTCTTTATTATTCCCTTCTTGTGGCAAGACAATCATCTCTAATCCACATTTCAAACTTTTACAAATATTGAGGATAAAAAAAAAGGGGTTTAGAATTCAAATAGCATAACAATGGGATGTTGAGAATAGTTTTCATGTGCCTTAGAATCTAAGATAGATCCCAGACATAACCAATAAGCATAACAAAGAATGAAGTTATGATCTTTTTAGGCTTTTCTTGGTTAATGTGTAGAAAAGAAATGTTTTTATGAGTTTTTATATAAGGAACAATGGAAACAAAAAGGATATTGACAAATCACTCTTTGATATTACTCACAAATAGTAAATCAAAATGGGGGTTGATTGAATAAAAAATTTATATGACACGTGATTGATGATGCAATTTAGGCATTAGAGAAGTAATTTGATATGACTCACAAAATATTTACTAATAAGTTTATTAATGAAATTTGATACGACACACAAACCATAGAAATGAATGTACACCATAATCTATACTTTAGATTGATAAGTACTAGTTTGCTACAATCAAAGAGATAGATAAAAACAATATAATTAAGGAAAACTCAATCAAAGGATTAATTTCATTCAAAAGATGTCTAAGATTATAATCTTCTTTCCTGTAGGGTTACATACTTATAATAGACTAAAATATAACCTCCTAAAAAGAAAACAATATGAGAAGGAAATAAAATTTTCATAAGATAAAGTACCTTAAAATTATTCCTAAATAATTAAATTCTATATCTCTAATTTACCAAATTCAAAAGATACAAATAGTTCATAAAACTAATTTAAGTTTTGCTTAAGTAACTTCCTGAATAATGTTTTTAGATGCTTGCTTGCTAAGTAATTTTTTTTTTTTTTTACTTCCTTATGTGCATAATGTGTATATTTGAAATCATCCTTTTAATAGCCTTCCTTCAAGTAGTTTGTCTTTTCCTTCCTTTAGGTAGTTTATCTTTATAAATAAAATAAAAACCTATAGCCCTCTTCTAAGAATACTTGTCTCTTAGACCCCTTTTGTAGCTTCCATCTTTTTAACTTATACTCTTCACTTTAGAAGTCCAAAACCTTTACTTTTGTCTATAAACTTATTCTTGTTCTTTCCCATTCAACCCCCTATTCTTACTCGGCCTTCTAAATTTGTTGCTTAGGTTGTGATTCATGTTCCAATTCCCATCATATCTCCTACCTTTGAAAGATTCACCATTGAATATCTCTCTCTTTTTTTTTTTGCCCTAAGCAATAATTAAATTGAACCTTTTCAACCTTGCAACATATAAACAAACTTTTTTTCCATTTTTTCTTCTAATGCTCCCTAAGTTTCCTCTGATCATTCAAAGCCTCTTCTACTAACATTGATAACAATTCCATCCTCTTACCATACTTATGAAAAATACGAGAGTTTCAATGTTGGTCATATAAAGTTCTTCTATCAAATTGCCATGGTTGTCCCAATAATATATGCGCTACCTCCATTGAGGCCATATCACAAACAATAGAATCAAAATGTGGACCAATAGAAAATGAAACTCATACATACTTGTTAACTCGCATAGAACTCTTGTCATTAAACCATTACAAGCTATAAGGTGATGGATGTGGAGTGATTTTTAAGACTATCTTTTGTACTCATTCACTAGATGCTACTTCATACAACTTCTTCCATCAACAATTAAAGAAAAAACTTTATTTTGAACTTTGCATCTTGCATGTAATAAATTCTCCATCTAACTCTCTTTTATACCGCCTTGCATCTACTAACTTCATGCTTCAATTCTACATCATAAAGGGCTATTCTCTTCTCAATATCCATCTAAACATTCTCATTGTCTTCCTTACTATCAATTTTAATATTCGAAATCCTACTATTAGCAAACATTGTCCTTCAAGTCACCAACTAAGTCCTATAGGCCTTTATCTCTTTTCTTGGGATTGCAAAAACTGCATCATTATTTTCTCAACACCCTATGCCATGTCTTCTAAGTTACTGGTTCTAGCCTCCAAGTCTTCTATCTTGGCTTTAAGGGTATCATTCATGCCTTTAAGCCAATCGTAGTGTAGATAATAGCACTTTGTAACCCCAAGATTTTCTTGTAGCTCTTTAACTTAGATTTGGGACTGTTTGAACCTTTTGCTTCACCTTGATGATACATATCTCCGTCTTGTTTAGCCTAGCACTAAGTGTCATCAACATATCCTTGACCTAACCCATTTTTTGGTATTAAGGCATTCCTCATTCCCGATCTCCTTAGTATTAGCCTGGACATCATTCTTTACTTTAGAAGACATCTTCACTCTTACTTTATAAACTTAAGTTTGAATACAATTTATCATGAAAAGCTCTACTCAATGGTGCTCCCTTTTGGCACTTAAGTACTCCAAACCTGAATTGGGAGTATCAAGTCAAATTAATTCACCAACATATAAATATTTTAGAGAGAGATTTTTACTATATAATAAATTATTTAAAAATGAAGAAAAATCTCCTTGCCATAAAAAGAGCCTACTAAAGCGAGATTAATTGAATCTAATGACCTCATTCTTGGACCAAAATTGATTAGGCCCTCCTCATTCGGTACTCAATGGGCAACAATTTGGGGCTCAGAAAAATTGGTTTGTGGTTTGTGACTTGTGTGGCTTGTAGTGGTTATTGTACTAGGATTTGTTACTCATTAAATTAAAATGTTCTGTTTAGATGATAAGTTGATTGCGACCTCTAAACTAAGAACGATAGCAATGTTAGTACTGGAGATAGCTCTAATTTATAGGTAGATTCCAATTCTAAGTTAAACTTGATTATAATCAAACAAAACTCAAGTGTATGTGGAGTTGAACTCGTGCAGATTAGGAGCCAGCTTATTTTGTTTACAACCATTGCGGCCAAGCTTGCTTTTTCTATCTTTCTTTTTTTTTTTTCTTAATTGAAATCCAAGTTGGAAGAAGCAAAAAGACACGAAGGGATATACTGAATATAAAAATGAGTTTCGACACAGGCTGCCCCTGTATTTCGGTTACGTCTTAATTTAAACAACAATGTAAAGGGTTTTGAGATAGATTCCGCCCATTAATTAAATTAAAGAATAAAAAATAGTCTGTGTTACGAGGACCTGACCTGACCAACACCAACGGCCTCCAATTCCATCAGGTAAAAATAAAATATTTATTTATTTATTTAAAAAAATGAAACATGCCTTGTCGCTCTCACCTAATAACACCCAAAAACAGAAAGAGACACCATATGCTTTGGTCAAAGCGTGGCTGCCTTCTCAATTCCTCCAAAAGGAACATTTCGCTGCAGTCGTGTGTGCAATTACATAATACAGGATTCAAACATAACCATACCCCTACTGGGCTAGGGTTGGTAGGATAGGACCATCGTATCGTTAAAAACCAATTAAATTTATTCCTTATCTAAAAAATATTATTAAGTTATTTTATATTTCTGATGGATTTTTTCTTTTAATAAATATTTTCCCATTGTATATCATTTACAAGTATAAAAGAAAAGGAGACATCGAATTGGATGAATATTATCGTGAGATGAGTACATATATGAATTTGCTATTATGCCTGGGAATGATAATAATGGATGCGTTAAGTGATGACCTTTGGGAAATTGAATCGACAAAACAACATTTTCAGGTTTTTTCCCCCTAATATTTGCTACAACTAAAGATTTAGAATTATTAATCAATTATTATTGTAATAATTTTTTTAAAAATATATGACAGTAGAAAATAAAAGAGATAACCAATGGTTAGAGTTTTTGATTAACGATCAAGAAAAATATTTCATTTATTAAAAGAGAAAATTATTCTTATTATTTATGGGAATATTTTTTTCAATCAACCTATTGCTATCTAAAGCTGACTGTTATTTTTTTTAGTAGTCACTAATATTTGCAACATATCCATGATATTTGATGATAGCAAAACTCTAATTATAAAAAGTACTCAAGAAAGTATGGATTTTTTTTTTAAATAATAAACGCAGTCAATCAATTTAAACCTATAGCCTAACATAAAAGAAAAAGGGGAAAGATGATAAATTCAATGAAAGATCTATTAGATCCTTTTCTCTATTGGATTATATTCAGAACAACCATAATTGTATAGACGGCTACAACCAATTATAAAGTTTCTCATGCTTTTATTATTATTATTATTATTATAATAGAAGATGGGGGTTTTGAATTTGGTTTATTTAATCTTGAGACTTGTGTTTATGTGATTAGGCTACATGGGCCTCTATTTATTAAAGAGAAAATATTAAATGAAAAAAAAATCATATCTTTATCAAATATCATGCACTTTTCAAATAATATTACAGAAAAAGTATATAAAAATAATTTTTTTGATTTAATTAAAACACAAAAAATAATTTTTTTTTTACTAAAATCCTTATAGTTTAATGATATATAGGATGAATCGATTTCAATCCTCCTTATCTAATAGCTATAAAATATATGGTAATTGAAAAAAAAAATCATACTTGGGCCGAATAATACATTCGATTTGCATGAAAAAATCTATATTTTAAATAAGAAAAATCAAGTTTAAAAGGAATACTCACAGCAATCGGCATAAATGACAAACCATCCAGGGCCATACTCTTTATTTTTTTTCTTTTGATTCATAAGCGTGAAGTAAGACAAATAAGACAACTTCCCCCTCCAACGTTCCAATCAATCACTTTTCTAGTTGCAATTTTCTTTTCCCTCCGCCCAAACAAAGAGACAGAAAATAAAGAAAGCCACACAAACAAATCCAATAAGAATTTTTCTGCTCCTTAAAAATGCTCTTAAGTGTAATCTAGATCCAACATACAATACCTTGGGTAGTTTTTTTATTTTTACCAAAAATAATTTAGCTTTTAGATATCTTAATTTACATCTAATAGGCGGAAATATGGATCTTTGTTATAGATTTATTAAATAAAATGCATCAATCATGGTATGCATGATTTAGAATGTGTTTGCATCTTAATTAACCTTTTATATAATTGATATTTGTTACTATTAAAGCTTTACAATTGTCATTGTTGTAATTATTTTAACAAGTTACATATACTATTAGTTTATAATGGTAAGTGATGCTAGAAAGACATGGCATTGCATTTATAGCCCTTAATGATCTTGGGAATGCAATGGAAAATAAGATTTTTTTTCTTTTTCTTTTTCTTTATTTTTTAAAAAGAACATGGTGAATCATTTTCTTTATTTTTCATTGATATTTTTCTTAATAGTTGACTTTCATTGGAGGCTATGAGTTGGTTTGACTTTCACCATTATTTGTGACATAAAACTGCTAATAAGGCAGACTCTTAAGAATACTACTATAATATTTAACAATTTTAAACTTTAATTACATAGAGTATTAAAAGAATTCAAACAATTTTTTTTGTTTTTTTAAAGAAAATAAGTAATTGTCACATTTAGTATTTAGACTTTACCTATTTTGTAATTAATTATTTAAATTTTTATGATGTAAATTTGGTCTTTAAACTTTGTATGTTTTTATAATTAATTATTTGAACGTTATCTATTTTTTAATTAACTACTTAAATTTTATTTGTTTTTGCAATCAATTACTCTATTTAGATACTATAAATGATATAAAAAAATTAATAAGTAATAAATTAATATTTTTAAATTTTAAGTAGTTAATCATAGAAATAGGTAAAGATTAGTAACTAAATGTGACATTTATTCAAAGAGAATCAACTACACCCTTGATTAGCGCACATGTAACATTATTCTTACAAGATGAGAATATTCCAAAAATAATATAGCTGCAATTGATGTGATATGTCATGTGTGTTTAAAGAGTGGATATATACCTTATATGAATGTAATTGCATATGAATTACGGAAGATATTACATAATGGTATAAAAGTTAAATAGTAAATAACATGTTAATCTTTTTTTTGACCAAATGGTTTAAAAAGGCTTATTAATATTTATTGATTTAGTTATTAACTACTTTTAACTTGAGGCCTAATTGGTGTTTAATTAGGGAACAATAAAAAAAAAGAGAAGATTTAAACTTAATTATAAGATCTTACAATGAGAACGTCGTGTATTTAAGTATATTTAGGTCGATGTGTTTAAAGAGATTAGAGTCTTATATGAATTAAAGATGTTAATAAATGATATATAAAGTAAACTAGTAAATATTATATAATATTATATAGAAAACGAGCCAAGTTAATTTATGCCATTTGTGTTTATTGGCTTTTTTTTTTTTTTTTGCCTAGAGCGTTATCACTGCTATATTGCCACCTTGTTTATTTGACAAAATGAATATAAAATAAAGGAGAAAAAGTCAAATTGTCAATTTTAATAATCAAGTTTGATAGAATACCAAAACTACGAAATGGCTAAAAAAAAAAAGAGAAAAGAGAAAATTGGTCACGTTGATTTCTATTATGAGTCACATCGATTGCATTTCCAAACCGCCCCCCACCACCCCTTTTTTTTTTTGTTCCTTTTGGGTTTTTGTTTTAGTCCAACTGCCCGAACTGCCTCCCTCCTCCCTGATGCTTCCTTCTCTCGAAATCAGCCGTCCATTTTCCTCGACTCAAACTCCACTCAACGAGTGACGATGCTTTCCAGCCCAGACTCCGTGCACTGAGTCAAATGCTGGCGATCTCTCTCTCTCTCTCTCTCTCTCTGCCCCCTCAACCAGCGCACATTGTAAAATCAAACCTCTCAGGTAACCCCTCATATTCTTTCTGATCAGGTCATGCTTGCGTAAGCATCCATGATGCAATTCTGCACTCTGAATATTTAACCATTAGTTTATTTATATTTATGTTTGGTGTGTGTACGTATATTGTGAATGTGAACGTCAACTTCATAGCATTGCATTTTTGGTGATGAGTTTCATTTTATTCTTGCTTATGTGATAATGAATAGATTGAACTTAGATGAAACAGGTTTTGGTGAAGTGTTTTCAAGAGTTTTGATGATTCCGAGCTGGATTCGTTCACCAGGTGTTTGGTAAAAGGCTAATGAGAGAGTGTTGTCTAGGAAGGGTGGGTTATGAGCGTTATTTTTTGGTGATTACGGATGTTTAATATCGATTACTACTGGAAGAATAGGTTGAGTTTAGACGGATTAGGTTTTAATGAAGCTTTTTCGAGTATCTGCAATTTGGAGTTCAATTCGTTGACCAGGTGTTTGATAAAAGGCTAATGAGAGATTGTTTTGAGAGTTTTGCTGAGGGAGGAAAGGTTACAAGTATTTTTCAGTGATAATGGATGTCTCGTGTTGGTTACAGTATCGGAATAACATACTGTATCCACTTGACAGACGGTTAGGATATAGTAGGAATTGTGGTTTTAGTTTTGTAAGGAAACATAATGGAGTTTCTTTAACTTGGCGTGCGAATGGAAATGCTAAGAGAAGTATTTTGGTTAACAGTTGTTACAAATTGAACAGCTGTTGGCATCGATCACATGTGAGAAGATCGTTGATTGGTGATGATTTTTGCATTTTCAATTCTTTGGGAAAAGATAAGATTTGCTGTCAAGGTAATGATTTTATAACATTTGCGAATGAAAATGGACAAAATGTGGAGAGTGTGGATAGTAGTGAAGACTTGGGTTCAAGCTCTCTCGATGGTTCTAGCATTGATGGTTTAGTAGGAAAGGAAGGAGAAGGAGAAGATGGGGTCGAGGAAGATGTTAGTGTAGAAGAATTAAAGGAGTTGGTGCAGAAAGCCTTGAAAGAATTGGAAGTAGCAAGGCTGAACAGCGCAATGTTTGAGGAGAAGGCACAGCGGATATCAGAAGCTGCAATAGCTTTGAAGGATGAAGCAGAAAATGCTTGTAATAATGTCAATGCAACTATTAATTTTACGGAAGACATCATGAATCAAGAGCCTGTTTATGTAGAAGCGGTGCAGAAAGCAAAGATGGCTCTCACAGTAGCAAGAGAGAGGTTGCAAGTGGCAGCAGAAGCACTGGAATCTGCTAGACTAGAAACTGATAATCTGGAGGGTTCTGAAGGGAGTGATGTGGAGAATTTTAAAGAAAAGGAGGAAGTAGTTTTAGTAGCAGAGGAAGATGTCCGAAAATGTCATGAAGATTTGGCAAATTGTGAGTTGGACTTAAAGCAGTTGCTTAGTAAGAAGAAGGAACTTCAGAAAGAAATGGAGCAGCTGAATGGGGTTGCCAAGAGAGCTCTAGTGAATGCATTGAAGGCAGAGGAGGAAGTGGCAAACATAATGACCTTAGCAGAGCAAGCGGTGGCCTTTGAACTTGAGGCTGCACAACATGTTAATGATGTGGAGATTGCCTTGCAAAGAGTACAAAAATCTCTCCCTACTTCTATTTTTGATTTCTCAGAGGCGACAGAAATATCTGATGATGGGCTTGTTGAAGCAGAGGATAAGTTACATCAAGGGATCACCAATGAGACCAGCTTTGAACAAGAAAGTGGGGTTGATGCTGATCTAGTTAGAGGCCTGCTTTTGCCAGATAGCACTTCTTCTGATGAAGCTGGCCAAAGACATGATGAGCTCAGACATTGTGAAGGTTCTGGTAATCAAGAGAATGGGAGCCTAGGTTTGGACTCTTCTAGAGAAGCTGAGTTGGAGCAAGAGATGTCAAAGAGTCTAGTTCAAGCAAAGAAGCAAGAAGTACAAAAGGACTTAATTAAGGAGAGTTCTCCTTTGAATGCTCCAAAGGCCTCATTGAAGAAGTCATCTCGTTTCTTTTCTGCATCATTCTTCTCTTTCAATGAAGATGGAAAGGAGGTCACAGCATCATCAGTACTTCGGGGTCTTGTGGAGTCAGTAAAGAAGCAATTGCCCAAGATGGTTTTGGGTCTAGCACTCCTTGGATCAGCGTAAGTCTTGCTAATGCTAAGCACATCAGTTAAACTCATTCTTTTAGTTAGATTTTCGCCATATGCAACTGCTTCAGGAAACAATACTTTTCTGTTTGTTAAATAGTAAATTTACGCTGAATATATTTTCTGGTTCCATATTTCTAGGGTGGAATTAATACTGATGGCGAACAGATTTTGATTAATCTCCAACAAGGGAAAATTTTCAGCTGTATATCCAAAGATATTACCAAAAAGAAAATAAAAAGCTTTATATTGAAACAACAGGTTTAGTTTCATCAGTCTGAAATGAGACAATAAGTATAAACACCTTGGAAAGCAATGATGCTATGGCCACGTTATTCGATTCTCAGCTACGTCTTCATCTGGTTAACAAGTTGAACTTTATTGAGAAATTCTAGAAGATGAAAGCTATCTGTTGTCATATTTATTCAACCACTATGTCATGGTACCCAAGCTCAGCTGCATGTAGCTTCTATTTGCTGCAGTTATCTAGTCCAATAATAATATCTTTTACTTCTGTCTTTAGTCATGATTTGCATCAAACATCTTGCCTTCTTTTACATCACAAGTTGCTGCTATCTTTGACAGGATTGTTCTGTATGCTAATCGAGCAGAGAAGACTAAGCAGCTTCTGCGGCAGTCCGAAATTGTCTGCACCAGCATTCAAAGGGTTTCTCTTAATATAGAACCTCTTTGCAGGCAGTTACGAAAATTTCCTGAGAAAATTAAGAAGCTAAAGGAACTTGTTCCTCAACATGAGGTTTGTGATGGCATAATGTAACCATAACAAAAATTCTGCCTATTGTGTTGGAGAAGTTCTTACATTCCTGATGCATTCTTTTTGCCTCAGGTAAATGAGGAGGAAGCTTCTCTGTTTGATGTATTATGGCTGCTGCTTGCAAGTGTTATTTTTGTGCCAATATTCCAAAAGATTCCCGGAGGTACTGTAATTTCTTGAATTTGTTCTCCAATTAAGGTTGTCCCCCTCAACATCCCTCCTCCCCTCTTTCCTCCTCCTCCTCCTCAAGTCTAGGTAGATGGAGAGATAATTTTCTGTTGTCTATTTATTCAATGAGTGGTTATTTGTATCCTTGCCTATAATATCCAAAAAATAATATAGCAAAGTTTTAGTCATATTATGGAATCTACTTGATTGGACCTTTATAAAGAAAGGTAATGTGTTCTAGAGAATTCAAGGTTTTTCAGTTTATATCATTAAATTATTCTTATGAATTATGAACACGTTTAAAGCTGTCTTTTTGCAAGCTTATTTATGTCATAGTTTTCGTGCAAGCCATTTATCTGTGATCTTGTAATTGCTAACTTTCTTGTGAGGGAAATTATTATATGCCGAATGATAAGAAAAATGCCCTTTCCACACTGAGCTGCATTCACATAGACATTGCATGGCCTTTTCTTCGTTGTTAACCTTTTAAATGAAAATTCTCAAAGCTTCTCATTGTCCCATGCTTGTTTTCTGCTTCTTTAAGTCATCTTCCACTATTGAATTGTTGATGGTGCATTCTGTGTCTTTGTGTAGGCAGTCCTGTTCTTGGCTACCTGGCTGCCGGCATTTTGATTGGACCTTATGGACTCTCTATTATTCATAATGTACATGCAACAAAAGCGATTGCTGAATTTGGAGTTGTTTTCTTGCTATTTAATATTGGCCTGGAGGTGAGGTTCAACTGTTTGTCAGATTTGGTATAGATGTTTTATAGTGATTGTTCAATAGGAAAAGATTTTCATGCATACTGAAACCTTTTATCATTCAGCTCTCTGTTGAAAGGCTTAGTTCGATGAAGAAATATGTATTTGGGTTGGGATCTGCTCAGGTGGTGATGGAAATCTTTTTCTTTTCTTCCTTTCTTTTTTTTTTTTTTGGTCAGAGTTATATACTTACCAAGTTCTAGTTACCTTTTTCTAACATATGAATAGCTTAAAAAATTATAGGTCTTGGTCACAGCAGTGTTTGTTGGCATGACTGGTCACTATCTTTGTGGACTACCTGGCCCTGCAGCTATAGTTATTGGGAATGGTCTGGCCCTTTCTTCTACGGCGGTTGTCCTGCAGGCAAGATTTGCTCTTGTCCTGCAGATCTTGCTTCTGGCTCTTCTGTATATAAACTAATCCTCTCCTATCAATATGGATCCAGATATATGCTAGCACTGAAAATTTTTATATTTCTTTCCAGAAGAGAATTGAATGGCAGTTGTGCTTTTTATCATGCATCACTGTTGAACACATTGAGTTAATACTAGAGCAGAACTTGCAACTTCGTTTCTGAATTTCGGAATGTCCAGTATGCTAATGTAGTGCAATTGCCTTGCTGTCTGCATATATGATTAAAGAACCTGAAGATTTTCTTTTGCATTGCCTGTGTCCCAGAATTGGAACATCTGCGCCCTGTTGTAATTATGCTACAAAGATAGCAACTTCAGTTTATTGATGGGTGACCTATTTACTTCTTGTGTAGTAAATTTTTATTTTGGTGAGTGAATGATCTGTTTTCTTGAATATTTCACAGGTTTTGCAGGAACGAGGTGAGAGCACATCCCGTCATGGACGTGCTACTTTCTCTGTTCTACTTTTCCAGGTAAATCTGTACTTTTGATCATGATACTTAATGACCTTAAGGCCAAAGGCTTTCCTACATTATACTGACTTCCCAGCTAAGTATGTGGTGTGGTGAAGGATTGAATAATTTGACCTTTGAATATGGTGATGCTGGGTGCATTTAATTGGACATTATCTCCACTATGTCATCCCCATTCATAAAATAATCTCCTCTTTTCACTTTTTCACTCAGCCCTTGTGAAATTGCTGTCATCTTAGATGAGATGCTAGTCAATTGCCCAAACAATGAAGAAAAAAACTGTGACCATAATCTTGAAAGAAGCCTGTAACTATTACTATGCATTGTACATACATATCAGTCTCTGGAGCATTGTATATACTTGGTTTTAGGTCTTTGTCAAGCATGCTTGATCAGTGAACCTAATGTGCTTTAGTTTGTGAATACTTTTTGCATTTGAATTGCAATATTGGAGAAAGTTGATATTTTCATTTTATTTTGTTTTTTTCAGGATTTGGCTGTGGTGGTATTGCTTATACTTATACCTCTTATATCCCCAAATTCATCCAAAGGCGGGGTAAAGCATTTTTCATTGTGGTTCCTTTTATATTTTTGGTGCCAATATTTCATTTGTTCTTGGAGGATAGTTGGGAAACCTGCTCTAATATGATACGGACTATTTATACTGTGAAGAGAAAGTAACCAGAAAAGAAATTGATAAATAATCTGGTTACTAAATGCTAATCCCACTTGTTAGAGACCAGAGTAGGTTGCTACCTAAATATACTACTGAAACAAAGTATCTTTTTAGATATTTGCATTTGCTTGAGCAGGTATCAATGTAGTTATAATTAACCTTATAAAAAGTAAAAATGTAAAATATCCTTACATGTTCAACTAATGAACTTCTGTGTTTGACGCCTGACTATTTTGTTTGTCTCCTTTACTGCAATGCCTCTGCTACTACTGCAATTATAGGATTCTATTCTTTTCAGGTTGGGTGTCGAGCAATTGCTGAGGCTCTGGGACTGGCTGGTGTTAAGGCTATGGCTGCCATCAGTGCCATAATTGCTGGTGGACGCTTGGTATGCTTTTCATGAAATATAAATTTAGGCATTAAAAGAGGAATTTTTCAATGGATTAGTTTTCTGTTTCCTGTCTTTGTATATACAAGAAGGATACCTGCAATATATGGTAAAGGTAATTGTCAAGGTGCTCTGATCAGTTGTCAGGCTATTATACAAAGGGAGATTCTTTTGCAAGCCAACTTAGAGAATTATGCCTGTCAGAGTGTCTCCTTAGTCATTTATGTGGAAAAGTTGTCATCCTGGCCTGCATGCTTCTGTGCATTGCTTGGCTGATAAACACATTCTGTCTGGGTGCTTACATGCAAGTCATATGCTGTGGCCTGTTGGCATTAGTAATACAGTTCTAATTACTTACCAATGATGCTCTTCATCTATCTTTTCATGAACTTCTCACATCACCTTGACTTATTTTATGGGAGTTGCTACTGGATGTTTTGAATAAATGGAATGTCCTTGTAACTTATCTAAAATTGTTTGTGGTAGTACAAAATTATTGTGAATGTCATCAAACCCAAACAAACTATGTACTTATGCTGGCATAATTTTGCCTTTGGTTTTGATCTTTTCTTTCCTTTTCATTCTGCTCATCTAAGTTTCCACTGATATTTTGCAGTTCCTCCGACCAATTTATAAACAAATTGCAGAAAACCAGAATGCAGAGATTTTCTCTGCAAACACTCTCCTTGTTATTCTGGGAACGAGTCTTCTTACTGCACGGGTAAAACTCTGAATTTGAATCTCATTTTCTCCATGCTGGTATTGATGGGTAAATGGATTCATGAGGCTGGCTGTTCCTTTGATTCCACAACAGGCTGGACTTTCAATGGCATTGGGTGCATTTTTAGCTGGTCTCCTCCTTGCAGAAACAGAATTCTCCTTGCAGGTTGAATCAGATATTGCTCCCTATCGTGGCCTCCTTTTAGGTCTCTTCTTCATGACGGTGAGCATCTTGCCTCTGTCCACTTCTGTATAAACTACTTCCTGATGGTTGAACTTGGTAATAGAATTTGCTTGCTGATGATCTGTTTGATGGAAACTCAGTATCAACTGCTTTCTAATGTACAGCTGCATACTGGTATCCTCCCTTATAATTCTTTTGATGTAAAGGCATTTTGAGTTGTGTTTGCATTAGCATGCTGAAGAACCTTGCAAGATGATTGATAGAAATCCATATAGCCTCACTTGGCATCCTACAAATAGTACGCCCCCAAGAATATGCTAGTAATGGACACTACATGATGGTCATTTTTTTTTTGTCAGGTTGGGATGTCCATTGATCCAAAGCTTCTAGTTTCAAACTTCCCAGCCATTATGGGGACCTTGGGGCTCTTAATTGGTGGGAAGACTATAATGGTTGCTTTGATTGGGAAACTTTTTGGTATCTCAATAATATCTGCCATTAGGGTTGGTCTGCTTCTTGCTCCTGGTGGAGAATTTGCTTTTGTTGCATTTGGTGAAGCTGTTAATCAGGTTTGCAATCTCTTTGGCCATGTAAATCTTCATTTTCAGATCTGACATGTTAGCACTTGAGACGTGAGCTAGAATGGCTTCAAGAAATTTTTAACGTCAGTGAGTGTGTATGATTATAGCATTACTCCTTTCCCATGTTTACTTGTGAAGGAAAGTCATTGCTTTTGCAAGAAACTCATTTTTGGACTTCTTTTGCAGGGGATAATGTCTTCTCAACTGTCATCTTTATTGTTTCTTGTAGTGGGAATCTCAATGGCCCTAACACCATGGCTTGCTGCTGGAGGTCAATTAGTAGCATCTCGCTTTGAGCAACATGATGTGCGGAGTTTATTACCTGTTGAGACTGAGGTAAACTTCCTGATAGAAGAATTTGCTTCTATTATTCATATAAATAATCCATTAGGAGTAATTGACTTTGGGCCTTTTTTGGGTAAGGATGGTTTTGGGCTCTTGTTTCCTAACTGAATGGATTTCTTATGCATCTTTCCGTCATTAATTTGTTGATGATGGAGGGGGCATCAAATTTTTAAAATTTGGGACATTGAGTAATTATATCTCACTGCCTATATCATATGCGTTTCATTGTTGATTTGAACAAAATGATTGGAAGGATTGTATTGATCTTTCCTGATATGATTAATGGATGCAAAAGAGTCATTAGGTCGATAAAATTTAGTCATAGTAAAAGACAATGCTGTCTTGTTGTGTTTGGTTTAGATTGATACTCGAAGCTAAGGGATTCATACCTTTAAGTAGCTTTGGCACTGTCTAAGGGAGCATAAAATGTGAAAGACATATGGTATGACTACATTCTCTGAGCAGTGGGGAAATAAGACAATTGTATCTCATGTAAAAATTATTATGGGTTTTGCAAGGGAATATTAGTTATACTGAAACCTCAGTCTCGTAATGCCTTGGGCCGTAACATCATGAAGAAGATTGATTAAAAATTGTCTTCTTCTGAGAACAAGAAAATAGGGAGTTCAAGAACACTTCATATTTCCATAAATTGATCAATCATAGGCGAAATAGGAATGCTATACATAGTTTGAAAAAGGAGGATAGAGCAGAGATTCGAGGGGATGTGGATGTCAAGATGGAAATCATAGCCTACTTCTCCAGATCGATGGGAGGACAGCAAATGGTCATTATAAACACAGAGGTGCAAGACTATATTTATAAAAGAATGTTGGATCAACAGGTCTTGCAAATCAATAGTCCATTCTCGGATGAGGAGATTAAAAAGGCCTTTGACCATGCTAACAACAAAGCTTCTGGTCTAAATAGTTTCTCTGCCAGGTTTTTCAAAGTAACATGGCACATTATTGGGGAAGATATGATCAAGGGGGTGAAAGAGTTTATAATGTCGGGAAATATGTTGAAGGAACTGAATTGCACAACCGTCTCCCTTGTTCCTAAGATTGTTAATCCTACAAATCTTGCTGATTTCAGACCGATTTCCTATTGCATTACAATTTACAAAACAATCACCAAGCTACTGGTGTCTAGAATGAAAATGGTTCTACCATTTCTAGTGGGGAAAGAACAATCTGCTTTCATTGGAGTGCATCGTATCTCAGATAACATATTTGTAACCTAAGAATTAGCCAAATGGATACAACAATAACAAAGGAGCTCCGAGGTGTATGTTGAAAGTAGACATCCATAAAGCTTATGATACAATAAATTAGAGCTTTATAGAAGTAGTGCTTACAAGCATGAACTTCCCTGCACACTTTATCAGGTTGGTGGTGCAATGTATCTCTACCGCAAGATTTTCTTTCAACATTAATGGAGAATTGGTTGGTTTCATTCCTAGCTTAAGAGGTCTTAGACAAGGTGATCCCATGTTGTCGTATCTGTTTGTACTTGGCATGGAAGTCTACTTAGGGATATTAAGGCAACTCATGGATAATTCCAGATTTTCATATCATTGGAAATGTAAGAAAGATCGACTCACGTACCTGTGCTTTGTAGATGACCTTTTAATCTTTTGTAAAGGTAATCTTGAATCAGTCAGAGTGATTAAGGAATCTTTAGAAATATTTGATTCTATCTCAAGACTTAAAGTAAATAGCAATAAAAGCCTTATATTCCTATCTAATGTACCTCTTCCAGCAAAGGCTCAGATACTCTAGAGGATGGAATTTAAAGAAAGGACACTCCCCATCCATAATCTTGAGGTACCACTTCTAGCTTTCAAACTCCACAAAGCAGATTGTGAAGCCATAATCGATAGAATTTGGCCAAAATCAACTCATGGACTTCCAAATTCTTATCCTATGCCGAACAACTTCAACTCATCAAGTCAGTGCTATTCTCAATGCAAATATATTGGGCATCAATGTTTATTCTATCAAAAAAGGTAGTGGAATCCATTGAAAGATTTATGTGCAACTTTTTATGAAGTAGGAGGCCTAATATTTCAATGAAAGTCTTAAGGTAAGATGGTAAGAGGTGTGCACCCTGGTCGATTAAGGGGGTTTGAGCATTCTTTTACTTGCAATATGAAACAAAGCAACCTAACTAAAACATATTTGGCATTTATGTGGAGACTCAGTAAGAGGTGTTTGGGGTTAATGGGTATATTCCAATTTTCTCAAAGGAATTTCATTTTGGAAGACAAAAAAACCCTCTAAGTGTTCTTGGAGTTGATGTAAATTGCTAAAATTTTGTCAGACAGCAAGAAACATGTTTAAATGGGAAGTGGGTGATGGCCTTTCTATATTTCTATGGTCAAGACTTGTGGCTGCCAACTAAGCCTCTAAACCTGATACATAGCACTAGAACGATCTCTGCTTCAGGGCTTCCTTTGAATGTTAGGTTGTGCTCAATTATACAAGGTAATGGATGAGAATTTCCATAGAATAATTTCTGGAATGAGTTCACAATACCATCAAATATGATCCTTAACTCATATGAAGCTGATAGGTTTATTTGGAATAAGAATGTATTTGGAATATTCTTTATCAAAAGCATCTTTATCAAAAGCACTTATAAGGCTTTACCTAATTAGAATGGTACTTTCCCTTATGTTAAGATGATCTGGAACAAGTATTTCATGCTACGATACTCATTTATCATGTGACTAGCTTAGAAAAGGAAATTTCATACTTTAGACAAGCTCAATAGTTGGGGAATATCCACCTCAATAACTTGTTTCCTATGTTCAAGTGGAAATGAGAATCATGACCACTTATTTTTCGAGTGTACATGAAATAGGTATGGAAGGTAGTTTTGACGGAACTTAAAATGCCTAATATTCTTCCTATCTTGGCAAAATGCAATAATAGGACTCATGCACCCATCACCTAAAGGCTACCCATGACTACAGTATGGAGAGTAGCACTTTTAGCGGCGGTATACTGTATTTGGAGAGTAAGGAACTCACTTGGCTAGGATCCCTACTACTTCTACCAATGCTTTTAGTCAGATAAATTTTAGCTTATTCTAAGCTTCTTGTACCTTGAGTTTGGATTTACTCTAGTTTTATAAAATTTGTAAAATTCTAGTTCTAGGACAAAATTTTGTTGTAATCCATTACCGCGTTTAGCTGTTGTACATTTTCTCTTATTAATATAATTAATTACTTAAAAAAAAAAGAAAATAGGGAGTTTAGATTAATGACAATTGGCTGAATATAATGAAGAAAATTTCTTAGCTGGGTAAAATTGTTTATATATATGCTTGGGTATGACTTAGTCTTAATCATGGTTTTACTTAATACTTCACATTGTGAATTGCCTCTTCTGCTAATAATGTTGGACTATAATTTCAGACTGATGATTTGCATGATCACATTATCCTTTGCGGATTTGGACGTGTTGGCCAGGTATAATAAAATGTTAGTTTACTGAGTAACCAAAGATGAATATGTCAGATAAAATTTGTCTATATTTTCTTTCTTTCTTTCTTTCTTTCTTTTTTATTTTTTTATTTTTCACTGTTCGAGTTCTAAAAACTGAAGTACTTGTGGATACAGATCATTGCCCAGCTTCTCTCAGAGCGGCTAATTCCCTTTGTTGCTGTTGATGTAAGGAGGTAAGGCCGGGTAAACTTCCAGACTCAAGAGCAGTTGATCTATAATTATGTTTTCCTTTCCTTCTTCCTAGGGGTACTATTTAAATTTTGGTAGTTTAGCAAAATATCCATTTTGCCAAAGGGGGCTTACTGCCTCAATATTTTGGTCCTTTTTCCTTTTCCTTTTAATTATTTTAGAGACGGGTGATAGCATTATGCTTCTACTGAATTGTGAGATTTTTATTACTATTCCAATTTATGCTAACAGAGTTTATCAATTTCAGTGATAGAGTGGCAGCTGGGCGTGCCTTGGCTCTTCCTGTCTATTTTGGAGATGCTGGTAGCAGAGAGGTACTGCAGTTTTCTCTCTCTCTCTCCCCGTCTCTTTTTGGTAAGATGCTCATGTATAGTTAAATATGTGAGAATATTTCTGTTTCCTGAGTAGGTCCTCCACAAAGTTGGTGCTGAAAGAGCATGTGCAGCTGCAATAACATTAGATACTCCAGGGGCAAACTACAGAACTGTTTGGGCCCTCAGCAAATATTTTCCTAATGTCAAAACTTTTGTTCGTGCTCATGATGTTGATCATGGCCTCAACTTGGAGAAAGCGGGTGCCTCAGCTGTAAAATGACTATATCTTGAGCTTTTCCTTCTTGTTTATCCTGGTTAATTCTCACCAATTACTGCTGATGCTATATAAGATTAGTTCTCTTTAAATCATTGTTGGAATATTTAAAAAGCATTGTGCTTGCTCTGACGTCAAAAAATTCACAGGTTGTCCCAGAAACTTTGGAACCAAGTCTACAGTTGGCTGCAGCTGTTCTTGCACAGGTATTTGAATTCTCTCTCAGGAAATGCTTTACTACAATGTTCTTAGCTATTGAAACCAAGGCTTGAGAAAAAGTGTTTTTTTTAACTATTCCTGAATAGTCTCTGAAAAGCGTTGGTTTCTTACAACTTCAAGTTGGTCAAAATTCTCCTAAGATTGAAAAGCAACCATGCCCAAAGCGAAATCAATCAGATTGTTAGGAAATCTTAGCCGCCAGGGAGTCACTGCCAATTTAACATGCTTAACATGTTCTTATTCACATCCTTAACATCTGTTTGTTCTGGAAGGCTAAAATGCCCATGTCAGAGATTGCTGCCGCTATAAATGAGTTCAGGTCCCGCCACCTTTCCGAGCTTACAGAGGTACTGGCTGGTCTATAATTCCTAGTTCTTGGGAATGGTCACTGAAATAAAGTAATTCACTTACAAATATTTTTCCCTTTGTTGATTGATAGCTAATTTTCACACATGCAGCTTTCAGAAGAGAGTGGCAGCTCTCTTGGTTATGGGTTTTTACGTGTCATGAGTCGACCCAAGACCCAATCTTCGGATTCATCAGGCGGTAACCAAACCACTGAAGGAACACTAGCTATGTAAGAGCGGGTGGGTCACCGTCACTCAACATTGACTTGTATAGTTACAATCTTACATGTTTCATTGGTATAAGATGTACAGTGACACCTAAATTCTTGATACAAAGGGTGAGGAATTTTGATAGGAACATTGTTCGGAAAATGCCGTCCGAAGAGAACGTTATAAAAGTCGAGGGACATTTGGACACTCCGATTGCGGCAAAAAGATTGTATAACCCAGTCAATTCAAAGTCAGGTGCCGTTGTTCGAAATGTTGATCTGCATTTCCTTTCTCATTTGACTGATACTTAGGATTTGTGGCTGATGGCGCTGGCTTTTTGTTGATTGATAAATGGCCCCAGTGGTCACCCACAACCCGCGTAGGGGGCAGGGATAGGTTAGTCTCGTCCGCATGACTCGATTCCTGATCGTCACGTAACAAGATCTGGACTCGGCCATGCAACAGATCCAAGACCCATGATAGGACCCGTCGAGCGCAGGTTGTGCCTTAAAAGTTGAAATCTATAGACTCACCCGATCCTGTCTGGGTCTTACCCACACAAATATTGCATGTTGCGAGCAGCTGAATTTTCTTGTCGCTCAGTCTCAATATGCAGCCTTTCAAATGGGACTTGACCAAATTTAAAAGGGGAAATAAAATAATATGAAGTTCATCCACCACACCTCCTTCGTCTATGAATTGATGTAGGTGAACTTCATTCTCACATGACTAATAAGTGGTAAACATGACACTTCTCACAAGTCTTGTGCATCTCTTTCTCTCTCCCTCAAAATATTTCACGTGTTAACATGCTCTAATGCATTTGTAAATTTTACAACTACTCGTCGTCCTTAAATTCGAACTTCTCCATCCTACTTCTGTTCATCCGTATGCTTCAACTTCCGCATCACTCAAGAATTTCATCAATGACAGAGATATTCGAATTTAGTATTTGAGTGAAGTGAAACAAAGATGTTAAGAATTAAGAGTTAAAATTTTACCCAAAACGAAGAAAGAGAGTTATAAGAAGACTGCTTAAAATAATGTTGATTTCACTTTTAGTGCTATATGTTGCTCGGAAACTTTGAAGATGTATGGAAAATATTTGTAGTTAAATGTTTTTTGCAATAATAATTACTATCCCTTTTCGTGACATTACTTATGTTAATAAGCTATAAGCTCTCGCTGTTTCCATCTTCCATGAATTATTCTCTCTAATTTATTTCATTCCAATCACTTGCTTACACTTTTGTGCTAGTCAAGAAAGACTTCACTAAACATAAGTGGATTAGGTGGGAAAAATTGGTAAAAGATGGATACATGATTACTAACAATCTAATCAATATAGGTAGTAACACAGAAAAAGATATATATTGATTGCAATACATATTTAACTTTAAATATTTTCTATACTTTTCTTCATAATTTGAAGTAATTTGTAGCACTAATATTGAAATCAACATCATCATTTTCAGCTATCTCTAACTCTTAATGTTCATGCTTCGCTTGATTCCAAGCATATATTTGAACATTTTTGTCATTCACAAAATTTTTAAGTGACGTAGGAGTCCAAGCATATAAAAGTCATGAACTAAAGAAAGATAAGACAATGGTTACTTAAGTATGTACAAGTAGCACCATATTAAAAGGATACTAATGGTGATTACAATACTGTTTATAAGGATACTTATAAAATTTTATAATATACGGAAAATATTAATGCCACAAAAACGACAAATATTATGATAACTTTCAGATTTAATTGAATTTTTTGTTCGCCCTTCTTATTATATCATGTGAAGGTAACAGTATCATGTTGTTTACTTTTGGCATTGTATTTCCTTATAAAGTAATACCCTATGTAAATGACTTTTCCCGGAAAATATATAAAAAAAATATCTAGTATTCTACTTGAATAAGAGAATGCTAAGTCATCAATTACTAACTTAATTTAATACAAATCTGTAAATATAACATAGGGAAAACTACGAAAAACCACCAAAATTGGAAAGAAAAATAATTATGGTACAACAGGTCTTCACATAAATCGGAACCGTGTCTCACAGGCCGTCCTGGGATCGCCCCAGACCAGACCTGAGACCCAGCATCTCTCCACGGGCTGGGCCAGCTACTGTGCCCATATCAATGGATTGATAATGAGGAATAAAGCAACCAAGGCTTCCACGCTTACTGCTACCTATGTATCTGCTTGGTTATTCGTTCACCTATTTAGATGCCTACAAAATCACGGAAGTTTGGATCATGTCGGTCGATAGGCCGAACATGTGCCAGGAGGATTTTCTTCAACATGTGATAATCATTGAAGCCTCCCGAAATATATGTACTCGTATCTGTAAATGCAAGTAAAAGCCTTGAGCGAAATCAAAAGACATAACTGTAAAGGGAGATGGAACTAAAAAGTCAAACTAATTTGACCATTCTGCATTTCTTGAAAACCAAAGTTGCGGATATCTTGGCTAGCGTTGTCTAAATAGAAACATAGAAGTACTCCAATAGAAATTTCATGTAAGACTCCGAATCCTGCCTTCTATGTTTTCATTAAGAAAAACTGAAAGCAATAAACTACACTCGTCACAGCGACTTTTCAGCAGAAAGATCAATCCGTGCTTCAAAATGGTCTATCCCTGTTGTCTTATGCTGTCTTGTCCTCCTAAGAATTGATACCTGAAAGATGAGATAAAAGTTTCACTGCAATTCAGTCCTAAGAATAAAATTGCAATTGAAAATGTTTCTCTTCATGAAAGAAACTTTTGAAGAGTGAAATTAGCAAGGACTACTACACTCATGCTAGAAACGAACACCATTAAATAGAGAAGCTTTTAAGATTTCTTTTTCATTCCTGTTTTTCAATGGTAAATTCCATCTTTCAGAAGTTTAGTCTCAACTAGATCAGCTTAAGCTCAAGTTTGTCCAGACCTTGTAGGTTATAACTTTATTTTCGACACAGATGGTACAAAGTTTTTACAAGAAAGGGAAGATGAAAGTACAAATTTGTAAGAGGATAGGTCCTCCACTTCCACACCAACCAAACTGCCATATTGCAGTTTCACTTCATCTATGCTTTAAATGTAGTAGATCAATTTTCAAATTTTGGAATCACATATTGAGATGAGAACTGTATGTAGACATGGTGTGATAAAGAAAGGAGTAACTCCAAACATAAGAGCTTTTCAAGGCTGAATTTTGCAGTGTTGTACCTTGGGCCTTTCCATGGAACTTCCGAAGTATCCTACTCCAAAAGATAATGAGGAGTAAGCAGCTGCAATTTCTACAGCTTTCAGCCCTGATGAAAACCCAGTATCCTAGATATTAACGAAAAAAGAAATTTACAAACAATCCATGCCAATATTACTTCATTTGAAAATTAGCAAAACCAGAGGAACTAGAGCCTACAGTTACAGCAGCCACCGCTTGTACAAGCAGTATCCCTGCACTTCCATCAGTACCAAGTTGGCTACTTTCTTGGACAACAGTGCGCAAAACTTTCATGCAAGCAGATGCAGGACCTGCCTGCGAACTGTAGAGGAAAATTTGTGAAACTCAATGCAAGAGCTCATATTAGAGTAATAAACTGCCATCTCTTAGAGGACCTGATCATTAATTATACCATGAGTGCAAGTTTCTCATTAACTATGTCATCATCCAAATAGCACTCCACACTCTAGTTTCACTATGGAAATTACTAAAATATATATATTGGCATTATGTAGCTAGCTTTCAAATACCTTCTTAACTGGCATAGTTAATCCAAAACATTTAGTCATTTCTGACTTGCTTCTTGGTTATAACCTAAATAGCTCATGTAAGTGAACTAGTAGGAAGAAAGGGCAGTCAAGCAAGGGATGGCCTCACCCGCCTCCGCACAATATGACAAAATCATACAAAGCTTATGGCTTTGGAATGCCAGACTCAAGCCACCAAAGTCTGGCTAGGCATTGTAGCCCAAATTTGACCACTGCAGAGAATTTAATTTATGAAGGTGTAGGATTCAATTGGTGCCTAAAAAATTATAGTACAAATTTAAAATTCATTCCAATTAAGACTGCTAGTGCAACTCTTTACCAAGAAATCCACCATTATTTAACTGGAAGAGGAATTTAGAACTCACATTGATGATGAAATACAACATTCCCGAGCTGCAAATCCTTTCATCAGATACTCTCCTGCTCCAGAAACACAACTACCAACTATATGTGGAGACCCAAAAGGGCCCTTTGAGGATGCCCAACAACCCGATCCATACATTGCTGCTAATCCCACACGGCCACTAATCTGCTGAACAGTATTTAGAGTATTTAGGCATTCATAATGGATAAGAATGATGAGATCACAAATCAGAAATCTAACATGCTTTTTATCACCTTCAATGCAATACCACCACTCGAGGCCCCAGATGCAATATGTCCTGCTGCATCAATGCAGACAACGCCAACTGTATCCATGATGTTGTCCTCCTCTAAGTCAGCCAGAAAGATACGACCACGTCAAATTTTCTATAACAGAAAGCAAAAGAGAGATACCAAGCTTATAAACAATGATATAGACCAGAATCTGCAGGTGGCTCCTGCAATGCAAGTTGCTGAGCACAACTTTCCATCTCAGCTTGAGCATCATTAAACATTTCTTTGTACTTCCTCCATTGTGCTTTTGCTCTCTCTGTCATCAGCCACTGTTTTGATAAGTCAAGCTCAAATTAAAGTTAGGATTTGGAACAGTAAGTGCACTGATTGATCAAACTTTCATCTCATAAAATATAATCTAAGGTTAAGATGGAGAACTGAAATTATAGACCTCATCAGCTTCAGCCGTTGTTGCCGGCAAAGCAATACCCTTGGACTTTGCCCATTTGCATGCCCCTTCACCAACCAAGAAACTGTTGAGAAAAACATGATTTAAGTTTTGTTTGGCCAAAATAATGCTCTGAATTAGAGAGAAGATACAGCAAGATCTGCCTGATCACACAAAACATCAGAGATAAGGCTTTAAGCTGTTGGCACAGAGATATTAAGAGCAGCAACCAATATCATCCAAAAATAAAGGAGAATTGCAAACTTCTTCAGTTTTTCACTATCTCCACAAAATTAAAGCCATAATAAGAATCTAAACAAGAAAGAGAACCAAGGAAAAGGAGAAAACATGAGAAAGAAAGGCCGTTATGTATCAATCTATTGGGGGGAAAAACAGATGGCTAGAAGGGGTTGACAGAGGGAGAAATCTACGTTGTCTGCATAAAGAACAAATAAGATGCAAAGATTTAATTCAAAGGAATGGAGATGATTATTACATGGGAGGTAAACGGCCCAATAAAGAAGGTCCGGCAACTTGCTCCTTAGCCAATAAAGCAGCAATATGGATGGCATTTCGAACACCTGGTCTATAATAAGCAAAATATATACTAAGAAAAGTCATAATAGCATGAAACACATAAAGAATACAGTAATGCTTTCCAAAATTCTATCAAAGTATCGTGCTCCCCTTTCTCTATCTCTAATACCTGTTAAAACATGGGTGAGCAGATCTTTACCAGCAAAGTAATAATATTGTAAGTCTTGTGAGCCACCTGGATTGCCTTGCTTTTGATAACTAAGAAGAAGATATGATGCCACATAGTAGAAAGTTCAGGATATACTTGATTTACGTGGGGTTCGCATAATTCCTAAAGTTCAAAAGTTAAAACATCTATCCACTAAATCAAATCTTCTCAATATTATTTTTAAATGATTTTACAAAATTTTATTGACTGAGAGACATAAACGAAAGAAGTGATAGAAATAACAAAAATGCAGCTACCTGACACAGCTCCAACAGCTCCAAAAGCTCCAGTCTCACCATCCACAATACTAGCATCACATTCCACATGACCATCCTCAGTCAAGTTAGATCCCCGTCCAGCATTTGTTGTTGGATCATCCTTTTAACGAAATGGTTTGATAAAATTACATGGCTGAAGACAATACTTAAGATGCGAAATCTATTAAACAAATCAAGAAAATATAATAGCACCATTAATAAAAGATACACATCTGAGTCATGTCAAGGGCATCTTGTACTCTAATAGAAGCAAAAATGCTATTTTTATACATGTAGTCATCTCCATATGTTCGGTTTTAGCATGGGCATTGAACCTTCTTAGTAGATAAATAAAAGATATCTGAACACGAGAAATGGTGCTCTAAGACCCTGCTAATTAAAGGGAAAGGAAAAGGGTCATGCTCTTGCTAAAAACAAAGCTTGTCCAATATTTCCTTCTCTATTTTTCGGTCCATAATCCATAATGTGAACAAAATCTTTCACACTGAACACACTCAATATAGCTTCAATACATGCAAAAACAACAGAAATAGGGAAGAAAGAAACACATCTTACATGAGACATTGATATCCTGGTTTTATATGTACACAACAAAACAAATTAGAGTGTGGAGTAACTCTCCTTTCATCACTACAAGCATCTATGAGTGAGAGAGCCTCGGCACAATTGGTCAACTTGCTCCTTTAGCGATCCACATATCAAGGATTCAAATTGCAGAAATAGCTTTTTTGCAAAATGCGGGTTAGACTGATTTGACATGCAAAGGGGAAGCCCTCTCATATACTATCCCCGGATATAGTATGACATATCCTTTTAATTACGAAATATGTTTCGAATGTTGGATTTAGCCTTTCTTTCCGAAGCCAACCTCAGAGTAACTCAAACTCATTCAAATGTTAAGAAAACATTATATGACATATATTACATATTATACATGAGTAATGAGCATACAATCACACAATCAATCAATCAACAGCAAGCAATTGATATCAATCAGGAACATTTACCATTCTACGAAATGCTTAATTAATAAGGAAGAATAGTTAAAAACTAAAAAAAGAAAAAGAAAAAACAAACAGAAAATACCTCAAGCACTTGAATAGCAGCTGCAACAGCATCCAAGCTACTTCCACCATCCTATAACAAACCAATCAAGTCTTCACTGAGAGAGGCAGAGAGAAGAAGAAGAAGATGATGAAGAAGAAATACCTTACGGAGAACGGAAGCAGCAGCTAAACAAGCGCGTTTCATGGCGAACCTTAGGGCTTTCTCATTTGAAGGCGCGTGGTATCCGGCGCCAACGTGGACGGCGATGAAGAACCGTCTAGTGTTTCTTCTTCTTTCATCGCCTTCCGCACTCGCCATGGACGTTACGCCTAACTGCTCCTCCTCGCCTTCTTCAGAAGCCTGTCACACCCACGCTACCGAGACACTGCGTCCGAGTATAAACTCCGGCGGAAATAATAGAGGACTATATATATATATAATAAAGAAAATCAAAAGTATATTTTTAATCCTACCTGCTTTCTATTGGAGTCACCTTCTTTATCCATCATTTAAAGGCCGCAATTTCTAATTAGATGATAATACTTAATTTAAATAAATAATATTATTAAATTATATTAATTAAATAAAATAATAAAAAATATTCTATTATATAATACCATTTAAATGCCACATAATATAATATTATTTATGGATAAGTATAATTTTAGTTTTTAATATTTATCTATTTTTCTATTCAAGTTTTCAATTTTTTTTTTCTATTTGATTTCTTTCTCAAAACCTTATGAAAAAAAAAAGATTTCAATCAAATATATTAAGTTTTCTATCTATTTGTGAATTGTAACACTTATCAACTTTAAATTGATTCATAGTAATTAAATTAATAAAATGATAATATTAAATATATATATTTAAATAATATAATTAAAAAATAATATTTACTA
The DNA here is from genome assembly GCA_037954665.1 of Laguncularia racemosa. NCBI lineage: Eukaryota > Viridiplantae > Streptophyta > Magnoliopsida > Myrtales > Combretaceae > Laguncularia > Laguncularia racemosa. Next base: position 5,810,300 of record JBBMOL010000016.1, read on the forward strand.
TGTATAATAATATAATACGATAAAAATATAAAAAAATAATTAAATTTAAGAAATGAGGTTGAAAAATTTTGTATGTACCTTGCACAATGATTAACTAGTCTAAGGCTAATTATAAACTAATAAATATTCAAAATGAATAAAAAATTTGATATATTTAATGAAAGTATTATTTTTGTAAAGTTTTGAAAATATTAAGAATTTAAATAGAAAAAAAAGGAGATTGAAGATTTAAATAGAAACTAGGTAGAGGATTAAAAATATAAGTTTTCCTATTATTTTAAAGCAATTCAATCTTTTATAGGACTTCTGTGAATTATTTGTCTAATTATTAGTACCCATACTAAAACTAATTGAGAAGATTACTATCATGAAGGCTTAATTGTTGATTTTTGTAGAGGGAAAAATTTTATTTATAGGTTTTTAGCTTAATATTTTAGTGGATTTGATTTCTTGAGCTAATATGATAGCATCCAAAGAGTCAAGCCTATGACTTGGGATGATTATGGAAGATTTGGCATAGTGAGTTTCAAGTAGGGCAAGTTGTATTGGTCAGTCTAATTCAATATTTTTCAATAAAGCTTGTGTATCAAAAGCCTTTAATAAGCCTAGATTCACGAGAGACCCATATGAGAGCTCATTCACTCGTAATCATAGATCTTTATTACAATATGATGGACGAGATTCATAGTTAGACCTTATAAATACTCAAGGCATTCTCATTCAAAGGAGGAAAAATAATACTGTCCTATCATTAAAGCGCATGAGCCTTATTCGAGATTGCTTACTCCTTCCCCTTAACATTATCAAAATTGCGAATTAACTCATAAGTTTCTACAATTTCATGAGTTTGTGAGCATATTCCTTGTCAACTTGCAAACAAAATCATTTTGAGATAAAATTGCACTAGAATTGCGATTCAACATAGTGGAATAGGTAAAATCGTGATTCTGCATGCGTTTTCACCGATTTTGTTTAAACACTTTAATTTCTGTCTATAGCAAGTTAATTTCGTTTGCACATTCCAATTTTGATTCAATACGGTGGTTTAGTTACGGCTTCTGGTGTCATTTTTCCTATAATGTTTTTGATACTCTATGTTAAATCAACACATTATAGAAGGGAAAGAAATAGATATTTTTAGACTAACATTTCCATGGAAGTAAAATAGTGTGTCTACTACAATTAGTCTTGAAAATTGGGAGACTTAGGATTTTTGTTTGTAGATGGCAAGGGCAAGCCACACGAGACCATGACTAGTACAAATTTGTTTTGTAAAATCTAAACTAAAGCATGAACACGGTGTATTATATTAAAAATATGTTGCAACCTATTTCAAGTGGGCACATGCATTATGGTTAACTCAAGAGACTCTGTGTTGTGTTAAAGGAAAGGAACAAAAACTTATGTAAAGACATGATAGAACCTAAAACTGTTAGGACATAAAAGAAAGTGGAGATGAACTCCGCAAGATATGATCTAAGAGCCATTCGAGCAATCAATTCACGAAAACGAGAGCTAAGTAATGTTGGTTGAGTCATTTTTTCTTTTTATGACTTTTATTATGATTTATGACTAAAATGTATGCTAGGTTTCTTTATTTCTATTATCCATTATATTTTTTTATGATTAAGGTAAGTAAATTTACAATATTTAAAAGTTATTTTATAAAAGTTGTAAAAACTTATATTTCTACGTTTTGATTTTATGGACCCTTTGGTGATTCTACGTAAAATCATGATTTTGACAACCTTGATTCGCCCTCATTTCATTCGTTCCTAATCATTCTTATACGTGTCACTTCTCTCATTATGCCGCATGTAGTGCGTTTTTACGCAATATACATGTGACCCTCGCACTTGAATTCTTATCCCTACATTTTTGGCAACTCTACTGAGGAGAGAAGTTGACAACATAGTACATCCAAGAAGAAGGATACTTAACACTGCAAATGGTAATAATCAAGAGCTTGACACAAATATTGAAGCTATAAAACAAACGACACCTAGACTTGGTGATGCAAACCAAGGAAATGTTATGTAAGAGAGAGTACTTAACAATGTTTAATTCATGCAAGCAATTCACAAAAATAATAGAAAGATGAATCTATTTGTTACAATGATGACTCAATTCATGCCTACTATGGCTATTGTCGCTACTATGCATTAACGTACAACTTTGACAAACCCTGTTAATGCTACATTGCAACACGATCCTCAAGCACCTCGGCAGATCGACCTTTTTACTGCTAATGAACAAGTTACAGCTAAAAAGCAAGGTCTTGCTACACAACATCTAGTAATTGAGGTGAGAGAGATAGGAATCCAAATTTGGGCTATTCTATCTTGGCGAAGTACTCCATGCTTTACTATTGTTGAACCCGTAACTCATCTTAACCCTTTCTTTATTGCATCAATAGAGATTGGAACTTCTACTCCAAGAGGTTCATTTGTTACCAAGAAAGATTTGGATACATATTTGAAAGAGATACAAATGAAATCCACTATAGGAGTGCTAGAACTCAAACTCCCTTATCATCAGTGTATTATTATGAAACCTTACCTAAAGGACTATGTGAGTCCTAAGTTCATGCTCTTTAATGGTAAGAAGATAAGTGCTAAAGGGGATTTGTTAAAGTTTATTGACATGTTAAAAGTTTATGGATTGGATGATGACCTGAAACTTAAGGAATTTTTAAAGTCCTTCATAGAGAAGTTGTATACGTGGTATGTTAATCTTCCTCTTGGTTTAGTTGATTCATAGGGAATCATGTGTAAGATGTTTTTAGACAAATTTTTCTCAACTGAAGAGAGGGTGACCTTCACTGACATGGGGAGGATTTGTCAAAAGCTAAAAGAAGACATCATAGACTAAATTGGACAATTTAGAGAGCATTCTTTTGATATTCAAGATATATGTGACGAAAGGGAGTTGGTGAAAATATTTATTTAGGGAATGTTTATTGAGTATGCCATTCATTTAGAGAATCTATCCTTGGCTTTGTTTGTAACATTGGTTGAAAATGTGTGACGAACCAAATAACTCCATTGCATGATAAAGGACAAGTATGCAAGGTTTAATAAGTGAGGGCCATTTATGAATTTAGCCTAAGGCAGGTAAGAAACCTAAAATGCAGTCTTAAATTTGAGAAGTTGATGTACCTATGCCCATTGGGTAAAGTGCACGCAATGCTTGACATATGACTGCAAGATAGAAACATTAAACTCTTGAGAGTCGAGCAGTTCTTTACCATAGAGGAGAAAAATGATCCAAAATTTTGTAGATTTCACATAATCGTAAGATATTTAACTAAAGATTGTTTTACTTTAAAGAGGATATTCAATAAGAGGGTACAAACTAAAGAGCTCATCATTGAGGACAATGACATTCATAACAACCCACTTCTAGTGCATAATACCTATGTTGCTGTGAATGTTATTATCCATGATCTTGTAATGATGGAGCTAATGGATATGCAGCTAATTAGGGTGTCAAAGATAAGGGTAAAGCACTTAAAGATAAAACCAATGAGGATGAAAATGTTGTCATTGCCTTATTAAAGACTTCGAGTGTTGGAAAATTATTTTATCTCCTTAGCTTTGATGAGAATGCATGATTCATTGCAACAATTATACTCACAAGAATCGCTTAGGGTTAACATGATAAACATTTCATATTACAACCTATAGAGGGAATGGTTTCAATGGGTGACAGTGAAATTACATTCATTAGGGTTGATATGTGCATAAGGAATCCCAATCACAATTGCCTTTTGTACATAGAAAGCATATTTAATGGCTATCCAATCAAGAGAACGTTTATTGATAATGGATCCTTACTCAATATCATGCTAATGTTCACTTTCAAAGCTGGAAAGGTAGATATTCAACATTTAATAAAGCAACCTATTATGGTGAACAACTTTTATGAGCTTTCTACAAAGACAATATGATGTGTCAAAGTAGACTTTAAAGTTGGGCCTATTTTCAACTCTACATGATTTCATGTGATTGATGTGCTCTTTTCCTATCATTTCCTCATAGGAAGAACATTTCTACATGACTACAATGTGATACGTTCAACATGGCATCAATGTATGAAAGGTTACAACAATAAGAAAAACGTCTTTATTCATACTATAGAGAATCCATTTATGCCTAATGAATTCCACTTTGTTGAAGCAACTTTCTTTGATAAGCACATAAACGAAGGTAATATTCCTATAGTGGAATGCCCTAAAGCATCGTTGCCCACATGGAAAGAAATTTACATTCAAGTACTTAAGAAAAGAAAGATGCATGGTTGTCGTGGAGGTGCAAAGAAATGCAAGAGAACCAATAGTATAGCGAAATTGCAAAACTTTATATAAGCTTGATGACATAAGGGCTATTTAGACTAAAATGCATCTTTATTACTTTTCTCTCATTTTTTTCTCTTGTGATGTACAAACAAGGTAATAAATGCTTTATGTCAACAAAAGAATTTTCTCACCTTAGTTTGGGTTTATTTCACGAAAATAAAACAATAAACTTATTTATTTGCCTTAATTACTATTGTTGCTATAAAGTAAGAGATAGTCTTTTTAGCACGCATAGCTATTTTCATAAAATAGTTGACATCTAATCGGGAGCAACTAAACCCCTAATTGATTAAAAGAAAAACAATAATGAATGTAAGATATAATTTAGACGTCATTGTTGACTTGTAAGAGCTTTGACTCTCAAGCACATGATGACGAGCCTAGCTTATATGTTGCAAATTGGTAAGAGTGTTGTCTCCTAGGGGCATGACAAGCCATGGTAGCCAAGTAAGAACATAGTCTCTTTTAGCACTAAAGAAAGAAATACACGACCTCTAAAGCTGAGGCTCAATTTTGATTAATATATTGATTAAGTTATGTTGAGTAGGCTAAGTTGCTGATCCCATCCATATGGTGTTGAGGGATTTTATCATTTCATTTTATAGCATGTTGCTAAGTGAGAACTATTGTTCCTAAGTGCATGATGATAAGATAAATTGAAATGGGAAAACAAGTATCAAGAGAATAAATGAGTACAAAAGTTAATAAATGGATCTTATCATCATTGTCGACTTTGCATATTTCATCATAGCTAGTATTACAAACATTAAAAAAAAAAAGTTATAATGGTGTGATTAAGAAGGTTACAATGAAGGAGGGCTTAAGTTAATGTCTCTTACTACAAGTGGTCAACTGTAAGTGAACTTATGCAATCGACATTCTAGCCTGACTACTCTAATGCAAATAGTGATTAACATGAAATTAAGTTAAGGAGATCTTTCAAGGCATTGCAATTTTTGAAGATTAAAAGGCTCTTAGCAACATTTATTTTTTCATTGATGGCATAAAGGGAGTGGGCATCAAGAGTTGTTTCCTTTATGATATGCTAACAACTGGAGGAGGTTGATCTTCAGTACATTTACTCAATGCTCAATTAGCTCATGGATATAAATCTATAAGAATCACTTTACTTTAGGTTTGAACACGCAATATCATCCTTTTACTTCAAATCACTTAGTAGAATTCCTCCATGTTATTAGTATAGCACCATCAAGAATGCAAAGAAATACCTTCATGGTTCATTAGGTGGCTAGCCTTGCATGATGATTATTGCTCGAGTTGCTTACTTCATACAACACTCTACATACGTAATACTCACGAGCGATGCTTAGAGTGCGCATGCATGTGAGTGCTTGACACTTGATGTGCATGCACTTGATGATTGATTCGTGTGCTCGTGGTGCTCCAAGCTTGTGCGCTTGCAACACTTATATGCAACACCCCTTCTATACAATGTGAAGAAACATCGTTGTTCAAGCTCCTCACCACTGGAAATTGCTCCTGTGTGATATTACATCACCTCCTTATATGGTGTTGTCAGATTTAACATCTTGACATGATCCTTACTATATGATGATTGTTTCATATGGTATCTCTAGATGATTTCTTGTCATGATATTTGCTCCTTTTCACTTAGTCTTTATCTGATGCTCAAATATGACGAAATAGGATCGTGGGTGGTTGATGATAACTTAAACAATTGCTAGCCTTCAAAAGTGGTAGCAACCAATAAATTTAGTCACTAGCCCTGAGAGGGGAAAGGAGAGACAAAGTTTGACTCGATAGTCTTAGTACCTGTAGAATAAAGGAAAAATAAATACGAGTTGGATGAGTTGGTTTCATAATAAAAAGGGGATGATAGAGTTAATGATATTTTATGAAAATTTGTACCCTGGCTACTTGTACAAGAATTAAAGGTCAATTTATTATTAAAAATTAACAAACTAGACAAGACTAAGAATGATTCATATACAATTGTATAGTTTGTATACGTACACAATCTAAGGCTAATATCAAAGCCATTATGGAGGTGACAAGACCAAAACAACTATTGTTAATTTCACCAAAACAACTATTGTTAATTATACACGTGTCGACACTATAGCACCACACCTACATAGTAATGCCATATCAATTTTTATCGTTTCCTTCCATGTCCATTTGGCATCCAATCAACATTGTGACTCTCAAACTGGTCAATTTCACACATTTTCACTTTCGGTGCAAATCATATGACTAACATTGTGAGTCCTAATTTTGGTGTCTGTTTCATATTCTTAAAAATTATATTTGGCACCTTATTTTATTAAACCCAAAAAAAAAATTATTGTTTTTTTTAACAAGGCCACCAAACATGAATATATCCAATACAATTGTCTTTTACTAATCTCATGAAATTCAAAAGCATTCTTGACTTTGAAAATACCTTAAACGAAGTTCAAATTCATTTTCTCACTTCACTAAATTGTTTCCTATCCATAGCTCATGAGCCTTAATTCTATCTATTACATTATAATTTGGTTAGTGACCTTGACACAAGGGGTATGATAGTTCCCAATGAAGAATTAGGGAAGATGGATAAAGTCATTTGATTATTCACTAAGATGTTGAAGAATAAGTATGAGTTTGATTTGTAAGATATGTTTTTTTCTTGTTTTCGGGAAACAAGATTGTAAATAGCCTTGAAGAAGTACTCTGAAGCTTTACATTATTGGATGTCTATTGAAAGTAAAGTAGTTATCCTTTGGTGCATTTTGGAAAGGTTGCACTCAATTGCCAACAATTTCAAGCTACGACAGTTTGCTTGCAAGAGAAACATTAAAAGAAGCTTTGTAATGTTCAAAAGGGAGTAATGAGACCCATAAGGTAATGAATTGAAGAATAGTAGCAACTCCTCTTATGGTGGTCTTCCTATCTAGCTTTAGTTTCTTTGTTTGGCATCAAGACTCTACAAATCTAGTTTTCAAGTTTCCTTTTTGGTTTCTGATGGTTGTCTTCTAATTTTATGAAAAAAAGGGTATGTCTGAAGGTTGAAAATGTGTAGTAATAAAAGGATGAAGATTAAAGGCATATGGGGATGGTATACTCTAGCTAGCGAGGACTTATTACGGTAATGAATGAAGCTCAACAATGGCAACCCAAAAAAAAAAAAAATGCAACCATTAGAGCTTATTCCAACAATTGGAATGTCTCGCGAAAATGAATGAACATGTGATTCAATCCAAGTAATGCAATCACACTTTATTGCTACCCATAGACCAAGTTGACCAAGAATTATACTAGAAAAGAACAAAGCCTCAAAGTGTGTGATGATAAATGGATGACCAAAGGAAGATAAAAGTAAAACGTTTAGAATACTAAATGGGAATAATAGTGGATACATGAGAGTGTTTAAACAACAAATGAGGTAAAAAAAAAAGGAAAAGTGTGTAGGTGAATGCTGAATAATAGGTTGTAGGAGCAATGAATGAAAAGAGGTATGGGGTAAAATTGTTAGATATGTGTGTGTGAAAATGTGTAGTGCTAGATGTTTATGAAAATGGATGAAAGCAGATATGGAAGTTGGCATAAGCAACAATTGTCATGACTCTAGATGAAAGAATAAGGAATATGCCTAGTATAGTCTTATTCTCGTCCTTTTTGGATAAGGTGTAAGAATGGTGAGGTGTCATTGGATAAGAAGGTGGGGTGGGGTAGGTAGGATAGGGGGGTTTGTGCCACAATACCAAAAGCCTAGAGTCTAGAATTTCTTCGTGTGATTATGGTACATGGACTATTGACACCTCACTAAGGTTCATTATATGGGATATTTTCTACATCTATAACTAAGTACCCATTTGTCCTCAAAGAGTACTATAAATTGTAGGATACCATTATATGTGAAAATGACAATGGATGGCTTTCATTTCATAATTGTGATAGAGTTGTTATTTTATGATGAAGCAATTTGCTCCCTTATTTTGTTGTTGTGACCATTTTGTATATGTTGATAGTACTGCAGTTTACATGAGTTATGAGTGCAGGTTGAATGGCTTACAATGTAGATAAAAAAAAAAATTTATTTCACAAATGGATTATGTGTAGTGTTTTAACCTTGATACATTTAAGTTGAGATGCTGAAGTTTCAAATACAGGGAGTCAATTTCTTTAGATTAAAAGCAATGAGGCTTGGTATTGATCTTGCAATTTCCCTCATCTACATGTTTTGAATAGTGAGGAAGAAAGCATTTTAATGCAAATTGAGGTGTATGTTTATCTTCCTTGGTTAGATGTGACTTTGCCCACTTCTTTCTATCATGGATGTGAAGATGAGGACAAACACACTTTGTGGCTGAAAAAAAAAATCGATAGGAAAATATATCTTGGTTACATCTTTTCAACAATGTATAGTAGCTTCAATACATGAGAAAATGGGAATGAGGAAATGGATAATGACTCTGGCAAGTGCCTACTAAAAGTTAAAATACAATTGGCAAATGATTGTTATTTCTTATTAAACTTAGATGTCTAGTTGAATGCACCAATGGCTTGAAATTAAGCTAGCTATTTGTGAGCTTTGACATGCTACATAGAACTATTAGCATTACATGATGCTCCCAATGTGATAAGTCATAGTTAGTTTTATTAACTAGGATAGCAAAATGCTTTTAAGTGGGCTAAATTCATCTTCAATTCACATGAATGGGACGTGGGCTTGGATCATATGGTTACCATTAGTATGGAGTTTATGTTATAAAATGGAAAGTTTATGAGTGAGGTAATTGTGGACATTATTCAAATGTGAGCTATAGCATGTTGAACATATGGTTATGCTAAGTATATATAGCTATGCTTGACTCCATATGCTAGATCGTGTCAAATATATGATCTTTGAACATTAAGTTCAATAAACTATATATAGGCATTCTTGGATCAATTCCTTTTGAAGTAGGCACAATGTAAATTATACTCAACTACGGATTTAATCTCACATGCAAGATTGGTATTTGTCCCATCAACTATAGGGGCTCTCATAAGCTTGAGGGCAATATAATTTTGATGAGCCTAAAGTGACACATTCAATTACATAGTGCTGTGAAGTCACGCACAATAAATAAAACTTATTAACTATTTTGTGGTGCTAGCGTTAGGCTCAATAAAATACTCATCATGGTAGTAGTGTGGCTATTTTATAGTGCAAATGCGCTATATAATGTTATAGCCATTTTAAAGGCTTATTTGATGCTTAAACCCCTTCGACATTGTCTGAAGGACTATGGTTGGAAAGTAAAATATAGAGGAGAAAATTCAATTTATGGGTTTTTAACCTAATATTTTTTGTGGATTTGATTTTTTGGGTCAATGTGATAAGATTCAAAGAGTCAAGCCTATTATTTAGATTGATCAAGAGAGATTTGGCAGGGCGGGCTTAGAGTAAGACCTATTGGATTGATTAGTTTGATCCAATCTTTTATAATAAGGCTTGAGCATTAAAAACTTTTAATAGGCCTGGATTTATGAGAGGTCCATATGAGGGCTCGTTCACTCGTAACCATCGATCTTCATCACTATCAAATGAATGAGATTTATAGCCAGATCTTATAAATACTTAAGATAACCTCATTTAAGGGGAGGAAAACTTTTAGAGAAAGGTCGTTACTTTGTCAGATTTTTTTCTCAAAAGATCTAACTGACAATATATTAAAAATACCCTTTTGTCACAAGAGCGCTTGAGCCTTATTTGAGATCACTTACTGCTTCTTCCCATCTTATTTATTTTTTATTATCCTTATACGAGTCATTTATTTTATTATGCTATGTGTAACACGTTCTCACATAGTATATGTATAACCCTCACACTTGAACCCTTATCCCTACAATTTTAATCTTGACCATCTTGTATTCTTGATCTTGAGCTCCTCATGAATGGCGAAAGCGGAGTCCCTCTCTTCTTAAGCTGGTGAAGAGTACATTCCCTTTAACCCGTTGTTTGAGCTTGAGGATGGTTGTCTTCTTATTAGCCTCCATTAATTTGGGCGGGGGATTCGAGGTACTGTGGGTCTGGATTTCTATGGTTCAAACTCGTCTCGAACTATTTTCAGTTCTGTAGCGGTTTATTGCTTGGATTGCTTGAGAGAGTCGATCTTAAATTCTCAACAATGGATTCGGCGTATGTACATGTGAGTTCGTCGACAAACGTTAAATGGTGGATCTGTTAAAGTGCCTGAGGTCCTTTTTTTTTTGTATATATATATATATATATGTAATGTATTTTTTATTTTACGTAATCATTTATGTAATTAGTTTTAGAAAAGATAATCAATTTTTTATTATTTTTAATTGACACATATTAAATAATATTATTTATTTTAAAGTAATTATTACTAATAAAGAGTTGCCTAGTGTCACTGATGATAAAAAACTTAATGGAGTTATCGAGTTAAGAACTCAAATAGAAAAAATAAAAGGTTAATGATTTAAATAGAATGTAAGTAAATGTTAAAAATTAAAAAAATATTTTTCTAATAAAGTAAACATAAAAAGTTATTAGGCTTGTATCATAGTGCATGGACATTGGTATCTAGTGTAACGAATCTCCCTTCCTTTTGTAATTATTGAAAAAAATAAATGCTGAAAAATAGTTATAAACTATTATGATATATAATTTTACAAGGTTCTACCTAATTATGTGTCGTTATAATCGTATTTATTTTCTATTATATTAGCATAAATTTATAATTGATATACCATAATTTTTCTCATAAAAATTGTATAAGTCAATGATGTTAATTGCAACTAGGAGATGGCACAAGGAGGAATGAGAAGGTTAAGGCTCTAGAGGTTGAATTAGGTAAGTAAAAGTATTACAATATGATTTATATTCTATTTCTAAAGTAACACAATTATCCATTTTCTGAAGACTTGAAATAAGGGTAAGCAGATATAAGATAAGTAGGATATAAGTCTCTATATGTACAATACCCTATAAGATACATGTTTTTTAATTTTAGTATTAGAATCTACCTTATAGCACTCCAAAACTATCATAGAACTAGTACCTTGTAAAACTTAAAGGATACAAGTTACACCGTAGAGTAATAAATTTTGCTTCCCCCCCTGTAAGTTTTAGGTTTATATTATATTAAAAAAGTAATTTATATGTGATATTATAAATGTTTCATATGCAAAACCTATGAAATCTATAGAACATTTATTAAATTTTAAAATATATTTTTTTCTACCATCATTATTTTAAGTTTATGCAATCTTACTACTTGGCAAATGGGAAAGAATAAGAGGAAATAATAGAAAATGTGAAATGAGGATGGCGGTATTAGGTTTAACCATTTAGAGCTATTAATTTATGAGCTTGAGATCCTTTTTTCTCCTCTTTTTACTAAAAGATTTATTGACTAAAAAATATAATATTGTTATTTATTATTTATTTATTAATATTATTTAATAATTTTTTATAGGGTGGATATAAAGTATCCTGGAACTTATATTCCGTATATCTTAAAGCACAAGCTCAAGGATAGGTACAGGATGATCTCATACTCTTACCCTATCTTGTGAAAGTAGGTTTTGGGAAAATTTGTACTTAAAACCTACCATTTGACTCTTAATATCTACTTGAAATCTACTTGATTTAGTAAGGTATGGATGGATAACTTGTACAATAGGATTATTTTCTCACTCCTAATTTGAAAGTTGAGAGTTATTTAATTTTTCTCCTTACATCTAGGTTTATTTTTTTAGTAAATTGGCACATTTTTTGATGAATATAAAAGGAATAATTTGCACCTTCCGAAAAAACTTGCGGGTCCTTTAGGAGCAGGCTTCCAGCTCAACCCATCAACCAGCTCATTGTTAAGGTGGTTGAAAGTGTGATTTGAAACAATTTCATTGACGGGTCTAGTTGAATTAAGTTGGTTCGGGTGGAACAATCCGAATATGACAATATTGGTATAAGTTACATTCCAATTCTATAAATAGTTTAAGGCAATTAAAACTTATTGTCACAACCTCACCCAAAAAAAAAAAAAAAAAAATTCTTCGTTCAATTTAAACATTTTCTTTTCAAATACTCTTTAGATAAAATATTGATAACAAAACATCAAGTTAAAGATCATCGCTGCTTTCGGCCTAATTTTTGTATATATTTATTTTACACTTTAAAATAGTTTACGTTTTGCGAACTTGATCGTGAATTGAAAATATAGACATTAGGAGTGATAATGAGATGAAATATGTTACGGAAGTAGAGAGTTAAAGAAGTTGATGTGGGAGTTTTACAATGAAGTAGCTTTCCCTTCTTTTTGATGGTTATTTGTATTGGATATTAATTATAATGATGTTAGTAAATTTTGATCTTGATATATTTTTATATTTTTTATGACTTTGGTGAACTATCATTTGCAAACGTCAATATAACATTATACCCTGACTATGCATATAATATAATCTATTACATTGAGTTCATTTTAGTTGATTTTGTTTTACAATTATATTTTAAATTGTTATCAACGCATGGTGAAGCTCTTAACTAGTTTAAGCCTAAATTGGATGCCTTTGGTTCAAAATTTCCTAAAAAATTCCTCTAATATATTTATGTAAACATTTCTTTTGTGTTTAGTGATTCCTCGATTCTTTTATTTTCACTTTATAAGGAAAATGCCTATGGGTATCATTGTATTATCTGTCAAGTAAAGTATGATGAACTCTCAAATGTCAAAGTGCTTTTAGAGTAATAGCTTAAAAGTTAATTAAAATTTTATGGTTTAAACTGAGTATTCTTAAATTGGGTGACTTCTTGTGAAGAGACAAATCTATAAGGCGTATTACACTAATGTAACAAGACCATAGGATATATAGTTTTGAATGTTACAAATGACACTAAAGCAGTTTAACAATTCGAGGGAGAGCTAAATGCTTAAACAAAATGTGGTAGAATTCTAAAACATCAAGGTGTCCTTTGGTGTAACTTCCTAAAGGATAAGGTTGTGAGACATGTCATGCTAAAATGGATGATGCCTTGATGTGCAAAGTTCCAATTGTTGCAAATGGTATCACTTCAACTTTGAGCATGTGGGGCCACCTCTAAAGTCCTCCCCACCCATTGTGGTTTTGTACATATGTAATGATAATATAAGGATGTTCATGCTATAGATAGGAGAAGATTATGATATCCTTGAAATAGAGTGTGATGAAACTCTTAAACATCATGACACCTTTTAGTATGACGACTTAGAATTTATTAGAATTTCAAGATTAACACTATAAAAAATTTAACATTTAGCTACTAATATTCTAACTACCAAATCATTATGGTAGCAAAGTTAAGCTTTTAGCTACAAAATTGATAATAAGTAACATAATTTTTTTTAAGAGTCCTTAAAAGAAGGAAAAATATTTTTCGTTACCAAAATATTAATTTGGTCACTAATGCTACTACTTTTGGCTACCAAAGAATAGATTTACTACCAAAAGCTTTTATTTGGTTCTAAAAGAATATCAACAAATCTTTTAACTACCAAAACTAATGATATACCGTTCACCATTTTAATAGTGTTGGTTTAACTTTTAATCTTATTCTTAATTTACATATATTAAATATTTACAAATGATTTTGATTAAATCTCTACCATTAATAGGTACATTAATGGTGAAATTAAAGGTTGAATTAGTGTGTTATGGACGTAAGTGGACCATAGAAAATTCCCAAAAAAGCCATCTTTTACTACTAATTTAGATGTGAGTAAACTATAATGTTAGTCATTTAGCTAACAATTAATAAAAAAACCCTACTATAATTCTCATTTTCTCTTTTTTAAACTTTTTTTTTTGGTAGACTATGCTTCTTCTTCCAATAACGACATTGGAGGTAAAAGAGAAAGAGCATGTAGAAGTATAATTTGAAGACGAGAGAGAAAAAAACCAAACATCCTCCAAATCAAAACCATTGCTTTTCATTACTTCTTAAAAAACGGGTAATTTTTACTAATTTTATCATTGATTGATTTGTTTGGTTTTCTATTCATCTCAATTAGGTTTAGGCTAGGGTTAGGGTTAGGATTATTACGATGCGGAATTCTAAATTCATATTACGCTATGTGGTTTTCTATCAAAGAATTAGATTTTTTTCTTGTTTTAATCTACAAATAGATGTGTGTTGGTGGAAAAGTTCTAACTGGGTAGTAGGCATTATTGAGAAAACAATTATTAATCTCCAACTTTCAATTTTTTTTTCTCACCGCCGTTCGTATCCTTGTCCAAATACTAATCCTCTTGACTGATGACGAGAAGTTTGCTAATTGGTCCCGTGATGATGCCATTTTCAATAGCTTCATTAGCTGAATAGAACCTGTTTAACCATATACCAGAGTCCATCTTCGGGTCCATCATCTCTAATGCAGACGTGAAAATGGAATGGATGCTTGATTATACATCCTTATTAATTTCGTGGCTTCTTATACAATTTACTATGCAAAACTTTACATCTAATTTGAGGAGTACTAAAAATTTTATTGCTTTTGGAATATATGCTGTGGCACCAACACGGACTTCATCTGGTCACGGGGTTGCATCAAGTACGGTGAAAGCCTAATCCTCTCACAGAGGGAGTGACAATTGTCCAGCTCAAGGTCATAATAGGATGTTCTTCTTTCAATGTCTCTGGTATTGTCTTTCTATTACAATAGGTAAAACAGCCTATTGTTAAAACGGGAACAAATGGTTCAAGTTCAAGACAGCTAAAAGAATAGAGAGAACCTTGGATTGGTAAACTATAGACTTTCATGTTACGAAAATGGTGCTTTGAGCTTAATTTATTGCTTGTGACATCACTTTAGGACTATTACCGTTATTATCCTGTTAACTCTTCCTTCGAGGAGGCCATATGCAGGGTACACTGGTAAGTTTACTGCAAAATTAAGAAAAATGCAAAACTGTTATGTGGTTTAGCAAACGTTTTGGTGTTCGATTTCTAAGAAAAATAATAAGAATAATATATTACACAATTTACTTTTTTTTTTCCCTCTTCTCATTTAGGTTACATTAGTAGATTTGGCCACGGTCCAAAGTCTCCAATAAGATAGAGAGTAAGTGCTACCTCCTGCCGAGGTGCGAGGCTTAAGAATGGAGTTGGCAGGTGTTGAGGAATAGTTGATAGGCACACAAGCAGTTAATGAACACATTTCAGGAGTTTTCTTAGGCAAGAGATAAATTGGCAACACTACGCTGAGATGCATGACCTTAG
Organism: Laguncularia racemosa; assembly: GCA_037954665.1. Classification (NCBI taxonomy): domain Eukaryota; kingdom Viridiplantae; phylum Streptophyta; class Magnoliopsida; order Myrtales; family Combretaceae; genus Laguncularia; species Laguncularia racemosa. The sequence goes on from JBBMOL010000016.1 coordinate 5,825,893, forward strand.
AGAGACGGCGAGAGGCCGATTTGCGTAGATGACAAACATACAAAGCCAAATTGCGAGAAACTCATATTTACTGATTTCGAATGCTAGCTAGTCATCAGAAACTTAAAATTGATTTAGAAACTCATATTTACTATTTGATGGTTAAAGTATCTTTACTGTTCAGTTATTTCAGATTAAACCATTTACTGTAACATTGTGTATTAACGATATTAGCATGTTGGTTTTAGTTTATTTTGATTATTTTTTTCCAATGAAAAGTACAGGCTAATTCTTAGTCATATGAATGACAAAAAAAACTATATTATGTCTCCGCCTCTTTCTAAACAAACAATAATGCTGACAAAAAAAAAAAAAAAAATGCAAGAATGTTAACGAGTAAGTGAAAGGGACAATTTCTCTACCAAAAGAGATAATGGTAGTTACTTGTACATATATTTAGCAACCAAATCATACTTGGTAGCTAATATAATGACATTTAGTTATCAAGTGTTATCTTTTGCTACCATGTTTATATGCTTTCACAAACACTAATTTGGTAGTCAAAAGTATGACTTTTTGCTATAAAATTATAACTAGTAGCCTATAGCCTTTAGCAACTTCTCAATGGCTATCAAAAGCACTTTGGTAGCTAACACTTTTAGTGATCAATTTCCATCTTTTACTACCAATTATGTTGGTAGCTAAGGTCAATTTTGTTGTAGTGTAAGTGTGTTTAACCTCTTGGGAAGTTGCTCCACCACAAACAAAACCATAAGATATATAACACCAAAATGGGCAATACCTTGCTGTGCATAGTTCTATTTATATGATGAAATTTTCGAACATGGAAAACTTTTGATGGAAATAAGTGAGGGCTTAAATTAGCAAGCTTGAAATAGTAAAAGAAACTCATAAGGAAGTAGGATTTGAATATTTAGGGAAGTTTTAGGAGATCATCAAAGTTAGCATTCTAACTTTTTCATGATTTAAAAAAGAATCAAAGTAAAATTGTATAATTTGATTCTTAATGATAGAAAACAAAAATATTCTTTATGGTTTGGAAGATTATACTAAACCAAATTAACGTATACATACTCAACCACCATTATGGGGCAATGGTATATCTATAGAAATGGTGGTGGTCTAATAGTTGGGTTTTAGTGTTTTTGGTGGTTGTGACAAAAGTGATGGTAGGAATTTAGTAAAGCCGGTGGTGGTACAAGCAAGTGATGGGAATGTAATTTATTTAGTACTAGTAATTAGTCAATTGGCATGATTCTCAAGGTCGAAAAATCAAGAACCATCTATTGGTTCAATATATTCAACCTTCCCATCTTGATATCTTGGACAAATCTAACAATTTTTCATCATGTCTCGACATATTCACTTAGCTCCCTAGAGAATCCTTGGATGACAAGTCATCCCATAATAGCTCCAAGTTTTAATGTCACTACTATTTTAATCAAGCAATATGAATGAATATCTAATCTAAGGGTGGAACATATCATGTCTTAGCATCACTATTCTTTATATATGCTTCAAATTGCAACTAATAATAAACTTGATAAGGGCTTATGAAGAGTTGTCTTTATCAACATCAAAGTACGACGGTTGGGTTTATGCATTGAGTGAGTATATAACTATCTCAAGTCTAAAGATTGATTGCAAATAGTTGTTTGGAAAGTGATGGAATTATGCTTATTCGTACTTTCTAAGTTAAATCATGTTCACTCACTCTATTAGTAAGACCCTCATATATTCTTTTTGAAGTAATAAGAATCTAGTGTGTTTGTACCTAAGGATGCTATATAGATTAGACATGGAAATAGGCTAAGTTTTAGCCATACTTAACTTAGAATCATCCTTGCCAAGTTGACACAGTGAGCAAGTGTGCTCAATCAAGATCAATTAATGACTGATCTAAGGAATTACAAGAAAGTGGCAATACTCTCTCTCTCAAGCTATTCTATTTGTAATGTATGTGATAATTTGACCTAGAAACACAAAGAATGACATAAAACCCTTAAATTGTGATTCAACATAAGCTTTAACATAGGCGTGTAAAAGGCCGTGTAACATTATGTGGAAACTAGTCTTTTTTCCCCTTCAACATACTCACTTGCACAGATGTGCTTGCTGGTGTGTTGGGTGACACGCTTACCAACATGGGCATGCTGATGCCTGTGTCACCCTTGTTTCTCACGCTCTTTGTATGTTCTATCAATCCTTGTTGCAGGGTCGCATCATTCTCTCCCACTGGCAAAGAACTTGACCTTGAGTTCTCTTTTGGATATAACAGAACATTGTTTGGATGAAAGGGAAACAAATATGCTATGTTGAATGTCTTTGAAATGCCCATACTATTAGGCAATCTAATGACATATGCATTGTTGTTAATCTTTTGCACGGTTTGATATGGTCTATACCTTTTCAACTATATTTTTCTAACTAGAAACCTCTTCTTCTATAGGAATACTATCACTTAGTCACCCACTAAGAATAGTTTCACTCTTCGATGCTTGTTTGCTACTGCCTTGTATTAGTCACCCATTAATAATAGTTTCACCCTTCAATGCTTGTCTAATGCTACATTATATTTAGCATTAGATTACTCTATCTTTGCATAGACTTCTACTATTATCTTTTGCTAATCTTCTGCTAAGTTCTTTTTGTAACATTAAACTCAGGAGTCTTAGGAAGCTTGATTAGGTCTAAGGCATGTTGAGGAATCTTGGTATAAACTATAGAAAATGGGGATTTTCCCGTTGTTCTATGAACTACACTATTGTATGCGAATTCTGCCTGAGCTAATGCCACATCCCACTACTTCAACTTTTCTCTATAGATGCTTCTAATAAAGTTGCCCAGTGTTCTATTTGTGGCTTCAGTCTGTCCATCTGTTTGTGGGTGAGCTGTGCTATTGTAATTCAAAGATGAGTTAAACATCTGCCACAAAGTCCTCTAGAAGTGACTCGAGAACTTGTTATCTTGATCTAATGTAATGGATTTTGGCACCCGATGGGGATGAACAACTTCCCTGAAGAATAGCTTGGTAATAACTTGTGCACCTGCTATCTTCCTGCATTGGTATGAAATGGGCCATCTTGAAAAACCTATCAACAACAACAAAAATAGAGTCTGCACTTCGTTGAGTACAAGGTAACCCAAGTATAAAGTCCATAGACAAGTCTTCCTAAATATTCTTTCGGATAGGTAAAGGCATGTACAATCTAGTATTTTAGGATTGCCCCTTAGCTGTTTGACAAACATAACAATGCTACACTATCTGGCTTATCTCTCCTCAAATGAGGCTAATAGAACCTGTCACTAACTGCAACTATGGTCTTGTCTTTGCCTAGATGACCAACTAATCCACCTCCATGTAGATCATGAATCAACTTTTCCCTCAATGGCGATTCAGGCACACACAGTTGATTCCCTTTCATTAAATAGGCCTCATGTATATGAAAATCATCATAGAGCTGTTTGTTTATATAATTTTTTTTAAGTGCTCAAATCCCATAATTTTGGCAAATAGAGTGATAAGAAAATTAACTCTCATACTTAGAGCATCAGTTACCTTATTTTGCACACTCAATTTATGCCTCAGCCTGAAGGGAAATTTTTGTAAAAATTGGATCCACTTCGCTTATATGTCCTTACCAATTGTAGTTTGATTGTTTAGATGTTTGAGTGTATCACAATCTAAATACAAAACAAACTCCTTGCCAACCAAATAATGTTCCCACGTTCTTAGGGTACGCACTACTGAGTAAAACGTTTTGTCATACGTGGACCAATTTCTTCTTGACTCACATAACTTTTCATTGAAGAATTCAATGGGTCTCTTCTCTTGAGATATCACAGCTCTTATACCAACCCTACTTGCATCATAGTCTACTTCAAAAAGCCTATTAAAATCATGTAGTGCTAAAACAGGTGTACTACATAGCTTTTCCTTCTACACAACAAAACTAGTTTCAACCTCATCACTCCATTGAAATATACCCTTTTTTAGACATTCAGTTATAGGTGCTACAATAACGCTGAGATGTCTAATAAATCTCTTGTAAAAACTAGCTAAGCCTAGAAAACTTCGCAGCTTAGTGACAGTTCATATAATAGGCCACTCTCTGATAGCCTTAAGCTTCTCTTTATCCATTTATATTCCATCCCCATTAACTACAAAACCTAGAAACAACAGCTTTTTAGATAAGAATATACATTTCTTCACATTTACATATAGTTTGCTCATTTTCAGCACATCCAACATTTCTCTCAAATGCCTTACATGCTCCTCCTCAAATCTACTATATATGAGGATATCATCAAAATAGACAACTACAAATCGACCAATGAAAGGTTTTAATGCCTAGTTCAAATAAAGGTACTCGATGCATTGCTGAGGTTGAATGACATGATTAGCCACTCTTATAAGCCCTCATTGGTCTTGAAAGCTACCTTCCACTCATCCTTTGGCTTGATCCTAATATGATGATAGCCACTCCTCAAATCAATCTTTAAGAATATAATAGCTTTGCTCAAGCAATCCAACATGTCTTCTAGCCTTAGGATAGGAAATTTATAGCCAATAGTGATCTTACTGATAGCCCTACTATCCACGTATATCCTTTAACTCCCATCTTTCTTGGGACTCAGTAAGGCGAGTGTAACACATGAACTGATGCTCTCTCTGATAAAACCCTTCTGGATCAACTCTTGAATCTTCTCTTGTAATATCCTTTTTTCCTTCGGGCTCATCCTATTAATGTGGTAGGTTCGGTAAACTGGCAATAGGGATCAAATTAATGTGGTGTTGTATATCCCTCATGGGTGGTAAGCTCTCTGGTAAGTTATCGGGTAGCACCTCACTAAACTCGTCCAGTAATCCTCTAACACTATCTGGTACCTCCTCTACCTGCTCATCCTTATTTATAGTCAAGACCTGTTTTACAATTAACGCATGAGAGGTTTAGGATTCGTTCATAGTATCTTCCATCTCCTTTTTAGATTGGGTGATTGTGAGGACAAAAATGTCCTTCCACCTTAGGAGGCTTGGGATAATTTGCTGTCTTTAGAGGTAATAGAGTAAATTTCACCTTATCATTCTCTAACCTATACACATTTTTCTTACTTGCATGCTGCACATTAACATCATACTACTACGGTTTGTCAAATAGCAAGTGGCAAGCATTTATATATACTATGTCGCGGTATACCTCGTCTCTATATTTGCTAATAGAGAAAGGTACCTTGCAACCCTCCTGGATCTCAATCTTCTTTGCTACTTTAATCCACCTAATTGCGTAAGGATTGGGATGTTTCTCAAGTGGTAACTGTAATGCTTGCACGGCCTCCTCACTTATGATATTTTCACAGTTGCCAATATCCACTATTAGTTCAAATATCTTTTCCTCACTGGTGTACCTAGTGCAAAATAGTTGATGTCTCTGAATCGACTCCTCTTATTTTGGTGCTAGCATCGGTTTTTTAATAACATGTGCCTATTCATTATACTCATCATCCTCTTCATCACCTTCGTTAGGCTTACAATTTATCCCCTCTTCCTCATCTCTTTCCACTATATTTACAACTCTCCTATTGGGGCATTCATTAGATCTATGCCTAAGTTGATTACATCTATAACATTTTCCCCATATCGGTTTTGCATATGGATTATTCAGTCTCTGTGTCTCTTTTTTTTTCAACTGGTTTCTTGGACACATACCTCTCTTCTTTCTTTTTAGTAATCACCTTTGGCAACTTAAATGTTGGTCTACCCCTTTCAGTTATTGGTATACTCAACCCTTTACCCATAAATATCTTATTTCCACCATTAAACCTTCTAATCTTCTTTTGTAGCATCAACTTAGCCCTTAAGGCCATGTTTTTAGCCTCATTCAACATGTGCAGAACACGTACCCCAAATTTATCCCTAATATGCATTTTCAACCCATTTAAGTATCTAGCTACTTGTTGGCCCTCACTCTCTTGCAAATCATTCCTCTTAGCCAACTACATAAATTCTGTGACGTATTTATGTACTGTCCTCTACCTTTGGCAACACCTCTGATATTGCTAGAAGAGAGTCTATTCATAGTTGGGAGATAAGAAATCCCTCTACAATAGTTGTTTCATTATATATCGGGTTCTAACGGCTTGTTTATCCTCTTGATATCACTTACTCTAGAGCCTCTCCCATTAAGCTGAAGCACTACCTTTTAGTTTACAAGCTGCTAACTTTACTCTCCTCCGCTTAGGTAATATCATATATTAAAAAAACTTATCTATCTCAGTAATCTAGTTAATGAAATCCTCAGTATTTAAATTGCCATTAAAGTTGGCAATATCTACCTTTAGTTTGAACTCCTCGCTATCTTTGAAATCGCCTTCGCCATCGTACCTGCATAATTGGCCACCATTGCCCTCTTTCCTGTGTTGGTGCTCATCCCTAAACAAAACATGTTCTTCCTCTTCTAAGTCATCATCATACGCTTGTAACCTATGGTTTGTAGCTAAAGATTTGATAGTGGGATTGCCTCGTGCATGCTTTACCCTAGGTTACACCTCGGCACCATTTTTGTCTCTGTTGGCATTAAACCCCATAGCATCAAAATGCCTGATTAGGTCTTCAAATTGCTGTTCTAAGCACTGAAATCGTCAATCTATGTTGTTTAATACTGCCCTTTGATCCTGCAATTTAGCTCGCAAGGCTTCCACATCCTAAGCAATGTACGAAATGTGACTACTAACTAAACTGTCGTCTCTTGACATCTTGACAAGGATTTCTCACTTTGATACCAACTGATGTAGCTAGCAAGTGTGTTCAATTAAGATCAATTAATGATTGATCCAAGGAATTACAAGAAAGTGGAAAAACTCTCTCTTTAGAACTGTTCTATTCATAATGTATGTGATAATCTGACATAAAAACAAAAAGAATGAAATAAAAGCTCTAAATCATGATTAAACACGGGCTTCAGTAGGGCTGTATAGAAGCTTGCGTAACATTATGTGAAAATTGGTCCTTTTTTTCCCTTTGGCATGCCCACTTACATAGGCGTGCTTACCGCCATGTTAGGCGACACTCCCACTAACATGGGTGTGTTGACACTTGAGTCACCCTTGTTTCTTGCTCTTTTCGTATGTTCTAGCAATCCTTGTTACTAGGCTACATCATAAGTCCTTTACCTAGCCTCAATCGGTAAGGCCATAGGTGTTGGTCCTCTTTAAGCCTAGATAAGTAAGAACGGTTATGGCCTCATGGTGAGAGCTGTGGACATGGCAAGTCCCTAAGAAAAAATTAATAAGAAAATAGCTTGTAGGCCTAAATCATATCATACATTTGTAAGCTTAGGGTAATAGAGGCTTAGACATGAACTTAGAAGGCTAAAACTTATCCATTGTAAGTTGTAACCATATTGTGGCCTAATCTTGCTTGCTAACTTAATTAATTGGCATGTTGTAATGATATATTGGTCAAATGTTTGCATACATAAACTAAACACCCTATTTAACATCAAGTTAAACTAAATAGATACTTGTCAGCTAGGCTGTATATGGTTATAGTGTTAAAAGTTCAAATTTACGTACCTTTGTACTAATAATGATAAGTTGTCCTTGGGCAATTGCAATATTTTTGCCAATTTAGTCCTCAATGTTTTATATCTTTTTTATTTGAATCCTAAACTTTTATTTTTTTTTTCTATTTGAGTTCTCATCGTTTGTAAAAATTTGCAAAAGAATCTTTTATTACAAAATCATTAGTTTTTTTTTGTTAATTTGGACACGTTTCAATTTTTGATTCATCCATGCAATTTTATTAATTAAATAAAATAAGAAAATATTTTAAAAAATAGTAAAGTAATAAAAAATCAAAGATAATTAAAAAATAGAAAAAAATGGAAAAATATGTGTGTGTGTGTGTATGTATAAAGTAATGAAAAATTAGTTTTGTATATGTTTAAAATAATTTTCTACGTTATTTAAAAATATATTTTCTAAATTGCGTATGTTTTTTTTTATTAGATTAATGATGATTTACTTATACCTCTTTAGTTGTGGTATCATATATTATAGTTAAAAGAAAGCATGAGAGCAGCAACTGAATTTGGCTGGTCTAAAATTAAAACTGAATGAGATGTCAAGAATGTAGTGCCAAGCATTATCATTAAGGGGTGTACTGTTAATTTAGTCCACTTGGCAAAATCATTCAAAATATTATTGTTTGTATAACTATATGAAATTTTAGTAGCCATCAAAATCAAACCAATAAAATAGGTAATAACATGATATAGGAAATAGAATAAAATTAGAGGAACATAACTAAAAAGAATTCATAACCTATTTTTAGGATCTATTGTTGATTGATCCACTACTTCAGTCAATCATTCTAGATGTGATCAACCATTTTTCATCATCAAATGTAGAAATTGCTTCTCTTGAAATAATGCAAAAAGTACAACAAATTTGTTCCTAGGTTCATAACTTTAAATAAGTGTTGAAAACTTAATAAAAGATAAGGAGCCATGGTAAAGAAGCAATGATAGTTCATTGTAGTCAAAATAAAGAACAAATGAGAATTCAAATGAATCTCAATCACTTATATGTCTCATCCTCATACAAATCTCAATAGATGCTTAGAATATTTCCATGAAATCGTAAAATATGGGAATCTATCAAGTAAAACCACTAATAGATCTATTTATAAATAGAGTAGGAGATATTTCAAACACAAAAAATTGAAACAGGACAAAAAGGAAACATGCAAATATCTATAGTAGGACAAGTTCAATTGGCCTTTGTTGGTTTCAATTGAATAGCTACTAACCCACTAAATTCAATCATTCTGATAGTTAGTTGAGCGATCTTCATGTTGAAGATTCACTGCTCCTTGACTATATAAATCTCAATTGAATTTGATCAATTTCATGAGTTTCACTAATGTGTAAAATGTTTTAGGTATCTATCAAATTGAATTCATGTTATGCTCGACACATGCTATTATATGAATTTTGTTAATTTGGAATTGGCAACACTAATATTTGCTACATGATAATGAGATTAACCATAGTTTTGATGTGATGCATTCTTTATCAAGTTCTTTGAAAACCAATACGATGTTTAAGTTGAGTGCATTATAATGATGTCTAATCTCGTATATGGTGTTTAAAAGCTTACTATTTTAATCCCATTTTATGATTTATACTTAGATGTAATTAAAAGGATAGTTATGAAATTATCACTTGTATATAGTAACATAATTCTCTTATGGGTAAAATAATAACCCAATTCTCATATCCAAAGTGGCAATGTGCATGTTAGTCCCAAATTCAAAAAGCAAAAGAATAAGCATTCATACATAAGCCGTTGCAATCCTCAAAGGAAAATAGGTATATACCATTTGCTTGGGAGTGGCTTTGGTCACCTAACAAATATACAGTATGTTCTTTGTAAATCATGTCAATCTTCTCTTTATTCAAGGAGTAAATTATATTGATACATTTTAGAAAGTATTGAAATGATAAACCAACTTAAATTAAAATAAAAACTTAACATTGTAGTTGCTGTTATCGTTATGGAACCTACTTTATTAGTTTTGCTGTTGTTTAAATATGTTATTTGAATCCCAATCATAATTTCAGCATGGGGTGCATTGTTGCTTTCTTCCCCCAACCTTTTGCTGCACTTAGGATGTCTTATCATTTCATTACTTTATGGGGGTATTAATGTAATTTGCTCTCTTTGGCATTCAAAATCATTATATTTAGTGTGTTATCTATAAAAAGGGTATATAAGTTTCTTTCATTTGGTAATCACTTTAGATGACGAATGAAATCTTAGATATGATTATTCAATCATATATAAAGTTGGCTATGAGAATTAGGTGGCAAATTCTCTATGATGATAGTTTAAAGACACTTCTTATTTGGGAATTACCATGCCCTTTTTAGTTTTATTGATGACTTGAAGAAAGAGTATGAGCAACTACTAGAGTTTATTCAAATTATTTCTACATTTGAGAATGGAACACCAATGTTTTAAAAGGCCTTTACATTGGAAAAATGGTCTATTGTTTTATTAGAATAGACTATTTTTGGTGCCTCAATCTAGTTTAATACCTACATTATTGTTTCAATTTTATAGTTCACCCATTGTTGGGAATTTTGGTATAACAAAAACCTATAAACGGCTGGCTTTCGATTTTTTTTTTTTTTTTTGGGAGGGAATGAGAGTAAGAGTGGAAGAATTTGTTAGAAACTTTCACACTTATCAGCTAGTGAAGTATAATGCTTGGTCTCTAATTAGGCTATTGGTACCCTTGCCAATTCTTAACAACTGTGAGAAGATGTTAGCATTGATTTTATGACTTGTTTACCAAATTCATAAGGATATACTATCATTATGGTTGTTGTGGACAAACTTTCTAAGCATTGTCACTTTGGTCCTTTAGATACTCACTTTACAACTTGGAAAGTTGCCAAACTGTTTTTGGACATTGTAGTCAAGTTGCATGGATTTCCAAGAACAATTGTATCAAATAAAGATAAAATTTTCATGAACCATTTCTAGTAAGAGCTGCTCAAGTTAAGTTGACTCCTTCAAACATAAGTTGCACTTATTGTCCTTAAACTAATGTAGAGGCACTAAATAAGACCATACAACAATATTTAAGGTGTTTTTTTTTTTGTTTCTATTTATTTATAGAAACTCCATCATTATGGGTGAAGTTTCTACTTAGGGTAGTGTTTGCATATAATACATTCTACCATGAAGGGGCTAAAATTACTCCTTTTGAGGTAGTTTATGGTAGGCCACCTCCCTTTACTTCTACCTATGTTTGGGGTACCTTTAAATTGGATATAGTAGACATTGAATTGTCACTAGGGATGAATTGTTATGCCTTTTACATATTAATTTGGAAAGAGCTCAGGCTAGAATGAAGACCAATGCTAATAAAAATAGGTCTAAAGTGGAATTTGCTCTTGGTGATATGGTGTTTGTTAAGTTACAACCTTACAAACTGATTTCTATATCACAACATTTTTCCTATAAACTTTCTATGAAGTTCTATGGGCCTTTTCCAGTCATTGGAAAGGTGATAGAAAAGCTCCTTAAACCTTTTCCACAGATTATGAGCTCCTACCAATCTGGACATATTAGTATACTAATTTGCAGTTGCTCCCATCAGTATATAAGCAACATATCTCACATTCCTATATTCAGGGACCATTAAGGCTTCAAAAGTCCTTACTATCTCAATGATCCAATATTTAGCCTCTATTGGATCATCAACCTTTGGGTGGAACTCCTTAGCTAACTTTACAAATTTATCTAGCCCATAAGGTTCTTCTATAAGCCTGATAAGTCTCATAGCCTATTGTTGTTGTTGTTGTTCCGTCAACATTCCCACTAGAACATTTATAATCTTTAGCAACTAGGCCACCATGACATTAGCCTGCTCTAGGGTTTCTTACTAGGGTAGTCCTTCAGGGTTCCTATTTTTTGGGGCATTTCCACCTTGTTCAGCACTAGATGAACCTAGCATGATACTTCTCCTTAGAGGCATTCTATATAAATTGAGATAATAGAATGATTTTAAAGTTAGAATTTGTAAGGAAAGTTAGTGATAGTATATATCTATGTATACTCAAGTCTAGATATACATACAAGCATATTCATAAGTAGGATTTGCAAAGAAAGTACAATTCTATAAAATAATTACAAAATAATAAAATACAATCCACAACCGTCCCATAATTTACCCACTCTCTTCATTTCTTATGACTTTATAGATCATGTACTTAATCTCATAATGATTTCAACTTACTTTCTATTGATTAAACTCTATACTTATGGATCACCTACTTTTAGGAATCGTCAAACCTAATATTTATTGATCATAGCCTAAGCTCTAATGATTATCAAAACATAGGCTTCAATACCACTTAAGTTGTAACACTCTAGAACTTGGAGCATCATGGCTCACCACGTGTCACTACTATATAGCGATATGCTAAGGTTTTAAATCTCCATACAACCTCCAACCTTTTCATCTCCACAATTTCATTTATAAAAATGTAACCTCAATAATATATATTGAATGGTACTCAAGTGAGTCATTTCAATCCTTATTATTTAAAGCAATAGAATGATTGCTATATAAAATCTAGGATAACATCTAATTATATATATAAAATTTAATTATAAATAAATGTCTACTAGCTATCTCCATATCCTTAGTTTAATTACTCCAAATTCTAATTACAAATCTTCCAAATTTACATTCACCCTCATCCACATAACAATAATGCTCCTTTTCATACTCATCTATGTAATGTCCCACTAGATTCCCATGTTCATCATATTCGATGTGCTCATCATTCTCGCTTGCAATTAAAAAAAAAAAAATAGGAAAGGGGCCAAGCTTAAGCTTAGTACATGAATATTGCACCCACATGCGCATGTTACACAATAACATTTTCACAGACATATATGTAGCAATACCTATAACACATCCATTCATCAAGTTGTAAACATATCGTCATTAATTAGCATATAATATAGGAGTACTTATGACCTCGACACATATAAAATATTTAATCCATATATAATCCCAGTGGGAACTGCTACTGTAGGCCCCATCTGAGTCTAATATATCTTAGATCATTTTGATATATGAATCAACTAGGGACAATGCGACATATCGATCATTGAGGTACCCTCTTAGGGAACTGTCACTATAGCCCCCTAAACCAAGCCAAGCATAAGTAACAAACAACATTTAGTTCATATAACATTTTACAATTTAGTTATTTTAGATACATTTCATTAAATAACTACCTAGCAATCACATACAGCAAACAAGATAAACATGTACTTAAACAAATGTCTCTATAATAGTCTTGCACGTCTCTAATTGAAGCAAGTAATCCTGTTTAATTACAAAGAACTACACTTTGTTTGATCCTATAAGTAATCTACATTTACTAAATTTTCTACTTCTTTTTTTAATTATTTAATTTTCTTCCTTAAAGTATCTTTGTGTTTAATTCATATTTTAAAATAAAAATAAAATAAAGTAGAGTTAAATAGGACATATTATTACTTAACACATTTAATATAGAAACTATGTAGGTGTGAACGGTTGTGCTAGAGGCCGTGTATCATTCTATAAACCTTAAACTTCAAGACACCCATGTATAAAACCATGCTTGTGGCTGTGTACATTTAAAACTCAATACGCTCAGGTACACATCCGTGTCTAATGCCGTGTACCTTACTGTACAACTTCTCCTCTCATCACGCCTTGGTACACGGTCATGTACTTGATCGTGTATTCTCCCTGTTTATCACGAAACCTAATTTTTCCTCTTGAATTTCATTCTTAAGCCTAATTGTTATGATTTTAAACCTAATAAATCATTGTATTCATCAAATCTAATGTAATCTTGGTTTCTAAAATACTTGATTCAAACTATGCCTAGAATGCTAAATTTGCTTGATTCTTCATTTGTTTCAACCTGACCTTCGATTCGATCCCTATGAACAATCAAATTAAATTCGTGATTGAGTCTCCATTATTAGAATAGGTCTTTTACTAACTAGAAATTGTTACTTGTTTGCTTCGTTGTGACATATCCTTAGGTTGCCTTAGTTTTTTTTTGTAGGTTTCTCTCTAATACATCTCTCTAGGTTTTTGGATAGCAATTGAATCAAACAAGCAAATGGAGGCAACTATAGGTAAGTATAGTTTTTATAGTCCCATCAAGAAAAGATGAAATTGCCCATGTCCCATTGTTTTATTTACAAACTTTACCGTTAGTTATATATATGTGTGTGTATATTTTTTTTAAAGTCATGTATTACAATAGACATCTATAGAAATAAGAATCAAGAGATGATGAAAAGTTCTCATAAATTATGAAATCATAAGATATGTAAATTTACAAAATAATAATAATAATAAAAAATACATGATCATCTCGACAAGAATATATATCAAAATGGTCTTCACTATTAAATTTGTTTGAAATTTCAATAAAACGTTTGCCAACATTTCGACAAATAAAAAGATATAGATTATTTGAATATGTCATTATCAGTGAATACATGCTTATACTAAAAAAAAACCATTCCTTAAATTACATTATACTAAAATATTTATTTTCTATTCTTATCTATCAACGAGCTGTGAAGTCAAACCCAACTGTGTCTCTATCTCCTCTTTTCTTCAATGTTATTTTCAATATATTTGCATTGGTTTATGTGAACCTATTATTATATGCGTGAAGCTATGATTGTAGATCTATTGTCTTTTTCTTTTCTTTTTGGTTTTCCTACCAGGATTATGTTTATTGTTTGTTTGTCCTTTTCTGCCTATCTCTTTAACATAATATAATATAATAAAATAATATCATATTTACTATTACAGAAAAATAAATACAAATACTAAATAATTAAATAAAATAAAAAAGAAATGGCCATTGCTCAATAGCGTAAAATGGCTAGGAGCCATTGTTCAATGGCATAAAATAAAAAAAAAGAAATTATAGCCAAAATAAAAGAATATAGTTCTTGTTCAATGGCATACTTTGACAATAAAAAAAATATTAATGGCTGTGTCTAATAAAGGTCAAACAAAATTGATAAAATCGAGAGCTAAACATCGATTCTTAGCTAAGAACTCTACCAATTTTAAGCACCTATTAGTGATTCAATTTTATAAAGAAAAGTTGAGTACTTAATGCGGAAATATGTGTTAAACACTCTATATGTTACTATATATAATTTATTATTAAGGCATCTATATATAATATATAGGTACAATATTTAAAATCACATACAATTGACATGCACATGTGTGTGTGCCTGTGTGCATTTGCATGTGTATTGTTATATTGTTACATTATACATATATTGTATATAGTTTTATGTATGCATCATATAATAAATATATATTTATCTATTTTATTATATTGTAATATAATATAATATTATAAAGACGAAGTACGCAAAAGAAAGAGGATTTTATCTTTATGCACCGTTGATTTTGTTAATAGTTACTCTAATAGGGGTATATTGTCATATCATTTAAACTTTTTATTTTTGTGAAAAGAAGATAAAAAACAAAGGAAGTATTAAATGACAATTCTCAAGAAAGTTATTAAATAAACAAAGGAATAGAACTTGTTTTTTTCATTGAAAAAAATCTGAAAGAAAAGAAAATAGTAATTGTCAATATTAATTATATATTTCACAAAATACAAGTTCACAAAAATATGAAAAAGTTTGTAAGTTGTTTTCTCCCAAACAGCATGAAATTTTATGCCGAGTAGTTATTTACGGCATTGGATATAACTAATAATTACGAGCCCAACTATCAAGATAGTATTCGTCGCAGATTCTCCTCTATATATATCGTAAGAGGTCGTAAGGAAAATCACTGTCTCTCTCTCTCTCTCCCCTCTTTTCTCTTTTGTTTAATCTGCGCTACTATTCTTAGCAGTAGCTGATTCTATTTATGAAGAAAAGAAAGACTGGGATCATGTGGAGGACGAAGTCGTCGTTATCATCGTCTTCATCGGCTCGCCTGTTTCCCAATATTGTCCATGTTGTTGATGCCGTTGTTGTTGTTGTTTTACATATTTGGGCAGCAGCTACGTATATGTCAAGCTCAAAGTACCACTCCTACTACCGATCCCTCTGAAGGTTTATATCTCAACTCTCTACCTATTTCTGATTATTCTTGTTCCTCAGCGTAGACAAATTTGTTATGAAGAAGTGCAATAGGTCCTCTTTTTAGTTTTTACCTATACAACAGGTATTATTATTATTTATTCCACCGAGCAGCAAGCTTTTAATTTTAGTTGAAAAAAAGTTCACGGTAAGAAGGCCTCGGATTCAACATTATAAACACAACACCCAACCTAACACTGAATTCATGCTTTATTTTGGATGTACCCAAAGTTTCAATTTTTAGACTGATCTACATTTACTTCCATTGAAAAACCAAAATATTCTTTTTTTGCTTTTAGACCTATAGCAAACAAAATGAAAAAAAAAAAAAAGATCAACAAAGCTGTAGGTGAATGGATCTTGCTTTTTGTATTATGCTACCCCGGCAAAAAAAAAAAAAAAAAGAAAAGAAAAGAAAAAGAAAGAAACCGTGGGCACTACTTTTGCATAAAAATTTCCACTAGAACCATAATTTAATCATCTCATACAATTTATTTGACCCATTAATAGCAGTAAATATAGCCTAACCCTTAACTGATTCAATTCCCATTTCACTAATGACATATTCACTTGGGAGAAATTACTATTCTATTCCTCATTATTTAATAAAATATTATTATTACAGTATTTATTTCAATTTTACATATGAAATAGCCATTTTTAATGAAAAATTATTATTAAAAATATTGAGTAGCAATTCGTAATTCTAACCTAAGAATTGCTATTCAATAGTCCATTTATTGTCTTTGCTATAGATACTTTACCCTAGTAAATTGTACCACTTTAATCCTATTGTCTACATTAGGGGTATAATGAGAATTTTAGTTTTATTTCAATATAATTCCTTACATTATTTTACGCCAATTGAATAATAATAGATATGTAGTAATGATTACAACTCTACTAAATTCTCATTGAGTTGCAATTCAATCTCTCTTTTTATTTCATACAATAAAGAGAATGGGCCGTAAAACTCACTAATTATAATAGGAATTTTCTTTAGTGCTTATTGTCATGGATGGGAGGTTCTCCCTCTCAAACTACTTGTGCGGCGCTTGGGTATATTATTATACTACTTACTTTAGAAAGAGGTCAATTGGTTGAAGTGATTGATAATTATCATTTTTTTAGTTATATTATCATATTTGTATTTTAACTAAAGCATGGCGGATAAAAAATAAGTGAATAGGGACTTAATAAAATTGTTATATATGTCATCAAATTAAGAAGAAACCGTATACACTATACTCCTTTTGCATAAAAATTTCCTCGAGAACTGTAATTTAATCCTTCACAGAGTTAATGATAAGCTATAGCATGTATCACAAGAAAAGATATCATATACACCTAATGCAATTAGACCGTCAGTCTAACTTTATCTTGTTTATTAAGAATACATACCCTCGCCCTCACTCTCGCATTTGATGAAATTATAAACAAAACATCAATTAACTATATGCATGTCAATACATACAAACGAAGTAGCGCATGTAAAAGTTAAATTTCATTGACTATTTAGTCTATTTACATATTCATGTATACATATATATCACGTGTATGTTATTGGCACTGCTACTGGCTTATATGTTCTATGGCTTGCATGATATCAAGTCGTGTATGTTTATTTATTTAGTTTTATCTTGCATTTAATTTTACTGGAATAAAATAATATTAGAAGTGAATAGTGATTCATTTTGAGGTTATTTAGTTTTATGATCAGGGATATCTAGGGAATGAAGGTAATATTCCATGAGAATATCGATTCCATTAATAAAGAAATGAATGGGAATTCTATAGAATAAAAAGTATTGGTTATAGTATAATATTTTGTAAACTATAACTATTCTATAAGTAATAAAGATAGAATAACAATTCTATCATGATGAACTAAGCACAGTGTAACTAATATATTGTAACATAATTTTCTTTTATTTTTCATACCATATGGCCAAAAAAGTGAATAAGATATTCATTAACATTTGGAAAATTACTTATAGGTAATTGCATGTTCCGTAACGCCTATCCTTTGTTTGCTTGTATGTGTCTGTATGAGTGCATGCTCGTATGTATGTATGTATGTGTCGAAGATGCATGGAAAATTAAGACCCTTAATAGCTTGTATGAGATTATTGTTTTGGAATTGGCAGTGGAAATACTAAATTCAATATTCCAAAAATGGGGTATTGAAGTTGATCCCATTCAGTGCAATATAAGCGGCGAGCTATGCATTGGAGTAGCCATTGGCTCTGCATCTTCCAATAACCTTCTCATCAAATGCAACTGTTCCTACAACAACGATACTACTTGCCACATCACCTACTTGTATGTCCTTTTTCTTAAGCCTTAGAAAGGTTTTCTTTCTTTCGGAAAACTTTTTTGACCCCTTTTTTTTTTCTTATTTGTTATAATTAATCAAGGATTCATAATTGTAAAAATACTATCATAGGTGAGAGGCAATAAAGAATACCCTTAAAAAATAAATTAAAAAAATGATTTTCATTGTAAAAAAGAGAAAATCAATTTAATTTTTCCCATTGGAAGTTTCCACATGGGTCTTAACTGTCACTAAAGACCGATAGCTCCATCTTCTTCCATCATTAGTAATATGATATTATTTGAAAAAGAAAAATTTGAAGACTTTTTCCACAAGCCACACCCTTAATTGCATCATTATATTTTTGTGTGTAATATATATTCTGTTTTTAGTATTCAGTGAGTTGTGTTTGTGGCATTATTCTAGGAAGGTGCATCAACTGAGTGTTAATAATACTATCCTTGATGAGCTTTAGAGTCTTACTTACCTTGTTAATCTGTACATTTCCTTTACCTCTTCTTCCTTACTTCTCTTTATCAAATTTCTCCCTTTCTAGTTTCAGTAGTGCGTTTGTTTAATGGAAAATATTTTGGTAATAAACACGATTGTCAAATATTATGCTATTCATAAAAAAAAAAGTGGTGCTAAGGAGGAGCTCCTTATAGTAGTGATTAACCATTGGTGATTGTGATGGTTGATGGACGTACTCTAAGTCTAAGTTTAACTTTTGGAATTTGATTTTCTTTTCTTTTTCTAAAAAGACATTTCTAACCTTTTTTCCTATTCAAAGGAGAGAATTGTTCATCATTTGTGGTGATAGGTCAATGGTGAGAGTTTTAGGTATCTTCTTACAAAAAGGAACCCAAAAAAAAAAAAAAAGAACAATAAGAAAAATTGGAGACATAGATAAAAATATAATTCATAGAATTCAAGTAAGGTAGATAAAGTAGGGATATCCATAAGATTTTTGATGTGAGGGCAAGGTGTCCATAAGATTTAAAAGGTAAGCCCAACAAGGTGACTATAAGACCAATAATGGTTTATAGATCTTAATGATGGGAGATAAAACTATTACATGAGAAAAAAATTTGAGTATTGAAGATGAGAATGCTATATGTGTTGATGTAAAATGATGGGATAAAAAAGATGAATGTATTAGAAAGAAAGTGTAAATAGCACTCATTGATGAGAAAATAAGGAAAGCACAATTGAGCTAGTTTACCTTGTGCATAGACGTGCTTTAGACGCACAAATTAAGTGATGCTACACTTCAAAGACTACTCACATATAATGGGAGTAGGTGAGACCAAGAAAGATGTAGAAAGAAACAATTAAAAATGATATGATGTTGTTATGGTAGTGGAAGTAATTCCTAATTATAGGTCTACAAATGTAAAATCTAACTCTAGTTTATCTTTATTACTATATTTTCTCCCTTACTATCCTATCCTATCAATTGAATTTAGTACCCATTTGAGAGAATTCAATAATCTCTTAAGAATTCTGAGTCTTTTGGGAAATAGGACTTAACCTTATCCATTAATTTCTTTCCCAATATAAGTACATGACAAAGAGCCTATAGTTACATACAAAACTACTTCCCAGTTTTTATTTTCTAAACTCAAATGCCAAAATCAATCTTATATAACTACCTTAAGCATGTGGGCATGATTGGCTAATATGGAAATGATTAAACTACAAAACATTACTCCTAACATCTAGAGATGATAGCAACACCAAACATAGAATACTTACCATACAACACTCTAAAGATACAAATTATGTAATAGACACTGCAACACACAATATTGGAGCTTCTTCTTCTTATGTAGACATATGTGGTGTGTTATCACTAATACCACAACCATGTTTTCTAAAAATTTAAGCTTTTAAATATAGTGTGGATATATTTGTTATTTAAAATTTTCCTCAATTGTGGGCTTGTCATCAAGTGGACAATTTAATTAAGGGTAAAATGACTGTGGACCCAAGACCCTCATGCAATGTTATCACTAATACCACAATTATCTAATTTAAAAACTGAAGCTTGTAGATATGATATGAACTATTATATTTGCTGCTTAACATAACAATCCCATATTCATTTGGTCTTGTATGAGCAAATAAACAAGTTGTAATAGATATACGAAGGTATTGATAAGATAAGGCTTGCTATAGAGCATGATGTCAAAATGGTATTAAATTAGCTATCTCTAGAAGTAAGAATTATGATTAAATGTTTTTTTTTTTTGGTTGTTGTTGTTGACTTGTCTTTCATCCATTATCAAATACCTAGGTAGGAGCTTTTTCTACCTTCCTAAAATACATAAGTGGTTTCTTTTGTGCATACACACTCATGGCTTGGCGTTTGGCAGGATAATAAGTCACAATCTACTAACAGGTTCCTTATCACCAGCTATTGGCAATCTAACTCAGATGACTCACATGTAGGCTTATAAATTCCAAGGCCTCATTTCAATTGGCATTTGATAATTTGTTTTATTTCTTCTCTAACGTTTAGTTAATTATATATCCTCTAGTGATGTGGGCTACAATGCATTATTGAGAGAGTTTCCAGCAAAAATTGGATTGCTTACTAAGTTGATATACTTGTAAGTCATACCTATTTCCAAATTAGTGATCAATTAAGATAGTGCCTATTTAATGGGTTGATTTTTATCTTACAAAACTAAAATGGAAAGGCAATCTTGGTATTGACCCTCAATTTGAATTGCGATAAGGAAAAAACCTTTTGTAGTTGAAGTAGAGATATATCCATGTTTAATGGTACAAGTGGTATCAATTAAATGAAGTAAGATTGTATACTATGATTGATTATGTATGTTATGTAACATACAACAAGAAGATGGAGATAAATGTAGTTTAATTTTAACTCAATGAGGAGGTTTCTATTTGTTATATCATTGTTATTTTATTGGAACATAATTTTGATGTGCATTTTTTATTACCAATTCAAAGCCAAATATTGATGAAGAGCGATTCGTTTGCTAACTAGTGGTCTTGGAAAAGCCTCCATGAAACAAAAAATTAACAACTAATTATATTGTAGGGCTTTTTTGGTGAACAACTTTTCAGGTTCTCTACCATTTGAGATTGGCAACTTACTAAAACTAAAGCAAATGTATGTCCTCTTTGATACTTTGTATTAAGATATTTCTTCTTTTAGTAGTTTATGGTGAAATGACATATGAAAAATATAAACATGGTAAGTTCATTATATGAGTATAAAGAAAACTAACTTTTTATATGCATAAGTTCAACAAGGGAAGACTTGTTTTATCCCTACATTTTATCTTGTTTTAGATGTCTTGCCATCATTGTATTGGCTTGTAATACAGTAGTAGATTTACCCTTCCTTATGAGATTGGTATGTGGTGGGACTTATGCTTGTTTCAAGGCAATCATCTTTTATAATATACAATATCTCTTAAAGCTTTGTATACAAGGTCCTTTTCTTTGTTGCCTTTCTAGCATAGCCCCCTTCTATAGAGTAATTGGAAATAAAAATTATCACTATCTTCAAAATTTCTACCAATTTTTATTGACAAGGTTAAAGACTCATAAATCAAACTGATGATAGCAGCAGTATCATTGATAACTTAGGACTTAGTGGTGAGATTCCCACATTATTTGCCAATCTTCAAAGGCTAAAAATAATGTAAGTGTGTTAATTTGTATAACAATGATTTTTTTTTTGTTGACTTCAATTGGCATTTAAGTTATTTTATTTTTAGAAAATAATATTATACATGTATTGTAGTACATCATGTACACCTATATGAATGGAATGATAAAAGATTCAATGAAATAGAAGCAGTTTTGAAAGAAATATGCTTCTTGGATTTATTTTATTATATCCTCTTTGTAGCTTGTACTAATAATTAGCTTCGATGTTCATAGGCATGCATTTGATAATGCATTTACTGGCAAAATAATTGACTTCATAGGAAGTTTGTTAGACCTTAATGAATTGTAAGTTTCTTTCAGCCCTAAAAACATAAATTATAACTTTCAATTGTCAAATTATTACATTTCTAAAGATTGATAATTTGTTATTAAACAAAAAATTTATGTCCAATGATACACTAAAATATTAGGTGTCAAGTTCACTCTGACATTTGTTAAATATTCCATAGGAAGCTCATGGGAAATTCCTTTGAAGGTTCGATTCCATTGGCAATTTCCAAATTAACTTCGTTAACTATTTTGTGAGTGTCTATGTCTTTTACTATCGACTATTAATTGCTATTAGTGTGAATTACTAACGATGCTATGAGTTAAACATTGTAGATATATAAGCAATGTAACTAATGGGGGCTCTTCATTGGAATTTATTAAGGGTTTGAGAAACCTAAATACCTTGTAAGGCAAAGATATTTGGCTTGTTTTCTAATTTTTCTCATCCTCATTTATATATTTAAAGTTCATTCCCTTTCATAGGCTTTTGAGAAATAATAATATCTCAAGCTCTATTTCATCAAATATTTGAGATTATCAAGCTTTGTCTTGTTTGTAAGTTAATTTTATTCATTTATATTTTAATTAGATATTTGTGAGAAAATGTTAATAGGTTTGAGTTGAAGTTTGCTTCTTGGTATTTTACAGGCACACTCATGTGCAACACTTTTATGTAGGATATATAAATTTAATGTCCCCATTAGCTCATTCATTTCTAAGGTGCTTAGTGCATAAACATGGTGTAGGCATTTATCAAGCATAAGTCATAAGGACAATTAAACATAGATATAATTTTGCAAGCACTTTTAGGGTCTCTCATCTTTCAATACTTGGTTGTAAGTAGGGGCTATTCCATATGGTGTCAATTTACCATGGCTAGAAGTGAACGGGTTTAAATGCAACCCTAGTCAAATATGGTGTTAGCATGTAGAAGGTTATTAGATTAAAATATGATATAATATGTTATTTAGGAATGTATTGAAGTAGAAAATGGTTTATAAGAGATGATATAGTAGAATAGAAAGGTGTTTAGCATTGGAGAAGTATTTGTATATTTCTTAATTTTTGGCTTGATTACACATGAGTGTGGTATACCTGTTTATGAGCTATCTCCTCCTCAATGAACGGTAAAAATCAATTTCATCTAATGGTTACAATGCATTTTTGTAGAAGATCACAATTACCCTCTAGAAAGTCGCATAGAGATATGCCAACATGTTTTAGATATTACACTTAACATATCTTCTAGAATATGAATGGTGTAATGGACTTATGCTAAGAAATGGGCCAAAGTCGATCAATTTTAATACTCCTCCTTAATACACTTTAGCATTACTCCAAGCATAACTCTGAGCATCTCAAACTTTTCTTGCTAGAGTGCCTTGGTAAATATGTCTGCAAGATGTTTATTTGTCTTGCAATGCATTAGCTTGATGTTTTCATTGCTTGTTGCTTCTTGTAGAAAGTGATACTTAATGTTGATGTGCTTTGTCTTTTTGTGGTGCATTGGATTTTCAACAATTGCTATAGCGGACTTATTGTCACAGTAGATAACTATTGACTCCTTTTTTCTTTTCACCTATCTTCCAAAATTCTTCTTAGCCAAATTATTTGACTTGCTATTGGTGCAATTGTAATATATTGCCTTTGCTAATGATTATGCCACAATTGCTTGTTTCTTAGGGCCCCATGAGAATATTCCTAAACCATGTAAGAATGTGTAGCCTAAGGTTCTCTTCATATCATCACTTGATCCTCTCCAATCACTATCTATATTATTAATTAGCCTTGCTTCATCTTTCGATTTGTACCATATATCAAAATCCTTTATGCCTTGTAATTATCTTAGAATTCACTTTGTTGCTCCATAGTGTACTTGAATAGGATTTTGCATGAATCTTGACAAAAGACTTATGGCATAAATTATGTCTAAATATGTTACCATTAGGTATAGTAGGCTTCTTACTTATGATCCATCTTCTTTTTCCATCTTCCCATTTGCTGCCAATGGTGAAGCCATTGCTTTACAATTATTTATATTAAATTTCTTCAATAGATTTTTTGTATACTTCTTTTGGTAGATGAATATCGCATAATCTTCTTAAAAAACTTCAATACCAAGAAAATATTGCCTCAAAACTAAGTCTGTCATCTCGAAGGTCTTCATCATTGGTTCCTTAAATCTTTAGACCATACTCTCATTATTGCTTGTACATCTAAGATCATCCATGTACAAGGAAATAATAAGAGTATCATTACCTTAGGTCTTGATGTAAAGAGTAGATTCATTGTAGCTCCTCTTGAATTCTTGTTCAGTAAAATACTTACAAATCATACTATAGTAGGCTCCTGATGCTTGCTTGAGGCTATATAGTGCCTTCTTTAGTTAGAGGACTTTGTCTTCTTTTCCTTTAACCAATCCTAGAAGCTACTCTATGTAGATGTCTTCCTTAAAGTAGCCATTTAGGAATGTTAACTTTACATCAAGCTAATATATTCTCTAGCTTTTGTGCTATAAGTGTTAGTAAGGCTTGATTAGTGTCTAGTCGAGAAAAAATCTCATTACCATGAATCTAGTAGTATCCCTTAGCTATCAATTTGGCTTTATATTTTTTAATTGAGCCATCAAGATTGGTCTTTACATTGTAGACCTGCTTGACTTCAATGACATCTTTATTATTTGGTGGGTCTAGGCACTCCCATGTTCCATTCTTCTTAATCATGTTTATCTCCTTTTTCATGGCATTAACCTACATGTCTTGCAAAGTTACAACTCCCATATATTTGTAAGAAGCTTTGTTCTTCTTGGTAGTGATTCCGAAGATGAATCTTTGTCTTCTATTAACCTTAATGTTGCTACTGGTGTTGTTGGTAAATCTATTCTTAAGATCGTTATTTTTTGCTTCTCTACTTTTTCTCCCTCCCAATTCCATGTGGCATGCGCATCAAATTCAACATCTCTACAGATGATAAGTTGCTTGGTCTTGAGGTTATATATTCTATATCCTGTAGATTGTGTGTTATAGCTAAGAAAGATGTCTCTTTCAGTCTTTTCTTCTAATTTATGCCTCTTCATTGTTGGAATGTGTGCATAGCAGATGCTTCCAAACACTAAAGATGCTATGTTTATGGTTTTTGTCCACTCTAAGCTTCAATAGGTGTTTTATCTTATACTACTTAGTTAGGAATCTATTAAGCAGATAGATTACTATGTATATGGATTTAGCCCAAAACATCTTTGGCACCTTTTTCTCTTCTAGCATATATTTGGTTATCTCTATCACTATGTGATTTTTCCTTTTTGATACATTGTTTTGTTTTGGTGTATATCCAACTATAAGTTGGTGTTCAACTCCTTTAACTTCATTGAATATGTTGAACTACTTTAAGATATATTCTTTATCTTATCACTTCTTATTGTTTTAATATTATTTCCACTTTGCTTTTTAACAAGTTTCTTAAATTTCTTGAAAATGTCAAATACTTTTGATCTTTAACACACAAAATAAACCCATGTCATCCTTATGTAGTCATCAATAAAGAGGATAAAATACTTACATTACTCAAATGCTGGTGTCTTCATGGCTTAACATACATATGTGTGTATGAGCTTCAATGGTGCTTTAGCTCTCTAGGCTTGCTTAGAAGGAAATGATTTTCTGTATTGCTTTCCAAGCATGTAGCCTTAACAAATGATACAAGAATCTCCTTCAAATAATAAGGAATATTCTCTCTCCATCATTTACCAACACTAAGTAACTTCGTCTCGAGACATGGTACAAGCAAGATGTCTTTTGATGAGTCGTGTACCATTGTGTGTTTCTATAGCAACTGTACCCTTACCTTCAATGGCAACTAATGTTCCATTGCCAAGTCTTACCTGTGACTTGACAAGTGTGTCTAAATCTTGAAAAATATTCTTATTACTAATCATGTAGTTACTATAACCATTATCTAAATATCACATATCTCATTTAATTTCATATGTAGCATGATAAGCATAGCATAAATAATCTTTATTCTTTTGCTTTAAGATAGTTGGCTTGATGTTTTCCTTTAAATCAAGAAACTTTTTCATGATGGTCAAACTTTCTGCAATTTTGGCATTGTGGCTTTCCTTTATGTCAACAATATTTTTTCAAAGTGACTAATCTTGCTTCAAATTAGACATGGTGGATGCTTTCTTTTATCTCCTTCATTTCCTTTAATTCTAAATTTCCTGTCTTCATTTCCTCTATCCCATTTTTAAAGTTTTAAGATCTGAGACTTAATTTGGACTAAAAAGCATTCTCTAATGTGGTGTCATCATGTTTATTTAATCTCCTTTTATATGCTTCTAGAGAGCTAGTTAATTTAGTGATTGATAGGATAGCTAAATCTTTTATTTCCTTAATAGTAGTGACAACCAAATCGTATTTTTGTGGAAGTGTGATTAATAGTTTTTCAACTACTCGTTTATTTGTAATAGTTTCTTTGTAGGCTCTCATTTTAGGAATAAGGCGCATGGAGTGTCTCTACTCTCAAATTGAGATAATTTAGTATTTAAAATTTCATTTTATAGAAATTTAATATCCAATATAGACACTATATCATACTTTATTTTAAAGCACAAACATTAAATTACTAAAAAATAAAATTTTAGACACTAAATTGCCTATATACAAAAGTATAGGCACTTTGTGTGCCTTTGTCCCCTCTCATTTGAGTAGTAATTTCAATGATTCTTGTATTATAGTCCTTTATAGTCTCAAAATCCCTTAATTTAATATTCTCAAAAACTCGCCTTAAAGTTTGAAGTTTTACAAGGCATACCTTTTCACTTCCTTGAAACTCGTCTTTTAAAGTATCCTATACCAACTTTGTGCTAGTAGCTCCACTAATTTTAGGGAAAATTGGATCTGCAAATGCCAATTAGATACTATATAAAGCCTTCTAATCTTTTTCCTTATTAGATTTAAGTTTAGCTAATTCTGATGTTGCTAGTGTAGAGGTATTTTTGGGCATAGTAATGCCATTTTCTAAAGTATCCCATAGACCTTGTGATAGAAAGTGGGTTCTCATTTTAGTGGACTAATAGTCATAATTTTCTCCATAAAATATTGGAAGTGGTACTTGGTTATTTGATTTAATGGTTATGATAACTTAAATTAATGGAGTGGTTTTAGGATTTTTTTTTTTGGATAGAATTGCGCCTAGTAGATGATTGAATGAAACTTTGATACTATTGTTAGTTTGTAGAAGGTTATTAAATTAGAATAGGATAGAAAATATGAAAGTGGTGTTTGTTTAGGAATTTATTGAAGTAGATTATAGTTTATAAGAAATGACATAGTAGAATAGAAGGCATTTAGAATTGGAGGAGTTTTTATATATTTCTTAGCTTTTGGCTTGCTTACAAATGAGTATGGTATGACTATTTATAGGCTTCTCTTTAATGAACAATGAAGATCAATTTCATTTACTAGTTACAATGCATTTTATAGAAGATTATAACTACCTTTTGGAATATCATATGGAAATATTCTAACTAATATATTCTAGATACTACACTAACATATCTTCTAGAATATGGATACTTGGGGTTAAGAAATGGGCAAAGTGGATCAATTTTAACATATAGGGTATTTGAAAAATTAAAAAAAAAAAGGAAAGGAAAAATGACTTCACTTAAACTTGTTTATGCATGAAGCACCTTAGAAATGAATGAGCTAATGCAAACATTGAATGTATAGATCATACATGAATGTTTTATATGTGAGTGTGCAATCTTGAAAGGACACTTGTTGCTATATTTTGAAACAAAACCCTTGTGAGCCACCTAGCAAATTATGGCCATTAATTAGATAAAGGGATTATGTGCATTGCAAAGGGAAAATTTTTCTATACTGGAGCTCTTTTTTATCGTTCTACTCTCATACTTAACATTTAAATATTTATGCAGGGACTTGAGCTTCAACAACTTAGTTGGGCCAATTTTAGAAGTGCTTTTTAGTTTGATTAATCTCAGTTTCCTGCAATATAGCTTCTTTGCTGAATAATTCTATATATACCCTAAGATAGTCATTAGAATTATGAAGCACTAACTTTTGCTCCCTACTACAGGTTTTTAGGTAACAATAGCTTGATAGGTACCCTTCCCTCACAAATAAATCCATCTCTAAGCAAGATGTAAGTTTACAAGTTTTCTAATTGTCGGTTTCCACTAAAATGTAAATGATGGTTGCAATCACAATAATGAGAGATGAAAATGATGATGACTTTGGTAAATGATGCTTTTACTTATTTGGGGTTTACTTCTAATAAATTTATTGCTTGCAAAGATGTGTCCTATAATTACTTAATAGGAAGTTTACCCACGATGGCTTATAAAGAAAACATGTAGTTGTAAGGTTGATTTTGCTCTAAATTACGAAAATAAATGCCTATAGACTTCAAAAGACCAAAAAGAAAAAAAAAATGTTTGCTTTGTAGTAATCTAGTCGGAAATAAATTTATAATAGACAACAACAATATCGAATAAGTCTCTTCATTCTAATTTTGCTTTCAATTTAATACTTTTAGATAACTAGTTACTTTTGCTTTAGTAATGGTTTATTCTTTGTTCAAACAAATGTTTGCTTTTGTAACGATTATTGTCATTGTAATGCCTCGTATCCTAAGGCCTTTACTTAACTAGTTATAAAACCTGGTTGCTTGAGAAACGATTGGTTATGGCGTGTTCAAGTTGAAAATAAGACATATTGTAACTAAGAAAATATTTAAATTTTAAACTTCACCAGTATCAATAAATATCCAGCTTATTTAAACTTTTGATCTTCCTTGCTTTTCATACAATGGAAAGATAGAACAAACGAGCAACTTCAAATTGCACTCTTACATCTACACCTAACTTCATACACATCACTTGTTACATGAGAATCTCTTTATAGAGTTGCGCGAAATTCTTTGTTTTTCCAGTTCTCATACTCGTTTTCCAACTTGCCTTTGAGATCTTATCTTAATAGAAAAATGTTTCAAGAAAATAATTTATTCATACTTATATACTATAATAAGTCCCTATTCACATTAACTAATGATACTTTAAAATCTAATATTCCAATATTTAGTATTTAAAAATCGTCCTTTTCCTTATGATACCAACTATATTATTAAATTAGTCCATTATTCCTAGAGCATTAGTCTTTATAACTATTGATTCACGAGTTTATTTGTCTCCCCTTTAGAAATACAAAAGTTATATATTTTCATTACATAAAAAAATCTATGTAATCTTCAAAACTTAATCTAGTTTCTCGGTCTACTATCAATATCCAATAACATATGATTAGGTAGCCATTATCTTTATGAGTACATTTATACTATATAATGTATATACATGATTACTGTGTAGCTGAAAATTCATTTACTTAAAAAACCATCAACTTCAACTGTTTTAATTGCAGTTTATGTTGACTCATAAGAGAAGTTTTGGTAGGTAATAAGTCTTGTAGAAGAATTTTATGACTCATGGTCCATCAAAAATTATCTTTTAACTAATATATTCTAGTTTTAATTTTATCAAAAAATTGGTAACCGTTTTGATAAAACAAAAATATAGATTTTTCTATTAGACAATAATAGTAAATTTATGGTTTTCTTAAGTGTATTTGTTAAAAGTTTTCAAGGTCTCACAATCATATTGTTTTCTAAGTAATTCCCTTATAGCTCTCTGCCTGCAGGTTTAAATTGTTTGCAACGAAACTTTCCCTGTAATAGCGGAGAGGGATTATGTAAGTGGAAACGTATCTTTCATTCTTGATGCAAATATTGGTTTCTGTATATAATGACAGATCTAACTAATTAAATCATTCAAGTTGTACATTTTCTTTCCCAGCCGGATTTTTTGAGTGCTATTGAATTTTTTTACGAGGCCCTGGAGAAATTGTTTAGTTTTGATAGGCGATATCTATTAATAAGAGCATCTTATTCCATAATGCCTTGCCTTACCTTTGAACTTTATTTATTCATATTTACCTAAAGGTAATTACCGATTGTATTTTCCAAAAAAATTGCGTAGTGGATACGGTGTGCACCCAGTGTAGTAATTACACTATGCAATATGTTCTGTTGTTCAACCGGAGGTATAGTGAAATGTTTTTACCAAAGCCAATGTTATTTTTTGGTCATTAAGCGTCCTTTTATATATGGTTCCTAAAAAATAGTTGTGGTAGCTGGTTGGTAATGTTACAACTTGGACTAGGATTTCCATTGTTAATGTACTTTGCTATTTTCACATATTTATTAACACGAAGGTTTAAACATATGCTCTACTCTTTGGTTTTCCATTCCCAAAATCAGCGATTGTTTCCGGAACTTCTCCGAGAAGTCATTGTGTATTGTGGCTTATAAGAATTGTATCTCCTCATTATGAAGCAAGAAGTGAATCTCCACTTCTACAACACTCTCATTTTTTTATTGAAAATTAACTTAACCCTATATCTTTCGCTTTCATGTAGCTTTTAATAGTATAATGTATGGGAATGCCTAATGACAATGATGGATTCTATTGCGAATATGAAAATTCTACATTGTAGGCGCAGATAGTATCCATCTTGATGTTTCTAGTGTTCTTTTACTGTGTTTTATGCCTAAGCTGAGAAAATGTTAATATATGTACAGTAGTCCATATATATATATACATATATATATAACACATATTTTAAGCTTGGTTTACGTCCATATATGAAGAGAGCATGTCCACGTGAAATATGATATTGGTTGCTTTATCATACAGATTACAACTTTCCAGTCAAACGTGGCGGCCGACAAATCACATCCTTTAACGGTATAGTGTTTGAGAGGGATGATGTAAATCTAAGTCCAGCGACATATTATGTGATTGAATCAAAAAGGTCGACAGTGAGCCATGTGGGGTATTTGATGAACGACAATTTAGCATATATATTTTCTGCGTCCGTGTCCACAAGTTCTTTATTTGGTTCAGAGTTGTTCCAGACAGCAAGGACATCTACTTCATCTCTTCGATATTATGGCTTGGGACTTCAGAATGGAAACTACGATGTTACCCTCCATTTTGCTGAAATCTCAATCCTAAAGACCGGATAAAAAAGCCTTGGAAGGCGTATTTTTGATATATATATATTCAGGTTAGCTCATTCCTTCTACTAAAAGCTTTTATGTTTGTCAATCCTTGGCACTATTTATGGGTTTTCCTTTTAAAATATCCTAAACCTCTTCTATCCCGTTCAATGGTAGTTCTTTATGGCATCCATATTGGAGTTTAAATCGTTCTGACTTCTTCATTTCATTATCTTGTATATGTTGAAATCAGGGTACTCGTGCAGAAAAAGATTTTGACATACGAAAAGAGGCAGGTGGGTCATCCTTTAAAGCTGTTGAAAGGAACCTCAGTGCTCCTGTCTCACAAAACTAAACTGAAATTCATCTCTTTTGGGCTGGAAAGGGGACTTGCTATGTGCCTTCTCTGGATACTCGTGGTCCTTTTATTTCAGCAATTAGTGCTACCCCAGGTACTCCTACAACTAAAACTCACTAAAATTCCATGCCACTCTTTTCATGAAGTTAGTGATAATGAGACTTTGAGCAGACTTTGTATCTCGGGTTCTAAGCAGTAAAAAGGACCAGACAGGCACAAATAAGGCTTTCATATTGCTACTATATCCTGCTGATAGGATTAAAAAAACCTAGAAATGAAATTACATCACCAATATATGAAAAGAGTGTGTTATTAGGAAACAAAGGATGAGGTTTGCAGTGTAGATCTTGAGTTACTTTTGCATTTAGAGAGTTAGTACTTGATGGTATATTTCATTGTTGGAAATATAAAACGTATGCAAGTTAAATAGACAAATTTGAGGAAAAATTCTTTTGTGTGCAGAGCTCCCAGGAATAGATGTAAAGACTTACACTTTCAGTTACAATGAACTAAAGACTACTACAAAGGACTTTAACCCCATCAACAAGCTTGGTGAGGGAGGATTTGGCTCGGTTTTCAAAGTATGCTGCCCTTCCATAAACCTGCGCCGCGCCTGCCCGCCCTCCATAAAAAGTTAAGGAAAAAGTATAGTCTTGCACTTTAATGAAAAAGAAGAATGTAATGACTAATGAAATGGAGATCACAATGTTATAGTAGTTCTGACTGTAGTATACGTAATAGGGAATACTCAATGATGGGAAGGTAATCACCATGAAGCAGTTATCTTTGGCATCTCACTAAGGAAAGAAACAATTTGTTACAGAGATTTCAACAATTTCTGCTGTGCAACATTGTAACCTCGTCAAGTTATATGGCTGTTGCATTAAGGGTGACTAGAGACTTCTAGTATATGAGTATCTAGAAAACAAGGGTCTTGATCAAGCGTTATTTGGTACATAATGTTATTTGACTAGACTTTTCATCATTTGATGGCAAAAAAGTTAAAACTCATTACATTTTACTTGCATGAGACAGGTGAAAGAAGTTTAGGTCTTGAATGGACAACTCGTTATGAAATTTGTCTTAGAATAGCTAAGGGCTTAGCTTATCTCCATGAGGATTCAAGGCTTTGCATTGTGCATAGAGATGTAAAAGCTAGTAATATACTGTTGGACTCAAATCTTGTTTCTAAAATTTCGGACTTTGGTTTGGCCAAACTTTATGGTGATGAGAAGAGTCACATTAGCACCCATGTGGTTGGTATAATGTAGGTCCATCCTTATCAATCTTCATGTTGCTTAAAGAAGAATACTAGCTTGATTGTACACATCAATTACAATGTAATTAGGTTACTTTTCTATGAATCTTTTCTAGTGGTTATCTTGCTCCAGAGTATGCAATGCATGGTCACCTCACAAAGAAAGCAAATGTCTTTGCCTTTGGTGTTGTGGCTCTAGAATCATAAGCGGGAGGCCAAATTCAAACCTAAGCATGGAAGAAGATGAATTGTATCTTTTGAATGGGTATGCCATATTTTTGGCAAATTTCTTTCAAACGATATTGATACTAATTGTTTTGTCTAATGATTTTTTATGTTTAACCTATAAAATTCATATTACTAGTAGAAAATTGGAAAAAGAAAAATCTCCTTTTCTTTTTGTTAAATAGAGAAAGTTAACAATGTTTGAAGATGCATCATGAGACCTTAACTAATGGAATGTGAAAAATTGTTGTGAGCCGTTTTGCTTTGTTTCTTCCCTAAATTTGTGAATTTTATACAATTTTCGAATTTGGATACTAAATCTCTAGGAATTTTTAGAATTAATAAGTATTTGAAGATTACACTTCGAGCATTTGCAGAATCAATGGTTTGTGATAATCTCAACACAATTCACACGAGTTACGTTGTGTCAGTTGGTATTAGAGTCGAGTTCGTTCTTGGTAACATGGCAGCCTGTGGACAAGCTAACCAACGTCGTGCTGTAGTGGATGAAACCTATGATTGTGATGATCTAGAGTGAAGATGAGCAGTATGATGTAGTACCGCGTAGGTATGTTAGGCCTCATGTAGAGGAAGACTAGAGGCTTTAGGAACTAGGTATGAGAATGGAGATATTGGAGTTTCATGGAAGCCTCCAACTAGAAGAATTCTTGAATTGGTTAATCATGGTTGAAGAGATTTTAGATTTCAAAGGAGTCTTTAAGGATAAATGAGTGCAATTGGTAGAAACCAGATTATGTGTTAGGGCCACAGCATGGTGGTAGCAATTAAAATTGACCCAGAATAGCCTGGAAAAAAAAATCGAATTGTGTGAAAAGATGAAGAAGCATCTGCGAATAGTGTTTTTACCTTATAATTTTTAGCGCATTATGTACTAGAGACTACAAAATCTTAAGCAAGGTAGTAGGTCAGTAGATGATTATACTTCTGAATTTTACCAATTGATTGTTAGGAATGAACTTCAAGAAATAGATGATTAGTTGGTTGTTAGATACATTAGGGGTTTGAGGATGCAGATTCAAGATACAATCAATTTATTTGACCCTGTTAGTGTATTAACAACACACCAAAGAGCGTTGATTGTTGAAAAACAGCAGAAGCGATCTAGGACTAGTGGTGTAATGGGTAGTGGAGGTGGTATTAACAGTAGTAGGGTAAATTGTATTGGAGGTGGAACCTTAAGTAGTAACACTATTGGGTGTTTTAGTAAACCTAACACGAGTAGCCTTAGCACTAGCGAGGTGAGGTGCTTCAAATGTGGCAAGGCTAGTCACCGACAGTCTAAATGTAGGAGAATGGAAAAGAAGGCACTTTTTGTCAAAAATGAAGAGTAAGAAGATGACGAATTTATGTTTGAAGTGGTGGGTGACGGTGAAGTTGTCTTTGATACTAAATATACCAAGGAGGAGCTTGTGATAGGTGATGGAAAGAAAATTTAGTTGTTAGGAGATCCTGTATGACCCTTAGAGTAGTAAAGGAAGATTGGCTTAGAAATAATATTTTCCAATCCATTGTACTATTTTGGAAAATGTTTGTTGGTTTATGATTGACTTAGGGAAGAGTGAGAACATTAAGTCCACATAAGCTGTGAAAAAGTTGGGCATTAAGCTAGAACAACATCCAAAACCTTACATGTTAGCTTGGCTAAAAAAAGGGTGGTGAGGTAAGTGTCTCTAAACGAGCGCTAGTTACATTCTCTATTAGTTTTAAATATAGAGACTCTGTCTGTTGTGATGTTATGACAATGGATGCTTG
Organism: Laguncularia racemosa; assembly: GCA_037954665.1. Classification (NCBI taxonomy): domain Eukaryota; kingdom Viridiplantae; phylum Streptophyta; class Magnoliopsida; order Myrtales; family Combretaceae; genus Laguncularia; species Laguncularia racemosa. The sequence goes on from JBBMOL010000016.1 coordinate 5,860,594, forward strand.
CCATTTGTTGTTAAGGAGGCCTTGGAAATTTGATAAGGGTGTGACTCATGATGGTAGAGCTAACACGTATACTTTTGTATGTAAGGGTGTGAAGATCGTGTTGCTTCCTAATATAAGCACTACTGAGTCTAAAATTGTTAAGCAGGTTAATACTTCCAACATGCTGTCTTTAGCTAGGTTTAAGGAAGAATTAAAAGACTCTGAAGTTGTCTTCACTCTAGTGGGTAAAGAGGTTGAAAGGGAAGTTGAACTACTTGAGATGGTAGTTTCGGTGGTAGCCGAGTTCCAAGATGTATTTCTTGATGAGTTGCTAGATGGGTTACCACTACTACATGATATCTAGCACCAAATTGATCTTGAGCCTGGTGTAGCCTTTCCTAACAGACTGCATTATCAAATGAGCCCTACAGAACATGAGGAGTTGAGGAGTGATGCGGACGTCGTGGAGGACACAGGTTGACACACGGGTATAGGCACGGCCAGAGACACGGCCGTGTGTTCTATCAGGATCCTCACAGAAGATTACACGAGTTCAGGCACGGCCAGAGACACGGCCGTGTGTTCTATCAGGATTCTCATAGAAGCTTACACGGGTTCGGGCACGGCTTAGGACACGGCCGTGTACTGCGCTCGTCACATGCCCAGAAACATACACGGCCTAGAGGCACAACCGTATATGCGATAGGTTATAGACGTGTATATCATTATTTATTTCCACGTGTACGCTTAGATTTTCCCTTCTTAGATATTTTACGGGGAAATATATATACCCTTTTGTCAGACATGTTAGGGTTACGTTTTATTCATATTTTGAAATACACTTCGAGAGAGAATTATCTCCGTTTATCGGTTGTGCGCAACCAGAGTTTACATCAAAGAGCTATTCTTTGTTGTTGTGAAACCAATCCATATTCGGATTCGTTTCATTACGCTTTCCTCGCTGCGTCAAGGAGGTAGGTTGAAGAATTACTTGCGAAGGGTTTTATTCAGGGGAGTTTGAGTCCATGCATAGTTCCTACTCTTTTGACTCCTAAGAAGGATGGCACTTGGTGTGTGTGTGTGGATAGTCGAGCCATTAATAAGATTATTGTCAAGTATCATTTTCCTATTTCCTGTTTAGATGATCTACTTGACTAGTTGAGTGGAGCTAATGTTTTCTCAAAGCTAGGCTTGAAGAGTGGATATCACCAAATTCGCATTCGAGTGGGTGATGAGTGGAAGACAACCTTCAAGACAAGAGAGGGATTGCACGAGTGGTGGTGAGTTATACCGTTTAGAATGTAGAATGCACCTAGCATTTTTATGAGAGTAATGAATAAGGTTTTGAGGCCATTTATTGGCAAGTGTGTTGTCGCATATTTTGATGATAAACTAATTTACAGTATTGATCCAGAGCGGCATCTCCAACACTTGCGGGATGTTCTTAATGTGTTGCGCAAGGAAAATTTCTATCCTGTCTTGAAAAAGTGTGTATTCATGACTATAGAGGTACTTTTTCTTAGCTACATAATTTCTACTAATGGTTAGCAGGTTGATAAGTCTAAAGTAGAAGCCGTTAGACAGTGGCCTAGACCTACTACATTAATTGAAATTCAAAGCTTCATGGCTTGGCATCATTTTACAAATGATTTATACCCCATTTTAGTAGTACTATGGCTCTTATCACTGACTGTAAGAAGGGTGGTAAGTTTCTATGGATTGATGAAGCAGAGATGGCTTTTTAGCAGATTAAAGCATGTCTTACAACAACCCCGATTTTAGTGTTACCGAATTTTCATCAACCTTTTGAGTTACATGTAGATGCCTCTAAAGTGGGGATTAGAGTTGTTTTGAGTTAGAATAGTAAACCGATAGCTTATTTTAGTGAGAAGCTAATAGAGGCAAAGCTGCGATATAGTGCCTATGATGTGGAATTATACGCTGTGGTGCAGGCTATGAAGCGTTGGCGTCATTATCTATTTTATAGAGAATTCATATTATATACTGACCATGAAGCTCTGAATCATTTACACAGTCAGGATAAAATGTCATCTTGACATGCTTCATGGGTGGCTTATCTGGATAATGAATGTGCAAATGTTGGTCATTTTGTATCATTTAAAGCTCTTTATTGTGCTGTTTTAGTGAATAACGGACATAATTTATTGTATGAATTTCTAGAGTCTTTTTTAAGGCTACAAAAAAAGAGTTGTATTTTGTTGTTATGAATGAGAATTTCTGAGAGTTAATATTAGAAAGAAATTTCCTTGTTTTCCTTCCCTTCTCTCTACCTCAAAAGTGTTCAATCCTCTATTATCTTTTATCAAAGTGGTATTAGAGCCATGGCAAGCTCTAACGTGACATCACATGGAGAAGTTCCATTGCCATGCCTTACAAAGAGCAACTATGATAACTGGAGTGTACAGATGAAGGCCTTACTCGGTGCACAAGACACATAGGAAGTAGTTGAAACCAGCTACGAAGAGACACACGCGACGATGGCGAATCAATTGAAGGCATTGACAGAGACACGTATGAAAGATAAAACCGCACTTTACCCCCTTTCTCAAGTGGTCGATGAATCTAGTTTTGAGAAGATCACTGGCACGACAAAATCAAAGGAGGTGTAGGACTTTTTAGAAAAGGCACACAAAGGTGCTGAGCGAGTAAAACAAGTTCAACTACAAACCCTATGTGGCGAGCTCAAGGTGATTAAAATGAAGGAGTCCAAAGGCATGTCCGATTACATAACAAGAGTGCAAACCATTGTCAATAAACTTAAAAGAAATGGCGAGACTCTAACCGATGCAAGAGTGGTTGAGAAAATACTATGGTCTTTAACCGATGATTTCGTGAATGTGTTGTGCATGATTAAAGAGTCGAAAAACTTAGAGGGGATGACCATCAATGATCTCAAAAGTTCTTTGGAGGCTCACAAGCAAAGAAAAAAGAAAAAGAAGCAAGAATTGTTAGAAGAAGCGTTGAAAGCAAAGGCTATTCTAAAAAGAAGAGAAACCAAGCAATGGTTATCATGGTAGAGGTTGAGGTCATGGCAGCCATAGAGGTTGTGGTTTCGGTTGCGATAGAGGCTGCGGTCATGAACAAGGTGAAAACTACAACAATTCACATGGTAGAGGTTGTTGTAGTAGAAGAGGTGGACGATCAAGTATGTATAATGTTGAATGTTACAATTGTGGCAAATATGGTCACTATGCAAATGAGTGTTGGTCCCGGAAAAAGTGGGGGAAAATGCTAATTTTGCTCTTAAGGAAGAAACTGAAAATAATGAAGTTGTATTATTGGTGAGCAAGGAGAATGGTCTCGAAAAAATGAATGTGTGGTATCTCGATATAAGTGCAAGCAACCACATGTGCATATACAAACATATGTTCCCATTAGAGGAGATAGCAAATGGTCATGTCTCTTTTGGCGGTGCTTCCAAAGTGCATGTAGAAGGGCAAGGTAATAATTTGATTAAACTAAAAGATCGGACACAAAAGCTTATTTCAAATATTTATTATGTCCTAGAGATGAAGACTAATATTTTGAGTTTGGGACAATTGTTGGAATGGGGTCACATGGTGTTCTTGAAAACTGATCTCTCTATTTGCAAGACAAAAATAATCGGTTAATAGCCCAAGTTGAAATGGCCAAAAAATGGATGTTTAAATTGGATTTGGTAAACATTCAAGCAAAGTGTTTGAAGGCTTATGTAGGAGACAAAACATGATTATGGCATTTGAGGTTTGGACATATTAATTTTGGAGGCCTAAAAGAAATGGCTAGCAAGAACATGGTGAATGGGTTGCCATCAATTGATTGTCTCAACAAGTTTTGTTGAGGGTATGTGCTTGGTAAACATTTGAGGAGTAGCTTTCCAAAAATGGAAAACTACTAAGCTAAGAAGCCTCTTGAATTAGTGTATACTAATATTTGTAGGTCGGTCAAGCCGAGCTCAATTGGTGAGAACAGATATTTCATAACCTTTATTGACTATTTTTCTCACAAAACTTTGGTTCATTTCATGAAAGAAAAATTGAAAGTGTTTCCAATTTTTAAGAAGTTCTTGAGAAACAAAGTGGTTATTATATCGAGGTCTTGAGATCAAATCGAGGTAGTGAATTTGTTTTGGCTACATTTAACTCTTTGTGAAGAACATAGTATTCAATGCCACTTGACAACGTTATATTTGCCACAACAAAATAGAGTCGTGAAGTGCAAGAATCAGACTATTCTTGAGATGGTCCAAAGCATACTTAAGAGTAAGAACATGCTAAAAGAATTTTGGCAGAGGTAGTGGATTTTGTCATTTATTTGCTAAATCGGTGTAAAACATCAAGCTTGGAGAATATAACTCTATAAGAGGCATGGAGCAGGTTAAAATCGACTGTGGCACATTTAAAAGTATTTGGTAATATGGTGTATGTGTACATATCGAATCAAAAGCGTATGAAGTTGGATGATAAGTGCTTGAAGTTTATTTTTGTTGGGTATGACGAGAGGTCTAAAGCCTATAAACTCTTTGATCATACTAACAAAAAGGTGCATATTAGTCATGATGTGTAGGTAAATGAAGGAGTCATGTGGGATTGGAATTTGATGCTAGAGATATTCCATTAGAAGGCAAGAGATGAGATGCCTACACCAATGATGATGTCAAAGTTGACATCCAACAACCATGAGGAGGCACCGACGATTACAACAACCAAGTTGATTTTATCGAATGACGAGGTAAGAATTCAAAAAACAAGGAGCATACATGACTTATATGAGGAAATAAGTGAGTTGCACTTGGTGTGTCCCTTGGCTCAAGGCAAAAATATTTCTTTTGAAGAGGTAGTTATATATGGCAAATGGTAGGCTCCTATAGATGACAAGATGTGTGTAATTGAGAAAAACAGCACATGAGAGCTCACTTCTCTTCCTGAAGGTCATAAGGCTATTAATGTTAAGTGAGAGTACAAGAATAAAATAAACCCTTAAGGCGAAATCAAGAAATACAAAGCTAAATTGGTGGCAAAAGGATATAAGCAACAAGTCGACATCGATTATAACTATGGCCAGTAATACGGGCCAAATGGGTCGGCCTGCCTCGATCCGCACCAACCCACGGGCTGGCCCGCAAGGCTGGCGGGTCAGAAAAGTCGGCCCGCCCCGCCTCGCAGGCCAATGCGGGCTGGCCCGCGACGACCAGCAATAATTTTTTTTTTTAAGTGTATTATGTAAAAAATTAATAATAGAACATGTTAAGTAAAATTTTTTGTTTTTCCTTAGATAAACCTTTATTTCCTTTGCAAATATAATTTATATTATTTATCACTCAATTTTTCCATTCACTTTACTTATACAACTTCGATTTATATGTACTTACTCTTAAATCCCATTCTCATACGATAAAAAAGAAAATAACCTAAAAGGATAGTCAAGCAATTATCATAAAGTACTTTTCAGTTTTCACTAATTATATAGGAAAATAAATACAATAATGAAACAGATAAAATTACATATATAAATCAATCATCACATCAGTCATCACTATCATAATTATCAATAATTAAATTGGAGTCTCCTTTCGATGAAGTAGTCGCACTCCTACCCACACTCCCATTGTCTTCTTCTTAATCTACAATTTATGAGATTACACATATAATTAGGAATATATTATATTAGGAACAATACGTTAAAAGAAAATATTACGAATAGAACAAAAAAAAATTACCTTCACATGCAAATCCTTGTAACCAATTTCGTGTACAAATGAGAGCTTCTACATTGGCTGGAAGCATAGAACTGTGATACTTATTAAGTACACGAGCACCGATACTAAAAGTTGACTCCGACGCTACAGTAGTAATTGGAATGCTAAGCACATAGGAGGCCATGATAGATAAATCAGGATATCTCTGGCTTTGACTCTTCCAATGTTGTAACACATCCAATTCTGAGTAGAAGTTCATATCCATTACTGGCTCATCTAGATAAATATCCAAAGAAGATTTACCATAACTTTGTATTTCTACTTGATGGTATCGGAATTCCTACATTATTAAGAAAAAATATTTAAATACTAATATATATTACAAAAAAAAAAATAATTGAGAAAATAAAAAATTATTAAACTTACCACTAATGTAGCAAAATCAATCTCCAAGCCCTTTCCAGCTCTATGTGTTGCTGCTCCCTTACTACTGCTACCTCCAGATGTGTCTTGTGTTTGAGGAGATGATCTAACCTGATTGCTTCTACTTCTAGATATGTGATCTGTTTTGCTCTTCTCATATTCTCCATAGAGTTTATATAACTTGCTTTTTATATGAGCCATCTTCTTTTCACAAGTGAGGGGATCAAGTTTATTAAAACAGAAGTTCAAAAAATCAAATTTCATTAGAGGATCAAAGATTGCTCCAAGTGCAAGGATAACACTATAATCACTCCAATACTTATCGAACTTCTGTTTCATTCTAATGGACATCTCTCTTATGACGTGATCTTCACTATTTAAATTTTCATTCAGCAAACGTTCAATCCTCCATACTTGCAAAAAATAGTGGTTTGATGTTGGATATGATGATCCTGACATCAAATTGGTGATACTATGAAATGGGCTAAAAAACTTGCATATCGTTTCTGCTCTTTCCCACTCATCAATGGTTGGACAATATTTATAATGATGATCATTCAATTGAAAGCAAGAAAAGGCACGTCGATACCTGAGTGCGCTATCAAGCATAAGATAAGTGGAATTCCATTTAGTAGTTACATCTAAGGGTAAACTAATATTCATATCAATGTTGCCAACTTGTTCAACACACTCCAAAAAGTGTTTCATTATACTCTCAGAACCCTTCACATACTTTACACTTTTCCTTACTTTATGTAATGCTTCACTACTTACATCCAATCCTTCTTTAACGATCAAGTGAAGAATATGAGCACAACATTTAATATGAAAAAACTCACCACCACATAACAAACTATGTTGTAAGTTCAATTGCTCTTTCAGAAAATCTTGCATACAATCATTTGCAGATGCATTATCCAATGTAAGGGAGAATATCTTCCTATCTATGCCCAAATCTTTCAAAAATTCAAATACTTTTTTCGACAACTCAAACCCTGAGTGAGGAGGGGGCATTTTAGAAAAAGTAAGAATTTTATTATTCAATTTCCAATTGTCATCCACATAATGTCTAGTCAAACAAATATATCCCTCATTAGTAGAAGCAGTCCATATATCAGAAGTCAAGCATACTTTCCCTAGAATTTTTTTGCAAAATTTGTTTCAAATTCTCCTTTTGAGTCAAATATAAATTCCAAACATTTGATGTAGTAGTTTTTCTACTAATTAGCTTATAATATGGATTATATAGGAATATACTCAACAAATGAAAAATGGCAAATCATTCTCAATAATAGCCATAGCCATTACCTCATGAGCAAATTTATGATCAGGTTTTCTTGATCTTAACTTCCCAGCATGATCAATTATCATATCACCAACATCATGATATCTAGGAATTTGACTCAAACGACACTTCTCTATATGTCGACATAAAGATGAAGTTCCATGTGAATGTGTTCTAATAACATATTCCTTCCTACATGCTTTACACTTAGCCCTATTTTTACCATCCTTCCCAATACCAATTTTTGCAAATAATTCCCAAACTTGAGAAGAAGAGCTACCTACTCAAGCCTTCTTACCTGCATGTTCTTCAGATTGAGAAGATCCTGGTTGTAGATTATCGTTATGTCCACTAACTTTAGACACACGATCCACATTAATAGGTTACATTGGTTCCATTGCAGCCTCATTACTTGAAGGATCCATTCTGTAAATATAGAAAATATTATTAGTAGTAGTTAAATATATGTAAATAATTAAATATAGCTACCACCACCACCGGCGTCACTCACCCCCACCCCACACGGCCACACCACACCACACGGTCCACATACCACTACCCCACTCTCCAATCTCCATTCTCCATTCACCAAGCCACCACCACCACCGGCGTCACTCACCCCTACCCCACACACCACATGGCCACACGACCACTGGCGTCATGGCCACACCACACGGCCACCACCACCACCACTCCACTCTCCAATCTCCATTCTCCATTCACCAAGCCACCACCACGATCGGCGTCACTCAGCCCCACCCCATACGGCCACACCATCACCGGCGTCACGGCCACACCACCACTACCCCACTCTCTAATCTCCATTCTCCATTCACCAAGCCACCACCACCACCGGCGTCACTCACCCCCACCCCATACGGCCACACCACACCACACGACCACCACCACCACCCCACTCTCTAATTTCTATTCTCCATTCTCCAAGCCACCGCCACCACCACCACCGGCGTCACTCACTCCCACCCCACATGGCCACACCACACCACACCACACGGCTACACCACAACCGGCGTCACGGCCACACCACCACCACCCTACTCTCCAATCTCCATTCTCCATTCACCAAGCCACCACTATCACCGGCGTTACTCACCCCCACCCCACACGGCCACACCACACCACACCACACGGCCCACACACCACACAGCCACCACCACCACCCCACTCTCCAATCTCCATTCTCCATTCTCCAAGCCACCACCACCACCGGCGTCACGGCCACACCACCACCAGCCTACTCTCCAATCTCCACACCACATGGACATCACAAATTCACAATACAATAGACGACAATAGAGAATTGCTTTACCTTAATTAACGATGTCTAAAAGGCGGTCAACGGTAGTGGCTCGATGTCGAGCTGTGGAGTATAGGGGGTGCATGGACGGTGGGCTGCTGCCAGCTGTGGTGTAACTTGTAAGTGTGGCCATATGGGCTGCTACCAGCTGCATGCGGACTGCGGACGGGGTGCACGAATGGTGCGACTGCGACTGGCTGTATGGGCTGCGGAGTGTAGTGCGTTTGACTTCTGTGAAGGAGAAGGAAGGTGAGGTCTGGCTTAATTGCTTGCGGTTGCGGTCGGCGGCATCATTTCATTTGTCTTGTCATTTCAGCACCAGTCGTCCGTCAGCGGCGTCATTTCAGAACCAGTCATTTTAGTCGGCGGCGGCGAAGTGCGGACGGTGTTGTTAGTCGTCTTGTCATGTCCCCACGTCGTCCTGGTCACTCGTCTGCCTCGTCAGTCGTCTCATCATGTCCCCACGAGTCGTCGCGTCGCAGGCTGCGTTTTCTAGCGGGTTGGCCCGCCGCCCACCGAAATTGCCCACCCTACCTTGTGGGTCAAGCTGGCGCGGGCTAAAATGGCCCGCACCTCTGCGGGTCAAATTTTTTTTGCCTGCCTTGCATATTTTTGCGGGTGGGGCGGGTCAACCCGCGGACCTACCCTGCAATTACCACGCCTAATTATAACAAGGTTTTTGCACTAGTGTGGCTCGAATGGAGACCATTCAACTTTTGATTTCCTTTGTGGCTCAATCAAAATGGCACATTTATCAGATGGATGTTAAGTTAGCCTTTCTTAACAATATTCTAGAAGAAGTATATATTGAGCAACCCCTTGGGTATAAGAAAAAAAGCAATGAAGGTAAATTTTTAAAATTAAAGAAGGCTTTATATGGTTTGAAGCAAACTCTTAGGGTTTGGAGCACTTGGATTGACCAACATTTTAAGTCTTACGGTTTTGTGCAATGCTTGCATGAACATGCACTATAGGTGAAGGTTAAAAATGGAGACATGCTAGTTGTGGTTTTGTATGTTGATTTAATTTTTTTAGGCAATAATGGAGAAATAATAGATGAGTTCAAAAGGGCCATGAAGAGTGAATTTGACATAACTGATTTAGGACTTATTTCCTATTTTCTTGGTCTTGAGATAAAGCAAGGGAGTAATGGTATTTTTTTTTTCACAAGACGCCTATTCTAAGGAGATTTTGAAATGGTTCAAATTGGAGGATTACAAGGCATTAAGTACACCAGTTGATTGTGGTGTAAAATTATCTCGGCATGACAAAGGGAAGGTGATTGATGCAACATTGTAAAAGAGCCTAGTTGGAAGTTTGCAATATTTGACATGTACAAGGCCAGATATTTTGTATGGAGTTAGCCTAGTGAGTTGGTGCTTGGAGGAGCCGAGATCGATGCATTAGAAGGCTATCAAATGGATTCTTCGTTACATTCGAGATATTCTTTCTCTTGGTTTGTTTTATGTTTCATCCACTAATAAATTTGCAATTTTTGGTCATTCGGATAGTGATTGGGGCAGAGACATTGACGATAGAAAAAGCACATCAGGGTTTGTATTTTACATGGGTAATACAGCTTTTACATGGCTTTCAATGAAGCAATCGATAGTAACACTTTCAATATGTGAAGCAGAATACATGGTGGTGGCAACTTGCGTGCATCACGCAATTTGGCTAAGGTGGTTGCTTGAAGAAATCAGTTTTACACAAGGTGCAGCTACCGAAATTTATTTGGATAGCAATTTGGCAATCGAATTGGCTAAAAATCCGTTACATCATGAGAGAAACAAACATATCGATGTACGATTTCATTTAATTCAGGAGCAAGTGAAGGAGAAAAATATTGAATTAATTCATTTGGAGAGTGAAGGTCAAGTGGCCGGCATTTTCACAAAGTCATTGCCAGTCAAGTTGTTGGAGAAATTTAAGAATCTTCTTGGCATGAAGGATGGAGATAGAATTAAGTTTAAGGGAGGGTGTTGAATTACAAACTTAATTTTCTGCATAAAACGCTTTGAATGGGCATAAAATGCTTTTGAATTATAAATGAGCAAATGTTGGTCATTTTGTATCATTTAAATCTCTGTATTGTGCAGTTTTAGTGAAGAACGGTCAGAATTTATTCTATTAATTTCTAAAGTCTTTCATTTGATGTTTAAAGCTATAAAAAGATTTGTACTCTATTGTTATGAATGAGAATTTCTAAGAGTTAATATTGGAAAGAAATTTCCTTGTTTTTTCTTCCCTTCTCTCTACCTTAAAAGTGTTGAATCCCCAGTTATCTTTTATCATGCAACACTAAACAAAATTAGAGTATGGAGCAGCTCAAAACTAACTCAATACAGTCAAGAAGTAACTCTCCTTTCATCACTACAAGCATCCATGAGAACGGAAGCAGCAACTAAACAAGCACGTTTCATGGCGAACCATAGCTTAGGGCTTTCTCATTTTGTTGTTTAGTGATTTTTATTAAACATCACCAAAATTTTAGTAAACCTCACAAAAAACTTTTTATAATGTTTATTAAATATTACTAATAGATGTTATAAAAGGTGCATTACACAGAAAGTAATTTATGGCATTTATATAATAAACATTACAAAAGACATAAGTGTCATAAAATAATAAAATATTTATAACATTTAAATATCACAAATTATAAACTATTGGTAACATTTAAACGTAACCAAATAATATTTATCAATTTTATAAATTACATGAAACGTCACAAAATGGATTAAATTTTGTAACGTTTAAATGTTACCAAAAAAACTAATATTTCATAATGTTTAAACGTTACCGATAAGAAACCTTTTGTAATGTTTGAATATTGCTAAATTATAATGATTTTTTTAATCACAAAAATTATAAAACTTAATAACATTTAGACATTACCAAAAGGGTAAGATTTGGTAATGCTTAAATATTGGAAAAAAATGTTATATTTGGTAATGTTTAAATGTCACCTATGTGTACTATAATTAGTGTTATTTAAGCATAGTAAAGTTGTAAATACAAGATCTTATGTAATGTTATAAAATATCACTAATCCATATATTTTGTATTGTTTCAATGTCAAACGAAGATATTGGATTTATAGTTGTTCAAACTTCACCATATTTGCTAATAGAGAAAAACAAACTTCACCATAACTACTAGCAAAATCTCTAAACTTCACTACAATTGCTACAAAAATAACGGAATGTCACCATAGTTACTAAGAAAATAATTGAATGTTACCACAGTTACTAGCAAAATAGCTTAATACCACCATAGTTACTACGAAAATAACTAAATTTCACCATAGTTCTAGCAGAATAACCAAACTTCACCATAATTACTACCCAAATGAGCAAACTTCACTATAGTCATTACCTAAATAAACAAACTTTACCATAAGTGATGTGCTTTAAAATTCCAATTGCATACACATAAAAACAAAGGAGTGATCACTAAATCAACTCCATAATGGCGTGATCAACAACACTCCTTTGATCCCTAATTCACATGGAACCAAATGGCAATGATGCTAAATGATGTTGATGAACTATGCAATTGTATAAGAAGCAATGGATAACAATATAAATGAATTAGAAATCCACTCAAATAGACTTGATTCAAATATGAAATTGATGAACCCTAATTCATGTTAAGGACAGCAAGTAGCACAAACAAATTGCACCTACATACGATGCACTAGAATATAATTTGAAACAACTAGAGAAAGATTGATATTACTTACAATCTCCTCAAGCTAATCTTGCCATAATTTCACTTGTGAAATTGACGAGAATTTTTGCAAGCAAGGACCTTTCCTCACGACAAAAGTGTGTAATTTTCAAGTGTTTAAAAAGCTCCCTCAAAACCTTACTTAGCAAGTATCTATACTTGCTACAATTAGAGTAAAAATAACACAACAAATTACAAATAAACCACTCCAAAAGACTAGTTCCAAAAACAACAAATTACAAGTACAAATAGGTCTTCAACTGACTGGTTCTTCACTTCAGTATGACACATTGTGGATCGGTTGATGTAAGTCCAAGAATGCCCCTAATTTGATCCTTAGTATATGTTATTTGGTCATCCTGTAAAAATCGATAAATGTACCTACTAAAATACAAAGATAAAGCATTATTAGATAAAATATGGCAATATGTGGATTTTTGAGCTCATGCATCCAATTTAGTTTCCCTATTGTTGGAACCATAGGGTTAATTCTCATCAATAAGTACTACCAAAATAACTAAACTTCACCATAGTTACTAGCAAAATAATCTAACTTCTCCATTGCAACTAGCAAAATATCCAAACTTCTCCATAATTACTTGAAAAATAGACTATACATCATAAGCTCCTCTATTCTCAATTGTCATTATCATCATCATGAGTAGGTGGTATTGATGAAGGAACGAACTCACCATCAACCGGAGATCTTGTTACAAAAATGTTCACAAATTTAAAGTAACACATTTATTTAACCATCTAATTAACAAGACAATGTTATTAATGCATTACCTGAATAAGAAAATAAGTATAGGCAAAACCTTTGTACTACTTGAAAGAGATTATTCAATTAAAAAAATATTATAATCAACTCATGAAATGATTATAATGAAAAGTAGAAGATATCTAACATATTATACAAAGTAGAAATACTATACCAAGTATTGATATTCTTATTTGGTAACGAATACAACTTTATACACCATTTCAAAAATGAGTAGATTGTAATTCTAACAAAGAAAAACTCATTCAAACAACAACTTAACAACTAAAACACTAATTTAAAAACAAATTAAAAATTCAAATTAGATAGACAAATAAACTTCAAATCTAGAGAAATCAAAAGATGTACCTTATTTTCCTAAGCTCATTGTAAATCATGTAATCTTGAAATTCAACATCTCACTTTTTATGCAATTCTTTTTATTCTTCAAGCTCCTGTCACAATCTTCTATTTTCCTCATTCATAGAAATCTACCACATGGATTTTCCGATAGGAGGTGGTCCATAACCCCTACTAAGATGGTCATTAGTCTAATAATTTGCATTCATATATTGATCAACAATCTCTATAGAAGATTTTGGCATGTTTGAAGATTGCAATTCTTCATACATTTTGACCATTTCAACCTGTATTATTGATGGCAAAAGTTAGAAACATGTCAACCGCATGATTTATAATAAACTTATAATAAAAAAATAAAATAAGATCATTTATACTAACATAATCATTAGCAGCTTCTTAAGAGACTCAACCACCATCAGTCTTATTCGATCTAGGTTCACAAAATCAAGTTTGCTTGAAGAACTCAATTGCATCAGGTGGTTGGTGATGTTGCCCAATCTAATTGGACATGCAATGAAATATTAGATACTAAACCTTTTTCTAGTATCAAATACGTGAAATTACCTAAAATATGTACATAATCAATCTCTCTACTTCCAAAGGATTTACTTCCACTCCTATGCAAATATTTCACACACAATCCTCATCACTATTATCATAGTCCATAAGTGTATCAACCACTTCATCTTCATCTTCAACATAATCGGTTTAGACATCATGTTGTGCTTTGTTATATCCTTGGATCCTCTCTACAACATCTCCAACAATAATCTTGAGATTCAAAATCATTAATTGGAGAAGCTACATTTCCTCTCTCCACATCCTGCACAAGAAGGTCCTCCATACTTTCATTAGCCAATTGATCCTTCACATCAATAAATGGATTCAAATCACTAGTAAGAGAGCGTATATCGTATACATGAATTGTTGGATGCAATTATGTAAATTGGATGCAATAAACACTAAGTTGTCTATTAAGGATGAATTGTTGTGCCTTTTGTGCATTAATTTGGAAAGGGCTTTGGCTAGAATGAAGACCAATGCTAATAAACAAAGATCAAAATTGGAATTTGCTCTAGGTGATATGGTGTTTGTCAAGTTACAACCTTAAAAATAGATTTCTATATCACAAGAGTTTTCTCATAAACTTTTGAAGAAGTTCTACGGATCTTTTCTAATCATTAGAAGAGTGGAAAACTATGCCTTTGAGTTACAATTACCATCACATGCTAAGATTCATGTTTGTCACAATTCAAATCTTAAGAAAGCACATAGAGCAGATCGACCTTCATTGGAACTTCCTCTTATTGCTATGGATAGTCATCCTATTGTTTCACCATTGGGTATTGTGTCTACTTACACTATTTAGAGGAATGGTCAATCAGTATAGCAATATTTGGCTCAATGGCTTGGTTTACCACTAGAGGACACTAGCTAAGAGGACAAGGTATATGCATACCTCGTATACCTTGTATACACTATTTAGAGGAATGGTCAATCAATATAGCAATATTACAGCTAGGCAATCGAGAAAGACACCAAAGTGGCCTAAAGACTATATTATGGGATAATCTTGTAATATTGAGTAAAAGTCATATAAATCTAGTAAATATAGATGCAATTAGATTGTAACCACATGCAAAGATTGTATAGAGCGGGAAAAATTGTTAATCTTGCAATAGATTTCAATTTTAAATTGTACATAGACTAGATATAAATAGAGAAATAAAATGAGAAAGGGGTAGGAAGTTACAACCCTAAAAGTTTGTTATGGAGAGTCTCTCTCTTGAACATAACTAAACCTTTTCCTCTTGCTTGCAAACAATGAGAAAATATGTACATGTTAGATACGCAAGAGAAAAGAGAGAATGGAAAAAAGAATAGAGAGAGATAAAGGTTACTAGAGTTAGGGTCTATAGCTAAGTCATGTGTTTTCCTTGAGAATTTTTTTTCCAAAAAATGTGGGTTAGCCCTAATAAGGGTGATATCATTTGATTGATTAGAAGAGAGATGGATGTCAAAAATCATTCTAGAAATCAAATTATGGTAATTAATAAATTAATTTTACCAAAATCCTAAAACTATAAGCTTTAATATATAGGGTTGGTAATTTATGCTACTCTGTCAAGTCTCGTATTTGTCTCTTAATGGATTTGTGTTTGAAAAACCTCAACATATGACACAACTCGTTTATTAATTGTATATAAAAACCTAAGCCCATGACCTAACTTATTCAATAAGCATGTTTCGTATTCAGGTTAAACTCATTTATCAATTAAAAAAATTATAAATAAGTCTGTAAAATACTTGCATAAACAAAGTGAAAAAGGCTAATAATAAAATTAAGGAAAAAGTATATTTTAGTCCTTAACATTTATTCACTTTTTATTTCAATCCTTAACTTTTTGGTCTTCTATTTAATTCATCAGTATTTTCAAAAACTTCTAACAAAGAACTTTGATCAAATTTATTATGTTTTCTAACCATTTGTGGTACACATCAACTTCAAATTAGTCAACAATAATTAAAATAAAAAATGATAGAAGTAAATAGATTTATTTAAATAATATAACAAACGATAATACTAAATATAAATAATGATATAATATAATAAAAATTATAAAATATAAAAAATAATTAAAATTAAGAAAATGGGCTAGAAAACTTTGTGTGTATCCTAATCACCTTGGCTAATTAGCCTAAGGTTAATTGAAAGCTAGTGCATGCTAAAGATGAACTAAAATTTGAACATATTTAATAGATTTTCTAATTTTGTAAGGTTTCAAAATGTTAAGGACCAAAAAAGAAGAAAAAAAAAATTGAATACTTAAGTAAACAAGTTGGTAAACATTGAGGACTAAAAGTGTAATTCTCCCTAAAATTAACTTATACAATTATTAATGATATAAGGCTTTGAAAATTAAGATGAAATTATAATAAAAATAATAGTTTTATTGATGCTTGATAAAATATAATAAATCTAAAAATCATAAGTTTTATATCATAATTGAATTAACCTAGACTCATGACCCAACATTTTCTATTAGATATTCAAGAGAAATAATTAAAGAATCTATACATAAAAAAGAATGATATCAATGAAAATATATGCTATTGAAAATTTTATAAAAATAGTTTAGATTATTATTTGCATCTTAATAAAGTCAATTTTTTATATGTAAAAGAGTTTCTACAATTTTTTGTTACAATAAGCTATGATATTGATTAAGGATTTCATCTCAAGTACTAAATGAAAGTTTTGAAGCTACCATAGATATTGATATGCCTAAAATATCATGTGCCATTTTCTCAACTTGAAGATATCAAAATTAATTAGTTTTGTAATAACTCAATATATCTACTTTAACCATTTTATGTCACTACTTATCTAAATATAGCTTTATTTTAGATTTAGTAGCACCTTAAAAGCCTCATGATAGGTTTATAAACCAATTGAACTTACCGTTCAACAAACATTTCAAAACAATAGGAATACTAATAATGTATTAAATGCAGACGGTCTAAAACCAAAGACTATTTACACAAATTACATAAACCACATGTCATTGAAAAGATAGAGAAGGAGATATTGGTTTACCTTTATCATTTTCTCAATATTGTCAAGTATAACACTCTAGGTATGATGGCGTGGTGTTTTCTAAATAACTAAAAGATGAGGAAGAGAGATTTATCTAAAAAGAATGGAATTTATCGAAAGGAAAAAAAAAAAGGATGATGAAGAGAGATAAAATAATTGACAAGAAGAGTGAAAGATATGATGTGTTGTTGGTGCATCGTAGCAGGATCAGGAATTTTTAAGTAACAAAATCAATGGTACTTGAGAATAAAAAAATAAAGAAAATAAAAAATATATATATTATTAATATTAAACAAGTTTGTAGATCAGACTTGTGATATATTTATGAGATCTGGTTAATAAATAGATTCATAAATGGATTTGAGATGAACATGAACCTGGATATAAATTTTATTGCATCAAAATGGATCTAATCTGTTTATGTCTAATATTGATTTTTTTTATATGTAAAACCGTTTATTTTTTATCTTATCATGTTTGAATTTAATGAATCAGATTTCAAATTGCCAACCGTATACTATACTATTGGGGCCAATTTCATTGATACCTATTCCACCTGCAGGGCCTGTTATTGTTAATTTGAAGTGTGAACAGCATAATTGGTGTTTGCATTACATGGGATTGAAAAGTCATATGTTATCTCCCCCGCCAACACTAGTAAATCAATTTGAGCTTGACTTAGATTTTTCTAAGTCTTCTCTCTTTGGATCCTTGCAATTGATTCTCCGGTCCCACTGCAATGTTTTCTAATGAGGATAGCTGAAAGAATTCACACACAAGTAAATCAATTCGAGCTTGACTTAGATTTTTCTAAGTCTTCTCTCTTTGGATCCTTGCAATGTTTTCTAAAGAGGATAGCTGAAAGAAAACACACAGATGTGCTTACACACGGGCCTACATACCTTGAGATTCTCTGACATATCCCTTTCAACAGAAAATGCCAGAGAAACAAAAGGATACACCTTTAGAGCGTACCCCTATTTTGTCCTCACTTAATCTATAAAAATCATATATCCATGTTGGATTTTTCTCTGTACGCGGATTGTTCATTAGTCATTCAACATGATGTTACGTCTTACGCGGTTTACGTTTACATCAATGTCATTGCGAAGAAACGGAGGGAGTTGGTTTGGTTTTGTTTACCAAAAATGAATAAACAATGACGATGTCTCGTTTTGTTTGTTTGGACTTTGGTCTGGTGCAAAACACCACAAGGGCCATATAAGTGAGGTAGTAAACTGAGTTGGCTTGGATTCGGTGCAGAACACCACATGGGCCAGATAGGTAAGGCAGTCAACTGAGTTGGCTTGGATATTCATGTCATGGAAATTTTTTTTAGGTAATAATCCTATTTTTAATTGAACCAAGGAAAATTGATTTATTAGTAAATGAAGCAGAATACAAGAAAATGCCAACTCATTAAGATTAACTAATGACATAAAAACGAAAGTAAGTTGACATGGTTTACAAGCTCATGTCGATGAATGATCTCATAGCCAGTATCTCAAGGATACCAAGGAGATTAAATGGACATAATGTAGGTAGGCAATTTGCGAATTGACTCCTCAGTGAGCTGGATCGTGATTTCATACCTATTAGTTTTTCTTTCTTTAATTTGGTTTTATCTTTTGTGTTTTCATAATTTGTTTCATTCAGCCAAACATTCGAGTCGATTTCAATTCAAACCAACCTCGACAACTTTACTTATGAAAGGTTATACAACTGTAATTATTTTAGATTGACTGTTATAAGGTGTTAGTGAGGTGCTAATGAGGTTCTTTGCTCTTCAAAATCATGTTGTCAATATAAACCTTGATGTTTCTTTCAATTTGATGAATAAGTATTTTTGTCACCATCTTGCTACGTTGCTTCAGCATTCTTAAGCTCGAAGGGCATTACCTTATAATAATATGTTCCAAAGTTGGTGATAAATGATGTGTGAATCTAGTTGGATTTGTGCATCCTAATCTAATTATAGCTTGAAAAGGCTTCCATAAAGCTTGGTAGGGTGTGACCTAAGGTTGAATCAACCAATTGATTAATGTGCGATAGTGGAAATAGTTCTTTGGATAAGCTTTATTGAGATTAGTCTAATTGATACACATCTATCACTTTCCATTAGACTTCTTTACCAATACACAATTGGCTAACCATGTGGGATATGACTCCTCTTGAATGAATTCAACCTTTAGGAGTTTTTGTACCTCCTCTTTAATGGCTACCTACTATATTAAGGCAAAGTGCCTCTTCTTTTACTTGACCATTTTCATATTAGGGTTTATATTCAATCTATGTGAGATCACCTTAAAGGGGATCCTAGGTATGTTTAATGGCGGCCATGCAAAAACATCCACCTTAGCTCAAAGGAAGGCAATGATCTTCTAGAAGAGCTTAGCCAAAATTAGTGCCCATCTTTCTAGTATGTTCGGGTGAGCTACTAATTTGGACATCCTCTATTACTTCAATAGGTTCCGCACTTAATCTTAGTTTTTCCTCTATAGTGAATTCTGTTGTGACAATCTCTTACTAGGAGAGAGCTTAAAGAAATAAATTCTTAGAGGTCTATTGGTCACCATTGTAGATGTCAACATCTGCAGGGGTTGTGAACTTGGCCATTAAGTGTTTTTTTAAGGCTATCATTCATATAGTATTTTGCGATGGGTGCTTAAGAATGACATTGTAAGGAGACCATGCATCAAGATGAGGAAATCAACTAGGATTTATATCTTGTATGGTCCATCTCCAAGTTCTATAGGTAGGGGGGTGGGGGTGAGGTTGATTAAGCTTTATTAGTTAGTTATTAAAGCCAAAAAGCTTGTTGCCATAGGGCTTGAGCTTCGCCTCAACTTGATCTTTCATTTGGTTGAAAGCTTTCTTGTATATGATGTTCATGAAGCTACCAATGTTAATTAGGATCTTGCGAACGTTAAAATATGTTATTTGAGCTCAGATTACTAGGGGAACATTATGCCTTCAAGGTCATTGTCAGAAAAAAGTGATCGTAGAGTCTACTTTAAGGTGCTTCACCTAGGTGCTAAGTATGTTCTAATAGCTTCTTGATCAAGCATGTGCTGTACACCATGAGATGGAGCATCCTCCCACAGCTGTTCCTCCAACAATAATATTTATGGTGCCCCATATAAGGCATGTTTGTTGCTCCTACTCCATTTCTTCCCTTTCCCCCCTTCTTGGTCACTCTCTATGATATATTCCCATGGATATCCTTGTCATATGAGGTATTTAAAGGACATTCTTAAGCTATGTGCAACTTTTGGTGGTGTGGCCCCTATCTTTATGAAAATCATAGTACTTGTTAGCATTTCTTCTGAGTGGGTTATTCCTCATCTTGTCAAGCCAAGTAATGATGCTCTAGTCTTGTATCTCCATAAAGATGTTAGCGTAAGGCTTATTGAGTTAAGTATATTGCTTATAGAAAGGGATGGCACATTTTTTACTACCATTACCATTTTGAGTAATCCCATTAATTTTCGAGGTGGGACCAAGTCTGTCTTTTACTAAAGGTTGATCTTTTTTGTTTTTCTTCTTGTTAGAAGAGTCTTACTTAGCCTTCCTTCTAGCTAATATGACTGACATCTTCCTAAGTGATGTAGTATACTACCCATTCATAGAGCTCTCTAAAATTCTTTTGTTTATGCAATGTAATGGAGTAGAAGAATTGGGATCGATCCTTTACTCCATTGACTGTTACATTTAGTGCCACACTTATATTATCACTAGGAATCTCAACCATCGCCTTAATGAACTTAGAGATATAATCCCTTAGTATCTTGCTTTACTTTTGTTAGATGAGGTTGAGAGCTAAGGAATTTTGTTCAAGCATCTTGCTCATAAAAAATTGTTGGCAAAACTTCATGGCGAGCTTATGGAAACTAGAAATAGAATTTAGCTTCAAGTCTCAAAACCATGTTTATGCTGCCTTCTTCAAAGTTCTTAGAAAGGCCTTATATGCTATTGCATTGGAAATGCCAAATAGGTTCATTTGCGTTGTATAATAGCTTAGATGCTTCGTTAGGTCAATTGTTCCATCGTAAAACTCTAGCTATGGAATTCAAATATGTGTGAGAAGCTACTCATCTTAGATTTCCTAAGCAAAAGGGGAGTTCCCTATGGTGAACATATCCCATGGGTCGAGCTTCTTTGTATCTTTCGGCTCATTAAGGCGTTTGATCATATTGTCTGTATCATCTATAGATTGATCAGCTAAAGATCTTATGAATTGTGCTTCAAAATTATCATTCCCGTTGTATTCTATTCACCCTGTAGGTTAAGGGCTTGATTTGGATTTGATGGCACATTCTTGTTGTGTTATGAAACGCTATCACCATGTTACTCACTTTGTGGCTAAGAGTTTTGTTAAGAGCAATTGTTGATTTTGTTGACTTGATCTCTCAGGCAATGGTTTTTAGCCAACAAATTGACAAATTGCCTTTTGATTTTTGCAATCTTATCTTCATCTCCTAGTTGTACAAGTGGTGAGACTGGGGGCACTATAGGGTGATCGTTTATAGTAGTTGGTGAATTGTGGTCATTAGGGACATTCTTGCCAAAGTTTGTTCCTGATCTTATGCCGGCTGTAATTGTAGTTAGCCTTGTCATGGTGGACACTAATTGTTGATTGCTCCTACTACTTGGATGTGATCATAGGCTGAATCACACTATTAGGCTTATTGAACAAACGTGAGTTATCAAATGATCTTATCTAGATGAAGGAACCTTTTTTTATAGTGTTAGGGAAATTCTATTTTAGATAAGTAAATATTTTTTGAAAACCCTCTAATTATAATAAGAAATACTTACTTAGGGTGCACTGTTTAGAGGATTCAAATGACTGTGCTATTTTACCCTCATCAGTTTTTGGTACTTTCATATTCTATGGTTGGGTTGAAGTAAAATGGGCCTTGGGACCTTAAACCAATATGGGCATATAACAAATATTATATATATATATATATATATATATATATATATATATATATATATATATATATTCCTATATATACACACATATAATAGTAACCTCATACATTGCTACATATGTTTTCTTTTTCTTTTTCTTTTTTTTGACATTGTAATATAACATATTACCATATATAATATATTATTAACATATCTATATATAATATATAGGTACAATATTTAAAATCACATACAATTGACATAATATCTGTTGCATATGCGTGCATGCATGTGTGCATTTGCATGTGTATTGTTATACCATTATATTATTATTATTATTATTTTATAAAAAATTTTTATTTTTACAAAAAAAAAAAAAGAAAACTTATAAAAAAGGTATTAAATGACAATGGATAATTCTCAAGCAAGTTATTAGATAAACAAAGGAATAGAACTTTTTTGTTTATTGAAAAAATCTAAAAGAAACGAAAATGGTAATTTTCAATAATAATTATATATTTCACAAAATGGAAGTTCACAAAAATATGAAAAAGTTTATAAGTTGTTTTCTCTTATACAAGATGATATGCCGCGTTGTTATTTACGGTATGCAGCGTTAGATTTTGAACTTTTACGGGGTCAAAGCTTGATCGACAACGAAATATTATAATTAATAATTACGAGCCCAATTACAACGACAGTATTCGTGGCAGACTCTATATATATCGTGAGAAGTTACAAGGAAAATCACTGTCTCTCTTTCTCTCTATCTGTTCCTTTTTCTCTTAGCAGTAGCAGATTCTTTTTACGAAGAAAGGAAAGACTGGGGTCATGTGGAGGAGGAAGTCGTCGTTATCATCGTCTTTATCGGGTCGTCGTTTTCCTAATATTGTCCATGTTGTTATTGTTGTTGTATGCATATTTGGGCAGCTGCTACGTATATGTCAAGCTCAAAGTGCTAATCATACTACCGACCCCTCTGAAGGTTTATATCTTTAACTCTAGCTATTTCTGATTATTCTTTTTCCTCATCGTACATATATCAAGACTATTTAGTTACGAAGAAGTGCAATAAGGTCCACTTTTTAGTTTTTACCTATACAACAGGTATTATTATTATTCCGCCGAGTAGCAACCTTGTAATTTTAGTTGAAAAAAAGAAAAAAGTTCGCGGTAAGAAGGCCTCGGATTCAACATTATAAACACAACACCCAACCTAGCATTGAATTCATGCTTTTATTTTGGATGCACCCAAAGATTCAATTCTGAGACTGATCTAGCTTTGCTTCCATTGAAAAACCAAAATATTCTTTTTTTTTTTTAAAAAATTTGCATTTAAAGGTAAAACGAAAAAGATTTTGATAGATCTATAGCAAACAAAATTTTAAAAAAGAAAGAAAGAAAAAATCAACAAAGCTCTACCTACATGATTGATTTTTTTTTTTTTATTTTTTAAAGCGAATTATGAATCTTGTGAATGACTTTTTGTGTTATGCTCTTCCCAACTAACCCCCACCACCCACCAACCCCGTGCATCCGAAAAAAAAAAGAAAGAAAGAAAAAGAAAAAAAAAAATGAAACCGTGGACACTACTTCTTTTGCATAAAAATTTCCTGTAGAACTGTAATTTAATCATCTCATACAATTAATTTCACCCATTAATAGTAGTAAATATAGCCTAACCATTAATTGACTCAATTCCTATTTCACTAACTGTATATTCACTTGGGAGACTATTTCATTTCTCATTATTTAATAAAAGTTACTATTATGGTATTTATATCGATTTTAAATATTGAATAACCATTTTTAATGATATTTATGAATTACTATTTAATAATTTATTTATTGTTTTTACTATAAATGTTTTGTCCTTGTAAATTATACCACTTTAATCCAATTGTTTACACTAGAGGTATAATGGAGATTTTAGTTTTATTCCAATATAATTCCTTACATTATTTTATGCCAATTGAATAATATAAGAGATATGTAGTAACGATTATATCTCTACTCAATTCCAATTGAGTTGTAGTTCTATCTCCCTTTATTTCATACAACAAGAAGAATAGACTGTAAAACTCATTAATTATAGTAAAAATTCCCTCTAGTGCCCATTATCACTGGACAGGAGATTCTTTCCTTCTAAACTAAATGTGTGGTGCTCGGATATCTTATTATGCTACTCACTTTAGAAAGAGGTCAATTGGTTGAAGTGATTGATAATTTCCCTCTCTCTCTCTTTTTAGTTATATTATTATCTTTGCATTTGAACTAAAGCATGTTGGATAAAAAAATAAGTGAACAATGACTTAATAAAATTGTTATACATGTCATCAAATTAAGAAGAAATTGTATCCTCTCACACAGTTAATGATAAGCTATAGTATGTATCACAAGAAAACGTATCATATACACCTAATGGAATTAGACCGTCAGTCTAACCTTGTCCTCTTATATCATTGACTATTGAGAATAGTCAATTTATATAGTCATGTATAAATATATATTATATGTACGTTATTGACACACTACTGACTTATATATTCTATGGCTTGCATGATATCAAGCCGTGTATATGTATTTATTTAGTTTTATCTTTCATTTAATTTTATTGGAATAAAATAAAATTAGAAACGAATAGCAATTCATTTTAATATTATTTTGTTTTATGATTAGTGATATCTTTGGAATGAAGGTAAGAATCCATGAGAATATCAATTCCATGGTAAAGAAATGAATGGAAAAACTTTTTACAAACCATAACTATACTATAAGTAATAAAAGTAGAATGACAATTTTATTGTGGTGAACCAAACATAATATAAATGATATATAGTAATATAATTTAATGTTTTTTTTTTTTTCATACCATGTGGCTAAAAAATTGAATAAGATAATCATTAACATTCAAAAAATTACCTATAGGTAATTGCATGTTTTATAATGCCTATCTCTATTTGCTAGTGTGTGTTTGTGTGAGTGAACACACGTATGTATGTATGTGTCGAAGATGCATGGAAAATGTAGACCCGTAGTAGCTTGTATGACATTATTGTTTTGGAATTGGCAATGCAAATACTAAATTTGATATTCAAAAAATGGAGCATTGAAGCCGATCCTGATAAATGGAACAAAAGTGGCGACCCATGCACCGGAGTAGCCATGGACTCAACACCTTTTAGCACAAATCTTGACATCAAATGCAATTGTTCTTACAACAACGGCACTACTTGCCACATCACCCACCTGTATGTCCTTTTTCTTAAGTCTTAGAATGGTTCTTTCTTTTGGAAAACTTTTTTGATTTTTTTTTTCTTATTTGTTATAATTAATCAAGGATTCATAATTATAAAAATACTATCATAGGTGAGAGATAGCAGAGAATATCCTTGAAAAAAAAAATGATTTTCATTGTAAAAAGAGAAAATCGTTTTACTTTTTCCCATTGGAAGTTTTCATGTGGTTCTTAATCGTCACTATAGACCAATAGCTCCATCTTCTTCCACCATTATTAATACAATATTATTTGAAAAAGAAAAATTTGAAGACTTTTTCCACAAACCACACCCTTAGTAGCATCATTATATTTGTGTGTGTTTGTGTGCATATATATATTATATATATATATATTCTTTTTTAGTGCTCAGTGAGTTGTTTTGTGGCATTATTCCAGGACGGTGACTGAACTAAATATTAACAGAGCTATCCCTGATGAGCTTTGGAGTCTTACCTACCTTGTCAATCTGTACATTTCCTTTACCTCTTCCTAATTACTTCTCTTTATCAAATTTCTTCCTTTTTGGTTTTAGCAATGCATTTATGTAGTGGAAAACATTTTAGTAATAAACACGATAGTCAAATATTAAACTATTGATAAAAAATGGAGCTAAGGAGGAGCTTCTCATAGTAGTGACTAGCTATTGGTGGTTGTGATGGTTGATGGACGTACTTAAGTCTAAGTTTAACTATGGAATTTGATTTTTTTTTTCTTTTTCTAAAAGGGCATTTCTAACCTTTTTTCTTATTTGAAGGAGAGAATCGTTCATCATTTGTGGTGGTAGGTCAATGGTGAGAGTTTTAGGTATCTTGTTGCAAAAAGGAATGAAGAAAAAAAAAATTGCAGGCATAGATAAAAATATGATTCATAGAACTCAAGTAGGGTAGATAAGGTAGGGATGTACATAAGATTTTTTATGTGAGGGCAAGGTGTCCATAAAATTTAAAAGTTAAGCTCAACAAGATGACTATAAGACCAATGTTGGACAATAAAACTACTACATAAGAAAAAAATTTGAGTAATGAAAATGAGAATGCTAAGTTATATGTGT
Organism: Laguncularia racemosa; assembly: GCA_037954665.1. Taxonomy (NCBI): domain Eukaryota; kingdom Viridiplantae; phylum Streptophyta; class Magnoliopsida; order Myrtales; family Combretaceae; genus Laguncularia; species Laguncularia racemosa. The sequence continues at coordinate 5,886,998 of JBBMOL010000016.1, forward strand.
TGATGCAAAATGATGGAAAAAAAAAGGATGAATGTATTAGAAAGAAGTTGTAAATAGCACTTATTGATGAGAAAACAAGGAAAGCTCAATTAAGCTAGTTTACCTTGTGTATAGACATGCTTTAGAGGCACCAATTAAGCAATGCTACACTTCAAAGACTACTCACATATAATGGGAGTAGGTGAGACCAAGAAAGATGTCAAAAGAAACAATTAAAAATGAAATGACATTGTTACAGTAGTAGAAGTAATTCCTAATTATAGGTTTACAAATGTAAAATCTAGCTCTAGTTTATCTTTATTACTAGATTTTCTCCCTTACTGTCATATCCTATCAATTGAATTTAGTACTCATTTGAGAGGATTCAACAATCACCTAAGGGTTCTAAATCTTTTGGGAAATAGGACTTAACCTTCTCCATAAATTTCTTTCCAATATAAGTACACGACAAATAGTCAATAGTTACATATAGAATTACTCTTTAGTTTTTTATTGTCTAGACACAAACACCAAAATCAATCTCATATAACTGCCTTAAGCATGTGGGCATGATTAGCTAATTTGTAAATAATTAAACTACAAACATTACACCTAATATCTAGAGATGATAGCAACATTAGTCATAGAATACTCACCATACAACATTCCAAAGATACAAATTACATAATAGGCACTATTACACATAATATTGCAGCATTCTTCTTCTTGTGTAGACATGTTTGGTGTGTTACCACTAATACCACAATTGTGTTTTTTTATAACTTTAAGCTTTTAAATACATTGTGGATATATTTGTTACTTACCATTTCCCTCACTTGTGTGCTTGCTATTAAGTGGACAATTTAATTAAGGGTGAAATGACTATGGACCCAAGACCCCTATATAATGTCATCACTAATACCAAACTATCTATTTTAAAAACTTAAGCTTGTAGATATGGTATCATCTATTATATTTGTTGCTTAACATAATGGTCCCATATTTATTTGGTCCTATGTGAGCTAATAAACAAGTTACAATAGATATAATTAGGTATTAATAAACATAAGGTTTATGACAAAGCATGATGTCAAAATGGTATTAAATTAGCCAACTCCATAAGTAAGAATTATGATTAAATGTTGTTTTTGTTGTTCTTGTTGACTTATCGTTCATCCATTATTAGATACCTAGGTAGGAGCTTTTTTTACCTTCCTAAATTACATCAATGGTTTCTCTTGTGTGCACACACTCATGGCTTGGTTTTTGGCAGGATCTTACATAACAATCTACTAATAGGTCCCTTATCACCAGCTATTGGCAATCTAACTCAGATGACTTACATGTGGGTTCATAAATTCCAAGGCCTCATTTCAATTGGCATTTGATACTTTGTTTCATTTATTTACTAATGTTTAATTAATTATATATCCTCTAGTGATGTCAGCAACAATGCATTATCAGGAGAGTTTCCAGCAACTATTGGACGACTTACCGAGTTGGTAAAATTGTAAGTCATGCCTATTTCCAATTTTGTGATTAATCAAGATAGTGCCTATTTAATGGATTGGTTTTTATCTTATAAAAGTAAAATGGAAAGGAATTCTTATAAAAGTAAAATGGAAAGGAATTCTTGGTATTGATCCTCAATTTGAATTGTGATAAGAAAAAAATCTTTTGCATATGAAGTGGAGATATATTGATGTTTAAAGGTAAAGGTGGTATCAATTAAATGAAATAAGATCATTCACTATGATTGATTACATATGTTGTGTAACATACAACAAGAAGATGGAGATAAATGTATTTTCTTTTTAACTCAATGTAGTGATTTTATTTGTTATATCATTGTTATTTTATTGGAACATAATATTGATGTGCATTTTTTATTACCACTTAAAAGCCAAATATTGATGAAAAGTGGTCCATTTGCTAACTAATGGTCTTGAAAAAGCCTCCAAGAAACAAAGAATTAACAACTAATTATATTGTAGGTATTTTCCGGTGAACAACTTTTCAGGTTCTCTACCATCCGAGATTGGAAACTTACTAAAATTGGAGCAACTGTATGTCCTCTTATGATCTTTCGTATTCAAATATTTCTTCTTTTGGTAGTCTATGGTGAAATGACATATAAAAAATATAAACATGGTAAGTTAATTCTATGAGTATAAAGAAAATTAACTTTTTATATGCATAAGTTCGTGAGGGGAAGACTCGTTTTGTCCCTACATTTCATCTTGTTTCAATGTCCTGCCATCGTTGTATTGGCTTGCAATACAAGCACTAGATTTACCCTTGCCTATGAGATTGGTATATATGTTGTTCCAAGGCAACCGTCTTTTATAATATACAATATATCTTAAAGCTTTGTATACGAGGTCCTTTTCTTTGTTGCCTTTCTCACGTAGGCCTCTTCTATAGAATGATTTGAATAAAAAATTATCACTATCTTCAAAATTTCTACCAATTTTTATTGACATGGCTAAAGACTCACAAATCAAAATGATGGTTGCAGTGTCATTGATAGCTCCGGACTCGGTGGTGAGATTCCCACATCATTTGCCAATCTTCAAAGGCTAAAATCACTGTAAGGATGTCAATTTGTATAACATTGAATTTTTTTTTTTTTTTACTTCAATCAGCATTTAAATTATTTTATTTTTAGAAAATAATAATATACTTGTATTGCAATGTCATTTACACTTATATGAATGGAATGATCAAAGATTAAATGAAATAGAGGCAGTTTTGAAAGGAATATGCTTCTTCGATTTAGTTTGTTATTTTTTCTTTGTAGCTCGTACTTATAATCAACTTCGATGTTCATAGGCGTGCATTCGATGTTGCATTTACTGGAAAAATACCCGACTTCATAGGAAATTTGTCAAACCTTAATGAAATGTAAGTTTCTTTCGGCCTTTAAAATAGACATTATAATTTTCAATTGTCAAATTATTCCGCTTCTAAAGATCAATAATTTGGCACTAAACTAAAAATTTATGTTTAATGACACATAAAATATTAGGTGTCAAGTTTGCTCTAACATTCGTTAAATATTCCATAGGAAGCTCATGGGAAATTCCTTTGAAGGTCCGATTCCATTGGCAATTTCCAAATTAACTTCGTTGACTACTTTGTGAGTGTCTATGTCTTTTACTATGGACTTGTAACTGCTGTTAGTGTGAATTACTAATGATGTTATGTGTTAAACATTGTAGATATATAGATGATGTAAGTAATGGGGGATCTTCATTGGATTTTATTAAGGGATTGACAAAACTACAAACCTTGTAAGGCAAAGATATTTATCTTGTTTTCTCATTTTTTTCCTCCTCATTTATTCCCTCTTGTAGGCTTTTGAGAAATAATAATATCTCAAGCTCTATTCCATCAAATATTCATGATTATCAAGATTTGTCTCGTCTGTAAGTCAATTTTATTCATTTATTTTTTAATTAAATATTTTTGAGAAAATGTTAATAGGTTTGAGTTGAAGTTTGCTTCTCGGTATTTTACAAGCACACTCATGTATAACACATTCATGTAGGATATATAAATTCAATATCCCCATTAGCTCATTCATTTCAAAGGTGCTTAGTGCATAAAAATGATGTAGGCATTTATCGAGCATAAGCCATAAGGACAATTAAAGATAGATATAATTTTGCAAGCACTTTTTAAGGTCTCTTGTCTTTCATTACTTGGTAGTAAGTAGGGCTATTCCATATGGTGTCAATTTGCCATGGCTAGAAGTGAATGTGTTTAGATGCAACCCTAGTCAAATATAGTGTTAGTATGTAGAAGGTTATTAGATTAGAATATGATAGAAAATATGTTGTTTAGGAATGTATTGAAGTAAAAAATGGTTTATAAGAGATGGCAAAGTAGAATAAGAAGGTGTTTAGCATTGGAGAAGTATTTGTATATTGCTTAATTTTTTGCTTGATTACACAAGAGTATGGTATGCCTATTTATAGGCTATCTCCTCCTCAATGAATGATGAAAATCAATTTCATCGAACGGTTGCAATGCATTTTGTAGAAGATTATAGTTACACTCTAGAAAGTTACATAGAATTATTCTAACATATTCTAGATACTACACTTAACATTTCTTCTAGATTATGGATGGTGTAATGGACTTGGGCTAAGAAATGAACCAAAGTGGATCAATTTTAACACTCATCCTCGATATACTTTAGTGTTATTTCAAGCATAACTTTGAGCATCTCAAACTTTTCTTCTTGGAGTGCCTTGGTAAATATGTTTGCAAGATGCTCATTTGTCTTGTTGTACTTGAGCTCAATGTCTTCATTGCTTGTTGCTTCTCGTAGGAAAGTGGTACTTAATGTTGATGTGCTTTGTCTTGTTGTTGTGCATTAGATTTTCAACAATTGCCATGGCAAACTTATTGTTGCAATAGAAAACTATAGCTAAATTGCTTGACTTGCTATTGCTATAGCTATAATATATTGCCTTTATTGACGATTGTGCCATAGTTGCTTGTTTCTTAAAGCTTCATGAGAATATTCCTCAACCAAGTAAGAATGTGTGACCTAAGTTGCTCTTCATATATCAATTGATCCTCCCCAATCACTATCTATATAGCTAATTAGCCTTGCTTCATCTCTAGACTAGTACCATATATCAAAATCCTTTGTGCCTTGTAAATGATTTAGAATTCACTTTGCTACTCTATAGTGTACTTGACTAGGATTTTGCAAGAACCTTGGCAAAAGACTTATGGCATATGTTATGTCTAAGCACATTGCCATTAGGTATAGTAAGCTTCCTATAGGCTTTTGTATCTAGACATCTACTACTTGTGATCCATCTTCTTTTTGCATTTTCTCATTTGCTACCAATGGTGCAACCACGGCTTTACAATTATTCGTATTAAATTTCTTCCATAGATTTTTTGTATACTTCTTTTGGTAGATGAATATCCCATAATCTTCTTAACAAAATTCCATACTAAAAAATTATTACATCAAACCCAAGTTTGTCATCTCGAAGGTATTGGTTCCTTAAATCTTTAGACCATACTCTCGTTATTGTTTGTACATATGAGATCATCTATGTACAAAGAAACAATAAGAGTATGATTACCTTAGGTCTTGATGTAAAGAGTAGATTCATTTTAGCTCCTCATGAATTCTTGTTTAGTAAAATACTTACCAATCATACTTTAGTAGGCTCTCGGTGCTTGCTTGAGGCCATATAGTGACTTCTTTAGTTAAAGGACTTTGTCTTCTTTTCCTTTAACTAATCCTAGAAGCTACTCTATGTAGATGTCTTCCTTGAAGTAGCTATTTAGGAATGCTAACTTTACATCAAGTTAATGTATTCTCTAGATTTTTTATGCTATAAGTGCTATTTAGGCTTGAATAGTGTCTAGTTGAGAAAAAGTCTCATTACCATGAATCTAAGAGTTTCGTTTAGCTATCAATTTAGCTTTATATTTTTGAATTGAGGTGTCAAGATGGGTCTTTACTTTGTAAACCCACTTGACTCCAATGACATCTTTGTTAGTTGGTGGGTCTATGTACTCCCATGTTTTATTCTTCTTAATCATGTTTATCTCATCTTTCATGGCATTAACCCACATATCTTGTTTCGTTGCATCTTGAAAGCTTTTTGGCTCTACAACTGCAAAGTTGCAACTCTCATAAATATTTGTAAGAAGCTTTGTTCTTCTTGGTAGTGATTCCGAAGATGAATCTTTGTCTTCTATTGACCTTGATGTTGCTACTAATGTTGCTGGTAACTCTATTGTTAGCGATCGTTATTTTCTGCTTCTCTACTTTTTCTTCCTCCCAATTCCATGTGGCATATGCATTAAATTCAACATCTTTACTAATGATGAGTTGCTTGGTCTTGAGGTTATATATTATACATCCTTAAGATTGTGTGCTATAGCTAAGGAAGATGCCTCTTTTATTCTTTTCTTCCAATTTATGCCTCCTCATTGTTGGAATGTGTACGTAGCAGATGCTTCTAAATACCAAAGATGTTGTGCTTATGGCATTCGTCCACTCCAAGCTTCAAATAGGTGTTTTGTCTTATACTGCTTTAGTTGGACATCTATTGAGTACACATATTACTATGTGTGCAACTTTAGCCCAAAATATCTTTAGCACCTTTTTCTCTTCTAACATAGATTTGGTTATCTCTATCACTATGTGATTTTTCCTTTCTGATACATCGTTTTGATCTATGTATATCCATCTATAAGTTTGTGTTCAACTCCTTCAACTTCACTGAATATGTTAAACTACTTTAAGATATATTCTTTACCACTATCACTTCTTATTGTTTTAATATTATTTCCACTTTGCTTTTTAACAAATTTCTTAAATTTTTTGAAAATGTCAAAATACTTCTAATCTTTCACACATAAAATAAGCCCATTTCATCCTTATGTAGTCATCAATAAAAAGGATGAAGTACTTATGTTACTCAAATGATGGTGTCCTCATGGCTCTATATATATCTGTATATGAGCTTTAATGATGCTTTAGCTCTCCATGCTTGCCTAAAAGGAAGGCAAGGAAATGATTTTTTGTATTGCTTCCCAAGCATTTAGCCTTCACAAATGGTACCCAAGAATCTCTTTGAATAATAAGAAATTCTCTATTATCATTACCACATTAAGTAAGTTTGTCTTAAGACTTGGTACAAGCAAGACGTATTTCAATGAGTTGTGTACCATTGTGCATTTCTATAGCAACTTTACCCTTACCTTCAATGGCAACTAATGATCCATTGCCAAGTTTTACATGTGACTTGACAAATGTGTTTAAATCTTGAAAAATATTCTTATTACTAACAATGTAGTTACTATAACTATTATCTAAATACCATATATCTAATTTAATTTCAAATGTAGCATGACAAGCATAGCACAAATATAATCTTTATCTTCTTACTTCAAATAGTTAGCTTGCTGTTTTCCTTTAAATAAAAAAACTTTTTCATGATGGCCAAACTTTTTACAATTTTGGCATTATGGCTTTCCTTTATGCTAACAATCTTTTCTAAAAGTGACTAATTTTGTTACAAATTCGATAAGGTGGATGTTTTCTCTTATCTCCTTCATTTCCTTTAATTCCAAATTTCTTGTCTTCATTTCTTCTATCACCATTTTTAAAGTTCTAAGACTCGAGACTTAATTTGGACTGAAAAGTAATCTCTTTTGTAGTGTCATCATGTTTATTTAATCTCCTTTTATATGCTTTAGGCAACTAGTTAATTCAGTGATTGATAGGGTAGCTAAATCTTTTATTTCCTTAATAGTAGTGACAATTGAATCATATTTTTGTGAAAGTGAGATTGATAGCTTTTCAACTACCCATTTATCTATAATAGTTTCTTTGTAGGCTTTCATTTGGGGAAAATGGCACATGGAGTGCCTCCACTCTCGAATTTGAACAATTTAGCACCTAAAATTTCATTCTATAGAAATGTGGTATCTAATACAAACACTATGTCATATCTTATTTCAAAGTACAAGCACTAAATTGCTAATCAATGAAATTTTGACACTAAATTGCCCATACAAAAAATATAGGCACTTTGTGTGCCTTTGTCCCCTATCATTTGAGTAACGGTTTCATTGATTCTTGTATTATAGCCCTTTATAGTCTTAGAATCCCTTATTTTAATATTATAAAAAACTTGTCTTAGACTTTGAAGTTTTACAAGGCATACCATTTCTCTTCCTTGAAACCCCCTTTAATGTATCCCATATTGACTTTACACTAGTAGCTCCACTAATTTTGGTGAAAATTGGATCTACTAATGCCAATTGGATATCATATAAAGCATTCCAATCTTTTTCCTTACTAGATTTAAGTTCAGATAACTCTAATGTTGATAGCGTATGGCATAGTAATGCCATTTTCTATGGTATCCCATAGACCTTGTGATAGAAAGTAGGTCCTCATTTTGATGGACCAATGTCATAATTTTCTCCATAAAATATTGGAAGTGGTACTTGATTATTTTATTTAATGGTTGCGATAATTTAAATTAATTGAGTGGTTTTAGAATTTTTTTTTGGATAAAATTATGCATGCTTTTAGTATGTAGAAGGTTGTTAAATTAGAATAGGATGGAAAATATAAAAATGGTATTTGTTTAGGAATGTATTGCAGTAGATTATGGTTTGTAAGAAATGATAGAGTAGAATAGAAGGTTTTTAGAATTGGAGGAATTTTTGTATATTTCTTAAGTTTTTGCTTGCTTACAAATGAGTGTGTTATGCCAATTTATAGGTTTTCTTCTCCTTATCTATTGGTTACAATACATTCTATAGAAGATTATAACTACCTTCTAGAATGTCATATGGAAATACCTTAACTAATATATTCTAGATACTACACTAACATATCTTCTAGAATATGGATGGTGCAATGGACTTTGGGTTAAGAAATGGGCAAAGTGGATCAATTTTAACATAGAGGGTATTTGAAAAATTTTAAAAAAGGAAAGGAAAAATAACTTCACTCAAACCTATTTATGCGTGAAGCACCTTAGAAATTAATGAGCTAATGGGAACATTGAATGTATAGATCATACATGAATGTGCTATATGTGAGTGTGCAATCATGAAGAGAGACTTGTTGCTATATTTTGATAGGAAACCCTTGTGAACCACCTAACAAATTATGGCCATTACTTAGATTAAGGGATTATATGCATTGCAAAAGGGCAATTTTTTTTTTTTTTTGTATTGGAGTTTTTTTATCATTCGACTCTCACACTTAACATCTAAATATTTGTGCAGGGACTTGAGCTTCAACAACTTATCTGGGTCAATTCCAGATGTGCTTTTTAGTTTAACCAATCTCAATTTCTTGTAATATAGCTTCTTTGCAAAATAATTCTATATATACCCTAAGATAGTCATTACAATTATGAAGCATTAACTTTGCTCCCTACTACAGGTCTTTAGGTAACAATAGCTTGACAGGTGTCCTACCCTTACAAATAAATCCATCTCTAAGCAAGATGTAAGTTTACAAGTTTTATAATTGATGGTTTCCACTAAAAAGCAAATGATTGCTTCAATCACAATAAATGAGACATGAAAATGATGATGAATTCGATAAACGATGCTTTTACTTATTTGGGATTCACTTCTAATAAATTTATTGCTTGCAGAGATGTGTCCTATAATTACTTAACGGGAAGTTTGCCCATGTGGGTTCATAAAGGAGACATGCAGATGTAAGATTGATTTTACTCTAAATTTTGAAAATAAATGCCTATAGACTTTAAATGACCAAAAACAAAAAAAAATGTTTGGTTCGCAGTAATCTAGTTGGAAATAACTTTACAGTTAGCAACACCAATATTGGGTAAGTCTCTTCATTCTAATTTTTCTTTCAATTTAATAATTTTAGGTAACTAGTTACTTTTGCCTCAATAATGGTTTATTCTTTGTTCATACAAACATTCGATGTTGTAATGATTATTGTCATTGTAATGCCCCATATCTTAAGGGCTTTACTTAACTAGTTATAAGACCCGGTTGCTTGAGAAATGATTGGTTGTGGCATGTTCAAGTTGAAAATAAGACATATTGGAACTAAGCAATTATTTAAATTTTAAACTTCACCAGTATCAATAAATATCTAGCTTATTTAAACTTTTAATCCTCATTACTTTTCATATAATGGAAACATACAACAATCTAGCAACTTCAAATTGCACTCTTACATTTACACCTAACTTCATACACATCACTTGCTACATGATAATCTCTTTATAAAGTTACTCAAAATCTTTTGTACATAACTTTGCCAATTCTCATACTCATTTTCCAACTTGCCTTTGAGATCTCATCGTAATAGAAAAGTGTTTCAAGAAAATACTTTATTCATACTTATATATTATAATAAGTCCTTACTCACATTAGCTAATGACACTTTAAAATCTAATATTCCAATATTTAGTATTTAAAAATCCTCCTTTCTCTTATGATATCAACTATATTATTAAATCAGTCCATTATTCCTATATCCTTCGTCTTTATAACTATTGATTCACAAGTTTATTTGCCTCCCTTTTAGAAATACAAAAGATATATATTTTCATAACATAAAAAAATCTATGTAATCCTCAAAACTTAATCTAGTTTCCTAGTCTACTATCAAAATACATTGTCATATGATTAGGTAGCCATTATCTTTCTAAGTACATTTATACTATATCATATATATGTCCATGATTATTGTGTAGCTGAAAATTCATTTACTTAAAAAAACCATCAACTTCAATTGTTTTAATTGCTGTTCATTTTGACTCATAAGAGGATTTTTGGTAGGTAATAAGTCTTGTAGAAGAATTTTGTAACTCATAGTATGGTCTATTCGAAATTATCTTTTAACTACCATATTGTAGTTTTAATTTTGTCCAAAAAATTGTTGCTGTTTTGATAAAACAAAAATATAGAGTTTTCTGTTAGACAATAATAGTAAATTTATGGTTTTCTTAAGTGCATTTGTTAAAAATTTTCAAGTTCTCAGAATCATATTGCTTTCTAATTAATTCCCTTATAGCTCTCTGCCTCCAGGTTTAAACTGTTTGCAACGAAACTTTCCCTGTAAGAGCGGAGAAGGATTAAGTAAGTGGAAACGTATCTTTCATTCTTGATGCAAATATTGGTTTCTGAATATAATGACAGAGACCTAACTAATTAAATCATTCAAGTTGGACATTTTCTTTCTCAGCTGGATTTTTTGAGTGCTATTGAATTTTTTTTACAAAGCCCCGGAGAAATTGTTTAGTGTTGATAGGCGATATCTATTAATAAGAGCATCTTATTCCATAATGCCTTCTTACCTTTGAACTTTATTTATTCATCTTTACCTAAAGACAATTTCCAATTGTATTTTCCAAAAACATTGCAAAGTGGATACGGTGTGCACCCAGTTTAGTAATTACACTATGCAATATGTTCTGTTGTTCAACCGGATGTCTATTAGTCTGTTGTTCATGAGGTATAGTGAAATGTTTTTACCAAAATCAATGTTAATTTTTGGTCATTAAGCGTCCTTTTATACGTGGTTCCTAAAAAATAGTTGTGGTTGCTAGTTGGTACAACTTGGACTGGGATGTCCATTGTTAATGTACTTCGCCATTTTCACATATTTATTAACACGAAGGTTTAAACATATGCTCTACTCTTTGGTTTTCCATTCCCAAAATTAGCGATTGTTTCTGTAACTTCTCTGTAAAGTCATTGTGTATTGTGGCTTATAAGAATTGTATCTCCTCGTTATGAAGCAAGAAGTGAATCTCGACTTCTACAACACTCTTTTTTTTGTTGAAAATTAACTTTATCCCTATATCTTTCGCTTTCATGTAGCTTCTAATAGTATAATGTATGGGAATGCCTAACGACAATGATGGATTCTATTGTGAATATGAAAAATCTACATTGTAGACACAGATAGTATCCATCTTGGTGTTTCTAGTGTTCTTTGACTGTGTTTTATGGCTAAGCTGACAAAATGTTAATATATGTACAGTGGTCCATATATATATATATATATATAGCACATATTTTAAGCTTGGTTTAGGTCCATATATGAAGAGAGCATGTCAATGTTGATATTGGTTGCTTTATCATACAGATTACAACTTTTCAGTCAAATGTGGCGGTCGACAAATCAAATTGTCTAACGGTATGGTGTTTGAGAGGGATGATGAACCTCTAGGTGCAGCAACATATTATGTAACTGACTCACAAAGGTGGGCAGTGAGCCATGTGGGTTTTTTGATGAACAACGATTTAACATATATACTTTCTACGTCCGACTACATAAGTTCTTCATTAGGTTCAGAGTTGTTCCAGACAGCAAGGACATCTACTTCATCTCTTCGATATTATGGCTTGGGACTTCAGAATGGAAACTACAATGTTACCCTCCATTTTGCTGAATTCTCAATCCCAAATACGGGATGGGAAAGCCTTGGAAGGCGTATTTTTGATATATATATTCAGGTTAACTCATTCCTTCTACTGAAAGCTTTTATGTTTATCAATCCTTGGCAATATTTATGGATTTTCCTTTTAAAATATCCTAAACCTTTCCAATCCTGTTCAATGGTAGTTCTCTATGGCATCCATATCGAAGTTTAAATTGTTCCGACTTCTTCATTTCATTATCCTGTATATGTTGAAATCAGGGTACTCGTGTAGAAAAAGATTTTGACATACGAAAAGAGGCAGGTGGGTCATCCTTCAAAGCTGTTGAAAGGAACTACGGTGCTCACGTCTCACAAAACTACCTTGAAATTCATCTCTTTTGGGCTGGAAAGGGGACTTGCTGTGTGCCTTATCTAGATGCTCGTGGTCCTTTGATTTCAGCAATTAGTGCTACCCCAGGTACCCTTCCAACTAAAACTCACAAAAATTCCATGCTACTCTTTTCATGAAGCTACTGAAAATGAGACTTTGAACAGACTTCATACCTACTGACAAACCTCGGGCCCCAAGCAAGAAAAAGGACCAGACGAGCATGATTGCTGGGATAGCTGTTGGAGTTGGAGCAGCATGTTTATTTGCGCTTCTCTTTTTGTTCTGCATTGCTCACCGAAGAAGAAAAACTCTAGCCAAAAGGGATGAAGGTAAGTTAACAATGGCAAATTAAAAGTTCAAGATAGTGGATAAAGTTTTGCTTTATGTTTCGTGGTAATTTTAATAGGCTAGTGATCACAAATAAGGCTTTCATATTGCTACTATATCCTGCCGATAGGATTAAAAAACCTAGATATGAAATTGCATCACCGATATATGAAAAGTGTGTGTTGTTAGGAAACAAAGGATGAGGTTTGTAGTGTAGATCTTCAATTACTTTTGCCTTTGGAGAGTTGTATTTGATAGTATATTTCATTGTTGGAAATATAAAACGTATGCAAGTCAAATAGACAAATTTAAGGAAAAATTCCTTGGTTTGTAGAGCTCCTAGGAACAGATGCAAAGCCTTACACTTTCGGTTACAATGAACTGAAGGCTGCTACAGAGGACTTTAACCCCATCAACAAGCTTGGTGAGGGAGGATTTGGCCCAGTTTTCAAGGTATGCTGCCCTTCCACAAACCCAACAAATAAAAAATAAAAATAAATAAACTTAAGGAAAAAGTGTAGTCTTGCACTTTTAAAAAAGAAGAATGGAACAACCACTGAAATGGAGATAACAATGTTATACTAGTTCTGACTTAGTATATGTAATAGGGAATACTCAATGATGGGAGGGTGATCGCCGTGAAGCAATTATCTCTGGCATCTCACCAAGGAAAGAAACAATTCTTTACAGAGATTGCAACAATTTATGCTGTGCAACATCGTAACCTCGTCAAATTATATGGTTGTTGCATTGAGGATGACCAGAGACTTCTAGTATATGAGTATCTAGAAAACAAGAGTCTTGATCAAGCATTATTTGGTACATAATGTTATTTGACTAGACTTTTTGACATTTGACGGTAAAAAAGTCAAAACTCATTATATTTTACTTACATGAGACAGGAGAAAGAAGTTTAGGTCTTGAATGGACAACTCGTTATGAAATTTGTCTTGGCATAGCTAAGGGCTTAGCTTATCTCCATGAGGATTCAAGGCTCCGCATTGTGCATAGAGATGTAAAAGCTAGTAATATACTGTTGGACTCAAACTTTGTTCCTAAAATTTCAGACTTTGGTTTAGCCAAACTTTATGATGATGGGAAGACTCACATCAGCACCCATGTAGCTGGTACAATGTAAGTCCATCTTAATTGATCTTCATGTTGCTTAAGAAGAATGCTAGCCTGATTATACACATCAATTATAGTGTACTTAGGTTACTTTTCTATCAATCTTTTTTAGTGGTTATCTTGCTCCAGAGTATGCAATGCGTGGTCACCTCACAGAGAAAGCAGATGTCTTTGCCTTTGGTGTTGTGGCTCTAGAAATCATAAGTGGGAGGCCAAATTCAAACCCAAGCTTAGAAGAAGATGAATTGTATCTTTTGGAATTGGTATGTCATATTTTTGGTAAACTTCTTTCAAAAGATTATTGATACTAATTGCTATATGTAATGATTTCTTATTTTCAACCTATAAAATTAATATCACTAGTGGAAAATTGGAAAAATTGGAAAAAGAAAAATCTCCTTTTCTTTTTTGCTAAATAGAGAAAGTTAACGATGTTTGAAGATGCATCACGAGACCTTAACGTTGTTAGGTTTTCTGTGATCATGGCTTTTGAATTTGCTACTCTTTGAGAAAATCCACATCTTATTATGTGAAGAATGACATGGCCTTCTCAAACTTTGTATGGAAAGATTTACCCAATATATATTAATTTGATGTTTCATTAAGAGACTTTTTGTTTGTAGACAACTTTTATGAATAACTAAGGTGTTTTATCTTCACTGCATAGCTTCTGGACCTCCATGAATTAAAAATTAACTTAAGATTAGCTCAGCTTTAATTTTTTTTTTTTTTTTTTTTTGTTTAGATGTAACACTATATGGCCTCTTGATATAATTTTTGCTTGGAGCCATAGAGCATTGTAAAACTAAAAGTACTAATGTGTAAATGGCAGTGTGCAGTAACTTTATATTAGTTCTTCTTTTTCTTAAGAACATCACCATCTTATGAGTCAAATTGAAGTTTTTCCATTTTCCATTCACTAGCAAGTTTTACTCTTTTCTTTAATTCTACTTGCTCCATGAAACTGTACTACCTCCACATATCACTTACACTTTTTTCTTTTGTTTATTGGCTGTTTAGGCTTGGAATTTGCATGAAACCAACCAAGAAGTCAATTTAGTTGACTCAAGACTATCAACATTCAACGAGGAAGAAGCTAAGCGCATAGTAAGAGTAGCTCTTTTATGTACACAAACATCACCGATGATAAGACCATCTATGTCTCGTGTGATAGCAATGCTTTTTGGAGATATCAAAGTGAGCAGAGTAGCTACAAAGCCAAGTTATTTGGTTGACGAGGTCGATCAAACTATAGTCATGAGTGAGACATCAACAAGTAAAGGAGCTAAGAAAAATAGCTATTATACATCACTAAGTTCAAGCATAACTGGTGGCTCTAACCTTTCCCCAATAAATGTTGATAAGCCACTACTTCAGGAGAAGATTGGTGAAGGTCAGTGAGTGTATACGATATTGGGTTTGGATTTCTCCATTTCCTTATAGTATTATAGTAGATGGCTATGCCTTGTTACAATGAGTTGGTGACTTAATTTCTTTTTGCTCTTTTTTTTTTTTTTCGCCTATTTGCCCATATCATATGTTCTTTTGTTTCCAAGTAATGTGGTGTATTAAGAAAAACATCTACTTTGTTCAAATGTTTATTTTACATATTTAAGACTAGCAAAAATGATTTATGTAAGAACATATTTTTTTAGTCAAATTACGCGGCTAAGCTGCCTCGATAATGTGTTCCCTTTTGTTAGACAAAATGGACCAATCAAATAACTTCAATCGTTGTTCTTGGGATAAATTTTTAGACTAGTAATTAGTGCTTTTTATACTAGTGAAATCTTGCATGCAAATACATGAAGGTCCTTCTACTCTACCTAAATTGTGTGTCAAAATGTTAGTAATTCTAGATTATCATAGGACTCCTTTTTGTTAATGCAAGAAGAGGAAATCGAACACTGATACAACACTATTTAATTGTATGGAGTTATAGTTACCTATGGTAGGTAACTATCAATTTAAAAAAAAAAAAAAAAAAAAAGACATTAAGGGTTTTTTCCTTAACCAATTATCAAACAAATTAAATATATAGCAGCGTTGATTTCTTATGGCAGCGATAAGGTTCGATACCCCTCTCAACAGATGTTATAGATATCATAGTTGTTTGAAAAAAAAAAAAAAAACCAAGTTCATAAGCATAACTCAATCAAATGTGCATGGATACAGATTATATCTTGGAATGAAAAGCACACGATTTAGGTTATGCATATCGGTTGTACTTCAAATGAAAAGCATATAAATACATTATACATTAACAGGGAAAATGTACACTTTTTAGTCTTAAAAAGTCGAAAGAGAATATTTGGGATCAACTCAATTTTGTTTGTGGAAATCATTTAACTATGAGAATATTATAAGTGAACTAGTAGGAGGAAAGGGTGATCATGCAAGGTGTCATAGTCCTAGGCTCTCACTAGCACAAAACATGTGGCGCTTACTACTTAGTTGGCCTAGATTAGCTCATATGGCTATAAGCAATAGAAAAGCAACAATAAGAAAAGGGATACAAGCAAGAATCTTAATGAATAACCACACACTTTTATTAATATCGAATGAATAAAAGATTACAATGTGTATAGGGAGAAATAATATATAAGTAGGCTTCTTAATCGTGAGCAGCTTAGTGGTGAGTAAGAAGTTGTATCCACAATAGTACTCACTACCCCATAAAGAGCTTTACAAGCGTTTTTGACTTTAGCAACAGGAGATATTAAAATTGTTAAAATGGTAACATGTCAAAAAATAAAAACTACTATTCTAAGTAAGATATAACAAAACCCAACCCCTACTATATAGTATGTACGTAATGTTGCAATGGATGTAATCCTAACACCTTCCTCTACTTAAATCTATTGATTTCCTCATCAATGTGCACTAGAGCTTCATCTCATTAATGGAGATCTTCTTACTAGTGCTATTGATGTTCTTTCTGATATTAGCATGATGTGGTCTTTCATCTCTGAGCTATTTTCTTCATCTCCTCAATCTCTCCACTTCATTAAGAGTTTAGTGTGTTCTTCTCTAGTGGTGGGGTCTCTGACAATCCTCTCGATAAGGATATCTTCAACAGCTTAACCAACATTGAACTTGAGCTTGACGTGTGGCTACTTTGATATGTTGTGAGAAGGGTCTTCCATATGTGAATGGTAAAGCTTCAAGATACTCACATAAAAGACTAGATAAGACCTTTAACCATGTGAGTGGCTGAATCTTATATGCAGCTCTTCCGATCCTTGAAATAATAGGAATTAGATCAATATATTTCTAAATCAATCTTCTATCCTTATTCTTTAGTGATCTTATAGACTTTAGAAGAAGCTTTATGAGGACTTACTCTCCAACAATGAATTCTCTATGTCTACACTTCTGATCTACTTACTTCTTCATTCTCTTGGAAGCCTTCTCAAGGTAAGCTCTAGTAACTTTTGAACTTTGCTTCCAATCTTTGGTTAACTAAAAAGCTTTAGGGCATCTTCCTATGTAAGGTGTGGCCACTATATGTGGGTAAATGTGGTTGTTAACCTATGATGATCTTGATAGGGTCTCTTGTTGGAGTAAGAGCTCCATTGGATGTTGAAATAGAACTGGGCAATATCTAGCAAGTCAACCCAATTCTTTTGATTGGTGGACATAAAGAGCTACAAGTACTCCTCTAGCAACCTGTTGAATCTCTCTATCTAGCTATCACTTTGTAGTGACTGCTAGAAGTCATACTTAATTCAAAACCTAGAAGGCTGAACAACGCTATCCAAAACTTGCCTACAAACCTGACATCTCTATCACTCATGATGTTTTAGGGTACTCCCCAAAACTTCACAATGTGCTTGAAGAAAAGCTAGGTTGTATCTTCTACATTTAAGCTCTTCATGGTTACGACGGTCACATATTTAAAGAACCTATCAACAATAACAAAAATTGATGAGTACACCCCCACTTTTGGTATGGAAGTGATAAAGTCCATGAAGATGCTCTCCTATGGTCAAGAAGGCAAAGGAAGGGGCTCTAGTAGCCTTGCAAGTCTCAGACGCTCAATCTTATCTTACTGACATGTGAAGCAAGTGTGGGTGTAGTTCATCACATCTTCCTTCATATTTGGCCAATACTAGCCCTACTTCAACAAGCTCATCATCCTTTGCCAGCCAGGGTATCCAGCCCATAAAGTGTCATAGCACTCCCTTATGAGCACCATCCTTAAGTTCCCCACTTTGGAAACATACAAGTGATGACCCTTGGTATAGATCAAATTGCCTTCCATTTAGAATCCATAAGTTTAGCCCTCTTCAATTAACTGCTTCAAATCCTTGGCTAATAGGTCTCAGCTCAAGTGTTCCTTGCTCTGGTCTTGGATATTAGTGTTTACTCGACTCACAGACTAATGGGCAATCAAAGCTAAAGGAGATAAACCTGCTCTTCTGCTTAGTACGTCTATTACCTAATTGGTACGTCTGCTTCTATACTCAATCTCCATATCAAACTCTACAAGAAACTTTTCCCATCTCGCTTGCTTAGCAGAGAGTTTAGGTTGAGTCAGAATATGGTTGGTAGCTAAAGTTAGGAATGTGGGGCGGGTCTAGTGGGCCAACTCGCCTACCCCACAATTTTTTGTGAGTTGGGCCAAAAAAAAAAAAAATAGCCCACATGAATTGCAAGCTTTTTGAAAATACCCCACATAGCCTACAAACTAACCTGTTGCAAGGCCGATTGGCTTGCTTGGCCCACCTAAAAAAAAATGGAGCATAAACAAGAGGCAATAATAGATAAGATGTGTGCAGCATAACCCACAATCACAAGAAAACTTACACATACACAAGCAGCTCACACTTTCATCACATAATCAAACACTCAGACTCACACATCCACCCATAACCACAAGGCCTTAAGACAACTGAGAGTTTGAGACCACAAACCAGTCTACCTCCACCTAGACGACCTCCTCGCCCTCTACTCCTCTTCACTACGTCATCAGTTCTTCTTCAAGCATTTAGCTAGCATCACTCCAATTGTCCTCCTCATCCACTATAGTCGTTGTCGTTGCCGTTGTCTCATTAGTCACTCTCCGTCCTCGATTTGACGGTCTTAGCCTCCCACTCGCTACTCCACCCTGGTTTGACCTCCCCTCACCATTCTCTCTACTAAAGAGCCCTATCACAAGTAATGCAATGTTTGAGGCTAGAGCTCTCTCTTCGATCTCTTTATTGAAGATGACAATAATAAGAGGAGTACGAGTAAGAAGAAAGTACTAGAAGTTGATTTTTTGTACTAAGTGAGAGAAGAAGAGGATGAAAATGAGCAGGAATAAGAGATTAGGGTTTGTGAAGGAAAAGGAAGTGGTAATGTTATTAAGAAAGAGAGAGGGGAAGTTGGGTCCAAATTAGGCTGTGGCGAGCTTACCCACCTAGCTCACATTGGCTTATGAGGCGGGTTAGGTTGGCTTTTTTTACTTGCATAAGGTGCGGGTTAACATGGGAGACTCGCTTCAACCTACAAACTGAAGTGGGTCGGGGCAAGTCGACCCATTTAGCTCGCATTTTTAGCCCTATTAGCAACAGAATTGTCTATCTTCACTAGGAGCTTAAACCCTGATAGATAGTGCTTTTAGGTCTTAAGATAGTGCACAATTGCAAGCAGCTCCTCCTTGTAAGCTGAATACATACGCTCTATTTAATGCAGCTTCCTACTCTCATATGCTATCGGATGGCCCTCTTGCATCAATATTTCACCCAAAGCGACGTTTGATGCATCTATGTAAACTTCAAATGGTTTGGAGATGTCAGGTAGCATAAAGACTGGCTCCTTGGTCACAATATGCTTTAGGTCTTCAAATGTAGCCTAACACTCCTCAACCTAAGACTATGCTCGATCCTTCCTCGATAAGTCTGTAAGAGGAGCAACTTGTTTGGAATGCCCCTCCACAAAATTTCTATAATATTTGGCAAGTCCCAAAAATGATCTCAACTTAGTCACACACTTAGGAATAGGCTACTCTCTGATGGCTTCCACCTTAACCTTATCCATTCAGATTTGCCTTACTTTAACCATTAGCCCGAGGAAGTTGATTTGCTTTTAGGCAAAGGCACACTTTTCTCACTTCACATACAAATGATTCTCTTAAAGCTTCTGAAAAAACATCCGCATGTGCTTCATATGGTCTTATAATGTCCTACTATACACCACAATGTTATCTAAATAGACATCTATAAAATTATCAAGATATTTTCTAAATATATTATTCATTAAAGTATAGAATGTAATAGGAGCATTAGTAAGACTAAAGGGCATCATCAAGAACTTGTAGGTGTCATAACGAGTAACATAAGCTACCTTGGGCTTATCACCCTCGATGAAGTACTTTACCCCACTCAGTTGATCAAACCAATCAATAATGAGAGGAATTGGATAATAATTCTACACTATCAGCTTGTTAAGAACTCGATAGTCAATACAAACTCCCATCTTGCTTCTTCTAAAATAGAATAAGAGCCTGATATGGTGCTTTTGAGGGAGGAATGAAGCTTGCCTCTAGTAACTCATTTAATTGCTTTCTCAACTCTGCAAGTTCAGAGGACAACATTCTATATAGATCTTTAGCCGATGGTTTAGCTATGGGGCTAGCTCAATCTTAGGGCCCATAGGTCTTCTAGGAGGTAACTCCTTTGAGAGTTTTTCTGGCATCAAAGAATTAAACTCTTTCAGGACACTCTATATTACCCCAGGTATCTTAAGCTTTCGACATCATCCTCTATAAGGACTGCAAGAAAAGTTGGCTCTTAGTGTTTACGCCCTGTCTGGAGTTGAAGTGCAAACAACATCATTGCTTTAATACTCTTACCATCTTTTCCTCCATTGCTTGCCTTCTTCCTCTAAATTGTTACATAACATGCCTTGTCACCTATGAACAAGAAGCAATCCACTATTGGCATAGATGTAACTTTGGCACACCTCAAGAAATCTATCCCTAAGACAATGCTGAAGTCGTTTAGTGGGACAACGGTGAAGTTGAGATTACCTCTCCAATCCCCAACCTTCACTTTCACATCATGCCCTTCCTTGAACTGGTATTGCCTTAGAGTTGATAGCTTTAATCCAACTAGTGTCTTAAGTAAGCACTAACCTTAATCTCCTAGTTTCAGCCACATCAATGAAGTTGTGTGTGCTTCTAGAACCCATCATGGCACTAGTACTCTTGCCATTGATGTTCATTTGAACATAAATTAACTTGTTGTTAGATTTAGGCTTGCTTTGTGCTTAAGAACTCTTTCCCATAGCTAATAACATGTGTAAGGCTCTCATTTTAGGTTATTCCTCACACTCACTTCCTAAATGTTCTTCATAGCATACACTATCAATCTTTTGAGCCATGGAATTAAGTGTTGCTTTGTGGGAATAATTCACAACCTTATGTGGCCCATTACATAAGAAATAGGAGAATGTCAGCTTCCTGTCTCCACTTGATGCTCCACCTTTTCTAGATTAGTGAGAGCCATGATTTCCTAAAGGATGAGCTATGAGACTTCTTCTGCCCCCTCCATTACTACTGCTACTATTGCTTGAAGTCAAAGCTCCCCCACTCTTAGGCTTGCCTTACTTAAAAGAATTTCCACCCTCGTGTCTTATTGACATGCTCTTGCTTCAATTGTCATGGGCATAATTAGTCAATTGGTTAGCTCCTGACTGTGCTTCAGCTAGGGTTATCACTTTCTATCTCTATAACTTATTCTTGATATAAGGTTTCAACCCCTCTAGGAAATAGAAGAGTTTATTATCCTCGCCCATATTCCTAATGTCAAGCATTAAGGTTGAGAACTCTTGGACATACTTTCTTATGTCATCACTTGCACATACTTGAAAATGCTTGAGCCCAAGGCATTCATTACCATGAGGAATTCTAAGTTGTTGAAGAATTTCATTTTCAATATGGAGCAATACTTTACAATTTTTGGGACTAACGAAAAGCGAACAAAGGTCTCAATGGCCTTGTTCCCACTAGAATAACCCTATTTTGATACCAGTTATCACAGTCTTAGGCTCTCACTAACATAACAAGACTATAGGGCATTCACTATCCTACATTTGTAATAATAAGTAAGCTTAATAACTACACGATCAGCCTAGATTGACCTATATACTTGTAAGCAACACAAAAAGAACAACAAAAAAGCAACAATAAGAAAAAGTACATGAGTGAGAATCGTCATGAATAACCACATACTTTTATTAATATCGAATCTACAAGGATTATAGTGTGTGGACAGGGGAATAGTGTGTAAGTAGGTTCCTTAACCGTGAGTAGTTAAGTGGTGAGCAAGAGCTTATATCCACAAGAGTACTTACGCGCCTGTCCATAAAGAGCCTTATGTGTGTTTCTAGCTCTTGCAGGAAAAGGCATTAAAACTATTAAAATAGCAATATGTTCAAAAATAGAAACTGTTATTCTAAGTAAGATAAAATAGAATCTAACCCCTACTATATAATATGTACAAAGTGTTACAATGGATGTGATCTTAACATAAGGGATAACTTGACCTACCTCAGTACACTACAATAAAATTATACAAAGCTTATGGCTTTGGAAGGCCAAGCTCAAGCTACTAAAGTCTGGCTAGGCATTGTAGACCAAATTTGACCATAATGGAGAAGTTAATTTATAAAGTTGTAGGATTCAATTGGTGCCTAAATAAACATGGTACAAATTTAAAGGAAGCTCATTCCTTTTTAGATTACTAGTGCAACTCTTTACTAAGAAATCCAACACTCCTAGGTTGCAAATCCTTTCATCAAATAATCCCTTGCTTTAAAAACACAACTATCAACTATATTTGGAGACCCAAAAGGGCACTTTGAGGATGCTTAACACCTGATCTATGCATTGCTACTAAATCCCACACAACCACTAATCTGTTTCTAATAATTAGAGTATTTAGTCATTTATAACATGTAAGAATGATGTGATCACAAATCAAAAATCTAACATACTTTTTATTGCTGATAAGTATATATATATATATATATATATTAAGTGAGATTTACCACATTTTTCTCTTGATTTTAGCATATTTTTTGAAGAATTTAAATTTTACTCAAGCAATATTTTGATTTTAAGGATTTAATGGATAATGAAATGGAAAATGAAGAAAACAAATCTCATTTTCCTCAATTTGGAGCTAAATTGAAGAAGTTATGAAGGTTTAAAGTTAGACATGACCGTGTCCAAGTCTTGTTGAAGTTGAAGCTTCATAGAGTTAGACATAACCTAGACACGACTGTGTTTAAAAGTTATGTATCTTTCTAATCTAACAAATTTAGAAATGACCTATAGACACTACTGTGTCTAGGCTTTGTCTACTAAAACGTTAATTTTTACATGAATTTAAGCTATAAAGTGGACATAACTCGAAGCACGATCGTGTTGGACAACGTGTTGACCATAAAACGCATAGTTTCTAACATAAATTATATAAATTGAAGAGGACTTTACATAGATGAGAATTGACCATAAAACGCATAGTTTCTAACATAAATTATATAAATTGAAGAGGACTTTACATAGATGAGAATTAGACTATAGTTGTTTCTATTGTTCTAGAGTTTTGAGAGGAAAAGACGGCTACTTCCTTTAACTTTAAGAATTTAAGGTTTTTACTTGTTTTTATTGATTTTCTTGATGATACATGTCGTTATATCATTGTTGAATTCAATTACAAACATGTTTAATACTTAATTTCCTTAGTATCTAAACTTGTAGAACTTAAGTTTATTATATAATTTGAGATTTTCTTGTAATATTCAATGAATTCTTATGTTTATTAATTCATTCATGTGTTTTCTATTTTGATTGACTTAATATTGCTAGCGTATTAATCCGTCTATTTGATATCATATATCAAGATTGAGAAATCTGATATATAATTAGATCTTGCATGTGTAAAGAGGATTGATGTAATATCTGAGATAAGTTACATGGTTCTTCTAGAATTAATTGCCTTAGTTAAGGGAATTTGTTATTCTTAATGTAATATTTTAATTATGCTATTGTGAAGAGATTCAGATAGGTAATTTTAAGATTAGGGTTTAGCAAGATTAAGAAAATTGTTAAACTAAGTTAAGAATTCCCTTGGTTAATGAATTATAAGAAGTAATTGAATGTATTTTGTTATTATCATATAATAATATCTAGAGAGACAAAGTCTAAATACTAGTTTTACTAACTTGGAAGTTAATTTAAATTTGATTTATTTTTCTGTCTTTTCACAAAATCTTAGTTCTTTAGTTAGTATTTCATTATAGTTTTTAATTTAATCAAATTCCATAATTTACCAGTCAGATAATAGAGTAATTATCAGTATTAATACTCAAATTCCCTATAGGACAATATCTGTATTTCCATATACTATACTACAAATTTTGATAGGTATACTTGCCTCACATCAATTGCCTTCAATGCAACGCCACCACTTGAGGCCCCAGATGCTACATGTCCTTTTGCATCAGTGTAGACAACACCAATTGTAACCTCGATGTTATCTTCCTCTAAGTCTGCCAAAAAGATACAACCACGTCAAATTTTCTATAATAGAAAGCAAAAGAGAGATACCGAGCTTATAATTAAAGACATAAAACCAAAATCTACAAGTGGCTGCTATGATGCAAGTCATTGAGCACAACTTCCTATCTCAACTTCAACATCATTAACCATTTCTTTGTACTTCCTCCATTGTGCTTTTGCCCTCTCTGTTACCAGCCACTGCTTTGATATGTCAAGTTCAAATTAAAGTTACTATTTAGAATAGTAAACTTTCATCTCATATAATATAATCTAAGGTTAAGATGAGAACTGAAATTATAGACCTCATCAGCTTTAGCTCTTGTTGTTGGCAAAGCAATGCCCTTGGACTTTGCCCATTCGCATGCTCCTTCACCAACCAAGAAACTGTTGAGAAAAACATGATTTGAATTTCGTTTGGCCAAAATAAATGCTCTGACTTCGAGAGAAGATACAACAAAATATGTCTGTTGGCAAAAAGCATCAAAGACAAAGCTTTAAGCTACTGGCATAGAGATATTATGAACAGCAATTGATAACATCCAAAAATAAATGAGAATTGGGAACTTCTTCAGCTTTTCAAAATCTCCACAAAATTAATGCCATAATAAGAATCTAAACAAGAAAGAGAACCAAGGAAAAGGAAAAAACACGAGAAAGAAAGGCCATTATGTATCGATCTACTGGGGAAAAACAGATGGATAGAAGGGGTTGAGAGAGGGAAAGAGCTACATTGTGTGCATAAAGAACAAGTAAGATGCAAAGATTTAATTCAAGGGAATGGAGATGATTATTACATGGGAGGTAAAAGGCCCAAGAAAGGTCCGGCAACTTGCTCCTTAGCCAATAAAGCAGCAATTTGGATTTCATTTCGAACATCTGGTCTATAATAAGTAAAATATACACTAAGAAAAGCCATAATAGCATGAAACGCATAAGGAGTAAAATATTGCTTTCCAAAATTCTATCAATGTATCGCGCTCCCTTTTCTCTATCTCTAATACCTATTAAAAAATGAGTGAGTAGTTTTTACCAGCAAAGTAATAATATCGTAAGTTTTGTGAGCCACCTGGATTGTCTTGCTTTTGATAACTAAGAAGACGATATGACCCCACATAGTAGAAAGTTCAAGATATACTTGATTTACATGGGGTTCACATAATTCCTAAAGTTCAAAAGTTTGAACATCTATCCACTAGTTCAAATTTCTTCTCAATATTATTTTTAAATGATTTTACAAAACTTTATTGACTGAGAGACATAAACAAAAGAGGTGATAGAAATAACAAAAATGCAGCTACCTAACACAGCTCCTACAGCTCCAAATGCTCTAGTCCCACCATCCACAATACTAGCATCACATTCTACATGACCATCCTCAATCAAGTTAGATCCCCCATCCCGCATTTGTTGTTGAATCATCCTTTTAACGAAATGGTTTGATAAAAATACATGGCTGAAGACATACTTAAGATGTGAAATCAATTAAACATATCAAGAAAATATGATGGCGCCATTAATAAAAGATGCACTTCCAAATCATGTTAAGGACTTCTTGTACTTTAATAGAAGCATAAAACTCTATTTTTATACATGTCGTTATCTCCATATGTTTGGTTTTAACATGGGCATTGAACCTTCTTAGTAGATAAATAAAAGATACCTGAATAGGAGAAATGTTGCTCCAAAACCTTCCTAATTAAAGGGAAAGGAAAAAAGTCATGCTCTTGCTAAAAACAAACCTTGTCCAATATTTCCTTCTCTATTTTTCCGTCCGTCATCCATAATGTGAAAAAAATCTTTCAAATTGAACAAACTCAACATAGCTTCAATATATGCAAAAACAACAGAAATAGGGAAGAAAGAAACACATCTTACATGAGACATCGATGTCCTGGTTTTAGATGTAAACAAAACAAAATTAGAGTATGGAGCAGCCCAAAACTAACTCAATAGAGCCGAGAAGTAACTCTCCTTTCATCACTACAAGCATCCATGAGTGCGAGAACCTCAGCACAATTGGTCAAATTGCTCCTTTAGCATTTCACATATCAAGGATTCAAATTGCAGAAATAGCTTTTTTGCATAATGCGGGTTAGACTGAGTAGATATGCACTGGGGAAGCCCTCTCATATACCTATCCCTGCATATAGTATGACATATCCTTTTAATTACGAAATATGTTTCAATTGTTAGATTTAGCTTTTCTTCCCGGAGCCAAACTTAGACTAACTCCAAACTCATTCAAATGCTAAGAAAACATTATGACATATATCTACATATTATATATGTGTAATGAGCATACAATGACAAAATCAATCGACAACAGCAAGAAATTGATATCAATCAGGAACATTTACCACACTACGAAATGCTTAATTAGTAATGAAGAATTATTAAAAAAAAAAAAAAAAAGGAAGAAAAGAAACAGAAAGTACCTCAAGCACTTGAATAGCAGCTGAACGGCATCCAAGCTACTTCCAGCATCCTATAACAAACCAATCAAGTCTTCACTGAGAGAGGCAGAGAGACGAAGAAGAAGAAGAAGAAGAAGACGAAGAAATACCTTACGGAGAACGGAAGTAGCAGCTAAACAAGCGCGTTTCATGGCGACCTTAGGGCTTTCTCATTTGAAGGTGCGTGGTATCCGGCGCCAACGTGGACGGTGAAGAGGAACCGTCTAGCGTTTCTGCTTCTTTCATTGCCTTTTGCACTTACCATGGACGTTACGCCTGACTGCTCCTCTTCTTCTTCAGAAGCTTGTCACACCCACAACTGAGAAACGCCGCGTCTAAGTATAAATTCCGGTAGACAAAATAGAGTGGAAAATAAAGGAAAAAGTATACATTTAGCTGTTTGACATTTTTTTTGTTTGAATTCTTAATTTTTATTTTATTTATTTTATTTTTTTATTTGAGTTATGCAAGTTTATGTTAAATAAATGATTCAAAATAAGTTAGGGCAACATATTATCACAAAGATTTTGTTCGTTAAAATTCTAGTTTATTCTTTTAGTTTCAAAATTATTTTTTCTTAAGTTTTGTATCTTTACAATGCTCAAACAATATAAATATGAATGAAAAACAAATATTTTGATGAGTTACAAAATCGTATCTTGAAAATTAAGATTTCCTTGCCAACAAAATTGGTATCAGAGCTTGTTAAAAAAATAGGAAAATCGCTCCGGGTACAATCCAACATCTACGACAACATCCGAAACGTGAAAGAACCACAACAAGGAGACATGGCAGCGAGCAATGGTTCAAGAGGGAACTCTTAGCCTTTGATTTCGATCTTCAAAGGACAAAATTATCAATTCTAGAGCTTGAAGATGAAAATGTTGTTTAGGTCCCAAGAGTTGTGGGATTTCGTGGAGAATGGCTATGCGGAAGGGAATAGTAAACCTGATGCACAATTGTGGGAAAATCGCAAGAAAAATGCAAAGGCTTTATTCTTCATACAACAAGCTCTGGATGATGAAATCTTTCCACAAATTGCAACAGCAAACACATCCAAAGAAGCATGCTAAATACTGAAACAAGAGTACTTGGGTAACAATAAGGTAATCCAAGTAAAGTTGCAATCCCTCTGTTGCAACTTTAAAGTTTTAACAATGCTTAAGAAGGAATTCGTGCAAGCATATCTGGCTAGAGTATCTGAGATTGTAAGTCAGATGAAAACATATGGTGAAGAGATCAGTAATGAAATCATTGTAAGCAATGTTCTAAGGAGTCTGACGAAGAAATTTGATCATGTTGTTGCTACAATTGAGGAATCTAAGGACCTGTCAATTTACACCTTCAATGAACTAATGAGTTCATTGATTGCTCATGAGGATAGGTTGAATCGTCCTACTGAAAAGGGCGATGAAAAGGCATTCCAAGTGAAGGGGGAGTCTAACTTTAAAGGAAAGGTTGAGGAGTATGCTGGTAGAGGCCGAGGCTGTAGTAGAAGTGGATTTCGTGGTGCTAGAAGAGGAGGAAATAGGGGATGTGGTCAGTATAGTGACTGGTGTCAATCCAAGAGTATGATCTAATGTCACTACTATAAAAAATATGGATACAAGGAAGTTAAGTGTTGGAACAAGCAAAGGGAGAGGCAGAAAGTAGCAAATTTCACGGAGAAGGTGGATGATGAAAATAAGTTGTTCATGGCGCAATCTGCTGCTCCAAATGCAGCACACGAAGTTTGGTTTGTTGATAGCGGATGTTCAAATCACATGATAAATTCACGCTCCTTGTTCAAGAATCTTGATGAGTCACAAAAGAGTGAAATGCGGCTTAGTGATGACAAACAAGTTTAGGTGGAAGGGAAAGGCACGATTGCAATCAAGACAGTTTAAGGAGATGAAAGACTTCTTCATGACGTGCAATTTGTGCCTAGCTTGGCTCACAATTTGTTGAGTGTTGGCCAGCTGATGTCAAGCGGCTACACAACGATTCTTTATGGTGATTCATGTGCAATCCGTGACAATAGATCAAGCCAAGTGATCTCAGTGGCTCGCATGACTCAAAATCGTACGTTTCCTCTAAATGTCTCAAGTGATGTGAATAGAGCAATCATGGTTAAGAGTGATTATGAAACTAGATTGTGGCACCTACAATATGGTCATCTAAATGTGAATGGACTGAAGTTCTTGAA
This sequence comes from Laguncularia racemosa, assembly GCA_037954665.1. Classification (NCBI taxonomy): domain Eukaryota; kingdom Viridiplantae; phylum Streptophyta; class Magnoliopsida; order Myrtales; family Combretaceae; genus Laguncularia; species Laguncularia racemosa. The sequence continues at coordinate 5,915,934 of JBBMOL010000016.1, forward strand.
TGCAAAGGTGATGGTCTTTGGCTTGCCCAAAGTAGGTGATCTTGTGTTTTGTGAGGGATGTGTCTATGGGAAACAAAGACAAGGATCCTTTCCTATTGGCAGATCATGGAGAGCATCAGGATGTCTAGATTTGATACATGTTGACTTGTGTGGACCTATGAACACAATGTCATTAGGAGGTAGTCACTATTTTCTACTACTGATAGATGACTACATACGCATGAGTTGGGTGTATTTCCTAAAGTCTAAATCAGAAGCATTTGAGAACTTTAGGATATTTAAAGCTCTAGTAGAAAACCAAAGTGAAAGGAGTATAAAGGTGCTAAGGACAGATAGAGGAGGCGAATTCCTATCTGAAGGGTTTATAAGCTTTTGTGATGAACATGGAATTTGAAGGGAGCTTACTGCACCATACACACCACAACAAAATGGTGTGGATGAAAGAAAGAATAGGACAGTGGTTGAAATGGCAAGGAGTATGATGAAGACAAAGGACATTCCTAATCGGTTTTAGAGTGAAGCAGTTGCAACAGCTGTGTACTTGTTGAATATCTCCACTATGAAAGTTGTTTCAAATTGCACTTTATATGAAGCATAGATAGGAAGAAAGTCTCGAGTAAGTCATTTGAGAATTTTTAGATGTTTAGCATATGTACTTATGCATTCTCGTTCTAAGTTAGATGACAAATCCGAAAAGTGTATCTTTCTTGGGTATAGTCTACAATCTAAAGCTTATTGATTGTATAATCCTATAAGTGGCAAAGTTATTGTAAGTAGAGATGTCCAATTCAATGAAGAAGGAATGTGGAATTGGAACACAAGTGATACAACAGCTGTTCCAGTTCGTTTGATAGACATAATGGTTGAAAACGCAGCAGTAGTAACGGATAGTGCAATGCCATCTGCAAAATCTACTCCATCACGCAGCAGCCCATACTTAAGTGACTATCACTCTCCAATATTTTGTTCTTCAAGTGAATCACTTGTGAAGAAGTTCAAGTCTATAAGAGATGTTTACGAAACTTGCAACTTTGCATTGTATGTTTCGGATCTTAGCAGTTTTGAAGAAGCAGCAGCTAAGGAGGAATGGAAGTCTGCAATGAATGACGAGTTGAAGGCTATTGAAAGGAATTCAACTTGGGAACTTGTTGATGCTCCTGAAGACAAAAATATCATTAGACTGAAGTGGGTGTTTAAGACTAAGTTCAATGCAGATGGAAGTATTTAGAAGTATAAAGCTAGACTAGTTGCAAAAGGGTACTCGCAACAACCAGGTATTGACTATGATGATGTGCTTTCTCCAGTTGCACATTTTGAAACGGTTAGGATAATGTTAGCTTTAGCTTCTCAACTTGAATTGCCAGTGTATCAATTTGATGTTAAATCTGCATTTTTGAATGGAGAGTTAGAAGAATTAGTGTTTGTTTCACAACTTGAAGGATTTATTAAGCAAGGAAGTGAAAGTAAAGTCTATAAGTTGAGAAAGTTTTTATATGGTTTGAAGCAAGCCCCTCGTGCTTAGTATAGCAAGATAGATAATTTTTTTCAAAAGAACAACTTTATTGGAAGTGAAAATGAACCTACACTTTATCTAAAACGTGAAGAAGAGGGTGAGTTTTTAGTAATACGTCTTTATGTAGATGATATGATTTACATGGGCACTTCAAAGTCATTGATTGAAAGGTTCAAATTAAGCATGATGGAGAACTTTGAAATGATTGTTTTGGGATTGTTGAAGTACTTTTTAGGACTGGAAGTAAAGCAATGTGAAGATGGAATATTCATATGTCAGCACAAGTATGCAACAGACTTGCTAGAAAGACTCAAGATGAGCTTGTGTGAGAAAACTAATACTTCGATGAACATCAACGAGAAGTTGCAGTATGAGGATGGAACGGAAAAAGCTGATGCAAGAACTTTTTAAAGCTTAGTTGGAGGATTGAATTACTTAACAAATACAAGACCCGATATTGCCTATTCCATGAGTGTAGTATCTAGATTTATGCAAAGTCCAACAAAGCAACATTTTGGTGCAGTAAAGAGGATACTTAGATACATAGTTGGAACCATAAACTATAGCATTTGGTATGCTAAGGTATTTGATTTTGATTTGTATGGATATTCTGATAGTGATTGGGTAGGAAACTTAGATGATAGAAAGAGCACATCAAGAAATGTTTTCAGCTTTGGATCAGGAGCAATAACTTAGTGTTTGAAGAAACAAGAAGCCGTAGCACTTTCATCCTCGGAGGCAAAGTACATAGCAGCAAATGCAGCAGCACGTTAGGCGTTGTGGCTAAGAAAACTCCTTGTAGATTTTCACTTTGAGTAAGACAAAGCTATAGAAATCATGTGTGACAATAGGTTTGCTATTGCAATGTCTAAGAACCCAGCATTCCATGAAAGAACAAAGCACATAGACATACAACATCACTTCATTCAGAAGCTTGTAGCTGATGAAAAGATCAATCTTATTTTTTGCAACACAAATGAACAGGTGGCTGACATATTAATAAAGCCACTTCCTAAAGCCAAGCATTAATACTTCACAATGAAGCTAGGAATATGTGATTTTGAATCAAGGAGGAGTGTTAAATAAATGATTTAAAATAAGTTAGGACAACATATGATCACAAAGATTTGGTTTGTTAAAATTCTAGTTTATCCTTTTAGTTTCAGAATTATTTTTTCTTAATTTTTGCATCTTTACAATGTTCAAAAAATATAAATATGAATGAAAAACAAATCTATTGATGAGTTACAAATTCGTATCTTGAAAATTAAGATTTCCTTGCCAACAGTTTAAACCTGTTGACAAAGAAAGACTTTCCTCAAGTGTCTTAGTTTTTTTGTCTATTTCATGTGGCTTTTCTCCTTTTTTTTTTTTAAGTTAAATTATGCACTACATGCTACCTAGTAAATAGCCACATCATCATGTAAGAGGGGTAAGACCCAACCTAATGAGATGCAATTTAACCCATGATAGAAACAAAAACATTACTCAGCTGAAACAACAAAAGTAATATCATCACCCTCTTAAAAAACCCTAACCTTAATTGTTGTCTTATATTGCATTACGGAATGGAGCCTTGCTTCTCCATGTGAATTTAACTGACTTTTAAAAGAAAATCATAACCTTAATCAACCTATCTATATCTTTTACAGCAAAAAGGTGTAGTAAAAAATATGTTAACATCTATAGGAAGGACCTACCAAAATTCATTGTGAAGGGAAGATGCAAAAGGGAGTGCAAATACTATAGACAAACCCGAAATGTCAAGCCCCATGCATGGTGTGAAATGTTATTGTGGAATAGAGGCTCACATGTGAACTTTGTGGACATGGAAGAATCTGAGCAAAAGGTTCGTGACTTGCTCATTATGGAAGGATGGGGGATGCAGTTTCCATAAATGGATTGATCATTCTTAGTTTGCTTGATCTTAATGATATTGTGGAGTTTGAGGAGCTGAAAAATGAAGTAATGAGTTTGAAGAAAAAACTTTGAGTAGAGACAAAATCAAAGATGCTCCTTAAGAAGGCACTACAAATTACTTGGTTTGTGACAAGGGCCATGGTGATTATTGCATGGTGTGTTGCTTACTAATCTGAGTAATACTTCTAGTGTAATTGATAGTTGAGGTAGCTTTTTTAAGTGGGATGTGAAACAATGTAAGAAATTTGCCTATGTAGTATGGAATGGAAGATAGCTTAAGGAAATCAATTGTCTTTATTGAAGAATTTATCCTTTATTGTATGTATCAATTGTGGTAGGGATCTTTTTCTTATCCTCTTTGATATAAAATCATTACCATTTTTGGATTGGCACTTTCATTTAGGTTGATACACAACAGTATGATTTCTCCCTAAGATAAACAAGAAATTATTGTTTAGTTTTGAAGTCATTTAACTACCAAAAATTTCAAATGCAATTTGAGAAGATGCCAAAGGTGGTAAGGCCATGAAGAAAAGAAATTGCTATGTTGTAAGGCTAGAGGAAAACTTGATGGTTATACATTGTTGAAGAAGAGAATAGGTTAATTATTCACGTAAAGAGTAGTTGAAATTTGCCAAAGTAAGGAGTAATAAACATGGCAAAAATAATTTACCAAAATAATAGTAGATAATAGCTTAAAGGTTTCGTTAATGCTATGGGCAAAATTTTTGGTTGATTTTCCTAATTTCATTATCTTCAATTATTTGTTTGATACCAAAGCTTATAAATGCTTTACTCAACTAAGATTTTTATAATCAAAACCTCCTATAATTGAGATTGGTCAAATTATAACGAAGAAGGTAAAAAATTTTGCTATAAAAATTGTCATTGGCATATCAAGTTGCTATACTGTCATAATCCATCATGTTCTATATTGTTAGGTACAGTGGAAATGTTAATATTTGTGAGGAGGGAAAAAAGAAGACCTCGATTAAGATAATTATTAGATCATACAATAACATCTTGTCTATTAAACAGAAAGGAAAAAAAAAAAAACTTTAAGTAATGTAGAAATTGAAAGCTATTAAGCTCCATGCACATGTTAGAAATACTGCAAAATTTGCTACTATACAAAATAGATAACATGACTTGATAATATAATGTTATATAGCATGTATGTGCTGTTGTATAAAATAGAAGCCTGCTATATGTGCTACTAAGTAGTGGTATTGGAAAACAAATTAACAATGCATAACAAATCATGAGCTTTAAATAATCTAGCATCTATAGCCTAAAAAACACACTAAAAAAAAAATTGAAAAACAGGAAACTCCATTAGTTAATTATAAAGGGGTCATTCTTGTTGGATGCATCAAAACACACACATATCCTTGAACATTGCCTTGGAGAGAAAGGGAAACTCAGATTTACTAGTGAAGAGGATGAACTTTGTTTTGGTATTGAAGACACACTCTTCTTGGTCCCCTGGTGCACTAGGGGTGCATACTTGGCTTGATTGTCCATCATCCTTTCGTGTAGGTTCAACCTAGGATGAAATTGTTGCCATACTTTTAGTGCAAAGTCTAGTAAAGTAATATACATGTAATTGTAACATAAATAGTTTCAATAAGTGAATCGAACCCTCTGAGCTTGAGCATATGTTTGTTTCTGGCTTGTTTTGCTCGAATGCATTCACTCTAGAACTCTTGGTCGCTTTTGCACAATAGAATATTTAATAGTTATTAAAATCATTGATGTTGACATGCTCTTTTTTTTTTTTTCTTTTTCTTTTGCAAAAACTATATACTTATGCTTCAATTGCCTAAAGCTTCGGGGTTTTTTAGCATTGGATTTAATAGTCATTAGACACATTTGCTTGTTATTCCCAACTAGACTACAAAGTCTATAATGCATCTCCATTCCTACATGTAACAAATGCCTTGGGCCTTGTACCTCACTAAGTTGGTGAGTCCTCTTCTTCTTAAGTCGCCTTGGCATTGTCCTTAGAGGTGGAGGTTGGGGAGCTTCTTTCTCAATCCTTTTCTAAAACTTCTTCCCACTAACAAGTTCCATAATATACTTATAGGCCTTCATGTACCAATCCTTAGTGTAGCACACATCAACATATTTAGCCAGATCATGCCATCTATTTACAATTGCTAACAAAGCATGCATGCATGGAGTACTACTTAGCTACTATGCTCTATAGGAGCATTCTCTTTGGTCCAATGAAACCTTGTACTTTACCCCCATCAAGCATGACCTTGTATCCATCATTTCCATTCCAAATAATTTGGAAAAACTAGACCATTCTTTTATTATTTTCAATCTTCTGCACAATCCTAAGCCCTATGTTCCTCATCCATTTTCTTGGATTATCATCATTTTTATTATTTTATTTTATTTTATTTATTTATTATTATTTATTTTTGCATTCGCTTCATTATTTTCTCATAAACACCCTCCAATAAGGAGATTATAGGTAAGCTTCACTTAGTTAGTATCGTGCCATTGAATGCCTTGCATAAGTTGTTGTCGATGATATCACACTTCATTTGTAGATTGAAGTAGCTCATGCACCAATGAGTGGGGTTAGCTTTTGTGAAGCAAGCATAACCATTTGGAGAGAAGGCTTTCAACTTTTCCATGAGTGTAGTTATGTCTACTGCATTACTACTCATTGTAATCTTCTAAAATTGTTGTTGTAAACCTTTTCTTTTGAACTTAAACCAATTAGCATAAATGTAGCAACAGCACATTCGATGTTTTACCTCACCAACTACTTCACTAATAGCCTTTACAAACGTCTAAAACTTGAAAACAAGATAACATTATAAGAATTTTGGAAGCAAGAAATTTAACCAACTATAACCAACAAACATAATTTAAACTAGGAATGGTGAATATATCTTCTGATGGTCGTTGATTATTGTCCACTCAGGACCACTTCCCATTGCTAAATATGTGGCTAGCAATTTGAGAAACCATGTCCATGTATCTTTATTCTCCATTGCTACAATAGCCCATGCAATTGGGAACATTTGATTACTGGCATCCCTACCAATAGTGCACAACAACTCCCCTTTACAAATGGTTTTTAAGAAACACCAATTCAAGCCAACTATTCTCTAACAACCAGCAAGGAAACCTTTCTTACATGCCTCTATACATGCATAGAATCTATTAAACTGAGGAGGGACATTTAAGGCGGGCTTGTATACATTTAATTTCACAAAAGTCCTTAAATTGGTGAAAGGCAACTCATGACAATAATTCCATAGCCTCCCACACTCCTCAATGTGTTTGCCACCTACCTCATTCAACACTTTCTCCTAGTTCTTCTCATTTTTGTAAGATGGACATCTACCTCAATTTCATTCTTTGCTAGCTCCTTCAATTCAGTAAGCTTACTGTTAGGCATTGACCTAATAGTTGGACCAAGACATTTCGCTAACCACTTAATTATTACCCTTATGTTGTGAAAGGTGATGCTGCACTCATTTCGATCATTGAGAGTGTGAACATGGAAGGATCTTGTGTTTTTCTTCCTAATATAGGAAATGAACTAGGGACAACTACCTTCCCTAGTGCATCGAGCCCTCAAGGTCGAAGGGCAAGTTTTAGTGAATTTTATTTCCTTCTTTTCGTTGACAGAATATCACACTATAGCTTCTTTAAATTCTTACAAAAACCCAAAAATCATACCAACATAGAAAATTGGTTAACTTGTGTTGTCTTTGTAAATGTGATACTTACTTCTTTACCTCCTGATTGTCTCTAGATCATCACTATCATCTCCGCCTGATCACTCATAGCTAAAATCCTCATCCAAATCTAAGTAATTGATTTCATGGTCAACGTCTTGCCTTATGCTAGGAATATTATTAGGAAAATCTTCTCTACATCTTTCCCCCATTAGTATAAGTACTAAGTTTCCACTAGGCTACTCATTTAACTTCTTCCTTGCTTCCATAATCTCTTTATCATCATTATCACTCAAGAACTCATAGTTAGCTATCGGATCTACCTTTTCAAACTATTCATCATCTCTCAAGTCAACATTAGTAGCTTAACTTCCTCAAAGAAGTCAGCTTCACTTGACTCTAACCTAACGACATACAACTCCACTCCATGCTTCTACCACTCAATATGTAGAATACACAATCAACAAAAATGGTATCACAATACAACTCTAAAAAGATCCCCCCTCGAATTGTTGCCCAATCACTAATATAAACAAAAGTTTGTTGTGTTAAGTCCTAAGTGCATGGTTACCTGTCTTTTTATGTGAGAAACAAAGATACTAGCTACGTCTATACTTAAAATATTAACGGTACCTCCTTTGTATTGTTGACTAGGATATTTGAGTAACCTTCCAATGTAGAACAACTTTAATTTTTTGACCAACATGTTCTCGTCCGTGTCTATAAGGCACTACAAATGGACAAAACATATATATTAAAAAAGTAAATAAGAACCAACATTGTCTATGTCTACGAGACACTGCAAATGGACAAAAGATACAAATAAAAAAAGGACTTCCAAACCAAAATTGATCATATATGTAGACCCACTTCACTTCAATAACCAACGATTCTTCTTTTGCTATTTAAAATAGAAGAAAAGGAACAAAGAATATATATCTACCAGTCAAATAATCGTTGGGGCTTACATTTAACTATAAAAAGAACTGCTTTAACTTTAGATATTAATTTATACAGGTTGCTCTTTATCTTTTAGGATTCGACATACAATTAGGTAAACGTGGGTATTGTCTTCAATGTAATTTCGATAGTGATTAGGGTTTACTAGTGGTCCCACTTGCAATTAAGGATTAGGGTTTTTTCAAGTGCGAATAAGGTAAGGGTTTTTCAAAGCTTGATTAGAATTACTATTAAAGTTTATGTGATTAACATTATGTTTTTCCACGGTCGATTGGGATTAAAATTAAGGTAACATGGAGCTTTCCTACTTCATAAGGAGACATAATGGTACTTAGTTATGCTATTTGGTTTTTTAGTTTAGTATGTAATGTCATTTTTGCATATCATCATGCTTATTTTTTATCGGACAGATGGATGCTCTACATCTCATTGGGTCAAGTCTTTTTCCTCTTACATGCTAGTGTAATTGCTTACTAGGTACCACGTAGTATGTAATTTAACTTAAAAGAAAGTTACATAAAAAAAAAAATAGACAGAGAAACTAATAGACCTAAAGAAAGTCCTTCTTTGTTAATAGGTTTAAACTTGGAGGACTCAAATACCAATAAATAAATAAATAAATAAACGTTGAGAACTCAAATAGAAAATGTAGCAAACATTGAGGTTTAAATATGTACTTTTCCATTAAAAAAAAGGAAAAAAAAAATATTTTTAGTCCTACCTACCTTCTATTTGAGTCTTATTCTTTATCCATCATTCAAATGTGGCAATTTTTTATTTGGTGGTAATACTTAATTTAAATAAATAATATTATTAAAATATATCAATTAAATAAATAATAGAAAAGAAAAAAAATCCATTCTACTATATAATACCATTTAAAAGTAACTTAACATAATATTATTTAGAGATAAGTATAAATTCAATGTTTATCTTCTTCTTTTTTCTATTGAATTCCACAATTTTTTCCTTTCTATTTGAGTCTATTTCTAAAACCTTATGAAAAAAAGAACTTTTGTCAAATCTATTAAGTTTTCTATCCATCTATGTTATAACACTTATCAACTTCAAATGGATTCACAATAATTAAATTAACAAAATGATAATATTAAATATATTTATTTAAATAATATAATTAAAAAATAACATTAACTATATATAATAATATAATATAATAAAAAAGATAAAAATAATAATTAAAATTAAGAAATAGGATTGAAAAATTTTGTGTGTATCTTAGCCACAATGACCAATTAGCTAAATGCTAATTGAAAGCTAATACATGTTCAAAATAAATAGAAAATTTAATATATTTAATAGAAGTATTATTTTTATAAAGTTTTGAAAATGTTAAGAATTCAAATAGGAAAAAAAAAAAGATTGAGAACTAAAATAGAAAAGTAGATAGAGTAATAAAAATATAATTTTCCCTATTAATTAAAAGCAATTCAATCTTTTATACGACTTGTATGAATTATTTGTCTAATTATTAATAACCTTGCTAAGATTAGTTGAGGAGATTACTGTCGTGGAGGCTTAAGACTAGAAGTTGTAGAAACCAATCTTGTTGATTGTCATCTTGACCATCTTGTATTCTCGCCCTTGAGCTCTTCACGATTGGCGAAAGTAGAGTCTTCTCTTCTGGTGAAGGGTACATTCTCTTTAAAGTTGGTGTTTGAGCTTGAGGATGGCTATCTTCTTATTAACTTCCATTAATTTGGGCGGGGGATTCGAGGTGCTGTGGGGTCTGGAGTTCTAATGGATTTGGTGTATGTACATGTGAGTTCGTCGACAGAGGCTGGATGGTGGACCTATTGAAGTGCCTGAGTTCCTTTATTTTTATTTTTTATTCTTTATTTTACGTAATCATTTATGTAATTAGTTTTAGAAAAAAAATCAATTTTCTATTATTTTTAATTGATATATATTTAATAATATTATTTCTTTAAATTAATTATCATCAATCAATTAAGAGTTACTATGCATCATTAATGATGAAAAACTTAATGTTGAATAAAAAAAAATAAAAAGTGAACGAATAAAATAGAAAAGTAAATAAACATTAGGACTAAAAATATACTTTTTCAATAAAATAAACACAAAAAATTATCAGGCTTGTAGCCTAGTGCATGGACATTGTTATTCAATGTAATGAATCACTTGAATCTCCCTTCTTTTTGTAATTATTGAAAAAAAAACTAAAAATTAGTTATAAACTATTATGATATATAACTTTACAAGTTTCTACTTAATTATGTGTCATTATAATCATATTTATTTTCTATATTATTGGGATAAATTTGTAATTGAAATACCATGATTTTTCTTACAAAAATTGTATAAGTCAATGATGTTAGTTGCTAGAAGATGGCACAAGAAGGAATGAGAAGGTTAAGGGACTAGAGGTCAAAATGGGGTCAATAAAAGTATTAAAATATAATTTATATTTCATTTATAAAGTAAAATAATTATCCATTTTCTTAAGATTTGAAATAGGAGTAAGTGGGTAGATGTTGAGTAAGATATAGGTTTTTACTTATACCCTATCTATAAGGTACATGTTTCCAAATTTAGGAATTAGATGCTACTATATTGCACTTTAGAACCATCGTAGAACATATACCTTGTAAAACCTAAAAGATATAGGATATATCATAGAACCAATAAATTTTTCCTTTTTCTTCTATAAGTTTTAGGTTTATATTATATTAAAAAAGTAATTTATACATGATATTACAAATGCTTCATATGCAAAACCTATGAAATCTATAGCAAATTCTATCAAATTTTAAAATGTAATTTTTCTTACCATCATTATTTTAAGTTTATGTAATCTTACTATTAAACGAATGGGAAAGAGCAAGTGGAAATAATAAAAAATTTGCAGTGAGGAAAGCAATATTAGATTTAATAATTTAGAGTTATTAACTTATGAGCTTAAGGTCCTTTTTTCTCCCTTAATTTTTCCTACCATCATTATTTTAAGTTTATATAATCTTACTATTAAACAAATGGGAAAGAGCAAGGGGAAATAATAAAAAATTTGCAATGAGGAAAGCAATATTAGATTTAATAATTTAGAGTTATTAACTTATGAGCTTAGGGTCCTTTTTTCTCCCTTCTTTTTATAAAAATATTTATTGGTCGAAAAATATAATATTGTCATTTATTAATATTATTTAATAATTTTTTATAGGATAAATATAGAGTATTCTAGAACCTATATCCTATATATCTTAGGGTATAAATTCTATAATGGGTACTAGATAGGAAGATCTCATACTCTTATCCTATCATATGAGAATAGGTTTTGAAAAATTTGTACTTGGAACCTATCCTTTGACTCTTAATACTCACTTGAAACATACTTAATAGAATAAGGTAAAGATAGATATATTGTATAATAGGGTTACTTGTCCACTCCTAATTTGAAAGTTTTGAGCTACTTTCTCCTTACATCTACTTTTTTTTTTTTTTTTTTAGTAAATAGACACATTTTCTACTGAAAAGAAAAGGAAAAATTGGTGCATTCTAGAAAAACCTGTGGGTCCTATAGGAGCAGGGTTGGATTGGCTAGCTCAACCCATCAACTAGCTCATTGTTAAGGGGGTTAAAAGTGTGATTTGAAACAATTTCATTGATGGGTTCGATTGAAATAAGTTGGATTGGGTGAGACAATCCGATTATGACAATATTGGTATATGTTACATTCTAAATCTATAAATAGTTTAAGGCAATTAAAACTTATTAGCACAACCTCATGCAAATAAAAAAAAAAAAAAAAAAAATTCTTCTTTCAATTTAAACTTCTTCTTTTCAAATACTCTTTAGATAAAATATTAATAACAAAACATTAAGTTAAGGATCGTCGTTGCTATTGACCTTATTTTTTTATATATCTATTTGACACTTTGATATGGTATTTTACTAACTTTAACACATATTTGCTTTATTCTTATTTTACGTTTTGTAAACTTGATCATGAATTGGAAATATGGACTTTTGAAGTGATAATGAGATGAAATATGTTAAGGAAGTAGAGAGTTAAAATGTTGATGTGGAAGTTTTGCAATGAAGTTGTTTTCCCTTCTTTTTAACGGTTAGCTGTATTGGATATTAGTTATAATGATGTTACTAAATTTTGATTTTGATATATTTTGATATTTTTTTATGACTTTAGTGAACTATCATTTGCAAATTTCTATGTAACATTTGTAGATACCCCATTTTTATCTCAATAAATTTTTGTCTCTTTACGTTTTGAAAAGCCCTAATTTTAGGAAAAAGACCAAAGTAAAAATATAAAAAATTGAAAAAATGAAAAAACACACAAAAAAAAAATGGAAAATCATAAAAATAGTTTTGCTTGATCCATAAGGCTTATTTTGGGATGAAGTAGCTTTTTCGAGTCAAGACATGCATATACAATTTGATAAAATTAGAATTTTTAACAAAGCTCATTGTTTGAAATTTGATTTTTTTTTTTTTTAGGATAGGCTCAACTTAATTATTTGCAAAATCATAGAAAAAAGGCTATTTAAATTAATCATGACTTCAATGGTGCTGCAAATGAGTTTAAATTTCTTATTTTATAAATAATTAAAGTTTTGAGTTAAGTCTAGCACTAAACGAATTTGAGCTCATGGTTTTATCAAAATGAGTTTTTTTTAAAATAAAAAAAAAAAAAAAAAAATTCTGAGAAAATGTATTGTGTTTTGATGATTGATGGCGTGCGGGCCAATCTTTCAGGTCCTCGGTTGGAAAGGTACGTAGCCGAAAAGCCAGAGGTCAGGTACGTAGCCGAAAAGCCAGAGGTCAAGGGATCGACCTAGAGCAGGCGCGCTGATTAAGGCCTTTCGTTCTTTCAAATGCGCACGTGCCCCGCACGTGACTACGCGACCTCCACCTCCTTCCTCGTCGCGGTCGCCTTTGTTCACATATTTGGAAAGGAAAAAACAAGATGATCCTATAGTTTTTGCCCGATTTCACTCGTTTTTTGAGCATTTTTCTTCAAATAAAAAGTACGAATTGATTGGAGGCGTGGAGTACAAGCCAAAAAATTCCAAATTTACACAAATTAATAAAGAAAAGAGCCTTAAAAATATACTCAAAGTTAGGAAAAAAAATAAGAAACTATACCATGAGCCTGAATATTCTAAGACAAAAATAGGACATTTCTTGTAAATCACTAACTAAATACATATTTGGGCAAGTAAACATTAGGAAACGATTTTATACAATTTAATTGATTCAATTAACAAAAATCCGTACTCAATTTTGGATTCAAAGATACTAAACCCCTAAAAGCCCATTTTTGAACAAGATTAAATCTTTCTCATATCTAGGGTTTCTTGGGGGCAGAATCAAAGCTTGAGCATTATAAACAGGGGTTCTAGAACTTCTCCCAGGAGACCACACGAATTATCAAGCTCTCAAATGGACGAATCTCTCTTTAGCCTCTTGAATTGTGACCCCCATCTCTCTTCTAATTTCTCTATCACAAGAGAAAATCGAAGCAAACCAAACACATGGAGCAATTCAGCCTCATCAGTAGAGTAAAGTCCATGCTTCAATTGCGTTCAATATTATAAAAGTTGCTTCGATTACAATAAAGAGGGAAGTTGGGTTTTATGGGTTTGATGATTCTATTCAAGCGAAATTAATGGAGATCTACGAGCTCAATTCAGAAATTGGTTGAGGGGTTTTAGATGCTAATAACTGCTATTTGATACCTTTTAATACATTAAAAATCCATAAAAATAAAATTTCCAAGAATGTTGAAAAATCCATGTTCATGCTTTCTTTTGGTGTTTTAGTGGACTTACGTGTTTGCTTTTGGTGTTTTAGGTTCTTTAATCTGCTGGGCATGTTGCTTCATTACTAGAACTTATGTCTTTATCTTGTGTTGTTTTTCTTCCTCATCTAAAACCTTTATTTATTTATTTTCTATTTTTTTGAAGATTTCTTAGGGAAAAACTCCTTTCAAAAAAAAGAAAAAAAAGTTTTTGGCACTTAGCAAAATGTTTTTTCTAAATAAATCCTTTTTTTTTTAATTTTTTCAACACCCCCCACCTCAAAGATTAAGTTTTTCTTAGAGTTCTTCCAAAAGGAATTGAAAATGACGGTTTTAGAGAGTTTTCATTAAAAAATAAAATAAAATTGCTAATAATGTAAAGCTAATGTCTTTTCTTTCTTTTATTGTTTTTTTTTTCAAATAGAAATAACCGACAAGCTAAAGTTTTATTATAAAGAAAAAAAAAACAACTATGATAGCTTAATTTCAAATAACAAATACATAAGCACCTATGGGTGAGCATTAAAAAAAAGAAAAAAAGATTTTATTTTGATTGTTATTATCATATTGCTAAATTTCTCCTTTTGTGGGAATATATGAAAAGTTCTTTTTGTTTACTTTAGTCTTTTTAGGTCTTATTGTGAATGCTAGCTAATTCTTTCAATTTTTTAGGAAAATAATATGTATATCTATTTACCTTTTATATTTCATTTTTACATGTCATTTTGCATGCCTTAATTAAAAATAGAAAATTCTAAAATGGGGAAAAGTTTCTTTACTTTGAAAATTCTTATATGAAAATTGAAATGTTTTAAATAAGATAGTCATGAATTTAATTTTTTCTGATTTTAAAATCTTTTTTCATAAAAGGATTTTTATGCAAACTAATGGCTAAAATTAGAGTCAATTTGGTCTTTTGATCATAATTTTCCGTTTTTCCTAATTTTGGTTAGGTGGCGACTCCAATTTTTTTTTAAAAGAAAATTAAAGGTCTTCCTAAAAATTTGATTTTTCCTGTTTTTTATCGAGTGATTTATATTGATGTGGCTTAATTTTTTTTTGTTACCAAAATATTAATTTTGGTCACTAATGCTACCACTTTTGGCTACCAAAGATATGATTTACTAGCAAAAGCTTTTAATTAGTTCCAAAAGAATATCAACAAATCTTTTAACCACCAAAATCAATGATACGAAAAAGACTAGTGTTGTTCACTATTTTAATAGGATCAATTCAACTTTCAATCTCACTATTAATTTATGTATATTAAATCTCCACTATTAATACATAAATTAATGATAAAATTAAAGGTTGAGCTGATCCTATCAATAATGTGAACTAACCATAAAATACTCTCAAAAAATCCTTTTTTTACTACTAATTTAGATATGAGTAAACTATAATGTTGGTCCTTTAGCTACCAATTAATAAAAAAAAACCTACTATAATTCTCATTTTCTCTTCTCTTTTTGTAGACTATGCTTCTTCTTCCAATAACGTGGTTTTGGAGGTAAAAGAGAACGAGTATGTAGAAGTATAATTAGAAGAGGAGAGATAAAAAAAAAAAAAAAAACCAAACATCCTCCGAATCAAAACCATTGCTTTCATTACTTCTTAAAAAGCCGGTAAATTTTACTAATTTTTTTTTTTATCATTGATTGATTTGTTTGGTTTTCTATTCATCTCAATTAGGTTTAGGCCAGGGTTAGGGTTAGGATTAGGATTATTACGATGCGGAATTCTAAATTTATATTTACATTGATTTGAAGATGATTAATTTTTGCGAGAATACCAAGTAAAATATAGCATACTAACTTTTTGCTATTCACGGTATTTCTCACCGCCATTCGTATCCTTGTCCAAATACTAATCCTTTGACCGATGATGACAAGTTGGCAAATTGGTCCCATGATGATGGTTTCATATTTTTTGTCTACTACCAATGGAGTCAAAGCCAGTAATGGAAAAAATGCCTGCCCCGAGATAGGTGCCTTTGGTTCTTTCATTTTTATAGTTACAGTATGGATATTTATTTTGCTTTTTTTTTTTTTTTTTCAATGCATTTTTTATTATATTATAGGTGAGATTTTGTACGAAAAGCACCACCACCACCTTGAAAACAAAAAATTCAACGTGTTAATGTCTTAGTTAATAGGATTATTCGTTGTTTGCAATGTAAGTGAAAAGTGAACTTAATACTAATGATGAATCCAAGGTAAAGCCATTGCTTAAATATTTCAGTATATGCCTATATATTCTATGTTACTGGCTTTTGATTATTTCAATTGACAAATATAACCCAAAATCTTGAACTTATAGATTAGTGTCATTTTATATTTTTATATGACAATATAATGTAAGACAACATAAGTCAAAAAACTAAAAAATTGAAGTACCTCACCGGATAGAAGGGGATCCTTAATGTCAATAACGCATTAGACATCGACCAGTTTTGTCAAAGCTAATGAGCATTAGAGCAATGCTATTTTCTATAGCTTCATCAATTGAGCAGAATCTGTCATCCATATACCGGAGTCCATCGTCAGGTCCATCATCTCTAATGCAGACGTGAAAATGGATGCTTGATCGTATATCCTTATTATTCTCATGGCTTCTTATACAATTTATTATGCAAAACTTTACATCTAATTTGAGTACTAAAAATTTTATTTTAGTACTCAAAGAGGGTATAACAATTATCCAGGTCAAGTTATAATAGAATGTTCTTCTTTCAATGTCACAGGTTGTTATCTTTCTATTATAATAGATAAACAGTCTATTGTTAAAACGGGAACAAATGGTTCAAGTTCAAGAGAGATAAAAGAATAGAGACAACCTTGGGTTAGTAAAACTATAAATTTTCAGATTACAAAAATGGTGTTTTGAGCTTAATTCATTGCTTTTGACATCACTTTAGGACTATTACTGTTATTATCCTGTAACTCTTCCTTTGAGGAGGCCATAGTCAGGGTACTCCGGTAAGTTTTCTCCAAAATTAAGAAAAATGCAAAACTTTTATGTGGTTTGGCTGATGTTTTGGTGTTCGATTTCTAAGAAAAAAAAAAGATATATTAGACAATTTTTTTTTCCTTATTTAGGTTACCTTAGTAGATTTGGCCGTGGTCCAAAATCTCCAATAAGATGGAGAACAAGTGCTACCTCCTGCTGAGGTGCGGGGCTTAAGAATTGAGTTGGCAGGTGTTGAGGAATAGTTGATTGGCACACAAGCAGTTCATAAACACACTGCAGGAGTTTGCTTAGACAAGAGACAAGCTGGCAATACTATGCTGAGATGCATGAGCCTAGAGAGATGGTGAGACGCCAATTTGCGTAGATGACAAACATACAAAGCCAAATTGCGAGAAACTCATATTTACTGCTTTCGAATGCCAGCTAGTCATTAGAAACTTATCGTTGGTTTAGAAACTCATATTTATTATTTGATGATTAAAGTATCTTTACTGTTCAGTTATTTCAGATTAGACCATGTACTATAGCATTGTGTAATTAACGATATTAGCAAGTTGGTCTTAGTTTATTTTGATTTTTTTTTTCCAATGAAAACTACAGGCTAATTCTTATTCATATGAATGACAAATAATCTATATTATGTCTCTGCCACTTTCTAAACAAATAACAATACTAGCAAAAAATAAAAAATAAAATAATAATACAAGAGTGTTAATGAATAAGCCAAATGGACAATTTCTCTACCAAAAGAGATAATGGTAGTTACTTGTATGTATATTTAACAACCAAATCATACTTGATAGCTACCATCATCACATTTAGCTATCAAGTGTTATCCTTTGCTACCATGTTTATATGTATTCACGAGTACCAATTTGGTAGTCAAAATTATGACTTTTTATTATAAAACTATAACTAGAAGCCTATGCTTCTCAGCTTCTACTAAAAGCACTTGGTAGCTATTACTTTTAGTGATCATTTTTCATCTTTTTACTACCAATTATGTTGGTAGCTAAGGTCAATTTTGTTGTAGTATGTGTGTCTTTAGCACTCTTAGAATGAATAACCTCTTGGGAAGTTGCTCCACCAAAGACAAAACCATAAGATGTGTAACACTAAAGTGGACAATACCTTGATGTGCATAGTTCTATTTATGTGATGAAAATTTTGGACATGGGAAACTTTTGATGGAAATAAGTGAGGGCTTAATTAGCAAGCTTGAAATAGAAAAAAAAAAGACTCCTAAGAAGTAGGATTTGAACGTTTAGGGAAATTTTAAGAGATCGCCGAAGTTAGCATCCTAGCTTTTTTATGGTTTAAAAAATACTCAAAAGTAAGACTGTATAATTCAAATCTTAATTATATAAAACAAAATTATTCTTTATGGTTTAGAGGATTATATTGAACCAAATTAAAGTATACCTACTCGACCTCCATTATGGGGCAATGATATAACCATAGAAATGGTGGTGGTATAATAGTTGGATTATAGTGTTTTTGGTGGTTGTGACAAGAATGATGGTAGGAATGTAGTAAAGCCTGTGGTGGTACAGTAAGTGATGATAGTGTAATTTATTTAGTACTAGTAATTAGTTAATAAGCATGATTCTCATGGTTGAAAAATCAAGAACCACCTATTGGCTCAACAATTTTTCATCATGTCTCGATATACTCAGTTGGCTCTCTAGAGAATCCTTGGATGATAAGTTATCCCACAACGGCTTCAAGTTAATGTCATATTATTTTATTCTAGCGATATGAATGAATATCTAATTCAAGGGTGGAACATATCACGTCTTGGCATCATTATTCTTTATGTATGCTTCGAACTGCAACTAATAATAAACTTGATAATGGCTTATGATGAGTTGTCTTTATCGACATCGAAGCACAAAGGTTGGGTTTAGGCACTGAGTGAGTATATAACCACCTCAAATCTAAAGATTGATTACAAATAGTTGTTTGGAAAGTGATGTAATGATGCTTCTTCGTACTTTCTAAGTTAGATCTGTTGAAGACTAATTCTGATTCTATTGTTTTATTAGTTTTTAGTTAATAAGTGATTAGGCAAATCCTACATTGTAGGATTTAGATAAGTACAAGTTATTTAAAGGATAAACTTGTTTCCCTAAGATCATTAAAGTTTGTTCTAATTTTTTGCTAACTAAATCAGATTGTATTATTTATGGATTTGTTTTGATCCGAAATTAGAGTGATCTGATTTGGTGTTTTGGCTATCAAAGAACTTGTGGTTGCTGCATATTTTGTTGACTGAGAAACCTTGCGAAATATATGAAAAAAGTTTCTTATGCAATCTTGAAGTGTGCTGCAACATTGCTGCTGCATTGGTCTGCTGTCACTAATTGCTGTTGCTGCAGAATTTTTGTTCCATCGTGTGTTTGAGTTCATAGACATAGCTGCTCAGTATTTTAGTCTGGTTAGAAAGTGTGACAAGGGTTAGCTAAGTTTCCAACAATTGGTATCAGAGCCAACATGAACAACATCACCTAACTATCGGTTCCTATCTTAGATGGGAAGAATTACAAGCGGTGGTGTGTTCAGATGAAGGTCTTATTTGAGTATCATGATTTACTCGAAGTGGTGGAGAATGGTGTGAATGCATTGGGGGAAAATGTGAGTGATTCACAACGGGCAGCAAATCGTGATTTGAGGAAGAAAGACAAGAAGGCATTATACTTCATTCATCAAGGAATGGATGATCATACGTTTGAGCAGATTGAGGTAGCGACCACTTCCAACGAGGCGTGGAATATCTTGTCTACATCATACAAAGGCGATGAGAGAATTAAGAGGGTACGTCTTCAAACGTTGAGAAGACAATATGAATTGCTACATATGGAATCCAATGAATCAATTGATGCATACATCAATAGGATTCATGTGTTGACAAACAACATGAAAATGAATGGGGAAGTTTTATCCGAACAGAGCAAGCTTGAGAAGATCCTGCGAACCTTACTTCCAAAATTCGAGCATGTTGTGATAGCAATAGAGGAGAGTCATGATCTGTCAACAATGACAATAAAATTGTTGTCAAGCTCATTACGTGCACACGAACAGAGGATGAATGAATCCAAATTGGAGAAACCAATTGAACAGGCCTTCTAATCGCAAGTTTCCATAGGAAATTCCTACCAGCGACATGGCAACTTCCGCGGTAGAGGAAGAGGTCGAAGTGGCAACCAATTTAACAGAATGAGGAGTGAGTTGAGTCATGGTGTTGCAGATCAATACAACACTTTCCATCACACCAAACAAAATAGTAGTCGCGGACGTAGCAGAGGACGATTCGACAAATCTAACATTGAATGTTTCAACTGTCACAAACGAGGACACTTTGCAAGCGAGTGTAGACTTAAGGATAGAACTCCGGCTGCGAACTATGCAAAGGAAATTTGCAATCAAGAAGTGGGTGACAGTGATCATGCACTCATAATGGTGTCTTCATCAACCAAAATGCCTAATAGTCACACTTGGTACTTGGACATCGGCTGCACGAATCACATGTGTGGTGAGAAGGACCTATTCACTAAACTTGATGAAACATTTAAAGCAAAGGTGAAGTTTGGAGATGGTAGATACGTTCCAATAATAGGGAAGGGAAGAATCCTTATTACATTGAAGAATGGAGATCATAGATACATTTCTAATGTGTTTTATGTACCCGATATGAAAACTAACTTGTTGAGTATGGGTCAATTAGCCAAGAGAGAGAGGCTATGAGATGCATATTTCTAGAGATGAATTCACAATTCGAGATAAACAAGGAATATTGATCCTAAGAACTTGTCTGTCAAAAAATCGCATGTTCTCTATGGACATAAGCAGGGGAGAATTTAAATGCTTGAATGCAGTTAAAGATGATGTGTCGTGGTTATGGCATCTTCGATTCGGTCATCTAAATTTTCAGAGTCTAGAGGCATTGGCAAAACAAGGAATGGTGAAAGGACTGCCAAGAATCCAACATCTAGACCAATTGTGTGAAGCTTGCATTATTGGAAAGAACCATCGGTTGCCATTCACAAAGTCAGCAGAACGTGCTAAGTCTATCTTGGAGCTGGTTTATACGGATGTATGTGGTCTAATGCACACCACCTCAATTGGAGGAAATAGGTACTTCCTAACCTTTATTGATGATTTCTCAAGGAAAACTTGGATTTACTTGTTGAAAGGAAAGGATGAGGTATTTGATTACTTTAAGAAAGGATGAGGTATTTGATTACTTTAAGAAGTTTAAGGCATTTTTTGAAAAACAAAGTGGACAAATGCCTAAAGCAATACGAAGTGATGGAGGAGGCGAATACATCTCAAATGAATTCAGAATGTACTGTGAACAACATGGGGTACAACACAATGGTGTAGTTGAAAGGAAGAATCGTACTATCTTGGACATGGCAAGAAGTATGATGAAAGCAAAGGAAATGCCCAATAATTTTTTGGCCGAAGCGATCTCGTATGCAATATATATATTGAATAGGTCTCCTACTAGAAGTGTTCCTAACTCAACCCCTATAGAAGTGTGGAGTGGATTTAAGCCAAATGTTCAACATCTGAAGGCGTTTGGCTCCATTGCTTATGTTCACGTTCCAGCAGCAACAAAAATGAAGCTGGATGATAGAGCTGAGAAAACCATCCTTATTGGATATAAGCAAGGGGGCTATAAGCTATATAATCCAATAACTAAGAAAGTTAAGGTAAGTCGTGATGTTACATTTGCAGAAGATGAATTGTGGAAGTGGAACTCTTTTGATCAAGAGATTACTTAGAAGCAAATTGTGAGTGCTGTTGAAGAGACTGTACCGGACTTGACATCAGAAGGAGATGTGACTGAAGCGAATGAAACAAGGAGATCAAGAAGAGAACATAGGCCACCAGCATACTTGCAAGACTATGAAACGAGCTTTAGTGGTGAAATTGATGATGGAGAGTTAGTACATCTAGCCTTCCTTGCAGATGTAGAACTGGTGGGACTTGAGGATGCAGTTAGAGATCCTAAGTGGATGGCTGCAATGAATGATGAGTTGGTGGCAATTGAGAAGAATAACACCTGGAAGCTTATTGATCTTCCTCAAGGACATAAAGCCATTGATGTGAAATGGGTTTATAAAATCAAGGAAAGAGCAAATGGTGAAGTTGAGAGGTATAAAGCCAGGTTAGTTGCAAAGGGTTTTGAGCAAAGATAAGGCTATGATTATGAGGAGATCTTCACACCTATTGCAAGGATGGAAACCGTGCGAGTGATGATAGCATTAGCTGCCCAAAGAAAGTGGACGATTCACTAAATGGATGTGAAGTCAACATTCCTTAATGGTATACTAGATGAGGAAGTATATGTGAAACAACCACTCGGTTTTGTACTAAGTGTTAAAGAAGACAAAGTGTACAAACTCAACAAGGCTTTGTATGGTCTCAAGCAAGCACCTAAAGCATGGAACAAACAAATTGACATGTTCCTTAGCAGAGTAGGGTTCCAAAAGTGTCCTTCTGATCATGGATTATATGTGAAAGGTAATAATTTTAGAGATATACTAATCTTGTGCCTTTATGTTGATGATCTAGTGTTCATAGGAAGCAATTGTTAAATGATCAACGAATTCAAGTAGTCCATGAAAAATGAATTTGAGATGACAGATCTCAGTCCTATGTCCTATTTTCTTGGCATTGAAGTTAATCAAGATGATGATGGAATCTTTATCAGCCAAAAGAAGTATGCAAAGGAGCTGTTGACAAGGTACAAAATGGAAGATTCAAAACCAGTTCAAACACCAATTGAAACAAGCACAAAGCTGGTAAGAGATGTTGACAAAAGATGTATTGATCCCACATATTTCAAGCAAATGGTTGGAAGCCTTAGATATCTAACTTGCACAAGGCCTGATATTTGTTATGCTGTAAGTTTGATCAGCAGATTCATGGAGAATCCTCGCCAGCAGCACCTCTAAACAGCAAAGAGAATCATGAGATATGTCAAGGGAACGCAAGATCTTGGTTTGTATTTCACATCAGCTAAGGAAGATAAATTGGTAGGATACTCGGATAGCGATTAGGCAGGAGACTTGGATGAAAGAAAGAGTACAAGTGGCTATTGCTTTCTATTCGAACAAACTGCATGCTCATGGACGACAAAGAAACAATCCATTATAGCTTTATCAACATGTGAAGCTGAATACATAGCAGCAGCATCTTGTGTTTGTCAAGGGATTTAGCTCAACAACATAGCAAGTCAAATAGGATGTGAAATGCAAATGCCTTTGAAAATCTATGTGGACAACATATCAGCAATCAACTTAGCTAAGAATCCGGTTTTTCATGGAAGAAGTAAGCATATTGATATAAGATATCATTTCCTTAGAGATTAAGTTGCAAAAGGAGTGATCAAGCTAGAATATTGTAGAACTGAAGATCAAATTGCTGATATCTTCACCAAACCATTGAAGATGGACTCATTCATCAAGCTGAGAAACTTACTTGGAATGAAGAAATCCACAAATCAAAATTAAGGGAGGATGTTGAAGACTAATTCTGATCCTATTATTTTATTAGTTTTTAGTTAATAAGTGATTAGGCAAATCCTACAATGTAGGATTTAGATAAGTACAAGTTATTTAAAGGATAAACTTGTTTCCCTAATGTAAATACCCCATTTTTGCCCTAATAATTAACAATAATCAATTTTCAAAATTTTCAATTTTTTACATTTTTTTCTATTTTAGCAAAAATAGGAATATTTTAAAAAATAAAACAAATAGGAAAAATACATTAATTTTGGAAAATAATTACAGAAATAGTAATAAAAGGGATTAAATAATTTTTACAAATTTTTGAAATTTCAAAAAATATAAAAATAATAAAAAATCACATTGCATATATGCAAATTGCGAAAATAAAAAAATCGAGTAAGTGGGCTAGCTCAATTGGTCGGAGCCACGACCCTGTGCGCGCGAGAGGGGGTTAAGTCATGGGTTCGAAATGCGGGGGAGGCAGATTCCGCGTTTTGCAATTTTTTTTCCTCGCTTGGGATACGTGTCAGCAGCTAATTGGCTGGAACGGGCGCACACGCTGGGCGCGTGATCATCTTCAACCTTCATCCAAGATCGTCGTTGGTAGGGGGAAAATTGAATTTCGGCCGTTTTGATTCAATTTTTTTGCACAAATCTAATAGATCTTCAATAGAAATAGGATAAACATGATCCAATTAGAATCAAATCACAACAAATCAAAAGATTTACACAAATCGGAGATGGGTTTTTCAACCGAAATCCAATTTACTTCAATCGGAGGAAATTTGAGCTTATCCAGTTCGATTTCTTGTGCCTATAAATAGAGGAGGAAGGGAGGAAGCAGAAGCACAGATCGAAAGTGTGAAAAGAGAGAAAATAAGTGAGAGTGGAGCTTCGCCGGAGTTCTTGAGCATGACCGTCGATCAGCACCGCCTTGAAACGCCGCTTAGGGAGGTTTTCGATCGCAACCGCCATTGGTTTTAGGTTTCTCATCCTCGGAAGCTTCAAAAACACCCTTCATTCGATAAAAAAGGGTTACCGGAACGCCGTCAATGAGCATCCTCAGCCGCTGCGACCGATCAACCCGACTCGACCTGCACACCGACCCGGATCCAAGTAAGTCGGATTTTTTGATTTTATTTATTTATTTATTTAGTTATTTTATTTATTTTTTTTCAAATTTATTTATTTATCCATTTGTTAGTTATAATTCAAAAATAGAAAAAATATTAGAATTTAGATTGGTTTTTTTAAGGATTTAATTTAGGGCGGATAATAGCAAATAATAATAACAAATAAAATAAAAATGATAATAATAATAATAAATTATAAAAATATAAAAACATAAAAAATGATAAAAATATATATTAGAAAAAATGATAAAATTTAGATTTTAGTTTAGGGTAGATAAATAATATAGAAGAAAATTTTTTCAATAAAAATTACTAAAAATTAATAAAAATAGATAATAGTAAAAGTGGGTTGAAAAATAGGGAAAAAAATTCTTTATCAATTAGAAAAATGTTTTTTTTATTAAATAAATCCAAAATTGGTTTTTTTCCTAAATAATTATTATTTTTCAGAAAATCAAATGATCAAGCTTAGGCTTAGATTTAAAAAAAAAATGCTAAAATGATAAAAGCATAAACCAAAAGTAATTTCATAATTAAAATTCACAAACACATTAAAATTTTTTAAGAAAAGCGAACTACGACCCATTTGATCTTGAATAGCAGATACGTAGGCACCCATTTGGAGCAACTCTAAAAAGAATAAAAAAATCATTTTCTTAGAATAACTTATTCAAAAACACAATAAAAAGATAACAAAAAATAAAATAAAAGACATTTGGATAAGGTTTAGATCTTAGGAGAATAGGGCGGTAGCCTTAGGGTTTTAATAGGTTAGCCTCCGAACCCAGAAACATTGGTTTTTCCTTTCCTCTTTTCACAAAAACGAGAAGAGGAAATTTTGCTGACTAGTGGTCTAAATTAAGATTAATCTGCTCAATTAATCCTAATTCAATCTTTCCCAACCACAGTTGGGTGGCGACTCCAAAGTAAAAATGAAATTCTTAATTCAAGTCAAAAGTCTACATTAGATGAGCATAGGGTCTAGTATAGATCAGATTAGGAAAAAAAAATAAAAAATTAGACTCGACACCTAAGATCATTAAAGTTTGTTCTAAGTTTTTGCTAATTAAATCAGATTGTATTATTTATGGATTTGTTTTGATCCGAAATTACAGTGATCTGATTTGGTGTTTTGGCTATCAAAGAACTTGTGGTTGCTGCATATTTTGTTGAGTGAGAAACCTTGCGAAATATATGAAATAAGTTTCTTATGTAATCTTGAAGTGTGTTGCAACGTTGCTGCTGCATTGGTCCGCTGTCACTAATTGCTATTGTTGCAAAATTTTTGTTCCATTGTGTGTTTGAGTTCATAGACATAGCTGCTCTGTATTTTGGTCTGGTTAGAAAGTGTGACAAGGGTTAGCTAAGTTTCCAACAAGATCATATTTACTCATTCTATTAGACCTTGATGTATTCTTTTTGAAGTAGTAAGAATCTAATGTGTTTGTACCTAAGGGTACTATATAGGCTAAGTTTTAGCCATACTCAACTTAGAATCATCCTTGCTTAGTCCTTTACCTAGCCCTGACCAGTAAGGCCATTGGTGTTGGTCCTCTCTAATAAGTCTATATAGGTAAGAACAATCATGGCCCCATGGTGAGAGCCGTGGACTCGGCGAGTTCCTAAGAAAAAATTAATAAGAAACAGCTTGTAGGCTTAAATCATATATCATACGTTTATAGGCTTAGGGTAATAGGGGCTTAGACATAAACTTTGAAGACTAAAACTAATCCATCGTAAGTTGCAACTGTATTGTGGCCTAATCTTGTTTGCTCACTTAATTAACTGGTATGTTGTAATGATATACCTATCAAATGTTTGCATACATAGACTGAATGCCCTAGTTTACATCAAGTTAAACTAAACAGATATTTGTCGACTAGGCTGTACATGTTTATAGTGTTAAAAGTTCAAATTTACGTACCCTTGTACTAATAATGAGAAGTTGTCCTCGGCCAGTTGCAAATGAGCTGAAATGGTAACTTTTTTTTACAAATTCAATTCTCAATGCTTAGTATTATTTTTATTTGAATCCTAAACTTTTATTTTTATTTATTTATTTAAGTTCTCATCATTTGTAAAAATACGCAAAAGAATCTTCTGTTACAAAGTCACTAGTTTTTCCATTAGTTGGACACATATCAATTTCTAATTCATCCATACAATTGTATTAAATAAATAAAATAATAAAATACTTAAAAAAATAGATAAAGTAATAAAAAATCAAAGAAAACTTAGAAAAATAATTAAAAATAGAAAAAATGGGAATATATATATATAAATAGTAAAAAAGAAATATATGTTTATTCCTATAATTTATTATTTTTGTAATATAATATATATATATATTATTTTTGTAACATATGTTCTATATATATATATATATATACTTTATCTATATATATATATACTTTATCTATATATATATATACTTATGATACAAAAGTAGGCATTATCAATAAATTTCTTGACATAGAAAGGGAAAGTGTCACCACTTAATGTATAGAGCAATAATTTTGCCACTTGTACAACTATTTGGCATTGAATACTCAAAGTCCTGGGCCTCTCAAATGATGCTCTAGCTTTTGCCTAGTCAGAACCCTTGGTGAGTCAGTGCACTAACATTGATATTTATACATCACTAATGCATTTACCTTATATATTTGTACCGTTAAAACTTTTTTCTAAGTAAGTCAATCATATTATACTCAATGCTAATCTACCCCTAATGTCACCCTTTTGCACCATGTCACTAAGGATGTGGTTCTTTCCTATTGACATCTTTAGACCTCTAATGAGAGATAGAATTCTTAATTTAAGCGATAGCCATCTTGTTGTCAAGATACATATGACGGAGGTTACATGAGAATCCAAGATAAGTGGCAAAAAAAAGTACATAAAGTGGTTATATATCTGAAAATATATAAACTTTTATTAGATTGTTTATATGTGAGAAAGAATAATTCATATGTGGTTTCACTTTCTACAAGCTATTTTGCCCTTGAGTTGTCTCATGCTGGTTATTATATAACTTTAGAACGAGCTTTTTTCTCAGTATACGGGAATGATGCATGCACTAATATATTGATTTAGCAAGCAAGAGGAAAAAAAAATTATAGTATAAGTTTGTGGGTAACTGCCTAGCTTATGCGATCGACCATCAAAATATAAGTGGACAACTAGAAGACTCTAAGATCAACCTAACTTAGCTATTTTGCTTAGTTTTATATATGTTTAAAACAATTTTCCATGTTAGTTAAGAATATATTTTGCAAATTGCATACGTTTTTGTTTTATTAGATTAATAATTATTTACTAATACCTCATTAGTTTTGGTATTATATATTGCAGTTAAAAGAAAGCATGAGAGCAGCAATTGAACTTGGTTAGTCCAAAATTAAAACTAAATCAGACGTTAAGAACACGGTGCCAAGCATTATCATCAAAGGGTGTACTATTAATTTAGTCCAACTGGCAAAATCATTCAAAGATATTATTGTTTGTATAATTATATGAAATTTTAATATGAAATTTTAGTAGCCATCAAAATCAATCCAATAATAAAATAGGCATGTTTGTTGATCTGCTACTTCAGTCAATCATTCTAGATATGATCAACCATTTTTCATCATCAAATGTAGAAATTGCTTCTCTTGAAATAATGCAAAAAGTACAACGAATTTGTTCTGGGGTTCATAACTTTAATTAAGTGCTGAAAACTTAATAAAAGATAACAAACCATGGTAAATAAGTAGCGTTAGTTCATTGAAGTCAAAGTGGAGAACAGATGAGAATTCAAATGACTCTCAATCACTTATATGTCTCATAATCATGCAATCTCAGTAGATGCTTAGAATATTTCCATGAAATCATAAAATATGGGATTCTATCAAGTAAAACCGCTAATAGATTTATTTATAACTAGGGTAGGAGATATTTCAAACACAAAAAATCGAAACAAGACAAAAAGGAAACATGTAAATATCTATAGTAGGACAGGTTCAATCAAACTTTGTGGGTTTCAATTGAATAGCTACTGACCCACTGCATTCAATCATTCTTATAGTTAGTCGAGTGATCTTCATGTTGAAAATTCACTTCTCCTTAACTGCATAAATCTCAATTGAATTTGATCAATTTCATGAGTTTCACTAATGTGTAAAATGTTTTAGGTATCTATCAAATTGAATTCATGTTTTGCTCAACACATGCTATTACATGATTTTGTTAATTTAGAGTTGGCAACACTAATATTTGCTACATGATAATGAGATTAATCATAGTTTTGATGTGATGCATTCTTTATCAAGTTCTTTGAAAACCAACATGATGTTTTAGTTGAGTGCATTATCATGATGTCTAATCTCCTATAAAGTGTTTAAAAGCTTACTATTTTAATCCCATTTTATGATTTATACTTAGATGTAATTAAAAGGATAGGTATGAAATTATCACTTGTATAGAGTAACACAATTCTCTTATGGGTTAAATAATAACACAATTCTCATATCCAGAGTGGTAGTGTGCATGTTAGTCCCAAATTCAAGAAGCAAAGGAATAAGCATTCATATATAACCTATTGCAATCCACTAAGGAGCATAGGTATATATGTTCTATGTAAATCATGTCAATCTTCTCTTTATTCAGGGACTAAATTAAATTGATACAATTTAAAAAGTACTTAAATGATAAACCAACTCAAATTAAAATAAAAACTTAACATTGTAGTTGCAGTTATCATTATAGAACCTACTTTATTATTCTTGCTATTGTTTAAATATGTTATTTGAATCGCAATCATAATTTCAACAAGGGGTTCATTGTTGCTTTCTTCCCCTACCCCCTATCCCTTGCAACACTTAGGATGTCTTATCATTTCATTACTTGATGGGGGTATTAATGTAATTTACTCTCTTTGGCATTAAAATCATTATATTTTGTGTGTTATCTATAAGTTCTAGCATGAAAAAATTGATACATAATAGCAGGCAATTATTAGAGGAATAGAATTATAAAATTGGTATATAAGTTTCTTTCATTTTATAATTAGTTTAGATGACGAATGAAATCTTAGATATGATTATTCAATCATATATAAAATTGGCCATGAGAATCAGGTGGCAAATTCTCTATCATGATAGCTTGAAGACACTACTTATTTGGGAGTTACCATGCCCTTTTTTAATTTTATTGATGACTTGAATAGAGTATGAGCAACTGCTAAAGTTTATTTGGATTATTTCTACATCGGGGAATGGAGCACCAATGTTTAAAATGGCCTTTACATTGGAAGAATGGTCTATTGTTTTATTAGAATAGACTATTTTTAGTGCCTCAATCCAATTTGATTCCTACATTGTTGTTTCAATTACATAGTTCACCGATTGCTAGGCATTTTGGTAGAATAGACACTTATAAATGATTGGCTTTAGATGTTTTTTGGGGAAGGAATGCGAGTAAGTGTGGAAGAATTATTAGAAATTGTCACACTTGTCAACAAGTGAAGTATAATGCTTGGTCTTTAAGTAGGCTATTGGCACCCTTGCCAATTCTTGACGAGTATGAGAAGACGTTAGCATTGATTTTATGACTTGTTTACCAAAGTCATATGGATATACTATCATTATGGTTGTTGTGGACAAACTTTCCAAGCATTGTCACTTTGGTCATTTAGATACTCACTTTATAGCTTAGAAAGTTGCCAAATTGTTTTTGGACATTGTAGTCAAGTTGCATGGATTTCCAAGAACAATTGTATCTATCAAAGATAAAGTTTTCATGAGCCATTTCTAGTAAGAGTTGTTCAAGTTAAGTTGACTCATACGAACATGAGTTGTGCTTATCATCCTTAAACTAATGCATAGGTACTAAATAAGACCATACAACAGTATTTAAGGTTTTTTTTTTTTTTAAGAGACTCCATCATAGTGGGTGAAGTTTCTACCTAAGATAGTGTTTGCATATAATACATCCCACCATGGAGGGGCCAAAATTACTCCTTTTGAGGTAGTTTATGATAGACCACCTCCCTTTACTCCTCCTTACATTTGGGGTACTTGTAAATTAGACACAATAGACATTGAATTGTCTACTAGGGATGAATTGTTATGCCTTTTGCACATTAATTTGGAAAGGGCTTAGCATAGAATGAAGACCAATGCTAATAAACATAGGTCTAAAGTGGAATTTGCTCTAGGTGATATGGTGTTTGTTAAGTTACAACCTTACAAACAGATTTCTATATCATAACATTTTTCCCATAAACTTTTTGAGAAGTTCTATGGACCTTTTCTAGTCATTGGTAGGGTTGGCAATTGTGCCTATGAGTTACAATTACAATCATATGCTAAGATTCATGACACCTTTTACATTTCAAATCTTAAGAAAGCATATGGAATAAATCTACCTTCGTTAGAACTACCTCCCATCGCTATGGACAATCATCTTATTGTTTCACCACTGAGTATTTTTCCTACTCACACTAATTAGAGGAATGGTCAAGCAATATAACAAGTTTTAGTTTAGTGGCTTGGTTTACCACTAGTGGACACTAGCTAGGAAGATTGGGAAAAGTTTACATGACTTTATCTCAACTACAACCTCGAGGACAAGGTCATTTTTGAAGGAGAGGAGGACCATGTTATGGCTCGGCAATCGATAAAGTCACTAAAGCGGCATAAGGACTATATTGTGGGATGGTCTTGTAATATTAAGTAAAAGTCATACACAATCGATAAACATGGATTCAATTACATTACAAACACATATAGAGATCGTATAGAGTGGGAAAAATAGTTAAACCCATAACAAATTTCAATTTTAAATTGTACACAAACTTGATATAAATAGAGAAATAAAAAAAAAAGAAAGGGGTAGAAAGTTACAACTCCAAAGGTTTGATGTGGAGATTAGCTTTCTCAAACACAGTGAAACCCTTATGTAACCCTAAGTGAGAGATATGTTAGAGAAAAGAGGGAATAAAAGTAAAGAACAAAGAGAGATAATAGTTACCGGAGTTAAAGTTTGTAATGGAGTCTTTTCTTTTCCTTGAGACATTTATTTCAAGAAAATGTGGGTTGCACCTAACAATGATGATATCATTTAATTGATTAGAGAAGAGAGTGACATGGAGAATCTTTTTAGAAATCAAATTATGGTAATTAATAAATTAATTTTACCAAATCCTAAAACTATAAGCCATACTATACTATTGGGGCTAAGGTTGGGCAAAAAAATTAACCTAGCTGTGAGTTTAACTGGACTAAATCAAACCATAAATTAGGTTAAAACTGTTTTTTTATATTTGAAGAAATTACAAATTGAACTGTTGCGAATTGAACCAAATTGTGAGAAATAAAGAAAAAGAAAATGGTAGTGAACATTTAAAGAATGTATAGCTAAAAAATAAGATTTCATATTACTTATTTAATTTCTCCTCTTATTTAGTTTTTATCAAGTAATTTACTATTTTTTTAATTTTATATTTTTTCCTTATTAACTGATTTATAAAACTATAATTACCTTGAAAGAGATAATAAAATCTTTTAAATATATCAAATGAGTATTGAAGATGATGAATAATACTAGAGAAATGATCATAAATTAAATCGTTTTTATGTCAAATGCAATTTTTTATAACTTATTGACCTATATATTGAAAAAAAATTAATAAAACATATAAAAACAGTTCAAACCATAAATCAAATTGAATTGAACCATTTTTTTAGGTTAGAAAAAATTATGAATCAAATCATTTTGTTATGTTCAATTAAAAAAAAAAACCAAAATATACAATTCCATTTAATTTGAGAGATTAACTATATGAATCGAACTGCGTCCAACCTAATTGGTGTAGACTTTATTGTTATCTACTACACCTTATTAATTTGAAGTTTGAGTGACATAATTGACATTTGCATTGTGTGGGATCGAAAAGTCATGTCATCTCCACCACCAACATAAGTAAATCAATGGGTATGCGGTGATGAAAATTCCCTACTCTTACTTCTACTTCTTTATGAGAAATGCCGAAAATTTCTCAGTCAAACCGTACGTTGATTATTGAAGAGAACGGTGATCATCAAATGAAAGCACAAATGTATCCATTTATATTAGTTTTTCGTTTGTGTGTATAGCTTTTATATTATTGAAATCAACCACTTGAATCTCTATTTTATTTTCAAATTTTATTTTACTATTTTCAATGACTAAACAATTAAAAAAAATTGCCATTCTTTCAAAGAAAAAAAATGATCATATAGGAAATTAAAGAACAGTTTTTTTTTTCTTTTTTAAAGGTTTAAGTATCAAAATACTCAATTTAAAAAATAAGAAGGTTAAATACATATAAAAAAATTAAATAATATATTTACAATTTACTTTAAAAATAAATAGAATGATTGTGGATAGAGACAAAGGGCTAAAAAATGAAAAAGGTAAATGTTCAGAAAAGCTTATCGTATTCCTTCTTCTCTATCGATATATATAGAGTAGATACAATATTCTATTTTGTACAAGTATATTTTCAAGGAAAAGGAAACTACATCTATCCTATATACAATGTTACTCTATTTTTGTTCTAAATATTTAGTTTCCCCTATTCTAGAGATTGTAGAATATTCAACAACCACAAACAACCCCCCCCACCAAAGCATTAAACCCGGCGGCTGCTCGTTCTTTGATCTTTGAATCACCGGCCACTATTGGTGCAAAGATATCTTCCATGCCTAACTTGATAAGTAAATTATGAAATATTCTACTCGAAACACCTTTTGTTAACATATCAACTAATTGTTCTTCTGACTTCACAAAAGGAAATTGAACTATCTTCTCTTCAAGCTTTCCTTTGATGAAGTATTTATCAATCTTGACATGCTGAACTGGATTTTGCGCAATTTCAATAGCAGCCTTTAGCCATACCAAGAAATTCAGCTTCTGCACTTGATAGTGCCACCACCTTCTGTTTCTTACTTCTCCATGCTGCTAGGTTTCCACCAACAAATGTTAAGTATCCAGATGTCGACTTCCTATCTATAATACTTCCAACCTAGTCCGCATCTGAGTATCCATCCACACGGAGATGATTGTGTTTTCTAAATAGAAGTCCTCTCCCCAGTGAGCCCTTCAAGTATCGTAGTATTTGCTTCACAGCTTCCATATGTCCTTCACTTGGATTATGCATAAATTAACTCAACAGATTTATTGCATATGCAATATCGGGTCTTGTGTGGGATAAGTATATCAATTTTCCCACTAGTCTCTGAAATCTTTCCTTACTTGTGGGAGCTTGATGTTGATATTCTCCAAGTTTATGATTCTGAACAATTGGACTGTCCATAGGTTTACAATCAAGCATTCCTGTCTCCGCTAGTAGATTAAGGATATACTTCCTTTGTGACAGAAAGATCCCTTGTTTTGGTCTCATTACTTCAATTCCAAGGAAATATTTTAGACCTCCAAGATTTTTCATCTCAAATTCTGATGCTAAATGATTTTGAAGTCTTCCCATCTCCTCATCATCATTCCTTGTAATGATCATGTCATCTACATATATAATCAATGTTGTTATCATTCCTTTCTGATGCTTTAGGAACCGGGTGTGGTATGAGTTGCACTATTTATAACCATAGTTCTTCATCGCCATACTGAATCGTCCAAACCATGCTCTTGCAGATTGCTTTAACCCATATAATGCCTTCTCCAACTTGCACACTATCCTTGTTTGTGATGCAGTGAACTCTGGTGGGATATCTATGTATACCTCTTCTTCTAAAGTTCCATGTAGGAATGCATTCTTTATATCAAATTGAAGTAGTGGCCAGTCCAAATTTGCAGCAAGTGAGAGCAATACTCTGATAGTATTTAGCTTCGCCACTGGTGAGAATGTTTCCTGGTAGTTAATGCCATACATTTGACTGTATCCTTTTGCCACCAGCCGTGCCTTGTATCTATCTATCGTCCCATTAGGTTTATGTTTAATTGAAAATACCTATTTGCATCCTACCACTTTCTTCTCTTTTGTTATTGGCACAAGCTTCCAAGTATCATTCTTTTGGAGTGCTTTCATTTCCTCATTTATAGCCTTAACCCATCTAGGATCCTGTAAGGCTTCTTCTATCGAACTTGGAACGTTCTCAGATGACAGTTGGTTTACCAAGTTCTTCAGTGGTTGTGACATCCTCTTAGTGTTGATGTGGTGTGCAATCGGGTATTTCGCCTTGGTTTCACCATGGTCTGGTGTATAGCGATTTGGTGGCTTGCCACGATTGTTCTTGAAAGACAATTTATAATTAGATGATGGATCAAAAGATTGTACCGTTACTACATTCTCAGGAGTTTGATCCGTTGGTACTAAACTTGGGGTTGTATTTTGTTTCAGTGGGAGTTGCTGTTCTTGAGGGAATTCCTTTAGAGTGGACTATTCTTGCCCTTCCTTCCTTCATTTGCAGATTTAGTGGATCCTCTTTCTCCAATGTTTTCATGGAGATGACTGCTACCTTCATTCTGGAAGATTGATATATCTGGCCACATCTCCTAACCAGGCTTATGACTTATTTGTTCTTCATCAACTAGTTCTCTTTGAATAGATAAAGATGACTTAGGATTTTGAAAAAAACATCTCTGTCTCCAAGAAAGTAACATCCATTGTTACATAGAGACGCTTAGTCAGTGGATCAAAACACCGATATCCTTTCTTGTGAGTAGCGTAACCCAAAAATATACATCGGATTGCACACAGATCAATCTTAGTTCTCTCTGTCTTATGCAGATGAACATATACTGCACATCCAAACACCTTTGCAGGAAGCATTAAGATTGAGGGCAATGGTTCATGTCGAGTTAAGACTTATAATGGAGTTTCGTAGTTCAATACTTTGGAAGGCATGCGATTCATCAAGTATACAACAGTAGTTACTGCATTGGTCCAAAATCTCCTAGGAGCATTAGCCAATATCAAGAGGGCTCTGGTTGTTTTGAGTATGTGTCTATTCCTTCTTTCTACTATGCCATTCTGTTGTAGGGTGTGCGCACATGTTGTCTCATGATTTAGACCATGAGTCCTGAAATATTCCCTCAATTCTTTGTTGACATATTCCCCCCTCATTATCAATACGAAGTATTCGTAAATTAGCCGAGAATTGCATCCTAACCATAGTTTGAAACGTTTGGAATATCTCAGTAACTTCACTCTTACTCTTCATCAAATACAGCCATGTCATACGAGTGCAATCATCAACAAAAATCACAAACCATTTTATTCCTAAAGATATTGAAATAGGCGCAGGGCCCCAAACATCTGAATGAACTAACATAAATGGTTTGTTGCATCTTTTATTGTTGATTGGATATGTAACTCTATGACTTTTAGCCAAAATACACGACTGACACTTGAGAAATCTATCAGGAATGTCATAAAATAAATTCGGAAACAAATACTTCATATAAGTAAATGATAGATGTCTTGGTCTGCGATGCCACAGCCAGATGTCCTTTTCCTTAGTGTCCTCTTTGTTGACCTTGTGTGCTTTGCTCCCACCGAAATCCTCTAAATAATATATCCCCTCTCGTTTAGTACTACGGTCAATGATCTCCTTGGTGAGAATGTCCTGAAACAAACAAAATTTAGGATACATTAGGACACAACAATTCAAATCCTCAGTAACTTACTTTACTTTGATTAATTTGTTTGAGAGAGACAAAACAAAAAGAGTGTTCGGAAGATGAAGTGTGGGTGAAAAAATAACTTCTCCAAAACCAGTCACAGGGTATTTTCCACCATTCGCATTCGTGATATAAGTTTTGTTCGAATCAATTTTCCCAACGATATCTCGAGGATCAAAAGTCATATGATTCGAAGCTCCAGAGTCAATGATCAACCTTTGATTACTTGGTTCATCTTCGTTGAGGAACAATTTGCTCTTGTTGTAGAGGACTCTCCCTATGGAATAAGGGAGAGATTGGCTTTCGCACTTGTCATATCCATAGTAACATTTGTAGCATGGCCTATTTCTCGTTTCCTTTTCTCCTTTAATTCATGCCACCAATTTGGGTATCCATGTATCTTGAAGCAGGTCTCCTTTGTATGTTTGGTGTTTCCATAATGGGTGCAATCGTTCTCTTCCGTTTGATTCATTGTTATTGTGGCAGAACTTCTTTTTCCGTGTTGAAACATGTGAAGGGTAGGTTTCTGCTGTAGTTTCGGTGTTCCCCTAGATATCATTGCTGCATTAGACATGGTTTCTTCTTTCATCAACATCACACTTTGTCTTTGATCCTCCCTTCAAACATATGCATATGCTTGTTCTATAGACGAAAGTGGTTGTATACGAAGTGTATTAGCTCGAATGCTATCCAACCGATTGTCAAGTCCGTCTAAGAAGGTGTATTCTCTATCTTCCTGCAGCATAGAGTTGTATTTCTCTATGCTGATATCACAAAGCATAGGATTTGGTCGCCTAAAATCAATTTCTCTCCATAATCCTTGAAGTGTATTGTAGTATGCTTCTAGTGACCCTCCATTCAGTCTCATTCTTGACACTTTTCACTTTAGATCATAAACTTGTGAGGTATCGGTGCCATCAAAGTATGTTGTAGGAACCGCATCCCACATAGCTTTAGCAGTTGGAAATCTGATATAGTTTCCAATCAAGTTTTGTTCCACAGAGCTAATTAGCCATCCTTTAATGATTGCATTCTTTGTTCTCCATCTTCTAAACATTGGATCTATTTCCATTGGCTTTGGCGAGTCTCCATTGATGTAGCCCAGTTTGTCTTTGGCCGCAATATACATCTCCTTAACTTGCGACCAGATGCCATAATTCGTTCCATCTAGCTTGACACCCATTGATGTGAGAACTGGATCAGTAGTTGTTGGTATGGATGTTTGATGTAGCATCTGTGTTATTTTTTATGTTAAATCATCAAGAACGGTGGGGTCTATCCGAGAAGAACTAGTAGAAGGTGTTTGATCTCCCATTGATCTTCCTTTTCTAATTCTTTCACTTTGTCGGTCCTAGATCTTTTCCATGCTTTGATACCATGTTCAGAAAAGCTTATTGTATTCCTTTTTCTCTATCAATATATATAGAGTATATACAATCTTCTATTTTGTACAAGTATATTTTCAAGAAAAAGGAAACTACATCTATCTTATATACTATGTTACTTTATTTCTGTTCTAAATATTTAGTTTCTCCTATTCTAGAGATTGTAGAATATTCAACAGTAAAAACAACCCATGTTAGAAAAATCTTATCTACTAACAAGTTTCCCTTACCCCCACCCCCTCCTTTTGTTTTTTGTTTTTTTTTTTCTTTTATCAAAGAACAAATATTCATTTAATCATAAAACTTAAGATGCACATTACACAAGACAATGGACAAAAACAACAAACCAAAGAGATGGGGAATATATATACTCAATTACGAACACATTCCTTACACTAAAAGTGATTATCACCAATCTTTGAAAAGGAAGAATTTTACTTAAAGAAAGAAAACCAATACTCTAATTGAAGAGAAAGTCACACAAAACGGTGGCCAACTATACTGTTTAGACAAAAGAATTAACATAAAAGATAAAATAAAAAAGAATGCACACAACTAGAAATGTAATCGGGTTGGGTTTGGGATAGGTTCTTGAAAGCTCAAATTCAACCTAGTTAAAAAATACATACCTTAGAACTTGTGAGGACCCTATAGGGTTATTTTTGTATAAAACCGAACCCACCCCAGTTAGAAATTAGGGAACCTATGACTTGACCAACTTAACCCGATAGTCACTTCAACCTTTTTTCTTTTGTTGCCCAATACTTCAACTTATTTTCATTTATCATTTCTATAATTTATTTTTAATCTATTTATGATGCAAAAGAGAGAGATATCAAAATCTTATGAAATACTATGGTATTAAAACATAATATATATTATATTAATTTATTTCCAATCATAAGAGACCAAATAAAAAAGAACAAAAAGTAAAATTAAATTGCACCATATATTGAACATCAAGACTAAGAGAGGAATAAAACCATAGGTATATTGAATGTCAAGTGGGTTCATTTAGCAAGAAATTGCAAATAAATAATATTATATATAAATATAAAAAGAATAAAATAAAATATATTCATTGAAAATTATAATATTAATTTATTATTTAAAAAATTGTTATTTTTATTATGTTAGGTATTCTTATCGAGTTTTTCCTAAATCCTATAACTTGATTCTAAACCCTATTGGTTTTTATTTTATATCCCAAAATCCGACTCTAAATCCTATAGGATAAACCTATAAGGTTTTTATCAGATTGATTGGATGGGTACCCTATTATAATCTACCCTGGTTACATCCCTACACACAACAAGTATTGAAACTTAGGAGAGTGTAGTGGGGGTTTTAAACTAAGCCATTTAAATGTGATTTGGTTTGGTTCGAACCACTTTTAAAAATAACTTATTCATTTGATAATTTTGCTTTTAAGCAAGTAAGTTTAAATTATGGAATATTATGCGAAAATTAAAGGTATTTAATATTATATCATGGAGATACTACATTTAGAAATAGATTAAATTTCAATTTATATGTAGTAATTTCACATGTCCATATTGTCTTTTCTTACCAATATTACCAATGCACATCTCCACTAACATATATTCTTAATAAATCTTCAACACTAATGAAGAAAGCTAAACTTTTGCATTCATTTCATGCCCATTTATATTGGTCCTCCTTTAAAACATTTTTAAATTTTCACTGTACTAGTTGCTTTGAAGTTCTAAATTATCCTTAATATTGTTTGCTACAAATGCTATAACCCA
Source organism: Laguncularia racemosa (assembly GCA_037954665.1). Lineage (NCBI taxonomy): Eukaryota > Viridiplantae > Streptophyta > Magnoliopsida > Myrtales > Combretaceae > Laguncularia > Laguncularia racemosa. The sequence continues at coordinate 5,955,264 of JBBMOL010000016.1, forward strand.
TTATAAAACCTAAATATTCTTGCCATAACTAGAACTCTGCATCTTGTTGAATTAATCATAAAGTAATATAAGTCTTAGCATCTCTTAATGCAATGCTAACCCATGACATATAATATTATAATACTAATAGTTTATGAGAAACTCAAAATTAAACATTTTTAGCTACCTTAAAAAACATTACAAAATAATGCTTTAAGTCCAAAAAAAAAAAGAAAAAGAAAAAGAAAAGAAAAGTAAAGTTCAAACAATTAATGTGAATTGAAAGCAATCGCATATTTCATTGAACTTCTAAGCTCCCATTCAACTTCAAATGTTTAACTTTAACCATGCTCTTCACTCTATTTCAAATATTGAAACACTTAAGCCTATAATAAAGAGGAAAAATAAATAATTCAATACATGTATTATTACATCATAAAAATATGTAATATATATAAAAGATTATATAAAATGAAACTATAATTTTACCATCACAAGCTAACCATCATTCATCAAGATCAACTAGTGTTTGTTTTTTATCAGCAAGTAGCATCTCTACATTGTAGAAAGATGGAAATATTGTCATAATTCAAGTATGTTATAAAAGGTAAACAAATAAAAACATATGTTTGAATATTTGAGAAAATATCCTTACCTCACTCTAACATTTCAAACTATTCAATGTCTTTCTCCATTTTCATTAAACGGATTGATTCTTTAAACCAATCTTGTGTGCAAATAAGAGCTTCCACCATGGCTGGTGTCAATAAACCGAGAAATGGATCAAGTACTTGAACTCCAGTACTAAAAGTGCTCTCTAATGCAACAATTGATATGAGAATAGTGAAGATATCTTTTGCCATGAGAGCTAAGATGGGATATCTAGAGCAATTCACTTTCCACCGTCCCAATATGTCAAAATCCTTTACTAGACATTCCATCTTTTCTCCTAAGTACTTCTCTGATTCACTTTCTTTTTCTAAGATTGTTTCCCCTCTCTCACTACAGTGCATGGAAACAAGGTCATTATCATTTTCACCATCGACATCCTCGTTCTCTTCTTAGCTTAATCTAAAACAACCTTGAGAACTCAAACCTGTAGTAGACTTTTTAAGCCCACTAATGCCACTATAATAGTCAAAATAACTAAGCAACTATAGATGAAATTTTTTCTATCAATGTTTTTGCCTTTGCATCACCATACACTTTATTAGCAAACCACTCTAAAAAGTCTAACTTTTGGCAAGGATCAAGTAAAACAACAACAAACAACATGTTTATATTATTGAAGTTACCCTAATATTTATCACATTTCACATTCATTCTCTTAGCCATTATCTTTATAGATCTCTAGCTACTTGAGCATCTTTTTCTAATCCCACAAGTAATATTGAAAATTTGTCAAACAAATTCAATACAAGTAGAGTAAGAAGTGCCAGAAATTGTCATCTTTGCATTATACAATTTTTTTTTTCAAAAAAGGTAAAACATTATAGATATAAGCCCAATCCTCTTCCATAGGAATTCCCTTTGTTTTATCTTTGTTAAGTTCCTCCACAAGCTTAGGATCTTGAATTCTAAGTAAATCAAATGCCTTCTCAGAATTTACTATTGACTCTCACATTAAATAGGTGGAGTTCCACCTAATCTCAACATCAAGGCATAAGAGACTCTTACTCTATATATTTTCTTGTTCCATGCAATGCTTAAACTTTGCAAACCTTAATGAAGATGACCTCACATATTTAACTATTGCACGAATCCTAGCAATGTAGTCATCTAACTCCTTCAATCCATCCATAATGATTTAATTCAAAATCTAAGCACAACATCTCATATGTAGGAATTCTCGCTTCGTAGAAGAGTGGATTGAATTTTTTTTTTTCAAATATTGCACGTTAAGATCATTTTAGCTAGCATTATGATGTGCTTAAAAGATTGAAGGATCTAAGCAGATACAAGCAATCAATTGAAACAACTCCAATCACTAAATTTAAGTCCACAAGTGGCATGAACCCTAATCCCTTATGAATCCAATTTGTAAAACAAGTAGCTTGGATACCAAATGATGATATGCTCAATAGGACCAAGCACACAACACAAGATCAAATGGAAAATCCAATGATCAAGACTACTAAAATGGCATGAATCCCTTAAGCAAAAGGCTTCCATGTAAAATAGCAAATTCCACTAGCAATTGAATAATCACAATGATAATATAATTTAGGATCTAATTCCACTAAATTGCATGCAATCCAATGATAGAAATGACCCTAAAATGACGTGATACAAGAACAAATAAGAACAACCCAAATCACAATTAGATATGACACACTAGCATGAATTAGAATCGACTAAGGATTTTGATATTACTCACAAATCCTTAAGTTGCCACTCACCACAATCCTTGAAGAATTGATAAAAGTCTTGTGAAATTTAAAGTATGAACCCTAATTCTCATGTAAAGAGGCAGCAATTTTGTTTAATCTCTCCACTCCTCTTAGAAACCCTACTTTAGTAAGTATTTATTCTTGCTCCATTGAGGGTTAAAATGATAAAATAATTACATTTATGCCACTAAAAGGTGGTCGGTCCTAAATCCAACAATTACAACCAAATAAAATGTCTTAAAAAGCTTACAAAATAATAAATTACAAGTACAAAAATAATCTTCAACAAGCTAGCTCTTTAATGAAATTCATTGATCTAACTCGTCTTCAGTTTAGGTTAATCCATGAATAACCCACAAGCTTAGTCTTAGTGAGTTTGTCCATCGCTTTGTAAAACCCGACAGGTATGCTTGTTGGAATATACAACACATAAGTAATAGAAAAAAGGTTAGTATACAAATAATTTTGGGATCGGTTTGTTCAAAGAGGACCTTCATTGCTAAGATTTGAAATTCTTTGGCTCTTGCCCTAATGATAGGTCTTGTAGGATTTTGATTCCTATCATCTCCTCAGGCCTTAAAAAGATTTGTCTTCGAATCTGATAGATCAAATGTAGTATAGACTTTGTATCCTCCTAGTAAGTTATTTGAAGAAGTATCTCTACAGAATCCCAGTATTTGAAATACCATAAGGGGTGATTGCTTTTTCTCCTCCATTTCTAGGATATACCTCTTGTGCAACACATATAATGGTTCATTATCCACTGAGACCTCTCCTATCTCAACCCGTTCCACTGATATTGTTGCCTCCTTTCCTCATTCACCCGTATGTCTTTGACCTCTTGCTCTCTAATAGTCTGCTCAACTGCTCATGAACCTTTGGAACCTCTAAAGGTGGACACAACTGCCTCTGAACAATTTGGTCCTCAAGTGGTTGGCTCATCTGACTATGACCCTTAGGATCCTAAAAAGGTTGGCACATTTGTATTTGACAAGTTTTGTCCTCTATAGGTTAGCTCATGTAATTAGGAACCTTAGGAACCTTTGAAGGTTGGCATATCTACTTCTGCACAATTTGGTCCTCTGAAGGTTGGTTTATGTAGTTATGATCTTCATGAATCTCTGATGGCCTACGAATCTGTTGCTGAACCTTTTGGACCTCTGAAGGTGACATCGGATTCAGAATGATGCGTTTACTCTCCTTTTAGAATACATATGTATTCTAGAAACCATCATGTAAGACCCTCCTATCATATAACCATGGCCTACCAAGCAATATATGGGATGTACACATAGGAAGAATATCACATTTAAGCTCATCACAGTACTTATCCCCTATACTGAAGGGTACCTTAGCCCTTTGGGTCACATAATGACTCTCTTGATCATTTAACCATTGTAATGTGTATGGTTTAAGATGCGGGGTAGTTACAAGTTTCAATTTCGATACTAATGATGTAGCTACAACATTAGTACAAGTACCACCTTCAACAATAATTACACACAAGTTTCCTTGTACCTTATAAGAAGTATGGAGCAAATTTTTTCTTTGTTCATCATTAATGGTTAAAGAAGAAGTCAATACTTGATGTACTAAATTAGTAGAAGTATACACATCATTTGACATGGTTGATTATTAACTTCAATAAGTCACAATACACTTTACACCATGTCAATACCAACACACGTCAACCTTACACCTACGGTTCAACAAACAACCAATATAATAAATACTACTTATCATATCAAGTATAGTAAAATAATTGAATCACAAATAAATACTTCTATGTAGTTAAGAAATTAAATTCAACTAACAAGTATTTAAGTAATGAGTTCAATTACTTTCATACTTTAATGTTTGTTTTTGAATTCAAACTTCACTACTTCAACTTTCCTTTCTTGCCATGCTTTCACACCCACATTTAACCACAATGAGCAGCACCTTACACTACACACAAATGCACAATTCACACTGCCACTTACTCTTCTCTCTCATGGTGCAAGCACTCACCACCACCACATACACCACGTTGCAATCCCCTTCACTCAACACACAAACATAACGCCACACACACACGCCCTTCACTTATGGTGTAGCACACACACACACACTTTACGTTTTACTTCTCCACTTCAAATACAATTGCACACCGCAACTTATACAAAAAGGGTAGCGTACATTCAAATTCAAATTGCTTCACTTACTTCACTCAACACACAAACACAACGCCACACACACACACCCTTCACTCACGGTGTAGCACACACACATACACACTTCACGTTGTACTTCCCCACTTCAAATACAATTGCATACTGCAACTTATACAAAAAGGGTAGCACACGTTCAAATTCAAATTGCTTCACTTATTGCAACCTTTCCACAATTGGTAAGAAGCAACTTTCAAATTCAAATGACCACACAATAACTTCTACCACTTCATGTTTGTTTTGAAAATCAAATAGCTTCCAAATACTCCATGCAATTCAATTTTGAAAATGCACAATTATACTCCTTATGTCCGAAACAACAAACAAGGATTACACTTTCACTTTCTTCACAATTGAGGTACTTCCTAATTTTGAATTTTGAATCAAGACATGAACTTCTACTCCTTCCCTTTACGAAAATTCTCAACAACAAGAAGCTACAACAAGACCTCCAATTTGACTTCAACAAACAATAATTTCAACTTCTCAACAATACAATTAAGCAACTCATTCCTCAACACACACAATTTCGGATAAAAAATGAAGAACCCTAATTGATAATGAAGATCACAAAATCAACCAACATTAAATCCCTTCTCTTAACTTGTGCTTTGATACTAAAAAAGATGATGTGCCTAAAAGATTGAAAGATTTAAGCACATATAAGCAATCAGTTGAAACAACTCCAATCACTAAATCCAAGTCCACAAGTGGCGTGAACCCTAATCCCTTATGAGTCCAATTTGTAAAACAAGTAGCTTTGATACCAAATGATGATGTGCTTAATAGGACCAACCACACAACACAAGATCAAATGGAAAATCCAATGATCAAGACTACTAAAATGGCTTGAATTCCTTAAGCAAAAGGCTTCCACGCAAAATAGCAAATTCTACTAGCAATTGAATAATCACAATGTCAATTCAATTTAGGATCTAATTCCACTAAATTGCATGCAATCCAATGATAGAATTCCGTATCTCTCTCTCTCTCTCTCTCTCTCTCTCCCTTTAGCAGTAGCAGATTCTTTTATGAAGAAGAGAAAGACTGGGATCATGTGGAGGAGGAAGTCGTCGTCATTATCGTCTTCATCGGCTCGTCTGTTTCCTAATATTGTCCATGTTGTTGATGTTGTTGTTGTTGTTTGCATATTTGGGCAGCTGCTACGTATATGTCAAGCTCAAAGTACTACTCCAACTACCGATCCCTCTGAAGGTTTATATCTTAACTCTCTAGCTATTTCTGATTATTCTTTTTCCTCATCATACATATATCGGGACAAATTAGTTATGAAGAAGTGCAATAGGTCCATTTTTTAGTTTTTACCTATACAACGGGTATTATTATTATTATTATTATTTATTCCACCGAGGAGCAAGCTTAAACAGTTCACGATAAGAAGGCCTCGTATTCAACATTATAGACACAACACCGAACCTAACACTGAATTCATGCTTTTATCATGAATGAACCCAAAGGTTCAATTTGGAGATTGATCTAGATTTACTTTCATTGAAAAACCAAAATATTCATTTTTAAATTTTGCATTTAAAGGTAAAACGATAACGATTTTGATAGACGTACATCAAAAAAAAAAAAAAAAGATCAACAAAGCTGTGCCTTGATGATTGGAATTTTTTTTTTTTTTTACAAAGTGAGTTATGGATCTTGTGATTGACTTTTTGTATGATGCTCAAAAAAAAAAAAAAAAAAGAAAGAAAAAGATGAAACTATAGACACTATGCTTTTGCATAAAAATTTCCTCTAGAACTGTAATTCAATCCTCTCACATAGTTAATTTGACCCATTAATAGCAACAAATATAGCCTGTCCCATAATTGATTCAATTCCTGTTTTGGTAACTATATACTTACTTGGGAGGAATTATTATTCCATTCCTCATCATTCAATAGAAAGTTACTATTACGCTATTTACTTCAATTTTAGATATTGTTTAGCCATTTTTAATGAATTGTTGTTATTAAAAATATTGTATAGCAATTCATTACTCTAATGCATGAATTATTATTTAGTAGTCTATTTATTATTTTTGTTATAAATGTTTTCTTCTTGCAAATTATGCCACTTTAATCCTATTGTCTACACTAGGGATAAAATGGAAATTTTAGTCTCATTCCAATATAATTCCTTACATTATTTTATGCCAATTGAATAATATAATAGATGTGTAATAATAATTACATCTCTACTTAATTCCCATTGAGTTGCAATTCAATCCCCCATTTTATTCCATATAGTGAAGAGGGCAAGTTGTAAAACTCACTAATTACAATAAAAATTTCCTCTAGTGCTTATTGTCATGGGATGGGAGGTTCTTCCCTCCCAAACTACCTGTGTGGCGCTCGAGTATATTATTATACTAGTCACTTTAGAAAGAGGTGAATTGGTTGAAGTGATTGATGATTTCCATTTTTTTTTGTTATATTATTATCTTTGTATTTGAATTAAAGCATGCAGGATAGAAAATAAGTGAATAGTGACTTAATAAAATTGTTATACATGTCATCAAATTACGAAGAAACCATATACACTATACTTCTTTTGCCTAAAAATTTCCTCGAAAACTATAATTTAATCCTCTCACACAATTAATGATAAGCTATAGCATGTATCACAGGAAAAGGTATCATAAACAGCTAAGGAAATTAGTTTTTTAGTCTAACTCTGTCTTTCCTTATGTTTATCAAGAATACATACCCTCACCGTCAGTCTCGCATTTGATGAAATTATCAACAAAACATCGATTAATCATATGTATGTCAATACTCACAAACAAGTGGCACATCTAAAAGTTAAATTTCATTAACTATTAAGTCTATTTATATATTCATGTATACATATATATCATGTGCATGTTATTGGCACAGCTACAACTAGCTTATATATTCTATGGCTTGCATGATATCAAGTCATGTATGTTTATTTATTTGGTTTTATCTTGTGTTTAATTTTACTGGAATAAAATAAGATTAGAAATGAATAGCAATTCATTTTGAGGTTATTTGATGTGCCTTCAAAGGACCCAAGCACATGAACTCAATCCAAATGATTAATCATTCTATAAAATGCTCAATTGTACATAAAATTGGTGTGAATCAGGGATGAACAAATCTCAATGGCATGAACCCAAATTGGATGTATTACAAAAAGGATTCCAATACCAATCAAATTACATATAAAATGCAATTTCAATCTTATAAAATAGGTTTGTGATCCTAGCAATGTGAACCCTAAATTGGCATGAACAATAAATAGATAAAATTAACCTATTATCACTAGATATTACACACTAGTAATAAAAGGAAGCAACTTAGAAGATCTTGATATTACTCACTAGAAATTCCAACTCAAACTCGCCACAATTTCCTAGAAATTGTTAAGAGTGGATGTTTTAGCAAGAGGAACTCTCTTTCTCATGGAAACAAAGTGTATTTTTCAAAATGAAAAAAGCTCCCTAAAAACCCTAGTTAGCAAGTATTTATACTTGCTCCAGTTATGGTAAAAATGTTCAAAAAATTACAAGTATGCCACAAAGTGGCTGGTTCTAAAACCAAATTACAAGTTCAAAAAATAAACAAAAATGGTTGGTTCAATAATGACAATTATAAGTGCAAAAGATGGTCTTCAAGTAGCCAGTTCTTCACTTCAATTGAACAATTTGTGGGCCATTGGATGTGACTCCAAAAATGTCCCACAAGTTGATCTTTAGTGCATATTATTTGGCTATCCTGTAAAATTGATCAATGTACCTACTAAAGTGCAAAAATCAAACATTATTAGATAAAAGCAGCCATATGTGGATGTTTAGGCTCATACATCCAAGTTAGGTTCCCCCACAATTGGAACCACAGGGTAGATTCCCATCATCTCCACAAGCCTCTAAAAGATTTGCTCTCAAATCTAAGGGGTCATCCCTTGGATTGAAACCTAATGTCTTGGTTTGCCTATTTGTTGGACTTTTGGAAGAACTAGAAGTATTTCTAATTTATTCTTGGAAAGAGCGCACCTCAGAGGGAGACATAGGCATCAAGACTATCCGTAACATGTAAGTGTTTTTGAACCCGTCATGTAACACCATTTTTTCAAACTACTAGGGTCTACCCAACAATAAGTGAAAGGCATACATAGGAAGCACACCATAGATAATCTCATCACTATATTTTTCTTCTACATTGATTGACACCTTTACCCTCTATATAACATGCAGACTATCTTGGTTATCCAACTAATGCAATTTGTAAGGGCTAGGATGTGGGCTCGTGGCTAGTTGTAAATTATCTATTAATGCAATAGATATGACATTAGTGTAACTACCACTATCAATGAAGAGCACATAAAGGTTACCTTGAATCCGGCAAGGTGCGTGGAATAGGTTCTCCCTCTGTATGTCCCCGACATCTGGAGATTAAGTCAAAACCCTATGCAACACATTAATAGGTGAGTAATGTTCATCCTTTTTATCCTCATGTGTCTCAGCATTTTGATCCTTAAAGTACTCCTGTAAGGCCATGGATAAATCTGTAGGCTCAACAGCTTCTTCTTCAACTTCTTCTTCGGTGCCCTCCATAACTATCATTACTCTCTTATTGGGACACTGTGCATATGTCCAAATCCCATGCATTTGAAGCATTTAATTTGGCGCATCTTTCCACTAGTCGACCCCGGTACTATCTACCTAACATTAGATCCAACTACCTCTTTGCCCTTCCTAGAAATAATTTTCTCTTTGTCTGTACTAGGGGTAACTCTATCTATTACCCTAACATGCTCACCTGCTCCCTTTGGTCTACCCAACTGACCATAAGCCCTTATGGGCTTAGTAGTAGTACCAGGCCTATTACTAGTAACTCGGAATTGATTGGATCGCCTCTGCCTTTCCACTTTCAAAGCTAACTGTATAGCTTCATCAAGTGTACTATACCTCTGAAGCTCCACTACATAGGCTATCTCATACTTCAACCTAGACACAAAACGTGCTAGGGTTTGCTTAGGAGGCTCTACTAACCCACATCTAATCATTAAAGTTTCAAACTCTTGGACATAGTCATCCACTGTTTTGCCTCCCTGTCTTAATGTCTATAGATACATAAACAATTCCTGCCTATAGTGCTCAAGAATGAACCTCTTCCTCAGAACCCTTTTCATGTCTCGCCATGTGTGAATTTCAACCTCTCCATCCCTTCACCTGTGATCACCAAATTCTTCCACCTCAAGGTAGCATACCTTATGAACTCAACAATAGCAAGATGAACTATAGTGTTATCATCTATCTTATAACACTCAAAAAGGCCCTCAACCTTATCCTCATAATCCAGATAGTCATCTGCTGAATCCCTGCCATCAAATGAAGGCATTTGCAGCTTCACATACTCTAGACCCCTACGTAGCCTGAAATCCCTGTTCGAGTAAGGATTGACTCCAAAGTTATCATCCCTCTCCTCCCTAAAGGCATGATGATCTCCTTCAACTCTCATTCCCATACTTCCTCCTCCTATTGCTCCCTCCCTTTAAACGTTTTAAGGAGCTACTCTAAGTGGTGGTGATTGAGGATTCACCATTGGTGGTTGTGGCATCATCATCCTGTCAATCTTTATTGCTAGTGTAGTAACAATATTGGTGAGGTCTTGAAGCTGTTCCTCTAAAGCTCTCCTACCTACAGTACGATGACCTTGTCCTCCACCAACTTGGCTATTAGCCTCATTACCAATGCCCCCATTCACACTGTCATTCGACATGGTTGTAGATTTGATTTATTGAAGTATAAGTATAGTCTAAAATAATAGTAGCACACTCCCTTCACTACAACAACACTTCACCCGCTACAGCAATCAAATTACCTACAAAATAAACACAACTCTATTTAACTTCACGCACTACGGCAATACACACACACTTGTACACCCATGGTGCAACAAGTAACCAATGCAACACACACTTCCCTACACTTCAATTATAGCAACAATAAATTGAAGCAATAATTAAACACTTTCAAGTAGTAAGTTATTGAATTCAACTAAGCAGGTGTTTAAGTATCAATACTTAATAACTTCCACACTTAAATGTTTGTTTTGAAATTCAAAATTTACTACTAAATTTCCTTTTCTATTCACGACACATACATAATCTTATACTCCATGTGTAGGACCTTTTTCTCAACACAACTCCACAACAATTTACAACTTTCTTCACTACACACTCACACCGCCACACATACAACAGAAACACGGTACAATTCACTTTCAAACCTCAACACCACTTCAAGTACAACACACACAACACCACACGTTGCAATACCCTTTCAACTTAATACACACACGACACTAACTCCACCACACGACAACAAATTCAAAAACACTCTTAATGCAACCTTCTCCACATATGGTAAGAGGCAAATTCAAATTCAAATAACACTCAATCAATGCTACTCAATGAATTGCTTCAAAATTAAAGAAGGTGTTTGAATTTCAAATGTTTTTCCTTATCTCCACAAGGTAAATCTGGAATTTACAAATGACAAATGTAATTTCTGAAATTACCAACATACAATTCACTCTTCTTGTTTCAAATTTCCACTTTTTTTCCAAATGATCACCAAGGATCACTCCTTCTTACTCACGGAAAACTCAAGGAAAGCAAGCTAACACAAGTTTTCCACGTCTACTTCAATCAACAACAACAAAAATGAAATAAACTTCACAAGCATTAGTACAATTCACTTCAACAATTTCAGATCAAGAATCAACTTCAAGAACCCTAATTGTCAAATGATGATCACGCAAATCCATTCCTTAATTCCTATGCTCTGATACCAAATTATGATGTGCCTAAATAAGATCCAAGCACATGAACTCAATCCAAATGATTAATCATTCTATAAAAATGCTCAATTGTACATAAAATTGGTGTGAATCAAGGATGAACAAATCGCAATGGCATGAACCCAAATTGGATGTATTACAAAAAGGATTCCAATACTAATCAAATTACATATAAAATGCAATTTCAATCTTATAAAATAGGTTTGTGATCCTAGCAATATGAACCCTAAATTGGCATGAACAACAAATAGATAAAATTAACCTATTATCACTAGATATTACACACTAGTAATGAAAGGAAGCAACTTAGAAGATCTTGATATTACTCACTAGAAATTCCAAGCCAAACTCGCCACAATTTCCTGGAAATTGTTAAGAGTGGATGTTTTAGCAAGAGGAACTCTCTTTCTCATGGCAACAAAGTGTATTTTTCAAAATGAAAAAAACTCCCTAAAAACCCTAGTTAGCAAGTATTTATACTTGCTCCAGTTAGGGTAAAAATGTTCAAAAAATTACAAGTATGCTACAAAGTGGCCGATTCTAAAACCAAATTACAAGTTCCAAAAATGAACAAAAATGGTCAGTTCAATAATGACAATTACAAGTGCAAAAGATGGTCTTCAAGTAGCCGATTCTTCACTTCAATTGAACAATTTGTGGGCTGTTGGATGTGACTCCAAAAATGTCTCACAAGTTGATCCTTAGTGCGTGTTATTTAGGCATCTTGTAAAATCAATCAATGTACCTGCTAAAGTGCAAAAATCAAACATTATTAGATAAAAGTGGCCAAATGTGGATGTTTGGGCTTATACATCCAAGTTAGGTTCCCCCACAACTGGAACTGCAGGGTAGATTCCTATCATTGTTTAGTTTTATGATCAAAGATATCTTTGAAATGAAGGTAAAAATCCATGAGAATATCAATTCCATTACTAAGGAAATGAATGGGAATTCTATAGAATAAAAAGAAATGGTTATAGTATAACTTCTTGCAAACCACAACTATTTTATTAATAACAAAGGTAGAATGATAATTCTATCATGGTAAACTAAGCACAACATAAATAATATATTGTAATGTAATTTTATTTTATTTTTCATACCATGAGGCTAAAAAATTGAATAAGATATTCATTAACATTTGGAATATTACCTATAGGTAATTGTAAGTTCCGTAACGCCTATCTCTATTTGCTTGTGTGTGTTTGTGTGAGTGCATGCACATATGTATGTATGTATGTATCAAAGATGCATAGAAAATTAAGACCCATAGCAGCTTGTATGAGATTAATGTTTTGGAATTGGCAATGTAAATACTAAATTCAATATTCCAAAAATGGAGCATTAAAGCTGGTCCCAATCAATGGAATAAAAGTGGTGAGCCATGTAATAGAATAACCATTAACTCTACATGTTTTGATGTAACTTATAGCCCTCTCATCAAATGCGATTATTCCTACAATAATAGCATTACTTGCCACATCACCCATTTGTATGTCCTTTTTCTTAAGTCTTAGAAAGGTTTTCTTTCTTTTGGAAGACTTTTTTGACCCTTTTTTTCTTATTTTTTTTTATAATTAATCAAGGATTCATAATGTAAAAATACTGTCATAGGTGAGAGGCAATAGAGAATACCTTTGAAAAAAAAAATTATTTTCATTGTAGAAAAGAGAAAACCATTTTAATTTTTCCCATTGGATGTTTCCACATGGTTCTTAACCATCGCTAAAGACCAGCAGTTATTTAAAAAAGAAAAGTTTGAAGACTTTTTCCATAAACCACACCCTTAGTTGTGTCATTATATTTATGTGTATAATATATGTTCTATTTTTAGTGCTCAGTGAGTTGTGTTTGTGGCATTATTCCAGGAAGTTGCATCGGCTAAGTGTTAATAATACTATCCTTGATGAGCTTTGGAGTCTTACTTACCTTGTAAATCTATACATTTCCTTTACCTTTTCCTAATTACTTCTCTTTATCAAATTTCTTCCTTTCCAGTTTCTGCAGTGCATTGTTTAATGGAAAATATTTTGGTAATAAATACGATTGTCAAATATTATGTTATTCATAAAAAATGGTGCTAAGGAGAAGCTCCTTATAGTAGTGACAGGCCATTAGTGATTGTGGTGGTCGATGGACGTACTCTATGTCTAAGTCTAACTTATGGAATTTGATTTCTTTTTCTTTTTCTAAAAAGACATTTCTAATGTTTTTTCTTATTTGAAGGAGAGAATTGTTCGTCATTTGTGGTGATAGGTCAATGGTGAGGGTTTTAGGTATCTTGTTGCAAAAAGGAACCAAAAAATAAAAAAATAAAGGGAGAAAAAAAATTTGGAGGCATAGATAAAAATATGATTCATAGAGTTCAAGTAAGGTAGACAAAGCAAGGATGTCCATAAGATTTTTGATGTGAGGGCAAGGTGTCCATAAAATTTAAAAGGTAAGCTCAACAAGATGACTATAAGACCAATGATGGTTTTTAGAACTTAATGTTGAGAAATAAAACTACTACATAAGAAAAAAATTGAGTAATGAAGATGAGAATGCTATATGTGTTAATGCAAAATGATGGGGAAGAAAAAAAAACAAAAGATAAATGTATTAGAAAGAAAGTGTAAATAACACTCATTATTGCGAAAATAAGGAAAGCACAATTGAGCTAGTTTACCTTATGCATGGATGTGCTTTAGAGGCACCAATTAAGTGATGCTACACTTTGAAGACTACTCACATATAATGGGAGTAGGTTAGACTAATAAAGATGTTGAAAGGAACAAATTAAAAATGATATGACGCTTTTATGGTAACGGAAGTAATTCCTAATTATAAGTTTACAAATGTAAAATCTAGCTCTAGTTTATCTTTATCACTACATTTTCTCCCTTACTATCTTATCATATTAATTGAATTTAGGATTTGTTTGAGAGAATTCAACCACCACTTAGAAATTTTGAATCTTTTGGGAAATAAGACTTAACCTTCTCCATAAATTTCTTTCCAAAAATAAGTACATGACAAATATCCCATAGATACATATAGAACTACTTCCTAGTTTTTATTTCTTGACACAAATACCAAAATCAATCTCATATAACTGCCTTAAGCATGTAGGCATGATTGGCTAATATGGAAATAATTAAACTACAAACATTACACCTAACATCTAGAGATGATAGTAACACTAGTCATAGAATACTCACCATACAACACTCCAAAGATACATATTACATAATAGACACTACAACACAATATTAGAGCTTCTTCTTGTGTAGACATGTTTGGTGTGATATCACTAATACCACAATAGTGTTTTCTAAAAATTTAAGCCTTTAATATAGTGTGGATATATTTATTACTTAAACTTTCCCTCACTTATGGGCTTGCTATCAAGTGGACAATTTAATTAAGGGTGAAATGACTGTAGACCAAAGACCCTTATACAATGTTATCACTAATACCACATGATAGGAATCAAAATCGGTCAAGACCTGTCATTAAGGCAAGAGCTAAAGGCTTTCAAATCTTGGCGATGAGGGCCCATTTTGAGCACAGTGACTCCGAAATTATTTGTTTACTAACCTCTTTTCTCTTATTCATGTATTGTATATTCCAATAGGCACACTTATCATGCATTACAAGGCGATGGATAAACTCACTAAGACTTAGCTTAAGGGTTATCCATTGATCGACTTAAACCGGTTATAAGCTGTACCGACGAATCCTATGGAAGAGCTAGCATGGTGAAGACTATTTTTATTTATAATTATTTCTTTGGACTATTTATGTGTAAGCTTTTTGGACACTTTTTATTTGGTTGTAATTGAGTTTTAGGACCAACCACCCTAAAAGTGGCATAGTTATAATTTTGTGGACTTTTTTTACCCTAAAGGGAGCAAGTATAAATACTTGCTTAAGTAGGGTTTTGGGAAGTGGGCTAAAATTTTCAGAAATAGAAAACACTTTATGCGTAAGGTTAGGGTTTTTCCTAAAATCCAAATTGCTCTAATCAATTTCAATACAAAGAATTGAAATTGTGGTGAATTACAACAAAGAGAAATTGTGAGTAATATCAATTCCTTTTGTTGTGTTTCCTTTTCATCACTAGTGAGTTATATCTAGGGTTGATTAAGATTGTGCTTGGGCAGATTTTGATTTCAATTGTAATCATTTTATCATGTTATAAGATTGATGGGTTTTGACATTAGTTTAAACCATCAATTTTGCTTCATTTGAACCGTGTATCACTTTGTTGGGAAAGGGGATCTCGGATTGGTTCTTGGTGTTTTTGTTGAATTCACGTGGCATTCAAGTTTGTTTAGTGTTGTTTTGAAGAATTTGATCATTGTGGATTATTAGTTTGTAAGTTGTAGCTTTCATATCTACTTGCACTCTAATAGGAATCATGCCATTTCTAGGAGTTTTGAACCAAAATTGGACTAGTCATTGAGGTTTACAAATTGCTCCAATTACATGTGCTTAATCTTGATTTGAGGCACATCATCACAACTATCTAATTTGAAAACTTAAACTTGTAGACATGGTATGAACCATTATATTTGTTGCTTAACATAACAATCCCATATTCATTTAGTCCTATATAAACTAATAAACAAGTTGCAACAGATATACTTTAAGTATTAATAAAGATAAGGTTTGCAATAGGGCATGATGTCTAAATGGTATTAAATTAGCCAACTCCATAAGTAAGAATTATGATTAAGTGTTGGTTTTGTTGACTTATCTTTCATCCATCATCAAATGCCTAGGTAAGAGCTTTTTCTACCTTCTTAAATTATGTAAGTGGTTTCTCTTGTGTGCACACACTTATGGCTTGGTTTTTCGCAGGATCTTAAGTCACAATCTACTAATAGGTTTCTTATCACCAACTATTGGCAATCTAACTCAGATGAGTTACATGTGGGCTCATAAATTCCAAGGCCTTATTTCAATTGGCATTTGATAATTTGTTTCATTTCTTCACTAATGTTTAATTAATTATATATCCTCTAGTGATGTGGGCTACAATGCATTATCATGAGAGTTTCCAGCAAAAAATGGACATCTTGTCAAGTTGACATACTTGTAAGTCACGCCTATTTCCAAATTAGTGATTAATCAAGGTAGTGCCAATTTAATAAATTGGTTTTTATCTTACAAAAGTAAAATGGAAAGGCATTTTTGGTATTGACCTTTGATTTGAATTGTGATAAGGAAAAAACCTTTTGCATATGAAGTAAAGATATATCCATGTTTAAAAATAAGGGTGGTATCAATTAAATGAAATAAGATCATATACTATGATTGATTATGTATGTTGTGCAACATACAACAAGAAGATGGAGAAAAAGAGAAACGGGAGTTCCATGTTTCTTTAATTGGAATTCTCTCTGTGTGTACTTTATTTTTAACTCAATGAGGTGGTACTGGTATCTATTTATTATATCATTGTTATTTTATTGGAACATAATTTCGATGTGCATTTTTTATTACCACTTCAAAGCCAAATATTGATGAAGAGCGGTTCATTTGCTAACTAGTGGTTTTGTAAAAGCCTCCATGAAACAAAAAATTAACAATTAATTATATTGTAGGGCTTTTCTAGTGAACAACTTTTTAGGTTCTCGACCATCCGAGATTGGGAACTTACAAAACCTGGAGCAAATGTATGTCCTCTTATGATGCTTTGTATTCAAATATTTCTTCTTTTGGTAATCTATGGTGAAATGACGGATGAAAAATATAAACATGGTAAGTTCATTTTGCTAGTATAAAGAAAACCAACTTTTTATATGCATAATTTCACAAAGGGGAGACTTGTTTCATCCCTACATTTCATCTTGTTTTAGATGTCCTACCATCATTATATTAGCTTGCAATGTAAGTAGTAGATTTATCCTTGCTTATGAGATTGGTATATATGGTGGGACATATGCTTTTTTTAAGGCAACTGCCTTTTATAATATACAATATCTCTTAAAGCTTTGTATACAAGGTTTTTTTCTTTATTGCCTTTATAGCATAGGCTCCTATAGAATAATTTGAAACACAAATTATCACTATCTTCAAAATTTCTACCAATTTTTATTGACAAGGCTAAAGACTCACAAATTGAAATGATGGTGATAGTATCATTGATAGCTTAGGACTCAATGGTGAGATTCCCACATCATTTGCTAATCTTCGAAGGTTAAAAATAATGTAAGCATGCCAATCTATATAACAATGATTTTTTTTTTTACTTCAATTGGCATTTAAATGATTTTATTTTTAGAAAAGAATATTATACATGTATTGCAGTACATCATGTACACTTATATGAATGGAATGATAAAAGATTCAATGGAATAGAAGCAGTTTTGAAAGCATATTCTTGGATTTAGTTTATTATATCCTCTTTGTAGTTTGTATTAATATTCAACTTCAATGTTCATAGGCATGCATTTGATAATGCATTTATTGGAAAAATACTTGACTTCATAGGAAGTTGGCCAAACCTTACTAAACTGTAAGTTTCTTTCGGTCCTCAAACAAATTATAACTTTCAATTGTCAAATTATTTCATTTCTGAAGATCGATAATTTGGTACTAAACCAAAAATTTATGTCTAATGACACACTAAAATATTAGGCATCAAGTTCACTTTGACAGTCGTTAAACATTCCATAGGAAGCTCATGGGAAATTCCTTTGAAGGTTCGATTCCACTGGCAATTTCCAAATTAACTTCATTGACTACTTTGTGAGTGTCTATGTCTTTTACTTTGGAATTTTGATTGTTGTAAGTGTTAATTACTAATGATGCTAGGTGTTAAACATTGTAGATATATAAACAATGTAAATAATGGGGGCTCTTCATTGGAATTTATTAATGGTTTGACAAACCTAAAGACCTTGTAAGGCAAAGTTATTTAGCTTGTTTTTAGATTTTTTTGCTCCTCTTTTATATATTTAGAATTCATTCCCTTTTGTAGGCTTTTGAGAAATAATAATATCTCAAGTTCCATTCCATCAAATATTCAGGATTATCAAGCTTTATCTCATTTGTAAGTCAATTTTATTCATTTATTTTTTTTTATCTGTGAGAAAATGTTAATAGGTTTGAGTTGTAATATGGTATTTTACAAGCACACTCATGTATAACACATTCATGTAGGATATATAAATTTAATGTCCCCATTACTTCATTCATTTCCAAGGTGCTTAGTGCATAAACTTGGTGTAGAAATTTATCAAGCATATGCCATAAGGACAATTACACATAGATATAATTTTGCAAGCACTTTTTACGGTCTTTCGTCTTTTGTTACTTGGTAGTAAGTAGGGGCTTTTCCATATTGTGTCAATTCACCGTGGCTAGAAGTGAATGAGTTTAGATGTAACCCTTGTGAAATATAATGTTAGTATGTAGAAGGTTATTAGATTAGAATATGATAGAAAATATGTTTAAGAATGTATTGAAGCAGAAAATGGTTTATAAGAGATGATAGAGTAGAATAGAAAGGTGTTTAGAACTGGAGAATTATTTGTATATTTCTTAATTTTTGGCTTGATTACATATGAGTGCGGTATACCTATTTATATGCTTTCTCCTCCTCAATGAATAGTGAAAATCGATTTCATCTAACGGTTACAATGCATTTTGTAGAAGATTACAATTATGTTCAAGAAAGTCACATAGAAATATTCTAACATATTTTAGATACTACACTCAACATATCTTCTAGAATATGGATGGTGCAATGGACTAAGGCTAAGAAATGGGCCAAAGTGGACTCCTTGATACATTTTAGCATTACTCCAAAACTCTAAGCATCTGAAACTTTTCTTGATTGATCGCCTTGGTAAATGTCCATAAGATGCTCGTTTATCTTACAATATTTGAGCTCGATGTCTTCATTGCTTGTTGCTTCTCATAGAAAGTGATACTTAATGTTGATATGCTTTGTCTTATTGTGATGCATTGGCTTTTCAACAATTGCTATATCAAACTTAATGTTGTAGTAGATAACTATCAGCTCCTTTTACTTTTCACCTATGTCTTCCAAAATTCTTCTTAGCTAAATTGCTTAACTTGCTATTGTTGCAACTATAATATATTGCCTCTGCTAATGATTGTGCCATAGTTGCTTATTCCTTAGAGCCCCATGAGAATATCCCTAAAACAAGTAAGAACGTACAACCTGAGGTGCTCTTCATATCATTAATTGATTTTCCCTAATCACTATCTATATAACCAATTACCATTTATCAAAATCTTTTATGTCTTGTAAATATCTTAGAATTCACTTTGCTGCTCCATAGTGTACCTAACTAGGATTTTGCATAAACCTTGACGAAAGACTTATGGCATACATTATGTCTAGACATGTTGCCATTAGGTATAGTAGGCTTCCTAAGGGGCTTTTGTATTTAGACATCTAATACTTGTGATCCATCTTCTTTTTGCATCTTCTCATTTACTGCCAATGGTGTAGCCACTACTTTACAATTATTCATATTAAATCAGAATAGGATATAAAATATGAAAATGGTATTTATTTAGTGTACTAAAGTTGGTTATGGTTCATAAGAAATGATAGAGTAGAATAGAAGGTGTTTTGAATTTGAGGAATTTTTATATATTTATTAGTTTTTGGCTTACTTACAAATGAGTGTGGTATGCCTATTTATAGGCTTTCTTCTCCTTAATTAACTGTGAAGATCAATTTCATCTACTAGTTACAATGCATTTTATAGAAGATTATAACTAACTTCTAGAATGTCATATGGAAATACTAACTAATATGTTCTAAATACTACACTAACATATCTTCTAAGATGTGGATGGTGTAATGGACTTTAGTTTAAGAAGTGGGCAAAGTGGATCAATTTTAACATATAGGCTATTTGAAAAATTAAAAAAAAAAGGAAAGGAAAAATGACTTCACTTTAACTTGTTTATTCATGAAGCACCTTAAACATGAATGAGCTAATGGGAAGCTTAAATGTATAGATCATACATGAATGTGCTATATGTGAGTGTGCAATCTTGAAGAGAGACTTGCTATTGTATTTTGATGGGAAACCCTTGTGAATCACCTAACAAATTATGGACATTACTTAGATTAAGGGATTATATGCATTGCAAGGGGCATATTTTTCTACACTAGAGCTCTTTTTTATCGTTCCACTCTCATACTTAACATCTAAATATTTCTGCAGGGACTTGAGCTTCAATAACTTAGCTAGGCGAATTCTAGATGCACTTTTCAATTGGACTAATCTCAATTTCTTGTAATATAGCTTCCTTGTAGAATAATTCTATATATACCTTAAGCTAGTCATTAGAATTATGAGGCACTAACTTTTGCTCCCTACCATAGGTCTTTAAGTAACAATAGCTTGACGGGTATCCTTCCCTCATAAATAAATCCATCTCCGAGTGGGATGTAAGTTTACAAGTTTCGTAATTGATGGTTTCCACTAAAATGTAAACGATGGCTTCATTCACAATAGATGAGAGATGAAAATGATGATGACTTCAGTAAAAAGTGCTTTTACTTATTTGGGGTTTACTTCTAATAAATTTATTGCTTGTAGAGATGTGTCCTATAATTACTCAACGGGAAGTTTACCTACATGGGTTAATAAAGAAAACATGCAATTGGAAGACTGATTTTACTCGAAATTATGAAAATAAATGCCTATAGACTTCAAATGACCAAAAAAAAAAAAAAATGTTTGGTTTGCAGTAATCTAGTTGGAAATAACTTTATAATAGACATCAACAGTATCAAGTAAGTCCCTTTATTCTAAATTTGCTTTCAATTTAATAATTTTAGGTAACTAGTTACTTTTGCTTCAATAATGGTTTATTCTTTGTTCATGCAAACATTTGCTTTTGTAATGATTATTGTCATTGTAATGCCCTATATCCTGAGGCCTTTGCTTAACCACTTATAAGACCTGGTTGCTTGAGAAACGATTAGCTATGGTATGTTCAATTTGAAAATAAGACATATTGAAACTAAGCAAATATTTAAATTTTGAACTTCATCGGTATCAATAAATATCCAGCTTATTTAAACTTCTGGTCTTCATTACTTTTCATACAATTGAAACACATAACAAACTAGTAACTTCAAATTGCACTCTTACATTTACACCTAACTTCATACACATCACTTGTTACATGGCAATCTCTTTATAGAGTTGCTCAAAATCTTTTGTACATAACTTTGCCGATTCTTGTACTCATTTTCCAGCTTGTCCTTGAGATCTTATCTTAATAGAAAATAATTTACTCATACTTATATATTATAATAAGTCCCTACTCACATTATCTAATGATACTTTAAAAAGTAATATTCCAATATTTAGTATTTAAAAACCCTCTTGTTTCTTACGATACCAAGTACATTATTAAATTAGTCCGTTATTCCTATAGAATTAATCTTTATAACTATTGATTCACGAGTTTATCTATCTCCCCTTTCAAAATACAAAAGGTATTTATTTTCATAAACATAAAAAAATCTATGCAATCCTCAAAACTTAATCTAGTTTCTCAGTCTACTATCAATATACATTATCATATGATCAGGTAGCCATTATCTTTATGAGTACATTTATACCATATAACATATAGACATGATTACTATGTAGTTGAAAATTCATTTGCTTAAAAAACCATCAACTTCAATTGTTTTAATTGTAGTTCATTTTGTCTCATAAGAGGATTTTTGATTGGTAATAAGTCTTGTAAAAGAATTTTATAACTCATAGTATGGTCTATCAAAAATTATCTTTTAACTACTATATTCTAGTTTTGATTTTATCAAAACATTTGTAGCCATTTTGATAAAACAAAAATATAGAGTTTTCTATTAGACAATAATAGTAAATTTATGGTTTTCTTAAGCATATTCATTAAAAATGTTCAAGGTCTCACAATCATATTGCTTTCTAAGTAATTCCCTTATAGCTTTTTGCTTATAGGCTTAAAATGTTTGCAAAGAAACTTTCCCTGTAATAGGGGAGAGGGATTATGTAAGTGGAAACAGGTCCTTCATTCTTAATGCAAATATTGGTTTCTAAATATAATGATAGATCTAACTAATTAAGTCATACAAGTTATACATTTTTTTTCTCAGCTGGGTTTTTTGAGTGCTATTGATTTTTTTTACAAAGCCCTAGAGAAATTGTTTAGTGTTGATAGGTGATATCTATTAATAAGAGCATCTTATTCCATAATGCCTTACCTTACCTTTGAACTTTATTTATTCATCTTTACCTAAAAATAATTAGCAATTGTATTTTCCAAAAAATTGCATAGTGAATATGGTGTGCGCCGAGTGTAGTTGTTAATATTTTGCTTATTAGGACAACAAATTATTTACTCTATGGTTTGTTTAACTTAGTTCTGATTTATTGGATGTAAATAAGTTTGTTTAGATTCATTTTACGACAATTTAGGAAGTTAAACTTATCAAGTTTGATATGATTGTATTTTAAAAACATTGAGATTACAATGAATGAAAGTGATTAGATTTTTGTTTTCTTACAACAAATTTTTGTCCTTTGTCTTTTCTTGCTCTTGCAACAACAATTGGTATCAGAGCTTAATTCTTAAGGGATCTGTGTTGAAGAACTTCTCCTTTCACCATGGAAAACAAAACAAGCTTTTCGTCAATTGCTCTACTGGTGTTTGATGGAGAAAATTACTAGATTTGGGCTACTCGAATGGAGACATATCTGGAAGCCTTAGATCTATGGGAAGCTGTGGAAGAAGATTATAGACTTTCAACACTTCTAAAGAATCCTACCATGGCACAAATTAAGGCACACAAGGAGAAGAAAACCAAAAAGTCGAAAGCCAAAGCATGTTTGTTTGCTGCGGTGTCTTCAACTGTTTTCATAAGGATCATGTCATGCAAGGTAGCTAAGTCCATTTGGGATTACCTTAGGCAAGAATACGCTGGTGACGAGAGAATTAGAGGGATGAAGGTGATAAATCTGATCAGGGATTTTGAATTTCAAAAGATGAAGGATTCTAAAATGATCAAGGAGTATTTAGATAAGCTTCTTGACATTGCAAACAAAATCAAATTGCTAGGATCTGAGTTCAACAACTGAAGGATCATTGAGAAAATCCTAGTGATAGTGCCTGAGCACTATGAAGCAACTGTAACAACACTTAAGAACACTAAGGATCTTGCAAAAATCTCCTTGGTTAAGTTGTTACACTCATTGTAAGCGCAAGAACAAAGAAAGCACATGAGGGAAAACGTTAGCACCGAAGGAGCCTGATGGCGAAACACTATGGAGCTAATAAAAGCAAGTGGAAAAAGAAGAAAAGTGAGGATGGAAATCCTTTGTTTGTTCCAAATAATAATAGGGGAAGAAAAGGGAACTATAAGAACAAGTATCCTCTGTGTAGACATTAAGGCAAAGAAGGTCATCTACCATACAAATGCTAGAGGAGACCTGACGCGAAGTGTTCCAAGTGCAATCAAATGGGACATGAAGCAATTATTTACAAGAGGAAGGTTCAGCAGCAAGTGAGTGAAGCACAAGTTGTTGAACAAGAGGATAAAGATTAGCTGTTCGTAGCATCTTATGTTGCAAATGGTTGCTCATCCAAAAGTTGGTTGATTGATAGTGGATGTAAAAATCACATGACCAACGACAAGAGACTCTTCAAAAACTTGAGGCCAACTGACTTTATCAAAGTTAAAATTAGTAATGGCGATTACATCCCTGTTAAAGGAATAGGGACCATGATCATATCAGGCGCTGATGGCTCAATGAACATATCTGATGTTCTTTACATACCTAAAATCGATCAAAATTTGCTAAGTGTTGGCTTGCTGATCGAATGTAGACTCAAGGTCATCTTGCAAAATAGTTTATGTCACATGTCAGAAGGTTCTAAGTGTAAGGATGAAAGGAAAAAGCTTTTCCTTCGATCCAATCACTAAAGAACTAGAAGCATTCACTTTAGAGGCAAGCAACATTGAGTTATGGCATAAAAGGTTCGGTCATTGCCCCTTGAAGAGGATGAAATTTCTAAAGGAAAAGGAGCTTACCATTGGACTTCCAACATTTGCAAACTTTCTACCGATCTGCAATGCTTGTCAGTATAGCAAACAATGTAGGAAACCATTCCCTAAACCATCTTGGAGAGCTACATGCAAACTACAACTGATTCATACGGACATTGCAGGACCTCACAAGACGCCTTCCTTAGCAGGTAGTCATTACTATGTTATATTCATTGATGACTTCACAAGGATGTGTTGGATATTTTTCTTGAAATAAAAATTAGAAGTAGTTGATGTGTTCTGGAAGTTTAAACGAATGGTAGAAAATCAAAGTGATTGCAAAATCCAAGCTATAAGGTCTAACAATAGAAAGGAATACACATCATAAAAGTTTAATATGTTTTGTGAAGAGGCAGGTATCCAACATCAATTAACAACTCCATACACTCCACAACAAAATGGAGTAAGTGAAAGAAGAAACAGATACATAATGGAGATGGCGAGGTGTATGTTGCATGACAAAGAATTGCTAAAGAATCTTTGGGTGGGAGCTACAAGCACAACTGTTTTCTTGCAAACAAACCGCTTACATGAGCATTGAAAAACAAAACACCCTTTGATGCTTGGTATGGTTACAAACTTTCTTTAAATTTCTTTAGAGTGTTTTGTTACTTATGTTTTTCTCATTTTCCAAAAGTTAAGCATTATAAGTTGGACAAAAGATCAGAACCAAGCATCTTTATAGGCTATAGTTCCACATCCAAAGCATACAAAATCTATCAACCTTAAACTAGAAAAATTATAGTCAACAGAGATGTGATTTTTAATGAAAATGACAAGTGGAGATGGGAACAATCGAAGTAAACACAAGTGTCCATATTACATGCTAGCTTTCCGTTCCAATCAAATGAAGATCAGGAAATGGAGTGGTGGCGAGAAGAGATGGAAGATGATCTACTAGTCCGTGGAATCAGACCACTTCAGGACGTTTATCAACACTGCTGTGTTGCCATTTGTGAATAGGCCAGTTATGAAGAAGCTACTAAAGATTAGAAGTGGCTAAAGGCAATGGAAGAAGAAATGGGAATGATCAAGAAAAACAAGACATGGGAGTTAGTAAATAAACCACCTGATAGAAAGATCATTAGAATGAAGTGGGTGTTCCAGACCAAACTCAATGCTGATGGATTTGTCAACAAGCATAAAGCAAGACTTGTTGTTAAGGGATATGCTCAGATTTTTAGGGTTGATTACTCTGATACATTTGCTCCAATTGCTAGATTAGATACCATACGTTTAGTCTTGGCCATTGCTGCATAACACGGATGGAAAGTACTACTACTAGATGTCAAATCTACATTCCTAAATGGTTCCTTACAAGAAGAAAATTATGTTGAGCAACCTGAAGGATTTGTAGAATAAAGCAAAGAAGACAAGGTGTACTTGCTCAAGAAGGCCTTATATGATTTGAAGCAAGCACCTAGAGCATGGTATAGCAAGATAGATAAGCATCTATCAAGCTTAGGATTTGAAAAGAGCATGTCTGAAGCCACACTTTCTTTAAAACATAAAGGATCTGATCTAATTATTGTTTCTCTTTATGTTGATGATCTTCTAATTATAGGTGGAAACTCCAAACTAGTTGAAGAGTTTAAAGAAGAAATGTTGGAAAGCTTTGAAATGACTGATCTAGGATTGATGACATACTTTTTGGGAATGGAAATCAAGCAATGAGAAGATGAAGTCTTCATATGTCAAAGGAAATATGCAAAAGAAATCCTCAAGAAGTTTCATATGGAAGATTGCAAGGAAATGACAACTCTAATGAATCAAAAGGAGAGTTTAAGTAAGGATGATGGCACAAATAAAGTTGATGAAAGCTATTTCAGAAGTTTGGTTGAATGTATGATGTACTTGAATGCAACAAGACCTGACATACTCTTTACTGTGAGTATCCTATCTCGTTTCATGCATTATACTAGTGAAACACATTTAAAGGCAGCAAAAAGAGTGGTTGATACATCAGGGGAACAATCAATCTTGGTGTAAAGTTCAAGAGGTGCGAAAGCTCAAGTCTACTGGGGTTCTCCGACAGTGATTGGGGTAGATCTATAGATGATATGAAGAGCACGTCAGGTCATTTTTTTTAGCTTAGGATTAGGCATGTTTTGTTAGAGCTCCAAGAAGCAAGAAATTGTTGTGCAATCAACTGCGGAAGTTGAGTTTGTTGCTACTTTTGCTGCTGTCAATCAAGCCTTGTGGTTGCGGAAGCTATTGCATGACTTACG
This sequence comes from Laguncularia racemosa, assembly GCA_037954665.1. Lineage (NCBI taxonomy): Eukaryota > Viridiplantae > Streptophyta > Magnoliopsida > Myrtales > Combretaceae > Laguncularia > Laguncularia racemosa. The sequence goes on from JBBMOL010000016.1 coordinate 5,981,991, forward strand.
GATGAAGCAACAAAGTGAAACAAAAATATATGTTGATAATCAAGTAGCTATTGCAATCTCTAATAACCTAGTTTTTCATGGAAAAACAAAACATTTCAAGATCAAGTTGTTCTTCTTAAGGGAAGTGCAAAAAGAAGGGGACATTAGTCTTGTATATTGCAAGTCAGAAGAACAAATGGCAGACATCTTTACAAAGCCTCTACTAGCAAATAAATTTGAATTGTTGAGGCAAAAACTTGGAATTTGTAGTTCCTAAAAGCATGGAGGAGTGTTAATATTTTGCTTATTAGGATAGCAAATTATGTAATCTTTAGTTTGTTTAACTTAGTTATGATTTATTGGAAGTGAATAAGTTTGTTTAGATTCATTTTGCTACAATTTAGGAAATTAAACTTATCAAGTTTGATATGATTGTATTTTAGAAACAGTGAGATTACAATGAATGAAAGTGATTAGATTTCGTTTTCCTTGCTGCAAATTTTTGTCCTCTGTCTTTTCTTGCTCTTGCAACAACAGTAGTGACTACACTATGCAATATGTTATTTTGTTCAACCGAATGTCCATTAGTCTGTTGTTCATGAGGTATAGTGAAATGTTTTTACCAATGTCAATGTTATATTTTGGTCATTACGCGTTCTTTTATATATGGTTCCTAAAAAATAGTTGTGGTAGCTGGTTGCTATTTTCACATATTTATTAACACGAAGGTTTAAACATATGCTCTACTCTTTGGTTTTCCATTCCCAAAATTAGCGATTGTTTCTGTAACTTTTCCGAAAAGTCATTGTGTATTTTGGCTCATAAGAATTGTATGTCCTCATTATGAAGCAAGAAGTGAATCTCGACTTCGACAACATTCTCATTTTTTAATCAAAAATTAACTTTATCCATATATCTTTCACTTTCATGTTGCTTCTAATAGTATAATGCATGGGGATGCCTAATGACAATGATGGATTCTATTGTGAATGTGAAAATTCTACATTTTAGAAGTAGATAGTATCCATCTTGATATTTCTAATGTTCTTTTTCTGTGTTTTATGGCTATGTTGAGAAAATGTTAATATATGTACAGTGGTCCATATATATATATATATATTTATAGCACATATTTTAAGCTTGGTTTAGATCCATATATCGAGAGAGCATGTCTATGTGAAATATGGTATTGGTTACTTAATCACACAGATTACAACTTTCCAGTCAATTGTGGCGGCCGAAGAATCACATCCTCTAACGGTATAGTGTTTGAGAGGGATGATGAAAATCTAGGTCCAGCGACATATTATGTAACTGACTCACAAAGGTGGGCAGTGAGCCATGTGGGGTATTTGATGAATGATGATTTAGAATATACACTTCCTACGCCCCGGTTCAAGAGTCCTTTATTAGGTTCAGAGTTGTTCTAGACAGCAAGGATATCTACTTCATCTCTTCGATATTATGGCTTGGGACTTCAGAATGGAAACTACAATGTTACCCCCCATTTTGCTGAAATCTCAATCCAAAATACCGGATGGGAAAGCGTTGGAAGGCGTATTTTTGACGTCTATATGCAGGTTAGCTCATTCGTTCTACTAAAAGCTTTTATGTTTGTCAATCCTTAGCACTATTTATGGATTTTCCTTTTAAATATCCTAAACCTTTTCTATCTTATTCAATGGTAGTTCTTTATGGCATCCATATCGGAGTTTAAAATGTTTTGACTTCTTCATTTCATTATCCTATATATGTTGAAATCAGGGTAATCGTGTAGAAAAAGATTTTGACATGCGAAAAGAAGCAGATGGGTTATCCTTCAAAGCTTTTGAAAGGAACTTTAGTGCTCACTTCTCACAAAATTACCTTGAAATTCATCTCTTCTGGGCTGGAAAGGTGACTTGCTGTATGCCTTATCTAGATGCTCGTGGTCCTTTGATTTCAGCAATTAGTGTTACCCCATGTACTCTTACTACTAAAACTCACTAAAATTCCATGCCACTCTTTTCATTAAGTTAGTGATAATGAGACTTTGAGCAGACTTCGTACCTATTATCAGTAACAAACCTCGGGCTCTATGTAATATAAAGGACCAGACAGGCATGATTATGGGATAGCTATTGTAGTCTCTCTTTGTTTTGTATTTGCGCATCTCTCTTTGTTTTGTATTGTTCACCAAAGAAGAAAAACTCAAGCCAAAAAGGATGAAGGTGAGTTAACAATGGCAAATTAAAAGTTCAAGATAGTGGATAAAGTTTTGCTTTATGTTTCTTGGTAATTTTAATAGGCTTGTGATCATAAATAAGGCTTTCATATTGCTACTATATCTTGCCAATAGGATTAAAAAACGTAGAAATGAAATTGCATCACCAATATATGAAAAGAGTGTGTTGTAAGGAAACAGATGATATGAATCGATTAGCTCTGATACCAAACTGATACGAAATCGGTTTGATCGGATTTCTAACTTATACGAACCACGCCAACGTGTGACGAAATCCAATACCAATACATTCGGAATTCGTTACCTAAGATGCCAAACACCCTCAAGTGGAAACCGCGACCCGTTGTTTATAAGTGAGACAAGAACCTTGGTATAATATGAAGATGTCACAATCGGGATGAAAGACCGATTGATAAGTCGGGATGAACGCCACAGAAATAAAATCCGATAAGTTCTAGATTAGTTCTTTAAAGAACCAAGAGAGGAATTCCCTCAAAAGTGTTTTTTTTAAACTTCAATGTTGTATGTTCTCAATTCTAAATGTTCTAAACCCTAGGAGCTTTATATTAGGGTTTACAATTCGTAACAATAAGGCCCCAAAATGATATCACTTCAATAAGTTGCGAAAAATCAACAAAACAAAACATGTAGGCCGATGGCCTTAGAGCCGGCCTTGAGTCGGTGTTGAAGATATACACGACCGTGTACTTCTAAACGTGTATCTTTCTGTGGATTTTCTTGATACCATACACGGCCATGCCTTTTAGCCGTATATATGACCGTGTATGATTCTGTGTAACCTTCAGACTCCTACACGGCCATGCCTTGTAAAGACACGCCCTCTTCATTCCGTATCTGTTATGACTTGTACAAGAACAAAGGCATTCCCATGGTTGTTCCAATCCTTTCCAACTTCATGATTGCTCCAATCCTTTCCGGCTTTATGGACATCCTTTATCAACCCGTTAAGTGCTTCCTTGAATCGTTTCGCTCGATTTCTTGTAATCGGTCTAGGTGGCACTTCAAGAGGATCTACATTCCATCTTCTAGCTTAGCTCCCATCATGGATCTCATCATTCCCCTCCTCTTGAAAAGGATTTGTCCTCAAATCATTGCTTGCATCAAAAGGACTCAGATCAGTAACATTAAAGGTGGCACTTACTTGATACTCACCTGGTAAGTCTATCTTGTATGCATTATCATTGATGCGCTTAAGAATTTGAAATGGTCTATCGCCTCTAGGAAGTAGTTTAGATCGACGCTGCACAGGAAACCGCTTTTTGCGCATGTGAACCCAAACCCAGTCTCCAGGTTCAAAAACAGCTTGTCAAAGACCCTTGTTGGCTTGTTTCACATACTGCTCTGTTCTTCGCTCAATGTTTAGCCTTGCCTTCTCATGGATCTGTTTAACAAATTTTGCTTTCTTCTTGCCATCTAGATTAACATACTCAGAAATAGGCAAAGGTGATAAATCCAAAGGAGTTAGTGGATTAAAACCATATACAATTTCAAAAGGAGTAAACTTAGTAGCAGAATGCATTGTACGGTTATAGGCAAATTCAACATGCGGCAAACAATCCTCCCAACTTTTAATGTTCTTTTTAATGACAGCCCTCAACAAAGTAAATAAGGTTCGATTTACTACCTCAGTTTGACCATCAGTCTGTGGATGACAAGTAGTAGAAAACAATAACTTAGTTCCTAACTTAGCCTACAAGGTCTTCCAGAAGTAGCTCAAGAACTTAGCATCTCTATCCGATACGATCGTTCTAGGCATACCATGTAATCTCACAACTTCCCTAAAGAACAAATTAGCAATATTACAAGCATCATCTGTTTTGTGACAAGGAATGAAATGTGCCATCTTAGAAAATCTATCTACTACTACAAAAATAGAATCTCAACCATGTCTAGACCTAGGTAATCCTAACACAAAATCCATGGAAATATCTACCCAAGGCTCATGAGGAATGGGAAGTGGGGTATAAAGCCCTTGAGGTTGGACTCTAGATTTTGCTTGCTTACATGTGACACATCGCTCACAAATCCTCTCAACATCTCGTTTCATGTGAGGCCAATAGAAGTGTTCCTGCAATACCCCTAAGGTTTTAGCTACTCCAAAATGTCCCATTAAACCTCTTCTATGAGACTCCCTCACTAGTAATTCTCTTAAAGAACAAATTGGAACGCATAGTTTACTGTCCCTAAACAAGAATCCTTCATGTTTATAAAATTTACCATGCCCACTCTTCTCACAATGCACATACTCCTCACAAAAATCTCGATCAGTAGTATACAATTCCTTAATGTGCTCAAAACCAAGTAGTCTATAACTAAGAGTAGAGATAAGAGCATACCTTCTAGAAAGTGCATCAGCAACGACATTCTCTTTACTTTGCTTGTAGTGGATGACATATGGAAATATTTCGATGAACTCCACCCAACGAGCATGTCTTTTTTTTTAGCTTGTGTTGCCCCTTCAAGTACTTCAAGGATTCATGATCAGTGTGGATCACAAACTCTTTTGGCTAAAGATAGTGTTGCCAAGTCTCCAGTGCTCGAACCAATGCATACAACTCTTTGTCATAAATAGAGTAGTTCAAGGTTGCCCCACTTAGCTTCTCGCTAAAGAATGCAATTGTTCTTCTCTCCTACATGAGCACTGCTCCAATACCTAATCCTGAAGCATCACACTCAATTTCAAACGTTTTAGCAAAGTTAGGTAAAGCAAGTAATGGCGCCTGAGTTAGCTTATTTTTAAGCGTCTGAAAGGCCTTCTCTTGTTGCTCTTCCCATCTGAACCCTACGTTCTTCTTAATTACCTCAGTAAGTGGTGCTGCAATGGTGCTGAAATCCTTCACAAATCTCCTGTAAAAGCTCGCTAGTCCATGGAAACTCCGCACATTACATACAGTAGTTGGACTAGGCCATTCTTGGATCGCATGAATCTTTTCTTCATCAACCTGTATTCCCTGTGCACTAACAACAAAACTAAGAAACACAAGTTTGTCTGTGCAAAAAGTACACTTCTTGAGGTTAGCATATAATTGCTCCTTTCGAAGCACTTCTAAAACATCCCTCAAGTGAGATATATGATCTTCTAAACTCTTGCTGTAAATGAGGATATCATCAAAATAGACAACCACAAATTTACCAATAAAAGTCCTCAACACATGGTTCATAAGTCTCATAAAAGTACTAGGTGCGTTAGTTAAACCGAAAGGCATTACTAACCACTCATACAATCTATATTTTGTTTTGAATGCGGTTTTCCATTCATCACCTTCTTTTATTCTAATTTGGTGATATCCACTTTTTAGATCAATTTTGGAAAAGACACTAGACCCATGTAACTCATCTAACATGTCATCTAAGCAAGGAATGGGATGACGATACTTTACCGTGATGTTGTTGATAGCGTGGCAGTCAACACACATTCTCCATGATCGATCCTTCTTAGGCACCAAAATCACAGGCACTGCACATGGACTCATGCTTTCTCTCACGTACCCCTTCTCCATTAATTCATTGACCTGCCTTTGGAGTTCCTTTGTCTCCTTTGGATTGCTCCTATAAGCTGGCTTGTTTGGAATCGATGCTCCAGGTACAAGGTCAATCTGGTGCTCAATACCACGAATAGGTGATAATCCCTTTGGAATCTCCTTAGGGAAGACATCTTCAAAGTCCTGTATAATAGACACAACTACACTAGGCAAAGAGTTAGATAGTTCGTTAGTATTCAAACATGTTTCTTTAAAAACCAGCAACAACATAGGTTGCTTCATCACTAACGCTCTCCTCACTACACTCGCTCTTGTCACACAACTCTCCTTTTGCAAGGCTGCACTCTCCTTTTCACTCACCACCAAAGTTGATCCCCCTTCAACTTAGCCTCTCACACTCTTTCCAGCCTTCCTCTCTTTTTCCTTTTGATATTAACTTTTATATTCCTTTTCTTTCTCATTGTCTTTTGCTCTCTCACTCTCCCTCTGTTTTTCACTCACCTTATGTTTTGCAAAAGACTGTTGTAGCTGCAACTAATCCTCATACACCTCTTTAGGTGTTAAAGGTTTAAGATTAAAGCTTTTCCCCTGGTGAACAAGCGTATACTTGTTAGAAAAGCCATCATGAACAACCTTCCTATCAAATTGCCATGGCCTTCCCAACAATACATGACACGCTTGCATTGGCACTCCATCACATAACACCTCATCATCATACCTAGCAATGCGAAAACCAATCGAAGCTTGTTTGCTCACCTTAGTCTCACCACTAGCATTCAGCCACTGCAATTTATATGGACTAGGGTATCTAGTAGTCTTGAGTCCCAGCCTCTCAACAATAAAATTACTCACCACATTGGTGCAACTTCCTCCATCAATGATCAAACTGCAAATATGATCACCTAGATAACATCTAGTATGAACGATATTCTCTCTTTGCACCTCCTCTTCTTCCTTCACCTGCATATTCAAAGCTCGCTTCACTACTGCCACTAACCTCCCTATTGTAGGCTCCTCATCATCACTAGCGTCCTCTAATGGAGGCATATCATCTTCTTCACTATCCCCCTCAGTCTCATACTCACCATCATCACGCAGAATCATCACACGCCTATTTGGACATTGACTAGCAATATGGCCTCTACCTTAGCATTTAAAACATCTAATGTCATGATTTCTAGGAGTAGAAGAATCAGGGTTACCTTAGTTACCAGGAGTAGAACTCGCTTGCCTCAGCTCTCCTTTTGGTTTGGTGGGTAAAGGCTTTTCTTCCTTCTTCCATTGGTTAGTCTTCCAGGTGGATGAACCAGTACCCTGTTGAAACTGTGCATTACTACTACCTTTCCGCCTGTGTTGGTTCTCAAACTTTATAGCCATATGAACCATATCCTCCAATTCTACATAATGCTGCAATTCAACAACATTTTGAATTTCTCTATTCGATCTCGCAAGAAACCTAGCCATGGTAGCCTCTCTATCCTCCTCTACATTTGCCCTGATCATTGTAACTTCCATCTCCTTGAAATACTCATCCACACTTCGGCTTCCCTGCTTAAGAGTTTGCAATTTGTTGTATAATTCACGATAGTAATACGCAGGCACAAACCGCTTCTTCATCACCCTTTTCATCTATTCCCATGACTCAATAGGTGGTTCGCCATTCCTTCTTCTATTCAACATTAGTTGATCCCACCACACTATAGCATAATCCAAAAATTCAATAGTAGCAAGTTTCACTTTCTTTCTCCCACTATAGTTATGACAATCAAACACCATCTCTACCTTCTTCTCTCACTTTAAGTACTCCTCGGGATCATTCTTTCCTTGGAAAGGAGGAATCTTCGTCTTTATGCTACTCAATTGATTATCCTCTCTATTCCTATCTCCTTTATCTTCCCAATCCCTAGTTCCTCTATTCCGACCACTATAACCTCTATAACTCCCGACAGAAGGCTCATCAAACTCATCATCCCACATTTCATCTCCACCCCTTTGTACTCTCCTAGAACGACTCTCCCTCTTACACTCTTGGAAGACGTTTTTAGATTGCTCTAGTCTTTGCTCTACCGTCTCATGAATTTATTCCATTCCCTCCTGAAACATTCTCTTCATCTCACCCCTCAACGCCTCAATCACTAACCTAGCATCAAACCTTCCCCTCTCACTTTCAGGAGAATGTTGCCTCGACATAGTTCATGCAGAAAAGATTAGTACTAACACAAATATATATATAATTAGACCTCACTATACACTCCCTTACGTGTTTCGCTCAAATGATGATATCACATAGTCACTCGTGTATTCTCACAAACAATGATGATATCAACTCGCCAATTCCTCTTCTCAATTCTCTTGGAACTAACCCGAACTACACCAATTCCCTTCCGTAGAATTTAAAACAACTCTAGGGTTCGTAAATTTCCTCTTTTTTCTTTCTGAATTTTGTTTTTGGTCTTTGTTGTTGCTCTTGATCACGTTTCTTTTTTTTTTTGTGTCATGATTCTTCTTTTTTTTTTTGTAACAAAATTGAATAGTAGGTATTACACTTTTAATAGACAATTAATACTATGAAATTGAATACTAACAATTGATATGAACGATTGGAGTTAGGGTTTTGATGTTACCTTCCTCAAACCGAATTGTTGTTTAACAAACCTAAGCTCTGATACCAAATTGATACAAATCGATTGGCTCTGATACTAAACTGATACGAAATCGGTTTGATCGGATTCCTAACTGATATGAACCATGCCAACGTGTGACAAAACCCAATGCCAATACGTTTGGAATTCGTTACCTAATATGCCAAACACCCTCAAGTGGAAACCGTGACCCGTTGTCTATAAGCGATACAAGAACCTTGGTATAATATGAAGACGCCGCAATCGGGATGAAAGACCGATTGATAAGTCGGGATGAACGCCACGGAAATAAAATTCGATAAGTTCTAGATTAGTTCTTTAAAGAACCAAGAGAGGAATTCCCTCAAAAGTGTTTTTTTAAACTTCAATGTTATATGTTCTCTATTCTAAATGTTCTAAACCCTAGGAGCTTTATATTAGGGTTTACAATTCGTAACAATAAGGCCCCAAAACGACATCACTTCAATAAGTTGCGAAAAATCAACAAAACAAAACATGTAGGCCGGCGATGTAGACATGAAGGCCGGCAGCCTTGGAGCTGGCCTTGAGCCGGTGTTGAAGATATACACGGCCGTGTACTTCTAGACGTATATCTTTCTGTGGATTTTCTTGACACCATACACGGCCGTGCCTTTTAGCCGTATATATGACCATGTATGATTCTGTGTAACCTCCAGACTCCTACACGGCCGTGCCTTGTAAAGACACGCCCTCTTCATCCCGTATCCGTTATGACTTGTACAAGAACAAAGGCATTCCCATGGTTGTTCCAATCCTTTCCAACTTCATGATTGCTCCAATCCTTTCTAGCTTCATGGACATCATTTATCAACCCGTTAAGTGTTTCCTTGAATCGTTTCACTCGATTTCTTGTAATTGGTCTAGGTGGCACTTCAAGAGGATCCACATTCCATCTTCTAGCTTAGCTCCCATCATGGGTCTCATCAACAGAGGATGAGGTTTGCTATGTAGATCTTGAGTTACTTTTGCATTTAGGGAGAGTTAGTACATGATAGTATATTTTGTCATTGGAAATATAATACGTATGCAGGTTAAACAAACAAATATGAGGAAAAATTCTTTGGTTTGCAAAGCTGCTAGGAATAGATGTAAAGCCTTACACTTTCAACTATAGCGAACTAAAGGCTAATACTAAGGACTTTAACCCCATCAACAAGCTTAGTGAGGGAGGATTTGGCCCTGTTTTCAAGGTATGCTGCCCTTCCATAAACCTTTAAGAAAAAGTTAAGGAAAAAGTGTAGTCTTGCACTTTAATAAAAAAGAAGATTGGAACGACCAATGAAAAGGAGATAACAATGTTATAGTAGTTCGAACTATAGTATACATAATAGGGAATGCTCAATGATGAGAGGGTAATCACCATGAAGCAATTATCTCTAGCATCCCACCATGGAAAGAAACAATTCATTACGGAGATTGCAACAATGTCTATTGTGCAACATCATAACCTCGTTAAATTATATTGTTGTTGCATCAAGGGAGATCAAAGACTTCTAGTATATGAGTATCTAGAAAACAAGAGTCTTGATCAAGCATTATTCGGTACATAATGTTATTTGATTAGACTTTTTTTCATTTGATGGTAAAAAAGTCAAAACTCATTATATTTTACTTACATGAGACAAGAGAAAGAAGTTTAGGTCTTGAATGGATAGTTCGTTATGAAATTTGTCTTGGCATAGCTAAGGGCTTAACTTATCTCTGTGAGAATTCAAGGCTCCACATTGTGCATAGTAATGTAAAAGCTAGTAATATACTATTGGACTCAAATCTTGTTCCTAAAATTTTAGACTTTGGTTTGGCTAAACTTTATGGTGATGAGAAGACTCACATCAGCACCTATGTAGCTAGTACAATGTAAGTCCATCCTTATCGATCTTCATGTTGCTTAAGAAGAATACTAGCGTAATTGTACACATCAATTACAATGTACTTAGGTTACTTTTTTGTCAATCTTTTTAGTGGTTATCTTACTCCAGAGTATGCAATGCATGGTCACGTCATAGAGAAAATAGATGTCTTTGCCTTTGGTGTTATGGTTTTAGAAACCATAAGCGGGAGGTTAAATTCAAACCCATGTTTAGAAGAAGATGAACTGTATCTTTTGGAATTGGTATGTCATATTTTTGGTAAACTTCTTTCCAAAGATTATTGATACTAATTGTTATCTGTAATGATTCCTTATGTTTAACCTATAAAATTCATATCACTAGCAGAAAATTGGAAAAATTGGAAAAAGAAAAATCCATTTTTTTCCCTAAATAGAGAAAGTTAATGATGTTTGAAGATACATTATGAGACCTTAACGTTGTCAGGTATTGTATAATCATGGCATTTGATTGCTACTCTTTGAGAAAATCCACATCCTATTGTGTGAAGAATGACATGGCCTTCTTAAATTTTATATGGAAAGATTTACCCAACATATACCCATTTGATGTTTCATTAAGGGACTTTTTATATATACACAAATTTTATGAATAACTAAGGTGTTTTATCTTCACTACATAACTTTTGGACCTACATGAATTAAAAATTAACTTAAGATTACCTCAACTTTATTTTTTTTTTAGTTTAGATGCAATACTATATGGCCTCTTGATATAATTTTTTACTTGGATTATTTGCCATAGAGCATTGTAAAACTAAAAGTACTAATGATGTGCTTAATTCGGATCTCAATACCACTTAACTAAAACAACACACAATTGATTCCACTTTCAATTAAATGGTGTGAAACAATAGTGAAGATGGAATTCCCAAATAGCATGAAACAAGAACCAATAACCCTAAATGGCATAAACCAAATTAAGAAGTACTACAATTGGATTCCAATACCAATCAAATACAAATGGAACAATTCAATTCCAATTTCCACAATTAGCGTGAAAACCTAGCAATACAATAACCCTAATTTGGCGTGAAAGGGACAAATGAAATCAACCAATTATACACTAGATATAACTCGCTAGCAATAATCAGATGTAACCTAAGAAATATTGATATGACTCATAATGATTTCTTAAACCAACTTACCACAATTTCACAAATGAAATTGATAAGAGTAAGGATGACGTGAAGAGGAACACTCTCATGGCAACAAAATAAGATGTATATTGTTAAAGAAATGTCCCCTTCTAACCCTACTTTGTAAGTATTTATACTTACTCTAAATAGGGAAAATTTAACAAAGAAAATTACAAGTGAAAAGCAATGAGTATAGCTAGTTTTGCACTAAAGAAAATTATAAGTTAAACCCTCATAAGTAGCCGACTTCTTGCACCTCCATGGAACAATATTAGACTGATTCTTCTTTGATTGATGTAAGTCCATGAATGACCCACAATTGAGCCTTAGTGAATTTTACCCACCGTCTTGTAAAAACCGACAAATTTACCTACTACAATGTAGAGACAAATTATTATGAAAAAAATAAAGATAACATGTGGATGTCTTGAATCATTAATTCAAATTGGCTTCCCCACTGCTAGATCTAGAGGTTTGATTCCCATCAACTAATGTGTAAATGGCAGTGTGCAGTAACTTCATATTAGTTCTTCTTTTTCTTAAGAACATCACCATCTTTTGACTTATATTGAAGTTTTTTTCATTTTTCATTCACTAGCAAGTTATACTCTTCTTCAACTTTACGTGCTCCATGAAATTGGCATGTCTCCACATATCACTTACACTTTTTTTTTTTTAATTCTATTTATTGGTTACTTAGGCTTGGAACCTACATGAAACCAACTAGGAAGTTGATTTGGTTTACTCAAGACTATCAGCGTTCAATGAGGAAGAGGCCAGGCATGTGGTAAGAGTAGCTCTTTTATGCACATAGAGATCACCAATGATAAGAACATCTATGTCTCATGTGATAGCAATGCTCTTTGGAGATATTGAAGTAAGTATAGTAGCTACAAAGCCAAGTTATAGTCATGAGTGAGACATCAACAAGTAAAAGGACCTAAGAAAAGTAGCTATTATACATCACTAAGTTCAAGCATAATTGGTGGTTCTAACCTTTCCCCAATAAATGTTGATGAGGCCACTACTTCAAGAGAAGATTAGTGAAGGTCAGTGAGTGTATACAAAATAGGGTTTAGATTTCTTCATATCCTTAGAGTATTTTTTATGACAACTAAACTAGGAAAATGATAGCAGGTCCTCTTGAGATGCCGGTTGGACCTATCGCCCGAATTAGAGCTAAATGACTTAAGGAAGCACTCAGTGGACTAATAAAAGAAATTCAAGATGAGGAGCAATGCTTGCATCAATCTAAGATTGAACCAAGAGTAATCCAAGATGTCTCGGAGCGAAGACGAATTGAAGACGACTGTTGAAGGAGCAAAGCTACCGGCGTAGAAGAAGCAATGTTGCTGGTGTGAAGGAGAAGGCCATCGACCTAAATGGCTGGCATAAAATTGCACATTGTAAGCCCACAAAAGTAAGCCACCAGCCTTTGTGGTTGGCTTACTTCTTACGCCAGTCCAAAATTGCATATAAGTTGTTGGTTTTGTATGCCAACTTAAGGGGAAAATAGTTCAATTCAAGTAAGGTTTATTGCATTATTTGTTGTAATTTGCATGGACATATAAATAGCCGCTCAAACTCCTTTGTAAAGAACTTTTTAGCAAATTGAAAATCAAAACCCTTTGCTTTTTCTATTCTTGAAGAATTTTTGACTTATCAGAATCATTCTATGGCATTCATAACAGTACTTATCAATTGGTATTACATCCCAATTGTGGCATAATTGTCATACCAAGGTTCTTGCTTCTCTATAAGCAATAGGTCGCAGTCTTTCCCATCGTTCATAATCAATTGATGATTGTTCGAGTTCCAAAATTGATTGTGGGTTTCAACACAGGTTGACTGAGTTCGTGTCATTTGATATCAAAGTAATCAGGTTGGTTAGGAATTGTCTATTTGAATCCAATTTTTGTTCTTTCTACATCTAGGTTTCAAAAATTCGTATAAAAAAAAAAGAAAAGTTTGAATCTTTGTGTATCTGCTAATTTTATTAGACTTGTTATAACAATCACTGTATGCATTCAATTGATTCATGTTTAATTTCTTGTTGAATAGTAAAAAAAAAAAAGAGGGGAAAATCCATATAAAAAAAATAGGATTCTTGGCAATAGTTGTGTTAAAATCTATAATTGTATTAATTGAAGTGTTGGGGAAACTGTGGTGACTTGTTAAATTGTTGATTCCCACAACAAAGGAATCTGTTGAAATTTGTGGAAAGACTTAATTTGTTAGTTGATTTTAAAAGAACTGAGGAAGAGGTTGTGAGTGGTAAAAGGAAAGAGTGGTCAGAACATTAGAGTGCACAAAAGCCAATTAAATCTTATGAGAAATAAAACATAAGTGAGTAGAGAGACATTCAGTAATTGAGTGGTCAAATACATGAGGGAGTGATTCAGTGAGGAATTGCCTTGTCTATTTTCTCTTTTATTTTTGTTGTAGAAAAAAGCATGTCTAATAGAAATTCTCTTGATAGTGTGATGGGTAGTATTGATATGAAATTGATCATGGAGACTGACTATTGAGATGAGGAGGATGTTTAGAGCAGAGATGGATCAATTTCATGAGAAAATGGAGCAAAATTTAGAGCAATCTTAGATTGCTTCTACTGGACATAGGACAGATAAAATGCCTAGAAGGGTAGTACATATGGAGGAAGATGAGTGCAATAGAGAAGGGTCTACAACTGAATCTAACCAGGACTCCTTCATAGGCTATAGGATAAATATAGGGAGAAGTAGAGGAGTTAAGAAAGAAGAAGATAGCAATTTGGGAAATATCAAAATGAAAATTCCTTCCTTCCAAAGGAAGAATGATCGTGATGTCTATCTTAAGTGGGAGAAGAAGGTGGAACCGGTCTTTGACTATCATAACTATTTTGAAGTTAAGAAGGTGAAATTGGTTGCCATCGAATTTTCTGACTATGCTATAGTTTGGTGGGACCAATTGTTGTCGAGTAGGAGGAAGAACAGGAATCCACCAATAGAGACTTGGGAAGAGATGAAGAGGGTGATGAGAAAGCCGTTTATTCCCATTTATTAGTATAGGGATTTGTTAATAAAATACAAAATCTGAGATAGGGAAATAAGAATGTGGAGGAATATCATAAAGAGATGGAGGTTGCTATGATCTAAGTGAATGTTGAGGAGGATTGGGAAGCTATTATGGCTAGGTTCTTAGTAGGTTTGAATTGGGATATACAGAATGTGGTAGAGTTGCAACATTATATAGAACTAGAGGATATAGTTCATTTGGCGATTAAGGTGGAGAAGCAACTCAAGTGAAAAGGTAGTAGTTCCACAACGTACAACATCAAGTTCTTCTAATTAGAGGATTAATGTAGGGAAGAAGGAGGAAAAGTGGTTCTATTCTAAACCAATGCTAAAACAAAAAGCAAAAATGGCATCTTGGGAAAATAAAGGTAAACTCGATTCTTTTCCTAATAGGAATTGTGATATTAAATACTTTAAATGCTAGGGTCGAGGACAAATAGAAAGTCAATGTCTAAATAAGAGAATTATAGTGATATGAGATGATGGAGAGATTGAGACAAACAGTGAGTCAGAACATGAATCGATTCCATTGTTGAAGGATATCGATGAGGGGGAAGAATATGCTATTCAGGGGGAGATGTTAGTAGCCAGGAAGGCTTTAAGTGTGCAAACAAAGGAAGAAAAGAATGTACAATGGGAGAACATATTTCTAGGTGTCTTGTTAAAGAAAAATTATATGGTGTGATTACAGATGGTGGGAGTTGTAACAATGTTGCTAGCACGACCATAGTTGAGAAATCAGGGCTCAAGGAAGCACTCAATGGACTAATCAAAGAAATTCAAGATGAGGAGCAACGCTTGCATCAATCGAAGATTGAACCAAGAGTAATCCAATTCATTGGAATCCAAGATGTCCCGGAGCGAAGACAAATTGAAGACGACCTTTGAAGGAGCAAAGTTACCCGCGTGAAGGAGAAGGTCGCTAGCTTAAAAGGCCAGTATAAAATTACACATTGTAAGCTATTAAAAGTAAGCCGCTAGCCTTTATGGCCGGCTTACTTCCTACGTCGGTCCAAAATTGCATATAAGCCATCGGCTTTGTATGCCGGCATAGGGGGGAAATAGTTTAGTTTAAGTAGGGTTTATTACATTATTTGTTATAATTTGAGTAGACATATAAATAGCCACTTAAACTCCTTTGTAAAGAACTTTTTAGCAAATTAAAAATTAAAAAACTTTTCTTCTTCTATTCTTGAAGAATTTTGGACATATTGGAATCATTCTATGCCTTTTATAACACTACTTATCAATTGACACTACATAAATTTTTATATTTGGTGACGTTTGCATATTTTTGAAATGTCGCTGATTTTAATATACTTTAGTCATGTTTATTAAACGTTGTAAAAAATATATCATTAGCGACATTTATAACTAAAGTGAAATATATAAACTCTAATTTAATAACTTTTGCCATAATTTCTTTTCAATGAAAAAAATAATTTTGTTCCTTTTTTTTGTAATAATCCATTTTTTTTATTTGATTGTGCCTTGCTAAAAGAAAAAGAAATTGTTTTTATAAAATAGAAAAAAAGAAAAAGTTATCACGGGTCGGGTGGGTAAAAAGGAGCAAAATATACCGACGTTGAACCGGTTTGTTGCTAAAACACCTTGCAGCAATCCCATTTCATCCCTCGACACATTCCCAAATCCCTTTCCCTCGGCTCACTTGGACGATTGAAATCAGCAACCAGCTCATTTGAAGAACGAAAGGACTACAAGCCAACGTTATCTCTCAATCGAGGATTGAAGATAAAGAGTAGGAAATGTGAACCCCGGTCCGATTTTCATATGAAGGTATGATTTTTGTTATAAAGCAATCACAAAAATTAAGGTTTCCAAGAAATTGTTTGGGTAATTGTAATTTTTTTTTGGTATATTTAAAATGCAACTTTCTGACATTACTAGTAGCATTATTCTCATTCAATAGCATGTTGCTTCTTCTTTGGTCATTCGTTTTAGTTGAATAACATCTAGCATCCAATAGTAGCTTTGCTGTTTAGGTAAGTTGTCTACTCTTTTCCCAATTTAATTAATTGAACATGGGGCGTGATTGTGTGCAAAATGAAGCTATGCTATTGTGTTATGTGATGTTAGGATACCGTGTTATCCTATTATGCCTTGTTTGAACGATTGTAAAATGATTCCTAATACTCCAGCTGTAGAATACACCTCTTTAGGTGTTATATATGCGTGTACAACACACATGAGCTTGAACTTAGTGGAGTTAGAAGATGGGTCATGTAAGAGTTAAGAATAGGTGTCGCAAATGAGCTTGAACCTACACCTCCCATCATCCTCTTCTTCAACTTGTTACTACTACTGAAAGTATTAGCTTGGAATGTGCATTATTTAGATGGAGCACTTAATCCTTCAAAAATCTTAACATAAAGTTTATGGTCTCCAAATATTTTAGCCATTTGAATAAGATTGTCGTTAGTCAAGACAGGTGTTGGTTCCTTGCTCAAAAAAATAATGGAGAAAAGGGAGTTTGGTTTACTTAAGGTGCTTGATCTTGAAGGTGTTTACAAGCCACAACTTCCTAAGTTCCTCAGGAAATTGCTTCTTTTAAATTCCTAAGTTCCTTATTCAATTTTGAAAAATTGAGTGAGTTGTTTCCATCATCTTTAAGAATCCTCACATTGTTGATGTTAGGATTAGGTAAAACCCGATGGAAGTCTTAAGAAAGATAAAGTTTCTTAAAATCCTCAAGCTTCTTGCTGCTTCCTATACAGGAGTACTTGAAGCACTAACATCTTGGCTCCTTCTCTTTGGCAACTGCTTAACAGTCCTAGGTTCATTTTGCTTCACTTTTTAAGGCTTCCTTCTCTAAAGCTTCCTTTTGATCTACTGCTCCTCTTTATACTTACTATGTATAAGGTCAAAGGGTATATGGTGATGTTGTGGTACTTTAACTCCCTAGCGCTTGTTGCCTCTCTACCCTCATAGTTGATTTGATTACATCCTCTAAAGAAGTGTAAGATTTAAGTTTAATTACATAGGTAAACCATCATAAAGTTTACTAAGGAAATGAGGTATAGGTTGCTCAATTGATTCATTCAACTCACACAAAGTCAGCAAAGTCTAACATTATTTGTGATATTTCTCAATACTAGCTTTTCCTCCCACAATGTCTACAACTTAAAGAACATAACTTTCTTAAAATAGTCATACACAAACCATATAGTCCTTAATTCTCAACAAAAGCTTTGTTATCTAACTTTTCTCAAGCACTGACCTCCAGTTAGAACTACTATTGCTTCTCTCATCTACTTCTTGTCTTTCACCTCTTTACACCCTCCTTCCTCCCATACGATATTGCATTTAGTTCTTGCAAGGAGTTGATGATATTTTGCAATTAATATTCAATTTGATACACTCCCGATTACAAACTTACCATGATACTATCTTCTCCATTGCTGCTTCTAATTGCAAACTTCCTACAATACTATCATCTCCATTATTTATACTCTCACTAGACATCTTGATAATGCTTCAACAATTCACCATTTTGTTTTGAGCAATCTATCAAACAACTTGTCTACTTACTACACCTTCTATGCACATACCTAAAAATCAACACAATCGGCCTTCCCAGTGCAACATAACTATAATGTCATTAACAACTTCACAACATTGTAATCAACTTATCAAGACAATGATTCATATTTAAGCTTTTATTCACATTATTGAAGCATTAATTATCCTCACTTTATGCTAATGATTATTAGGCTTTTACAAGGAACAAGGTCTGCACTTTATGCTAATGATCAAGAATCCGTAACTGTAACTGCTTAAGAAGTGAATCCTAGATCTATGGCGGCTCTTATTGCACTATATAAGCGGGCTGTTGGGCTATATGCATCACTTGTAAACATCAATGCATATCATCAACTCGATACTTATGCATTTCCTTTCAATTATCTGATTAGTGAAGGCGATTACTTTCTCTTTTTTTTTTTTTTTATGATCATCGCAATGCCATTTGATTTTAAGTGTGGCTTCTTAAATAATATATACATCTTTTAAATTCATAAACCTTACCTATATAGAGGACTATGCTCCATTCCTTATCCATGTGGCTACAATTGGAAATTGTTTTAGGTGTAAAAGCTAGGAAGAAAGCTACAACATAAGTATTAGCTCTTCAAAAGCAAGTTCTAGCTATTCTCAATGAGGCCAAGTATGATTAAGATTTTTTGCTATGTTGGCTTGTGGTGTATTTCCTTATAGCAATGCATATTCATATCTTATATATAGAGGCATAGCTATGAGCATTAGCATTTGATTTTGACATATAGCCTAAGCATAATAATAATAATGCTTAGACAGTAAGTTAGATTAGCATGGGGTTTAGCAATGCTCCATCTTTGTTGTCTTTAACAAGCATTATTGTCTCCCCATGGTTATAGCTATACCTTTATCTCAATCATTTCATCAAAAGGTAAGGCTGTGATGACTTAACTTTCTAGGGCGTTTGAAGAGAGTGGGTTTTCCATTCAATAAGGCTTCATCTACACTTGATGTCATATTTATTCTCTTTCTTGGCTTTTGTCTCAATAGATTAGAAAATGTTAAGTTATATACTTTAGTTGTTGCATAGAAGTCTGGAAAAGTCAGTGTTAACTTAGACCTAAATCTAGTTGTGTTTTCATATTATTATTTCTTCCATTGTGAGTGGATGAAAATGCGTATATATTGCAATGGCTTTATCGGTTATCTTGCAAGGAAATCAAGTTATTTGTCAAAAGTTACCTCGAGAACTTTTTGGAGGAAGAGAAGTTTTGTCACTTGGCAGTTGAACTTTATTTAGTGTAACTTTTTCATTTGTTCCAGAGGTAAAAAATCAAATGCTATGTTGTTCCTTGTTTAAACAGTGAATGCTCAATCTCACTCTTCGTTTTTTTTTTTTACCTCTGATGCACTGTCAGTAGATTATATGAATTAAGAGAATTGCAAAAACCTATGCTGTTGCGTCTTGCTCTATTTGAAGTGTAATGTATGATTTTTTTTTTATGTCTTGGCTTGATCTTGTTTGATAAAGATCGTGTCATAGGCTTGATAGTTCTTTATATTGAAGAAGAATAATAAGTGAAAGATGAGATGTTTTCAATCCAATTTATTAGATATCATTCTCAATGTTGTGTCTATAGTTTTTGACATATATCTACAATGTTGACTTGATTTTTGACTTAATGTGGATTTTTCTTTTGGTGGTACATATGGGAGTTTGATTTGCATTTTGAGGGAGCCCACCTTCTGTGTTCTATAACATTTTCACTAATTCTTTAGCTTTCAAGGAAAATAAATTAGGTAGGATTTCAGTTTAGCTTCAACAGCAATAGTGCCCATTTGTGTTCTAGTGGTTAACTTCCAGCAATAGAATTACATTTCCGGTGAGTCCCTAATTTGCTTCATCCACTCGAGTCCTTTTAGAAAGTATTATTTTAGCCCTTTTAGGGCCCTTATATTTCCAGACTAAGTAAATTTATAAGTTTACAATTTAAATGCTTATATGTTTATCATTTCAGGTCTAATTTACTTTAAAATAAAGTTCATTATATGTTTACCATTTAAGAACTTACATTTTCATTATATGTGTGTCAAACATTATTGATTGCACTTTTTTCCCCAACAATCTTATCGTAAAACACTTTTTCATTTTGAATTGCTATGGGATTCTTTTATAGTCATGGATAAGAGTTGGATGAATTGTCATATTGAAAGTGAAGAGTACCTATGAGCTATAGAGTTTTTTATTGCATACTTGCGCATGAAGACAAGAGGTTAAGTTGTCCATATAGGAAATGCTTAAACGTTAACTCGCACACTATGAATGTAATAAGAGCACACTTGCTTGTAGATGGGATAAATGTAACTTACCGTTGTTGGATATACCATGATGAGGGGTTGACCATTGAATTACTAAGGAGAACTTAAGGTAAGATACATTATGAAGAATATGATTTGAGAACAAACAGAAACAAGGGGTTCAATGAGGAAAATGATGACGACATTGACGGACTTGATGAGATGTTAGAAGATTTAGAGGCATTTACCGACAATCAAGCTGAAGGTCCAACTCCTATGGATGGATTTGATTTCCCACCCAATTTTGTTGATGGGCTAAGAGTTGACTCACAACAAGAGCTTTATTTAAAGTGTAAGTTATCAAAATTCTCATTTATCGTGAAGCTGCTACACTTAAAAGTATATAACAAGTGGAGCAATAAGTCCTTTGATATTCTTCTCCAACTTCTTCATGGCTTGAGCCCTAATGGAGAGTCTCTTCTTAAGTTACACTATCATGTAAACAAGCACTTATTGGGATTGTGCATGGGTTGCCGTTATATTCATGCATGCAAATATAACTATTGCTTATTTTAGGGTAGCAACAAGCACCTTACATAATGCCCCTTATGTGGTACCTCAAGGTATAAGGTGTGTGGTGGATCTAGGAAGAATATTCCTCAAAAGGTTTTGCGTTACTTTCCTGTAGATGGGCTATCTTGGGTCAATTTTGACATTGAATTCCTTGAGTTTTCAAGGACTCTCGCAATTTTAGGTTAGGGCTAGCTAATGATAGCTTCAATCCCTTTGGATCTATGAGCCAATCATATACCATGTGGCATGTGGTTCTACTTACATATAACTTGCCACCTTGGATGTGTATGAAGAAAGAGTTTTTAATGATGTCATTGTTAATCCTAGGACCTAAAGCACCGAGGAAGGAGATTGATGTCTACTTGCAACCTCTAATCGATCAACTGAAAGATCTTTAGGTTAATGGATTATGGACATATGATGCATATTTCAAGTCTTCTTTCAAAATGTATGCTGCTTTGTTGTGGACGATCAATGACTTTCCTGCCTATGGGAACTTGTTTGGGTAGAGTACAAAAGGCTAAAGTGCTTCTCCAGTATGCAAAGACCAAACACCGTCAATAAAGCTTAACAGCAAGATTGGGTATGTTGGTCATAGAATGTGGTTACCAAATGGCCATCGGTGGAGACACAACTTAAAATTCGATGGAATGCATGATAATCGTGAAGCCCCTGAAGAATATTGTGGTAATGATATACTTCACCAATTACAATCTATAATAGATGTGCCTATGGGAAAGCATCTAGACAAAGTGAAAAGAATCCATTACACTGATGGGTTTAATTGGACAAAAAGGTCAATATTCTTTGAGTTGCCATATTAGTCAAAGTTGATGCTTAGGCATAATTTAGATGTTATGTATATTGAGAAGAATATTTGTGAGAATGTTAATACAATTCTTAGGGTTGAGGATAAAACAAAAGACACTTATAAGGATTAGCTTGATCTAGAGGACCTTGGCATTAGAAAGGAATTACATTTGTTAAAGCGACCCAATGGCGAGTATTCCATGCCATGTGCTAGTTATTCATTCAGCACTAGCAAGAGGAGATCATTCTATCAATTTATAAGGGGAGTTAGATTACTCGTTGGTTATGCATCGCATATTGGTTGGTGTGTCAATAATTCAAACTCAATGCTTTTCGGTTTGAAGAGCCATGATTGTCATGTTTTGCTTAAAAGGCTGTTACCTGTGGGTATTCATGGCATATTGCCTAAAGAAGTCACCGTGGCCATAATCAAGCTTGGAACCTTTTTTCAAAAGCATTGTAGATGCATTCTAAATGTTGAAGAGGTACAAAAGATGCAAAGTGATATTGTCACCATACTATGTAAGCTAGAGTTGATCTTTCCCTTTGCATTTTTTAACATAGTGGTGCATCTAGCTATCCACTTGCCTTGAGAAGCATTGATGGCTAGACCCGTTGCTTATTGATGGATGAATCCTATTGAGAGGTATGATATTAGTTTTCATATTCACCAATTATGTGCTAGTATTAGTCTACCTTCTTACACTCCATGTAAATTTATGAGTGTAGATACCTGGGTTCGTTAAAGCAATTTATTAGAAACATAGCTTATCCAGAAGGCTCCATTGCAGAAGCATATGTTGTTAATGAGTGCTTGACTTGGTGCTCACTTCACTTACATGACATTGAAACAACATTTAATCATCTAAATAGAAATTTTGATTCCTCAGAAGAAGGTGGTGTTGATGTTTTCATCAATCGAGTTGGTCTCATTTCCCCTCTTACATGTGTTAGCGAACAAGGAGGTTAAAGTCATGACATGGTTTATCATCAACAACTGTCACAAAATTCAGCTTTATTTAGAGTAAGTGTGAATAGGTGCATCTTGAATGTTACAATATTTCTATAAATTAATGACTAAACAAAGTTGAAAATTGTGATGTAGGGAACACAAGGTAATTTTAAGAGCACAATATGGTTACAACATAGATGAGCACCACAAAAGGGAATTTCATCAATAGTTTATGAATAAGGTGAATATAATAAAGTAACATTATATGTGATTGAGAAGTTTAATTTTTTCAAATAAGCATTCACTTTTTAATTTGTAGATGGTGTAGATGAGACCATGGTATGACAGTTGTGAACCAATCATCAGTGCATTATATGCATTATCCACAGGACCCGATTCATGCTACAAGAGATATAACAAGCTGATATATAATGGTGTTTGGTTTCACACATTAGACTTTGATAATAGGAAGAAGACTTAGAACATTGGAGTTTTGTAGAGGAGAATCATGGGGATTTGCAAGCATCAATAGAATTTTATGGGGTTGTAATAGATATATATGAGTTTAGTTACATATGGAACAAGTGAGTGTTCTTATTTAAATGTAAGTGGTGGGACATGGATAGCTGACATCATAACGTTAGAATTGAAAATGGCATTAAAAGTATTAAGGTCACTCATACTTGGTATGTAAATGACCCATATGTGTTAGCATAACAAGCTAAACATGTATATTAGGTGTTGATTGGCGTATGGTGCAATGTTTTGGGCATCGCCATATTTACAATATGAACTATTTAATTGGTAATGTAAATTTGTTTACCGATGTAGAGTCTCAATTGGTGGATGAGAGCCTGGATGATCTAGTCATAAGGGGTAAGGGAAGAGGAAATGAGTGACATCTAATTGTCGATTGTGATTTTGATATGCTATTAAGAACTAATATGTGTCCTAATATGATCCTAGGAGAATTAGTAGAAAGGACAGTTTAAGCATCTATAGGAGTGCAACATGATGCTAGTATCGAATCTAATGATGATGGGAATATAGACGAGGCACTCAATGATACACTTGTTAAATATGATACGATTGATGATGATGATGATTGTATGAATGTTATTTATTTTTCTTTTGCATGAAATTTCTATTGTTGTTTCGATTTTATTCACATATTCATTAATCATATATGTTTTTACTATATTTTACAAAACTCTAGTGGCGGGGCGACGAAGGAAAGCCCAAAGAAGGGGAGGAAAGGTTCGTCGAGATGCTCAACATGCAATTAGAGATGAGTTGGATTCACACCATAGTGATGGGGAGGTGCGTGATGATGCTGTGACGAATGCCTCCATAAATCAATAAAGGGAGCCCACAATTTTGTTTGAGGAACATGCCACACCAAATGCACCCACACAAAATGATGCTTTGACTAATAATGTGGTTGATGTGTCCATACAAGTCAGTGGCATTCGCTTTAACCCTAATCAATCCTCAGGTAATTTATGTAACTATGTATATGAAACTAGAATCAAAGTTCTTTGCTCCTTCATAATGGTAGACTTGTGTTTCAAATATTTGCACTAGCGTTGAGCTTAATGTCATATATAGGCAAGAGAAGTGCATATCGGGGACAAGCATTAGAAAGAGAAAATAGAAGACGAATGAGTAAAATGGTTATTCAATTCACGACATCTGGTGGTCGTCTGTTAACACTAAACCAATAAGCTAAGATGGCATCAAAAATAAGGAAGGCTTATCGAGACTTACTACCACTCTATACTGAGGATTGGATAAAATTTGATTTATCACAAAAACAACGTGCTTGGGAAAGAGTATAGGTGAAAGCAACAATGACTTTGGATTGTCACTATTTCAATTGTTTTCTTAATAAAATGTGAATATGCCATACTGTCATTGTCCTTGTTATTATAACCTATTGCAAGGTGTTTCTAACATGTATATTACACCCTTGTCCCATTTTTATTTGTAGAATCATTTAAATATTGATGACATCACAAAAATCCTGAGAAGTTTCGTGCTGTTGATTGATGCATGGGAAATATCCATAGAAATCAACAAAGTAAAACTAAAAGTTCATGTATAAAGATTGATGATGCAATTCGACCCAAGGGTTCAAGTGATGATGACTGGAAAAAGAAAATAGAGGAATGGAGGAGAGAGATTGCAGAAGAGAAGGAGATTATGCAATCAAGAGATCCATCTGCAAAGTTTAGCTAACTTAAGTCATGCTTTTTTAAGGTTTTGACTAAATGATGTTATTAACTTGATGATGTCTTGGTAAATAGAAGACTAGGGTAATGAGTGGGAAGGCTGCATGTAGGAAAGTAAAATATTTACATAGGTTTAGATCTAGATCATTTGAGAGTAGGAGGAATAAATATGTGAGTATTTCATTTAATTTTAGTATATAAGACTTAAATTGATAAAGTCTTTAACTTTATGTATATTGTGTGATTAGATTGAGAGAAATCACTAACCAATGGATGCAATTGAGTTCTTTAAGGTCACTTGATATAGTGATCCAAGGTCTGATGGTAGTAGCGGTTGGATTTCCCAACAAGCTACCAAGGATTATCTAAGTTGATGAGTTAATTTACAAATAAGCACTCTCACTATGTTTTATATTTCTATCTACATTTCTATTATGTTTACATTGTATATTGTTGTCATCGTTAATCTAGGAGGATATAGTCAAGATGTATCAAGATTCTCAATCCTCGGACAATCCTAAAACTGTGGAGGAGATAGTTAATGAATTTATAGGTGCAAACGTGTGAATTGACTATCATCCTGGAAGAGGATATAGACCACCAACCATTGGGAAACCTACACATATACGAATTTATATGAAAAAGATGGAAGCAGCGCTGCAAGAGACTCAGGGAAAGCTTGAAGAAGAAAGACAACAACGTGAACAACTGGAGGGAAAGTTTAATGACCAACGTCAACAACTGTTGTCAATGCTTCAAGAAGAAAGGGATCTACGTATCGCCCAAGCTAAAGAGGTTAGTTTAAACTTGTACTTTGTAAATATAAGTATATGTGCTATGTTGTAAATACATGCATATTGCTTCTATGTATAGAGTAGGAATGTTGTGGGTTTTGATGGTGTAGTGGTTGTATTAATGTGGCAGACTACTTTAGTATGCGGTGTTGTAGTTTTTCATTATGTGCAATATAGGAGTATGTTGTGTAATAGAAGGGTAATGTGTGGGTATATTATGTTCTGCTGGGAGTGTTGGGTAGGGAGTAATGTTGTCCTTGTGCAATATGTGTTGTCAGGTGTTAAGGGACAATATTCTAGAATATTATAGAATCTGCATGGTTATAATCCCTTTAGGGCAATATTGTAGAATATTGATATTTTGCTTACATGTTAAGGATGAAAACTTTGTTGCTTTGTAAATATCTTATAGCTATCCGAGCTTTCTCAAGTAGTTGCACGGCTTGCTAGGAATTTTTCAAGTACTTCAGGTAAATAATCATAAATATGTGATAGTATTCTATCCCCCCTTCTCTCTCTCTCTCTCTCTTTCAATCTAAAAAAAGGAAAAAAAGATGTAACTGTATGCATGTGTTGTTTAAAGGCCATATATTTTGTAACATGAACAAAAAAAGCACATGACTGTGTTCATTCACCAAGTTCATCTAATAGTGATGATACGGAAAGTAGTGAAGAAAAAATTGATAGCAAAGATAATGAAGATGAAGATGATGAAAGTAATGATGATGAAGATTGATGCTATAAATAGGATGATAGATTAGTTCATGCAATGTTTAAGGTTAAACCTATTGAAGTTTGACTTTTTTTCAACTTATTTAGATTTGTTTAGTTGAGGATATTACTCATAAGTTTTGTTGATGTGAAAGCATCATGTTTATGGGGTTCATTTGAATATGTGAGAAAGAAATGTGCTTGGTATATATAATTGTGTATAACTAAATAGGTGTATGTTAGCTCATATGAAGATTGTGAAAGCAGGTCGAAATCGATGCCTATTACAATTACCACATTTAAACGTTGCTAATTTGACTTTATAGTGACATTTTAATGTTGCCAATATACCATTTTATAACGTTTAAACGTCGTGCATAATTACCTTTAGCTAAGTCTAAATATTGTTAATGTTACCCTTTTACAACGTTTAAAAGTCGTAAATGTATGTTTAGCTACCATTTTTTGACAGAAATATCATTATTGTCGGTTTATTATGTTTAAACACCGCATATAATAACTTTTAGTTATGTGTAAATGTTGCTGATGTTACTCTTTTACTACGTTGAAACATCGCCAATACTACTCAACTACCGCACTTTTTGTGTCCATTAATTTTTTTAATTGTGGTTTCACTATGTTTAAACGTCTCATATAATAACTTTTAGTTACATGTAAACATTGCTAATGTTAATCTTTTACTACATTTAAATGTCGCCTATATTACTCATTTACCACGCTTTTTGTGTTCATAAATTTTTTAATTATAATGTTACTAAGTTTAAACATCAACTATCATAACTGTTAGTTATTTCTAAACATTGCTAATGTTAGTCTTATTACGTTTAAATGTCGCCTATATTACTCATTTACTGCGCCTTTTAAATTTTTAATTATCGTTTAACTACATTTAAACATCGCGTATTACCTATTTTTAGTAACGTTTAAGTGTCACCCCATATAACACATTTAGCTATGTTTCCACCTTTAGTGACGTTTATTTTATAAACTTTGAAGATATTTTTTGTGATGGACCTTTGGCGATGTCTATTAGCAATGGTTATTAAACGTGGCTAAATCTTTTTAGCGACGTTTATTTCATGTTTAGCAACATTTATTAAATATCGTCTAATATTGAATTTGTTGTAGTGCAGTATTACATCCCGATTGTGGCGTAATCATCATATCGAGGCTCTTGCTTCTCTATAAGCAACGGGTCGCAGTCTTTCCCATCGTTCATAATTGATTGACAACTATTCGAGTTCCAAAATTGATCATGGGTTTCGACACAAGTTGACAGAGTTCGCGTCAACCGTAATAGATGGGTATGCCTTGTTACATGAGTTAGCAACTTAATTTCTTTTTGTTCTTTTTTTTTTTTCTTTCTTTCTTTCTTATTTCATTTTATTTTATTTTTTTTTGCCTATTTGCCCATATCATATGTTCTTTTGTTCCAAGTAATTGGTGGTATATTATGAAAAACATCTACTTTGTTCAAATGCTTGTTTTACATATTTAAGACTAGCAAAAATAATTCATGTATGAACATATTTTCTAAATCAAATTACGTGGTTAGGCTGCATCAATAACGTGTTTCTTTTTGTTAGATAAAATGGACCAATCAAATAAATTCAATCTTCATTCTTGGGATAAATTTTTAGACTAGTAATTAGTGCTTTTTATACTAGTGAAATCTTGCATGTGAATTGATGAAGGTCCTACTCTACCTGAATTGTGCATCAAAATGTTAGTAATTCTAGATTATCATAGGACTACTTTATGTTAATGCAAGAAGAGAAAATCGAACACTATGATACAACGTTGTTAATTTTATGGAGTTATACTTACCCATGGCAAGTAACAAGCAATTTACAAAAAAAATAAATTAAAGGAGAAGAGGGGTTCTTTCCCTGACCAATTATCAAACAAATTAAATATATACCAAAATTAATTTCGTAATGGCATCAATTAGGTTCAATATCCCTCTCAACAGAGGTTATATATATCGTAGTTGGTTAAAAGAAGAGAAAAAACGAAAAAAGAAGCCAAGTTCATAAGCATAACTCAATCAAAAGTGCATGGATACAGGTTATATCTTGAAATGAAAAGCACATGATTCAAGTTATGAATACAGGTTGTACTTCAAATGAAAAGCAGATAGATATATATGATACCTTAAAAGGAAAAATGTATACTTTTAGTTTTCAAAAGTCCAATCAGAATATTTGGGATCAACTCAATTTTATTTGTGGAAATGATTTAACTGTGAGAATATTATAAGTGAACTAGTAGGAGGAAATAAACGGTGGTCATGCAAGGGATAACCCGATCTGCCTCCGTACACTATGACAAAATTATACAATGCTTATGGCTTTGGAAGCCCATGCTCAAGCTGCCAAAGTCTGGTCTGCCAAATTTGACGACAGTGGAGAAGTCAATTTATAATGGTGTAGGATTCAACTGGTGCCTAAATAAATATAGTACAAAGTTAAAGGAAGCTCATTCCTTTTAAGACTGCTAGTGCAACGCTTTACCCAGAAATCCAGTAATCCACCATTATTTAACCGGAAGAGGAATTTAGAACACACATAGATGATGTAATACTACACACCTAGGCTGCAAATCCCTTCATCAGATACTCTCCTGCTCCAGAAACACAACTACCAACTATATGTGGATCCCAAAAGGGCCCTTTGAGGATGCCCAACAACTTGATCCATACATTGCTGCTAAATCCCACACAGCCACTAATCTGCTAAACAGTAATTAGAGTATTTAGGTATCCATAACAGATAAGAATGATGTGATCACAAATCAGAAATCTAACATGCTTTTTATCACCTTCAATGCAATACCACCACTCGAGGCCCCGGATGCTACGTCCTTCTGCATCAAGGCAGACAACGGCAACTGTAACCATGATCTTATCCTCCTCTAAGTCAACCAGAAAGATACAACCACGTCAATTTTTCTATAACAGAAAGCAAAAGAGAGATACCAAGCGTATAAACAAAGATATAAACCAGAATCTGCAGGTGGCTCCTGTGATTCAAGTCATTGGGCACAACTTTCTGTCTTAGCTTCAGCATCATTAACCATTTCTTTTTACTTCCTCCATAGTGCTTTTGCCCTCTTTGTCACCAGCCACTGTTTTGATATGTCGAGTTCAAATTAAAGTTAGTATTTGGAACAGTAATGGGACTAACCGATCCAACTTTCATCTCATATAATATAATCTAAGGTTAAGATGAGAACTAAAATTATAGACCTCATCATCTTCAGCTGTTGTTGTTGGCAAAGCAAAACCCCTGGACTTTGTCCATTTGCGTACTCCTTCACCAATAAAGAAACTATTGAGAAAGACATGATTTGAATTTCGTTGGACCAAAATCAATGCTCTGAATTAAAGAGAAGATATAGCAAAATATGCCTGTTGGCACAAAGCATTAGAGATATAGCTTTAAGCTACTGGCACATGTAGAGATGATTTGTAGCAATTGTATAGGTACAGATCAGATATGGAGTGTCAAGTGTGTTATTGCAATAATTTCACCAAAAAGTAATAAGTTTGATCCTAAAGGTATAAGATGGATATCCCTTGGTTATGTTAATGGACAAAAAGGATATAAAGTTTACAATCTCTCTACTAAACAAATAATGGTAAGTAGAGATATTGTTTTCTTTGAAGATGTATTCCCTTTTTGAGATAATTCTTGTCCAAATTTTGTTTCTAACATACCTTCATTACCTTTTAAAAATCTAGTTTTATTCGAAACTCCTTCTTTAGGACTAGAAAATTCAGGATTTGATTTGCTTGACACCAGAATCAAATGTTTCTTCTAACCTTTTTCCTAGTGTTGTTGATCCATTACCTACTGATCTACCTAGTGATAATACATCTTCTGAAGTTAGAAGATCTTCCAGAACTAGGAAATCTCCTTCTTGGCTTTAGGATTTCATGCATTTAGCTAAATCTGACATGGTTGCCAACACAACTATAACTTCATAGACAGCAAACCAAACTACCTATCCTTTATTTGATATTCAATTGTATACCAAATGATGGGAATCAAGTCATCTCAATTATAAATGCATCTATCAGTGCTTCGGGATGACAACCAAGTAAACTAAATGACTTAAGCAAGCATGAAACTTAAAAGTTGGTAGCTTACCTTGAAGAATAGGTGGTGCAAGAATAAAGGCCGGCAGTGTAAGTCTTTAATGCTGGTAGTGTAGATCTTCAACGCTAGCGGTGTAGCCATTTAAGGCCAGTAGGCTAATCTCTTAAACATCGGCGGCTTACAATTTAGGTCGGTTGTTTTTATGTTGTTCTGAACCAATTTCATTGTAATAGAACCTTGACTTCTTTATATACTTTTGGGAATAGAAAGAGGGATAGAACTAGATTTTTTTAAATATACAAACATGAGTTTTTCCCTCATGCTCTTATCAATCTTTAGATTATGGCAAGTGATGGTATTGAGATTGTTGTGCTTCTTATCAACAAATCCGTGCTAGGACTATCCTCTTGCTAATGCGTAATATCTAGCAAAAGTTTAGGGTTTTTATCTTGTTATTGTTATTTGTTGCAAATCGTTGGCTTGGTTTTGCGATTGCTTGATTCTGCTTTGGATTAGTGTCACACCTCGAAAGGGGGCCTAAAAGCCTTTACTAAAATTATCATGGCACGTGTGCACTCGTTACATGATAATCATCTTATGAGTCAGAGATCGTAAGACTCTAAGTAAATAATTACATCTACAACAAGTTATAGTACACAAAATTAGATAATAAACTATGGATCCCGTACCCTATGGTCAACCATGATCGCAGAGAATTGGTATCCCCTACCAATCAGTAAAATAGGATAATTCCTAGGTTCTCAACTTCAAGTTCTATTCACATGGGGGTCCCAACATTTTATCTAAGTAAATATATCCTTCACAAATCTTACTTTATTGTTTTGGTCTTCTAAAACTCTCAACACTTCACATCTTATCCCATCTAAAGCTTTCGCTATCGTTACCTGCAAAAAGTCAGTGAGGGGGTGAGCACACCATATCTCAATGAATGGGATGGTAACACTTTCAATGCTACGTACACACACAAATAAACTTAAATCAAATATTAGACATATGCTATATAGATACACAAGAAAATTCAAATTAAGATATTAAACATATGCTATGCATAAACAACAATATAAATGCAGCATCTCACGTGGTCTTTCAGTAATCGACATGAAGTCTAGGATTTATAACCCACTTGACCTTGGATTAGGGATTCCAAAGCTACCATCAGTGCCCAAGTCATTGCTTGGTTTATTTATCTTATCACTTGGTTAATTATGATATCTTATTAACTCAACAGTGAACACTCCCATACCTCTCTACACCAGATGGAGTAAAACCCTCAAGGATAGGTCGGACTTGGAATCGTTAAGGCGCGATAATCCTCTAATCACTTAGTTCATAATTGGTGGAACAACGATCCTCTTGATCACTTCCAACGCATCCTATGACAGTGATGGCCTTCAATCTCATGCAATGTCTCGTGAAAATGCATGTTAAGTTTTTAAATCAGGTCCTCTTCCTTAATTAATTGATTTAGGGTGATCAAACAACATTCACAATCATAATCAATCTTCAACCATACCATAGAGACAAACATCAAACATTCCATTTCACTCACCACAAGTAAGGATTATGCATTTCTTGTTACGCAACATTGACACTAAACCCAAACCCCATAGACATAGACCTATCCAGTTTTACAATGGATTAAATTATGTCGGCACTTCTCTGTGCCATTTCTTTTAAATGTTAAACCACTCAGGTTGACTTACAATCATCATGTCTAGTACCTCTATGCCCTTTCTCTCAAATGTCGAACCACTTGGGTTGGCTTACAATCATTTTTGACACCTCTGTGTCATTTATCTCACATGTTAAACCAACCACTCGGGGTTGATTTACATTAATCATCTTTAACACCTCTGTGCCATCACACTTTTCAAGTGCTCTATCATTTTCACACCTTCGAGAGCCAACAAAGTCATGTTGTTTTCTATTTCGGTGTATATATACGTGTATGCACATATTTCTGTCACATCTTTGATTAAGGATAGTTTACTAAGCACTTTCCTTTACGAACTTAAGAGAGTAAGAAAATAGGATCGTTATGTTATAAAAACTAAGGTTGCACTCACGATTTGGTATGGTTATGTTCATGAGTGTATCTTGTAAATATAATATGAAAATAAGTTTGGTTAAGTATATGTATACACATTCAGGAACTAGCTCCGACATGTATACATAATGATACCCACACCCTATCCTAACTAAGCATACCTACTCGGTAGCTATAGAAGGAAAAGCTAAGTCTCTATATTTTGGTTTGTTTTGGAAGAAAACAATTTGTAAAACATGAGTTAGGCTTATGGTTATAGCATTAGCGATATAGCGCTAGGTGCTATCATTAAGGTAATGACATCTTAACTCTCAGACCATTCATTCCCCTATATTCTTCATAACTTCTTTCCTAACTCATTATTCCCTACCGCATAGCTTAACTTAACAACAATCATATCAAATAGCATCACAACAAACATTAATTTCACATGCATAGCATTCAATATAAAACACAACATAGTAGCATATCATTAAGTTTCCACTGATTTGTTTAGGGTTATCGTAGTCCTAGCTGGAGTGAAGCGATTTCAGTGGGTAACTCCTTTGCATTTCTCTTGAAGTCAGTATCCTTCTATGATGCTTCCTTAACCCAATTATAAAGCCACATCTCCACCTGACTTTGGTTGTCTTCTAGCACTCGATATGTGTACTCTACTCATCTTGTGGTTGATGGCAAGGCGTAAAGTTTCCTCCTTAAGGAACTTTGGGTGAACAAGATTCGAATGTTGAACACTTCTGCAACGTGATTCTAATACAAGGTTCCAGAAGGAACAATCTTCCTCGGCATTCTTTGAATACTCCATTATGAAATCCATTTCATTCCAAATATCTCTTAGGCCATCATCTTGAATGTTGCTTGAATCATTCCCTTCACCATCTACACTATCATAGACACTTCTCTTGTCCATGAAGCATCTTTGAGCCTTTCATTTATCCAATTGTCTCTAATATCTCCCAACGAACTACTTGTAGGATAACCCACAGGATTTAGCAGTCCTTAAAGGTTTGTATCATCTTCTTTCTTCTCTTCTTTGTTGATATTTCCACCTACGAGTTCCTCATACTTTCTACTGGTTTTCATCCTCACTCACGTTTCCATCATAAATACACCAACCTTTCCCACACATCACATACACACCAACATTTTCTTATCCATATACATACACACTTCACACCCCCAATACATACTTACCCACATACTCTACACACATTACACACTTCCCATATCCATACTCACACACCCATACCATACCTTATCTCATGCACTAACTCACATACTCCATATACGCCTTACATTACCAATACGCACACCCACATACTTTGCACACACTATATTCACCTTCCATACCCACACATTTATGTTCACACTCCATACATCATCTCATACTCATATGTACATATCCCACATTCATCATCCTCAACTTCCACACATGCCCATACGCCATACACTATTTCACATACATACATACATGCCTACACATACCACTCCTTCCTTATATATTATATACATACCCACACACTACACGTATTCCATACATATATGCACATGTTACATACTTCACATACCATCCATATAAACACTAGCACCGCACACCCCACACCTTCCATACATATATACATACACAATACATGGCATCTATACATACACACACAATGCATCTACCACACACCATCCATATGCATACACCTTTCTCGCATACACCACATATTGTCCCATACCCATACATTTTGCATACATCATACCCTTATACACACACATACCACATACCTACATACACATACCACACACCCTACATCCCTTCATGCACTTATGTGCATACTCACAAGCATTACACACTCGGTCCTCCTCTACACATACACACACCTTCACGCATCATACATCATTACCAACACACACACATCCTTACACACATTACTCACCATCACCTACACATATGTGTATCTCCATATGCATCACACTCGCCGTCACCTACACCATCTTCACATACACTACTCACTTTCCCACATACATCACATACATCCCTACACACATATGCATGCATACATATTTATAGACATCATACACCCTCTACCACACATACACATATACCCACTTCATTCACACACACATTCCGCATACACTACATCACCTCCTCAGTTACATGCACGCATACACTCACGTTCCTATACACACGCCATACTCCATCATTTACATATATACACACTTTCCCACATACATCACACACATATATCCTCCTACATTCCGCACACCACTACACACACTTACATACACACCCTTACACCTTACACCTCACACCTTTCACCCGCACATACATATATCTTACACAACTCATACACCTTCAATCACACATACACATCTTCCTCCACACACACACATACACACCCTCTTCCACGCACATAGCCACACCTTCCTTCACCACACACACATCATCCCTCACTGTATAAAAACATATACGAATTTTCATCCATGCACACACTCACATACACCTCCTCGTTCATGCACATCGCCATACACACACATTCTTTTCTCTTCCTCTTCCCTCACTTGCTTTTGTACTTGTTGTCTATTTGTTGTTGCCGTGGTGGTTGTCGTCACGATCGCTGTTCTGCCGTTATTGGAGTCGCGGTTGCTACCGTCATTAGAACCGTCATCGCTGCTGCTGTCGTTGTGGTTGTCTTTGCTGTTCCATTGCCATCACCGTTGCTGTTGTCATCGGAGTTGCCGTCAGACGTTGTAGCCGCTGCTGTCGCCGAGAGTGTGTTCGCTGCTGCTGTTCATCGCCACGATCACCATTTGTTGATGCTACTATTATCGTTGCAGCTGGGGTTATCGTCAGAGTCGCTGCCGTGGTGGTGGTCGTCACAGCTGTTACTATCGTCGGGCTCGTCATCGTGGCCACTGTTGTCACTGTGGTTGCTGCAATCGTTGCTTCGTCATTGCTGTTGCTGCTACGGTTGGAATCGGAGGGGAAACAACACCGCGTCAAGGAACATGAAAACGACGGGGAAGAAGAAGGGAGAAAGGGGGAGTTGCACAGGTCGTCCATCTACGTCGGAGATTAGATCACCACAGAGGTTTAGATGTTGCTGTCATCATTGCTATTGCCGCTGTCACAGTTGTTGTGGTCATCGTCCTCATTATCATCGTTCCCTGTTGCTGCAAAAATCACCGTCGCTGTCATTGCTGTTGCTGTTGAAAGTCGTCGTCGCCGTCGTTGGGTAGCTAGCTAAAAGGGAAAAGAAGAGAATGGGAAGGGAAGAAGACGCGATCCAGCAGAAGAAAAAGGAAAAAGAAGAGAAAAAAGAAAAGGAAGGAAGAAGACGGCCAGAAATGAACAATAAGAAAAGTAAAAGGAAAGGAAGAAAGAGAAAGAGAGGGAGCAAAATGGGAAGAGAGAGGGGGTAAGGGGGGGGCCGGTCTGGAAAAAATAAAAGAAGGGAAAAGAAAGAAAAGAAAGGGATAAGCCTTTTTTTTTTTTTTATAGCAGTTATATTTATATTTATATGTATATTTATATATTATATTACAATTATATTTTATTTTAAAAATATCCCTATTTTAACATTCCGCACGCATACGAGAATACCTTTAAAAATTATATCTTTAACAATTTATTACAAAATTTTATGTCTAGGTTAATTTAATTATTCTGAAGATAAATATTTACTCTAAATTTTAATTTGAAATTACTAGATTTATAATTTAAATTAATTTCATTATTTAACCTAATATTATTTGACAATTATGTTTTGAAAATTTATTGCTTTAATTTAATTTACCCAAACTAAAGTTAAAATTTACAATTATTTTCATTTATCCGTTTATATATCTATATTAAGATATTTTCAAATACATCGTTTCTTAAATTTATTCGGTAATATATTTCATAAAATTCAATTTATCACGTTTGTTATCTTTATCTTTCTTGTGAAAGTCGTTCTTTCTAATTGTTTAAAACCTATTATTATCATACATTTAAAATAAAATAATATTTATTATTCTATTTATTTTCTGTAATTGTTTATATAGCTTTTTGAAATCTTTCGAACTTCACAATTAGGCACATCATAATTTTGGTATCAAAGCAAGGTTGAGAGAAGGGATTGCAATGTGGGAGTGTATGATTTTGAATTGAACAATTAAGGTTTATACCGAGAGCCTCTTCAATTGTTTGATTGTGGATTGAAATTAGGATTATTGCATGATTTGTGCCGTGATTAATTGAGTATTGTAAATTGAAATTAGAGTTTATATCGTAGTTTGTGTGATTGTGATTTCGAGATTAAGTGAAGGTCGCAAATTGGGGTTTGTGCTATGGTTTGTGTGATTGTAATTTGGCATCAATTGTGTCATGGGTTGATTAGAATTGAATAAGGGATGAGAATTTGGTTTATGTAGTGATTTACATGAATTGTGATTCGGGAATTGAGCAAGGGTTGACGTTAGGGTTGTTGTGGTGTGTGTGTGTGTGTGATCATGATTTAGGAATTCTTGTGTTGAAATTGCAATTTAGCAAAGTATATCGAAAGATAGTGTGAACGAAGGAACTAGGAATGAAGCCAACAGTTAGGTTAGAGAAGGAGGTTAGTGATGGAGATCATGCTAGGAGGATTGGTCCAAGGATAGTCGAGATCAATCTAAGAGGATTTAACCAAGGAGCATGGTCCTACTTGAAGTGTAGATCATGGATTTGGAAGTCGAGGAAGAGATTTAAGGCCGACAGCCTCAAAATCATTTAAGATCGTCAGCTTTGGTGGTATAAGCCACTAGCCTAAATAGCTAGTATGGAGAAGGTCACTGGCCTAAGCGGCCAATGTAAACTAAGTGAAAGTTGGTTGGGAAGTCTTCCAAAGCCACCGGCTTTAGTATCAACTTAATGTTAATTATATGCCAGCTTTGTAATATTTTAGGCCTCTGGCATTGAGTGTTTTTCCTTTATTCGAATTAGGTTTCTTTGTGTCGTTTTGTTTACTCATTCTTGTAGGACTATAAATAGTTGTCATATACTCATTGTAAAAACAATTAAGAAAGTTTATTCATATTTTGAGAGAGAATTTCTCTTTGGTTCTTGAAAGAACTATTGAACTTATCAAGTTTTGAATCCGTAGAGTTCACTCCAACTTATTAATCAATCATTCCATAATCAATTGTAGCATTAACATCTATACTAAGGTTTTTGTCTCATCTATAGACAATGGGTTGGGGTTCCATCGTTCTTAATAGATTTATAGATTATGAGGATTATCAAATCTAGGTTTCATGGTTTTGTCATAGGGTGGTGGTGTTCACATCAGTTTGGTGTTAAACCAATCAAGTTTACTAGGGTTGCCTATATTATTATTTCAATTACTTATTCTTAGATTTAAGGTTTAGATATAAAAAAAATAAAAATCGTTCCTTTTGAATTTAATCTGCAAGTAGATTTTGATTTGATTGCTATTAGTGTTTGAAAGGAATTGTACAAACTTCCTTTCTCAAGAATCAAAAAGAAAAAGAAAAAAAAAAGAAAATTCGTATATAAAAAAAAAAAGGAGAAGAAGAAAAATAAAAAGGAAATTTGTATAAAAAAATAAAAGTTTTACGAAAATTGTTTAAATTCGAGTTTGTGGTAATCTTTATTAGAATTCTTAGCCTTCGTTGAATCTTGTCAAATCACGCTACAAAATTACCGTTTAGAAAGTTAGGTGGATTTTTGCATAAACAACTACGATTGGATTGTAAGTTCGAAAAGAACTAAAAAGAGAATTTTGAGTGGGTAAAGATTGGTGAGAAGAATAGAGCAATTTGAGTGAAACACGTGAGCAAGTGAAATTGTGAGATTTTTATTTTATTACTCCTAATCTTGTTTTATGTAGCATTATGTCGAATAGAAATTCCCTTGAAAGTGTGATAGAGGGAATTGACATGAAATTGATCATAGAAACTCTAACTACTGAGAAGAGAAGAATGTTTAGAGTAGAGATGGATCAATTTCATGAGCAGATGGAGTAGAACTTTGAGTATTCGCGAAATGCTTCTGTAGGGCATAGAAGGGATAAAATGTCGAGAATAGTAGTATGCATGGTGGAAGATGAATGGGCTAGGGAAGGATTTGTAGATGAATTTGATCAGGATTCATTTGTGGGTTATAAGAGGAATGTAGGGGGAATTAGAGGAGCTAGGAATGAGGAAGATAACAACCTGGGGAACATAAAGATAAACATTCCTTCCATGCAAGGGAAGAATGACCCCGAGATGTATTTAGAATGGGAGAAGAAGGTAGAGCTGATTTTTTAATGCCATAATTATTTTGAAGCCAAAAAAGTAAAACTTGCTACCATTGAATTTTCTTATTATGCAATTGTTTGGTGGGATCAACTGTTATTGAATAAGAGGAGGAATAAGGAACTACCAGTAAGAACATGGGAGGAGATGAAGAGGATCATGAGGAAATGATTT
Organism: Laguncularia racemosa; assembly: GCA_037954665.1. NCBI lineage: Eukaryota > Viridiplantae > Streptophyta > Magnoliopsida > Myrtales > Combretaceae > Laguncularia > Laguncularia racemosa. The sequence continues at coordinate 6,020,955 of JBBMOL010000016.1, forward strand.
GTGCCTACATACTACTATAGAGAATTGTACAACAAATTACAAACCCTTAAGTAAGGCAATTATAGTGTGGAGGAATATCATAAGGAGATGGAGGTTATCATGATTTGGGCTAATATTGAGGAGGACTGAGAGGCAATTGTGGTTAGGTTTTTAGCTAGCTTGAATAGGGAGATTCATGTTGAATTAGAGGACATGGTGTTTATGGCTATTAAAGTTAAGAAGCAACTCAAGCAGAAAGGTAGTAGCACCACACATGCCATACTGAGTTCTTCCAATTGGAGAGCTAAAACATGGAAGGAGGAGATACAACCCTAATCCAAACCAATGCTAGAACAAAAATCAAAATTAGCATCTCGTAGGAATAGAGGTAAACCCAATTCTTCATCTAATAGGAATTGTGCTATAAAGTGCTTTAAATGTCAATGTAGGGGTCACATAGCTAATCAATGCTCGAACAAAAGAGTTATGGTGATGCGGGATAATGGAGAAATTAAGACGGAAAATGAATCGGAACATGATTCTATGGCACCATTGGAGGATGATGATGATAGGGAGGAGTATGCTGTTCAAGGGGAGTTGATGGTAGCTAGGAGGGATTTGAGCATGTAGATAAAAGGAGAGGAAAATGTGTAACGGGAGAATATCTTTCATACTAGATGCCTAGTTCAAAAGAAGGTATGTAGTATGATTATAGTTGGTGGGAGTTATACAAATGCTGCCAGCATGACCATGGTGGAGAAATTGGGGCTTCCTACAAGTAAGCATCCTCGTCTTTATAAATTGCAATGGTTGAATGATAGTGGTGAAGTGAGAGTCACAAAACAGGTGTTGGTGTCTTTTAGCATTGGAAAGTATGGGGATTAAGTTCTGTGTGATGTAGTTCCAATGTAAGTTGCACACTTGTTATTAGGTTTTCCAAGGCAATTTGATAAGCAGGTAAAGTATGATGGATTCACCAACAAATATTCTTTTGTACATGATGAGAGACCTATTACTCTTTGTCCTTTGATACCTAGTGAGGTTTATGAAGATTAAGTGAGGATATAGAGAGAGAGTGAACAAAAGAGAATGAGTGATAAAAATAAATTGAGTGCTGTTATAGTAGAAAAAAGGAGAGAGTTTGAGATAAAGGAAAGAGAAAAGAGAGAAAAAAAAGAGTGATGAGAGAAAAGCAAAGTGGAAAGAAAATTATTATACGAGTACAACTAAGATTAAGAATGCTTTGTTCTCAAGAACAATGATATCTTTCGAGGTTGTATATGGTCTAAATTCTTTTACTCTATTGAATTTAACTTCTTTACCTATGTCTAAACATGTTAATAGCAAAAGGAAAGCTGGATTTATGAGGCAAGTTCATGAGAAGGCTAAGCTCAATATTGAGTGATGGATAGAGCAATATGCAAAATAAGCCAACAAAAAGCGTTGTCAAACACTCTTTGAGCCTAGGTGCACATGCGCTAAGAGCGATTCCCAACACAGAGGCGATTAAAGTAGCTTCTAAGAGGTGAGGGTCCATTTTGAGTCCTCGAGTGCATAAATGACAACATTTACAAACTGGAATTTCTAGGTGAGTATCAATTTAGTGCTATTTTTAATGTTATTGATTTAAGTTCGTATGATGCAGGTGACGATTTGAGGACAAATCCTTTTCAAGAGGAGGGGAATGATGGAGATTATGTTAAGAGGGTTGGTCCAAGCATGACTGAGATCAATCTAAGAGGATTGAATCAAGGAGCACAATCCTAGTTGAAGTGCGGATTATGGATTTGGAAGTAGAGGAAGAGATTTAAGGTCGATAGCCTTAAAATCATTGAAGGCCACTGACCTTGGCGGCGTAAGCCATTAGCTTAAATGGCCGACATAGAGAAGAAGCGGGTGTAGACCAAGTGAAAGCCAGTTGGGAAATCTTCCAAAGCCACTGGCTTACTGCCAATTATAGGCTAACTTTGTGATATTTTAGGCTATTAGTGTTGAGTGTTTTTCCTTTATTCGAATTAGGTTTTTTTACGTTATTTTGTTCTCTCATTCTTGTATGACTATAAATAGTCACCATATACTCATTGTGAAAACAATTAAGAAAGTTTCTCTTTGGTTTTTGAAAGAACTATTGAACTTATTAGGTTTTAAATCCATGGCATTCATTCTAACTTATCAATCGATCATTCCATAATTAATTGTGGCGTTAACATCTATACTAAGGTTTTTGTCTCATCTATAGACAACGAGTCATGGTTCCATCGTTCTTGATAGATTCATAGATTGTGAGAATTATCAAATCTAGGTTTTGGGTTTCATCACAGGCTAGTGGGGTTCGCATCAGTCAAGGATGTCATGCTATAGGTGGTAGGAGAAATTTGCAAGAATAGTTATAGGATCTAACTACCATAGTTACTAATCTAGCAATGCGGGTGGATCAGATGACCTTACCTTAACAACCGGTGGTAAATTTACAGGCACCCCCACCTCAGGTAGTCATTGATGATGTACGTAGGGAAAGAGCATTAAGAGGAAATAAGGAAAGGCGAGTTAGAGGAGATTATCACGTTTACTAGGAAGGAAGAGATGATAATTTTTAGGATGAATTCTATCCTAATCATAAGTTCAAGCCACTTAGGGGTTTATAGTATGTGAAATTATAGATGCCTTCATTTGCTAGAAGAGGACTTGTAGAGGATTATATTGATTAAAAGGATAAGGTAAAAGGAATTTTTGAGTTTTATGAGATTAATGACAATACTCGAGTACATTTAGTAGTAGTTGCGTTTATAGGGTATGCTGCCTTATGGTAGAAGAACATTGTGGCTAGTAGGAAGAAAGATGGAGATGTTGAAATACATACTTGGCAAGAGATGAAGCGGCTTATGTGGAAGAGGTTGCATCTCCAAACATTGAGATATGGAGGTAAAACCGTGGATGAGTATGTCCAAAAGTTTGAGACACTAATGATTCGATATGGAGTAGTTAAACCCCTTGAATAGATGATGGCACAATTTGTGTCCAATCTGAAGCATGAGATTGCTTGTATTATAGAGCTACAACAATATGACACACTTGATGAGGCCATCCAGTTGGCTTTGAAAGTCAAGAGACAGAGGTATTTTAATCCTTATAGAGCATTGAGTAATAGGTATGGATCTTCTACTAAACTATATGGGTCAGATAGTAAGAATGTTGATAAGGGGGGATATGGTAAGAATGCAGAAGAGAATGCAGTTGTTACTGACGTTAAAGGGGAGAGAATTTTCTAGAAAAGGGAAAGCAATTACTAGGGTTAAAATAAAGTAGATAGTGGATGGGTCATTAGGTAGGAAGACTTATCAAATCTAATGCTTCAAATGTTTGGGTTTTGGACATATAACTACTTAATGTCCAAATAAAAGGGTGATGACTACTATAGAGGTGGAGAGTAAAGATAACGAGGAAGAGATGCATGAACTAACCGATTTGTCAACAGTGTTAAATGAGTATTACGGGGATGGAAATGTTGAGACACATGAAGATAAAGGGAATGATTAGTATTTGGCTATCAGTGTGTTGTGAAGGGTGATGACTATTTTCCCTGCTAATGAGGAAGAATAGAGGGAATACATATTCCATATTGCTTGCAAGGTCCAAGGTAACCTTTATACTCTTATTATTGATGGTGGTAGTTACACCAATGTAGTAGTTGTTTTGTTAGTTAATAAGTTGAAACTGGATACTACCTCACACCCTAAGCTATATAAACTGCACTAGTTGAGTGGATGAGGTAGTTTATATGTTCCTTAGAGGGCTAAAGTCCCATTCAACAAAGGGGAGAAGTACCATGATGTGATTGTCTGTGATATTCTTCTTATGTGTGCATCATATATACTACTTAGTAGACCGTAGTTATTTGATAGGAGAGTATTGCATGATGGGTTTAAGAACACTTATGTGTTTCAGAAGGATGGTGAGCAAATTGATTTGAATCTTATGTTGCCAGTTAAGGTGCAAGAAGCATAGAGACAAATCAATAAAACCACTAAAAAGAAGTCCTTATTTGTGGGGTAAAAGGAACTGGAAGAAAACTTGAGTGAAGTGGAGAGTTCCCTAGAGATTCAGAAGCTTCATCAAAAGGCTTTTGAACTTCTTAAGAAGGCTCAAGAGCAGCAACGACTTGAGGATAACAAACATAGGCAGACCAAGATTTTCAATCTAGGCGACTTAGTTTGGATTCATTATAACAAGGATAGGTTTCCTAACAAGAAATCACAAAAATTTTCACCTAAAGCAAATGGACCATTCAAGATACTGGGCCTGGGATAGATTTCCCCACATAGTACCCCTTAGTTGATACAAACTATATATAGAATCTAGCAGTCCATTGGCTTCACATTGGAACATGTAAAGAGATACTCAGTATCACTCGACCCGTGTTATTGACATAATCAAGATGCGTTCTATAGGTAGAACATGGCACAAGTATTTCATTAACTTATTTTTTATTTTTTCATTTCATCATATTGATCATTTACACTGAATATAATTTCTTATCCTTCATGTTGAATGTGAGTCATAAGATGGGAATGTAATTAATGTCTTACTAAATTTCTACAAAGGTAGCATGTAGATTTGGATAAGTCGGGTGCCATTAATATGTTTCCACATTGCTAAGTGGCATTTCCTTATTTGAGTGGCAAAGCATTTTAATGGGTTCCGATATATCCCACAACCTGTGAACACACAACCAAAGCTCCATCAAATCGACCTATGGGAGAAAATTAATGTTGATTAGCCAATGTAGCATACATCATATATACTCATGTGGGAATAGCGTGTCGATTGAGTGGTTCACATAGAGGGCTTTAGTGGTGTGCATGAAGATTACTTATAGTTGTATGGATTAATCAGTTAGCGATATATTGGATGCATGGGAGCTGTTCTTGGATTTCTAGTAAGTGCAACATCAACACTCCCTAAGTGAATAATTGCATGACCATTTCTTATGTAATTTACATTTTGTTTTTACTTATAAAGTGAAACGTTAAGACAAATTTGCCTATCATTAGATCTAGATACGATTGTTAAAATAGCTGCTTAAGGTCTTCATTTCATGCATCGCCACGGGGGGAGGGGTGGCAATAACACTGTACCCGCAAACACAACTGCAAAATACCACAAAGGTGGAGGTGGAGGAACAATTGATTCCTTCATAGTGAAGGACAACCGGATGTCGATAACCTTGAAATCGGGGTAAAACACAACAAAATCCAATATAGGAGCAATAGTTCCCAATGTATTCCGAGGTGATATATGATAGCTTGAGGCTAATTTTTAGCACATATGAGACACCACATCAGTATTCCGTAAATGGTCCTATCGTAACACTGCTAACTACGTAGAAGAAACCTACTAGGAAACAACCTATGTATCAGGATGAATCATCAAATCATCCTATATAGTGGAGTGCCATGCCTCCTTGAGCGATCAATGATATTCCCTAACAACATCCAACGTGAGAGTCTCAAGCTCCTCCTGCTCTACATCTAAGGCCGTCTTAGGAACTAATGAACACATTTGCCCGGCTAGCTAAACAATTCACCAAGGGAAGGAGATATGATAGGATAGGAATTGATAATTTGTTATTTATTTCATATGTATATGTTCCATTTAAATGATTAGGTTGTTGTATTTTAACGTTTTATAATGAATTTCTACACATTTTATCTGATAGATAATGTTAGCATTTGCTCATTACACATGCAATGTATAAATATATAGTATTACAACTTTGAATATGTGAAAACAAATTAACAAAGATATAAAGAAATTAACATTTAATACAACTTCTGAATAAAGTACAAAAATATAAATATAAATATAAATGTAAAAGAATCATCAACCTCTATGAAGGATCCCTGATGAGAATTTTTTTGGCACCACCTATACCTTCAGAACTAGATTTGGCTAATGGTCCAAATCGCTTATATTTTTATTTTATGTCCTATATTCTAATAACTATTTGAGAAATAATCTTACAGGTACAATGATAATTCTCCATGGGATGCCAATATATCCTACACTAGTTGATAGACACAGGACATTTTCAAATTTACAATCAAAGATTTGCTGCAATTGTTTCCATTCCGAAGCATTGGCACATGAAGACTTATGATATTTTTGTACTTTGTAATTGTTCTATGGACTATTTTATGTTGTAATTTTCTTTTGGGTCACTTTCATTTTATTGTAATTTCCATTTAGGACTGGTAACCTTAAAAGTGGCAAACTTGTAATTTTTGACCATTTTCTAACCCTAGGAGTAGCAAGTATATAGTAAGGTTTGAGGAGGCCAAAATTTTCAGATTTGAGATACACTTTGCATGAGGATTAGGGTTCTCCTAATTGTCATTAGACTCTTATCAATTTCAATCCCAAGAGTTGAAATTGTGGCGAGTGCAACACTTTGAAATTGTGAGTAATATCAATTTCATTTTGTTGTGATTTCTTTTCTTCTCTAGTGCATAATATCGATGGGTGAATTGAGATAGTTCTTGGTTATATTTGCTTCCTATTATTTTCGAATTCTTGTGCTAAATTGAGATACTTTGTATTTGAATTCGGTTCATCCTTATGTTTGCTTCTTGAACTGTAATTAGCACTTTTGGATAAGGGGTTCTTAGAGTTGAAGATTTATTTTGAGATTGTGAATTATTCACGTGGATTTTATATGTGATTAGTGTGATGTTAGAAGAAATTATCATTGTGGTATCATAATTGCATCATTGAGTATTTGGATTTTATTGCACCTTTACTAGGGTTCACGCAATTTTACCCTTTTGGAACCGGTTATATGTTTGAGATTTGAAGTGTTCCTTTGGATTATTTCATTGTGCTTAGACCTTGGTTTGAGCACATCATCTTTTGGTATCAGAGTATCATCATATTTGGATCTAAAGATTGATTACATCCTAATTGAAGAAATTGGTTACATTCATTGGAAATTGACGCCATTGTTCATGAGATTAAGACTAGTTTGATTTTCATTGTGTAATTGGTCTTTCAATTGGGTTTTGTGTGCTTGGGCTTGGTTTTGAGCACATAATCTTTTGGTTTCAGAGCTTGAGGTTTAAGAGGAGGGATTTGTCAATTGAATTTCGGAAATTTAGGGTTCTTGAGTTTACATTTTGATTCCAAAATTGAAAGTAGAAAATTGAATTGTTTATGTTGTTATTTGAAGTGGCGTGATTATCTTGTTTGGGGAGTTGAACTTGTTGCTTGTTGGAGTGAGTTTTGAGGTCTTGTTGAAGCTCCATTTGATTGATATTTTGGTGTAAAAAAAAAAAAAAAGAATAGTAGCACATCTTGTGATTCAAAAGTCATAACTTGAAGTTACCTCAATTGTGAAGAAGTAGAGTTGTATTTTTGCTTAGAGCGATTCGAGCATAAAGGGGGCTTAGTTTATAATTTTCAGAAGTGAGTGTATGGATTAAGGAAGTTATTTGAATTTCAAAACACACATTAAGTGATAGAAGTAATTGTGTGTTCATTTGAATTTGAAAGTAGCTCCTTACCATTTGTGGAATATTGCAATTAATGATCTCATTTTAAATTTGAATTTAAGCTGCCTTTTGTTGTGAGTTGCGGTTTGAAACTTGTATAGAAGTAGAGAAATTCAAGTGTGGAAGAGTGTGTATGTGTGTGCTGCAACGTGTATAAAAGGTATATGTGTGTGGAGTTGTGTTTTTGTAAAATTAGTGAAGAGTGTATGCATGTGGCGAAAGTTTTGGTGTATGTTAAGTGAAAGGTAATTTGCACCGTGAAGTGTTGTGTGTATGTAGTGGTGGTTGAAGTGGTTGCGGCGTGTATATGTGTGGTGTGAGTGGCGGTGTGAATTTGTGGAGTTGTGTGAAGTAAGGTACTACACATTAAGAACAAGTGTGAGTGTGAACCGTAGCTAATAAAGATAAGCATTTAAGTGTGAAAGTTATTGAGTATTATTACTTAAACACTTGCTTAGTTGAATTCAATATCTTAACTACTTGAAAGTATTTATTTGTGCTTCAATTATTTTACTATACTTGAAGTGACAAGAAGTATTTGTTGCATTGGTGACTTGTTGCACCGTGGGTATACAAGTGTATGTGTTGTTATTCAAACGTGTTATTGTGACATGGTGAAGTGAAGGGAGTGTGATATAATTATTTGAGATTACATTTGTACTTCAAATAAATAGCATCTACAAACATGTCAAATGATAGTGTGAATGGGGGCATTAGCAATGAGGCCAATAGCCAAGTGGGTGGTAGACCAAGTCATCGAAATACAAGTGGAAGAACTCTAGAAGAACAACTTCAGGACCTTACCACAATTGTTGCTACATTAGTAATAAGGATTGATAGGATGACATTGCCATCACTACCTGATGCAGATTCGAAATGCTCTGATATCAAATGATGAGGATTCTGATTCAAATTCCTTCACACACAACCAAATCGTCAACAAGAATCAAATAACTCCAATTTTTAGGGTTTTTTGGATTTTAATACTAATTCATAAAATCAAAGATATGGATAAAATTATCAATCTATAGATGCCAAGAATGATAAAATTAAACTGTTTCACAATCAAATCATAGAACGATAGAACCCACGTTCTATAAATCAATCACTACGGTTAAAGAATTCCAAGAATTTAATAATGATGCTTGCCACAAATTCTATATGAACCAAGAATTTGATAAGAACAATACGAATATATTGAAATTCGATTCTCAATATTCTCAAATCTCCAAAAGAAGACTCACACACTCAAGTGTCTTTGTGTTTACAAAACAAATTCATTATCTATCCACGAAAAACCCTAAGGTCCCTATTTATAACATCAAAAAAATTTGGTGCGGAAACATTCAAGGCCGGCCAAAGGCCGATGGCCTTCACTTAGGCCGGCAACAAAAGCCGGCATCCTTCTCTTAGGCCAGCAATTAAAGCTGGCGGCCTTGAATAAAGGCCGACTGAGTTCACCTCAAGGCCACCGGCTTAAAATGTAAGCCGCTGGCTTTAATTGCCGGCCTAAGAGAAGGACGCCGGCTTAAGTGAAGGCCGCCGGCCTTGAATGTTTCCGCACCAAATTTTTAGGATGTTATAAATAGGGACCATAGGGTTTTTCGTGGATAGATAATGATTTTGTTTTGTAAATACAGAGACACTTGAGTGTGTGAGTCTTCTTTTGGAGATTTGAGAATATTGAGAATCAAATTTCAATATATTTGTATTGTTCTTATCAAATTCTTGGTTTATATAGAATTTGTGGTGAGCATTGTTATTGAATTCTTGGAATTCTTTAACCGTAGTGATTGATTTATAGAACGTGGGTTCTATTGTTCTATGATTTGATTGTGAAACAGTTTAATTTTATCATTCTTGGCATATATAGATTGATAATTTTATCCATATCTTTGATTTTATGCATTAGTATTAAAATCCAGAAAACCCTAAAAATTAGAGTTATTTGATTATTGTTGATGATTTGGTTGTGTGTGAAGGAATACGAATTAAAATCCGCATCATTTGGTATTAGAGCAAAGGTTGGATTTGTAAGGGTTCAGAGCGAAGGATTCGATCAGATCAAGGGTTAAATTGGTAAGGTTGTTGATTCTCAATTCAATTGTAGTTTTAATTCAATATTGCTATTGGTTGGGAAATTTGGAAATTTGTTTTGTGAATTGTATTGCTGTGAATTAGTAATTGAGCTGTTTGTTGAGAATTGGGGGTTTTGTGAATATTTTTGTTGAATTCAGTTGTTGGGTGTTGAATTGCTGTGAAATTGGTGTTTTGGGGCTGTTGTTGGGAATTGGGTTGTTGGTGAATTTCTATTGCTGATTATTGAAGGGTAAGGATGTCGTCGCATGGAAGTGTTCATAACAACAATAATAGGAATGATGCTGATAATGGGGGTGAGGTTGTGACTAGGGCTGAGTTTAATCAAATCTAAGAAAATCTTAGATTGATTATGGAGAGATTGGAGGTTAGGGATAGAAGAAGCTATAGTGGTGCAGGAATTTGAAGGAGACACTCTAGTAGTGAATCTGATGCTAGTAGGGAAGGAGTAGGAGAGGAAACAATGTTGACAGGCGTAAGGGGATTGAAAGCATCACATTGAAAATTCCACCTTTCACTAGTAGTAGTAAACCAGAGGAATTCCTAGATTGGGTGCCACGGGTTGAAAAGGTGTTTGACTGTTATGAGTGGGATGAGCGCATGAAGGTGAAAATGGTGTCTCCAGCATTCTCTGAATATGCTAGTTTGTGGTGGGACAAATTACAAGCTGAGAGACGTAGGGTTGATGAGGAGAAAGTACGTTCGTAGGCTTTGATGAAAAGGTTGATGAGATGCAGATTTGTGCTAGACTACTATAAACAGGAGATGCTGATGGAGTCGTAATCCTTGAGGTAGGGTAAGAAGAGCATAGAAGAGTATTTGAAGGAGTTTGAGACATTAGTGGCAAGATGTGATATCAGGGAAACATCAGATGAATCCATAGCTCGTTTCATCAATGGGTTAAAGATGGATATTACCAGTGTAGGGGAACTCCAGCATTATCAGACTCTTGAGGATGTGATTAAATTAGCCAGTCGGGTAAAGCGACATCAGCGCAGACGGGATCAGAGATGGCGGGATTAGAAATCATATCAACACCATAAATCAGATGATGGTGAGAGGGAGAAGGAAAGGAAGGAAAAGGGAAAAGTAGTCGTTAGTGAGGTTGTTGAACAAACACAACAAAAGAGGAGCAGGGATATCAAATGTTTCAAGTGTTTAAGACTTGGCCATATTGCTTCTCAATGTCCTAATAAAAGGGTTATGGTCATTAAAGGGGATAAAGTTGAGAGTGAGGAAGAAGAACATAAGAGTACTGAGGCAGAAGTAGAAGATGAAGACATAATAGTGAGTCCAGTACAGGGAGATATGCTAATGGTTCAGCAGGATGAAACTGTTCCTAATTAGAGGGCCGATTTATTTCATATCCAGGGCATGATGCAGGGAAAGACTTGTTTGATTGTGGTTGATACAGGCAGTTGCACTAATGTTGCTTTAGCAAACTGAGTTACTAAATTGGGTTTGCAGGTGGAGCAGCATCCAAGACCTTATGCACTTCATTGGTTGAGTCTATAGGGAGCTGTTCATGTACACAAATAGGTTCGTGTTCTATTGCTTATTGGTGATTATACTGACGAAATTGTTTATGATGTAGCTCCCATGGAAGCTACACATTTGATCCTTGGAAGACCTTGGCAGTATGACCTCAAAGCCAAGCATGATGGATACACCAATGAGTATACCATTTAGCAACAGGACAAGACATACAAGCTTCTTCCTATGAGTCTAACTGAAGTACAACACATAAGACTGATTTGCCTTAAGAAGCCCAAGGGAAAGAGGAGTTTGTTTATGTGGCCTAGTAGGATGGACGATACAGATTTGAGGTCGAATCATTTTCAACATGGAGGGAATGATACGATTCCAAGAGCGAAAATACGAGCACAAAAAAAAGGAGGACATAGGCGTTGGGAGGACCCAAGGCGAAGTTCGGCCAGCCTTAAGCCGGCCGAGTTCACCTCAAGGCCACCGGCCTTGGAGCCAGCCTGAAATGTAGGCCGCTGGCTTTAATTACCGGCCTAAGAGAAGGCCGCTGGCTTTTGTTGTCGGCCTAAGTGAAGGCCGCCGACCTTAAGCCAACCTTGAATGTTTCCGCACCAAATTTTTAGGATGTTATAAATAGGGACCTTAGGGTTTTTCGTGGATAGATAATGATTTTGTTTTGTAAACACAGAGACACTTGAGTGTGTGAGTCTTCTTTTAGAGATTTGAGAATATTGAGAATCGAATTTCAATATATTCGTATTGTTCTTATCAAATTCTTGGTTCATATAGAATTTGTGGTGAGCATTGTTATTGAATTCTTGGAATTCTTTAACCGTAGTGATTGATTTATAGAACGTGGGTTCTATCGTTGTATGATTTGATTGCAAAACAATTTAATTTTATCATTCTTGGCATCTATAGATTGATAATTTTATCTATATCTTTGATTTTATGCATTAGTATTAAAATCTAGAAAACCCTAAAAATTGGAGTTATTTGATTGTTGTTGACGATTTGGTTATGTGTGAAGGAATTCGAATCAGAATCCGCGTCATTTGGTATCAGAGCATATCGAATCCGCATCACCACCTATGGTAAACCATCAGGCACCACCTAGAATAGCTCCTCAAAATGTCTAGAGAGAAAGGGTGGTTAGAGGAAATTTGGGGAGAAGAGTAGAAGGAGATTATCATGCTCTTAGGGAAGATAGAGATGATAATTTTGGGGTTAATCCATATCCAAACAGGGAATTTAGACCACCTCGAGGATTAGAGTATGTGAAGCCACAGATGCCTTCATTTGATGGTAGGGGTTCCACCGATGATTACCTAGACTGGGAAGACAAAGTTGAGGGTCTTTTCGAGTGTTATGAGATTGATGATGACTCCAGGGTATGTCTTGCAGCTGTAGAGTTCATAGGGTATGCTACTTTGTGGTGGAAAAATATGGTGATCAACAGGCAAAGGAATGGAGAGACCGAAATACACACTTGGAGAGACATGAAATGAGTTTTGAGGAAGAGGTTTATATCGGAACACTACAGATAGGAGCTATTTATGCGTCTCTAAACATTGAGACAGGGGGGTAAAACAGTGGATGACTACGTACAGGAGTTTGAGACACTAGTGATCAGATGTGGATCGGTTGAACCTCTTGAACAAACCCTAGCACGTTTTGTATCTAGGTTGAAGTATGAGATAGCTTGTGTAGTTGAGCTTTAAAGATAGAGTACACTTGATGAGATTATAAAGTTAGCCTTGAAAGTGAAAAGACAGAGGCGATCCTATTCATTGAAAGTTACTAGGAGCAGGCCCATTACTAATACAAAGCCTATGGAGGTTGTTGGTCCGTTGAATGGGTCAAAGGGAGCAGGTGAGCATTTCAGGGTTGTAGACAAAATTATCCCTACTACAGAAAAGGAGAAAAATTTTTCTGGGAAAGGCAAAGAGGAAGTTGGATCTGATTTGAGGTAGATGGTACAAGGGTCAACCAATGGGAAGATGAGCCAAATTAAATTTTTCAAATGCATGAGATTTAGACGTATAGTTACACAGTGTCCCAATAAAAGGCTAATAACCGTCATGGAGGGTAACGAGGAAGATGATGAGGAAGAGACTGTCGAGCCTACAGATTTATCCTTAGCTTTACAAGAGTATTATGATGATGAACATGCTGAAACACATGGGGTTAAAAAGAGAGGAAAATACTTACCTATTAATGTACTATATAGGGTTATGACTATTTCTCTAGATACTAGGGACATACAGAGGGTGAATCTGTTCTACACACCTCGTCAGATTCGAGGTAACCTATGTATGCTTTTTATTGATAGTGATAGTTGTACTAATGTCATATCTATTGCATTGGTAGAAAACTTACAATGAACCACTTGCTCTCATCCTAACCCGTATAAAGTGCATTAGTTGGACAACCGAGGTAGTTTGAATGTTACACAGCGAACAATGGTACCAATTAGTATAGGAGATCGGTATAGTGATGAGATTATCTGTGATGTGCTTCCTATGTATGTATTTCATTTACTACTAGGTCAACCATGGCTATTTGATAGAAAGGTGTTACATGATGGGTTAAGAAACACTTACATGATTCAAAAGGATGGTATACGGATTTTATTGACTCCTTTGTCTTTGTCTAAGGTTCGTTCTTTCCAGAAACTAGTCAGAAGCACATATAGCTCTTCCAGATTTTCAACCAACAAGCAATTCCAAACATCGGGTTTCAGTCTAGCAAAAGATCCTTTAGATTTAAGGGCAAATCTTTTAGAAGCCCAAGGAGATGATGAGAAATTTTCTGGCACCACCTATACCTTTAGAACTGGATTTAGCTTATGGTCCAAATCGCGTATATTTTTATTTTATGTCCTATATTCTAATAACTATTTGAGAAATAATCTGACAGGTACAATAATAATTCTCCATGGAATGCCAATATGTCCTACACTAGTTGATGGACACAAGACATTTTCAGATTTACAATCAAAGATCTGCTACGATTGTTTCCATTCCGAAGCATTGGCACATGAAGACTTATGATATTTTTGTACTTTGTAATTGTTCTATGGACTATTTTATGTTGTAATTCTCTTTTGGGTCACTTTCATTTTATTGTAATTTCCATTTAGGACCGGCCACCTTAAAAGTGGCAAACTTGTAATTTTTGACCATTTTCTAACCCTAAGAGTAGCAAGTATATAGTAGGGTTTGAGGAGGCCAAAATTTTCAGATTTGAGATACACTTTGCGTAAGGATTAAGGTTCTCCTAATTGTCATTAGACTCTTATCAATTTCAATCCCAAGAGTTGAAATTGTGGCGAGTGCAACACTTTGAAATTGTGAGTAATATCAGTTTCATTTTGTTGTGATTTATTTTCTTCTCTAGTGCGTAATATCTAGGGGTGAATTGAGATAGTTCTTAGTCAGATTTGCTTCCTATTATTTTTGAATTCTTGTGCTAAATTGAGATACTTTGTATTTGAATTCGGTTCATCCTTATGTTTGCTTCTTGAACCGTGATTAGCACTTTTGGAAAAGGGGTTCTTAGAGTTGAAGATTTATTTTGAGATTGTGAATTATTCACGTGGATTTTATATGTGATTAGTGTGATATTAGAAGAAATTATCATTATGGTATCATAATTGCATCATTGAGTATTTGGATTTCATTGCACCTTCACTAGGGTTCACGCAATTTTACCCTTTTGGAACCGGTTATATGTTTGAGATTTGAAGTGTTCCTTTGGATTATTTGATTGTGCTTAGACCTTGTTTTGAGCACATCAATCCTCCTTCTACTACGTCAAAACAATGTTGATGAAGTGGTCAAGGCTTCACCTAAGTTGCACAATGAAAATAGATAATGTTAGCATCACACATGCAATATGGAACATCATGAAATGTGTATTGGTGTTCATCATTTACCATTATCGTGTCGATGTGGGAACGTTCTTCTATTATGCCCTTTCATTCGGCAAAGTCCACATGTGATTTTACTTGGACTCTCCCTAATGTCCATCTTTATGTGTTATCTTTTCTATCTTGGTTTTCTCTTCTTCCATGTAAGATCTCCCCTTAAGTCGAGTGATGGAAGTATACCAGCTCCTAATCCAAGTCATTGCCTATAGGCATGAAGTGCGTCCTATAAATCAACTCCTGATACGCTTACCTATACCAATCAAGTATATAGTGCGTTATATCAAGCCTCATTGAGGTAGGTGCTACATAGGCATGGAAGTATGGAATTCTATATATTTGCCATTTTTAGTAGTTACATATGCTATGGGAAAAGTCAACAATGTGCCTTTGGCCCCCTCCCCATAACTTGCTTGCAATGTGATGAGTATTGGTGAGCACTTCGAAAAGCTTGTCCTATCTACCATAGTTGATAACCATGTGATTACTAGCTTGTGAACTCTATTTGTCAATCTTTTCAGTTGTATATTTGGTGAAAATTTTACCCTTCGCCATATTCTTCGAAGCCTTCAAATGCTTCTTAACAAAGTACCCTATGCAATTGTAGGACGT
Organism: Laguncularia racemosa; assembly: GCA_037954665.1. NCBI lineage: Eukaryota > Viridiplantae > Streptophyta > Magnoliopsida > Myrtales > Combretaceae > Laguncularia > Laguncularia racemosa. Next base: position 6,036,600 of record JBBMOL010000016.1, read on the forward strand.
CTTCTTCACCAAAGTAGTCATATGTAACCCTTGAGCTTCCTTTAACACAAAAGTGTAGCTTTCAATAATGTTGGAGGTCATATACCTAAATTGATAGCAATTGTCATGTGCTAGCATCTACATATCTAATGACACGTCGTCAAACCAGTCTAGCACTTCCGGCTTAATGATCCCTACCTGCTTTATCACATAGTTCAACTTGTAAGATTATGCTTGCAACTCAGCATATGTAAATAGCCTCTTGCATTATACGTTTTTATGTACTAAGTTGAAGTTGCTTACAAGGTGTCGTAAATAAAACCACCACACTAAAAATGTAAGGCGCCATCCATTGGCTTCTTCTTCAACTACGGACTCGATGCCTGTATGTTTATTTGATATGAAGCAAATAGTTTCATGACCTGCACAATTGTTGACAATATATTCCTTCAATTTCCTTAAAAACTAGCCTCATGTCTCAACCATTTCCTGATCTACAAGAGTGAATGACAGTAGAAGTGTATGGTTGTTGCCATCAATGTTACAAGTAATCAGCAACTTGTGAGTGTACTTTTCGTACAAAAAAGTTGTGTCAATGGTAACAACTAGTTTAAGAAATTTTCACGCTACAATGCACGACCTAAATGCCCAAAATACCCACTTTAGAGTAGACACCCTAGGGATAGTTGATCTACTCCACCTCCAATTAATTTGTGTTCTGGCATTTGTATGTTCTATTACATTTAGAAGTTTAGGGAGTTTATCATAAGACTTCTCCCAATTCTTGTACACATGCTCTATAGCCCGTTTCTACCCCTCCTAAACCTATTTCCTACTAATGCTATAGCTGAATTCTTATTCAACAATAGAAGCCAGCTCCACTACCTTCAATGAAGATTGTCCCCAACAAGATTTACAAATCAGCTAGCAAGAAGATTACAATCCAACTATAGGTGATCCTAACTAATTAGTGAGTTATTGGATGTGTGTGAACTCTCAAATCTGGTCACTACGAACATGCTCTTCAACTTCTTCTTTTAAACCTAAAGCCTCCATTTATAATCATCGTCGCTTCTCAAATAATAAATAGACCACAGTAATGGACCAGATTCTACAATAGTGAAGTTATAATGGTTCTTCACATGGTAAGCCTTCACTGCTTAAATCACACCTATTTTTGTTTTAAATCTGATGCTTCTACACAAATCGTCACTACTACTCAAACCATTGCAAATATTAGTTTGCTCTTATACAAAATAAATATAACCATCATCACTACCAACGTTGTAGTACGAGATAGGATCTTTAACTGCTAAGCTTGTGGTTCAGCTTGCTTTGATTGATATATTACTTATCTCAAGTATGAAGGTATGGTTGGAGAGTTTTCTTTAGGTACTTCATCTCCTTCATTTTCACTCTCCCCATGTTCCTCATTGGAACTCTTCTCGTTATTGATACTCTCCTCCTTAACACCCATTCTAACATTGGTGTTAGTTGCAATCTTTTCTCCTAAATGAACCATATACAGATCACGTGTTTTTGGACATTGTAATATTGGAGTAACTTCTCTACCTATTTCATCTTCATCATTGCCTTCCATTGGGGTTGGTTTTAAGGGTTCAAATGTTGACAGCTCGAGCTACATTTTTACAATGTTATGTGATCAATGTAGTTGATTACTTGTATCGAATGTCTACTTTATGGAACCCCCCCCCAAAATCATTAGAAATTCTGATGTACAATTGTTTTATGCTACGATCTCCATATGATTCTACAATTTCAATGAAATTTTCAACATCTACATCATTTCTAATTGCCATCAACGCATAACATTTACTAGTTCCATAGAACACAAGTTGCTTGTGAATTATCTCAACCCCCACTTCAGGTTAGATCGACTTCAATACTCCGATATATTCTATAAAAGAATTCATTGTACTTAACATTTTTCTTCATTTTCAACTTATACACCAGATCCCTGTCATATTCTTACCCCTCAGTTATTAGCCACAGTATTTCCAAACGTATAGATCATCAATTTTATGTAGTCACCCATTGTTTCCTTATCTACAACATAAATAAATTATGAGCTTTTTTTTTAATTGATAATTTTCAATAACAAAATTGTAAAAACTTAGCCTAAAAAAATAAAAAAATTTCGTATCATTTTTAATTTTAATTTTTCCCATTATTTCCTAGCAAAAATTTGCAAATTTAATTAACAGTACTGTAAAAATTATTTCACAAACCAAATATTACAAATTTTCATTACAATATTTTTTTATAATAACATAGATAATATTTTCAATTTAATATTTACAAATAATATTAAAATTTTTTCATAACAAAGTATTCTCATACTAATGCAAAAATTAATATTGCATGTTACGTATTATAAAATTTACACAAATCATATCTGACACATTACAAACTAATAATAAATATTAACATTTTCTACAAAACATAACATTATAGCAACATTTTCCTCAAATAATAATATCAAACACAATTAAAAAAAAAAGAAAAGAAAAGAAAAAGTTCAACTTTTTCTAAAATAAAATACTACAATTGATTCATTGTTGAGGAAATGCTAGATCTCATTGTATTATTTCAAATCCCTTTTTTTCGTTCTGTACAAACACTTCTTCTTCTTCCTGTGAACAAAAGAAAAAAAATAGATGGAGTTTGTAGATGGGAAAATTAAAGCAAATGTCTTTTGTTTCTATATTTATATTACTAATTTTCTATATTATTGTTGTGTGTGTTACTTTTTATATTGATGGTGGATGTTAAAGTAAAAAATGAAAGAAATAGATGATGGGATTACTTGAGGTGGCAGAATTGAAGGTGTACACTGGGTTTTTACCTTCGGTACAATTGTATTGAAGGTTGTACATTTTTAGTTTTGTAAATTTTCATAAACTGAAGTCACAAATTATGTCTATACTTTTGAAACCTATTTTTAAAATAATTATTTCATATATACTATTTATGAATTATTTTACAAAAAATACAATATTTATGAGCATTGCACAAACTTTGGGTGCATCCAAAATAAAAGCATGAATTCAGCATTAGGATCGGTTTTGTGTTTGTAATGTTGAATACGAGGCCTTCTTGTCGCGAACTTTTTTTTTTTTTTGACTAAAATTACAAGCTTGCTACTTGATGGAATAATAATAATAATAATAATAATAATACTTGTTGTATAGGTAAAAACTAAAAAGAGAACCTATTATGCACTTCTTCATAACTAATTTGCCTTGATATATGTATGATGAGGAAAAAGAATAATCAGAAATAGCTAGAGAGTTAAGACATAAACCTTAAGAGGGTTCGGTAGTAGGAGTAGTACTTTGAGCTTGACATATACGTAGCAGCTGCCCAAGTATTCAAACAACAACATCAACAACATGTACAATATTAGGAAACAAACGAGCCGATGACAACGACTACTTCCTCCTCCACATGATCCCAGTCTTTCTTTTCTTCATCAAAAGAATCTGCTACCGCTAAGTATAGTTGTGGACCAAACAAAAGAGAAAAAGGAACAGAGAGAGAGAGAGAGAGAGAGAGAGTGATTTTCCTAATAACTTCTTACGATATATATGGAGGATAATCGGCCACGAATACTTTCATGATAATTGGGCGCGTAATTACTAATTATAGGTGTTCAAATATCTTTTCTCCGGTACTATTGCAATTTTTTTTCTAACTCATATAATGTTTCGTTGTCTATCCAGCTTTGACGCCGTAAAAGAAGTTCAGAATCCAATCCCGCATACCATAAATAACAACTCGGCATAAAATTTCATGTTGTACAGCAGAAAACAACTTATAAACTTTTTCATATTTTCGTGAACTTGTATTTTGTGAAATATATAATTAAAATTGAAAATTGCCATTTTTCTTTTCTTTAGATTTTTCCAATGAACAAAAAAGTTCTATTCCTTTGTTTATCTAATAACTTGCTTGAGAATTGTCCAATGTCACTTAATACCTTTTTTGTAAGATGGTATTTTTTATCTTCTTTTCATAAAAATAAAAAGTATAATTGACATGATAATATACCCCTATTAGAGTAACTATTAACAAAATCAATAATGCATAAAAAAAATCCTCTTTCTTTTACGTGCTTCACTTTTGTAATATTATATTATATTACAATATAACAAAATAGATAAATATATATTTGTTATATATTAATGCATACATAAAGCTATATACAATATATAAATATATATATGTATATATATAATATAACAATATAACAACACACATGCATATGCACACGTACACACATTTGCAATAGATATTATGTCAATTGTATGTGATTTTAAATAGTGTAACTATACATTATATACTTAATAATATATTATATATAGTACTAAGTTATATTACAATGTCAAAAAAAAAAAAAAAAACATATATAGCAATGCATATGGTTGATAACACTATTATACGCCTATATTGGTTTAAAGTCCCAAGACCCATTTTACTTCAACCCAACCATAGAATGGGAAAGTTCCTAAAACTAGTTGGGATAAAATGGGAAAGTAATTTGAATCCTTCGAAAAAATGCCCAAGTAAGTATTTCCTATTATAATTAGAGAATCTTTAAGAAAGATTTACTTACCTAAAATAGAATTTCCCTCACATTATAAAAGGAGGTCCCTTCATCCAGGTAAAATTATCAATAACTCACATTTGTTCACCAAGCCTAATAGTGTGATTCAACCTAAGATCACGACCAAGCAGTAGGAGCAATTAACAATTGGCATCTACTGTGTCAAGGCTAACTACGACTACAGTTGGCACAAGATCACAAAGAAACTTTAGCATGAATGTCCTCGATGACCGCAATCTACCAATTGCTATAAACAACCACCCTGTAGTGCCCCTTATCCCACCTCTTGTATAGTAGGGTGATGAAGACAATATTACAAAACTCAAGAAGCAACTTGCCAATTTGTTGGTTAAAAACCATTGCCTAAGAGATCAAGTCAATGAACTCAATGACCACTCTTAATGAAACTCTTAGCCATACAAACATGATGACAGTGTTTCACAACACTATGAGAATGCGCTGCCAAATCTAAATCAAGCACTTAACCCAACGGGTGAATAAAATGGAAACAAGAATGATAATTCTAAAGCACAATCCGCAAGATCTTTAGCCGATCAGTCTATAGATGATATAGACAATATGATCAAACGCCTTAATGAGCTGAAAGATATAACGAAGCTAGACGTATGGGACATGTTCACCATAGGGAACTCCCCTTTTACCTAGGAAATTTGAGATAAGCAGCTTTCGACACATGTTCAAATTCCACAACTAGAGTTTTACAATGGAATGATTGACCCAACAGAGCATCTAAGCTATTATACAGTTTAAATGAACCTCTTTAGCATTTTTGATACAATAGCATATAAGGCCTTTCTAGGAACTTTAAAGGAGGTAGCACGAACATGGTTTCGAGACTTAAAGCTAAATTCTATTTCTAGTTTTGGTAGGCTCGCCATGAAGTTTTACCAACATTTTTTGACAAGCAAGACGCTTAAATGAGATTCCTTAATGCAACCTTGTTGGACAAAAGCAAGGTGAGATATTAAGGGATTATATCTCAAAGTTCAATAAGGCGATGCTCGAGATTCTTAATGTTGACATAAGTATAGCGCTTAATGCAGTAGTCAATGGAGTAAAGGAGCAATCTTAATTAATTTACTCACTTACATTACATAAACTAAAGAATTTCAAAGAGTTCTAGGAACAAGCTGTAGACTAAATTAGCTAAGAAGATGTCATACTGGCTACAAGGTAGGTCGAGTAAGACTCCCCTGACAAGAAGGAAAACAGTAAAGATCAACCTTCAATAAAAGGCATAATTGGTCTCACATTGAAAACTAATGGGTTTACTTAAAATGGTAATGGTGGCCAAAAACATGTGATCCCTTTCTATAAGCAGCATGCCTAACTCAATAAGCCCTACACTGACATATTTATAGAGATACAAGACTAAGGCATCATCACTTAGCTTGACAAGATGAGGAATAACCCAATTAGAAGAAATTCTAACAAGTACTATGACTTTCACAAAGACAGGGGCCACACCATCGAAAGTTGCACATAGCTCAAGAATGCCAATGAAGACCTATATAATAAGAATATCTATGGGGATATAATATAGAGAGTAAGAAAGAATGGATGAAAGGGAACGAATGGAGTAGGAATAGCACGTATGCCCCAAAAAAGGCACCATAAATATTATTATCGAAGGACCAATTGTAGGAGGACGCTCTATCTCATAGTGTAAGGCATATGCTCGATCAAGAAGCTATCAAAATGTACTTAGCACTCATGCGAAGTACCCTAAAGTAGACTCTATGACCACTTTTTCCAATAATGACCTTGAAGGCATAATGTTCCCACACAATGATGCCTAAATAATCTAAGCCAGAATTGTAGATTTTGACATTCAAAAGATCCTCATCGATAATGTGATAGGAATCAAAATCCGACAAGACCTATCATTAGGGCAAGAACTAAAGGAATTCAAATTTTGGCGATGAGGACCCATTTTGAGCAGATCGACTCCAAAATTATTTATATATTAACCTCTTTTCTATTATTCTTGTATTGTGTTTTCCAACAGGCACACTTATCATATTTTATAGGGCAATGGACAAACTCTCTCAAACTTAACTTGTGGGTTATCCATGGACCGACCTGAACCGACGATGAGTTGGGCTGATGGATCCTATAGAAGATTGGCATCTTAAAGACCATTTCTTTTATATATTTACTCTTTTATGAACTATTTTGGTTGTATTTTGGTTTTGGGGTACTTTTATTTCCTTGTAATTTTTATTTAGGGTTAGCCACCTTAAAAGTGACAAACTTGTAATTTTGAGCACTTTTTAACCCTAGGAGTAGCAAGTATAAATACTTGCTTAAGAGAGGGTTTGAGGGGGGTAATTTTTACAGAATTGAGAGTTCATTTCATGTGAGGATTAGGGTTTCCTAATTTTCATTAGACTCTTATCAATTTCAATCCCAAGAGTTGAAATTGTGGCGAGTGCAACACCTTGAAATTGTGAGTAGTATCAATTTCATTTTGTTGTGATTTCTTTTCTTCTCTAGTGTGTCATATCTAGGAGTGAATTGAGATAGTTCTTGGACAGATTTTCTTCTTATTATTTTCGAATTCTTGTGTTTAATTAAGATGCTTTTGCATTTGAATTCGGTTCTTCCTTGAAGATTACTTCTTGAACGTGATTATCACTTATGGAAAGGGGTTCATAGAATTGAAGTTTTCTTTGAATTTGTGGATTATTCACGTGGGATTATATGTGATTAGTGTGATGTTAGAAGAGATTATTATTGTGGTATCACAATTGCAACATTGAGTATTTGGATTTCATTGCACCTTCACTAGGTTCACGCCATTTTTGCCCTTTTTGGAACCGGTTTTGTGATTGATTTGAGATTGTTTTCTTAAATCTTTTTGAATGTGCTTAATATTGGTTTTAGGCACATCATCTTTTTAGTATCAGAGCTATATCATATTTGGATCTAAGATTGATTACATCCTAATTGAAGAATTGGTTACATTCATTGGAAATTGACACCTTTGTTCATAAGATTGAGACTAGTTTGATTGACATTGTTTGTTTATCTTTCAAATTGGTTTTTGTATGTGCTTAATATTGGTTTTAGGCACATCATAATGGCAACTTTGTGGAAATCATATACAAGAAAGCTTCCAACCAGATGAAACATTAGGTTGAGGCAAAGCTTAAGCCCTATGATAACAAGCTTTTTAGCTTTAATAACCAACTAATAAAGCTTGAGGGCATTATAACCCTCCCCTATAAAACTTGGAGATGGACGACATAAGACATAAATCTTGGTTGATTTCCTTGCTATTAATTCATGGTCCTCCTATAACATTCTTCTTAGGCACCTATCATAAAATACTTTAGGAATGATAACCTAAACAAAACACCTAAAGGCCAAGTTCATAATTCTTACAAGTGTTGGCACCTACAACGATGACCAATAGACCTCCAAGAATTTATATCTTCAAGCTCTCTCCCAGCAAGAGGTCCTTACAATGGAATGCACTATAGAGGAAAAACCAAGATTAAGAGGGGAACCTATCAAAGTAACGAAGGATGTCTAAATTAGTAACTCACTTGAGCAAACTACAAAGATCGGCACAATAATCTTGGTTGAGCTCTGCCAGTAGATCATTGCTTTCCTTTGAGTTAATGTGGATGTTTTCACATGGTCACCATCAGATATGCTTAGGATCCTCTTTATGGTGATCTCACATAAGCTGAATATTGACCCTAATATGAAGGTAGTCAAACAAAAGAAGAGACGCTTTGCCCTAATATGCTAGATGACCATTGAAGAGGAGGTATAAAAATTCCTAAAGGCTAGATTCATTCAAGAGGAGTTATATCGCACAAGGTTAGCCAATTGTGTATTGGTAAAAAGTCTAACGGAAAGTGGCAAATGTGTATCAATTACATTGATCTCAATAAAGCCTAGCCTAAGGACTACTTTCCACTATTACGCATTAATCAATTGGTTGATTCAATCTTGAGTCATACCCTATTGAGCTTTATGAACACATTTTCAAGCTATAATCAAATTAGGATGCATGAATCTAACTAGGTTCATACATCATTTGTCTCTAACTTTGGAACATACTATTATAAGTTAATGCCCTTCAGGCTCAAGAATGTTGAAGCGACATACTAAACACTAATGGCAAAAATGTTCATACATCAAATTGGAAGAAATGTTAAGGTTTACAATGATGACTTGATTGTGAAAAGCAAGGAGCCTCATTATCACCTCAAGGACCTAAAGGAGACGTTCCAAACATTGCAACAGGTTAATATGAAGTTGAACCTTTAGAAGTGTATATGTGGAGTAACATTTGGGAAATTTCTTAACTTTATGGTCACATCACAAGGGATTGAGTCAAATCTTAAGAAGATCAAGTCTATTCTGGACATTCAACCTCTAAAGATGGTTAAGGAGGTCCAAAGGTTAATAGGGTGCATTGTCGCATTAAATAGGTTTATCTTTAAGTTAACAGATAAATGTGCCTTGTTCTTTAAAATTTTGAAGAACCTAGGGGTCAGTAGATTAATGAGTGTCAAGAGGCATTCAACGAGTTGATCTACGTCTTTATGGCACCATCAATCTTATCCAAACCCATTACAACAGAAGAACTTTATCTTTACCACTTTGTCTCTAACCAAGCCATATCTTCCGTATTAGTGCAAACAAATGGTAGAAAGCATTGATTGGTGTATTATGTAAGCTACATCCTATACGGCCTTGAGAGTAGGTATTTAAAGCTGGAGGAATTTTCCATAGCATTGGTCATTTCAACATGAAAACTATGTCCATTTTTTGAAGCTTACCCCATTGTTGTCCTTATCAACCAACCTTTGAGGCAAACCCTCCAGAAGCTAGATGCATTAGACTAGATGGTCTGATACACCTTAGAGCTTAATGCATATAGCATCTAGTATCGACTATGTGAAGCAATACAAGTACAAGCGCTAGTCAATTGCATAGCTAAGTTAACAGCAATGGATGAAATCCTTATTAGTGATCATGAAAAGCTCACTTGGGCACTTCACATTCATGATTTGTCCATTAAGGGAGGAAGTGGAGTAAGACTTGTTCTGTATGGTCTACATGGAGTAGAAATTTAGTATGCTCTGATGTTTGGATTCTTTGCTAATGATAATGAAGCAGAATATGAGACTCTCACTACTGGGTTAGAATTAGTAAAGGAAGTAAGAGCGGAAAGATTGAAATTTTTTCTAACTCTCACTTGATTGTCTAATTGGTCAATGAGGAGTACACAGTCAAAGATGAAGGCATGACCATGTGCCTAGAAGTGGTAAAGTCTTTATGCTCCTATTTCATGTCATGGAGCATCACTAAGATCCTTCTTGCTTAAACACTAAGGTGGATTGCCTGTCCAAATTGGTCTCAATGTGCCTCTCTGACCTAGACAAGAAAGTGTTTATCAAATACCACCAAGGTTGTCGAAATCGCCATTTTACGTAGAATCGCCAGGGGGTCCGTAGAATCGGAACGTAAAAACGTAAGTTTTTATAACCTTTATAAAATAACCTTTAAGTATTAAAAATTTACTTACAGTAGTCATTAAAAAATATAATGGATAATATAAATTAAAAATTTCAGTATAGAATTGGATCATAAATCACAATAAAAGCCATAATATAGATAATCAAGCATAAGTTATATAATATCAATAATTAACCATAAAAATAGTCAACCAAAAGTCTCAATAAAAGTTATGAAATCATAAATCATATTACAAAACAAGAAATAAAATAAATCATTACAATTTCCACCATCTCTCTCATCCAAATCATCATCATCATTTGCATCTTCATCTTCTTCTTCCTCATTAATGTCAAAATCATCATGAGGTGTACTGCTACTAATGATTTCCATATCCTCTAATTCCAAAATTTTTGAAGTTCCTATTTGCATTTCAACTTCAAATGAATAGTAAACAATAACATTCTTCCAAAACCTACTATCTAAAACCACTTGTTGAATCCGCTTTCCATCACTTGTGGTCGAATACTTACATGATTTCCAATGACTAGAAGTGAACATCATCATCAATGCAGTTTTCAACTCACTAAGGCAACCTAATGTCAAATACGAAGTGGCAAAACGAGTTGCACCAAGTCTAATCAAGTCCCTCCCTTTAGTGTATCTTCTCAAAATTGAGATAAGTATAGTCCTGGAATAAATATATGTAGTAATTCGCCTTCCTTTCGCAATTATCCCTTGGTGGATCTTTAAATTCTTCTCAAAGTCTTCCAAGATCAAATCGATGCAATGTGCAGCACAAGGTGTCCAATATAAGCATTTTCTCTTCTCCATCAATTTTTCTCCTGCTGCTTTATAATTTGCAGCATTATCTATAATAACTTGTACAACATTTTCCACTCCAACCTTCTCCACAATATCATCTAACATTGCCAAAACTTTTTCGGCTGTCTTGGATACATCAGAAGCATCTATAGATGATAAGAAGACCGTTCCTTTAGGGCTATTAACCAAGAAATTTCATATGGAACGCTTCTTTCTATCAGTCCATGCATCAAACATAATAGAGCAACCTTTTTTTTTTTCCATTCAACTTTGTAGTCATTAAGTAATTCCATTATTCGAGCTACTTCTTTCTTCAAACAAGTCACCGTTAGCTCATGATAAGAAGGAGGTTTAAGCCTACATCCATATCGACCAACCACTTGAAGCATCTTCACAAACTCTAGATTTTTGACACAATTAAATGGAATTGCACTAGTATAGAAAAAACAAGCAATTTGTTGGCTACATTCTTCTCTCAAATCTTTCTTCATGAATTGGTTAATTGTACCTTGTGTTGCTCGTGTTCCACTTTCACAATTTTTTTTTTTCAGAAAGAAGTCCATGCAATTCCTTTCTTTTTTGTTTATCCCTATTTGCTCCACCTCATCATCAACATCATCAAAATCTTCAATGCCATGAATTTGCTTTCTCTTCATTTCTGATAATTTTGCCGCTTTTAGCAACATTGTTAACATTTCATTTTTTACATCATCCGGGACACTGGTGCATGGCTCTACATCTTTACGCGTACACCTCAAGTGATTCTTGAATATGTAAATGCCTCCATTAACAACTTTATTACAATACTTACATTTAACTTTTTTCCCAGTATTGTCTACATCAATTCCATGCCCCCAACCTACATCAGATCTACTTCCAAGTGAATTCTTTCTTTTCAAACTCTCTCTAGATGATTTGGAAGATGACATTTTAACTCAATTGATACTTAAAATCCTGTAAGAAAAAAAAAAAAAGAAAAAAGGAGTAAAGAGAGCTATGGTAGAAAGTAGAAAACTAGAAACTATAAAGTACTATTACATATTTACAAATTACATATATAAAGTAAATTGCTCATGCTCATGCTCATGTAACAAGTAATTACTAATTACAATTTACAACTAGAAGAGATAGCAAGAAAAATAACTATAAAGGTTTTCTTTAAATCATCATCAAGAAAAGGAAAGCAAAACATAAGAGGTAACAAGCTTTACATTCCATAAAGCTAGAAAAATGAGTATATTATAAATTTATTATTAAGTAATATAATCCCATTTCCAAATTATAACAATATAACTTAGCACACCACATGATCAACCTAAACCCTCCAAATGCAACTTGTATGAAGGATTAAGTTTCTCTAGAATTGGCTTCATTGATATTTAAGCACATAATACATTTGGATGGGCTATCAACTTAGATTGAGATCGGATAAGATAACAAAACACGAAGAAAAATGCTTTTTGGAAGGAACAGGGGAAGACCACGGCCATGTGTCAAGGAAACACGCCCACAGAAGCACACACGGTTTAACACATGGTTGAAGGTACGGCCGTGTGTTGAGCTTGGAAAATACATAGAAGTACATACGGTTGAACATACGGTTGAAGGCACGACCGTGTGTTGAGCATGGAAAATACACAGAAGTACACACGGTTGAACACACGGCCGTGTGTTGAGCTTGGAAAATCTACAAAACAGAAGCACACACGATTGCGTACACAGTTGAAGGCACGGCCATGTGTCGAGCTTGAAAATCCATAGAAGCACATGCGGTTGAGTATACGGTTGAAGGCATGGCCTTGAAAGCCATCAACCCATTCACAATCATAACTCACAAGCATAAAAATTCACATGATACACTACATTACAACTGTACAAGTACAAGTATAGTCATACAAGTCATACCTAACACAAAACTCGCGTCTATGAAGATGGATGTCAACTCGGTGGCCTGCTGCAAGAACGATCGCTGCTTGGCGGCGCTCACTCATCTACGAAGGAGAAGGATTGCTGGCTCGCTGCGCGGTGTTCTTTGTTCTGATAGTATCAAGTATCAACTCAGCTCAGTGTGGAAGTGGATGTGGAACTATGGATCTTGGCTCGCACTCGCCTCTCCTGTTTTCACTTTTCACTGTCTCTCTTCTCCTCTCTCCACTGAACTCTGAAGAAGTTCAATGTACAGGACAGGTTACAGCAGCAGTAGCAAGCTGGAAATTGCAAAGGATGTATTAAGTTGTCGATTGGGCTAGGCTAGGTTGGGCTTGGATCTGATCCGAATAGATTTAAGCCTACAATTGGAAATATGTGTGGAATCGTTTGAAACGTTTAGAATCGCGATTTTAAATGATTTTACTGTTCAAAATCACAATTTTATTACGATTTTGCTCCTTTCCGATTTTGTATGTGAGTTAACTGGGAATGTATATACAAACTCGTAAAAACATGGAATTGTACGAGTTGAAACGCGATTTTGACCACAATGAATACCACCCACAAAATAGCAGTGGCAAGCCCCCACTAGAATGCCTCATTAATAAGACCCAAGCTTCACAAAAACCATGTTGGATGGATTAAATTGTTAAATACATGGAGACTAGGGTTGTGTTAACCTTGACAATAATAAAAAGGTGAAGGCTTTAAGACAAAAACCAGTCCAATGCACTTTGCTTGATGGTTAGCTCTATAGAAGGGCATACGGTTTACCAATACTCAAATGTCTTTGACCCCTTGAAGCAAAACACTTATTGGTTGAGCTCTACATAGGGGTGTGCAGTAATCATATAATGGGGCATACATTAGCCACTAAAGCACTCCAAGCAAAGTACTACTAGCCTACTGTGAAGAGGGATGCTAAGGTGAAAGTGTAGCAATGTGATAAGTGCCAGAAACATTCTTTGGTGGATAGACAACCGAGTAGCAACTTAATGCCAATTACAAGCTGTAAACACCCCATTTTTGCCCTAGGAATGAATAATAATCAATAATAATCAATTTTCAATTTTTTCCTTTTTTTTTCAATTTTTCTCTAATTTAGCATAAATAATAAAAATATTCAAAAAAATAAAAATAAATAGGAAAACACATCAATTTTGAAAAATGATTTCAGAAATGGCAATAATAAATAATAAACAATTTTTACAAATTTTTGAAATTTCAAAAAATACAAAAAAATAAAAAAATCGCATTGCATATATGCAATTTGCGAATAAAAGAAAATCAGGAAAATGGGCTAGCCTAGCTGGTCCGGACCACAGGCTAAAGCGCGCGCAGGGTGGCTCGGTCGCAGGTTCGAATCGTTGGGGAAGCAGTTTCCGCGTTTTGAGTTTTTTCACTTATCCAGGACACGTGGCAGCATCCGATTGGCTGGAGGAAGCGCATGCGCCGAGCGCGTGATCATCTCCTACCTCGGGTCTGAGATCGCTGGCGGAAGAAAAATTCACATTTTGGCCATTTTGATTCGATTTTTTACACAAATCCAACAGATCTTCAATAGAAATGAGATAAACATCATCTAATTGGAATCAAATCGCAACAAATCGATGGATTTACACAAATCGGAGTTGGTTTTTTAACCGAAAATCCGATTAGCTTTGATTGGAGGAAATCCGAGCTTATCCAGCTCGGTTTCAAGTGCTATAAATAGGAATCGAAGGGAGGAAGCCAAAGAACAGATTAGAATTGAGAGAAAGTGAGAAACGAGAGCAAATTGGAGAGCATCGGAGGAAACCCAACATCGCGATCACCGACCGGAGCTGAACCACCACCAGGAGGCGTTCTGAGAGTGAACCACTGCCACCATTGGATTCAGCACCCTCAAGAAGCTAGGATTCGACACCTCACCCATGACAAAAGACCGTCGGAACGTCGTGAATGAACATCCTCTACCGCCGTGTCCGATTGATCCGACCTGACCTGATTTGACCCATTTCGACCCGACCAGCGCATCGACCTGGATCCAGGTAAGTCGGATTTTTCGGATTTTTTTAATTAATTTATTTATTTTGTTTGTTTATTTATTCCGAATTGATTTATTATTTGTTATTTAGTTATTTATTTATTTATTTATTGGTTTATGTTTTATTTTCAATAAGTAGGAAAATGTAGAAATTAGATTTTTAGGATTTAATAATGTAGAAAAAAAATAAAAAAATAATAAAAAAAATAAAATAAAATAATAAAAATGTAGAAAAGTAATAAAAATATTAGGAAAACAATAATAAAATTTTAGATTTCAAAATAGGATAGATAGTAACTTAGGATAAAAATTTTCACAAAAATCACAAAAATTTATAAAAATCACAAAAAAATCGTAAAAATCAAGAAAAATCATAAAAATAATAAAAATCATAAAAAATCATGAAAATTCAAAAAATTATAAAAATAGAAAAAAAAAAGTTTTAACACTTAGAAAAACCATTTTCTTTAAATAAATTCAAAATTGATGTTTTTTCCTAAAAATCATTTTCAAAAATCAAATTAAAGCTTAGGCTTAGATTTTTTAGAAAAATAAAAAAAAATGATAAAAACATAAAGTAAAAGAGATTTCAAAAATTAAAATTTACAAACACACTTAAGGTTTTCAGAAAAGCGAACTACGGCTTGTTTGATCCTGAGTAGCAGGTATGTAGGCACCCATTCGGGTCAACTCATAAAATGAATGAAAAAATCATTTTCTTGAAATAATTTAAAAACATAATAAAGAGTAACAGAAACACAATAAAACACATTTCTAAATAGGAACAATTTTAAGGGATTAGGTGGTAACCGTAAAGGTTTTAATAGGTTAGCCTTCGGACTTAGAAACTCTGGTTTTCCCTTTTCAAAAACGAGAAGTGGAAATAACGACGACTAGTGGTCCAAATTAAGACTAATCCGCTCCTTTAGTCTTAATTCAATATTTCCCAACAACAGTTGGGTGGCGACTCCAAAAATCAAACGAAAATCCTAACTCAAGTCGAGGATCTACATTAGATGAGCATAGGGTCTAGTCTAGATCGGATTAGGAATGGGAATTCAAAAATTAGACTCGACAGGATGGCGACTCCACTGGGGACTCATGCTAGTAGGCTAGCCACCTGAATCCCTTCGAATTGTTCTCTTTAAGAAATGTGTTTCAATCATTATTCTGTTACTAACGTTTCAGGGATTAATTAGATTTTTAGTTTTTTTTTTGTGGGGGTTTGCATGCATATGTTTGTGTGAATAGATGCGGTCGAACCTGGACCGTCCTAGAAACCTAAGACGGGGAGCCATTGTGTAGGTTTCGGGCGAAGTGAGTTGATTCACCGTTCAGGACCGATTAGGTTACCTTACCCTATGCTTCGATATGGCTTGAGATCCATTTCTTCGAGAATACGGGAGGCCATAGAGCTCGGGAACCAGTTAGAACCAACCTACTTGCATACATAACATCATAAGGGGTTGACAATTGAATGACGATGTAATGGTTTGTTGTTTTGTTCATGGAGTTCGAAATTATTTCCTTGTAATGCTTTCATAGTCCTGTTTGTAATTAGGCAATCTCTTATTGTAAATAGATGGCTAGCAGTGCAGTCGACCACCTCCTCCGCAAAGAAATTCGGGTGTACAAACCTTTAGACCCAAAGTTGGTACTGGACCATTGGATTACCTTGTATAACCCAGAGGAGCAGGCCATCATCTAGCAAAAGATCGGCCCCATCCTCTCACTGACAAAGATAGAGGTGAATTTGCCTTTAGTTCGGGTCATGCTCCAATTATGGGAAATCGAGCCCGCTGCTTTCTTTATTGAGCCGCATGAGATCACCCCTACCTTGGAAGAGTACACCCAGTTGCTACAGGCTTCAGCACTAATTGACCAAATCTATGCACCAGACCTTGAGGCCGGGCTAGTTGGTACCTTCAGCAGATTACTAGGCATTCGTAAAACGGCAGTCAACAAGGCCCTAGCAGACTGTAATGGATATTGCATATGAATGGATGATTTAGAAGCCTGGTTCATCGCTCGAGAGGACAATGGGGATAGGAAGGACATACTGTGTGGGGACCCCAAAACCTACAGACAGAGAAGGGTAAACGCTTTCATCTTGACAGCCTTCGCCACCATACTGTTCCCCATCGGAACTTTCTATGTTCACTACCGGGTTGCAGAGCTGGTGGCCCAATTCTTGGAGGGAAGATCTTACATCCCGGCTCTACTGGCTGAACAGATCCGGAACTTGAATTTCCTCAAGAAGAGAGGCCATGGGATCCTTCACTCAAGCCTCAACCTTCTGCTGATATGGTTTGTAAGCCACCTTAAGTGCTTCGGGCTGAACATGGTCTGAAAAACCATAGCCCAGCAGGTGGATCTTGTAGACTCATGTATAGAAAAGGTAAAGCTACCCGACGACCTTACCAACCACAGTTGGGTAGAAGTGCTTAGAAGTTTCAGTGCCGAGGACATTCTGTGGATAGCCAGGTGGAGTTGCTGTGACAAAATCATTTTGAATTGCAGTAATTTCCAAGCAGTACCTTTGATCGGAATCAATGGATGTATCGGATATCACCCCAACTCAGTGGTCTGCCAGTTCGGTACTATCCAAGACATAGTTTATCGGCCCTCGCTAGAAGCAGTCACCTTTGAGTATCAAGATCCGAACTTGTTGGTAGCTGAGAAGTTTGCTAAGCTGGCAGAGGTCAAAGCACTTTAGGAAGCCAGAATTGAAAGCCCGAATGTAGACCTCGGGGAGTTAGATGGCGAAGTGGGAAAACACCAAGCCACCAGAGAGTTTGTAATCCGCTAGCTATACCAGACAGGGGAAAGAGCATATCGGGTTCCGGGCGTCACTCAGCCAAGTCCAGACAAGATCAATCCAGAGACAGAAATCTACCTGAAGCAGGTCAAGGCCCGGATGGAAGTATACTTCGAAGCTGCATATTATAAGAAAGACATCTAGAAGGGACGCTTCAAGGAATCCGACCAAAGGAACAAGGCCTTGGAAGCACAATTGGAGAAGACCCAAGCCAAAGTCAAAGAATTAGAAGCTGTCATCAATGGGAAGTCTGAGCCTCCACAACAGAAGGCTAAAAGAACTAGGAAGTAGATCATTATTTGTAATCTTTTATTATCGAACTCCAAAATTATCAATATTAATAAAAGTAAAGTTTCAATATTACATTGTCAATCAGTTGTCAACCCTTTTATTTTTTGCATCCGCGTGACACATGCATATCATTTTGCATTCATTACACTAAAATAAAAAACAAAATGCACGCCCAGGTATCAAGATAGCTCCCAAGCAACCGAACCCTCCCAGAAGTCCAGTTCTCACATGTTCAAAAACGAAAATGGCCAACAGCAGCGACAACTGCAATAACACCAATGCTGAAGTTGCCCCGGACTCCAGGATCATGTCCCT
The DNA here is from genome assembly GCA_037954665.1 of Laguncularia racemosa. Classification (NCBI taxonomy): domain Eukaryota; kingdom Viridiplantae; phylum Streptophyta; class Magnoliopsida; order Myrtales; family Combretaceae; genus Laguncularia; species Laguncularia racemosa. Next base: position 6,054,909 of record JBBMOL010000016.1, read on the forward strand.
AGAACAAACGGTCCAACAATTAGCTGCCTAGGCTCACCTCTTAACTGAAAGCATCGGCCTCCTGCGCAACACTCAGCCAACCCAGGAAGAATATTCAGGGGCCAGAAAGGGGAAAGCAGTGGAGGGACAACCTCCGGAATATGAAGAGATCAATTCCCACCTTAACCCGGACTTTCAAAATGAGCCGAAGGTCAACTAGGGGTGATAGAGCCATTTTATACTCAATCTTTATAGTATAAATTGTGTTAAATTATTATTGATTTTATAGAAATCATAAGGAAATGATACTTTAATTCTATCATCGTGATAAATCAGGTTAAATGGAGTCAAGGATGCTAATTCAAGTATTTTAGAGAAGTCATCTACAACTTGGATTAAGACAAGGAATTACACCACCGGAGGAAGCACGGTTTGAGGCACGACCAAGGTTCAAACCGTGTTACACAAGGGACAAGAAGGAGAAAATGAGGACTTTCAACAGAGAGAGACACGACTTAAGGCACGGCCGTGGTGGAACCCGTGGGAGAAATCGTGCTTGAAGCCGTGGTGGAAGCTAGGACCAAGGAGAAGAAAGTGTGGAACATCAACCAAATGAAGGCACGGCTAGAAATCTAGCCGTGGGTTTAACCGTGGTACACACTGGACACGGATGAAGACTTGAAGATTATGCACAGATGAAGGCACGACTTGAAATCTGGTCGTGTGTCTAACCGTGGTTCACACTGGGCGTGGATGAAGACGTGAAGAATATGCACAGAGGATGGCACGGCTTGATCCACGGCCGTGTGTTGGGGCGTGCCAAGCAGACGAATCTTCACTTCTCGAAATCTACTTGGAAAAGGAAAGATATTTTCGTATCTTGCTAGCAAAAGATCACATGCCATCTCCCTAACAATATAAATAGAACCAACCCTAGAGGGTTAGGACAACTTTTGATCTTGGAATCTTGGATCTTGAAGAAGGAAACGAGGAGGTAGAGCAGGCAACCGGGTTCATTATGTTTTTATTTTTATTTTTCGTTTTATTGATGAACATGTGTAGCTAAGCTACTTTTCTAGCCAAAGGGTCATAGATGTTTAATTCTCCACGAATTGTGAGGTCTAATTGACTTGTATTTATTCTATTCTTTGCTTTCGGGTATTTATATATCTTCTGATCGTTTTGTCATTATTATCTTTGTTGATTGGTATGAATAGAGCTCTTCTACTCAATTAGCAAGTTAATATATTGTCAACTAGCACGTCAAATCCGTAATTGTTTGATTGTTCTAGTCTTAGTGACGCAATAACATGTTTGGTTATAAAAGAGATGATCGAATTCATGTTATGGAGGTGTGTGATCATGTTTAAATAGGTTATCTTATAATCTACTGGCATGAATTGGTGGTCTCTCTAAATCTTAATGCTATTGATAGATTAAATCCTAAGCGCTTGTCTAGGGTTGTTTAATCAATAAGAGAAATAATTCAAAGCGTTTGTTTGAGGTTATCGAGGAAGTAAGGAGAGATAGGTTGTTAGAGCTTGTTAATAACCATAACCAGTTTATCTAGGAACAAGAATAGAGAATATTTGCATCGATGATCAATTCCTAGAATTAAACTATCTTGATTCCTTTGGCTAGGCTTTTTATCAATATACAACTTTCTTATCTTATTTTAACTTTATTCGATTCACAAACCAAACCCCCCATTTTCCTTTTCCTTTTTATTCTCCTTGGATAGAAATAAATTTAACCAATCTCTGTGGATTCGACCCTACTCACCACTATATGCAAATCATATAATTGTCTAGGAGTAGGTTTTATTTTTGTTGGATTCGACACCCATCAAATTTTGGCGCCGTTGCCGGGGATTGGTGTCAAATTTATTTCTATTCTTGTATGACTCGCTCTTCTCAGACAGGTGAACTCACTTATAATCCGGAGATTGAGAAAACCCTAAAGAGGCTGCGTCGAGAAGCTAGATCATCCTCTAGATTGAAGTTAGCATCAGACTTGTTTGATTCATCCCTTGATTCTAAAAGAGAAGACGATATGGCAAATCCCGAGAGAACCTTAAGGGAGTTAGCTGCACTGGATGTGAATCAACAACCACTTTGCATTCACTATCCCGAACTAGCTGTGGAATTCGAGTTGAAATCTGGGTTGATACATCTGCTACCCACCTTTCATGGTCTTGAGAATGAAGATCCTCATAAGCATTTGAAGGAGTTCCATATAGTGTGTTCTAGTATGAGGCCGCAAGGAATAACCGACGATCAGATCAAGCTACGTGCTTTTCCGTTTTCTTTAAGTACTAAAGCTAAAGATTGGTTATTTTATTTGCCTCCAGGTTCCATCACCACTTGGACAGATATGGTGAGACTCTTCTTGGACAAATTCTTCCCCGCATCCAGAGTCGTTGGTATAAGAAGAGAAATTTGTAGTATCAAACAGAGGGACACCGAGACTCTCCATGAGTATTGGGAGAGATTCAAGCAATTGTGTACAAGCTGCCCACAACATGGAATATCTGAACAACTTCTCATCCAATACTTCTACGAAGGCCTGATTCCAATGGAAAGAAAGATGATGGATGCTGCAAGTGGAGGCGCCATAGTAAACAAAACCCCTGGTCAAGCTAGGGAATTGATCTCCATTATGGCTGCCAATTCACAACAATTTGGGTATAGGCATGATACATCTTCAAGGAAGGTAAATGAGGTAAGCGTGTCTAACCTTGAACATCAAATTTCTAATCTAACCTCCCTTGCGCACCAGTTAGTTATTGGAAAAACACAACAGGTGAAGGCTTGTGGAATTTGTGCTGCTCCTAATCACCTTACCGACATGTGCCCCACATTGCAAGAAGACAATCATGAACACGTCAATGCAGTAGGAGGATTTCCAGGACAACCGCAAAGGAAGTATGATCCCTATTCAAACACTTACAATCCCGGATGGAGGGATCATCCTAACTTCAGATATGACAACAACCCTCAACATGTTCAACAATTCCAGCCTACGCCATCACACCAAGTGCCCCAAGCTCCTTCCACTTCAGGTATGTCTCTTGAGGATATAGTTAAATCTCTTGCTGTTAATACTAAACAATTTCAGGAGGAAACAAAGCAGAGCATTCAGAACTTGGAGAATCAGGTAAGCCAACTTGCTTCTGCTGTCAATAGGTTAGAAACTCAAGGTAAGTTGCCTTCTCAAACTATCACAAATCCAAAGCAAAGCGTTAATGCAATTACCTTGAGAAGTGAAACAGAATTGCAGGGGTCAGATAAAAAAGGACACCTATCTAATCTTGAGGAAGAGACCAAGAAAGAGATTTCAACTCCGAGCCAGCAGGACAACCAGATTAGAAGGTCCCTAATCGAGCCATCAAAGGTCACATCGATACCACCTCCTTTCCCCTCCAGATTGGCGAAATCCAAGAAGGAAGCAGAAGAAAAAGAGATTCTAGAAACTTTTCGTAAAGTTGAGGTAAATATTCCTTTACTTGATGCAATTAAGCAAATACCGCGCTATGCTAGATTCCTCAAGGACTTGTGCACTAACAAAAGGAAGCTGAAAGGCAATGAAAAGATTAGTGTGAGTGAAAATGTTTCAGCTATTATTCAGAAGAAGCTTCCTCCTAAATGTAAGGACCCAGGTATGTTCGCCATTCCTTGCAAAATAGGTAGTCTTGGAATCGCTAGAGCCATGTGTGATCTAGGAGCTTCTATCAATGTCATGCCTTTGTCTGTTTATCAACGTTTAAATGTTGGTCCTTTAAAGGAAACGGGTATTATTGTTCAACTTGCTGATAGGTCCAATGTTTATCCTGAGGGAGTTCTAGAGGATGTTTTAGTTCAAGTCAATGGGTTGGTTTTTCCTGCTGATTTTTATGTGCTTGACATGGACGATAGTGATTCTCATACTTCATCACTGATATTATTAGGGCGACCATTCCTTAAGACTTCTAAAACAAAAATCGATGTAAATGATGGCACCCTCACTATGGAATTTGATGGTGAAGTGATTAGATTTAACATTTATGATGCCATGAAACATCCTAACGATATTTCCACTGTTTTTGTTGCGGATGTTATTAACCCATCACCACAGGCACCCAAGCTGGAATCAAAATCCTTATCTGAACATCCAGCCAGGAATGTCTAGCCAAAGACGTTAAAGAAAGGCGCTTCATGGGAGGTAACCCATGTAAAAAAAAAAAAAAAAATTCTTTTAGTTTTGTTTTGCTTTAGTTTTGTTTTGTTTTAGTTTAGTTTGTTTTGATTTTAGTGTAGTTTTGAACTCTTGGGATCAGCTGCAGCAAGGATACATATCATTAGATGACACTTTCCAGAGCTTAAGGGGAAAACTCCAATACCAGGGAAGTACCAGTATTTCCTTTCTCTTATTCTCTAATGTTCCTTGAGTTGTTAATTCCTTTTTCAATTGTGCTAAATTAGGAACAGTGAGGACACTGTTCAAGCTAAGTGTGGGGGAGAGGATGATAAAATATAGAGAATAGAGAACTAACTTATACTCTAAATGTTTATCCTTGAGCAATTTTAAGCCAAAGTTTTTCAAAATTATCATGAAATCTAGAGATTGTACTAAATGTTGTAATAAGCATCTTCAAAATGTGAAATTGACTTGTTCAAATGCTTTACTCACCCACTGCTGTGATTAGAATACATGGTTAAAATTAAGTAGTGAAATCTTTAAGAAACAAATTTACTTTGTATTTAGCTTTAGAATTGGAAGTCTAAGAGTAAGTCGAGTCCCTAAGTGAAAAATAAACAAGTTTACTTCTAGGTTATATTAGCTACTGTATACTCTTTGAAGTTGTTTGTAAAGCAATCATAACACTTAGTGAAAAAAAAAAAAGAAAAAGAATCAAGCATAGCCATTACTCCAATGATTCAACTAATTGAGTTAAGAGTATTCAAACTTGAATGTTAGAGTGAGGAAGAGTCCGTAGGGGTATCTCAAAACCCGGTCACTTGAGTGATGAGCTCGGGATGTTGCCGACTCAATGAACTCACTATAACGATAAGGGCGAAAAAGGCAAAAGTTCATGAAAAGAAGCAGGCAAAAACCCGTCAAAATAGATGCTTGAATAAATCAAAAGAACATGAATGTGAACATTCATTGAATAAAACAAAGATGTATAAATGGGAGAATATCTAGCAAAGAGCTTATACTATATGCTTTTACTTTATGTTGCAAGGATTATATGTTTGCTAATGTCCAATGAAGTTTAATTGGGTGTTTTTCCTTAGTGGATTAAGTATTTACTTTTGGAATAAAAATTCTTTTACTAAACATGAGGATTAAAGTTTGTTTTGTTTAGATTAGCTATTGAATTTTGCCCATGGTAATTTGATCACAGGAAACCAGTTTGGTTGAAGTAGTAGACATTAAAACTACAAGTCATGAATTACAAATGAATAGATGCTTGGAATGATGAAAAGAAAGTTTGTATAATCTATGATAGATTTCTCAATTGATTTGATGCAATTGCTTGAGGACAAGCAAGAGTTTAAGTGTGGGGGAATTTGATAGAGCCATTTTATACTCAATCTTTATAGTATAAATTGTGTTAAATTATTATTGATTTTATAGAAATCATAAGGAAATGATACTTTAATTCTATCATCGTGATAAATCAGGTTAAATGGAGTCAAGGATGCTAATTCAAGTATTTTAGAGAAGTCATCTACAACTTGGATCAAGACAAGGAATTACACCACCGGAGGAAGCACGGTTTGAGGCACAGCCAAGGTTCAAACCGTGTTACACAGGGGACAAGAAGGCAAAAATGAGGACTTTCAACAGAGAGAGACACGGCTTAAGGCACGGCCGTGGTGGAACCCGTGGGAGAAACCGTGCTTGAAGCCGTGGTGGAAGCCAGGACCAAGGAGAAGAAAGTGTAGAACATCAACCAGATGAAGGCACGGCTTGAAATCTAGCCGTGGGTTTAACCGTGGTACACACTGGACACGGATGAAGACTTGAAGATTATGCACAGATGAAGGCACGGCTTGAAATCTGGCCGTGTGTCTAACCGTGGTTCACACTGGGCGTGGATGAAGACGTGAAGAATATGCACAGAGGATGGCACGGCTTGATCCATGGCCGTGTGTTGGGGCGTGCCAGGCAGACGAATCTTCACTTCTCGAAATCTACTTGGAAAAGGAAAGATATTTTCGTATCTTGCTAGCAAAAGATCACATGCCATCTCCCTAACAATATAAATAGAACCAACCCTAGAGGGTTAGGACAACTTTTGATCTTGGAATCTTGGATCTTGAAGAAGGAAACGCGGAGGCAGAGCATGCAACCGGGTTCATTATGTTTTTATTTTTATTTTTCATTTTATTGATGAACATGTGTAGCTAAGCTACTTTTCTAGCCAAAGGGTCATAGATATTTAATTCTCCACGAATTGTGAGGTCTAATTGACTTGTATTTATTCTATTCTTTTCTTTCGGGTATTCATATATCTTCTTATCGTTTTGTCATTATTATCTTTGTTAATTGGTATGAATAGAGCTCTTCTACTCAATTAGCAAGTTAATATATTGTCAACTAGCACGCCAAATCCGTAATTGTTTGATTGTTCTAGTCTTAGTGACGCAATAACATGTTTGGTTATAAAAGAGATGATCGAATTCATGTTATGGAGGTGTGTGATCATGTTTAAATAGGTTATCTTATAATCTACTGGCATGAATTGGTGGTCTCTCTAGATCTTAATGCTATTGATAGATTAAATCCTAAGCGCTTGTCTAGGGTTGTTTAATCAATAAGAGAAATAATTCAAAGCGCTTGTCTGAGGTTATCGAGGAAGTAAGGAGAGATAGGTTGTTAGAGCTTGTTAATAACCATAACCAGTTTATCTAGGAACAAGAATAGAGAATATTTGCATCGATGATCAATTCCTAGAATTAAACTATCTTGATTCCTTTGGCTAGGCTTTTTATCAATATACAACTTTCTTATCTTGTTTTAACTTTATTCGATTCACAAACCAAACCCCCCATTTTCCTTTTCCTTTTTATTCTCCTTGGATAGAAATAAATTTAACCAATCTCTGTGGATTCAACCCTACTCACCACTATATGCAAATCATATAATTGTCTAGGAGTAGGTTTTATTTTTGTTGGATTCAACACCCATCAAGGGGCCAACCTCTGACGACCTAAAAAGGGAGATGGAAGAGAGGCAGAAGGAGATGGAGAAGCGACTCTTCCAGCAGCTCCATGATAAGATGAAAACCATTGAAGGCCCTAATGGTTTTGAACAGGCCGGAATCACCAATCTGCCAGCATACAGGGAAGAGGTATACCTTGAAAAGTTCAAGACCCTAGAGTTTGAAAAGTACGACGGGACCGGCTGCCCCAAAATGCATACCAGGCTATATGCCCGGAAAATGAGCAAGTATGCTCAATACGACCAGCTCATGCTCCAGACAATCCAAGACAGCCTCACCGGCCCTGCACTAGTCTGGTATGCCCACCTGGACTTCAATATTATCAACACTTGGGAGAAGCTAGCCCGGGCATTTTATGACCAATATGAGTTCAATATTGAAGTCGCCCCATCTGTAATCGACCTGGGGAGTCTCCGAAAAAGACATGCTGAGCCATTCAAGGAGTATGCCTAGCGCTGGAGAGCCTAGGCCGCTAGGGTAGCAACCCCGATATCCGAGAAGGAACTGACATCCATATTTGTCAATACCTTGAACAAGACCTACTTTTCACACTTGGTCGCCCAGACCTCATCCAGTTTTACAGAGGTAGTGGCTGGGGGATGCAGGATTGAGAATGCCATCACCATCGGCAGACTCCAAACAATGGAGCCTCCTAGGGTCACACCGACACAAAAGCCTTTAGGAGGAAACCGAGCTAAAGAGTCCACTGTCAGCACAGTCCATTCTAGAAAGGCAGAAAAAGCTGGAACTCGTGTGACATTCCAGACCACGAGTACCCCAGCCCAACAATCCACGACAAGTCATACCTAGGCCGCCAGGGTCCCAAGGCAGTTCACTCCAATCCCCATACCGCTCAATCAGGTCTTTGCTCGGTTGAGGGCAGACAACTTGATTAGTTTCGAGATCCACAACGATCGGTACAAGCCCAAGAACTTCGACTCAAACCTCAAGTGTGACTACCACATGGGTCAGGAGGGGTATTCTACAGATAGGTGTTGGAGGCTCCGGCACAAAATCCAAGACTTGATTGATGCAGGAATCATACAGCTGGATTTCGTGAATGCCCCAGCACCCAATGTTAACACCAACCCACTGCCCAATCACAAGCCCACCATTAATATGATCACATCTGAGGAGTCGACTCCCAAAGAAGCCCATAAGCAAAATCCGACGGAGCAATAGAAGAAGCAATCCCACCAAGCTCCAGAAGAGACACGAAAGGCACACATTAAAAGAAGCTGGTTAGCTGGAGACCCAACGGTCGGCACTCTAGGAGAATCACATGGGAGATTTCAGTATTTGGTAAACTATTCTTATACCCCAACTGAGTAGGGGCCACCTAGTGGATGGGGGCCAGAATTTGAGAAGGAAGACAACCCAATAAAGGAAGAAGGTTCAGAAGACCTGGGGTTGCAGATTTTCAATGAAGTGAACGTGGTGACCAGCAAGGAGGGCCATCGGTTTAAAGAGGGGCAGCATGGGACGTTTGGACTGGGGTACATTCCTATGGCCGTAGAAGAAGCACAAACAAGAGGTGTTAAAGGCAGAATGAAGGGGAAGCTGATCGACACCCAGATGTTCATCCCACCTCTCCAACAATCTTTCTGAAAGGAAAACATCATTCAAGAGCTTTGGATAAATGAAGAGGACGACAGCAAAGGGAAATCAACCCCCCGCACATCCAACCAGCATCCGGCTCTGAACAATTGGTTTTGTTATCCTATCAGTAGCGCTAGGTTAGCTCGAAAGTAGAGAAAATTATTAAACAAATTTTATTGAGACTCTTTATCAAATTGAATTACAGTTGGTTTTTTTCCTTCTTATATATATATGCTTTCATTTTTATGTTACTCAGATCTCCTACCATCGAACATCAAGGATATTTCGTGCAGATAGAAAGTAAAAACGTTGATATCGTTTCCAACGCTGCTGGGTCAGTTGTTGAAGGTGATATCTTAGACCACAAAATAATACAAGAAAATTGGCAAAAACATGAACAAAACGGAATTTCGATCGATGAGCCTGTGGAGACAGTAAATCTAAGAAGCATGGAAAACCCTAAGAACCTCAAAATCGGGACCAGTTTGAGTGCCGAGCAGAAATGTGAGATAACCGAGCTATTAATGGAATATGCGGATGTGTTTGCCTGGTTATATGGTGACATGCCAGGGCTAGATCAATCAATAGTGGTTCATAGGCTTCCCACAAGGGAAGATGTCAAACCTAAAAAACAAAAACTGAGAAGATTTAGGCCTGACATCTTACTAAAGATTAAGGAAGAAGTGAAGAAACTACTAGAAGTAGGGTTCATTGAATTATCCGACTACCCGGAATGGGTAGCAAATATAGTCCCCGTTATGAAAAAGAATGGAAAAGTACGTGTATGCATAGACTTTCGGGACTTAAACCAAGCCACGCCAAAGGATAACTTCCCCCTACCTCATATTGATGTTCTAGTAGACAACACTGCGGGAAACCATCTCTTCTCATTCATGGATGGTTTCTCAGGATATAATCAAATAAAAATGGCTGAAGAGGATAAAACCAAAATGACTTTTATCACAGCATGGGGAACTTTCTGTTACAAAGTCATGCCCTTCGGTTTGAAAAACGCCGGGGCAACGTATCAGAGAGCCATGGTCACAATACTTCACGATATGATGCATTGAGAGGTTGAAGTATACGTTGACGACATGATAGCCAAATCCAAAGAAGGAGAAAGCCATATAGATATCGTGAGGAAATTGCTTAAACGACTGAGAAAATTTCAGCTTAAGTTAAATTCAGAGAATTGCACTTTTGGGGTCACAACGGGGAAATTGTTAGGGTTTATCATAAGCCAGGAAGGGATTAAAATTAACCCCGATAAGGTAAAGTCTATATTAGAGTTACCTTCCCCACACTTTGTTAAAGAAGTGAGAAGCTTGTTGGGAAGATTAAATTATATAGCTCGTTTTATCTCACAGCTCACCGACAAATGCTGGCCATTATTCCGTCTATTGAAGAAGAATGCCACAATAGAATGGGACGACGAATGCGAAAAGCATTTAGGATGATCAAAGACTATCTTATAAGACCTCCAATCTTGATAGTCTCAAAACAAGGAAAGCCCTTATTCTTATACCTCACTATACTCCCTGAATCCATGGGATGTGTGCTAGGACAGAAAGATGAAGAGGGAAGAGAGCATTCCATATATTATCTGAGCAAGAAGTTCACAGATGGGGAACAGAGGTACTCAGAGGTGGAGAAGACTTATTGTGCTCTAATTTAGGTCATGCATTGACTAAGGCAATACACCCTTTACTACCATATTGAGCTGCTGACAAGACATGATCCCTTAAAATACTTGGCAGAGAAGCTAGCTTTGATAGGGAGAATTTCTAAGTGGCAAATGCTCCTATCCGAGTTCGACATCACATACATAAATCAGAACTCAATGAAAGGGCAAGCCTTAGTCGACCAATTGGCAAAACACCCTGTCGAGACAGATTCCCAAGAGGTACAAGCCCAATTTCCAGACGATAATATATTAATAGTGGAAGATACATTGGTAGAAGACTTTGGGATAGAGTAGAATGCTAAATGGAAACTGTTTTTCGATGGAGCTGCTAATGTATTCGGTTGTGGGGTTGGGGCAGTATTGATATCCCCGGATGGCACTCAATTCCCTGCAGCGACGAGACTTACATTTCCCTATACCAATAATATCGCAGAATACGAAGCATGTGATGACATCCATGATGAGAGCCATGCCGGAAGAAGAAATGTGGATCCTCTTGAAGTGCCGCCTAGACCGATCACAAGAAATCAAGCGAAACGATTCAAGGAAGCACTTAACGGGTTGATAAAGGTTGTCTATGAAGCCGGAAAGGATTGGAGCAATCATGAAGTTGGAACGGATTGGAACAACCATGAGAAGACCCTTGCTCTTATACAAGTCACACCGGACACGGGTTGAAGAGGGCGTGTACTTTCAAGGCACGGCCGTGTAGAAGTCAAGCAAATCCATAGAAAGATACACGGCCAAAGTACACGGGCGTATATGTTGCCAGAAGTTGCACAGAAAGATACACGGCCAAAGTACACGGGCGTGTATGTTGCCAGAAGTTGCACAGAAAGGTACACGGCCAAAGTACACGGGCGTGTACACGGCCGTGTATCCCCTGTCGGCCAGCATGTTTTGTTTTCGTGTTTTTACGCAACTTATCTAAACTACGTCGTTTTGGACTTGTTTTTTCACGAATTGTAACCCTAGTATAAAAGCTCCTACGGTTTAGAACAACTAAGAATTTTACATCTTCGAACATTAAACACTTTTGAGAGGCACCTCTCTTGGTTCTTCAAGAACTAAATCGAACTTATCGGATTGATTTCCATGGCGTTCATCCCGACTTATCAATCGGTCTTTCATCCCGATTGTGGCGTCTTCGTTTTTATACCAAGGTTCTTGTCTCGCTTATAGACAACGGGTCGCGGTTTCCACTTTAGGTGTTTGGGCGTCTTAGGCAACGAATTTCCGAATGTATTAGTATTGGGTTCCGTCACGGGTTGGCGTGGTTCGTATTAGTTTGGTATCAGAGCTTAGGTTTGTCAAAACATCAAGTTCGGTTGAGGAAGGTAATATCAAAAACCCTAACTCCAATCGTTCATATCAATTATCGTATTCAATTTCGTAGTATTGATTGTCTTTTGATAGTGTAATATCGACTAGGCGATTATTAAAAAAAAAAAGAGTAAAAATCACGAAAAAAAAAAGAAGAGAAAAGAAAAGAAAAGAAAAACGTGATCAAGAGCAACAACCAAGACAAAAAAAAAAATCAGATAGAAAAATAAAGGAAAATTTACGAACCCTAGAGTTGTTTTGAATTCTACGGAAGGAAATTAGTGTAGTTCGGGTTAGTTCCAAGAGAATTGAGAAGAGGAAATTGGCGAGTTGATATCATTGTTGTTTGTGAGAATACACGAGTGACTGTGTGATATCCTCATTTGAGCGAAACAAGTAAGGGAGTATATCGTGAGGTTTAATTATATATTTGTGTTAGTACTAATCTTTTCTGTAGGAACTATGTCGAGGCAACATTCTCCGGAAGGTGAGAGGGGAAGGTTTGATGCTAGGTTAGTAATTAAGGCGTTGAGGGGAGAAATGAAGAGGATGTTCCAAGAGGGAATGGAACAAATTCATGAGATGGTAGAGCAAAGACTAGAACAATCCACAAATGTATTCCAAGGGCGTAAGAGGGAGAGTCGTTCTAGGAGAGTATCGTGGGGTGGAGATGTAATGTCGGATGATGACTTTGATGAGCCTTCTGTTGGGAGTTATAGAGGTTATAGTGGTCGGAATAGAGTGACTAGAGATTGGGAAGATAGAGGAGATAGGAATAGAGAGGATGATCAATTGAGTAGCATAAAGATGAAGATTCCTCCTTTCCAAGGGAAGAATGATCTCGAGGCGTACTTAGAGTGCGAGAAAAAGGTGGAGATGGTGTTTTTTTGTCACAACTATAGTAGGAGAAAGAAAGTAAAACTTGCTGCCATTGAGTTTTCGGATTATGCTATAGTGTGGTGGGATCAACTAATGTTGAATAGGAGAAGGAGTGCCGAGCCACCTATTGAGTCTTGGGAAGAGATGAAAAGAGTGATGAAGAAGCAGTTTGTGCCTGCGTATTACTATCGTGAATTGCACAACAAGTTGCAAACTCTGAGGTAGGGAAGCCGAAGTGTAGATGAGTATTTCAAGGAGATGGAAGTCACTATGATTAGGGCGAATGTAGAGGAGGATAGAGAGGCTACCATGGCTAGGTTCCTTGCGGGATTGAATAGAGAGATTCAAAATGTTGTTGAATTGCAACATTATGTAGAATTGGAGGATATGGTCCATATGGCTATAAAGGTTGAGAACCAGCACAAGAGGAAAGGTAGTGGTAATACACGATTTCAACAGGGTAATGGTCCATCCACTTGGAAGACCAACCAATGGAAAAAGGAAGAAAAGCCTTTACCCACCAAATCAAAAGGGGAGCTAAGGCAAGCGGGTTCTACTCCTGGTAACCAAGGTAACCCTGATTCTTCTACTTCTAGAAATCGTGACATTAGATGCTTTAAATGCCAAGGTAGAGGTCATATTGCTAGTCAATGCCCAAATAGGCGTGTTATGATTTTGCGTGATGATGGTGAGTATGAGACTGAGGGGGGTAGTGAAGAAGAGGATATGCCTCCATTAGAGGATGCTAGTGATGATGAGGAGCCTACAATGGGAAGGCTAGTGGCAGTAGTGAAGAGAGCTTTGAATGTGCAGGTGAAGGAAAAAGAGGAGGTGCAAAGGGAGAATATATTTCATACTAGATGTTATCTAGGAGATCACATTTGTAGTTTGATTATTGATGGAGGAAGTTGCGCCAATGTAGTGAGCAATTTTATTGTTGAGAGTTTGGGGCTCAAAACTGTTAGACACCCTAGTCCATATAAATTGCAGTGGCTGAATGATAGTGGTGAGACTAAGGTGAGTAAGCAAGCCTTGATCGGGTTTCGCATTGGTAGGTATGAGGATGAGGTGTTATGTGATGTAGTGCCAATGTAAGCATGTCATGTGTTGTTGGGGAGGCCATGGCAATTTGATAGGAAGGTTGTGCATGATGGCTTTTCTAACAAGTATACACTTGTTCACCAAGGGAAAAGCTTTAATCTTAAACCGTTAACACCCAAACAGGTGTATGAGGACCAGTTGCAGCTACAACAGTCTTTTGCAAAACATAAGGTGAGTGAAAAGTAGAGGGAGAGTGAGAGAGCAAAAGACAATGAGAAAGAAAAGGAATATAAAAGTCAAGGTCAAAAGGAAAAAGAGAGGAAGGTTGGAAAGAGTGTGAGAGGCCAAGTTGAAGGGGGATCAACTTTGGTGGTGAGTGAAAAGGAGAGGGCAGCCTTGCAAAAGGAGAGTTGTGTGGCAAGAGCGAGTGTAGTGAGGAGAGCGTTAGTGAGGAAGCAACCTATGTTGTTGCTGGTTTTTAAAGAAACATGTTTGACTACTAACGAATTGTCTAATGCTTTGCCTAGTGTGGTTGTGTCTCTTGTGCAGGATTTTGAAAATGTCTTTCCGAAGGAACTCCAAAGGCAGTTAGATGAGTTAATGGAGAAGGGATACGTGAGAGAAGGCATGAGTCCATGTGCAGTGCCTGTGATTTTGGTGCCTAAGAAGGATGGGACATGGAGAATGTGTGTTGATTGCCGCGCCATCAACAACCTTACGGTAAAGTATCGTCATCCCATTCCTTGTTTAGATGACTTCTTAGATTGGTTATATGAGTATAGTGTCATTCTTCGTAAGCCATGGATAAACATTTCCATAGATTTTGTGTTAGGATTATCTAGGCCTAGGCATGGTCGAGATTTTATTTTTGTGGTTGTGGATAGGATTTCTAAAATGGTTCATTTCTTTCCTTGTTATAAAACTGATGATGCTATACACATTGTTGATTTGTTCTTTAGAGAGGTAGTGCGTCCGCATGGTATACCTAGAAGCATTGTTAGTGATCGAGATGAGAAATTTTTTAGTCATTTTTGGAGAGTATTGTGGGAAAAGTTGGGAACTAAATGGATGTTTTCAAGTATCTCTCACCCACAAATTGATAGGCAAATTGATGTGGTTAACAGGACTTTAATTCAATTGTTAGGGGCAATCATAGAGAAGAACATTAGGACTTGGAAGGATTGCTTACCATTTGTGGAGTTTGCGTATAATAGGGCTTTACATAGTATTACTCATTGTTCACCATTTGAGATTGTGTATGATTTTAACCCATTGGTTCCTAATTATTTATTGCCATTACAACTTAACAAGTTTGTGAGTTTTGATGCTGATTCTAAGATAGATTTCGTGAGAAGACTAAATATTGAGCGAAGAATGGAGCAGTATGTGAGACAAGCCAACAAGGGTTGTCGACAAGCTGTTTTTGAACCTGGAGATTGGATTTGGGTTCACATGCGTAAATAGCGGATTCCCGTACAGTGTAGATCTAAATTAATTCCTAGAGGTGATGGACCAATTCAAATTCTTGAGTACATCAATGATATTGCATACAAGAAAAATTTACCAGGTGAGTATCCAGTAAGTGTCACATTTTATGTTACTGATTTGAGTCCATTTGATGCAGGCAATGATTTGAGGACAAATCCTTTTCAAGAGGAGTGGAATGATGAGATCCATGATGAGAGCCAAGCCAGAAGAAGAAATGTGGATCCTCTTGAAGTGCCGCCTGGACCGATCACAAGAAATCAAGCGAAACGATTCAAGGAAGCACTTAATGGGTTGATAAAGGTTGTCCATGAAGCCGGAAATGATTGGAGCAATCATGAAGTTGGAACAGATTGGAACAACTATGAGAAGACCCTTGCTCTTATACAAGTCACATCGGACACGGGTTGAAGAGGGCGTGTACTTTCAAGGCACGGCCGTGTAGGAGTCAAGCAAATCCACAGAAAGATACATGGCCAAAGTACACGGGCGTGTATGTTGCCAGAAGTTGCACAGAAAGATACACGGCCAAAGTACACGGGCGTGTATGTTGCTAGAAGTTGCACAGAAAGGTATACGGCCAAAGTACACGGGCGTGTACACGGCCGTGTATCCCTTGCCGGCCAGCATGTTCTGTTTTCATGTTTTTACGCAACTTATCTAAACTACGTCGTTTTGGACTTGTTTTTTCACGAATTGTAACCCTAGTATAAAAGCTCCTAGGGTTTAGAACAACTAAGAATTTTACATCTTTGAACATTAAACACTTTTGAGAGGCACCTCTCTTTGTTCTTCAAGAACTAAATTGAACTTATCGGATTGATTTCCATGGCATTCATCCCGGCTTATCAATCGGTCTTTCATCCCGATTGTGGTGTCTTCGTTTTTATACCAAGGTTCTTGTCTTGCTTATAGACAACGGGTCGCGGTTTCCACTTTAGGTGTTTGGGTGTCTTAGGCAATGAATTTCCGAACGTATTGGTATTGGGTTCCGTCAAGGGTTGGCGTGGTTTGTATCAGCATGTATTCTTGGCCTCAAAATGGCCTGCCAAATGGGAATCCGCGAGTTAAAAGTATACAAAGACTCGTCGCTTATCATACTACAGACAAGAGGGGAGTACAAGACTAAAGACCCCAAACTGGTACCGTATCATCAACACTTGACAGAGCTGATTGAAGAATTCAAGGCAATCACTTTTACATACATTCCGAGAACTCAGAATTAGTTTGCAGATGTACTAGCCACACTAGCATCTATGATCCAGATAACAGGGGCGGCCAAAATTCAACCAATGAAAATAGACATCGAAAGTCGGTCCGCCTACTATTTAACCATGGAAAAGGCATAAGACGACAAGCTCTGGTATCACGACATCAAGACCTTCCTCCAAGAAGGTAAATACCCTGAAATGGCTAGCAAGAATGACCAAAGAACACTCAGAAGGTTAGCAAGCCATTTCCTACTGAGTGGGTCTATACTTTACAAGAGATTATCTGATACCACCTTGTTGAGATGTGTGGACAAAGGTGAAGCACGCGAACTGATGAAAGAGGTGCATGAAGGAGTATGTGGACCTCATATGAATGGCTACATGTTGGCCCGAAAAATCATGAGGTTAGGATATTATTGGTTGACTGTGGAATCAGATTGCATAAAATACGTCAAGCACTATCATTTGTGTCAAGTCTACGCAAACCAGATAAATGCTCCGCCTAACGAGCTACATTTGTTATCAGCACCATGGCCTTTCTCTACGTGGGGAACTAACATAATAGGGCCAACCACTCCAACAGCATCCAACGGCCATAGATTTATACTGGTAGCGATTGATTACTTCACCAAATGGGTAGAAGCTTCGTCATATACCAATGTCACAAAAGGGGTAATAGTCCGCTTCTTAAAAAGGGACATAATAGCCCGATATGGAGTTCCTGAGTCTATCATCACCGACAACGGTACCAATCTTAATAGTAAATCGATGACAGGTTTATGTCAACAATTCCACATAAACCACAGAAATTCAACTCCCTACCGACCCCAAATGAATAGGGCAGTAGAAGCAGCTAACAAAAATATCAAGAAAATCATCGAGAAAATGACAACAACATACAAAGATTGGCACAAAATGTTGCCGTTTGCTCTCATGGCTTATAGGACTTCAATAAGAACATCTACAGGAGCTACCCCTTATTCATTGGTATATGGTACTGAAGCAGTGCTACCAATTGAAGTTGAGATACCATCATTCAGAATCTTGTCGGAAAATTAGTTAACCGAATCAGATTAGGTAAGGAAGAGGCTTGATAAGCTGAATCTAATTGATGAAAGAAGGCTTACCGCACTATGTCATGCCCAGTGTTACCAACAAAGAATGGCCCGAGCATTTAACAAGAAGATGAGACCCCGATACTTCAAAGAGGGGGATTTGGTGCTAAGGAAGGTTCTCCCGAACGCCCAAGACTCTAGAGGAAAATTCACCCCAAACTATGAAGGCCCCTATGTGGTGAAAAAGGTTTTGTCAGGAGGTGCTTTGATACTAACTCAAATGGATGGTCCGGAATTGAGAGACCCCATTAACACAGATGCTATAAAGATGTACTATCCTTATGCAAGGGAATTGAAATTTTGCCAATGTTTATGAAAGCCAATATTCGATACAAATTTCGTTAAGTCGAGTTTTTACTTTTTACAAGCAAAGTTCATATTCCTGAATGGTCAATAATCCCAATCAATTACCATCACAAATATTCCTAAACACATTACCCACCACTTCGCCAATGAAAGATAAACACTAAAATGATAGTGAATCTTAATATAGTTTGTGATATAATTCTATCTACTTTGGAGCATTGGAACTGAATGCATTAGTAGGATAACATTACTGTCAAAAGAGCCATGTGCATAAAGAAAGGGAGCACATCAAAATTTTTAACCCTGCGTCAAGATAAGAAGAAATGAAGCATAAGCAAACCAGTCCGAAGGTTCGGTTGTTTGGTTGCTATCCATAATAAACTGGCAAGCATATTGGGAAAAATAATTATTATCATATCATGAAAGGCATCACATCATTTAGCTCAGGCCATAGAAAGCATATTCAAAAGCATAAGATGGGTCAGCCCATAGTGGGGTGCTTGTCTAAACATTCCCTTTTAATAGGGTAGTCAGCCCAAAAAGGGGCACTTCCCTAGATCTCTTAAGGTTAGCCCACAGGGGGCACCTTTTGAGACATCATTTTTAATAGGGTAGTCAGCCCAAAAAGGGGCACTTCCTTAGCTCTCTTAAGGTTAGCCCATAGGGGGCACCTTTTTGAGACATCATTTTTATCTTAGGTTAATCAGCCCAAGATGGACACTTTCCTAAAACATCCTCTCTTAAGGTTAGCTCATAGGGGGCACATTTTTTAGATATCAATTTTATTTTAGGTCAATCAGCCCACAGGGGGCACTTTCCTAAAACGTTGTTCTCATGGTTAGCCCATAGGGGGCACTTTTTAAGACATTCTATCAAAGGTTAGTCAGCCCATAGGAGACACTTTCCTAAAAATCTGTTCTCATGGTTAGCCCATAGGGGGCACTTTTTGAGACATTTCTATCATAGGTTAGTCAGCTCATAAGGGGCACTTTCCTAAAAATCTACCTCAAAGTTAGCCCATAGGGGGCACTTTTTGAGGCGTTTTATCAAAGGTTAGTCAACCCATAGGGGGCACTTTCCTAAAACTTTGTTCTCATTGTTAGCCCATAAGGGGCACTTTTTGAGACATTTCTATCATAGGTTAGTCAGCCCATAGGGGGCACTTTCCTAAAAATCTACCTCAAGGTTAGCCCATAAGGGGTACTTTTTGAGGCATTTTATCAAAGGTTAGTCAGCCCATAGGGAGCACTTTCCTAAAACTTTGTTCTCATGGTTAGCCCATAGGGGGCACTTTTTGAGACATTTCTATGATAGGTTAGTCAGCCTATAGGGGGCACTTTCTTAAAAATCTACCTCAAGGTTAGCCTATAGGGGGCACTTTTTGAGGCGTTTTATCAAAGGTTAGTCAGCCCATAGGGGGCACTTTCCTAAAACTTTGTTCTCATGGTTAGCCCACAGGGGGCACTTTTTGAGACATTTCTATCATAGGTTAGTCAGCCCATAAGGGGCACTTTCCTAAAAATCTACCTCAAGATTAGCCTATAGGGGGCACTTTTTGAAGCATTTTATCAAAGGTTAGTCAGCCCATGACGGGCACTTTCTTAGACTCTCTCGATTAGTCAGCTCTTGAGGCACTTTTCGGAAATATTCTTCCAAACAGTTGCTAGTCTAACAAGACGCTTTTGTCGACAGGTAGCCAGCTCATAAGGGCGCTTCCTAAGTAAATTTTCTTTCCAAGGTTGCTAGTCTGATGAGACGCTTCCTATCATCATTTCTTCCACACAATGCTTGAGGTGTTTCCTATCGCCAATTAGTCAACCCATAAAGCACTTTTTGGGGAGGGAACATTACTCTAAATTGTTAGGACTATTTTAAATCGTGGGATTATCAGCTCTTGGAGCATTTTCCTACCTAAAATTCTAGATAACCAGCCAAACCGAGGCGTTATCTATTTATCCAAGAGGCCAAAAATGGCATCTTCTTTTTTTGTCTTTGTAGTTAAGTTTTTCAAACTTTACCACAAAGAGGGGCAGCTGTAAACACCCCATTTTTGCCCTAGGAATGAATAATAATCAATAATAATCAATTTTCAATTTTTTTCAATTTTTCTCTAATTTAGCATAAATAATAAAAATATTCAAAAAAATAAAAATAAATAGGAAAACACATCAATTTTGAAAAATGATTTCAGAAATGGCAATAATAAATAATAAAATTTTTTTATAAATTTTTGAAATTTCAAAAAATACGAAAAAATAAAAAAATCACATTGCATATATACAATTTGCGAATAAAAGAAAATTAGGAAAACGGGCTAACCTAGCTGGTCCGGACCACGGGCTAAGGCACGCGCAGGTTCGAATCACGGGGTAAGCAGTTTCCGCGTTTTGAGTTTTTTCACTTATCTAGGACACGTGGCAGCATCCGATTGGCTGGAGGAAGCGGGCGCGTGATTGTCTCCTACCTCGGGTCCGAGATCGCCGGTGGAAGAAAAATTCGCATTTTGGCTGTTTTGATTGGATTTTTTACACAAATCCAACAGATCTTCAACAGAAATGAGATAAACATCATCTAATTGGAATCAAATCGCAACAAATTGATGGATTTACACAAATCAGAGTTGGTTTTTTAACCGAAAATACGATTAGCTTCGATCGAAGGAAATCCGAGCTTATCCAGCTCGGTTTCAAGTGCCTATAAATAGGAATCGAAGGGAGGAAGCCAAAGAACATATCAGAATTGAGAGAAAGTGAGAAACGAGAGCAAATCGGAGAGCATCGGAGGAAACCCAACATCGCGATCACCGACTGGAGCTGAACCACCACCAGGAGGTGTTCTGAGAGTGAACCACCACCACCAATGGATTCAGCACCCTCGAGATGCTAGGATTCGACACCTCACCCGCGACAAAAGACTGCCGGAACGCCGTGAACGAACATCCTCCGCCGCCGTGTCCGACCGATCTAACCCGACCCGATTCGACCCGACCGACCTGACCCGCGCACCGACCCGGATCCAGGTAAGTCGGATTTTCCGGATTTTTTTAATTAATTTATTATTTTGTTTGTTTATTTATTCCGAATTGATTTATTATTTGTTATGTATTATTTGTTATTTAGTTAGTTATTTATTTATTTATTGGTTTATGTTTTATTTTCAATAAGTAGGAAAATGTAGAAATTAGATTTTTAGGATTTAATAATGTAGAAAAAAATAAAATAAAATAAAAAATAAAAAATAACAAAAATGTTGAAAAGTAATAAAAATATTAGGAAAATAATAATAAAATTTTAGATTTCAAAATAGGATAGATAGTAACTTAGGATAAAAAATAATAAAAATCATAAAAAATCATGAAAATTCAAAAATTATAAAAATAGAAAAAAAAACAAGTTTTAACACTTAGAAAAACCATTTTCTTCAAATAAATTCAAAATTGATGTTTTTTCCTAAAAATCATTTTCAAAAATCAAATTAAAGCTTAGGCTTAGATTTTTTTAAAAAATCCCAAAAAAATGATAGAAACATAAAGCAAAAGAGATTTCAAAAATTAAAATTTACAAACACACTTAAGGTTTTCAGAAAAGCGAACTACGACTTGTTTGATCCTGAGTAGCAGGTACGTAGGCACCCATTCGGGTCAACTCATAAAATGAATGAAAAAATCATTTTCTTGAAATAATTTAAAAACATAATAAAGAGTAACAGAAACACAATAAAACACATTTCTAAATAGGAACAATTTTAAGGGATTAGGTGGTAACCATAAAGGTTTTAATTGTTTAGCCTCCGGACTTAGAAACTCTGGTTTTCCCTTTTCAAAAACGAGAAGAGGAAATAACGACGACTAGTGGTCCAAATTAAGACTAATCCACTCCTTTAGTCTTAATTCAATATTTCCCAACAACAGTTGGGTGGCGACTCCAAAAATCAAACGAAATTCCTAACTCAAGTCGAGGATCTACATTAGATGAGCATAGGGTCTAGTCTAGATCGGATTAGGAATGGGAATTCAAAAATTAGACTCGACACAAGCCTATAGCCTTTCACCTATTAGGGGCTTAACATCCTAAGACCATTCCCTAAAGCTATAGGATAGCATTAGTATATCATTATAGCCATTGACTATCTCATAAAGTTGGTTAAAGTTAAGGTCGTTGCTAATATTACTGAACATAGAGTCAAGACTTTGCCTCTCGCACTATACTCTACCGATTTGGGATCCCTAATGCCATCGTAACTGACAATAACACTCAATTTCATAACACCAAATTTTGAGACTTTTATGCAAGATATAAAATTAAGATCCACCTCATTCAGTTGCCTACTTGTAGTCAAACAACCAAGTTGAGGCTGTTAATAAGGTCATCATGTAGAGCCTCAAGCAAAGAGTTGACTAGGCTAAAGGGAATTGGGCAAATGAGCTTCCTTACATTCTTTAAAGATACTAGATAACCCCATGAGCTGCAACAAGGTAAAGCCCTTTCAAACTGGCCTTCAATACCAAGGTCATCTATCCTATCAAACTTGAGCTATAAAATCTCCCTACCTAAGAATTTGACTCCTAAGTAAACAAGATTGATCTCTAAGCTAACCTTGATCTCCTTAAGGAGTTTCAAACCAAGCCTATTACTAGGTGGCAACCTACCAACAAGTGGCGAGATACAACGATAAAAAAGTCAAGTATAAGGTCTTTAAACCTAGAGACCTAGTTTGATGAAAGCTCGAAGCTATGGTATTAAGAGAGGGGTAGGGTAAGTTAGCACCAAATTAAGAGGATCCTATTTGAGTTAGATGGATGGTTAGACATGATGCATACAAGCTTGAAAGATTAAATGACCATTTAGTCCCAAGAACTTGGAATGCAAATAGTTTATGCTTATATTTCAAGTAGCTTTTAAATAATGTTTTAAGCACATGTGCTGAAGTGCTATTAGTGATTGTAAACATTCCCATTACTGAATGGAGTCACAATTCACACTTATCTTCATACTTGTATTTACAAACTTTTATCCAAAACCAGCATTAAAATCCAATCATAAAGAATAGTGAGTAACAAGTAAAGTTATACGCCATGAAAAAAGTGTTGATAAGCTCTACTAAATACTTAGTGAATGAACATCCACCCTAACAAAAAAGGTAGGACTTATATTTCAAAGCTGTTATAAAGATGTCCTTCACCAACCATGTTTAAGCCTAATCGACGATGGCACTCTAGGGATCTCACTACCCACTTCCACCTCCATCTTTGCCAGTGCATGGGGTTGACTTGAGGGCCCTATGTCATGGCCTACTATACTAGGGACGATATTTTATACAAAATTGGAAAGGGTGTAGGAAGATGATTTTGATATACCTAATGTGTTAATTATGTGGAGAAATTGAAAGGATGTAGAAGGAGGTCAAACAAGCACAAAAGTACTCAAGAATGTAAGAAGGAACTAGGTTAAGAGTGTAAAAAGTGTAGAAATAGATGGTTTCATGCTTTATATAAGTAGTTACAAAGGACATGTGCATTTTCCAAGATAGCTTGAGATTGCACCACATGTCACTTGAAAGAACAAATGGCTTCACTACAACAAATTCGATATTAGATGATGTTTAATAAATGTTGTTAAACATGAAATAAATGACACAAAAAAGATTTAGCCACGTTTAATAACCATTGCTAATACACGTTGCCAAAGGTTCGTTATAAAAGCACTTAAATGAGTAAATAAAATAGGTAATAGAACGTAGTAAAAGCACAATTAAAAAATTAATGAACACAAAAAGCATGGTAAATGAGTAACATTTGCAACATTTAAATATGGTAAAAGAGTAACATTGGCAACGTTTAGATGTAACTAAAAGTAATTACATGGAATGTTTAAGCATAGTAAAACCAAAATTAAAAAATTACTAGCCACAAAAAGTTTAGTAAATGAGTAACATTTACGACGTTTAAACGTAGCAAAAGACTAATATTAGTAATGTTTACATATAACTAAAGTAGTAAAACCATAGTTAAAAAATTATTAGCTACAAAAAGTGTGCTATATGAGTAACATTTGCGACATTTAAACATAGTAAAAGAGTAACATTAGCAATGTTTAGACATAATTAATAGTAATTATGCATGACATTTAAATGTAGTAAAATCACAATAAAAAAATTATTGGATAGAAAAAGCGTGGTAAAACATACATTTGCAACGTTTAAACGTAGTAAAAGAGTAACATTAGTAACGTTTACACATAACTAAAGGTAATTATACGTGACGTTTAAACATTGTGAAAAGTGTATTATGAGGTTAAAATGTCACTGTTAAGCCAAATTTGCAACGTTTAAACATGGTAATTGTAATGGGCATAGATTTCAACCTACTTTCACAATCCTCATATTTGCTAACGTATACCTATTTAGTTTATGCACAATTATATATACCAAAATACCATCAACATTAACATATATTTCTCACATATTCTACATCAAATGAACCCCACAAACATGATGTTTTCACATTAACAAAATTTGGAACAATATTTTAAACTATGACTTAAGAAACAAATCCAAATAAGATCAAGAAATTCAAACTTCATTACATTTAAGCTTAAACATTAAATGAACTTGTCTAACATCTTATTTCTCGCACTATCCTCATCACTAGTTTTATCATCATCTTCATTATCATCGCTATCATTAGTATCTTCACTGCTTTTAGTATTATCATTGTTAGATAAATTTGGTGAATGAACAAGGTCCTATGCATTTTTTGTTCCTATCACAAAATATATAACCTTTAAGTAATATATGCATACACTTATATCTTTCTTTTCTTTTTTTCTTTTTTTTTTTGTAAATTGAAAGAGTGAGAGAGGGGGATAGAATATTATCATATATTTATAATTATTTACCTGAAATACTTGGAAAATTCCTAGCAAGCCATGTGACTGCCTGAGGAAGCTTAGATAGCTGTAAGACATTTATGAAGCAATGAAGTTTTCATCCTTGACATGTAAGTAAAACATCAATATTCTAGAATATTGCCCTAAAGGAATTACAACCATACAGATTCTACAATATTCTAGAATATTGCCCCTTAACACCTATATAATAATACATATTGCACAACTACAATAATATTCCTTACACAACATCCCCTACACAACATAGTACACATACACACTACCCTTGTACTACACAATATACTCCTGTATTACACATAATGGAAAACTACAACACCATATACTCAAGGAATCTGCTACATTGACATAACCACTACACCATCAAACCCAACATTCCCACCCTATACATAAAAGCCATAGGAGCCTTTACAACATAGCACATATACTTTTATTTACAAAGTCTAGGCTTAAACTTACCTCTTTAGTTTGGGTGATACGTAAATCTCTTTCTTCTTGAAGCATTGATAACAGTTGTTGATGTTGGTCATTGAACTTTCCCCCTTGTTATTCATGTTGTTGTCTTTCTTCTTCAAGCTTTCCCTGTGTCTCTTACAGTGCTACTTCCATCTCTTCCATATAAATTCGTCTATGTGAAGGTTTCCCAATGGCCGGTGGTCTATATCCTCTACTAAGACGATAATCGGTTCATGCATTTGCACCCATAAATTCATCAACTATCTCCTCCGAAGTCTTAAGATTTTCCGAGGATTGAGATTCTTGATACTTTTTGACCATATCCTCCTAAATTATCCATGACAACAATATATAATGTAAACATAATAGAAATCTAGATAGAAACATGAAACATAGGGACAATGCTTATTTGTAAATTAACCCATGAACTTACATAATCCAGGGTAGCTTGTTAGGAAATCTAACCACTACTACCATCAGGCCTTGGATCACTATATCAAGTGACCTTAAAGAACTTGATTACATCAGGTGGTTGGTGATTCCTCTCAATCCAATCACACATTATACTTAAAGTTAAGGACTTAATCAATTTTAGTCTTATATACTTAAATTATATGAAATACTCACATATTCATTCCCCCTACTCTCAAATGATCTAGATCTAAACCTATGCAAATATTTGACTTTCCTATGTATAACATTCTCACTCATTGCCCTAGTCTTTTATTTATTAAGACATCATCAAGTTAATGATATCATTTACTTAAAATCTTAAAAAAATGACTTAAGTTAGAGCTTACCTTTGTAGATGGATCCTTAGATTACAAAATCTCCTTCTCTTCTAGAATCTCTCTCTTCCATTCTTCTGTTTTCTTTTTCCAGTCATCATTACTTGAACCCTTGGGTTAAATTGCATCACCAATCTTTGTCCATGAACTTTTAGTTCTACTTCAAAGATTTCTATAGATGTTTCCCATCTACTAATCGACAACATGAAACTTCTTAGGATTTTTTGTGATGTCATCAATATTTAAATGATTCTACACATAAAAATGAGACAAGAGTGTAATATACATGTTAGAAACATCTTGCTACAAATTACAATAACAAGGACAATGATAGTGGGACATAGTCACTTTTTATTAAGAAAACAATTAAAATAGAGACAATATAAATTTGTTGTTGCTTTTACTTGTACTCTCTCCCAAGCATGTTGTTTTTATAATAAATCAAAATTTCTCCAACCCTCAATATAAAATGGTAGCAAGTCTTGACAAGCTTTCCCTTTTTCCAATGCCATCTTCGATGACTGGTCTAATGTTAACAGACGACTATCGGATGTCATAAATTGAATGACCATTTTACTCATTCGACTTTTATTTTCTCTTAATACTTGTCCCTAATACACACTTCTCTTGCCTAAGCTCATAGCCAGTGCAAATATTTGAAAAACAAATCCATGATTATGAAGGAGCTAAGAACTTTGATTCTATTTTCATATACACAATTATGTAGATTACTTGAGGATCGAGTAGGATTAAAAGGAATGCTACCAGCTTGTGTGCAGATGTTAACTGCATCATTACTCAAAGTGTCATTTTGTGTAGGTGCATTTGGTGTGGCATGATCCTCAAATGAAATTGTGAAGTCCCTTTATTGATTTATGGGGGCATTTTTTGTAGCATTATCACACACCTCTCCATCACTATAGTGAGAATCTAACTCATCTCTAATCGCATCTCGGGTGTCTCAACTAACCTTTCCTCCCCTTCTTTGGGTCTTCCTCCGTTGCCTCGCCATTAGAGTTCTATAAAAAATAGTAAAAGCATATATGATTAATGAATATAAAAATAAAATCAAAACAACATTAGAAATTTCATGTGCAAGAAAATAAATATCATTCATACAATCATCGCCACTAGTATCATAGTCAATAAATATATCATCGAGTGCCTTGTCTATATCCTCATCATCATCAGATTCGATACTAATATCATGCTGCACTTCACTAGATGCTTGAACTATCCTTTCTACTAATTCTCCAAAAATTGTATCGGGACACATATCAACTCTTAATAACACATCAACATCACAATTGACAACTAGATGTTGCTCATTTCCTCTTCCTTCATCCCTTATGACAAGTTCGTCCAAGCTCTCATCCGTTAATTGAGCCTCTACATTGGTAAACAAATTTACATCACCAATTAAAGGGTCCATATTGTAAATACGGTGATGCTTAAAACATTACACCACATGCCAATCAGCACCTAATTTCATGTCTTCCAAGTAATATATCTTTTTAGCTTGCGATGCTAACATATATGGGTCATTTACATACCAAGTACGAGTGACCTTAATACTTTTAATGCCATTCTCAACTCTTACATTATGATGTCGACTATCTGTGTCCTACCACTTACATTTAAATAAGAATACTCTCTTGTTCCATATGTAACTAAACTCATATATATTTGTTACAACCCCATAAAATTCTATTGATGCCTACACATCCCCATGATTTCCCTCTATAAGAACTCCATTGTTATGAGTCTTCTTCCTACTATCAAAGTCTAATGTGTGAAAACTGAACACCATTATATATCACCTTGTTGTATCTCTTGTAGCATGAATCAGGTCCTATTGACAATGCATATAATGCACTGGTGACTGGGTCACAGCTGTCATACGACGGTCTCATCTACACCTTTGTCAAGGTAGAAATATTTTCCACAAATTAAAAAGTGAATGCTTATCTGAAAAAATTGAACTTCTCAATCACATACAATGTTACTTTATTATATTCACCTTATTCATAAACTATTGATGAAATTCCCTTTTATGGTGCTCATCTATGTTGTCACCATATTATGCCCTTAAAATAACCTTATATTCCCTATATCACAGTTTTCAAATTTGCTTAATTATTAATTTAAAGCAATATTGTAACATTTGAAATGCACCTATTCACACTTACTTTAAATAAGATTGAATTTCATGACAATTGTTGATGATATACCATGTCATTACTTCAACCTCCTCGTTCGATAATACGACATATGTAGGAGGGGAAATGAGACCAACTCTATTGGTGAAAACATTAACACCACCTTCTTTTAAGGAATCAAAATTCCTATATAGACGATTAAATGTTGTTTCAATGTCTTGTAAGTGAAGTGAGCACTAAGTCAAGCACCGGTTAACAACATATGCTTTTGCAATAGAGCCTTTTGGATAAGCTCTGTTTCTAACAAATTGTCTTAAAGAACCCAAGTATTTACACTCATAAATTTACATGGAGTATAAGAAGATAGAATAATATTAGCACATAATTGGTGAATATGAAAACTAATATCATACCTCTCAATAGGATACATCCATCAATAAGCAATTGGGGAAAAAAGTGCATTTATTAATGTTTGATGCACATAATGGTAATATGTATATTTAAATAATATATATCAATGATGTTAGATAGGTTCTCCAAATAAACAATATAGTCCTCTAAATAAACAATACATATCACATCAAACATAGATGAAGCAAATAGGTTGATGTATATTAAATAGTTTTTAATATATAAGTGATTTGATTTTTCCATTTCATTTAATGTATATTGAATAATTTAAGGATGTTTTGAGCATTAGAAAAGAGTATAATTAAGTGGACTTTAGTTTAAAGTAAATTAGATCTGAAATGATAAACATATAAGCATTTAAAATATAAACTTGTAACTTAGTGTGGAAATATAAGGGGCCTAAAAGGGTTAAAATAAAGCTTTTTAGATTAAAATAGATTAAAGAATAAAACCTATACCGCATGACACTAAAAGGATTAAAGTGGATGGAGTGTATTAGGGACTCACCAAAAATTTAATTCTGTTGTTGGAAGTTAACCACTGGAACACAGATAAGCACTTCTGCTAGTGGAGCTTGAACAGAACATCACCTAATTTATTTGTCTTCAAAGCTAAGGAATTAGTGAAAATGCTATGAATGATGCCAACATAACATATATATAGATCCACAAATAGAAAACCAAGTCAAATATCGGATTCAATAATAAGAAAACAAATCAAGAGTAATAATTAAATCCCATCATTAGCCCTCTGTAGTTATAAAACACACAATTGGCTTCAAAGAACTTTGTTAACATTTTTAAGCTCAACTAATATAATCTTTAAGTGCAAGATGACAGACAATTCTTAAGTTTATCATAGTAATTCTTTGGATTTGGAAAAGAACACCAAGAATAAATAAGTTAGAAAAAAAGGCTTAACCTACAACATTTAATTACATATGTTAGAATAGAGCACTGTTAAGACTCACATATAGGTGAGTTTGCATAGGCAACGGTAAGTCCACCAACATTATTTTAGCAAAAGGAAAGATATGGTAGATGCTTTTTTCTTTTGCATCTAAAAGGAAAGTTTTGAATTATCCCAATTGAATTCTTATCACTACCACCTCCCATTGATGGACCTTCATAACTTGTCAACTCCTCATAACTTCAACCTCTCATTGAAGATTCTAGTCACTTATAATTTCACTTAAAACAACAGCATCTACATAAGCAGGCATCCATTGCATTACAAGACAAAAAAAAAAAAGAAAAGGTTGGCTTATGGCAATTTAAGCACAATTGTATCAAGAAAATCTTAGGTTTAAGATTGTTTGGTTTCGTGGAATATGTTGACAATTATACTCATGGTTATAATCAAAATCAATTCTCCAATGGTCTTCAACAAAAACTAATTCAATTTTACCAGCAAAAACACCTACAAGAGCAATAACAACATTAACAACACCTTCTTTACATATAGTAGCTATAGAATCTTCAATAAAAGAGCCAAACCACAATTTTTAACAATAAAAGTTGTGGTGATTTGATAGCTACACAATTTGTAATCTCATAATTACCAAGGCAATTCCTTAATTGTAAGAAAATAAAACAATATTAGTTAGATGGATCTAACTGAAAGTCATAATAGAATTGTTGTTATCAATCCAGTTCAATGATTCCCTATATAGGTTCACACAGTTACATTAATTCAATGTCAAAATATCATAGAACAATGTAGAAGAAGGAGCTCTTTTACCTTTAGAAGCCATAGAACAAAACAAAAGTTTTAAGCTACAGAATAGAAGAAGCAATCGCTTACCTTTAGAAGCCACAACTAGCAACTTTAAAAATTAACACTAACTAAAACTTAACTTCAATTTTTCCTCAAATTCAACCATTGATTCAATTTTTCTTCCACTTAATGCTAACAATCAATCACAACCCCATGCAATTCTACATATAAGAATTTGCTACATAATCTTAATATAGATCCTTAAATCAACAAATTTCCGAAAATAAAAAATAAAAGAAAAAATATTAAAACAATCTAAAATCTTAACTTGTGATTATCCCAATTTCCTAAATTATAAGATATCAATCAAGTTAAGAGGGCAAATATAGAGGGGGAGAGAGCATGTGAAGAGGGAGAAGGCAGAGAGAGAGAGCTTTTCTTTTCTTGTAACTACTTAGCAAAAGGAGACAAAACATAACAATGAGGTTTATTTAAGGTGTATTGTTAGGTTCTACAAAATATAAAGACTTAGTTAGATTAATTTAAAACGAATTGAAAAAGCAAATGGTTGGAATGTTCTTACTTTTGATTTATATTTTGGGGCATTTCATTTTTAAAGGCCTTTAGTAAATTTACTTAAGCACTTACTAGTTTTGCAAAAAAAAAATTTCTATTGCATAGTCTTTATGTATAAGGCTATTTAATAAATTTACTTAACTTTTGTTGGTTTTAATGGTTTCACTTATTAAATTTTTTTCATGATTTTAATTAGGTTAATAAATGAATAGCTATTGCAATTTCTATGGTACTTTATAAGCTTTAATAAATTATTATTTAATTAATTATAATATATTATGGCTGCTAAATGTCCCCTATGCTATCCTCCTCTACCTACTTTTGTTTTGCTAGCATGAGTAGTAGATGAACTCAATTTAATAAATATACATTTATATTTACATAGATTTTGGGATAATTATAGTAGTTTATGTTTTTAGCCAAAAGGAAAATTTATTTTATAAGAAGTTAAAATAAGCAATCAGTTAAGTGGCTAGGATTCCTAGCATGTAAACAAAAGCTTTGCTAAAAGGATAGGAGTGAAGACACCCTAAAGCTACAACTTATCCCTAATCTATCTTGAGTAATGGCTTAATTGGTATATGCATTTATTTCCCTTTCGATTAAAAGCAAAGAAAAGAAAGAAAATGAGTTCTTTAATAGAAAAAAATCATTATCGTTTCCTTAGCATCCTCATGAGTTGTAAGAGGACAATAAAATGGCTTTGATAGTCTTCTCATAGTTTGATTCCAACTTCACTTTAGACTAGCCTTTATTAATAGCTAATAGGAGTCCTTCCTTATTTACTTGCACTTTAATAACTTCTATGTTTTTGCTTGAAACATGAATGGAAGTCAGAGCCAATAAATTTCCATTGGAATTCTTATAAGAAACTCTTACTCTACCTCTCTTTAAGATTGAATCAAAAGGTCCATCACAATGATCTTCATATGTGTGTGTGAAGGTGGTTTCCAAACAAATCTAGTTTTGTTAATTGTAGAAATCCTACATAGAACTTGAGATGAAGCTTGATACTTGGATAGTTTATAGCAAAACTCAAATTGAAGAAATAATTCAATGTAAGTTTCGATATTTATTATTAAAATTAAACATAGTAATTCCTATCCAACCTTATATGCTATATGAAAATAAATATTTTCTCAAGAATTTCCTTAACATTAGATTTTGTGCCTCTAGAGGACTCATGAATATGCAGAAACAGCATGATGGATCTACAACCCTAAGCTACATGCAAATCTCTTAACTACACTCCTCTTCTTTGTACTACTTTTACTAATCGGGAAGAAGTGAATAGCCCCATTGAACTAAAGGAAGATGTCAATAGCCTAACTGAACAAAGCATAACATAATGCAAACATCACACAATCTTTGAAACAGAGCATAACAAAACAACATGTTTTGCAACATCACAGAACGCAACAACATAGCTTCATCTTGCACACATTCACACCCTAAGTTCAATTGATTACATTGGAAATGGAGTAGACAACTTACCTCAATAGCAAAGCAACTGTTGAATGCTAGACACTGTTAAACTAAAAAGAATGACCAAAAAAGAAGCTGGACGCTATTAAACCGAAAACTATGCAACTGTTAACATTAGAAAGCTAGAAATTCTATTTACCCAAAAAAAAATTGATTTACCAAAAAAATTTCATGGAAACCCTAATTTTAATGAATTATCAATAACAAAAATCTTATCTTCATACAAAAATAGGACTAGAGTTCACATTTCCTAGTCAATGTCTTCATTTCTCAAGCGAGAGATAGTGTTAACTTAGAGTACTTCCATCATTTGCATGAACTTGTTGTTGATTTCGCTAGTCCAAGTGAACTAAAGGAAAGAGATTTGGGAACACATCGGCTGATGAAGTGGGCGGCTACATGAAATTTTGGCTAAAGAGTAGTTTAACGTTTTAGGGGTTTTCTTTTTCCTTTAATCGAACAAAATGTTTTCCTTTTTTCTTTTTAATAATAAGATTTTTTTTCCTTTATCAAGTTTCAAATCAAATAAAAAAATGAATTATTTAAAAAGAAAAAATGTATTTCTTTTATTCAATGAAAAAAAAATTATGGAAAAAATTATTGAATTAGAGTTTATATATTTCACTTTAGTCATAAGTGTCGCTAATAATATATTTTTGGCAACGTTTAATAAATATGACTAAAGTAGATTAAGATAAGCAACGTTTGAAAAATATTCAAATGTCGCCAAATATAAAAATTCCTATAGTGCTTAGACCATTTCACTCTTGCAAACACCCTGTCAAGTCTAATTTTAAAATTTGAATTAGAATTAATTGAGCGAATTAACTCTAATATAAACAACTAGTCAACAAAATCTCCTCTTTTTATTCTTAGGAAAGAAAAAGAAGAAGCAAGAAAAACCAGAAATTTTCAATTCGAAGGCTATCCTATTAAAACCCTAAAGTTACCACCTTATCCTTTTGAAATCTGAGTTATGTTAAGATGTCTTTTTTAGCATAAAAAAAATAATAGAAAAAAAATGATATAATGATTATACTAACAATGATTTGATTTTTTTTTTTACCTTTTTAGAGTTACTCCATAAGGGTGCTTACGTACCTGCTATTTGGGATCAAACAAGCCGTAATTCACTTTTAAAAAAACTTTAGTGGATTGTTTTAATTTTAATTATGAAAATGTGCTAGGTTTACGTTTAGTATCATTTTAAAATTTTTTCAAATTTTTTTTTAAAAAAAAGTCTAAATTTTTTTCCTTAAAAACTAAAACCTCTATTTTTTTTTAGAAAAGGTCAATTATATATATTATTTTTTCGAAAAGAAGTTTTCTATGTGATAAAAATATTTATCATTTTTATTAATTAATTTTTATTATTAATCTAACTTTTATTAATTTTTTATTAATTATAATAGACATATATATTTATTTATTTATTAAAACTCTATACTTAATTCTAAAACATTATTTTATTATTTATTATTTTTTATATAATAGTAAATGAATAAATAAATAATAAAAAAGGACGGATCTGGCTAACTTGGATACGGGTTGGATCAGATTAGGTCGATCTAGGTGGGGTCGAATCTTGCGGGTTGGGTCACAGCGATTAGAGGCCCTCGACGATGGCATTCTAGTAGGTGTTGAAGACTGTTGAGGAGTTGAAACCGAGGTTCTCGAGGGTGTGGAGTTGAGTGGTGGTGTCACTTTGCACTAAAGATTGCTCTTGGTGGTAGTTTTGATGGTAGTCGACTATGGGGCTTAAAGAACTCCGGCGAAGGCTTTAGCTCACATATTTCTATCTTTTTTTTCTCCTTTTGATTACTTCCCCCACTTCCTCTCGTCAAGTCCTATTTATAGACTCTGAAAACCAAGCTTGATAAGCTCGAATCTCCTTCACCGTTAAAACCCATCCTCATCCTTTTTTATTTGTTTTTTATTCGTGTTAATCTTTGATTTTTGTTAAGATTGATGTTAATTTGATGGTGTTTATCCTATTTTAGTTAAAGATCTATTCGATTTGTGCAAAAAAATCGGATAAAAATAGCTAGATTTCCTTTCTCCCGCGTTGATGTCGATCTCGGATGGAGGTTAAAGACAAGCATGTGCTTCGCGCGTACGTTTGTGTTGTCCAATCAGCTACTAACACGTGGCAGCCCAAGGGAAAAAAAAATGAAAACAGCACAAATGCCTCCCCAAAGTTTCGAACCCCTAACCTAACCTACACCCCCCCTACGCGTGCATGAGGCCAGCGACCAGACCAGTTGGGTTAACTCATTTCCCGTTTTTTTATTAAATGCAAATTGTATATACGTGTGACATTTTTTTTAAATTAATTTTATATCATTTTGAAATTTTAAAATTTTTATAAAAATTCCTTAACACCTTTTATTATTGTTTCTACCTTCATTTTCCAAAATTGTTGTATTATTCCTATTTATTTTATTTTTTGTCATTATTTTTCCTTCATTTATGAAAAATAGAAGAAAAATACAAAAATAAAAAAAAAGAACATTAATTGTGATTAGAAGGCAAAATTGGGGTGTCTATATCTGCCCCTCTTTGTAATAAAGTTTGAAAAACTTACCTATAAAGACAATAACGACACCATTTTTACCTAATAAACTGGGTGGATAACGCAATAATTGGCTGACTATCTAAACCTGGTTCTGTTAGGGAGTTGTTAGATTATTTGTTTGAGTAGTGAAAATGCTCCATAAGCTAACGATCCCATGTTGCGAAAAATGATCACTTTATGATGATTAATACTCTTTGGGGAGTGGTCTTAAACCAGAAACATATCACCAGACTAGCAACCTGGAGGAAGATATCATCTAAAAAAGTACTCTATAGGCTAACTAATCGATGATGAAAAGCGTCTCATAAAACTAGCAACTTTAAATAGAGATTGTTTAGGAATGTGTTCTTTTGAGCTAATAATAGGAAACGTCTTATAGGACTGGCGACCTTAAAGAAGGAATTGTTTAGGTAAGTGCTCTTATGAGCTAACTAACTGATAACAGGAAGTGTCTTATATAACTAACAACCTTAAAGAAGAGAGTATTTAGGAAAGCACTCTTATGAGCTAACTAACTGATAATAGGATGCATCTTACAAGACTAACAACCTTAAAGAAGAGAATTTCTAAAAAGTGCTCTTACGAGTTGGCTAATCGATGATAGAAAGTGTCTTATAAGACTTGTAACCATAAGAGAAGAAGTCTAGGAAAGTGTCCCATTGTAGGCTAACTAACGGATAAGGGTAAATGTCTTTTGAACAATGTTTGGATATATCTTAGCAACCTAGCATTTCTAAAAGTGCTTCTTGTGAGCTGATCAAATGATAATGAGAGGTGTCTTTTAGACTACCTAATTTATATAGAATATGTGATTCATGATGAATGATTATTTACTTTAAATTCTTACCATCTTATTGTAGATAATAACTAAATAACCGAACCCTCGTTATAATTTACTCCTTCTCTACTTGCTTTTGTTTCAAATAGAGTGGAAAGCCTTGATGTGTTTTCCCTTCTTATGGGCATGGCTCTTATGATTGTGGTGTCATCTTATGAATGCACTGGATCTAATGCTTAGAATAGGTGGAATCATACAAAATTCCATTGAGTTTTATCATTATTTCATTGTTTATTATTTATTATGAGGCAATGGGTAGTGTGTGTATAAAAATGATATAAGAGTTTGTTTAATAACAATTGTTCGGGATAATCGGTTGTTTAGAGTCATTAACTTTGCTTGTAGAACAAATGAAAATCAAACTCTCGAAATTGTAATAATTGTTGGCATTCATGAATCTTGGCAAAATTTTAAATCTTGCTTAGGGATAGTACATCTAAACAACATCCGTATTAATGGGGTCTCTCAATTCTGGACCATCCATTTGGGTTAATATTAAGGCCCCTCCTGATAACTCTCTTTTTACAACATATGGACCCTCATAATTTAGGGTAAACTTGCCCCTTGAATCTTGTGCATTTGGGAGAACTTTCCTAAATACCAAATCTCCTTCTTCAAAACATCGAGGTCTTATTCTCTTGTTGAATGCCCGGGCCATCCTTTGTTGGTAGCATTGGCCATGACATAATGTAGTGAGTCTCTTTTCGTCGATTAAGTTTAGCTGATCAACCCTTTTCTTTACCCACTTAGACTCATCTAGTTATGCTTCTGATAGAACCTTGAAGGACGGTAATTCGACCTCAATTGGCAATACTGCCTTAATACCATATACCAAAGAATATGGAGTAACTCTAGTAGATGTTCAAATTGAAGTTTTGTAGGCCATGAGGGCGAATGGTAACATCTCGTGCCAATCTTTGTAAGTGATGGTCATCTTCTCAACAATTCTCTTAATGTTCTTATTGGCTGCTTCCACTGTCCCATTCATCTAAGGTCGGTATGGAGTTGAATTTCTGTAGTTTATCTTGAGTTACTGACACAAATCCATCATCAATTTATTGTTGAAGTTGGAGCCATTATCGGTGATGATTGATTTAAGAACTCCATATCGGGCTATTATGTCTCTCTTCATGAATTGGACTATTACCCCTTTGGTGACATTAGCATATGATGAGGCTTCCACCCACTTGGTGAAATAATCAATAGCTACTAGTATGAATCTGTGACCATTGGATGCTTTTAGAGTAATTGGCCTAATAACGTCGATTCCCCACATGGAGAACGGCCATGGTGCGAATAATGAATGAAGTTCTTTAGGTAGAGCATTTATTCAGTTGGCATAAACTTGACACAAGTGATAGTGCTTAACATGTTTGATGCAGTCTAATTCCATCGTTAACCAATAATAGCCCATTCTCATGATTTTTCGGGCAAGCACGTATCCATTTATATAAGGTCCACATACTCTTTCATTAGTTCACATGCCTCTCTTTTGTCTACACATCTTAGCAATGTGGTGTCAGGTAATCTTCTATAAAGCACATGCCTACTTAATAAGAAATGACTTGCTAATCTTTTGAGTGTTCTTTAGTCATTTTTGCTAGCCATTTCAAGGTATTTGCTTTCTTGGAGGAAAGTTTTGATATCGTAGTATTAAGGCTTGTCATCTTATGCTTTTTCAATTATCAAACAGTAGGCAACCTTATCTTTAATTTTTATTTTCAATGGTTGGACTTTAGCTCCCCCTATTATTTGAATCATAGATGCTAATGTGGCGAGGCATCTGTAAACTAATTTTGAGTTCTTGGGATGTATGTAAAGGTGACTGCCACGAATTCATCCATCAGCTCTGTTAAATGTTAATGTTATGGCACCAATTTAGGGTCCTTAGTCTTGTATTCCCTTCGTGTTTATAGTATGATGAGTGAGGAATCTCCATATACATCCAATTCGCAAATTCCCATATGGCAAGCCATTTTGAGGCCAATGATACACGCCTCATACTCTACAATATTATTAGTATATGAAAATGTGAGTCTCATTGCTGAGGGGAATTGTGTTCCTTCTGGGGATATCAACACTACCCTAATCCCGCAACCAAATACATTAGCAGCTCCATCAAAGAACATTTTGCATTTATGACTTTGCTCTGTCTTGTATTCTTCTACTGGCTCACCCTCTACTATTAGTATGTTTCATTAGGGAATTGGGCCTGTGATTCTTAGAAATCTCCCTCAATTGGGTGTTCTGCCAACTGATTTGCTAATGATTGCCCTTTCATCAAATTTTGATTTATATATGTGACATTAAATTCTAATATGAGCATTTTCCATTTGGAAATTCTTCCTAACAAAACAGGCTTCTTTGCTAAGTATTTCAAAAGATCATGTCTCGTTAATAATTTAATAGGATAGTAGACAGTGTACTGTCTCAACCGATGCATGACCCAAACCAATGCACAGCAAGTCCTTTCTATTTCATAATACCTCTATTCCCCATCCGTGAGCTTTTCACTCAGGTAGTATATGGACCATTCCCTTCCTTCTTCCTCCTTTTGCCCCAATATGCACCCTATGGATTCAGGGAGTATCGTAAGATACAAAAATAAGAGTTTTCCTTATTTTAGGACTACTAAGACTGGGGGATTCGTAAGGTAATCCTTGATCTTTTTGGACACTTTTTCGCATTCATCATCCCATTCTACTGTGGTGTTCTTTTTTAGTAGACAGAATAGTGGATGACACTTATCCGTAAGTTGTGAGATGAAATGGGCTATGTAATTTAACCTTCCCAATAGACCTCTTACCCCCTTGATAGTGTGTGGAGAGGGCATTTCCTCTATGACCTTTTTTTTGTTAAGGTCAATTTTAATACTTTCTCGGTTTATGATAAACCCTAACAGCTTGCCTATTGTGACCCCAAAAATACATTTTTCGGGGTTTAACTTCAGCTAAAACTTTCTCAATTGCTTGAACAATTTTCTTAAGATGACCGTATGGCTTTCTTCTCTTTTGGACTTAGCTATCATGTCGTCGACATATACTTCGACTTCTCGATGCATCATGTCATGAAGTATCGCGACCATGGCTCTTTAATACATTACCCCAACATTTTTCAAACTGAAAGGCATAACTTTATAACAGAAAGTCTCCCATGTTGTGATAAAATTTATCTTGGTTTTATCTTCTTCCACTATTTTTATCTAATTATATCCTGAGAAACCATCCACAAACAAGAAGAGATGATTTCTTGCGGTATTATCTACTAAGATGTCTATATGAGTTAGAGGGAAGTTGTCTTTAGGCGTAGTTTGACTTAAGTCTTGAAAGTCTACGCATACTTAAACTTTCCCATTCTTCTTTAGAATAGGGACTATGTTTGCTAACCATTCTAGGTAGTCTGATATCTTAATAAACCTAACCTCTAATAGCTTCTTGACTTCCTCTTTAATTTTTAATAAGATGTCAAGCCTAAATCTTCTCAATTTTTGTTTTTTAGGTTTGACATCTTCTCTCGTAGGTAGCTTGTGAACTACTATTGATTGATCGAGTCCTAGCATGTTGCCATAGACCAAGTGAATACATCTGCATATTTACTCAATAGCTCGTTTACCTCGCGTTTTTGCTTGCTACTTAAGTTAGGCCCAATTTTAAGGTTTTTAGGCTTTTCTTTAGTTCCTAGATTAACTATCTCCATTGGCTTGTCAATCAAGATTTTACCTTGTTCATGTTTTTAACAACTTTCTTGTATCACTTTGTGGTTAATAATATCGCTTCCAATAGCTGACCCAGCAATGTCAGAAATGATATCAATATTTTCATTACCTACCTATGCGAAATGTCCTTGACGTTCGACAGTATTAAATCTGCAGGGAAAGTGAGGTGAGAGTGTGATGTGCCTAAATGGGATTTAAGCACGATTAAATGGAATAAAAATCCAACCCTAAATGCAATCCCTAATTCTAAATCAATAATTGGAGAATTTGCGTGATTCCAAAAGATATAAATGGATCCAGAATCAATAAACAATGAACTAATCCAATTACAAAGAATCAAATCCTCAATATATACTAATCAAGCTTGAATCATCACGTGAATTTCAAGATTAAGCAGCAAAATAAAACCATGATTCTCCTCTTTAAAACTAGGCATTCCACATAAACAATGATAGGTAAATGTTGATAAATAACACTATGATAAGTAACTCAACAAATTCAATATATCTCAAAATGATTATGAAACAAATCTGACTAAGAACTATCTCAATTC
The DNA here is from genome assembly GCA_037954665.1 of Laguncularia racemosa. Lineage (NCBI taxonomy): Eukaryota > Viridiplantae > Streptophyta > Magnoliopsida > Myrtales > Combretaceae > Laguncularia > Laguncularia racemosa. The sequence continues at coordinate 6,094,918 of JBBMOL010000016.1, forward strand.
ACCCCTAGATATTACACACTAGAGAAGAAAAGAAATCACAACAAAATGAAATTGATATTACTCACAATTTCAAGTGCTGCACTCGCCACAATTTCAACTCTTGGGATTAAAATTGATATGAGTCTAATGATAATTAGGAAGAACCCTAATCCTCACGAAAAAGTGTATGTTCAAATATGAAAATTGGCCTCCTCAAACCCTACTTTAAGAAAGTATTTATACTTGCTCCCTTTAGGGTTAGAAAATCAACAAAATTACAACTATGCCACTTTTAGGGTGGCTGGTCCTAAATGAAAATTACAATCAAAATGAAAGTGTCCCAAAAGAAAACACAACATAAAATAGTCCATAGAACAATTACAAAGTACAAAATATCATAAATCTTCATGAGCCAATGCTTCGAAATGGAAACAATCGCAGCGGGCCTTTGAATACAAATCTGATGATGTCCCATAGCCATCAACTAATGTAGGACATGTTGGCATCCCATGGAGAATTATTATTGTACCTGTAAGATTATTTCTCAAATACTTATTAGATAAAAGAAATGAATTAAAATATGAGCGATTTAGATCATTATCCAAATCTAGTTCTGAAAGCATAGACGGTGCCGGAAAATTTCCCATCAGAGTGTATAAGTAAAAGAAATAACCTAAAATTTTAATGGTAATTATTGAAGAGTTTAGTGAAATGATAACCACAATGGAATTTATCCGTGATTGTTTCCTACTCTTGAGCTATCCTAGTGCTATTCAGAGGATAAGAAAACCAATTATTAAGAGCTAGATGTTGACTGGACGCGTGAAAGGCTGAGCCCTAATCGCCGATATCAACTTGGATAATTCCTGGCTCTTAAGTGATACTCGATTGCAAAAAAGTTTGTGGAAGGGGTGGAAAATGCATTTAGGTATCATTCAACTTCTCTCTCCTTCTACCTTTGACACCCCTTGCCTGAGCTTCTTCTTTCAAGGTAGGAACGTACCCTAGTCTAAACGTCCTTTGCTATCCCTCTTTAAACGGATGCCCCTCTTTGCCCATGACCATGGCTACTTCATCAAACATTTGGAGTCCCAAATTCTTAGGACCATCCTCCCCTATGTAGGGTATAGCTATTTCCTTGTAGATGGCATAGTCTTATTCACCCAATACTGTGATTAATTGACCATTTGCTATGAACTTGACCTTCTAGTGGAGACTCGAGGGTATGGCTCCTACAGTGTGTATCCATAGCCTTCCTAATTGTAGATTGAAAGACCTTGGTATATCAAGGACTCGAAATGAGATGCTGAACACCTGTGGGTCAATCTCTACCGGTAAGTTAATTTCCCCCACTATCTCCCTCTTGGAATTGTCAAAGGCTCTAACCACGGTTGAACTCGGCTTGATACTGCTCATATCTACTCCTAATAGATTGAGGGTGGCTAAAGGGCACACATTAAGGGAAGATCCATTGTCTTGGAGGACTCGGGAGACTATTGTGTTATTACATTTTACCACTATGAAAAGTGGCTTTGTGTGTTGATCTCCATCTTCTCCTAGTTCTTTATGGGAGAAAGATATTTGGTCCATAGTGAAGATTGAATCCGTGACATGGCTTAGTCTTTCTTTTTGCGATGCCTTCTGGTACCCTGACTTGTTTAAGCACTCTGAAGAGTGCTTCTCAGTGAGGCTCGGATGTCATGAGAAGGCCCATAAGTGATATTTGGGTTAGAACTTTGTTGAGTTGTTCCATGATGTTGTACTCACTTGATTTGATCATCTTTGTGAATGTAAGGAGCCCCTCTTTTTCTTCTTCCTCCAATTCGGTGGTAGGCTCTTTGGCGGAGGTCTTGTTTTTAGGATCATAAACCCTTCCCAAATGAGTGATTCCTCCTATAATAGAAGATTTTTCTTTATTAAGGGCTTGATAGTCTAACGGTGCTGCTTTATACTTACCTGAGGGTATTGGGACATTAAACACATATTTTTTCTTTAAGACCTTCACCTCCGTTTCTTGTCCCTCATAACACCTTATAACTATCGGCTTTGAGTCTAATCTGATCATGTTCATAGATTCCTTTTTCTCCCTTGTTAGGTTGTCCTCCTCTTCAAATTCAGGTCCCTACCCACTAGGTGAACCATAAGCTATTAGGGTGAATGAATAATTTACTAGGTATTTAAACCTCCCATGTAATTCGCCCAAGGTGTCAACGGTCAGATCTCCTTTTAACCACCTCTTCTTCATTTGTGATCTAGGAGCTTTGTTTGAAAATTTGTGTGGGCAATTTGCTCGTTGTGCTGTTGTCTTTGCTGGTTTTAGGGGCTCCTTTGATTTGGAGTTCAACCTTTCAGATGTGATCATGTTGACTGTAGGCTTATAGTTGGGTAGGGGATTAGTGTTGACATTAGGTGTTAGTGCATTGACAAAATCCAACTATATTATCCTTGCATCAATTAGATCTTGGATTTTATTTTGGTGTCTCCAACATCTGTCTATAGAATGTCCTTCCTATCCCATGTGATACTTACATTTGAGATTGGGATCGAAATTCCTTGGCCTGTATCGATCGTTGGGGATCTCGAAGCTGATCAAATTATCTGCTTGTAATTGAGCAAAAACTTGGCTAAGCGGAATAAGTATTAGAGTGAACTATCTCGCAGTTCTCGTAGTTTGGGTCTGACTTGTTAGTGATTGCTAGATTGGGGTGTTCATTGCTTGGAAAGGTACATGAGACCCAAATCTATCAACCCTGCTTGAATTGACCGTATTGACGGTAGACTCTTTAGCTTTGCTACTCTCCATAGGTCTTGGAGATGACACAACTCTGGGAGAGTCGACAATCTGGAGTTTTCTAGATGTAATGGCATTCTTTATCCATCATCTTGCTGCTACTAACTCTATAAAGCTGGATGATGTCTATCCCACTAGATGTGTGAAATAAGTCTTTTCTAGTGTGTTGACAAATATGAATATCAACTCCTTCTCTAAAATCAGGGTTGACACCTTGACAGCTTGAGCCCTCTAATGTTAGGTGTATTCTTTGAAGGACTTTTTGTGCCTCTTCCGCAGGCTTCCTAGATCTATTACTGAAGGGGCAACTTCAATGTTGAACTTGTATTGCTCGTAAAATGCAAAAGCAAGTTTATCCCAATTATTGACTTGATTAAGGTCTAACTGCGCATACCAAATGAGAGTAAGACCCATGAGGCTATCCTCGAAGGTTTAGACCATGAGTTGGTCATATTGTGCGTATTTGCTCATTTTTCGCATATATACTGTTATATGCATCATAGGATAACCAATGCCATTATACTTTTCAAATTCCGGGACCTTAAACTTTTCTAGATAGGCTTCTTCCCCATAGACTAGTAGACTAGTGATGTCGGTTTGCTCAAAATTGTCAGGTCCTTCCAAAGTCTTCATTTTGTTAGCCAATTGTTGGAAGAGCTTCTTTTCTATTTCCTTTTGCCTGTCCTCCATTTCCCTTTTTATGTCATTCGAGGTTGAATCGAGATTGACTTTTAGTTCATATTCAAATGCAGGGTTAAAGCAGGAGTTGATTTCTTCATATTCTGGTGGTTAATTCTCCACTACCTTTCCCTTTCGAGCTCCTGAATGCTCTTCATGATTAGGTTAGGTGGTACGAAGGAGGCCAATGCTTTCAGTCAAGAAGCAGACTTGTGCAACTAATTGTTGGAACATTTGTTCTAGGGATACGATCTTTAGATTTGAGGTAGCATCTGTGCTGGTGTTGTCATGATGGTCATTGTTATTACCACTACTAGCCATCTTAGTTTTGGAGCGGGTGTGGATTGGACTCCTTAGAGGGTTTGGTTGTTTAGGAGCTATCTTTGATACTTGGTAAGCATTTACTTAGCTAATGTATGTTTATAAATATGATGCATGCATCATACAAATGAAAAAAGAAAAGGGGCCAGCATTTGATTAATGATATAATATTGAGATTTTATTAATATCACAAAATTGGAGTTCAGTACTTTGAAAATAGAAAAAGAAAAGAAACAATATTGGTCTATCTTTCTAATTCCTAAACTTCTTCTTCTTCAACTGTGTAAGCGTTGGTTCTCCATTGATGATGGCTTTTAATGCTCTAACTCTCGCCTAAGTCTTCTCCAGTTAAGCTTCCAAGGCTTTGTTTCTCTTGTTAGACTCCTTGAATCTACTTTTCCATATGTCCTTTTTGTTGTAGATGGTCTCAAAGTGGACTTCCATCCTAACTTTGACTTGTTCCATATTGGTTTCCATTTTTGGACCCATGTTGTTCGGCGCAGGTTAAGTGACATTCGAGACCTAATACACCCTTTCTCCTATCTAGTATAATTAGTTATGATCTTATAGCTCGGTGTTTACCTACTTCTCCAAGGTCTATATTAGGGCTCTCAATTTGAGCTTCCCATAAGGCTTTGACCTCCGCTAGTTTAGCGATTTTCTTAACTACTAACATGCTCGAATCTTGGTATTCAAACGTGATTCCTTCTAATGATGGCTTGTAAACTATGTCTTGAATAGTGCTGAATTGAAAAACCACCAAGTTTGGATGATACCCTGTGTACCCATTGAGCCCAATCAATGGTACAAACTGAAGGTTCCTGCATGTTAGGATAACCTTATTGTAGCAGCTCCACCTAGCAGTCCAAAGAATGTCGTTGGCACTAAAATCTTTGAGTACTTCTACCCAACTATGGCTAGAAAGATCATCAGGCAACTTCATCCTTTCTATGTAGGAATCTACCAAGTCCACTTGCTAGGCTAATGATTTCCTAACCATGTTCAACCCAAAGCACTTGAGATGGCTTACAAACCATATTAAGATGAGGTTAATGTTTGAGTAGAGAATTCCATGACCCTTCTTCTTTACAAAATTTAGATTCTGATTCTGTTCAGCTAGTAGAGCTAGGATATAAGACTTCCCTTCCAAGAACTGAAACACCAACTCCGCAAGCCTATAGTGGATGTGAAAGATCCTAGTAGGAAAAAGGATAGTTGCAAATGCTGTCAAGATAAAATCATAAACCCATCTTTATTTGTAACTCTTGGGATCTCTACATAAGATGTCTCTGTTGCTCCCATCATCGCATCGAGCTATGAACCAAGCCTCCAATTCATCCATTCAGAGGCAATACCCGTTGCTACTTCCCAATGCTTAGTTGATCACTACCTTGCGAATTCCCAAGAGTCTACTGAAAATACCGGCTGACCCAGCCTTTAGATCTGGCACGTACACCCCATTGGCAAGTGAGGGGGCCTACAGAAGTTGAGTATATTCCTTTAAGATTGGTGTGATCTTGTGTGACCTAATAAAGAAAGTTACAGGCTTAATTTCCCAAAGGTGTGAGACAGCCCGAATCAAGGGTAGGTTAACCACCATTTTCATTAGTGAAAGGATGGGCCCGGGCCCTATCTTTCCTTGGATGAAGGCCTGTTCCTCAAGGTTATATAAGGTGAACCAATAGTCCAATACCAGTTTAGATCCAAAGGCTTGCAGACCTAGATTTCCTTACGGAGGAGACGATCGATTACAGCACTAGCCATCTATCAAGATTACTGATCGTTGCGGATCGTAACTTAATAATTTATAAACCTATTCCACGCTTTCAACTACGATGCAATAGGCATGAGCACCTATCGTAGCGTAGTATAGTGTTCGAAATTAAGGTCATTCTAAAGAGATTAAAGTTTACCAATTACTAATACTTACACCGTTCCTATTATCCAACCGATTAAGGTGAGTGAATGATTTAATGAAATTAACTAAAATAGACAAATTATAAAATGTACTGAGCTAAAGAAAACACGAGTTCGAATCAACAACTAAGCAACCTAGATCTCCCTCTAATCCCATTCATACCATGCGAATCATTAGAAATAAAGGATTAAACAATCTAGTTCTTAAGCTGTAGAGTTTCATTAGTCAAACTAATAGTTCTATCAAATCTATTAGCTTATCTAATCCTAGGTTTATCCATTAGAATCTCTTCTCAACCAATAGCAACCTAGGATTGCATGAAGCACTTAACTCTCTCACAGTTCGATTGATAAACAGAAGATTTTCGCTATCCTGTCTCTAGAATCACGATCAAATCTCATTCATTACCCTTAGATCTAATCATATAAGCAATTTCTCAATCAACTTGAATGAAATCAAACATAGATTCATACTCCAGAAATATAAATCTAAGATACACATCAAGAATAAGTAATGAAACAAAAGAACATCAATATGTCTTCATTAAGATCAATCCTTCATCACATGACAAGAATGGTTTCAAAAGAGATCTAGAACTCTAGATTACTCCTCCATGAGAGAGAGAATGTAATTACAATTGATAGGAGAGCAACTAGACTTCATGATTACCACCTGGAAGTTCAAATCTTGAATGCTTTGGTTGAGACAATGATCCTCTTGTGTTGTTGTTCTAAGAGAGAAAAGTGAGATGCGTGTTAGATGCAAAACCCTTGGTCTGCCCCTTTCTCTCTCCATTTAAATATATATATATAGACATGTACAAAGTAAGAGAAAAGGGGCAAATATCAGGAAAATTAAAGTCGCGGCTGATCCATATGCCCCATCTGGAAGGGGCGTAACACCTTCTGTGCATTTTTGGGGGGGGGGACTCGCCTGGGTTGATACGACCCTGTATGGATTCCATACGCCCCGTATAGAGGGGTGTATGGGCAAAAAGCTTGGCTTTTCCTTTTCTTTTCTTAATGAATCCAATTGATTTCTTTGTGATAGGTTCCACATCACCCGAAAGCGATACATTATGCTATTAAGCACCAATTCTAAATGATTTCCACTCGATTTACAACAAAAAGAACTTGAAATCATCTAGGAATTAAGAGTGTTTCGTCCTTCATGAAATTCCCCTACACTTGATTCTTCGCTTGTCCTCAAGAAAAATAGATGAATGCTCAATTCAATGAGGACTCACAAAACAGAAAATCATCAACATTCGTTAGATATAAACTTTGAAACACAAAAGGATCCCTCTTTCTTCTAACTTATGTTACACCTTATCAAGGAAATTGAATAGAGGAAACTTCAGCCAAAAGTCTAGAACTAGTCAATGTAAATCAAGCTTTTTATCCCTATTGTTAAGGTTAGCTTCCAAAACTACGATTAATCGCAAGTTCAAACAGACAAAAAGGAGAATTAGTCCACTTTGAAAAGTTATTTAGGAGGGTATGATCCTTTGGGCAATTTGTCCAAGCAAAGTAACCCGAAAAGAAAGTAGACTGCATCAGTACTCCACCTAGCTTTTCCTTTTTATAAAGATCTCTTCATGCTTTATTTTTAATTAGCTCTTTAATTAAATTGCATCCCGCAACCCATGTAGCGAGCTTTCAACCGATAATCTCAAGTTCATCACCCAAGTTAATAGACTTTGTCCCCTCAAATGAAGGCGTCCCTACGGACTTAATTACACGAGTTGGAAGAGTCCTTCAAAAATTTATTTATTTTTTATTTTTTGCTTTCCCATCTTGTTTTGGTAATTTCCTCAGTCGACCGATCCTAAGCCTGATGACCTTCGGTGACCAGGTTTTAAAGGGACCCCAACAAACCTCTATTACCTTAACCTTTAGGGAAGTTATTCAAATAGTTAGTAGAGGGGTCAGACCTTGCTCTTCTGAGGGACCATAGCCTGCCCATACTAAAAGAATTCTATTTACTTTGACTGATTTAAGGATTAAAGAGATCTCTTAAGAAAGAATCACTAAGAAGACTACCTCATTTGCCCCTTCTTTGAAGGTTAAATGGCTCTCTAGAAATTCAAAAGAGAACTAACCCTCTTAGAAAACTTCCCAAAGTTAAACCAATTGACCTTTTTCTAAGGATCCCGAACTAATCCTAATTCCAAAATCCAATGTTAAGCAACGGGTAAACTTGCTTCACAAGGATTTCATCCCACAATTTTGGCCAAGTTAAAACAATCCAACATAACTAAAGTGCATTACAAGATAAGCTTTTAGAGTCAATCCCTCATTGAATGCTAAATTGTCTTTGTCCATCAAGGATGAATAAATAGAAAAATTTGAAAAAAAAAATTCCCACAAATGCAATGATAAAAGAAAAATTTTGAAAATTTTTCTATCTTTTTGCCGGACTTCAGCCACTCCTAGTTCATTTTTCTTCCTTCTATAATGAATCCCATTCTTCTCCCCTATAGTTAAATGAGACATTGTCCCTAATGTCTTGACATATAATTCCGAGGTAAGAGAAAACAAATACATCAACAAGTTATTATATGATAAGGAAAGAAAAGAACTAGTACTCCCCTGAGCCTGGGTCAATACAAATCGACCTCACAAACCGCCACGAGTTGAGAAACAAGAAAGTTAAAAAGTTCTTACAGCAAAAGTGAAGTAGAATCTACGATCTCTGCATCCTCAAAAGTTACTATTGTCCATAATAAAGGGAAAGTAAGACAGTTAACTAAAAAGAAACAAAGTGAGGCAAGAGTCTAAGGATAGAAAAAGTTACAAAGTTTGCTCTCTCTCTCACACAGTTAACTAAAAAAAAAAAGAACTGAAGAAAGAGAAAGTTGGCAACTAAGAGGACTAGGCTTCCTCCTCAGTCTCTGCTTCCTCCTGATATTCGTCTATTTGCTACTCTATGTCACCCTCTTCTTCAACTTGACTTCCACTCTTTTCTCCCTCCCCTCCGACATGCTGACCTCCATCTCCATCATCGATAGATGGGGAGGATGATGAAATGCAATCAGGTAATTTGACTTTTAGTTGGCTGGCAAAAGCTCTGATATATCGTTTTAGGCTTTTATATTTCTTCCGAAGCTTTTGCACTTCATCTGTCGATGCATCTAGCCATCGGGTGGTGTCGTTTTGAGGTGCTTCTATCTCTTCCTCTGATGAGGATTCTCCTTCTGTAACCTTGGGAATGTTAAACTGAATAAGCACATTTTCACTCATTAGGACAGACTCTCTTACTTCATCCGCCGGTGGTTGTAGGGGGAATTCCTCCATGTTTTTGAGAATTGTTGTGATATAAGCCCCACAAAATACACCCCGCTTGGAGAGTTGACCCTGTTGTCTGATGGCAAAAGCTAACTTGACTCCTACATTCACTCGAGTCTCAGTAATCATACTCCACATGGCTTAAAGTTCCAGTTGACTTATTACCCCGGTGGATCGGAGTCCTCCATAAACGGAGTGAGCCAAGAGCGATTGAAGGATTCAGTAGCTTGGCTTCTTTAGATGAGAGCCACGGGAGAGTGAAGAATCATAATTAGAAGTCCTGCCGAAGTGACGCCAAATTTTAGAGATTGTTAAATCCCTTGGTAATGTAGTTGGCAATGCTCGGAACTCATCGTTAGCTATGAACTCTGATGAATATAACCCCGTATACTCACAAAACTGGGTCATTGAAAGTGTATGATGTTTCCCAAAGGCCCAAAATGAGACCTCATTGTCTAAGCCGAAGAGGTGGTTCGGTTTATGGATTTTGCAGGGGGCTAGAAACTCAAGTGTTAGCCTTTTGTAGATCTTTTCGTGGGTGGAAAGGAGGGTGGCCCAAGCGGGGTCAGATAAGAGTCTCTCAAATTGCCGCTTTTGTCCTTATTCCTGAATTAGTGCGGAATTCACATAGATGTTGGGGACAATCTGCTTCTTCCCCATCAATTTTCTATAGAGGTCAGCTTGGGCATCATTGAATCCCTTGGGTATTGTTATACTGCTACCCCCTTGTTCCATTCTACTTCTCTTCCTTTGTGTCTTTTTCTTCTTGGGGGCCATCTACAGGAGTTTAACTACAAAGAAATAAGGCACAAAATGGTTCCTACTTGCTATTCCACCATGCATATGCAACAGAGTTTACGAACAAGGCATGCTTTGAGTGAAGAGAGTAAAGTACATAGCCTAAAAACATGATGCATGGATAGAATGTGTGATGCCAAAAAGTATAGTCTATGCAAGGGGATATTGACAACATCGAGACAGCATTCCACTAATGAGGGAGAGTATGAATTGTACAATGCATGTGTTTAAACTTGGCAGTGAAGCAACATCAAGCAATCATCTATAATTGCTAGCACATTATGGATGAGCAAGAGGAACTTATAGTGCTTACACTAAAACCCATATCCTAATCCTGAAAAATTTGTAAAGTTATGGTCTTGAGAGTGAAAATTGATGTCTAGAAGGATTATTTACACAATAAACATGGTAGGAAGTAGTAGAACACAAAAGCCCCTTGTTAGACTACCAATTACGCAAGGATTGAGTGATGGAACCTAAATTTACAATTTGAAATTCAAAAATCTACTGCATATTTCGAAACCCCCTAGCATAACAAGATATAATCCCTAATCATACAATGAAATGGAACAAGGAATCAATATAAAAAAAAAATCCCAGGAATGAAAATCAACCAGCCCTCATATCTTGCGTGTAGCAGTCCACAAGATACAGATCCGAATTGGAAGACAATGGTGAGAAGAGGAAGAGGGAACATACCTTTAACGTGCCTTAAGAGGTGGAAAAGAGAAAGAAGAAGAAGATTTTGTGAAGTTTTATGTGTGTGCAGTGAAGGAGAGTGAAAGCGTGCGAGGAAGAAAGAGAGAGAGATAGATATAGATGAGAGGAAAAAAAAGTTTGAAACGAGAGAGCAAGGGAGTGTTTTTAAACACAAGTGCACGGTGTTTTCAGCCTATACGCCTCGTATGGAAGGGGCGTAGCGCCCTTTGTGCATTCTAGGGGGGGGGGGGGGGTGGTCGACCTACGTCTATACGGCCCCGTATGGAAGGGGCGTAGTGCCTTTTGTACATTCTGGGGGGAGGGCTTGCGTCTATACGGCCCCGTATGGAAGGGGCATATCGGCGTATTAGAAATTTTTTTTTTACCTTGTATTTACCTCTAGAATGAAATGTGGTGAGTTCCTTAACCTGAGATGCACCTCCCAAGCTCCTTGTGGATCAACCTGCCCTTCGCAATAAAAAATCCTCAAAGTTCTCTACTTTAGGAAGTTGTAGAAGATCCAAAACACGACTTCTATACAATCAAAAAGTGTTAAGGAGGAAAGATAAACTAAAACATTTACATGCAAAAGAAAAAGAAAAAGAATGAGATAGGCCCAGATAGCCTTCCAAAAGATGCTTTGTTTAAAGTCGTTAGCTCGACGTCTTGAAATCACTTCAAGTGGATGGGGCAAGGAGAGTAAACTCTTCTCTTTCTCTAAAAGCCTCTTGTTCACCATGGTATAATTTAAGCCTTTGGCCATTTACCTTGAAGATGCCCTTGTCGGGGTGTTCAATCTTAACTACGCCATAAGGGAAGACTTTCCTTACCCTAAAAGGGCCCGACCATTTGGACTTCAGCTTACCTAGAAATAGCTTCAATCTTGAGTTAAAGAATAGAACAAAGTCACCCTCCTTGAAATGTTTTAGGTGTTGTATTCTAGAATCATGATACCTCTTTGCTCTTTCTTTATAGGTGAAGGAATTCTCATAGGCCATGAGTCTCAACTCATCCAACTCATTGAGTTGCATTTATCTTTGTATCCCGGCCTTCTCAAGATCCAAATTGACTTATTTAATAGCCCAATAGGCCCTGTGCTCAATTCCGACGAGGAGGTGGCATGCCTTACCATACACAAGCCAATAGGGAGTAGATCCCAATAGTGTTTTATAGGCAGTTCTATAGGCCTACAAGGCCTCATCTAATCTTTCAGCCCAATCCCGCCTATGGTGTGCTACAATTTTCTCTAGGATGCACTTTAATTCTCTGTTCGACACCTCCACTTGTCCACTAGTTTAGGGGTGATATGGGGTGGCAAGTCTATGAGTAACCCTATATCTTTTCAGCACCTTCTCAATTTGAGTATTACAGAAGTGAGTGCCTCTGTCACTAATAAGCGCTCGTGGGGACCCAAACCTATAGAAAAGCTTTTTAAGGAACTTTACCACCACCCTGGAGTCATTTGTTGTCAAAGCTTGCACTTTCACCCATTTGCTCACATAATCCACAACAACCAATATGTACTTGTTACCAAAAGAGGGGGGAAAAGGTCTCAAGAAGTCAATACCCCATACGTCAAACACTTCACACTGAAGGATGTATTGCTGGGGCATTTCATGTCTTCTTGACATAATTCCAGCCCTTTGACACCCGTCGCATTGCGCTACATAACTTTGAGCATCTTTAAACAATGAAGGCCAATAAAAACCCGACTCCAAAACCTTGTGGGCAGTCCGGTTAGCACTGTGATGGCTTTCGGTCGATCTAGAATGACAGTGGAAAAGAATCTTCCATCCTTCTTCCCGAGAGACACACCTCCTAATTAATTGATCGGCACAAACCCGAAACAAGTATGGATCTTCCCAAAAGTAGTGTTTCAAATCGGCAAAGAACTTCTTCTTTTGATGATAATTCAAGTCCTTGGGGAGAACCCTAGCCACTAAATAATTGGCGATGTCAGGGAACCATGGTGTGCTAGATTCTTCCAAAGAACAAACCACAAACAATCTCTCCTCTGGAAACTCGTCATTGATGTTTGAATCATTGAACTTTTGTAAGTGTAGATTTTCCAACCTTAATAGATGATCAGTTGCTAAGTTTTTGAAACCCTTCTTGTCTTTAATCTCAAGGTTGAATTCTTGGAGGAGTAGGATCCATCTTATGAGACGCGGTTTAGCGTCTTGCTTTGTCAACAAGTACTTCAAAGTTGAATGGTCTGTATATACTACGACCTTGGATAAAATGAGATAGAGGCGGAATTTACCAAAAGCAAAGACAACCGCTGATAATTCCTTTTCAGTTGTTATATAGTTCTCTTGTGCGGAATTCAATGTCTTGCTTGCATAATGGATGGGTTGGAAATATTTATCCTTGCGTTGTCTTAGCACAGCCCTAACAGCTAGATCACTTGCATCAAATATCAACTCGAAGGGAAGACTCCAATCCAGTGTGACTATAATAGGAGCATGAGTAAGTTTTTCCTTAAGAAGGTTGAAGGCATCAAGGCATCCTTAAGTGAATTCAAAAGGAGCATCTTTTTCCAAGAGCTTCGCCATCAACCTTGCAACCCTTGAAAAATCTTTGATAAATCGACGATAAAAACTGACATGGTCTAGGAAGCTTCTTATTGCCTTTATTGAAGATGGTGGAGGAAGTTTTGATATTGCTTACACCTTTGCCTCATCCACTTTAATTCCCTTCTTGGATATTTTATGGCCTAGCACAATCCCATCTTGTGTCATAAAATGACACTTCTCCCAGTTCAACACCAGATTAGTGTCCTCACATCTTTGCAAGACTAGCTTCAAATGATCAAAGCATTCATCAAAGGAGTTCCCATAAACTGAAAAATCATCCATGTATACCTCCGTACTATCTTCAATCATGTCTTCAAAGATGGCCAACATGCATCTCTGAATGGTGGCTGCTGCATTGTAGAGTCCAAAAGGCATTCGTCGATAAGCAAAGGTCCTAAATGGATAAATGAACGTTGTCTTCTCCTGATCTTCTAGTGCAATGGGGATTTGAAAATACCGGACATTCCATCTAAAAAACAATAGTAAGCGTGCCTAGCCAACCTCTCCAGCATTTGATCAATGAATGGAAGAGGGAAGTGATCTTTTCTAGTGGCCTCATTGAGTTTGTGATAATCAATGCATACTCTCCACCCAGTGACCGTTCTCATAGGAATAAGCTCATTTTTTTCATTTGGCATGACGGTCATACCACCCTTCTTTGGAACGACTTGTACAGGACTTACCCATGGGCTATCAAAGATTGGGTATATCATCCTCGCATCAAGTAGTTTTACTACTTCCTTTTTTACCACGTCCCTCATGTTTGGGTTAAGTCTACGCTGGGGTTAGATCACAGGCTTAACACCATCTTCCACTAGGATTTTATGGGTACAAAATGAGGGACTAACGCCTTTTATATCAGCCATCTTCTAAGCAATAGCCTTCTTATGTTGGCCAAGAACAAGTAAGAGCTTCTCCTTCTAATCCTTGTTGAGATTCAAAGATATGATAACTGTAAGTTTAGAACCCTCTTCCAAGAATGCATATTGAAGATAACTTGGTAGTTGTTTGAGCTCCAATTCAGGGGGTTCCTCTATAGACGGTTTAGATTTGTAGATGTTGGAACTACTTATATCCTCAAAGCCTCTATCCCTTTTAAATTCGGCATGGTCATTAAGCTGCTTTACAATTGATCTCAATACCTCACTTTCGAATTCTTCTTCTCCCCTACTCATTAAGCAAAACTCCACTTCATCATCAGCCAACAACTTTCCCATAGCATCAAATACCGTCACATCAAGGTAATCTACAGCAAAACATGTATCATCATGATGCATACTTTATTTTAGAACATCTGGCATCTTTACTATGACCTCATCATTCCCCACTCGCAGGACCAGCTTCCCATCTCCTACGTCCATCACAGCCCTTACCGTAGCCAGAAATGGTCTTCCTAGAATGAGTGGAATCTCTACGTCAGCTTCTATATCAAGGATGACGAAGTTTGCTGGAAAAATGAAGCCTTAGACTTTTACTAGCACATCTTCTACTACCACCCCTTGGGAATTTTACCAATCGGTCGCCCAATTGCAAGCTCATTCTTATTGGCTTGGGTTCCTCAAACCCCAGCTTTTTAAATAATTGGTAAGGCATAAGGTTGATGCTTGCTCCCAAATCTGCCAATGCTTTTTCCTCTGATAAATTCCCAATAAGACAAGGAATTGTAAAACTCCTAGGATCTTTGAGCTTCCTAGGTAGTTTATTTTGGATCACAGTTAAGCACTCTCCTCCCAAAGTTACAGTAGAAAACTCTTCCAATTTCCTCTTGTTTAATAACAATTCCTTTAAAATTTTTGCATATTTTGGCATTTGAGTCAGTACCTCAACTAGGGGAAGGCTGATATGCAACTGTTTAAACACTTCTAGGAATCTCCCATACTGTTTATCAGTCTTATCTTTCTTTAATCTGGCTGGATAGGGAATGGTGGGCTTGTATTCTAGGATGGTCATTGATGTGGAATCTCGCTCATCTAGTTGTTTACCCTTATTCTTAATGGTAGCTGGCTCCTTAGTCGACTCAATTACCTCATTCTCTTCTTCTTGAACTTTAGATTACAGCTCCTTACCACTCCTCAAAGTTATTGTCTTAACATGTTCTCTGGGGTTTGGTTCTGTATTTCTTGGGAGTGAGCCCTGAGGCCTTTCTAATAGAAGTTTGGCCATTTTCCCGACTTGTGTCTCCAGGTTGTGAATAGATGCATCATGATTCTTAAGAGTGGTTTCTTGATTTTTCAAAATCTAGTGGATGGACTTATCTCTTTCTTCATAATCTTTTACCAGCTTAGTCAGCATCTCCTCAACCGACGACTTAGATGATTAGCCAGGTGGTCTTTGAAAGCCTAGAGGAGGATTAGGGTTGTTCTTTTGTATGTTGTTGTTGTTGCTCCATGAAACGTTTGGGTGATTTCTCTAACCCGGATTATAAGTGTTGCTATATGGGTTGTTTTGAGGACTAGATGAACTTCCCACATAATCAACATAGGTAATGTCGGTTCCCTCATCAAAGTAAGGCTTTACAGTTGCTGCTTGTTGAGACGAGGTAGACATTTGATTGACTTATCTTGCTAATGCATCAACCTTAGCAAGTATAGTAGAGGCTATGTCCATCTCCATAACACCAGGAGTCCTTCTTTCTCTAATTTGACCAGGTGAGCTCTCATAATCGTCATCAGCCATGTCTTCAAAAAGACGTAAGCTTTCCTCTGGGGTTTGGTGTTTGAGAGTCCCACCAGTAGCTGCATTAATCGTTTGCTTTGTTTGATAATTCAGCCCATTGTAAAATAATTGAACCTGCCACCATTCGGGAATCCTATGATGCGGACATTTTCTCAATGATTCCTTGAATCTCTCCCATGCCTCAAAGAGAGTTTATGAGTCCTTCTGATAGAATCCTTGTATCTCTGATCTGAGTTTGGCAGTCTTTAAGGGAAGAAAGTATCTGTCCATGAATCGCGTTAATAAATCATCCCATGTAGTGATAGATTCATTGGGTAAGTTCCCCAACCATTGCCTAGCTTTCCCCTTTAAGGAAAATGGGAAAAGTCTAAGCCTTTTTGCATCTTCGCTAACCCTGTTAAACTTGAAAGTGTCGCACAACTCTAAGAAGAGTCGAACATGTGTTGTGGGGTCTTCATCCTGTAATCCTTCAAACTGGGCATTGTCTTGAACCGTCTTGATCATACTTAGCTTTATCTCAAAATTGGTGGCCTGAACCCGTGGTCTAACAATACTGGAATTTTTACCTTAAAGATTTGGTCGAGAATAATCCAAATTGGTTCTTCGATGACCATTCATTCTTCCCCTGTTTTGAACTATCTGATAAGGGGGCGGAGGGTTTTCAACCAGATCGTCTTCTGGTACATTCTCTATCTCTCTTTTTGGTGAGTCTCCCCTTAGACTTGTTGATGAAGCTTCTGCCTTAAACTTTCCTCTCTTCTTGTAACTTCGAATAACTCTTTCAGGTTTTAGATTGAAGTCAACAAGTTCCTTGGAATGGCCTCTGGTCATGCATTTTCAAGAGATGTAGAAAGTCAATAGATTCACTATTCAATCAACCAGATGAATATCAACGAAACAAATAAAAAGAAAATGGCTAAATTAATAAGTAAGAAGTGTTCTTAATAAAGGTGAAATCCTTTATACATCCTCGGCAACGGTGCCAAAAACTTGATCATTACGGATCGTAGCTTAACAATTTATAAACATGTTCTTTGCTTTCAACTACGATGCAATGGGCAAGCGCACCTATTGTAGCATAGTATAGTGTTCAAAATCAAGGTCGTTCCAAGGAGATTAAAGTTCACCAATTACTAATACTTACTCCATTCCTATTATCCAACCGATCAAGGCGAGTGAATGATTTAATGAACTTAACTAAAATAGACAAATTATAAAATGTACTGAGCTAAAGAAACGGAACTTAACAAAACGCGAGTTTGAATCAACAACTAAGCAACCTAGATCTCTCTCTAATCCCATTCATGCCATGCGAATCATTAGAAACAAAGGATTAAACAATCCAGTTCTTAAGCTGTAGAGTTTCATTAGTCAAACTAACAGCTCTCTCAAATCTATTAGCTTATCTAATCCTAGGTTTATCCATTAGAATCTCTTCTCAACCAATAGTAACCTAGGATTGCATGAAGTACTTGACTCTCTCACCGTTCGGTTGGTAAGCAGAAGATTTTCACTATCCTATCTTTACAATCACGAGCAAATCTCATTCATTACCCTTAGATCTAATCATATAAGCAATTTCTCAATCAACTTGAATGAAATCAAACATAGATTCATACTCCAGAAATATAAATCTAAGATACACATCAAGAACAAATAATGAAACAAAAGAACATCAATATGTCTTCATTAAGATCAATCCTTCATCACATGACAAGAATGGTTTCAAAAGAGATCTAGATCTCTAGATTACTCCTCCATGAGAGAGATAATGTAATTACAATTGATAGGAGAGCAACTAGAGTTCATGATTACCACCCGGAAGTTCGAATCTTGAATGCTTTGGTTGAGACAATGATCCTCTTGTGTTGTTGTTCCAAGAGAGAAAAGTGAGATGTGTGTTAGATGTAAAACCCTTGGTCTGCCCCTTTCTCTCTCCACTTAAATATATATATATAGACATGTACATAGTAAGAGAAAAGGGGCAAATATCAGGAAAATTAAAGTCGCGACTGAACCATACACCCGTGCATTTTGGGTGGGGGGCTAGTCTGGGTTGATACGGCCTCATATGGATTCCATACACCCCATATGGAGGGGTGTATGGGCAAAAAGCTTGGCTTTTCCTTTTCTTTTCTTGATGAATCCAATTGATTTCTTCGTGATAGGTTCCACATCACCTGAAAGAGATACATTATGCTATTAAGTACCAATTCTAAATGATTTCCACTCGATTTATAACAAAAAGAACTTGAAATCATCTAGGAATTAAGAGTGTTTCATCCTTCATCAATTAAAATAGAAATTTCTAATTACAAATGAAATCTTTTACAAAATATCATTAATTCTCTTACAGGTAAATGTATCTGAACTCTAGAAAAACAAAGAAATTACATCATTAATCATTTGCCAACCCAAGACTTCATGTATGCAAGGTAGGCGGGTTCTAAAAGGTCCCCAAACTCTATGGCCTCTCACATTCTTGAAGAAATGGTCTCAAGCCATATTGAAGCATTCGGTAGGGTAGCTTAATCGACCTCGAGCGGTGATTATTTCACTTCACCTGGAACTTACACAATAGCCCCCCATCCTAGGGTCCTAAGATGGCCTAGGTCTAACCGTATTTAGTTACACAATTGCATGCATAGAAACTTAATAGAAAACATAAAATAAATTTTTTTTTTTGCTAAATCCTTGAATCAAGAGTAGATACGAACATTAGTGCCAATATTTCACAATGTAAGAGCTAATTAAAGATATCTAGAAGTGATGGTTTCAAAAGGTTTAGGTGGCTAGCCCACTGCAGCTCCCTAATGAAGTCGTCATCTTGTCGAGTCTAATTTTAAAATTTTATATTATCTCCCTAATTCGATTTATATTAGATCTTATACTCATTCAATATAAATCCTTGACTTGAACTAAGAATTTTATTATTTATGTAGAGTCGCCACCCAATTAGAGTTAGGAAAAATTATTGAATCAGAATTAATTGAGCAGATTAATTCTAATTTAAACAACTAGTTCACAAAATCTCCTCTTTTTATTCTTAAGAAAGAAAAAGAAGAAAGAAAAACCAGAGATTTTCGATTTGAGGGCTATCCTATTAAAACCCTAAAGTTACCACCTTATCCTTCTGAAATCTGAATTATGTTAAGATATCTTTTTTAGCATAAAAAGAAAATATTAGAAAAAAATGATATAATGATAATGCTAACAATGATTTGAAAAAATATATATATTTTTTACTTTTTTAGAATTGCCCTATAAAGGTGCCTACATACCCGCTATTTGGAATCAAATAGGTCATAGTTCACTTTTAAAAAAAAACTTTAGTGGATTGTTTCAATTTTAATTATGAAAACATACCAAGTTTACATTTATTATCATCTTAAAATTTTTTCTAAAAAAAATTTGTACGTCTAAATTTTTTTATTTTATTTTTTATTATTTTTTTCTTAAAAACTAAAACCTTTATTAATCTAACTTTTATTAATTATCTATTAATTATAATAGACATATATATTTATTTATTTATTAAAATTCTAAACCTAATTCTAAAACATTATTTTATTTATTATTATTATTTTTTATATAATAATAAATGAATAAATAAATAAATAAAGGAGAGATCCGGCTAACTTAGACGAGGGTTGAATCGGATTGAGTCAGATTGTGCGGGTTGGGTTATGGTGATCGAAGGCCCTCGATGGTGGCATTTCAGTGGTTGTTAAAGACTGTTGAGGAGTCGAAATTGAGGTTCTCAATGGTGTGGAGTTGAGTGGTGGTGTCACTTTGCACTAAAAACTGCTCTTGTTGGAGGTTCTGATGGTGGTCAACGGTGGGGCTTGAAGAACTCTAGCTAAGGCTTTGACTTGCGTATTTCTCTCTTTTTTTCTCCTTCTGATTGCTTCCCCCACTTCCTCTTGTCAAGTCCTATTTATAGACTTAATAAGCTTGGATCTCCTTCGCCATTGAGACCCATCCTCATTCGTTTTTTATTTTTTATTTTATTTGTGTTAATCTTTGAATTTTGTTAAGATTGTGGTTGATTTGATGGCATTTATTGTATTTTAGTTAATGATCTGTTGGATTTGTACAAAAAATCTTATCAAAATGGCCAAATTTCCTTTCTCTCGCGTCGACGCTGATCTTGGACGAAGGTTAAAGACAAACACGCACCCGGCAAGTGCATTTATGTCGTCCAATCAATTGCTGGCATGTGGTAGCCCGAGGGAAAAAAAATGAAAACGACACAAATTGATGGGAATCAAAATCCGACAAGACCTATCATTAGGACAAAAATTGAAGGAGTTCAAATCTTGGCAATAAGGGCCCATTTCGAACAGATCAACCTCGGAATAAATTATTATCTAACCTCTTTTATCTTATTCATGAATTGTATATTCCAACAGGTATGCTTATTTGGTTTCACAAGGCGATGGACAAACTCACTAAGACTCAGCTTGTGGGTTATCTATGGACCGACCTGAACCGGCGATGAGTTGAACCGACGGATTCCATCATGAAGCTAGCCTGCTGAAGATTATTTTCTTTACTTCTTTACTTGTAATTTACGTTTGAACCATTTATTTTGTAAGCTTTATGGGACATTTTATTTGGTTGTATTTTACCTTTAGGACCGGCCACCCTATAGTGGCATAGTTGTGATTTTCTAGTCATTTTAACCCTAAAGGGTGCAAGTATAAATACTTGTAAATTAGGGTTTTTGAGGAGCTTTTGTCATATTGAGAAAATACACCCCCTTTGCCGTGAGAGAGAGTGCCTCTTTCAAGCAATTGCTCTTATCAATTTCCTTAGTGAAATTGTGGCGAGTAGGCTTGGATTTGTTGTGTGTTATATCAACAAATTACAAGTTGATCCTAATTCCAAACTAGTGAGTCATGTCTGGTGAGGATTTAGTTATTTTTATGTAATTTTGTTCTTATGAAATTAGGGTTCTAATTTCGAAATTTGGAAGAACTTTTGAATTGAATTTGAATACCATTTCCTTTTCAATTCTAGCAATCGTCCTATCATATATTGTTATCATCACAATTTCGGTTCTCTTTTGGAATATTGAGGCTATTTTCCTTCTTGCACCGTGGTTGTTCTTTGTGATTTCTCCCTTCATTTTGTATGTGCTTGAATCCCCCCTTTTTAGGCACATCATAATTTGGTATCAGAGCTTAAGGTTTAAGAGGAGGGATTGTTGAATTTGAGATTTTTGATCCTTATATTGTTATCTTCCTATTGCCGTGAGTTGCTTATGGTTAAGAGGAGGGGTTGTTGCAATTAGGATTGTCCTTTGTTTCCATCTTGCCGTGAGTTAATTGAAGGTTTATGAGAAGGGTTTTGTTGATTGAAGTTTGGGAATTGAAAGTTTTTGGTATTACCATTGTGAACCGAATTGTAGGGGAGTGGAAATTCGGATCAAGTGAATGTATTTTTTTGTTGTTGTTACCTTGATGTTTACGTGATTGATCCTTGTTGAAATTGAGGATTAATTGAAGTGTTTGTATTGGTACTAATTGGCGTGAGTATCTTACTTGGGAAGTTGAAACTTGTTGATTGTAGAAGTGGATATCTTGTTGTAATTTTTTGTCTTGACTTCACCGTGAAGGAGAGGAAAGTAGTGCAATTTCGGAAGTGCAATTGTGTAGGAAGGGAATTGTGTTTGTTTTTGCATTGTTGAATTCGGAATTGTGGAGGATATTTGCAATTTCCAGATTTGATTAGTGTATAAGAAAGGAAGTTATTTGATTTCAAAACAAGCATTAAGAGTGAAGGAGTTAATTGTGCTTGTTTGAATTTGAAAATCAAGGGAATTGTGTTTGTTTGTGCATTGTTGAATTCGGAATTGTGGAGGATATTTGCAATTTCCAGATTTGATTAGTGTGTAAGAAAGGAAGTTATTTGATTTCAAAACAAGCATTAAGAGTAAAGGAGTTAATTGTGCTTTTTTGAATTTGAAAATTTGCATCTTACCAAATGTGGAGGAGTTGCAATTAGTGAAGTGAATTGATTTTCAAATTTAAATGCTGCCTTTGTTGTGTTAATTTCGGTTGGAAAATTGTGTTGAAGTGGATATAGTGCACCGTGAGTGTGTAGGAATATATATGGTGTTGTGTGTGCAAATTGGAAATGGAAGTGTATAATTTCCAGATTTGAATTTGCGTGGAAGAAGAGGAAACAATTTAAATTGAAACACATCCATTTACTTCAAGTAGTTAAGAGTGGTATTGATTATATTTCATTTGAATTTGAAATTGATTCTTACCATTTGTGGCAAAGTTGCATTAAGGTTGTCACTTGTGAATTTGTTGCCGTGTATGTATGTAAGTTGCGGTGGAAGTGGAGTGTATAGTTGTTGTTGCCGTTTCTTGTTGTTGCCATTTAAAGGAGCATTTTAGTTAGTTTTGTTTGTTGCTACCGTGGAATTGAAGAGTTGCAACATATTATTGTTGCGTGAATTTAATGTGTTGTATGTAAAGTGTATAAGTGGCGGAGTGAGTTGGTTTTGGCGTGAATTGTTTTTGTGAAGCAAGTGTGCTACAATTACTAGACATTACATTGGTACATCAAATAGATTGCATCCACAAAAATGTCTATTAATAGTGTGAATGGAGGAAGGAGTGATGTAGCATATAGTCGAGTTGGTGGAGGTCAGGGTTCTAATGTTGCAAGTGGGAGGACCTTAGATGAACAACTTCGGGACCTTAGAAAACTTGTTACTACATTAGTAATAAGGATTGATAGGATGACATTGCCACCACCACCAGTGGTACACCTTCAGGAGCCACCTAGAGCAAAGGAAGATTATCATGCTCTTAGAGAAGATAGAGTTGGTAATTTTGGGCTTAAACCATTCCCAGAAATGGAATTTAGACCACCTAGAGGCTCAGAGTGTGCAGAGCTACAAATGCCTTCACTTGAAGATAAGGGTTCCACAGATGAAAGATGTCAAACACCACTGTGTCAACCTTCAGAGGTTTTAGAGGATAATGATCAGTTGGACCAATTATTAGAAGACTCTGGGGATCAGCATAACATGGATGAGTCAGAGGAAACAAACTCGTTGGAAAGTGTTGAGATAGAGGAAACATCAGTCGATAATGAGTCCTTGTTTTTGTTACAGGAGAGATACATCCTAGAGATGGAGGAAAGAAAACAATCATCTACTATAGTATTTCAGATATTGGGATTCTGTAGAGATACTCCTTCAGATGGATTACTTTTGGGAAACAGAGTCTCTGCTGCATTTGAACCGCAAGATTTGAGGTCAAATCTTTCTGAGGTCCGAGGAGATGATGGGAATCAAAATCCGACAAGACCTATCATTAGGACAAAAATTGAAGGAGTTCAAATCTTGGCGATAAGGGCCCATTTCGAACAGATCAACCTCGGAATAAATTATTATCTAACCTCTTTTATCTTATTCATGAATTGTATATTCCAACAGGTATGCTTATTTGGTTTCACAAGGCGATGGACAAACTCACTAAGACTCAGCTTGTGGGTTATCTATGGACCGACCTGAACCGGCGATGAGTTGAACCGACGGATTCCATCATGAAGCTAGCCTGCTGAAGATTATTTTCTTTACTTCTTTACTTGTAATTTACGTTTGAACCATTTATTTTGTAAGCTTTATGGGACATTTTATTTGGTTGTATTTTACCTTTAGGACCGGCCACCCTATAGTGGCATAGTTGTGATTTTCTAGTCATTTTAACCCTAAAGGGTGCAAGTATAAATACTTGTAAATTAGGGTTTTTGAGGAGCTTTTGACATATTGAGAAAATACACCCCCTTTGCCGTGAGAGAGAGTGCCTCTTTCAAGCAATTGCTCTTATCAATTTCCTTAGTGAAATTGTGGCGAGTAGGCTTGGATTTGTTGTGTGTTATATCAACAAATTACAAGTTGATCCTAATTCCAAACTAATGAGTCATATCTGGTGAGGATTTAGTTATTTTTATGTAATTTTGTTCTTATGAAATTAGGGTTCTAATTTCGAAATTTGGAAGAACTTTTGAATTGAATTTGAATACCATTTCCTTTTCAATTCTAGCAATCGTCCTATCATATATTGTTATCGTCACAATTTCGGTTCTCTTTTGGAATATTGAGGCTATTTTCCTTCTTGCACCGTGGTTGTTCTTTGTGATTTCTCCCTTCATTTTGTATGTGCTTGAATCCCCCCTTTTTAGGCACATAACAAATTCCTCCCCCAAGTTTCGAACCCCTAACCTAACCACTTCGCATGTGTGCATGAGGCCAGCGACTAGACCAGCTAGGCTAGCCCATTTCTTGTTTTTTTATTAAACGCAAATTGTATATATGTGTGACATTTTTTATTAATTTTATATTATTTTGAATTGTAAAATTTTTATAAAAATTCCTTAATACCTTTTATTATTATTTCTACCTTCATTTTCCAAAATTGATGTATTATTCCTATTTATTTTATTTTTTGTCATTATTTTTCCTTCATTTCAAAAAAATAGAAAAAAATAAAAAAATGAACATTAATTGTGATTAGAAGGCAAAATTGGGTTGTTTATACACCTCAAACCCCATCTTGCCACATGCATTGTCACATTAAATACATAGATTTGTGTATGTAGGCATAATTTGAAAACGATATATGAAAAGACAGATGCGTGCATAGCAAGCCTTTTCACCTTCCTTAGAGCTTGGAGTTGATCTTTAGAGCCAAGAAATTGTCTGCCACTGTTAGGTGATACTACCGAATCCTACATTATTGTCGTAACTTAGATCTCTCAATTTTAACCTCTAATAGCTTGTATAAGGCATTTCATAGCACGATGGAAGCTTTGATGAGAAGCCTCAAAACTTCGAAATTGGCCAACATTTTTGTCACACCCCAGAAGGGGGACTTGAAAGTTTCTACTAAAAGCTATCATGTCACATGTGCACCCGTTACATGACAACCACCTTACAAATCAAAGGTTACAAGACTTTAAATAATTATTTAAACAATTACAACTAATCATATTATATATAATCATATAATAAGAATATAACTATGTATTTCCATATTCTACGGTCGAGTAAGATCGTAGAGAATTGGAATCCCCTATCAAAGTAGTAAAATGGAAAAATAATTCTAACTGTCAAAATTTCAATTTCTGCATCGAGTTCCTAAGAATAATATTACATCTAAATAATCAATATTAATCACAAATCTTACTCTATTATTCTTAATTCCAAAAGCTCTTATCACATTATCTCTTATCTCATCCTAAGATTTTTTATTCTTTTCTTGAAAAACAATCTATGGAGGAGAGAGCACAATATAGCTCAGTGAGGTGGGAGTTCAATACTCTCAATACTATACATGCATAAATAATTCTAAACAAGTTTTCAATCATATACTATGCATGGATAACCTTATGCAATGCGACATCACACACGATCTTTTGGTAACCAGTGTGAAGTCTAGGGTTTACGCCCTCCTTGACCTTAGGTTAGGGATTCGCATCACTAACATTAGTGCCCAAGTCTTATAACCGAATTAATTAAATCTTATCTCTTTATTAGAAATTGTCTCTTAATTTTAATCACCTAAACTTAAGTGTAATTAGCACATTTAGTAATAAACACCCTTAAGGACAAACTGAACTCGGAACCATTAAGGCGCGAGAATCCCCTAATCACTTAGTTTGCTCTTGGTGAGATAGTAATCCTACTCGATTACATCTAATATGCCTTATAGCAATGATGGCCTTCAATTTCATATAGTGTATCATGTAATGCATGTCCAGTTTTAGTTAGGTCCAATCTTTTAATTAATTAGTTTAGGGTGATCAAATAATATATAGTCACAAGGCTATCCACATTCAAGACAATAAACTATTAAAGCAATTACGAAACATAACTCTAAAGGTAAGCAAAAAAGAAACTAAGTTAATCCCACAAGCAAAACAATTCACACTTTATATTTACATTCACCATAACAAGAAGAATTGAGCATTACATGTTACAGATAAAGTAAGGAAGACTAGACCAACTAGATAGAATCAAGTAAATGAGACAACAAAATCATAAATAAATAAATTATAAAAATGAATCAACATACGAGGTTAAATCAATAATGGTATAGTACAACCCAATCTCATCAACTGTTAAATCAACCACTTAGGATTGATTTACAATTCTTATTCCTTAGCAACAATCGAGTCATTCCTTTATTCCAGCACTCAATCCTCTACATTTAAGAACCAAATAGGGTAACCAAATGTGCACCCTTCCAATATCCTTAACTTACCTCACTACACCAACCATCCATTCCATTCCTCAATCATCAAAACCTTAAAATTTGTAAAAATGAGACCACTAATTTACATCACATAATTATCAATCACATGCTAAATCTACATCGTTATAATCCACACTCTCATTCATGACTTCATTATCTTAATCTGACAATTTTTCTATTATTATTAATTTAGAGTAGTCAACAATATATAAATAATAAATTTGACAATCAATTCTAAATATATACATATGTATATATATATGTATAAATTTTGCAAAACATATTCCCTTACTATGTGCAAAGAGCAAAAGAAAATATTTATTAGCTTGAAAAGACAAAAATTTGTACTTATGACTTTATGTAATTATATGTATAAGCATAAGTATACATATGAGGTGAAAATAGTTTTGCTCAAGCATATATATATATATATACATTCATAATTAGATTCCCATTTATGCATAAAATGATATAGTTTGTCCCATAATATGTGTACATATGGATTAACTTATATAAGGGAAACATCAGGTTTATATATTAATTTAGTTTGAAGAAAACAAGGTTGAAATCATGGTATCAAGCAAGTAATGGTAGCATTGGGATAACAGTTCTAAGTTCCATCATCCAGATGGTGACGTCTAAATATTTAGACCCTTTTGTTCCCTATACCATTAGGATGGTATTGTTATACTATCAGGACATTATTTATCTGTATCATCTAACTTCTAACCTCTTTATAAGATTTCATTCCCAACCCACTTTACACCACTTCTAACTCCAAAATAATAACAACCACAACAACTATAGCAACAACCAAGGAAGAAAATACAAATATACATAACATATCACAATTAAACACAACATTGTAGTATATCTTAGAGTTTCCCACTCATGTCGATCTCTTAGTTTTAAAACTCAAAATAATCGTTGCATCACTACACCAAATCAAATCCCTACATGACAATGTTGTACCTTCCCCAATAATTGGGGGCGACGATCGACACTTTTTGACATGACAACGAATAAATGTTGTGGAATCTTAACCAACGTTGGGTACCTAATCCTTGCAGCAAGCGTATCTTCTCTTAGATGCGGTTCAACTAGCATAAGGCAGCTTTAACTCTTGATCTCGAAACTTCAAGTGGCATTTCTTCACAACCAAATTAGTACCATGTTTTGTCTCAAACAACACATAGGCTATACCTTTCCTAAGGTTAGTATGAGGATCTCTGATGACATGAACAACTTTAATACTGGACCTAAGATTGTTCATGCCTAAAAATAGCTAATAGATTTCTTCATCCTTGACATCAATTGGAAGGTTGCCAATGAAAAAAGTCCTCTTGTTATCATAAACAAGACCATCCTCCCCTTTATATCCTTTTTATAAGGTAGACATGCTCTGTTGACACGAATGTGGTTTCCCCCAACAAATGCCATATTATGAGCTAAAGATGCCTGAGTAGATTGCTTAGTCTTGAAAATAACATAGGCATGAACACTTGCAAGACAACTCCTTTCCTTGGAATTTTGGTATCAATTATCAAAACAGACCGAATCTTTATAGATTCAACCTCACCAAACTTACTAAACTCCTTAATTAATGCTTTCTTCTTTAACTTCAAAGGTAGATTCCCATCAACACTATCCTCAACAACTTACTCTCATCATCAAACCCTTCTTTTCCATCCTTCATCATTTCAGTTGGATTCTCCATTTTCTTCCCTTTTTTTTTCCACCACTTTATCATTATTTCCTTCTCCTCCTTTATCATCTCTCTCTTTAGCTTCCACCACCCCATATTTCTTAACCTCATAGATCCTCTTAAGCTCATCCCTTTTTATCTTCTTCCTCTTCCTACTGTCTTTACTTGTATCCACATTTTACTCTATTCTCTCTCTCTCTCTCTCTCTCTCTTCATCCTCACTTGTTAATTCGTTGGAAACATAAATGGAATTAGTGTTCCCTTCTCTCTCTATCTCCGTCACCAAATTTGAATCAAAACCCACATTAAAGTTTTATCCTTTAACCTTTTTTGTTTCCTTTTTCACTGAATTACCTTAAAAATTATTGTTGTTTCCGTTGTGGGAGTTAGGGTTAGGATCTTTTCATTTCTCTTTCTTTTGGGGTGTTCTTGCTTCATCTTCCACTTCTTCTACCTTTCTCTTCTTCTTCTTCTTCTTCTCCTTCTCCATTTTGTTTTCAAACTTGACTCTGTTAGGATTTTCATTCAATTGAACATAAAACCTTAATTCATTGTGCTTTATTTTAAATGGATTCGCATCAGAGAAAAGGGAAGATAAGGGATTGTCGATGGTAATGTTGGCTAAAAGGGGTTTGAAGACGTTTGATGGAGAATCATTGGGAATGGGTTAAATTAGGCTATCAAGGTCTTTTTATTTTATTTTACGACCCATGAAATTGCAAAATTTCAATTAAAAAGGAGTAAGAGGGGGAGGGAAGGAATAAATATTGACCATGGTTGCTTTTGGCCATAAATGGAACTAGGAAAAACTTTAGAATGTTTGTGAGAAGAAAGAAGCAATATGTGGATAGTCCATATGTGAAGATTTCATTAATGTGACTCGATAAGAAGAAAAGAGGCCATGGGACTTCTAATAGTTAGAATGTGAATATGCATCTTCTTGGCAAGATAAAGATACCTCCTATTTCGCTACACACATTTTTTTCTCTCTAGGTTAGACTTTTTTTTTTTTTTTCTAATTTGTGTAAATTTTGATTCAAAATTTCAGTTTGAAATTTACCTAAGTGGGATCTTGATGCAAAGTACTTCTCCTAAAGATTGTAATGGTACTTATGGTTTTTGAATTGGAGTTAATATAGGAAAGTAATGAATTTTTATGTTTTGGGAGAAAAATAAAATCCGTACTAGAGAAGAAAGCGGAAGAGAAGAAGAAAAGAAAGAAGAAAGAAAAGAAAAGAAAGAAAGGAAAGAAATGCAAAGGGTGTTTGACCAAAGAGAAAGTATAATGAGGAGAGAGAGGGTATTTGGCAGGCAAATATAAATAAGGACAGGAAAATAACTATTTAGGGGTTTGGTTAGTATATGTATTAATATTTTATTAAATTATTTAAATTATAATATTTTTATACAAAAATTTACGTGTATACTAAATAAAATATTTTTGGTATAAATATATACTTAAAAATTTTATTTAACTATCATAAATTTAAAATTTTAATTCTTATTTGTTATTTGTTATAATTACCTAAGAAATCCTATTTCTTTCCTAATTTTCCATTTTAAAGTCCAGTATTATTTGTTATAAAATATTTTTTATACATAAATTATTAAAGTAGTATTAATATATTAAAGTGATTTAATTTTCATTATTAAGTTTCTCAAAATTTTAGAATCGTGAAAATATTGTCCTTACTACCCTAGCCTAAAAGTACTTATTGTTCCACTTATTTTAGTATAGTTTTTCTAAATTTCTAGACCATTACACTTTTCCCTAGATCGAATAGGTCCTCCATCACTCATCATAAGCTCAGCCAATACATCTAAGGCATCATTCCGATAAGTAAACAAAGTCTAGCTCTACTCTCATTAGTTATATGACACTAATAAGAGTGGGGGGAGGGGGGCAGCGTGGAGGGCAAGTGTTATATGCTTATATTGGCTTAAGGCCCCAAGGCCCATTTTACTTCAACCTAGCCATAGAATAGGAAAGTGCCTAAAATTGGTTGGAATAAAATAGGGAATTAATCTGAATTCTTTAAAGAACACACCCTCAATAAGTATTTCCTATTATAACCAAGAAGTCTTCAGGTAGGATTTATTTACCTAAAATAGAATTTCCTTAACACTACAAAAGGAGGTCCCTTCATTCAAGTAAAATCATCTAATAACTCTCATACACTTTTATTGCTTTACACTTATGCTGCTTCTTTAACTAAAGCATTCTTGATAGCTCAAATATGTTCATCTTGTAGGTTAAATTTCACCAAAACCAAGAGTGTGACTTACCCCAAGATTATGTCCAAGTAGTGCCACAGATATGTGTCATCTCTATATATAATATGACACATGTTACATTAAAGATTTTAAAAGAAAAAGTGAGAGCGAGAGAGAGAAGAAAGAAAAATGATAAGAAAATGTGTTATTTTAATTTTCGTCCCTAAGTGATAGGAATCAGACTCCTACAGGACCTATCACCAAAGCCCGAGATAAGGGTCTCCATAACTTAGTATTGAGAATCTTGCATGAGAAACCTAATCTTGAGGAAGCTTATCTATTTTCTTCATTTCTATGTTATAATTGTAGTGCATTCCAACAAGCTCACTTATCAGTCCTACAAGATACCAAATCATCTATACTCTTAAGTGAGTTGGGTCTCTCATCGGGGCTTAATTCGAAAGTACCTTGAAGACCGACATCATAAAGACTCATTTCTTTTACATATTTTTCATTTGTATGGACTATTTTATGTTGTATTTTCTTTTGGGATACTTTTATTTTGATTGTAATTTCCATTTAGGACCGGCCACCTTAAAAGTGGCATAGTTGTAATTTTGTGCATTTTCTAACCCTAAAAGGAGCAAGTATAAATACTTGCTTAAAGTAGGGTTTGAGGAGGCCATTTTTTTAGAATTGAACTTCACTTTTACGTGAGAGGGTTAGGGCTTATTCCTAATTCATTTGCTCTTATCAATTTCAAATCCTAATTTGAGGTTGTGACGAGTGGCTTCAAGGTTAATTTGTAAGTAATATCAAATTTACTTTGTTGCAATTTCCTTTTCTCTCTAGTGAGTAATATCTAGGATTGAATTGGTTATTTTATTGACCGAATTTG
Organism: Laguncularia racemosa; assembly: GCA_037954665.1. Lineage (NCBI taxonomy): Eukaryota > Viridiplantae > Streptophyta > Magnoliopsida > Myrtales > Combretaceae > Laguncularia > Laguncularia racemosa. Next base: position 6,125,738 of record JBBMOL010000016.1, read on the forward strand.
ATTGCATTTGTAATCAAATTCTTGTTGCTTAATTAATTGGTTTTAACCTTAGTTTTAACCTTCAATTTAGCATCTTCTTGGAATCGTAGATCATTTTGTTGGGAAAGTGAATCACGGAATTGGATCTTATTGTTCTTGTGTGTAATTCACGTGGAATTCTTGTGATTGTTGTTATATTGGAGAAGATTATCATTGTTGGATTGTTAATTGCAACTTTGAGCATTCGGATTTCATTAAATCTCCATTTGGGTTTACGCAATTCATGATCCTATTGAACTGGTTTTTAATTGTGAATTGAAGTTGTTTCTTTGATTCATTTGCATGTGCTTAGTCTTGGTTTTGAGCACATCACTAAGGTCCTTGCAACCTAATAGCATGAATGTTAGTCTACATGTTAGATGGATTAGGTTCAAATTTCCTTTCTCTTATTGTAATCCCTAAAAGATATATATATATATATATATATATTGAAGTATATCAAGGTGAAAAAAAAGTTCAAAAACATCATCTTAAATTGCTTTTCTTTTTTCCAATATGAAAATGCATTCAAAATCATGAAATGGGATGATGCGAATCAAAGAGCAAGATCAAGTAGTTATCACCTTTTAGTATTGATAATTTATGTCTTTAAGTTCTTATTGAGTATTAAAATATTAAATTCTCTTTGTTCATGCTTGTGTTCTTATAAGTTTAAACTAAATTGTGGAAAATATATTGATTGAATCATTATATTTCACTTGATCTTTTAACACCTATGAGCATTTCATAAATTGAGCATAATATCGATTTGTGAACCAATCTTAAACTAGTTCAACTTTGTTGTTCATGTGTAATATCAAATACTAACTTAGTTCATACAAAAAAAAAAAAGTTATTTTCTTACCCATAAACACTCAAACCTATAACCAAAAAGCATAAAAATATTACCTTTTGGTTCCATAAACCCCAATATAGAAACATACATTAATTATTTTGTAAGCACATTACGGATGCATCTGGAGCATATTTATTTGTTGTTTATGTTATATTCTCAAGCTAATAAAAATTAGGTGAAATAAATATTAAAGGAATGAATATTTTTAATAATAAAAAATTATGCCAAATAAATATTAGTATACAAATTTTAAGGCCGTCTGGAGTTGAGTAAGTGGACCAATGGAACTCTCTATCCACTTGCATATTAGGACCGCAATGAACTCGGAAATAGCCAAGGAATAATTTAGCGGCACCGACAACCGTGACAAGTTGTAAGAATTTCAGTGTCAAGCCCTAATTTTCATGAAGAAAAAAAAAAGTATAAAAGGAAAAATAAAAAAGAAAACAAAAAAAAAAGAAAAATAGGTTAGTCATGCTAGAAATATTGTTGGCTTTGGTCCATATATATTGATGATCTAGATTAATACAATCATTGCTTTACCACATTTAAATGTAAAAGTGAGAAATGGAACCTACAAAATTATTCTTTCTAAATTTTCTTAAATTTATAAATCAACAATTTACATTATTTTTATTTCTAAAATATTTTATAACATCATCATGATATTATTTTCTACTTATAGTTCCAACCATTGATTATATATGACAACATTTTAAAAAGATATATTAAAAACAAAAATTGGATGAAGTAATTTTAGGATCCAAATCCTAATAAAGTATTTCAAAATATGCAAAACTTTAATACTATTGCATATAATTAAATCCCTTGTGCTAAAATTATTTTTTTAAATTTAGGATTGGTATTTATACAAGTTTAAGTAACCATAATATTCTCGTTTAATTTTTATATTTGCACCTAAGAATTTTTATATTTTGTTGTTGCATTGGTGTATATGGCTTAAGTCATGCTTGATCATGCTTGTGTATTTGTGGGTTATATGTACTGAATATTAACTCACCCTTCAAGGATTATTTTTTTTTTAGCTGTAGCCATGGATGATTACACCTCATATGATGGGGACCTAGGGTCATATGCATAGGATTGGAGCAATATAGAATACTATTATTATTATGATGACTAAGCAAGGAAAGTAGTTAAAGTTCTTAACATTGTTGATTGGTGATTATTGTTGGAGTAGGATAGGAAGGTTAATTGTTAGAATTTTAATTGTTTCAAGCTTTTATCATAATGATATATTAAGATTATCTTTAAAGCAATTTGTGGTTTATAATGAAATTTAGTTGAATCATCATACATGATGTCTATCAATTTATTTCAATTGTGGCTAACAATGATTGCAGATTACATAGAGTTAATTAGTTTAAGGTCCTTCACATGTTTTTACCCTACAAGGATATGTGATGAGTTGTGGTATTTTGGGTTTTGAGGTGTTATAAATTTTTTATTGTTTCGAACCAAAGAGTACTATTATGTGTTTTGGAACTTTTCCAAGCCATAAAACTTTTGTTTGATTTGGTTTAGTTTATGAATTTAACCATATTTTCTAATCTAAGAAAGTATATTTTCTTAAAATGCAATATCATATGAAAAGTACTAAATTTATTTAATAATTACATATATTGATATCAAATAAAAAATTGATAAAATTAATATTTAAGCAACTCAAAAATTTCAAATGTGCATCAACAGTTAATTTTATTTCTCATGTTAGCATATATTATAAATAAAACAATCCAGTTTTTCAAAATTAGTTATGTTAATTAAAAATATGATGAGAATTCTCAAGAAGGCAATTAAAGGTATTTTTTTTAATTCAAAAATTAATTTAGGAGTAGAAAATTTTAAAATATGGCACAACTATACCATTCAAAATGTTGATATAGTAATTGTTTTCCTAATATGATTCCAAGTTAATCTTTTGAATTAATGTGCTTGTAATTATTTTTTAGGTTATTTCATCACTTGATTTGTGTTTTTCATGATTAATTTAATATTTTAATAGTTAATATAGGTCAAATCATATGAGTAATCAATCTAAAATAATTACAGTTGTACAACCTTTCATAAGTAAAGTTGTTCATGAGGTTGGCTCGAATTGAAATTGACTCGAATGTTTGGCTCAATGAAACAAATTATGGAAACACAAAAGGTAAAACCAAATTAAAGAAAGAGCAATTAATAGGTATGAAATCATGATCCAACTCAGTGAGGAGTCGATTCACGAATCACCTACCTACAGTATGTCCATTTAATCTCATTAGTATCCTTGAGATCTTGGCTATGAGATCATTCATCGACATGAGATTGTAAACTAGGTCAAATTGTTCAACTCTCTTTCATTTTCATGTCATTAGTTAATCTCAATGACTTGGCATTTTCTTGCATTCTGTATCATTTGCTAATAAATTGATTTTCCTTAGTTCAATTAAATATAGGATTATTACCTAAAGAAAGTTTCCATGACATGAATATCTAACCCAAATCAGCTGACTGCCTCACTTGACAAATGATGAGAATCTCCATCAGTTTTATCTAATTCTTGAATGACTTTCTCACTATTCACAACAATAGACTTTTAATCACGCTATTTATTCTCTCAATGTGATTGGCCTCTAATCCTTTTATTTCAATTCCTTGTTTCTTTTCTTGCCAAGAGAAGTGGAAAGGATTGAAATAGAAATGACTAAATGAATATTCTCTATAATTCCTTTTGCTTGTGAATGTAATGGTATAAAATTGTCATATGAAATTGCTTGATCTTATATTATATCATAATTCTACCTAACATATGAATATGCAAAAAAAGCTCAATTTGAGTGAAATCACCATAGGGGCTCCTAGTACTACTTCGGTCAATAACTTACATTCACACCATATTTATTTTGCATCTTAGTATTTAGTTAAGCATAATTTAGCCATATTTAACATTTTTTTTTGTAACAAAATGGAGAAAAGGAAAATAGCTTTTTATTAGTACATTTGATTGTTTAAGAAGGTTTCTTCTACAACTCTTCTAATCGATTACGACATAAGAATCATATGCATTCCTTGATTACTTTTTCATTTTCTTCGGTCTTTCTTCATCCTTTCCTTTATTTTCCCCTCATATACATGGTTTTAGATGCATGTATATCTTATTCATATTTTATTTCGATGCTATACACACACGTATGCATATATACATATACATATATATATATATGCAGTCTTATTTTTTACTTATATAAATATGTTGCATGTATTGCGGTATTGGATGAGTTCTTTATCCCTGTCTTTATTTCTGTTTCTTTTCCGCCCACCACTTCCATGCCCATATCCTATCACACGCCATTTTCTCCATTTTTCTTTCTTCTTCAACACACCACCCCGCTCCTTTGCTCTAATTTCTTAACTCGTTTGCTACTCGCATTCCTTTTATTTTTTCTTTAACATTCTTCCAGTTTAATGAGTTCTCCTTCTTCACCAAAGACATTTTGTGTATTGTTGGCATTTGTTAATATTTCGATTAAATACATACAGTAATATATAATAAAATACAGTAATATACAGTAAAAATAATAGATTAGTAAAATAAAATAGATGTAACTAGTTGCTTAATATTTACGATATAGTGCCATTAGAATAGATATAAATAGCAAGATTGCACAACTAAATGAACAGCTGAATTTCAGATATTCCAATCTTAGAAAATTCTTCATTTGGAAACTCTGCATCAACAAACTCTGTTACTGCTACTGGTTCCTTACTGTTCTGTTATCGCTACTGCTTTCTTCCTGTCTTTTGCGATCAGTCGGGAAATTACAAACCTTTGGTTTGCTAACAGCATTACACTTCCAAGCTCGTCTCTCCATTCTCTTCAATATATCGTTGAACATCATATCTCTTCACCAGCATCTCTTCATTACAACACCTCCTCTAACCTCTCCTGAGTTTCAATACATGTTGTGTGCGTTCTTTTTTATTTTTCTTTCCAGTTGATTCTTTTTTCTAATCAGTATAGTTGGCTACCGTTTTATGTTATTTCCACACAGCTTAGAGTACTGTTTTTCTTTCTTTTAGTAAAGCTCTTCATTTTCAAAGATTGGTGATAATCACTTTTACTGTGAAGAATGTTTTCGTCATTGAGTGTACATATATTTCCCATCTCTTTGGTTTGCTGTTTTGGTCCATTATCTTGTGTAATGTGCTTCTCAAGTTTTACGATTGAATGAATATTTGTTCTCTACCAAGAAAAAAACAAAAAAACTTGTTAGTGGACAAGATTTTTCTAATGTGTGTTGTTTTACCTTTTTCATTTTTTAGCCTCCTTGTTTCCATCCATAACCATTCTATTTATTTTTAGAGAAATTACAAATACATTATTATATATATTTTATATGTATTTAATTCTTTTATTTTTGAGATTCAGTATTTTAATACTCAAATCTTAAAAAAAAAAACAAATTTTTTTATCCCCTATAATTTGTCATTTAAGGAATGAATTTTTTTTTAAATGTTTAGTCATTTAAAATAGTAAAACAAAATTTGAAAATATGTTTTTAAAAATCTAGAGATTTAGGTGGTTGATTTCAATAATATAAAAGCTATACACACATGCAAGAAACATAAATGGATACATTTATGCTTTCATTTGATGATCACCATTCTCTTTAATGATTTTTGTACGTACATTAGTTTGGCTACCATTCAACGGGTAACATACTTAAATATTACATTTAAAAAAAATTATGTAAATATTGTACTCGTAAAACATATTACTAAAATAAGTTATGAAGCCATGGATCTTGTATGCAACTTAAGTGTTAAAAAAAAAATTAGGATGAAAGCACAAACTAAGTCTACGCCTTTAGTACATATATATATATATATATATATATATATATATATATATATTAGTTTTTTCTGAACCCTACTTTGCAAACTTATAAAACTTATAACATTGTAAACTTATAAAGTTTTTACAAGCCTATGAAATGGTTTGCACCTTCAGTATATATATATATATTTTTGTTTTTTCTGAACCCTACACTGCAAACCTGTAAAACTTGTAACATTCCAAACTTATAAAGTTTCTACAAACCTATAAAATTATTAAAAAAGTTTACCTACAAACTTATAAAATTATTGTAAAAATATATCTACAAACTTAAAGGTTACACAGTAAATTTACACAATAATACATAGGAAACAATTTACATCGATACTTTCAAATATAAATATGAATCCTTAGTTCAATTCATATGTTCACATTTCATATTTCAATCTTTGAATTTCCTCTGAAAATAAAACTTCACTTTGTAAATTTTTGTTTTTACAATTTGTGTTTTACACAGGTTTTAATCTACTCAAATACGTGTATCGAAATATCTTCATCAAGATCATGGTATGTTTTCTTAAGAAAATATTTAATTTTATTGCTGTTATTAAAGTAGTATATTGCATAAATTTTATGACATATAAATATGTATACTGCATAAATTTTATTGAAGTAATAGTTATTATTAATTAACTATTAATTAGTAATTAATTAATTATTAATATATGGTTAATTAACATTAATGAACGAATTATGTATATATGTCATGATAACTTATTTTTGTAAACATAGTTGTAAATTAAGTTATTGTTAATTAACTGATAATTAATAGTGATTAGTCATTAAGATATCGTCAATTAATTGCTAAGAAATTAATTAACGAAACATTTTGTATTAAGTGGAAATGTAAAATATTTGTATGATTTAGTAAAATTAGTTATAAAAGTAAGTAGTTGGTAATTATCCATTAATTAAAGATGATTAGTTGCTAATTAATTGTTGTAAAATTAATTAGTGAAAAATTTTGTATTTGTTGCAAAGTGAAAATATTTGTATGGTTTTGTAAAATGAGTAAAAAAATTAATTAGTTATTAATTATCCATTGATGAAAGAGGATTAGTCATTAATATATCATTAATTAATTTGTATGAAATTAATTAGTGAAAAAATTTGTATTGGGTGAAAATGTAAAATATTTGTATGGTTTTGTAAAACGAGTTATAAAATTAATTAGTTATTAATTATCCATTAATGAAAGGGGATTAGTCATTAATATTTCGTTAATTAATTACTATGAAATTAATTAGTGAAAAATTTTGTATTTGATGGAAATGTAAAATATTTGTATGTTTTAGTAAAATTAGTCATAAGAGTAAGTAGTTAGTAATTATCTATTAATTAAATGTGATTAATTGTTAATATGTAGTTAATTAATTATTGTAAAAGTTATTAGTGTGATATTATGTATTTGTTACAAGGTGGGATTATTTGTATGCTTTCTTAGAATGAGTTATAAAATTAATTAGTTATTAATTATCTGTTAATAAAAGGAAATTAGTTGTTAATATATCATTAATTAATTACTATAAAATTAATTAGTGAAAAAATTTGTATTGGTTGCAAATTTAAATTATTTGTATGGTTTAGTAAAATTAGCCATAAGAGTAAGTAGTTAGTAATTATCCATTAATTAATTGTTGTAAATGTAATTAGTGAAATATTTTGTATTTGTTGTAAGGTAGGATTATTTGTATGCTTATATTGACTGAGTTATAAAATTAATTAGTTATTAATTATCTATTAATCAAAGAGAATTAGTCGTTAATATATAGTTAATTAATTGCTATAAAATTAATTAGTGAAAAAATTTGTATTGGTTGCAAATGTAAATTATTTGTATAGTTTAGTAAAATTAGTCATAAGTATAAGTAATTAGTAATTATCCATTAATTAAAGGTGATTAGTTATTAATATGTGGTTAATTAATTGTTGTAAACGTAATTAGTGAAATATCTTGTATTTGTTGCAAGGTGGGATCATTTGTGTGTTTTTTTAGACTGAGTTGTAAAATTAATTAGTTATTAATTATCTGTTAATAAAAGGGAATTAGCCGTTAATCGGTTGTCATTCATACCCCTCAATTAGCACATGATTACAACATTGGTGGAGAGATGGCGTCTAGAGACACATACATTCTACATTTCGACGAGAGAGTTTACCATCATGCTATAGGATGTAGAGATCCAGCTAGGACTCCTTGTGGATGGACAAGCAGTTATAGGGAGTAGCTGCCTAGATTAGGGAGTAATATTTGAGGAACTACTAGAGATGAGATTCGGGTTCAGTGGTAGAGGCGGGCACAATAGTATGATATGGCTCTACGATATGTTCTGGCTAATCCCATTGAATGCCAATGTGGAGCAAATACATTGAGCTACTTATGCATACATTCTACAATTGTTAAGGGGATTTATCCTCGCCGTTGAATCCAGCTCCCTCGTGCATGCAATGTAGTTACCATTGCTAGAACATTTCAACATCGTTGGGACATATAGTTAGGGGGTTACATGTTTGGCATGGTTGTATCACCAACTATGTGTTGTATCCTCATTGTCGACACTTGAGATTAGTGGGGCAATCATATTGCTACAGGTGTAGGCTAGGGATAGATTTTCCCACATCGTACCGATTAGTCGACACAAACTGTCTGTATTAGTCGAATATCCACTAGCGGCATAGTGGAACATGTGGAGGGACACATAGTTCCACCCCATCTATGTATTTGGTATATATCAGGATACACTGGATAGGTAGAATATGTTGTAGGTACCTCAGTAATCATAATTATTTCCTTGCAATTAATCATATTTATCATTTAAAGTAAATAAAATTTCCTATTTTCAGGTTGAATGGGAGTCGTACGACGTAAATTTAATTAATATACAGCTGAATTTCTGCAAAGTTGGCATGCAAGTTTGGATGGCTCGGGTGCCTCTCATTTGTTTCCGCATTGTTGAGAGGCATTTCCCAGATTGAGTGGCTAGGCAATTCGGTGGGTTCTGATATATCTAGTAGTTAGTGAACACGCAGTTGAAGCTACATGAAATCGACCTACATAGCCAAAGTGATGTCGACTAGACCGTCCTACATAAAGTGCATTTGAACATGTGGGAACAGCAAGTCAGTCGAGCCATTCCTATGGAGGGCCCTTACGGTGTGCATGATAGTTACTTGCGATGGTATGGGTTGATAAGTAGGAGATACATTGGCCGCATGGGGGTAGTTCTTATATTTTTGGTAAGAACGATTTACATACACTCTAATTAATGTCCAAATAATTACATGATCATGTTAACCTTAATTTACGTTTTCTTCATACTTGCAGGGTGACACTTTATGACAAATTTGCCTATCGCTGGATATAGACACGGTTGTGAGAATAGTTACTCAGGGTGTTCAGTTTCTACTTCACCATGAAGATGTTACACTATACTCGCAATCATGGCATCAAAGCACCTAGGAGGAGGCTGAACCAGTTCTAGCACGGCGCTGAATGAGGGGATGAAGTCATCCTTGAAACCGCGGTGAAGTAGAGGAAAATCCCGAACAAGACGAATAGATACATGCTGATCCCGATGTGGTGTATCCTAGCTTAGGGCCGGCATTCACCCAATATCAAACACTGCGTCAACATTCCATTAGTGGTCCTATACTAACATCGTCAGCTCTATGGAGGCAATGCCCTCAAAAGTAACCTATGGAATAGGGTCAATCATCAAATCAACTACATTAGTGAAGTCCCATGTAGCCGCGAGCATTTGATAGTTCTCCTTACCAGCATGCTACCCAAAAGTCTAATTCTCCTCTAACTCCGTATGTAAGGTAATCTAATGCCTTCATTCAACTAGCTAAGCATTTCACTAAGGCATAGAAGATAGGTTTTTAACTATTCACATATATATATGATGTACTACAATGACGAAATTTTTGTATGATTACAATTTGTAATAAATCAATACGCAATCCATAAAATCCACATTCAATATGTGCATATACGATGTTACGTCTTTGAATATTTCATAAAATTTAACAAATGTCTCAACAAATTGACATTCAAAACAACTTTGCAATAAATGACAAAATTGCATGTATACATACAGAATATAAAGCATCTCCCTTCTTCCATGTCTTTAAACAAACTAGATGAAGTAGTTGAGGATTCACCTAAGCTACAAAAGAGAAAAAAGCTAATGTTAGCATTAGAAATGCAATATCGAACGTAATAGAATATGTAGTGGTATTCATGAGTTACCATTGTTGCGTCAACGAAGGCATGTTCTTCTATTATGCCCCCCCTCTCTACAAATTCCACTTGCGATTTGATATAGATGCTCCCTAATGTCCATCTCTATGTGGTATCTTTTCCATCTCGACTTTCCCTTCTTCCATATGAGGTCTCCCCTTGGGTGGAGTCTCGAGAAGTGCATTGGTGCCCAATCCAACTCATCCCTTATAAGCATGAAGTGCATCATATATGTTTGGTTTTGATGTGTCCATCTATACTAATCAGGTATAGAATGCATCATATCAAGCTTAAGCGAGGTTGCCACTACATATGCGTCGAAGCATGGAATTTTGTATATCTACTACTTCTAGCAGCCACATGTGTTGCGAGCAAAGTTGAGAGCGTGTGCTCGGCCCCCTCCCCTTAACCTGCTGGCAATGCAACAACTACTGGTAAGGACTTTAAAAATTTGTCATGCCTATTGTAGTTGTAGACCTTGTGGTTACTAGCTCATGATCATGAACTCCATCGGTCAATCATTTGGGCTATAAATTTGGTGAAAATTCTACCCTTCATTATATTTTTTAATGCCTTCGTTTGCTTTTGCACGAAGTACCCGACACAATTGTAGAATGTTTTCTTCACCAAAGCAGTCACAAGTAACCCCTGAGCCCCCTTCAATATGGATTTATAGCTTTCGACAACATTAGAGGTCATATACCTAAATCGATAGTAGTCTTGATGAGCTAGTGTCCACATATCTAATAACACATTGTCCAACCAATTTAATGCATATAGCAAAATCATCCCCACCTGCTCTATCACATAATTTAACTTGCGAGATTGTGCTTGCAACTCAGTATATGTCACCAACTTCTTGCATTGGTGTTTTTATGTACCAAGTTGAAGTTCCTTATAATGTGTTGAAGGCAGAACTACCACACCGCAAATGGAGGCTGCTATCCATTCGCTACTTCTTGGACTAATGATCTAGTGCCTACGTGTTTATCTAATATGAGGCAAATGGTTTCACGACCTTCACGCTCGTCAACAACATATTTCTTCAGTTTTCGCAAAAATCAGTCCCATGTCTCAATTAGCTCCTAATTAACCAAAGTGAATGCCAGTGGGAAGTATATGATTGTTTCCATCAACACCACAAGCAACTAGTAACTTATAGGTGTACTTCTCATATAGAAAGGTGGCATCAATGGTAACAATAGGTCTGAGGAATCTCCACGCTACAATGCACGAGCCGAAGGCCAACAATACTTACTTCAAAGTGGATACACTGAGGGTACTTGATCTGCTCCACCCCCAATCTATTCGTGTTTCAAGATTCATATTTTCTATGGCATTGAGAAGTTTTAGGAGTTCATTGTAAGACTTCTCCCAATTCTCGTACGTGAGATCAATGGCCTATTTTTTTTCCCTCCTAAACACTTCACCTGTTGATCCTATAGCCAAATTCCTATTTGACAATAGAAGTTAACTCAGCCACCTTCATATCAAGATTCTCCCTAATAAGATTTACAAATCGGCTAACAAAGAGATTGCAATCCAACTGTAGGTGATCCTAATTAATTAGTAGGTTATTGCATGAGTGCAGACCCTTGAATCTTATCACCATGACAATGCCCTCCAACTTCTTCTTTGGGCCCTAAGCCTCCATTTACAATCGCCGTCCCTTCTGAAACAATAAACATACCATAACATTAGGCTAAACTCTACAATAGTGAAGTTATAATGGTTCTTCACATGGTAAGACTTCATTGCTTGAATGACATCTACTTTTGTCCTGAATCTCATGTCCCCTATAAAAATCGTCACTGTTACTTGAACCACTGCAAATATCGGTTTACTCTTGCTCGAAATAAATGTAACCACTATCGACCCCATAATTATAATATGGAACATGATTTCTAATTGGCATGGTAGGTCGTTTAGCCTGCACTGCTCAATATATTGGTTGTCTCAAGTAAGTATATATGGTTAGAGACTCTTCTTCTGCTACTTCATTCTTCTTCTGCTACTTCATCCTTCTTGTTCTCACTCTCCTCATTTTCCTTATCGAAACTCTTTTCGTTATCGCTACTCTCCTGCTCAACACCCATTCCACCATCAGTGTTAGTTGCAGCCTTCACTCCCACATAGACCATGTACGGATCCAATGTCTTTAGTCGCTATAACACTAGAGTAACTACTCTATCTATTTCATCCTCATCATTCAATTCCATGGGGATTGGAATTGAGGATTGAAATGTTGATGGCTTTAGCTGCATTTCTACAATGTAATGTGACGACTATGGTTGATTATTTGTATCGAATGTTTGCCTTACCTAAGAGTCCCTCGAATTGTCAAGAATTCTAATGAATAATTATTATATGCCATGATTTCCATATGATTTAGCCGTTTTAATAAAATTTTCAACATCTTTGTCATCTCTAATTGTCATCAACGCATAACATGTATTGCCTTCATGAAACATAAGATGCCTATGAATTATCTCAACCCTCACTTTGGTTGGAACAACTCTAATGCTGTGACATACCCTACTCCGATCCCCAGTTACTTGCCACAATATTTCCAAATGTATAGATCATCAACTTCACATAATCAGCCATTTTTTTCCTATTTATAGTATATATAAATTATAAGCTTTTTAATAAATATGAAAATTTCCCATAACAGCATTATAAAAATTTCAACAAAAAATTACATTTCCATAATATTTCAAATATTAAAATTTTTCCCCATTATTAGCGAATGATTTTTTCCTAAAAATTTGTTAGATGTTTTTTTTAATAACATTTTCGCTATTAAAAATTCCAACAATTTTCTTATCATTTTACAACACTCTAAAAAATATTTCACATTCAAAATATTACAAATTTTCATCACAATAATTTTATTATATAAAAAAATTTCAGAATAATATTTTAAAAAAAAATTACCTATCATTTATCATTTCAATTTCAATTGTAATTGTAATTTCAATTTCAATTTTCGTCTGGTTATTTCTAAATAAAATTTCCTTCAAATATTTCATTGAAATTATTTTTAATTATATTTCCCACTAAATTTTTCTAAATTTTTGTATAATACTGCAACAATTATTCCATATTCTACATATTTCACATTCTTTACAATAGTCAATCCTCATTATAATACAAAAATTAATATTACTAGTTACCATATAACATCTAAATAAATAATATTTAATAAATTATAATATAACAATATTGAGTAATCTTTTCTATTAAATATACAATTATACTAACATTTTTATAAATCTTACATCAAATATAAACACAGATAAAAAAACTTCAATATAGATAAAAAACTTCAAATTTTCTTAAAAAAAAAAACATACCACAACTAAAATTAGCTGTTCAGAAACACTTAGAATTGGGCAAATCTTTCTTTCCTATGCAAAATTACTCCTTCCTCTTTCTTGCATGCGAACGAGGGAAAAAAAAGATCTGAGTTAATGGGTATTTTCTATGTGTTGTGTGTTTCTATATGTTTCTATGTATTTAATATTTATATTTTTAAGTTTTCGTACTGTTATCATGTATTATAAATCAACGGTGCGTGTAGATCGAATAAAAAACTGGATGATGAGGAAGGAGTGGTAGTTGTATTGAAGGCATAGACCTAGTATGTGCCTTCATCCTTTTTTTTTTTTTTAAATTAAAGTTGCAGCATACAAGATCTACGACTTTGCAACCTATTTTTGTAATATGTTTTATGGGTACAATATTTAAGTAATTTAAAAAAAAAATATTTAAGTATGTTACTCACCATTCAACCATTGTACCCTTAGTAATGATTCAAGAAAGATGAGATATATCCAAATGAAATAGCTTTTATATTTCATTAAGGTAGTTGTAAAAGTAAGTTGCTTTAGAGTATGGGGACTAATATGGTTTGATTGAGAAATTTTCGATATTTCTCAAAATTAAGTAAGAGCTGGAGTAGGGAATTTTCAAACAGCATAAGGATTGACTTACTTGTATTAGTGGTGGAGATAACATGACTTTTTAGACCCATGTAATGCAAATGCCAATTATATGCCATTCACACTTCAAATTAACAATAACAGACCTTACACATGAAATAGGTGATGAGGATCATTTAGCACTTAAGAAGACAGAACCAAAGACTTAAGATTCATTGCAAGGAATTGGAGGACCTATGACTCGAGCTAGAGCAAAGAGGATGAATGATGCCTTATAAGGATTGATTATGGACTTACAAGCCAAGGAATCAAATTACATGAAAGGAGAACCAACACTTATTAATGTAATTCATGTTTCCATTGAAGAAAAGCAAGGATTTGAAGTTATAGAATAAAAAATATTAAATATTGAACCGAAATAGGAAAGGGAATTTGCGGGTTTGTTATTATATTTTTTAGTATTTGTTTTGGTTTGTAATTTATATTATTTAGTTGCCTACTCGGTTACATAAGGATAAGGATAGATTAGGCAACTTAGGATTTCCATATTGTATTATATCTAGAATGTTGAAAAATGGTTGATCATATCTAGAATGATCGATTGAAATGGTGGATCCATCAACAACAAATCCTAAAAACAACTTGTGAAGCCTTTTTGTTATAGGTTCCTCTTTTCATTCTATTTCCTATATCATGTTATTGCCTGTTTTGTTGGTTTGATGTTGATGGCTAATCAAATTTCACGTAGCTGTACAAACAATATCTTGAATGATTTTGCTAGTTGGACTAATTAACAGTACACCCTTTGATGATAGTGCTTATCACTGTGTTCTTGACATCCGATTCAGTTTTAATTTTGGACCAGCTAAGTTCAGTTGCCACTGTCATGTTTTCTTTTAATTGCAGTATATTATGCCAGAGCCAATGAGATACTATAAATCATCATTAATCTAATTAAACAAGAACATATACAATTTGCAAAATATATTCTTAACTAACTTAGAAAATTATTTTAGACATACATAAAACTAAACAAAATAGCTAAATTAAACTGATTTTAGAGTCTTCCAGACCACTTATATCTCGGTTGTTGATCGCATAAGCTAGGTCGTTAACCAAACCTCAATCATTCTTTATTTAGCGTCATCTTCCCCCGGAACTTATATTAATATTATAAAGCGAAGTATAAGTTGTACTTTTTCCAAGCTTGCTAGATTAATATATTGGGGCCTGCATGATTAATTCCCCTTTACTGGGAAGAAAGCTCGTTCTGAAGTTATATGACAACTAGCAGGAGACAACTCGGGGAAAACAGCTCGTAGAATATTTTATTATAAGACAAATGACTCATCTCGTTGGATGACAATCGGCAAATATAAAATTTTATCGTTCAACTACTTTTCTAAGATTTAAAGTATAGAATGGGGGCAATAAGTAGAACTCTAACGACTTAGTTTTGAGTTTTTGATATCCCTTTAGAATACGTTTTTGCAATTTTAGTTCGACATAAAAAATTAATTTCTTTTCAATAAATTTTAGTGGCACATTTTAAAAATTATGAAAATGATAGAAATATTTCCAATTTTTTAAAAGTAAATTACAAACATACTTGCTTATCTATACCATCATGTACACTTAGCCCTTTATCTTTAATATCATGTTGTGTTTGAATTTCCAAATCATGAAAAAAAAAATGTACATTTACACCTGGGATATCTAGTTTGACCTCTAGACTCTTAACCTTCTCACTCCTTCCTGTGTCATCTCCTGATTGCAACTAACATCATTGACTTATACAATCGATTACAAATTTATCCAAATATGATTATAATGACACATAATTTAGTAAAAACTTATAAAATTATATATTGCAATAGTTTATAACTAATTTTCAATATTTATATTTTTGGATGATTAGAAAAAGAAGGGAGACTTGAACTGATCCATTACACTGAATACTAAAGTCCATGCACTAGGCTACAACTTTGATAATTTTATTTTATGTTAAGAGTACATTTTTAGTCCTTGAGTATATTTATTTTTTTGTTTAAGTCTTTAACCTTTTATTTTTTTCTATTTAAATTCTTAGCATTTTGCAATTGTTATAAACTATGACTCTCATTGACTTGTTAAGTTTTCCATCATAACTGATGATCACAACTCTTGATTAGTTGGTAATAATTAATTTAAATAAGTAATATTATTAAATGTATATCAATTAAAAATAATAATAAAATTCATTTTTTTTCTAAAACTAATTACATAAAATTAAGAAAAGAAAATTTCAAGGAAAAGGAACCCAGACACTTCAACAGATCCACCATTCAACCTCTGTCGACGAACTCACATGTACATATGTCGAATCCATAGTTGAGAATTTTAGATCAACTTTCTTAAACAATCCAACCAATAAACCATTATAGAATTGAAAATAGCTCGAGACAAGTTTAAACCCTAGAACTCCAGATCCCACAGCACCTCCCTCGCCGAAATTAATGGAAGCAAATAAGAAGATAGTCATCCTCAAGCTCAAACACCAGCCGTGTCATAGGAAATGTGCCCATCACCAGGTTAAGAGGAGAGGGACTCCACTTTCTCCAATCGTGAAGAGCTCAAGAGCAAGAATACAAGATGAAAATTAACAAGATTGGGTTCTACAACTTTGGTCTTAAGCCCTCAGCAAGAGTAATCTCCTCAACCAATTTTAGCAAGGTTACTAACAAGTAGACAAATAATTCACATAAGTTGTATAAAAGATTGAATGGCTTTTAAATAATAGAGAAAAATGCATTTTTAATTCTCAGTATTACTTACTATTCTATTTGAGACTTCAATTTTTTTTTCTCCTATTTGAGTACTTAACATTTTCAAAACATTATAAAAATATTATTTTTATTAAATACATTAAATATTCTATTTATTTTGTCCATATATTAACTTTCATTTAACCTTAAGCTAGTTAGCCATAGAGGCAAAGGTACACACAAATTTTTTCAACCCTAGTTCTTAATTTTAATTATTATTTTTATATTTTTTATATCATTTTTATTATATTATATTATTATATATACTTAATATTATTTTTTAATTATTTTATGTAAATAAATATATCTAATATTATTATTTTGTTAATTTAATTATTATAAATCAATTTGAAATTGAAACATGTTACGAATGGATAGAAAACTTAATAGATTTGATGAAAATCCTTTTTTCGTAAGATTTTGAAAACATTAAGGACTCAAATAGAAGAAAAAAAAAAGTTTAAGAGTTCAAATAAAAAAGAAGAAGATAAATATTGATGACTAAAATTGTACTTATCTCTAAATAATATTATGTTAAGTTGCTTTTAAATGGTATTATATAGTGGAAAGGATTTTTTTTCTCCTTTATTATTCTCTTTAATTGATATATTTTAATAATATTATTAATTTAAATTCAGTACTATCACCAAATTAGAAATTGCTACGTTTCAACATGGATGGAAAACCGCACTCAAATAAGAAAGTACAGAGGACAGAGGACTAATTTTATTTTTTTCCTTTTATATATATATATATATATTTGTCCGCTCTATTTTGTCTGTCGGAATTTATACTTTGATGTAGCGCGTCTCGGTAGCGTGGGTGTGACAGGACGGGCTTCTGAAGAAGAAGAAGAGGCGGAGCAGTCAGGCGTAACGTCCATGGCGAGTGCAGAAGGCAATGAAAGAAGCAGAAGCACTAGACGGTTCTTCGTCGCTGTCCACGTTGGCGACGGATACCATACGCCTTCAAATGAGAAAGCCCTAAGCCAGGGTTCGCCATAAAACGCGCTTGTTTAGCTGCTGCTTCCGTTCTCTGTAAGGTATTTCTTCTTCTTCCTCTTCTTCTTCTCCTCTCTCTGCCTCTGTCAGTGAAGACTTGATGCCGTTGCAGCTGCTATTCAAGTGCTTGAGGTATTTCCTGTTACTTTTTTTCTTTAGTTTTTAATTATTCTTCATTACTAATTAAACATTTCGTAGTATGGTAAATGTTCCTGATTGATATAAATTGCATGCTGTTTTTGATTGATTGCGAGATTGTATGCTCATATATAACATGTATATATATATCATATAATATTTTCCTAACATTTGAATGAGTTTGGAGTTGGTCTAAGTTTGGCCCCGGAAAGAAAAGCTAATTCTAACATTTGAAACATATTTCGTAATTAAGAGGATATATCATACTATGTGCGGGAAAAGGAATATGAGAGGGCTTCCCCAGCGCATATCTACTCAGTCTAATCTGCATTATGCAGAAAAGCTATTTCTGCAATTTGAATGCTTGATATGTGAAATGCTAAAGGAGCAATTTGACCAATTGTGCCGAGGCTCTCGCACTCATGGATGCTTGTAGTGATGAAAGGAGAGTTACTTCTTGGCTCTACTGAGTTAGTTTTGAGCTGCCCCATGCTCTAATTTTGTATTGTTGTATACGTATAAAACCAGGATATCGATGTCTCATGTAAGATGTGTTTCTTTCTTCCCTATTTCTGTTGCTTTTGCATATATTGAAGCTATGTCGAACGTGTTCAATGTGAAAGATTTTGTTCACATTATGGATGACGGACCGAGAAATACAGAAGGAAATATTGGACAAGATTTGTTTTTAGCAAGAGCATGACCTTTTTCTTTTCCCTTTAATTAGCAGGGTTTTAGTGCACCATTTCTCCTATTCAGGCATCTTTTATTTATCTACTAAGAAGGTTCAATGGCCATGTTAAAACCAAACATATGGAGATGACTACATGTGTAAAAATAGAGTTTTATGATACTTTTAAAGTACAAGAAGCCCTTGACATGACTCGGAAGTGTACCTTTTATTAATGGCGCCATTATATTTTCTTGATATGTTTAATAGATTTCACATCTTAATTATGTCTTCAGCCATGTGATTTTATCAAACCGTTTCATTAAAAAATGATCCAACGACAAATGGGGGATGGGGATCTAACTTGACTGGGGATGGTCATGTAGAATGTGAAGCTACTGGAGCTTTTGGAGCTGTTGGAGCCGGGTTAGGTAGCCGCACTTTTGTTATTTCTATCACTTCTTTGTTTATGTCTCTCAGTCAATAAAGTTTTTAAAAATCATTTGAAAATAATATTGAGAAGAAATTTGAACTAGTTAATAAACTTTTGAACTTTAGGAATTACGTTTCCCCATGTAAATCTAGTATATCCTGAACTTTCTCCTATGTGGGGTCATATCGTCTTCTTAGTTATCAAAAGCAAGGCAATCCAAATGGCTCACAAAACTTACGATATTATTACTTTGCCGGTAAAAACTGCTCACCCATTTTTTAACAGGCATTAGAGATGGAGAAAGGGAAGCGCTATACTTTGATAGAACTTTGGAAAGCATTACTGTAATCCTTATGCGTTTCATGCTATTATGGCTTTCTTAGTATATATTTTATTTATTATGGACCAGGTGTTCGAAATGAAATCCGAATTGCTGCTTTATTGGCTAAGGAGCAAGTTGCCGGACCTTTGTTTGGCCGTGTTTACACCTCCCATGTAACAGTCATCTTCATTCCATTGAATTAAATCTTTGCATCATATTCGTTCTTTATGCAAACAATGTTGCTTTCTCCCTCTCTCAACTCCTTCTACCTATAACACCTTGGAACCACGGGCCATATTACTGCTCGTCACATGTTCTAATCTTATAAGAATATGTTATGGCTCTAAACCAATTTTAATACCTTTTTATCTTGTAATTTATGTAATTCTCCATTCAATATCTACAATAGTACCATCGAAGTATAAAAACATTTAAATCCATCCTTCAAACCTTAAAACCAATTTAACATGAGTTTATATTCAACATCTAATATAGCGGAAGTTTATAAAATTCTATTTAAATAATCTTAAAAAAAACACTATTTATTACAATAAAGTAACAACTTTCCTTCTAAATGCTAATCACCATAATAGTAGTGATACCCACCTTCTTCCTCTCTTTGCAGTTTACTTAATCTAGGTTATCTTCCAGGTTATCATCTCCCTTAGTATTTGCATCTAAAAAAAAAATCCCCGAAGGGTGAGCTAATACCCATTATGTATAACACAAACACACACGCATGGATATATATTACATGCATCAAGCAGTACTTAAAACACAGGCAACCGTTCCATGATATGATTTAAGTACACAAGCAACAATAGGGTATGCATGACCCTCTTAACACACTTAACCAATTAGGAACATGAATTGGTGATGGAAGCTGTTATTACGAGCCTCACACCCATGCTAACTTAAACAAGCATAAAACAACACACAAGTTACACATACCTTGAATCTTAGCCTTAAGTACGTTTAGTCCTGAACTTAAGCTGAATTTGTACAACTTTAATACATTCTTCTTAGTACTAATCTAAGAATAATATAATTCCCTTAATTTCTCTTAATCTATTAGGTTATTTATGGTTTTACTAATTATCCAACTTGCATGGAAACTAGTTTAATTATGAGTTAAATAGATATACAATGAAGTTATGTTTCACGCAACGCAACCATGTTGAAGGTTGCATAGTTCAATTCCGGCTAATATACGACTGTATCAAAGGTCATTTATATTTCAGTGATTTTTAGGTTTAACATAGTTGGAACACGGTCGTGTTTGGAGGCCATGTATCTTTCTATAAGGTTTGGTTTCAACATGGGCAAGACATAACCATGTTGGAAGGTCATATATCTCTCTATAAGGTTTAGGCTTAACATGGGTGAGGCACAACTGTGTTGGGAGGCTGTGTATCTCTTTAGAAGGCTTTACATTCAACACAATTGAAACACGGTCGTGTAGATAGGCTGTGTATCTCTTGGTATCCTTTTGCGAACCTTAATTTCCCTTTTCCAATTCCTCCTAATTTTGATTCTATTTATTCCTAGGTTTATTTTAACTCGAAAACATGTATTTCTAATTAGATTATATGGATTATCTTAGTTACATCAAAACTTCCATATATCATATCCTTGATTGATAGATTTCCATGCTTGTTATGTCCCTTCTCCAATTCCGAATTATGAAATAACAAGGCAATGTAATTAGATAAATTTTAGATTCCTTATTCTTATCAACCATTTCACAGTAAAATCTTACTTGGAAGAAGTCAGATTTAAACCTTGTTGTCCTCCCGTTAGTCATCTTTAGGTTTATCTCTAGAGAGAGTTTCCAGATTATTCTTGTTGTTTACTGTATAAAATGACAAAAGATGGGAACACTAGGTCAACTTAGGCCTAAATACTCCCTTTAGGAAATTTCTAAATTGCTCCTCAATTTTTATAAATTCCCTATCCTTAGCCTTAGTTTTACTTTATAATATTTATAAATGATTTATTTGAAAATTTAGGTATTACATTCTACCCTCCTTATAAAAACTTTCGTCCTCGAAAATACCTGATTCTAGAAGAGTTTTAGATACTTCTTTCTCATTTCTTCTTCCAGTTCCCATGTCGCTTCCCCTTCTATCCGATTGGTCCATTATACTTTGACATAGAGAATTGTTCTCCATCTTAGTACTTACACCTTAATATTCATAATTCTGATTGGTCTTTCCATAAATGACAAGTTTAATTACACATTTAATGGTTCCAAAGCTACTATATGGTTTAGGTCGGGTACATACTTCTTCAACATTGATACATGAAATACGTCATGTACTCTAGCCAAACTTGGTGGAAGAGCTAACATGTAAGCTATCGTATGTATTCTTTCTAAGATCTAAAATGGGCCTACATGCCTTTGGTTTAGCTTTCCTCTCAACCCGAACTTGATTACTCCTTTTGTTAGAGAAATCCTCAACAACACCTTATCTGATGGGAATCAAATCATTGTAGGTATAAGACCACTTACTTAAGCTAAATCCAAAGGTCTACAAAATCTAATAATGAGAGTTCTACTTGATCAGATGGAAATCGAAGAAAATCACATAATATCTTCATTTCTTTCACATGATTATTTTACATTCAATCAAGTACATTTGTTAATGCTTCAAGATGACAACCAAGTAAAAAAAGTAGAGAGTGGCTCACCTTGAATCGATGATAATCCACTTAGGCCAATAGCTTTGCTTTATGTTTTCTTTTATTTTTTTTTTAGCCAACAATTTTCTCTTTTAGAAGGCTACTATAAATACCCTTTAGATAGAAACAAAAGATAGCTTTGACATTTTTACAATTACATGAGTGGAGCTAGTCTCTTATCATTGAAAACTCTTTTCAATCCTTTGATTGTGGTAAATGAAGGCATAGGGATTGTTGTGAGTTATATCAACAATACCCTCCTAGGACTCTCCTTTACTAGTGCATCATATCTAGTAAGGGAATTGGGTTGCTTGATTGGGAATTGAAAATTAGGGTTTATGCTATGAGTTGTACCATGGGTCACTTGATTGTGAATTGAAATTAGGTTAGTGCTGTGATTTGTGCCATGGGTTGATTGATCTTTGTGAATTATAATTGAACAAAGGTTGAAATTAAGGTTTATTCTGTAGGTTGTGTTGTGGTCGCATGATTGTGGATTGTGATTAGCGTTTGTGCCATAGATTGCTTGATTGTGAATTAGAGTTAATCAAGATTGAAATTAGAGTGTGTGTGTTGTGGTTATGTGATTGTGATTTAGGAATTGAATGAGGGTTGACATTAGGGTTGTGTCATGAATTTGCGTGATTGAGATTTGGGAAATTTTGTGTTGAGACTATAATTCAACAAATTATGTCAAATGATAGTGTGAATGGAGGAATTGGGAATGAAGCCAACAGTGTGGTTGGAGGAGGAAGTTAGGGACGTCATGTTGCAGGTGGTAGGAGGAGTTTAGAAGAACAATTACAAGATCTAACCACCATTGTTGCTAATCTAGCCACATACGTAGATTGGATAACACTTCCCCAATGGCTGGTGGCAAATCTACAAGCACCCCTACCTCAAGTAGCCATTAACAATGTTTGTAGGGAAGGAGCATTAGGAGGTAATAGGGGTAGGCAATTCAGAAGAGATGATTATGCCCATCGAGAAGGAAGAGATGATAACTTTGAAGAAGATTTTTATTACAATCGTGAGTTCAGGCTACCTAGAGGTTTGGAATATGTAAAATTACAGATGTCCTCATTTGTTAGAGGAGGATCTATTGAGGATTACCTTGATTGGGAGGATAAAGTGGAAGGGCTTTTTGAATGTTACGAGATTAATGACAATACCAAGTGCATCTAGTGGTAGTAGAGTTTACATGGTATGTCGCCTTATGGTGGAAAAACAATGTAGCTAGTAGAAGGAGAGTTGGTGATGCTGAGATCCGTACTTAGCAGCAGTTGAAGCGGGTTATGAGGAAGAGATTTATCCCATAGCATTACAGGTATGAACTATTCATGCACCTCTAAACATTGAGGTGGGAAAGCAAGATTGTGGACGAATATGTCCAAGAATTTGAGACGTTGATGATTTGATATGGGGTCGTTGAGCCTCGTAAGCGAATGATGGCATGATTTGTGTCAAGTTTGAAATATGAGATTGCTTGTATTATGGAACTACAATGATACGACACCCTTGATGAGGCCATCTAGCTATCTTTCAAAGTTGAGAGACAGAGACGTTCTAACCCTTATAGAACAACTAATAATAGGTATGGATGTTCTAATAAGTTTTATGGTCCAAGAAATAAGAATGTTGATAAAGAGGGCTATGGTTAGAATGTGGAAAAGAATGCAACTATTACAAATGTTAAGGGAGAGAAGAGTTTCTCTATGAAAGGGAAGGCAATTTTTGGGACTAAAAATAAGCAACTGGGAGCTAGATCATCAAGTGGAAAACCACTAAATTAAGTGCTTCAAATTCTTGGGTTTTAGACATATGGCTACTTAGTGTCCAAACCAAAGAGTAATGACTACTATGGAGGTGGAAAGTGAGGAAGAAGAGCAAGAATTAGATAAGTCGAAAGACCTGTTAGTGGTATTTGATGAGTATTATAGACATGCAAATGCTAAGGTGCATGGAGACAGAGGAGATGATCATTATTTGGCCATTAATGTTTTGCGCAGGGTGATGACTACTTTTCCTACTAATGAAGAAGAACAGAGGGAGAAACTATTCCATATTTCCTATAGCATCTAAAGTAATCTCTATGCTCTTATCATTGATGGTGCTAGTTACACCAATGTAATAGTTGTTTCTTTAGTTAATAAGTTGAAACTAGATACTACTCCACATCCTAAGCCATATAAGCTACACTAGTTGAGTGAAGAAGGTAGTCTATGTGTTGCTCGAAAGGCTAAAGTTCCATTCAACACAAGTGAAAAATACCATGATGAGTTTATTTGTATGTGTACATCACATATACTACTTAGAAGGTCATTGTTATTTGATAAGAGAGTGTTGCATGATGAGTTTAGGAATACCTATATGTTATAAAAGGATGACAAATGAATTGTTTTGAATCCTGTGTCACCATTTGAAGTACAAGAGGCACGGAGACAGATCAATAAAACCACTAGAAAAAAGTCCTTATTTATGGGGCGGAAGGAAATGGAAGAGGAAATTCAAGAGGAGAAGCCAGTGTATTTATTGTAGAAAAGGTATTTGTTAGAGGTTGATGGGCAAGAACAGTTGCCTCCTATTGTAAGCTGGGTGCTAGACAAGTACATAGATATATTCCTTGAGGAGTTACCTAAGGATTACCACCAGTGAGAGTCATTGAGCATGCAATTGATTTGTAGCCTAGGTCAGTCTTACCAAATCGGTCTGCATATCGCATGAATTCTAAAGAAGCTAAAGCGTTGAAGCAACAAGTGGATGAGTTGGTAGAAATGGGTTTTGTCAGAGAGAGTACTAGCCCTTTGTGCTGTTCTTATGCTTCTTGCTCCAAAGAAAGATGGTACATGGAGTATGTACATTCACAGCAAAGCCATCAATAAAGTTACCATCAAATTCGTATGAGAGTTGGAGATGAGTAGAAGACTGCTTTTAAGACATGACATGGTTTGTATGTGATGGGAATCTACCCTACGGTTCCAGCAGTAGGGGAACTTGATTTGGATGTATGATCCAAGACATCCACATATGTTCACTTTATATCTAATAATGTTTGGACCGGCCATCTTTTGCACTTGTATTTATCATTAAAGACCATCTTTTGCACTTGTATTTGTCATTATTGAACCAGCCATTTTTGTTCATTTTTGGGACTTATAATTTGTTTGTAGAATCGACCACTTAGTCGCATATGTGTAATTTTTTGAATATCTTTACCCTAATTGGAGCAAGTATAAATACTTGCTAACTAGGGTTTGTATGGAGCTTTTGACATTTTGAACAAAAGCATATTGTTATCATGAGAGAGAGTGAGTTCTCTCGCTAAAACACACACTCTTATCAATTTCTAAGAAATTGTGGCGAGTGAGGCTTGGAATTTTTTGTGAGCAGTATCAAGAACTTCTAAGTTACTTTCTTTTTATTACTAGTGTATAATATCTAGTAATAATAGGTTGTTTTCCATCCATTTGTTGTTCACGCCAATTAGGGTTCATATTGCTCCAATTTTAATAGATTGGAATTGCATGTTATATGTAATTTGATTGGTATTGAAGTCCTTTGTGTTACTTTCAAATTGATTCACGCAATTTGGGTTTATGTTATACTAAGCATCACACCATTTGTAAGTCCAATTGTGCATTTGAGATTGATTAATCATTTGGAATTATGTTCATGTGCTTGGATTCACTTTTAAGCAGATCATAATTTAGTATCAGAGCATTGGTTTTTAAGGAAGGGATTTCGTGATCTTCAATTGAAATTAGGTTTCTTGAATTTTACTTCTTGATCTGAATTGTTGAGGTGTAATTGAAGTACTTAATTTTGAATTTTGTTGTGTTGTACTTATTGATTGTTGAAGTAGAAGTGGAGATCTTGTAGTAGTCCTTTTGTTCTTGAATTTGCCATGAAGAGAAGGGAAGTAGAAAGTGCATTTCTTGTGTCAATTTCGGAATTGAAGGTATCTCATTTGTGAAGAGGAGAAAAGTGTAATTCTTGCATGATTGTTTCGGAATTGGGGAGTGCAATTTACAATTTCCAGATTTGAATTTGTGTGGAGAATAGGAAAATCATTTGAATTCAAACACATCCATTAAGTTTGAAGGAGTTATTGAGTGGTATTGATTGCATTCTATTTGAATTTGAAATTGATTCTTACTATTTGTGGTGAAGGTTGCATTAGGGGTGTAACATTTTGAATTGTTGTCATGATTTTGTTGTTAATGTGTGGTGGTGTAAGTGTATTAAGTTAAAGGTTTGCAACATGCGGTGTTGTGTGTGTTAAGGCAAGGAGGTGCTGCAATTAAAGTGTTGTTGTTGTTTGAAGTGAGTGCACCGTATTTGTCTTGTGTGTATGGCGGTGTGAGTGTGTTGTGGAGTTGTGTGTAAGGAAGGTGCTACACGTAGAGGATAGGATTATATGTATGCCGTGACTCGAAAAGAGAAATTTAGTAGTAAAGTTTGAATTTCAAAACAAGTATTTAAGTGTGAAAGTTATTAAGTATTGATACTTAAACACTTGCTTAATTGAATTCAATAACTTACTATTTAGAAGTGTTTAATTATTGCTTCAACTTAATTGTTACTATAATTGAAGTTTAGGGAAGTGTGTGTTACATTAGTGGCTTATTGCACCATAGGTGTACAAGTGTGTGTGTGTTGACGTGGTGTGTGAAGTTAAATAGAGTTGTGTTTATTTTGTAGGTGATTTGATTGTTGTAGCGGGTAAAGTGTTGTGTAGTGAAGGGAGAGTGTTGCAATTATTTTAGACTATATTTGTACTTTAGCAAATCACATCCACAAACATGTCAAATGACAGTGTGAATGGGGGCATTGGCAATGAGGGTAATAGCCAAATTGGTGGAGGACAGGGTCATTGTACTGTAGGTGGGAGAACTTTAGAGAAGTAGCTTCAAGACCTCACCACCATTGTTGCTACATTAGTAACAAGGATTAACAGGATGGCAATGCCACAACCACTAGTGTTGAATCCTCAGGCACCACCACCTAGAGTAGCTATTGAAAATGTTCAAAGAGAGGGAGCAGTAGGAGGAGGAAACATGGGAAGGATAGTAGAAGGAGATCATCATGCCTTTAGGGAGGAGAGGGATGATAATTTTGGGGTTAGTCCTTACCCAATAGGGATTTCAAGCCACCTAGGGGTCTAGAATATGTGAAGCTGTAGATGCCTTCACTTGATGGCAAGGGTATAACAAATGACTATTTGGATTGGGAAGATAAGGTTGAGGGCCTTTTTGAGTGTTATGAGATAGATGATAACACCAGAGTTCGTCTTGCTGTTATTAAGTTCATAGGGTATGCCACTATGTGGTGGAAAAATTTGGTGATCAACATGTGAAGGGATGGAGAGGCTAAAATTCACACCTAGAGAGACATGAAAAGGGTTCTAAGGAAAAGGTTCATTCCTTAGCATTATAGGTAGAAACTGTTTATGCATCTATAGACTTTAAGACAGGGAGGTAAAACATTGGATGACTATGTCTAGGAGTTTGAAACTTTGATGACCAGATGTGGGTTAGTAGATCTTCCTGAGCAAACCCTAGCACGTTTTGTATCTGTGTTAAAGTATGAGATAGCTTGTGTTGTTGAGCTTTAGAGGTATAGTACACTTGATGAGGCTATATAGTTAGCCTTAAAAGTGGAAAGGCAAAGGTGATCTAATCCATTCTAGGTTACTAGTAACAAGCTTAGTACTACTAATAAGCCCATAGGAGCTGATGGTCAGTTGGGTAGACTAAAGGGAGCAAGTGAACATGTCAAGGTAGTAGAAAAAGTTACCCTTAGCACAAACAAAGAGAAAATTATTTCTGGGAAGGGTAAAGGGGTAGTTAGATCTGATGTTAAGTAGACAATACTAAGGTCAACTAGTGGGAAGATGCACCAGATTAAATGCTTTAAGTGCATGGGATTTAGACATATGGTTGCAGAGTGTCCCAATAAGAGAGTAATGACAGTCATGAAGGAGACTGAAGAAGAAGATGAAGAAGTTATCGAGCCTACATATCTGTCCATAGCTTTGTAGGAGTGCTATAATGATTAGAACGCTGAGACACATGAGGATAAAAATGGTGAACATTACTTACCTATTAATGTGTTGCACAAGGTTTTGACTTTATCTCTAGATGCTAAGGACATATAGAGGGAGAACCTATTCCATGCACCTTGCTGGATTCAGCTGGGTTCGAGGTAACCTTTGTGTACTATTCATTGATAGTGGTAGTTGTATTAATGTCATATGATGAGGATCATCTAGCACTTAAGAAAACAAAACCAAGGACTTAAGATCCATTGCAAGGAATTGGAGGACCAATGACTAAAGCTAGAGCAAAAAGGATGAATGATACCCTATAAAGACTAGTCATAGACCTACAAACCAAGGAATCAAATTACATAAAAGGGAAACCAACACTTATTAATGTGATTCACATTTCCATGGAAGAATACAAGGAATATAAGTCCTAGAACAAATGTTGAATGTGAAATCGAAAAAACAAAAGGAAAAAGACTTGCGGTTTTTGTTGTATTTTCTTTTGGTTTGTAATTTAGAATATTTAGTTACTTACTTGGTTCACGTGAGGATGAGGAAGTAAATTAGATTAGGAAATTTAGGTTTTCATATTGATACATGTATTCAGTATATAAACATGTAAGGGCCAACATAAGGAGGACATCCTATCATTGAATAGAAATTGAAAAACACATTTTCATGAACACAAAAACTCTCTCTTTTTTTCTTTGCAAAAGAACTCTCCTTTAGGAATTCCTCAACCGAATTGCTGTTGGATACCCTTATTTGATAACTTAGTTTTCAGTCAACAGGTGTGATTGAGGTCTAGTTACGTGCTACTTGTTCGAGATGATCCTCAAGGTATTGATTCAAATAGCGTACGTTGGGTGCTAGGTTTGATATACTTAGGGTTCACACATCATTTGGTATCAGAGCTTTAGCTTCTTGGACCCAGTAATTTCTATCCTTTTGTTATTTGTTTGTTATTCAATTTCCATACTCTTATCATATCTAAAATTCATATAAAAAAAAATTCTTGTTTTGGTCACAAAAACCCATTGAAGACCGACAACACACTAGTTTAGATAGCCATAGAAATTCAATTGTTGTTTCAATTCCTAGTTCATCTTGAAAACATACGTACAAAAAAAAAATTCGGTTATAAAAAAAATCCAAGAACCGAAATCTTTGAAAAGAAAATCTAGTTTTGGCAAGTTCTAATTCAATTGCCAAATACACTTTCCAATTTCAACTACAATAGATACTTTATGCTTTCTAATTTGTGCATCCGAAAATTACATTCCATAATCCCTAATTGTTTTCGATGTAAATTGTTATCCTTTTGAAATTGCATGCAAAGGAATTGTTTGTCTTGTTTCTAAGTTCAGAGTGTGTCATAGCTGTTGAAGATTACTTCTAATTTCCAATTGTCACTGTGATTAGAAACTGAGGGAGTCAATTAGGTGTTGACTTAGTAAATTGTGTTAAGAAGTTTCCAATCCGAGTTCCTAGCAAAGGATGGTAAAAGCAAGTTGTGAGGACATAATTGTGAGAGACATACATGAGTGAAATTGTGAGGAACATATGTCAGGATAGAACACGAATGGAGGTGAGAATAAGGTAATGTTTAAGGAGTTCATGGGAGAGATGAAAAGGATTTTGACCGGTGAGCTTGAACAAATCCATGAAAGAATGGATGAGATGGAGAGAAGTAAGGAACGGTCTAACAGTACCATTGTTAGGTGAGGAGTAGGTAGACCAATTAGAGGGGGGGTTAGGATAGAAGAATGTGAGGATTCTGACTCTAATGAATATCACAACGTAAGGGAGAGAGGGAACACCTAGAGGCATGATAGTAACTTGGGTAGTATTAAGATGAAAATCCCAACGTTTCAGGGAAAGAATGATCTAGAGTTATACTTAGTGTGGGAGAGGAAAATGGATCATGTTTTTGAATGCCATAACTATGCTAAGGAGAAGAAGATAAAATTGGTTGCAGTAGAGTTCACAGATTATGCCAGTGTATGGTAGGATTAGCTAGTGCATAATAGGCACAAGTATGGAGAGTGACCTGTTAGTACTTGGGAGGAGATGAAGACCATAATGCAAAAACAATTTATTCCTAGTCACTACCATAGCGATTTACTCAGGAAAGTCTAGGGATTGACCCAAGGAACCAAAAGTGTAGAGGACTACCATAAAGAGTTAGAGATAGCCATGATTAGGGCTAGAGTGGAGGAGGATGATGAAGCCACAATGGCGAGATTCATTAATGGTCTAAATCGGGAAATTGCTGATGTGGTAGATTTACACCATTACTTGGATATGGATGAACTATTACATAGAGCAATTAAGGTAGAGCGACAATTAAAACATAAGAGTAATCAGAGGTCTAAGTCGACTTCCAAATCTCCATAGAAGTCTAATTGCAAAAGAAACTCTACGGATTCCAAGCCTAAGGAGGACGTGAAGGCTAAGAATCCAGTTGCTACATCTATGGGTACAATTGACACTAAAACCCCTTCAAGAAGTAGAGATATCAAGTGTTTTAGGTGTTAAGGATTTGGGCACATTGCATCCCAATGTCCAAATCAAAGAGCTATGATCATATGTGATAATGGGGATGTAGAGAGCGTGAGTTCAAAGGAGGAAGAGGAGTCACCATCGCAGCAGTCACCATCACAGGAGTATGATGATGTTGATTTAGAGGGACTCGTAAGTGGTGACTTGTATGTCACGAGGAGAGTACTTAGTGTACAACCCTAGGAGTAAGGTGAGGGGATCCAACGTGAGCACATATTTCATACATGGTGTCATGTGTAGAGTAAAGTGTGTAGCTTGATAATCAATAGTGGCAGCTGCACTAATGTTGCTAGCACTTTGCTAGTAGATAAGATGCAATTGAAAGTTGTGAAACATCCAAGACCATATCGATTACAGTGGTTGAATAAATGCGGGGAGGTAAAGGTGACCAAGCAGGTTATTATAGCCTTTTCCATAGGATGCTACAAAGATGAGGTCATGTGTGATGTAGTACCTATATAGGCTAACCACATATTGTTAGGGTGACCCTGGCAATTTGATAGGAAGATTACATATGATGGGTACAACAACCAATATTTCTTTATACTAAACAAAAGGAAAGTGGTCCTCACGCCACAAAAACCATGGGAAGCTTGTGAAGATCAAATGCGGATTGTAAAGGAGTTGAGAGAGAAACACTTAAGTGCACAAGAGAGGAGTGATGAGAAAAAGAAAAAGAGTGAAAAGCAAACACTGGTGAGTACAAAAGAAAAAGACACTCAAACACAGAGAGCGGAGAGTTTGGCGAGAAAGAGTGAAGTTAAGAGTACAATGTTGGTGAGGAAACAAGTACTTGTACTTATGTATAAGGATGTGTATTTTACTTATACTGACACTAACCTTTTGTTGCCTAGTATGGTGTTTTCTTTTGGCTTTGTTATAGGTACAAATGGACTAGCCGTGGATGAGGAGAAAATGGAGGCGATCTGGGAGTGGCCAATACCAAAAGAATGTGTCAAGATCGTGTTTCATCTAGGAGAAGGGATTTAGGTGCATTTGAGAAAAGAACCATTTGTTGAACAACGGAAGTCCAAATTGCATCCAAGAGGCGATGGACCTTTCCAAGTGGTGGAGCGCATAAACGACAAGGCTTACAAGATAGATTTGCCAAGCCACTATGGTAATGTAAATGCTACATTTAATGTTTCTGATCTTACTCCTTATAATGCAAGTGATTCAAGGATGAATCTTTTCGAGGAAGGAGGGAATGATGAGGATCATCTAGCACTTAAGAAGATAGAATCAAGGACTCAAGATCCATTATAAGGAATTGGTAGACCAATGACCCGAGCTAGAGTAAAGAGGATGAACGATGCCCTACAAGGACTAGTCATGGACCTACAAACCAAGGAATCAAATTACGTGAAAGGGGAACTAACACCTATTAATGTGATTTACGTTTCCATGGAAGAATACAAGGAATTGAAGTCCCAGAACAAATGTTGAATGTTGAATAAAAAAAAAAAGGAAAGAGACTTGCGGTTTTTGTTATTATTTGTTTTTGGTTTGTAATTTAGAATATTTAGTTACTTACTCAATTCACATGAGGATAAGGAAGTAAATTAGATTAGGAAATTTAGGTTTTCATATTGATACATTTATTCACTAGATAAACATGTAAGGGCCGGCATAAGGAGGACATCTTATCATTGAATAGAAATTGAAAAACATATTTTTGTGAACATGAAAACCCTCTCTTTTGTTCTTTGCAAAAGAACTCTCCTTTAGGAATTCTTTAATCGAATCGCTATAGGATAC
This sequence comes from Laguncularia racemosa, assembly GCA_037954665.1. NCBI lineage: Eukaryota > Viridiplantae > Streptophyta > Magnoliopsida > Myrtales > Combretaceae > Laguncularia > Laguncularia racemosa. The sequence continues at coordinate 6,158,115 of JBBMOL010000016.1, forward strand.
CCTTATTTGATAATTTAGGTTTTAGTCAATAGGTGTAATTAGGGTCTAACTACGTGCTACTTGTTCGAGAAAATCCTCGGGGTATTGATTCAAATAGCATACATCAGGTTCTAGGTTTGATATACCTAGGGTTCACGCATCATATCTGTTGCATTAGTAGATAAATTACAACTAGCCACTAGCCCGCATCCCAGCCCTTACAAATCGCATTGGTTGCATGATCGAGATAGTTTGCATGTTACATAGAGGGCAAAGGTGCTAGTCAATGTAGGAGAAAAAAATACAGTGATGAGATTATCTATGATGTGCTTCCTATGTGCGCCTTTCACTTATTTTTGGGTAAACCCTAGATGTTTAATAGAAAGGTAATTACATGATGGGTTCAAAAACACTTACATGTTTCCAAAGGATGGTGCATGGATAGTCTTGACGCCTATGTCTCCATTTGAGGTACGCTCTTTCCAAGAACAAATTAGAAATACCTCTAGTCCTTCTAAAAGTCAGGCAAACAGGCAAACAAAGAAGTCAGGTTTTAGCTTAAGAGATGACCCCCTAGATTTGAGGGCAAATCTTTTAGACGCTTGAGGAGATGATGGGAATCTACCCTATAGTTTTAGCAGTGGGGGAACCTGATTTGGATGTATGATCCAAGACATCCACATATGGTCACTTTTTATCTAATAATGTTTAGTTTTGCACTATAGCAAGTATACTAATCGGTTTTACGGGATAGCCAAATAACATGCACTAATGACCAACTTGCGAGACATTTTTTGGAGTCACATCCAATGGCCCACAAATTGCTCAATTGACTTGAAGAACCGGCCATTTGAAGACTATCTTTTTCACTTGTATTTGTCATTATTGAACCAACCATTTTTGTTCATTTTTAGGACTTATAATTTATTTGTAGAACCGGCCACTTAGTGGCATATGTGTAATTTTTTGAAAATTTTTACCCTAATTGGAGTAAGTATAAATACTTGCTAATTAAGGTTTATATAGAGCTTTTGACATTTTGAACAAAAACATATCATTGCCGTGAGAGAGAGTGAGTCCTCTTGTTGAAACACACACTCTTATCAATTTCTAGGAAATTTTAGCGGGTAAGGCTTGGAATTTCTTGTGAGTAGTATCAAGAACTTCTAAGTTACTTCCTTTTATTACTAGTGTGTAATATCTAGTGATAATAGGTTGTTAAGCATCCATTTGTTGTTCATGCCAATTAGGGTTCATATTGCTCCAATTTTAATAGATTGGAATTGCATGTTATATGTAATTTGATTGGTATTAAAGTCCTTTATGTTACTTTCAAATTGATTCATGCAATTTGGGTTTATGTTATACTAAGCATCACACCATTTGTAAGTCCAATTGTGAATTTGAGATTGATTAATCATTTGGAATTGTGTTCATGTACTTTGATTCACTTTTAAGTACATTAGTATGAGTGGATAGTCATGCTGTTTGGATTGACCAATGCCTTTAGTGCTTTCATATGACTTATGAATCATGTTTTGAAAGAATTTTTTGGAAAATTTGTTATCATATATTTTAATGACACCCTAATTTTCAATAGAGACATGGAGAGTCATGTTGAGCATCTACAGGCAATCTTTTCAGTCTCGAGAGATCTATTAATCAGAGGTAACATTTCTGGGTTTTGTTGTGATTGGTTCTAGTGTGAGAGTTGATGAGGGGAAAATTTAGGCCATAGTAGATTGGCTAACACCATGATCAACAACTATTGTGAAGAGTTTCTATAGTTCAGCTTCTTTCTGTAGGAGATTTGTTACGGACTTCAGTAGCATCGTGAGTCCACTAATTAAATTAACTAAAGAGAATGTTCCTTTTGTTTGGGGAGACCAGGCTAAGGCGAGGTTTAAGGAGGTTAAGGCGAGGATGACTAGTGCTCCAGTTTATCATTGCTACATTTTGACAAAAATTTTGAGCTGGAGTGTGATGCATCAAGAGTGGCTATTGGTACCGTGTTGACATAGGATAGAAGGCCCATTGCATATTTTAGTGAGAAATTGAGGGGTGTACCTTTGAACTACTTAGTGTATGATAAGGAGTTTTACTCCTTAGTGAGCACATTGATGTTATGGTAGCACTATCTCCTTCCTAAGGAGTTTATTATCTATACAGACCATGAATCTTTGAAGCACTTTAAGGGCCAACAACGTTTATCTAAACATTAGATGAAGTGGGTGGAATTTCTAGAGAGCTACACTTATGTAATTAAGAAAAAGAAGGGGAGTGCAAATGTTATAAATGATGCGTTATCATGCAGGTATGTACTTATCACTTCTTTTCAATCAAAGTTTCTTAGATTTGAATTGATTAAGGAACAATATGTTCATGATGATCATCTGAAATTGATTGTTGTGTGATGTTGTAGAGGAGAAGTAGTAGATAGTTATTATATAATAGATGGGTTTCTGTATAGAGCAAGGAAGTTGTGTATACCCTATGAGTCTATGAGGGAATTGTTGGTACGAGAGGCTCATGTTGGGGGATTATCAAGACACTTGGGTGAAAAGAGGACTTTAAAATTGTTAAAGGATCACTTTTGTTAGAGGGATATGTTGAAAGATGTACACGAAGTTTTAGAGAGATGTGGAGTTTGTAAGAGGGCGAAGGGAAAGAAGGAAGCTTAGGGTGAATATATGCCATTACCTTTACCTTTACCCACACAGCTATAGATTGATATTAGTATGGATTTTGTCTTAGGTATTTCTAGGACACAAAGAGGTAAAGACTCCTTCATAGTGGTCGTCGATCACTTCAATAAAATATCCTACTTCATACGTTGTCACAAAACTGATGATACACTTTTTATTACTAACCTTTTTATGCATGATGTTCCCCATAGCATAGTTTCTAATAAAGGCACTAAGTTCTTTAGTTTTTTTTTTTTTGGAAGACATTGTAGAAGTGACTTGGTACTATGCACATGTATAGTACATCATGTCATCCTCAAACAAACGGTTAGATAGAGGTTGTTAATTGTACTCTTAGTGCTTTATTGAGAGTAATGGTTAGCAAGAATGTTATCAATTGGGACTTATGTCTCTCTATTGTTGAGTTTACTTATAATAGGTCGACACATAATTAAACTAGTAAGATCCCTTTGAAGTTATGTATGGCTATAATCCTACAATTTCGTTGGATTTGATAGATAAATCAGTAGTAAAGGAAGAAAGCTTGAATGGAGTGAAGCGTTCCTAAGAAATTCAAAAACTTCACCAGAAGGCCTCTAAACATCTTAAGAAGACTTAAGAGCAGTAATGACTTCAAGGCAACAAACACAGGAAGACCAAGATTTTTAATCCAGGTGACTTGGTTTAGATTCATCTCAGCAAGGATCAGTTTCCTCATAAGAAGTCATAGAAACTTTCACCTAAAGCAAATGGACCTTTCAAAATTTTGGAGCACATCAACAACAATGCTTATAAGTTATAATTACTGGGAAACTATAGTGTTTTTGCTACCTTCAATATTTTAGATTTTTCACCATACTTACCAGAAGATCTTCATGAAGACCCATTAGATTTGAGGGTGATGAAAGCCATGATGGGAGTTAAGCTAGAAGATGAATGTGGATCCTCTTGAAGTGCCACCTAGACCGATCATAAGAACTCGAGCGAAACAATTCAAGGAAGCACTTAACGGGCTGATAAAGGATATCTAAGAAGCTGGAAAAGAGTGGAGCAACCATGAGAATGACCTTGCATTTGTTCAAGTCATTCAAGGAGAGCAAAGCATAGAAGATCAAAACTGTCGGCCTTGATAACGCTGGCTTAAACGCTGCCGGCTTTAAACCGGCATTGCAATTAGAGCGCGACAGAAGGACTACGCCGGCTACTAAGCCGTTGGCCTATATACCCGCCATGCATCCTACGTCGGCTACTACGCCGCCTACTACACCGCCGACGTACATTGCCTGTTTGTTATTTTTTCGCAACTTTATTATGTTATGTCTTTTTGGGCTTTTGTTTTATGAGTTGTAAACCCTATTAAACGCTGCTAGGGTTGGAAAACAGTAGATAGAACATACATACAACACTGAATAACACAATTTGAGAGAATTCCTCTCTTGGTTCTCCAAAGAACTTCTCTTAAACTTATCAAATTTCCTCCGTGGCGTTCAAACCCGACTTATCAATCGGTCTTTCATCTCAATTGTGGCATTAACAGCATATACCAAGGTTCTTGCCTCACCTATAAGCAACGGGTCGCGGTTCCACTTGATTGATTTGACATCTTGGGTTACAATTCCAAACGTATTGGTATAGGGTTTCATCACACGTGGGCGTAGTTCGTATCAGTTTAGTATCAGAGCCTAAGTTTGTTAAACATCAGTTCGGTTTAAGAAAGGTAACATCAAAACCTTAACTCCAATCATTTATATCAATCGTTCCTATCAAGTTTCGTATTACCATCGCTTTATACTCAAGTCTATAGTGTTAATTGTCTCTTGAGTAGTGTAATTTCATTCTAGCAATCTTGTTACAAAAAAGAAGAAGGAAAGAACGACAAAAAAAAGAAAGAAAAAGGAAAATTCAAGCCCCTATAGTTGTTCTTGAATTCTACGGACGAATTTGGTGTAGTTTGGATTAGTTCCAAGAGAATTGAGAAGAGGGATTGGTGAGTTGATATTATCCTTGCTTGTGAGAATACATGAGTGAATGTGGGATATCATTCTTTAAGTGAAACATGTGAGGGAGTGAATCGTGAGGTTTAATCCTATACATATTTGTGTCAGTACTAACCTTTCATTACAGGAACTATGTTGAGGCAACATTCTCCTAAAGGTGAGGGGGGGGGAGGGGGGGGTGGGGGGGTTTGATGCTAGGTTAGTGATGGAGGCGTTGAGGAGTGAGATGAAGAGGATATTTCAAGAGGGAATGGAACAAATTCATGAGATAGTGGAGTAGAAACTAGAGCAATCTAAAAACATCTTTCAAGGGCGTAAGAGGGAGAGTTGTTCTAAGAGAGGACAAAGGGGTGGAGATGAGAATTCTGATGATGAGTTTAATAAACCTTCTATCAGAAGTTATAGAGGTTATGGTGGTAGGAATAGAGGAACTTGGGATTGGGAAGATAGAGGAGATAGGAATAGAGAGGATAATCAATTGAGTAGTATAAAGATGAAGATTCCTCCTTTCTAAGGGAAGAACGATCCCAAGGCATACTTAGAATGGAAGATGAAGGTAGAGATGGTGTTTGATTGTCACAATTATAGTGGGAGAAAGAAAGTAAAGCTTGCTGCCATTAAGTTTTCAGATTATACCATAGTGTGGTGGGATAAACTGATGTTGAATAGAAGAAGGAATGGCGAACCACCCATTGAGTCTTGGGAAGAGATGAAGAGGGTGATGAAGAAGCGGTTTGTTCCTACTTATTACTATCGTGAATTGCATAATAAATTGCAAACTCTTAAGCAAGGAAGCCGAAGTGTGGATGACTATTTCAAGGAGATGGAGGTTACTATGATTCGAGCAAATGTTGAGGAGGATAGAGAGGCTACCATAGCTAGGTTCCTTGCTGGGTTAAATAGAGAGATTCAAAATGTAGTATAATTGCAGCATTATGTGGAATTGGAAGACATGGTTCACATGGCTATAATGGTTAATAACCAACACAGGAGGAAAGGTAGTAGTACTACACGGTTTCAACAGGGTGATGGTTCATCTACTTGGAAGACTAACCATTGGAAGAAGGAAGAAAAGTCTTTACCCACCAAGCCAAAAGGAGAGTAGAAGCAAGGAGGTTCTACTCCTAGAAATCGTGACATTAAATGTTTTAAATGCTAAGGCAGATGCCATATTGCTAGTCAATGTTTGAATAGACATGTTATGATTTTGCGTGATGATGGTGAGTATAAGACTGAGGGAGGATAGTGAAGATGATGATATGCCTCCATTGGAGGATGCTAGTGATGATGAGGAGCCTGCAGCAAGGAAGTTAGTGGCAGTAGTGAAGCGAGCTTTGAATGTGCAGGTGAAGGAAGAAGATGAGGTGCAACGAGAGAATATCTTTCATACTAGATGTTATCTAGGTGACCATATTTGTAGTTTGATCATTGATGGGGGGAGTTGCACTAATGTAGTGAGTACTTTCATCATTGAGAGGTTAGGGCTCAAGACCACTAAATACCCTAGCCCATATAAATTGTAGTAGCTGAATGATAGTGGCGAGACTAAGGTGAGTAAGTAAGCCTTAATTGCTTTTCACATCGATAGGTATGAGGATGAGGTGTTATGCGATGTAGTGCCGATGCAGGCGTATCATGTGTTGTTGGGGAGGCCATGGTAGTTTGACAGGAAGGTTATTCATGATGGCTTTTCTAACAAGTATACACTTGTTCACCATGGCAAAAGTTATAATCTTAAACCCTTAACACCTAAACAGGTGTATGAGGATCAGTTGCAGCTACAACAATCTTTTGCAAAATATAAGGTGAGTAAAAAACAGAGAGAGAGTGAGAGAGCAAAAGACATAGAAAAAGAAAAGTAACAAAAAAGTCAATATCAAAAGGAAAAAGAGAGGAAGGCTGGAAAGAATGTGAGAGGCCAAGTTGAAGGGGGATCAACTTTGGTGGTGAGTGAAAAGGAGAGTGTAGCCTTGCAAAAGGAGAGTTGTGTGGCAAGAGCGAGTGTAGTGAGGAGAGCATTAGTGATGAAGCAACTTATGTTGTTACTGGTTTTTAAAGAAACTTGTTTGACTACTAACGAACTTCTTAACTCTTTGCCTAGTGTGGTTATGTCTATTGTGCAGGACTTTGAAGATGTCTTCCCTGAGGAGATTCCAAAGGGGTTAGCACCTATTCGTGGTATTGAGCATCAGATTGACCTTGTACCCGGAGCATCTACTCCAAACAAGCCAACTTATAGGAGCAATCCAGAGGAGACAAAGGAACTCCAAAGGGAGGTTAATGACTTGATGGAGAAGGGGTACGTGAGAGAAAGCATGAGCCCATGTGCAGTGCCTGTGATTTTAGTGCCTAAGAAGGATTGGTCATGGAGAATGTGTGTTGATTGCTACGCCATCAACAACATCATGGTAAAGTATCATCATCCCATTCCTTGCTTAGATGACATGTTAGATGAGTTATATAGGTTTAGTGTCTTTTGCAAAATTGATTTGAAAAGCGGATATCACTAAATTAGAATGAATGAAGGTGATGAATGGAAAACCGCATTTAAGACAAAATATGGATTATATGAGTGGTTAGTAATGCCTTTTGGTTTAACTAACGCACCTAGTACTTTCATGAAACTTATGAACCATGTTTTGTGGACTTTTATTAGCAAATTTATAGTTGTCTATTTTGATGATATCCTCATTTACAGCAAGAGTTTGGAAGACCATATATTTCACTTAAGGGCTATTTTGGAAGTGCTTCGAAAGGAGCAATTATATGCTAACCTCAAAAAGTGCACTTTTTGCACAGACAAACTTGTGTTTCTTGGTTTTATTGTTGGTGCACAGGGAATACAGGTTGATGAAGAGAAGATTCGTGCGATCCAAGAATGGCCTAGTTTAACTAATGTAAGTAATGTTTGGAGTTTCCATGGACTAGCGAGTTTTTACAAGAGGTTTGTGAAGGATTTCAGCACCATTGCAGCACCACTTACTGAGGTAATCAAGAAGAATGTGGGGTTCAGTTAGGGAGAGCAACAAGAGAAGGCCTTTCAGACACTAAAAAATAAGTTGACTCATGCGCCACTACTTGCTTTACCTGATTTCTCTAAAACTTTTGAGATTGAGTGTGATGCTTCAGGAATAGGTATTGGAGCAGTTCTCATGCAAGAAAGGAGACCGATTACGTTCTTTAGTGAGAAGTTAAGTGGGGCAACCTTGAACTACCCTACTTATGACAAGGAGTTATATGCATTGGTTCGAGCGCTGGAGACTTGGCAACACTATCTTTGGCCAAAAGAGTTCGTGATCCACACTGATCATGAATCCTTGAAGTACTTGAAGGGACAACATAAGCTAAACAAAAGGCATGTTCGTTGGATGGAGTTCATCGAAACATTTCCCTATGTCATCCACTATAAGCAAGGTAAAGAGAATGTTGTTGCTGATGCACTTTAGAAGGTATGCTCTTATCTCTACTCTTAGTTCTAGATTGCTTGGTTTTGAGCATATTAAAGAATTGTATGCTGCTGATTGAGATTTTTGTGAAGAGCATGTGCGCTGTGAGAAAAGTGGTCATGGTAAATTTTATAAGCATGAGGGATTCTTGTTTAGGGAGAATAAACTTTGCATTCCCAATTGTTCTTTAAGAGAGTTATTAGTGAGGGAGTCTCATGGAGGAGGATTAATGGGGCATTTTGGAGTAGCTAAAACTTTAGGGGTGTTGCAAGAACACTTCTATTGGCCTCACATGAAACGAGATGTTGAGAAGATTTGTGAGCGATGTGTCATGATGAGATCCATGATGAGAGCCAAGCCGGAAGAAGAAATGTGGATCCTCTTGAAGTGTCTCCTAGATCGATCACAAGAAATCAAGCGAAACGATTCAAAGAAGCACTTAACGGGTTGATAAAGGTTGTCCATGAAGCTGGAAAGGATTGGAGCAATCATGAAGTTGGAACGGATTGGAACAACCATGGGAAGACCCTTGCTTTTATACAAGTCACACCGGACACGGGTTGAAGAGGGCGTGTGTTTTCAAGGCACAGCCATGTAGGAATCTCAAGATTGCACAGAATCATACACGGCTAAAAGGCACGGCCTTATATGAAGTCAAGCAAATCCACAGAAAGATACACGGCCAAAGTACACGGGCATGTATGTTGCCAGAAGTTGCACAGAAAGGTACACGGCCAAAGTACACGGGCGTGTACACGGCCGTGTATCCCCTACCGGCCAGCATGTTCTGTTTTCGTATTTTTACGCAACTTATCTAAACTACGTCGTTTTGGACTTGTTTTTCAGGAATTGTAACCCTAGTATAAAAGCTCCTAGGGTTTAGAACAACTAAGAATTTACATCTTTGAACATTAAACATCTTTGAGAGGCACCTCTCTTGGTTCTTCAAGAACTAAATCGAACTTATCAGATTGATTTCCGTGGCGTTCATCCCGACTTATCAATCGGTCTTCCATCCCGATTGTGGTGTCTTCATTTTTATAGCAAGGTTCTTATCTTGCTTATAGACAACGGGTCGCGATTTCCACTTTAGGTGTTTGGGCGTCTTAGGTAACAAATTTTCCGAACGTATTGGTATTAGGTTTCGTCATGGGTTGGCGTGGTTCGTATTAGTTTAGTATCAGAGCTTAGGTTTGTCAAAACATCAAGTTCGATTGAGGAAGGTAATATCAAAAACCCTAACTCCAATCGTTCATATCAATTATCGTATTCAATTTCGTAGTATTGATTGTCTTTTGATAGTGTAATATCGACTAGGAGATTGTTAAAAAAAAAAAGAGTAAAAATCACGACAAAAAAAAAGAAGAGAAAAGAAAAGAAAAGAAAAATGTGATCAAGAGCAACAACCAAGACAAAAAAAAAAATCGGATAGAAAAATAGAGGAAAATTTACGAACTCTACAGTTGTTTTGAATTCTATGGAAGGAAATTGGTGTAGTTCGAGTTAATTCCAAGAGAATTGAGACGAGGAAATTGGCGAGTTGATATCATCGTTGTTTATGAGAATACACGAGTGACTATGTGATATCATCATTTGAGCGAAACACGTATGGGAGTGTATCGTGAGGCTTAATTATATATATTTGTGTTAGTACTAATCTTTTCTGCAGGAACTATGTCAAGGCAACATTCTTCGGAAGGTGAGAGGGGAAGGTTTGATGCTAGGTTAGTGATTGATGCGTCGAGGGGAGAGATGAAGAGGATGTTCCAAGAGGGAATGGAACAAATTCATGAGACGGTAGAGCAAAGACTAGAGCAATCTACAAACGTATTCCAAGGGCGTAAGAGGGAGAGTCATTCTAGGAGAGTACCGAAGGGTGGAGATGAAATGTCGGATGATGATTTTTATGAGCCTTCTGTTGGGAGTTATAGAGGTTATAGTGGTCGGAATAGAGGAACTAGGGATTAGGAAGATAGAGGAGATAGGAATAGAGAGGATGATCAATTAAGTAGCATAAAGATGAAGATTCCTCCTTTCCAAGGGAAGAATGATCCCAAAGCGTACTTAGAATGGGAGAAAAAGGTGGAAATGGTGTTTGATTGTCACAACTATAGTGGGAGAAAGAAAGTAAAACTTGCTACCATTGAATTTTGGATTATGCTATAGTGTGGTGGGATCAATTAATGTTAAATAGAAGGAGGAGTGGCGAGCCACCTATTGAGTCTTGGGAAGAGATGAAAAGAGTGATGAAGAAGCGGTTTGTACCTGCGTATTACTATCGTGAATTGCATAACAAGTTGCAAACTCTGAGGCAGGGAAGCCGAAGTGTAGATGAGTATTTCAAGGAGATAGAAGTCACAATGATTAGGGCGAATGTAGAGGAGGATAGAGAGGCTACTATGGCTAGATTTCTTGTTGGGTTGAATAGAGAAATCCAAAATGTTGTTGAATTGCAGCATTATGTAGAGTTGGAGGATATGGTCCATATGGCTACAAAGGTTGAGAACCAATACAAGCGGAAGGGTAGTAGTAGTACACAGTTTCAACAGGGTAATGGTTCATCCACTTGGAAGACTAATCAATGGAAGAAGGAAGAAAAGCCTTTACCTACCAAACCGAAAGGGGAGCTGAGACAAGCGGGTTCTACTCCTGGTAATCAAGGTAACCCTGAATCTTCTACTTCTAAAAATCATGACATTAGATGTTTTAAATGTCAAGGTAGAGGCCATATTGCTAGTCAATGTCCAAACAGGCGTGTGATGATTTTGCATGATGATGGTGAGTATGAGATAGAGGGGGATAGTGAAGAAGATGATATGCCACCATTAGAGGATGCTAGTGATGATGAGGAGCCTGCAATGGGAAGGCTAGTGGCCGTAGTGAAGCGAGCGCTGAATGTGTAGGTGAAGGAAGAAGAGGAGGTGCAAAGAGAGAATATATTTCATACTAGATGTTATATAGGAGATCACATTTGTAGTTTGATCATTGATAGAGGAAGTTGCACCAATGTAGTGAGCAATTTTATTGTTGAGAGGCTGGGGCTCAAAACTTTTAGACACCCTAGTCCATATAAATTGCAGTGGTTAAATGATAGTGGTGAGACTAAGGTGAGTAAGCAAGCCTTGATTAGGTTTCGCATTGGTAGGTATGAGGATGAGGTGTTATGTGATGTAGTGCCAATGCAAGTATGTCATGTGTTATTGGGGAGGCCATGGCAATTTGATAGGAAGGTTGTGCATAATGGCTTTTCTAACAAGTATACGCTTGTTCACCAAGGGAAGAGCTTTAATCTTAAACAGTTAACACCTAAGCAGGTGTATGAGGACCAGTTGCAGCTACAACATTCCTTTGCAAAACATAAGGTGAGTGAAAAGCTGAGTGAGAGTGAGAGAGCAAAAGACAATGAGAAGAAAAAAGAATATAAAAGTCAAGATCAAAAGGAAAAGGAGAGGAAGGCTAGAAAGAGTGTGAGAGGCCAAGTTGAAGGGGGATCAACTTTGGTGGTGAGTGAAAAGGAGAGGGCAGCCTTGCAAAAGGAGAGTTGTGTGGCAAGAGCGAGTGTAGTGAGGAGAGCGTTGGTAATGAAGCAACTTATGTTGTTGCTGGTTTTTAAAGAAACATGTTTGACTACTAACGAATTATGTAACTCTTTGCCTAGTGTGGTTGTGTCTCTTGTGCAGGACTTTGAAGATGTCTTTCCTGAGGAGATTCCAAAGGGATTACCACATGTTCGTGGTATTGAGCACCAGATTGATCTTCTACCCGGAGCATCGATTCCAAACAAGCCAGCTTACAGGTGCAATCCGGAGGAGACAAAGGAACTCCAAAGGCAGGTCGATGAATTAATGGAGAAGGGATACGTGAGAGAAGGCATAAGTCCATGTGCAGTGCCTGTGATTTTGGTGCCTAAGAAGGATGGGACATGGAGAATGTGTGTTGACTGCCGCGCCATCAACAACATTATGGTAAAGTATTGTCATCCCATTCATCGTTTAGATGACTTCTTAGATTGGTTATATGAGTATAGTGTCATTCCTCATGAGCCTTGGATAGATATTTCCATAGATTTTGTGTTAGGATTATCTAGGTCTAGGTATAGTCGAGATTCTATTTTTGTGGTTGTGGATAGGATTTCTAAAATGGTTCATTTCATTCCTTATCGTAACACTGATGATGCTATACACATTGTTGATTTGTTCTTTAGAGAGGTAGTGCGTCCGCATGGTATACCTAGGAGCATTGTTAGTGATCGAGATGTAAAAATTTTGAGTCATTTTTGGAGAGTCTTGTGGGAAAAGTGGGGAACTAAACTAATGTTTTCGACTAACTGTCACCCACAAACTGATGGACAAATTGAGGTGGTTAACAGGACTTTAATTCAATTGTTGGGGGAAATCATAGAGAAGAACATTAGGACTTGGAAGGATTGCCTACCATTTGTGGAGTTTGCATATAATAGGGCTTTACATAGCACTACTCATTGTTCACAATTTGAGATTATGTATGGTTTTAACCCACTAGCTCCTATTTATTTATTGCCATTGCCACTTAACAAGTTTGTGAGTTTTGAAGTTGATTCTAAGGCAGATTTCATGAGAAGGCTAAACATTGAGCGAAGAACGGAGTAGTATGTGAAATAAGCCAACAAGGGTTGTCGACAAGCTGTTTTTGAACCTGGAGATTGGGTTTGGGTTCACATGCGTAAAGAGCGGATTCCCGTACACCGTAGATCTAAATTACTTCCTAGAGGCGATGGACCAATTCAAATTCTTAAGCGCATCAATGATAATGCATACAAGAAAGATTTACCAGGTGAGTATCCAGTAAGTGTCACGTTTAATGTTACTGATCTGAGTGCATTTGATGCAAGCAATGATTTGAGGACAAATCCTTTTCAAGAGGAGGGGAATGATGAGATCCATGATGAGAGCCAAGCCAGAAGAAGAAATGTGGATCCTCTTGAAGTGTCGCCTAGATCGATCACAAGAAATCGAGCGAAACGATTCAATGAAGCACTTAACGGGTTGATAAAGGTTGTCCATGAAGCCGGAAAGGATTGGAGCAATCATGAAGTTGGAACGGATTGGAACAACCATGGGAAGACCCTTGCTTTTATACAAGTCACACCGGACACGGGTTGAAGAAGGTGTATGTTTTCAAGGCACGGCCGTATAGGAATCTCAAGATTGCACAAAATCATACACGGCTAGACACACGGCTAAAAGGCACGGCCATGTATGGAGTCAAGCAAATCCACAGAAAGATACACGGCCAAAGTACATGGGTGTGTATATTGCCAGAAGTTGCACAGAAAGGTACACGACCAAAGTACACAGGCGTGTACACGGCCGTGTATCCCCTGCCGGCCAACATGTTCTATTTTCGTGTTTTTACGCAACTTATCTAAACTACGTCATTTTTGACTTGTTTTTCACGAATTGTAACCCTAGTATAAAAGCTCCTAGGGTTTAGAACAACTAAGAATTTACATCTTTGAACATTAAACATCTTTGAGAGGCATCTCTCTTGGTTCTTCAAGAACTAAATCGAACTTATCGGATTGATTTCCGTGGCGTTCATCCTGACTTATCAATCAGTCTTCCGTCCCGATTGTGGCGTCTTCATTTTTATACCAAGGTTCTTGTCTTGCTTATAGACAACGGGTCGCGGTTTCCACTTTAGGTGTTTGGGCGTCTTAGGCAACGAATTTTCCGAACGTATTGGTATTAGGTTTCGTCATGGGTTGGTGTGGTTCGTATCATGTCACTTGTAAGCAAGCAAAATCCAGAGTCCAACCTCATGGACTTTATACCCCACTCCCAATTCCTCATGAGCCGTGGGTAGACATTTCCATGGATTTTGTGTTAGGATTACCCAGATCTAGGTATAGTCAAGACTCTATTTTTGTAGTCGTGGATAGGTTTTCTAAGATGGCACATTTCATTCCTTGCCACAAAATAGATGATGCTTGCCATATTGCTAATTTGTTCTTTAGGGAAGTTGTGAGATTGCATGGTATGCCTAGAACAATTGTGTTGGACTAGGATGCTAAGTTCTTGAGCTACTTCTGGAAGACCCTGCGAGCTAAGTTAGGAACTAAGTTATTGTTCTCTACTACTTATCATCCACAGACTGATGGTCAAATTGAGGTAGTAAATCGAACTGTATCTACTTTGTTGAGGGCTATCATTAAAAAGAACATTAAAAGTTGGGAGGATTGTTTACCTCATGTTGAATTTGCTTATAATCGCACAATGCATTCTGCTACTAAGTTTACTCCTTTTGAAATTGTGTATGGTTTTAATCCACTAACTCCTTTAGATTTGTCACCTCTTCCTATTTTTGAGTATGTTAACCTAGATGGTAAGAAGAAAGTAGGATTTGTTAAACAGCTCCATGAGAAGGCAAGGCTCAACATTGAACAGAAGACAAAACAGTATGTGAAATAAGCTAACAAGGGTCGACGACAAGCTGTCTTTGAACCTGGAGACTGGGTCTGGGTTCACATGCACAAAGAGCGGTTTCCTGTGCAGCGTCGATCTAAATTACTTCCTAGAGCCGATGGACCATTTTAGATTCTTGAGCGCATCAATGATAATGCCTTCAAGTTAGATTTGCCAGGTGAGTATCAAGTAAGTGCTACTTTTAACAATACTGATCTGAGTCCTTTTGATGTAGGCGATGATTTGAGGACAAATCCTTTTCAAGAGGAGGGGAATGATGAAAGCTATGATGGGAGTCAAGCTAGAAGATGGAATGTGGATCCTCTTGAAGTGCCACCTGGACCAATCACAAGAACTCGAGCGAAACGATTCAAGGAAGCACTTAATGGGCTGATAAAGGATATCCAAGAAGCCGGAAAAGAGTGGAGCAACCATGAGAATGACTTTGCATTTGTTCAAGTCATTCAAGGAGAGCAAAGCATAGGAGATCAAAGCTGTCGGCCTTGACAACGCTGGCTTAAACACTGCCGGCTTTGAACCGGCGTTGCAATTAGAGCGCGGCAGAGGGACTACGCCGGCAACTACGCCGCCTACTACACCGTCGGCGTACATTGCCTATTTGTTATTTTTTCGCAACTTTATTATATTATGTCGTTTTAGGCTTTTGTTTTATGAGTTATAAACCCTATTAAACGCTGCTAGGGTTGGAAAACAGTAGATTGAACATACATACAACATTGAATAACACAATTTGAGAGAATTCCTCTCTTGGTTCTCCAAAGAACTTCTCTTAAACTTATCGGATTTCTTCTGTAGCGCTCAAACCCGACTTATCAATCGGTCTTTCATCCCGATTGTGGCGTCAACAGAATATACCAAGGTTCTTGCCTCACCTATAGGCAATGGGTCGCGGTTCCACTTGATAGATTTGACATCTTTGGTTGCAATTCCAAACGTATTGGTATAGGGTTTCGTCACACGTAGGCGTAGTTAGTATCAGAAGGAAAATCTTCCACAGGCCCGAAGAGATGATGGGGATCAAATCATTTTAGTTACTGGACCACTTACTCAAGCTAGAACCAAAGGACTATAGAATCTAACATCCAGTGTTCTACTTGATCAGATGGAACCTAAAGAAAATCACATAATATCTTCATTTCTTTTACATGATTGTTTTACATTCAATTAGGTACATTTGTTAGTACTTCGGGACGACAACCAAGTAAACAAGATAGAGAGTGACTTACCTTGAACCAACGACTCACCTTAAACTAGCAATAATCCACTTAGTCTGGCAGCTTGGCTTTGCTTTTTCTTTATTTTGTTTAGCCAACATTTGACTCTTTTAGAAGGCTACTATAAATACCCTTTTGATAGAAACAAAAGACAACTTTGACATTTTTACAAATACATAAATGGAGCTAGTCTCTTATCATTGAAAACTCTTATCAATGGTTTGATTGTGGCAAGGGAAGGCATAGGGATTATTATGCATTATATTAATAATACTGTGCTAGGACCCTCCTCTACTAGTGTGTCATATCTGGTAAGGGAGTTGAGTGCATTTTACATGGTGTTTGGTTTATTCGTTTTTTGCTTGTTGCAATTTGTCTTTAGAACTTTGTGTTTGTTTGATTTCTTCTTGTATTCAGCACATCATTATCTCCCATTTGAAATTCTAATGGGCATCTTCTCTTGTTTGCATAGCTCTTCTATCGAGATTAGGTTATCTATATTCTTTACTTAATCAGTTTTACCTTATCCACTCCCTCTTGTACTAATTCTGGACCCATCATCTATCTTTTTCCCACTTCATCCTAATGTATTGGGGACCTATACCTTCTTCTATAAAGAGTTTCATACGAAGCCATCTGAATAGTTGCCTAGTAACTATTATTATATGCAAACTCTACTATGGATACATGCTCATTCCAATTGCCACCAAAGTCCAATACACATGCTCATTCCAGTTGCCACTATAGATACTATTATTATTATAATATATTTATGTAATCTTCTTCGATTGACCATCCATTTAAGAGTGGAATGCCATGTTGAACTGTAGTTTGGTGCCCAAAGCTTTATGTAAGCTATTCCAATCTATTCACAAATCTTGTTTCTCTATTAGAGGTGATAGTTACCAACACTCTATGTAATTTGACTATCTCTTGTATGTACACCTGAGTTAGTTTCTCTAACTTATATCCCACTTTGATAAGTATAAAATGAGTAGACTTTATCAACCTATCCACTATTATTCAAACTACATCCTATTTCTCCTTGGTATTTGGAAGAGCTGTAACAAAGTTTATTGTCATATGTTCCTAATTTCACTCTAGTATTGGAAGAGGCTATAACTCTCTAGCTAATCTCTGATGTTCTATTATGATCTACTAGTATCTGAGCATTAGAGATTAGCTAGAGAGTTATAGCCTCTTCCAATACTATAGTGAAATTAGGAGCATGTGACAATAAACTTTGTTACTGCTCTCCCAAATAGCTACATACTCAATTATTTCTCTTTTCATGTTTCTTTACCAATAATGACTCTTTAAGTCCTTGTACATTTTGGTGCTTCCAAGGTGTATTGTGTAGGCTAAGTAATGTGCCTCTTTCATTATTTCTCTTTTCAATGTTAAATCCTTTGTCACACATAGTCTCAATTTATATTTTAAGATCCTCTTTGCATCTAAATTGAATTCTAAAGCCTTACCCTATCCCATTCTGCTCTTGATCTCTTGAATGTCTTTATCTTTTATATAACCAGCTTTAATTCTATCAATTATGGTTAGCTGTATTTTTAAGGTAGCCATTTTGGTCCCACTTCTTATGTTAAGATTTCTAATTCCAACTTACACATATCTTCTAATAACTCTTTCTACAAAGTAATGAGAGTGACTACATTACCTTATTTCTTTCTACTAAAGGCATCTACCACTACATTAGCCTTTCTTGAATGGTATTGTATCTCCAGGTCAAAATCTTTTATCAACTCTAAGAATCTTCTCTGTCTCATAGTTAACTCCTTTTAGTTAAAGATATACTTCAAGCTCCAGTGATTTGTAAAGATTCTACACTTCTCTCCATATAAATAATGTCTCCACAATTTCAAGGCTAGTACCATAGCTGCCAAATCCAAGTCATAAGTTGGATAGTTCTTCTCATACAGCTTCAATTAGAGGGATGCATAAGTTATTACTTAACCACCTTGCATCAGCACATACCCTAACCCTTAAATTAAAGCATCACTATGCACTGCAAATTCTTCTCCAATCTTAGGCAAAGTTAAAACTAGCATTGACACAAGTTTCTCTTTGAGTATCAAAAAGTTGGCTTCACATTTGTCATCCCATTTGAATCTCACATTCTTTTACGTCACTCTAGTGAGAGGAGTTGCTATTTTGGAAAACTCTTCTACAAATCTCCTATAGTAGCCTGCTAGACCCAGGAAGCTTCTGATTACTATAATTGTCTTTGGTTTATGCCAGTCTACTACTACTCTCACCTTTTTTGGGTCTATAGATATTCCATCTTTATTGACAACATGAATTATGAACATTACTTGTTTTAGCCAGAATTCACACTTACTGAACTTTGCATATTACTTTTCTTTTTGTAACATACCTAATACTAGCCTTAAGTGTTCTTCATGCTCTTTAGTGCTTTAAGAGTATATGAGGATATCGTTTATAAAGACGATTACAAATTTATCAAGAAAATCCTTGAATGCTTTATTCATTAGATCTATTAATATAGTTGATGCATTCGTTAGTCCAAAAGGCATCACTAAAAACTCACTGTGTCTATGTCTGGTCTAGAATGTTGTTTTTTGAATGTCTTCTTCTTTATTCCTTAACTAATGGTAACTTGATCACAAATCTACTTTGGTTAACACATAAGCTCCCTCCAATTGGTTAAATAGCCCATCTATCTTAGGGAGAGGATATTTTTTCTTGATAGTGACCTTGTTTAACTCTCTATAATCTATATAGAGTCTCATGCTTCTATCTTTCTTTCTCATAAGTAGGACTGGTGTACCTCAAAAAGAGGCAATGGGTCTGATGAAACCTTTATCCTGTAGATCCTATAACTATTTCCTCAGTTTTTCCAATTCCACTAGCACCATCCTATAAACGAGTTTTGATATTGGTATCATGCCATGTACCAAGTCAATGTTAAATTCTATCTCCTTAATTAGGGGTAAACCAAGAACATCTTCTAGAAACACTTCAAGAAACTCCCTCACTATAGGTACAACTTCCATTTTGGTTTCTTCATTGGCTTTAATAGATATAGTTGCTAGCATACGTGTTCCCCACATATCATAAGTGGGTAATCTAGTGGGTCTACACTTCTAGCTTACACTTAAAATATTCTTTCTTAGGTATATTAAACTGCACCACCATATTGTGGCAGTCAATGGTCCCATGGTACTATGATAGCCAGTTGACGCCCAAAATTATGTCAAACTTTATCATCTCTAATATTAGAAGGTTTGTTCGCATCATGTTGCCCTATATCTCTATTCCTACTCTCCTGCATATCTTACTTATCTTCACTCCAACTCCTAAAGGAGTACTAACAGCTAGACCATCATGGATGTGTTTAACACTTAATGTACATGCGCATACAAAATTCTCAAACACAAAGGATATGGACGTGTCGGTATCAAATATCACATAAACATTATAGGAGTGTATTGGATGCATACCCACAATATTGTCTATATCAGGGATGTCTTGGTGTTGCTGCAACTAAATAGCAAACACCCTGGTAGGAATTCTTTATTTAGGGCCCCCTTACCTATGGTCTACTTTCCTATCCTCTCATTGGAGATTTAGCTACCTATTGGACTAGGCCTATCTGATTATAAACCTAAGCTTTGATACCACACGTGGCGAGTAGTAGCTCGAAACCATGAGTCGTGCTACTACTCGCTACGTATGCTTATCTCATAAGGACATCTTAAGGCTCTAAACCAACTCTGACACTTTTTTATCCTGTAATTCCTATAATTCTCCATTAAATATCTAGAATAGTACCATCAAAATATAAAAACATTTAAATCCATCCTTTAAACTTCAAAACAAGTTTAACAGGAGTCTATATTCAACATCTAATGTAGCTAAAGTCTATAAAAATTTATTTAAATAATCTTCAAAAAACCACTATTTATTAAAATAAAGTAACTGCATTCCTGCTAAATGCTAATCACTATAATAGTAGTGATATCCATCTTTTTTCTCTCTTTGTAGTTTACCCAATCCTAGGTTATATTTTGGGTTATCATCTCCTTCAGTATTTGCATCTAAAAAAAAAAAGATCTCTAAAGGTTGAGCTAATGCCAAGTACATATAATATAAACACACATGCATGAAAAAACATGAACATATATCACATGCATCATACAGTACTTAAAAGACAAGCAACCGTTTCATGATATAATTTAAGTTCACAAGCAACAAAAAGATATTCATGACCCCCTTAGCACACTTAACTAATTTGGAACATGAATTGGTGATGGAAATTGCCATTATGGGCCCTACACCCATGAACACTTAATCTACTTAAGCTTCATGATGGGAACTATCACTACAAACCCTACACCCATGATACACTTAATCCCTATAAACTTGGTGCTAGAAACTACCACTACGAGCCCTATGCCCATGTTTACCTAAACCACTTAATCCAATATTCAACCTAGATTATTTCCAAGCATGACTCTACTAGGGATAACATCACATAAAGATCATTAGTTGCTCCCTAGGGATCTACCACTACGAGCCCCTAAGCCAAGCCAAATACATATAGCATACACTTAAACACTTAGGTCAATTCATTTAATTAAATCAATTTCAATACATATGCTAACTTAAACAACCCACAGAACAATATACAAGTTACATGTATCTGGAATCCTAGCCTTAAGTACATCAGGTTTTGAACTTAAGCTAAATCTATACAACATTAATACATTCATCTTAGTACTAATATAAGAATAATATAATTCCCTTAATTTCACTTAATCGATTAGGTTATTTAAGGTTTTACTAATTATCTAGGTTGTGTGTAAATTGGTTTAATTATGTGTTAAATAGATATATAATGAAGTTATGTTTCATTGAACACAACCATATTGGAGGCCGTGTAGTTCAACACGAGCTAATACATGACTATGTCAAAGGTTATGTATCTTTCGGTGAGTTTTAGGTTCAACATAATTGGAACATGACTGTGTTGAGAGGCTATGTATCTTTCTATAAGGTTTGGTTTCAAATGGGCAAGATACAACCGTATTGGAAGGTTGTGTATCTCTTTATAAGGTTTGGGTTCGACATGGGTGAGACATAGCCATGTTGGAAGGCCGTGTATCTCTTTTTAAGGTTTGGGTTCAACATAGGTAACACATGGCTATGTTAAGAGGTCGTGTATCTCTCTAAAAGGTTTTGCATTCAACACGGTCAAAACATAACCGTATAGACTGGCTATTTATCTCTCAGTATCCTTTTGCAAACCCTAATTCCTTTGTTCCAATTCCTCTTAATTTCAATTCTCTTTATTCCTAGGTTTATTTTAACCTAAAAACATGTATTTCTAGTTAGATTATATGAATTAGCTTACTTATATCAAAACTTTCACAGATCATATCCTTCATTGATGGATTTCTGTGCTTGTTATGTCCTTTCTCTAGTTCTGAATTATGTAATAACAATGTAACGTAATTGGGTAAATTTTAGATTTTGTATTCTTATCAACAATTTCATGGTAAAATCTTACTTGGAAGAAGTTAGATTTGAACCTTATTGTCCTCACCCCAATCGTCTTTAGGTTTATCTTTAGAGAGCATTCCCAGAGCATTCTTGTTGTTTATTGTGTAAAATGACAAAAGAGGGGAACGCTATGTCAACTTAAGCTTAAATACTTCCTTTGAAAAATGTCCAAATTGCCCCTCAATTTTTATAAAATCCTCATCCTTAGCCTTGGTTTTACATTATAATATTTATAAATGATTTATTTAAAAATTTAGGTAATACACTATCCGTTTGTTTTTCCCCAATAGATTGATACATAATGGCCTTTCGTTCTCATGTTTTTTCCGTTTCCTTGGTTCACTTTCCTTTTTAGATTCTTATTATGGCAATAAATTTGTGGCGATTTTGAAAAACCGGAGAAGTTCCCAATTCTCCTTTATTTTTGCATGTTATCGGCTGTTGCTCTTAATATCTCTGTGTTAGCAGCTTAAAGCCTTGTCTCTGGTGCTTTGTGCCAACAGGCATATTTTGCTGTATCTTCTCTCTAATTCGGAGCATTTATTTTGGCCAAACGAAACTCAAATCATGTTTTTCTCAAAAGTTTCTTGGTTGGTGAAGGAGCACGCAAATGGGCATGGTCCAAGGATATTGCTTTGGCAGCAACAACAGCTGAAGCTGATGAGGTCTATAATTTCAGTTCTCATCTTAACCTAAGATTATATTATGTGAGATGAAAGTTGGATTGGTTAGTGCAATTACTATTCCAAATACTAACTTTAATTTGAACTCGACATGTCAACACAGTGGCTGGTGACAGAGAGGGCAAAAGCGCAATGGAGGACGTACAAAGAAATGGTTAATGATGCTGAAGCTGAGACAAAAAATTGTGCCCAGCCACTTGCATCACAGGAGCCACCTGCAGATTGTGGTTTATATCTTTGTTTATAAGCTTGGTATCTCTCTGTTGCTTTCTGTTATAGAAAATTTGACGTGGTTGTATCTTTCTGGCTGACTTAGTAGAGGATAACATCATGGTTACAGTTGTCATTGTCTGCGTTGATGCAAAGGACATATAGCATCTAGGGCCTCGGGTGGTGGTATTGTATTGAAGGTGATAAAAAGCATGTTAGATTTCTGATTTGTGATCTCATCATTCTTATCTGTTATGGATGCCTAAATACTTTAATTACTGTTTAGCAGATTAGTGGCCGTACGGGATTTAGCAGCAAAGTATGTATCAGGTTGTTGGGCATCTTCAAAGGGCCCTTTTGGATCTCCACATGTAGTTGGTAGTTGTGTTTTTGGAGTAGGAGAGTATCTGATGAAAGGATTTACAGCCCGGGAGTGTTGTATTTCATCATCAATGTGTGGTCTAAATTCCTCTTCCGGTTAAATAATGGTGGATTACTGGATTTCTTGGTAAAGAGTTGCACTAGTAGTCTTAAAAGGAATGAGCTTCCTAGGCACCAGTTGAATCCTACATCTGTATAAATTAACTTCTCCACGGTGGTCAAAGCCATAAACTTTGTATAATTTTGTCATAGTGTACGGAGGTAGGTCAGGCTATCCCTTGCACGACCACCCTTTCCTCCTACTAGTTCACTTATAATATCCTCACAGTTAAATGATTTCCACAATTAAAATTGAGTTGATCCCTAATATTCTTATTGGACTGTTGAAAACTAAGTTTACATTTTCCCTTTTAAGGTACAATGCATATCTATATGCTTTCGGTTTGAAGTACAACCTATATCCATAACTTGAATCATGCGCTTTTCATTTCAAGATATGTATCCATGCACTTTTTAGTGAGTTGTGCATATGATCATGGCTTCTTTTTTTTTTTTAATTTATTTTTTAACCAACTACGATATGTATAACATCTGTTGAGGGGGTATCAAACCTAATCAATGCCATTAAGAAATCAGTGTTGGTGTATATTTATTTTGTTTGATAATTGGTCAAGGAAAGAACCCTTCATGTCCTATTTTTTTTTTTTTAAAAAAAAAAATTGATTGTTACCTGCCATGTGTAACTATAACTTCACACAATTACAGCATTGTATCATAGTGTTCAATTTCCTCTTCTTGCATTAAAATAAAGGAGTCTGATGATAATCTAGAATTACTAACATTTCGACGCATAATTCAAGTAGACTAGAAGGACCTTCATGGATTTACATGAAAGATTTCACTAGTATGAAAAGCATTAATTATTGGTCTAAAAATTTATCCCAAGAACGAAGATCAAGTTATTTGATTGATCCATTTTATCTAACAAAAGGAAACACAATATTGATGCAGCCTAGCCACATAATTTGATTCAGAAAATATGTTCTTACATAAATCATTTTTGCTTGTCTTAAATATATAAAATAAGCATTTGAAAAAAATAGATGTTTTTCTTAATTCACCACCAATCACTTGGAAACAAAAGAACATATGATATGGACAAATAGGCAAAAAAAAAGAAAAAAGAAAAAAAAGAGAACAAAAAGAAATTAAGTCGCTATCTTGCTACAACAAGGCATAGCCATCTATTATATTACTATAAGGAAATGAAGAAATCCAAACCCAATATTGTATACACTCACTGACCTTCACTAATCTTCTCATGGAGTAGTTGCTTATCGAAACTTATTGGGGAAAGGTTAGAACCACCAGTTATGCTTGAACTTAGTGATGTATAATAGCTATTTTTCTCAGCTCCTTTACTTATTGATCTCTCACTCATGACTATAGTTTGATCACAAAATTTCAAGTCAACTAAATAACTTGGCTTTGTAGCTACATTGCTCACTTCACTATCTCCATGGAGCATTGCTATCACATGAGACATTGATGGTCTTATTGCTGGTGATGTTTGTGTACATAAAAGAGCTACTCTTACAATGCGCTTGGCTTCTTCCTCTTTGAATGCTAATAGTCTTGTGTCAACCAAATCGACTTCTCGGTTGGTTTCATGCAGGTTCCAAGCCTAAACATCCAATAAACAAAAGAAAAAAAAAAGAGTGTAAGTAATATGTCGAGACAAGAAAAATTTATGGAGTAGGTAGAGTTAAAGAAAAGAGTAAAACTTGCTAGTGAATGGAAAATGGAAAAAATTTAATATGAGTCAAAAGATGGTGGTGTTCTTAAGTAAAAGAAGAACTAATATGAAGTTACTGTACACTACTATTTACACATTAGTACTTTTAGATTTACAATGCTTTGTGGCAAATAATCTAAGCAAAAATCGTATCAAGAGGCCATATGACACTGCATCTAAACCAAAAAAATTAAAGTTGAGCTAATCTTAAGCTAATTTTTAATTCATGGAGGTCTAGAAGTTATGTAGTGAAGATAAAACACCTTAGTTATTCATAAAATTTGTGTGTAAACAATAAGTTCCTTAATGAAACATCAAATGGATATATGTTGAGTAAATTTTCCCACATAAATTTTGAGAAGGTCATGTCATTCATCACATAATAAGATGTGGATTTTCTCAAAGAGCAACAAATTCGGATGCCATTATCATACAAAACTTGACAATGTTAAGGTCTCGTGATGCATCTTCAGACATTGTTAACTTTCTCTATTTAGGAAAAGAAAAGGAGATTTTTCTTTTTCCAATTTTTCCAATTTTCTACTATCGATATGAATTTTATGGGTTGAACATAAGAAATCATTACACATAACAATTAGTATCAATAATCTTTTGAAAGTAGTTTACCAAAAATATGACATACCAATTCCAAAAGATACATTTCATCTTCTTCTAAGCTTGAGTTTGAATTTGACCTCCCACTTATGATTTCTAGAGCCACAACACCAAAGGCAAAGACATCTGCTTTCTTTGTGAGGTGACCACGCATTGCATACTCTGGAGCAAGATAACCACTAAAAAAGATTGATAGACAAGCAACCTAAGTACATTGTAATTGGTGTGTACAATCAAGCTAATATTCTTCTTAAGCAACATGAAGATTGATAAGGATGGACTTACATTGTACCAGCTACATGGGTGCTAATGTGAGTCATCTCATCATCATAAAGTTTAGCCAAACCAAAGTCTGAAATTTTAGGAACAAGTTTTGAGTCTAACAGTATATTACTAGCTTTTACATCTCTATGCACAATGCGGAGCCTTGAATCCTCATGGAGATAAGCTAAGCCCTTAGCTATGCCGAGACAAATTTCATAACGAGTTGTCCATTCAAGACCTAAACTTTTTTCTCCTGTCTCATACAAGTAAAATATAATGAGTTTTGACTTTTTTGTCATCAAATGAAAAAAAAAGTCTAGTAAAATAACATTATGTACCGAATAATGCTTGATCAAGACTCTTGTTTTCTAGATACTCATATACTAGAAGTCTCTGGTCACCCTTGATGCAACAACCATATAATTTGACGAGGTTACGATGTTGCACACTAGAAATTGTTTCAATCTCGGCAATGAATTGTTTCTTTCCTTGGCGAGAAGCTAGAGATAACTGCTTCACGGCGATTACCCTCCCATCATTGAGTATTCCCTATTATGTATACTACAGTTAGAACTACTATAACATTGTTGTCCCCATTTCAGTGACTGTTCCATTCTTCTTTTTTATTAAAGTGTAAGACTAATCTTTTTACTTAACTTTTTTTCCTTTTTTTTGGGTTTATGGAATGGTAGCATACCTTGAAAACTGGGCCAAATCCTCCCTCACCAAGCTTGTTGATGGGATTAAAGTCCTTTGTAGCAGCCTTTAGTTCGCCATAACTAAAAGTGTAAGGCTTTACTTCTGTTCTTGGGAGCTCTGTAAACCAAAGAATTTTTCCTCAAATTTGTCTATTTAACTTCCATACATTTTATATTTCCAATGATGAAATATACTATCAAGTACTAATTCTCTAAGTGCAAGTACTAACTCTCTAAGTGCAAAAGTAACTCAAGATCTACACTACAAACCTCATCCTTTGTTTCCTAACAACACTCTTTTCATATATTGGCAATGCAATTTCATTTCTAGGTTTTTTAATCCTGTCAGCAAGATATAGTAGCAATATTAAAGCCTTATTTGTGATCACTAGCCTATTAAATTTACCACTAAACATAAAGCAAAACTTTATTCACTATCTTGAACTTTTAATTTGCCTTTGTTAACTTACCTTCATCCCTTTTGGCTTGAGTTTTTCTTTTTTGGTGAACAATACAGAACAAAAAGAGAAGCGTGAATAAACTTGCTGCTCCAGCTCCAACAGCTATCCCAGCAATCATGCCTGTCTGGTCCTTTTTATTGCTTGGCACGAAGTCTGCTCAAAGTCTCATTATCACTAACTTCATGAAAAGAGTGGCATGGAATTTTAGTGAGTTTTAGTTGTAAGAGTACCTCGGGTAGCACTAATTGCTGAAATCAAAGGACCACGATTTTCTTGATAAGGCACCCAATAGGTCCCCTTTCCAGCCCAAAAGAGATGAATTTCAAGGTAGTTTTGTGAGACGTGAGCACTGAAGTTCCTTTCAACAGCTTTGAAGGATGACCCATTTGCCTCTTTTCGTATGTCAAAATCTTTTTCTACGCGAGTACCCTGATTTCAACACATACAAGATAATGAAATGCAGAAGTCAGAACAATTTAAACTCTGATATGGGTGCCATAAAGAATTACCATTGAATAGGATAGAAGTGGTTTAGGATATTTTAAAAGGAAAATCCATAAATAGTGCCAGGGATTAACAAACATAAAAGCATTTAGTCGAAGAAATGAGCTAACCTGAATATATATATCAAAAATACGCCTTCCAAGGCTTTCCCATCCCATGTTTTGGATTACGATTTCAGAAAAATGGAGGGTAACATTGTAGTTTCCATTTTGAAGACCCAAGCCATAATATCGAAGAGATGAACTAGATATCCTCGCTCTCTTGAACAACTCTGAACTTAATAAAGTACTTGTGTGCTGGGACGTAGAAAGTTCATATTCTAGACTCTCATTCATCATAAGCGCCACATGGCTCACTGCCCACCTATTTGAGCTAGTTACATAATATGACGCTGGCCTTAGAGTTTCATCATCCCTCTCAAACACTATACCGTGGGATGTGATTTGTGGGCCGCCACAATTGACTGAAAATTTGTTATCTGTATGATAAAGCCACCAATATCATATTTCACATAGACAAGCTCTCCTGACATATGGACCTAAACCAAGCTTAAAATATGTGTTATATATATATATATATATAGACCACTGTACATATATTAACATTTTCTCAGCTTAGCCGTAAAACACAGTAAAAGAGCATTCGAAACATCAAGATGGATACTATCTGCGTCTAAAATGTAGAATTTTCACATTCACAATAGAATCCATCATTGTCATTAGGCATTCCCATGCATTATACTATTAGAAGCTAAATGATAGCGAAAGACATAGGATAAAGTTAATTTTCAATAAAAGAAAATGAGAGTGTTGTAGAAGTCGAGATTCACTTCTTGGTTCATAATGAGGAGATACAATTCTTATGAGCCACAATACACAACGACTTTTCGGAGAAGTAACAGAAACAATCGCTAATTATGAGTGGAGCATATGTTTAAGCCTTCGTGTTAATAAATATGTGAAAATAGAACAGTGCATTAACAATGGGCATCCTAGTCCAAGTTGCGACATTACCAACCGGCTATATTTTTTAGTAACCATATATAAAAGGACGCGTAATAACCAAAATATAGCATTGATTTTGGTAAAAACATTTCACTATACCTCATGAACAACAGACTAATGGACATTCGGTTGAGCAACAGAACGTATTGATAGTGTAATTACTACACTAGGCGCACACCGTATTCAATACGCAATTTTTTTGGAAAATCCATTTGGTAATTATCTTTAGGTAAAGATCAATAAATAAAGTTCAAAGGTAAGGTAAAGCATTATGGAATAAGATGCTCTTATTAATAGATATCCCCTATCTACACTAAACAAAAGATGCTCTTATTAATAGGTATCGCCTATCTACACTAAACAATTTCACCGGGGCCTTGTAAAAAAATTCAATAGCACTCAAAAAATCCAGCTGAGAAAGAAAATGTACAACTTGAATGATTTAATTAGTTAGATTTATCATTATATTCAAAAACCAATATTTGCAACAAGAATGAAGGATACGTTTCTGCTTACATAATCCCTCTCCGTTATTGCAAGGGAAGTTTCGTTGCAAACAGTTTAAACCTGCAGGCAAAAAGCTACAAGGGAATTACTAAGGAAGCGATATGACTGTGAGACCTTGAAAACTTTTGACAAATACACTTGAGAAAACCATAAATTTACTAATATTGTCTAGTAGAAAACTCTATATTTTTGTTTTATCAAAATGGCTACAAATTTTTTTGATAAAATTAAAACTAGAATATAGTAGTTAAAAGTTAATTTCTGATAGACCATACTATGAGTTATAAAATTCTTCTACAAGACTTATTACCCACCAAAACTCCTCTTATGAGTCAAAATAAACTGCAATTAAAATAGTTGAAGTTGGCTTTTTAAGCAAATGAATTTTCAGCTATATAGTTATCATGTATATATGTTTTATAGTATAAACACACTCATAAAGCTAATGGCTACCTAATCATATGTTAATGTATATTGCTAGTAGACTAAGAAACTAGATTAAGTTTTGAGATTACATAGATTTTTTTTATGTGATGAAAATATATTCCTTTTGTATTTCTAAATGGGAGACAAATAAACTTGTGAATCAATAGTTATAAAGACTAATGCTATAGGAATAATGGACTAATTTAATAATATAGTTGGTATCATAAGAAAAAGGAGGATTTTTAATTACTTAATATTGGAATATTAGATTTCAATGTAGCATTAGTTAATGAGAGTAGGGACTTATTATAATATGTAAGTATGAATAAATTATTTTCTTGAAACATTTATCTATTGAGATAAAATCTGAAAGGCGAATTGGAAAACGAGTGTGAGAACTGCCAAAATTATGTACAAAGGATTTTGAGCAACTTTGTAAAGAGATTGCCATGTAACAAGTGATGTGTATGAAGTTAGGTGTAAATGTAAGAGTGCAATTTGAAGTTGCTAGTTTGTTGTATGTTTCCACTATATGAAAAGTAAGGAAGACCAAAAGTTTAAACAAGCTAGACATTTATTGATACTGGTGAAGTTTAAAATTTAAATATTTGCTTAGTTCCAATATGTCTTATTTTCAACTTGAACATGCTATAACCAATTGTTTCTCAAGCAACCAGGTCTTATAATCGATTAAGCCAAGGCCTCAAGATATGGGGCATTACAGTGACAGTAATCATTACAAAAGCAAACATTTGCTTGAATAAAGAATAAACCATTATTGAAGCAAAAGTAACTAGGTACCTAAAATTATTAAATTGAAAGCAAAATTAGAATGAAGAGACTTACCCAATATTGTTGTTGTCTATTGTAAGGTTATTTCCAACTGGATTACTGCAAACCAAACATTTTTTTTAGGTCATTTGAAGTCTATAGGCATTTATTTTTATAATTTAGAGTAAAATCAGTCTTACAAATATATTTTTCCTGGTTGATCCCAGATGGGCAAACTTCCTGTCAAGTTATTGTAAGACACATCTCTGCAAGCAATAAATTTATTAGAAATAAACCCTAAATAAGGAAAAGCATTGTTTACTGAAGTTGTCATCATTTTATCTCTCATCTATGATGATTGAAACCATTGTTTACATTTTAGTGGAAACCATCAATTAAAAAACTTGTAAACTTACATCGTTACTAGATTTGTATTTTTTTGTAAGGGAAGGGTACCTGTCAAGCTATTGTTACCTAAAGACCTGTAATAGGGAGCAAAAGTTAATGCTTCATAATTCTAATGACTATCTTAAGGTATATATAGAATTATTCTGCAAAGAAGCTATATTACAAGAATGTGAGGTTAGTCAAATTGAAAAGTGCATCTGGAATTTGCCCAAATAAGTTGTTAAAGCTCAAGTCCCTGCATAAATATTTAGATGTAAGTATGAGAGTAGAATGATAAAAAAGAGCTTTTGTATAGAAAAATTTTCCCTTTACAATGCACATAATCCCTTAATCTAAGTAATGGCCATAATTTGTTATGTGGTTCACAAGGGTTACTTATCAAAATATAGCAACAAGTCTCTCTTCAAGATTGCACCTCACATATAACACATTCATGTATGATCTATACGTTTAATGTTCCCATTAGCTCATTCATTTCAAAGGTGCTTTGTGCATAATCAGGTTTAAGTGAAGCCATTTTTCCTTTCCTTTTTTTTTTTTAAAAAAAAAATTCAAATACCCTATATGTTAAAATTGATCCACTTTGCCCATTTCTTAACCTAAAGTCCATTACACCATCTATATTCTAGAAGACATGTTAGTGTAATATCTAGAATATATTAGTTAGAATATTTCCATGTGACATTGTAGAAGGTAATTATAATCTTCTATAAAATGCATTGTAACTAGTTAATGAAATTGATCTTCACCATTCATTAAGGATAAGAAATATACAAAAATTCCTCCAATTCTAAGCACCTTCTATTCTACTCTAACATTTCTTATAAACCATAATCTACTTTAGTACATTCCTAAACAAATACCATTTTCATATTTTCTATCCTATTCTAATTTAATAACCTTCTACATACTAACAACAGTATTGGAATTTTATCCAATCATCTATTGGGCATAATTCTATCATTTTTTTTTCTAAAGCCACTCTATTAATTTATGTTATCACAACCATTAAAACAAATAACCAAGTACCACTTCTAATATTTTATGGAGAAAACTATGACTATTGGTCCATCAAAATGAGGACTTACTTTCTATCACAAGGTCTATGGGACACCACAGAAAGTGGCATTACTATACCTAAAAATACCACTACACTATCGGCATTAGAGTCAACTAAACTTAAATTTGATAGGGAAAAAGATTGGAAGGCTTTATATGATATCCAATTAGCATTGGTAGATCCAATTTTCCCTAAAATTAGTGGAGTTACCAATGCAAAGTTGGTATTAGATATGTTAAAGGAGGAGTTTCATAGAAGTGAAAAGGTACACCTTGTAAAACTTCAAATGTTAAGATGAGTGTTTGAGAATATTAAAATAAGGGATTCTAAGACTATAAAGGACTATAATACAAGAATAAATGAAATTGCCACTCAAATAAGAGGGGACAAAGGCACACAAAGTGCTTATACTTTTGTATATAAGCAATTTAGTGTCTGAAATTTCATTTTATAGAAATCTAGTGCTTGTATTTTAAGATAAGGTATAATGTAGTGTCTATATTAGACACCAAATTTTTATAGAATGAAATTTTAAGTATTAAATTGTCTAAATTCGAAAGTAGAGGCACTCTACGTTCCATTTTCCTCAAATGAGAGCCTATAGAGAAACTATTACAAATAAATAGGTAGTTGAAAAACTATTAAACACACTTCCACAAAAATATGATTTAGTTGTCACTACTATTAAGGAAATAAATGATTTAGCTACCTTATCAATCATTGAATTAAATAGCTCTCTAGAAGCATATAAAAGGAGATTAAATAAACATGATGAAGCTACATTAAAGAATGCCCTTCAATCTAAGCTAAGTCTCAAGTCTTAGAACTTTAAAAATGGTGATAAAAGAAATGAAGATAGGAAATTTGGAATTAAAGAAAATGAAGGAGATAAAAGAAAGCATCCACCATGTCAAATTTGTAACAAGATTAGTCACTTTGAAAAAGATTATTGGCACAAAGGAAAGCCACAATGCCAAAATTGTAAAAAGTTTGGCCATCATGAAAAAGTTTTTTTATTTAAAAGGAAACATCAAGCCAACTATTTTGAAGAAAAAGAAAATAAAGATTATTTGTGCTATGCTTGTCATGCTATATCTAAAATTAAATGAGATATATGGTATTTAGATAATGTTTATAGTAACTACATGATTAGTAATAAGAATATTTGTCAAGGTTTAAACACATTTGTCAAATCACAAGTAAGACTTGGCAATGGAACATTTGTTGCCACTGAAGGTAAGGATATAGTTGATGTAGAAACACATAATGGTACATGACTCATCAAATGACATCTTGTTAATACCATGTCCTAAGACAAACTTACTCAATGTTGGCGAAATGATAGAGAGAGAATATTTCTTATTATTCAAAGGAGATTCTTATATCATTTGTGAAGGCTACATGCTTAGGAAGCAATATAGAAAATCATTTCCTTCTAGGTAAGCATGGAGAGCCAAAGCACCATTGGTGCTCATACATATAAATGTATGTGGATCCAAAAGGACACCCACATTTAAGTAATGTAAGTACTTCATCCTTTTTATTGATGACTACATAAGGATGACATGGGTTTATTTTATGTGTGAAAGATCAGAAGTATTTGACATTTTTAGGAAATTTAAGAAATTTGTTAGAAAGCAAAGTGGAAATAATATTAAAACAATAAGAAGTGATAGAGGTAAAGAATATATCTTGAAGTAGTTTGATATATTCAGTGGAGCTGACGAAGTTGAACACTAACTTCTAGTTAGATATATACTAGAACAAAATGGCATATTAAAAAGGAAAAATCACATAGTGATGGAGATAACTAAATCTATGCTGAAAGAGAAAAAGATGCTAAAGATGTTTTAGGTTAAAGTCGTATACATAGCAATCTATCTACTTAATAGATGTTAAATTAAAGCAGTATAAGACAAAAGACTGATTGAAGCTTAGAGTGGATGAAAGCCATAAGCATAACATCTTCGGTATTTAGAAGCATTTGCTATGCATACATTCCAACAATGAAGAGGCATAAATTGGAAGAAAAGACTAAAAGAGGCATCTTCCTTAGCTACAACACACAATCTAAAGGATGCAGAATATATAACCTCAAGACCAAGCAACTCATTATTAGTAAAGATGTTGAATTTGATGAGTATGCCACATGGAATTGGGAGGAAGAAAAAGTAGAGAAGCAGAAAATAACAATCCTAAGAATAGAGTTACCAACAATACTAGTAGCAACATTAAGGTCAATAGAAGATAAAGATTTATCTTTAGAATCACTACCAAGATGAACAAAACTTCTTAAAAATATATATGAGTGTTGCAACTTTGTAGCTATAGAGCCAAAAAGCATTCAAGATGCAAAGAAATAAGATGTGTGGGTTAATGCCATGAAAGAGGAGATAAACAAGATTAAGAAAAATGAAACATATGAGTGCATAGGCCCAACAACTAACAATTGGAGTCAAGTGGGTCTACAAAGTAAAGACTAATATTAATGGCTCAATTAAAAAATATAAAGCTAAATTGATACCCAAGGGATACTCCTAGATTCATGGTAATGAGACTTTTTCTTGACTAGACACTATTTGAGCCTTAATAGCACTTGTAGCACAAAAAAGCTAAAGAATATATCCGCTTGATGTAAAGTTAGCATTCTTATACGGCTACTTCAAGGAAGATGTCTACATCGAGTAGCTTCCAGGATTCGTTAAAGGAAAAGAAGACAAAGTCCTCTAACTAAAGAAGGCACTATATAGCCTCAAGCAATCATTAAGAACCTACTACAATATGATTGGTAAGTATTTTACTAAACAAGAATTCAAGAGAAGCTACAATGAATCTACTCTTTACATCAAGACCTAAGGTAATGATACTTTTATTGTTTTCTTGTACGTAGAGATGATCTCATTTGTACAAGCAATAATGAGAGTATAGTCTAAAGATTCAAGGAACCATTGATGAAGACCTTCCAGATGACAGACTTGGGTTTGATGCAATACTTTCTTAGTATTGAAGTATGTTAAGAAGATTATGGGATATTCATCTACTAAAAGAAGGACACTAGAAATCCATTGAAGAAATTTAATAAGAATAATTGTAAAGTGATGGCTACACCATTGGCAACAAATGAGATGATGCAAAAGGAAGATGGATCACAAGTAGTAGATGCCTAGATACAAAAGCCTCATAGGAAGCCTACTATACCTAATGACAACACTTCTAGGCATAATGTATGCCATAAGTCTTTTGTCAAGGTTCATGCAAAATCCTAGTGAAGTACACTATGGAGAAGCAAAGTGAATTTTAAGATATTTACAAGGCATAAAGGATTTTGATATATGGTATAAGTCCAGAGATAAAGTAAAGCTAATTGGTTATATAGGTAGTGATTGGGGAAGATCAATTGATGATATGAAGAGCACCTCGGGTTACACATTCTTACTTGGCTTAGGAATATTCCCGTGGGGCTCTAAGAAACAAGCAATTGTGGTGGAATCATTAGCAAAGGCAATATGTCATAATTGTGGCAATAGTAAGTCAAGCAATTTGGTTAAGAAGAATTTTAGAAGCCATAGGTGAAAAGCAAAAGGAACCAATAGTTATCTACTGCGACAATAAGTCTGCTATACCAATTGTTGAAAATCTAATGCACCACAATAAGACAAAGCCCATCAACATTAAGTATTACGTTTTAGTAGAAGAAACAAGCAATGAAGACATTAAGTTGAAGTATTGCAAGAGAAATGAGAATCTTGCAAACATATTTACCAAGGCACTCCAATAGGAAAAGTTAGAGATGCTTAGAGTAATGCTAATGTGTATCAAGGAGGAGTGTTAAAATTGATCCACTTTAGCCCATTTCTTAGCCTTAGTCCATTACACCATCTATATTCTATAAGATATGTTAAGTTTAGTATCTAGAATTTGTTAGAATATTTCTACGTGACTTTCTAAAGGGTAATTATAATCTTCTACAAAATGCATTGTAATTATTAGATGAAATAGATTTTCATTATTCTTTGAGAAGGAGAAAGCCTATAAATAGGTATACCATACTCATGTGTAATCAAGCCAAAAATTAAGAAACATACAAGTACTTCTCTAATTCTAAACACCTTTCTATTATACTCTATCATCCCTTATAAACCATTTTCTACTTTAATACATTCCTAAACAACATATTTTATATCAAATTCTAATATAATAACCTTCTACATACTAACACTATATTTCATTAAGGCTGTATCTAAACTCGTTCACTTCTAGCCATAACAAATTGACACCATATGGAATAGCCCCTACTTACTACCAAGTAATGAAAGATAGGAGACCCTAAAAAGTGCTTGCTTGATAAATGGATTTCATGTATCTAAAAAGTGCCTGCATCTAAAAAGATGAGAGACCCTACCAAGTAATGAAAGATGATGCCATATGTTTAATTGTCCTTATGGCTTATGCTTGATCAATGCCTACACCATGTTTATGCACTACGCACCTTAAAAATGAATCAAATAATGGGGACATTGAATTTATATATCTTACATGGATGTGTTATACATGAGTGTGCTTTTTAAAATACCAAGAAGCAAATTAACTCAAAACTGTTAACATTTTCTTGTAAATATCTAATTAAAAAATAAATGAATAAACTTGACTTACAGATGAGACAAAGCTTGAAATTCTTCAATATTTGATGGAATAGAGCTTGAGATATTGTTATTTCTCAAAACTCTGCAAAAGGGAATGAATTCTAAACATATAAATGTGGAGGAGAAAAATTAGAAAATGAGCTAAATATCTTTTCCTTACAAGGTAGTTAGGTTTGTCAAACCCATAATAAATTCCAATGAAGAGGCCCCAATAGTTACATCGTTTATATGTCTACAATGTTTAACATAGCATCGTTAGTAACTCACACTAATAGTAATTAAAAGTCGACAATAAAAGACATAGACACTCACAATTTAGTCAATGAAGTTAATTTAGAAATTTCCAATGGAATTGGACCTTCAAAGGAGTTTCCCGTGAGCATCCTATGGAATATTTAACAAATGTTAGAGTGAACTTGATGCCTAATATTTTAGTGTCATTGGACATAACTTTTTGGTTTAGTACCAAATTATCAATCTTCAAAATTGGAATAATTTGACAATTGAAAGTTATAATTTCTATTTTGAAGGTCAAAAGAAACTTACAATTCATCAAGATTTGGCCAACTTCCTATGAAGTCTATTTTACCAGTAAATGCATTATCGAATGCAATCCTATGAACATTGAAGTTGAATATTAGTACAAGCTATAAAGAGGATATAACAAACTAAATCCAGGAAGCAAATTCCTTTCAAAACTGCTTCTATTTCATTGAATCTTTTATCATTCCATTCATATAAGTGTACATGATGTACTATAGTACATGTATAACATTATTTTCTAAAAATAAATTAATATAAATGCCAATTGAAGTCAAACAATATATATATATATATAATCATTGTTATATAGATTGAAACACTTACATTCTTTTTAAGCTTCGAAGATTGGCAAATGATTTGGAAATCTCACCGCTAAGTCCTGAGCTATCAATGACACTGCCATCATCATTTTGATTTGTGAGTCTTTAGCCTTGTCAATAAAAATTGGTAGAAATTTTGAAGATTGTGAAAATTTTTATTTTAAATTATTTTGTAGGATGGTCCTATGCTAGAAAGGCAGCAAAGAAAAGGACCTCATATACAAATCTTTAAGAGATATTATATATTATAAAAGATGTTTACCTTGAAACAAGCATATGTCCCACCATATATACCAATCTCGTAAGTAAGAGTAAATCTATTGCTTGTATTACAAGCCAATAAAATGTTGGTAGGACATTTGAAACAAGATGAAATGTAGGGATAAAATAATTCTTCCCTTCATGAACTTATGCATATAAAAAGCTAGTAATCTTTATAATCATAGAATGAACTTACCATGTTCATATTTCTCATATATCATTTCACCATAGACTACCAAAAGAAGAAATATTTGAATACAAAGTATCATAAGAGGACATACATGTTCTCTAGGTTTAGTAAGTTGCCAATCTCAGATGGTAGAGAACCTGAAAAGTTGTTCACTGATAAACTCCTGCAATATAATTAGTTGTTATTTTTTTGTTTCTTGGATGCTTTTTCAAGACCACTAGTTAGCAAATGAACTGCTCTTCATCTATATTTCTCTTTGAAGTGGTAACAAAGAATGCACATCAAAATAACGTTCCAATAAAATAACATTGATCACTTCATTAAGTTAAAAAGAAACTACATTTATCTCCATCTTCTTATTGTTTGTTACATAACATACATAATCAATCACAATATACGATCTTATTTGATTTAATTGACACCACCTTTACCTTTAAACGCAGATATATCTCTACTTCATATGCAAAAGGTTTTTCCTTAATCATAATTCAAATCAAGGGTCAATACCAAGAATGCCTTTCCATTTTACGTTTGTAAGATAAAAACCAATCCATTAAATAGGTACTATCTTAATTAATCACTAATTTGGAAATAGGTATGACTTACAAGTGTTTCAACTTAGTAAGCTGTCCAATTTCTATTGGAAGCTCTCCCGATAATGCATTGTAGCCCACATCACTAGAGGATATATAATTAACTAAACATTAGTGAAGAAATGAAATAAATTATCAAATGCTAACTGAAATGAAGCCTTGGAATGTATGAGCCCACATGTAATTCATCTGATTTAGATTGCCAATAGCTGGTGATAAGGAACCTGTTAATAGATTGTTACATAGTTCCCTGCCAAAAACCAAGCCATGAGTGTATGCACACAAGAGAAACCACTTATGTAAATTAGGAAGGTAAAAAAAGCTCTTACCTAGGTATCTGATAATGGATGAAAGATAAGTCAACAACCACAACAAAAACAACATTTAATCACAATTCTTACTTGTGGAGTTAGCTAATTTAATACCATTTTGACATCATGCTTTGTCGCAAACCTTATCTTTATTAATACCTAACTATATTTGTTGCAACTTGTTTATCAACTCATACAAGACCAAATGAATATGGGATCATTATGTTAAACAAAAAATATAACAGTTCACACCATATCTACAAGTTTAAGCTTTTAAATTAGATGGTTGTAATATTAGTGATAACATGGTACGAGGTTCTTGGGTCTACAGTCATTTCACCCTCACTTAATTAAATTGTCCACTTGATGGCAAGCCTATAGGTGAGGGAAATGTTAAGTAACAAATATATCTAAATTGTATTTACAGGCTTAAGTTTTTATAAAACACGATTGTGGTATTAGTGATAACACACCAAACATGTCTACACTAGAAGAAGAAGCTTTAATAATGTGTATTGTATTGTCTATTACATAATTTGTATCTTTGGAGTGTTATATGGTGAGTATTCTATGACTGGTGTTGCTATCATCTCTAGATGTTAGGTGTAATGTTTGTAGTTTAATTATTTCCATATTAGCCAATCATGCCCACATGCTTAAGGTAATTATATGAGAGTGATTTTGGTGTTTGTGTCTATAAAATAAAAACTAGGAGTTCTATATGTAACTATTGGCTATTTGTCATGTACTTATATTGGGAAAGAAATTAATGGAGAAGGTTTTGTCCTATTTCCTAAAAGATTCATAATTCTTAAGAGATTTTTGAATTCTCTCAAATGAGTGCTAAATTCAATTGATAGGATAGGATAATGAGGGAGAAAATCTAGTAATAAAGATAAACTAGAGCTAGATTTTACATTTGTAGACCTACAATTAGGAATTACTTCTGTTACCATAACAACATCATATAATTTTTAAGTGTTTCTTCCTACAACTTTCTTAGGCTCACTTGCTACCATTATATGTGAGTAGTCTTTGAAGTGTAACATTGCTTAATTGGTGCCTCTAAAGCATGTTTATGCACACAATAAACTAGCTCAATTGTGCTTTCCTTATTTTCTCATCAATGAGTGCTATTTACACTTTCTTTCTAATACATTCATCATTTTTTCCCATCATTTTACATTGACACATATAGCTTAGCATTCTCATCTTCATTACTTAGAATTTTTCTTATGTAGCAGTCTTATTGCCCAACATTTAAGTTTATAGACCATCACTAATCTTATAGTCATCTTGTTGAGCTTACCTTTTAAATTTTATGGACACCTTCCTCTCACATAAAAAATCTTAAGTGCATCCCTACTTTATCTACCTTAAATGAATTCTATGAATCATATTTTTAACTATGCCTCAAAAAAATTTTCTTCTTCTTTCTTCTTGCTTTTTTTTTTTTTTTTTTGTTCCTTTTTCCAACAAGATACCTAAAACTCTCACCATTGACCTATCACCACAAATGAAAAATAATTATCTACTTCTAATAAGAAAAACATTTAGTCTTTTTAGAAAAGAAAAACAAATCAAATTCCATCAGTTGGACTTAGACTTAGAGTACATCCATCAACCACCAACAGCTAATCACTACTATAAGGAGCTCCTTCTTAGCACCATTTTTATGAATAGCATAATATTTGACAACTGTATTTATTACCAAAATATTTTCCACTAAACAAATGCACCATTAAAACGGAAAAGGAAGAAATTTGATAAATAAAAGTAATTAGGAAGAGGTAAGGGAAATGTACAAATGGATGAGATAAGTAAGACTCCAGAGCTCGTTTGGGATGTTTCCTTTAACATTCTTTTCATACATCATCCTGGAATAATGCAACAAACACAACTCACTGAGCACCAAAAACGTCCTACACACACACACATAAATATAATGATTTTACTAAGGGTGTGGTTTATGGAAAAAGTCTTCGAACTTTTGTTTTTCAAATAATATCACATTAATAAAGGTGGAAGAAGATGGAGCTGCTGGTCTTTAGCAGCGGTTAAGAACCATGCAGAAACTTCTAATGGGAAAAAGTAAAATGATTGTCTCTTTTTTACAATGAAAATCAATTTTTTTCAAGAGTATTCTCCATTGCCTCTCACCTATGATAGTATTTTTACAATTATGAATCCTTGATCAATCATAACAAATAAGAAAAAAAAAAGGGTAAAAAAGGTTTTCTAAAGAGAGAAAACCTTTTTAAGACTTGAGAAAAAGGACATACAAGTGGGTGATGTGGCAAGTAGTGTTGTTGTTGTAGGAACAGTCACATTCGACAAGGTTATAATTTTTGTCAGGTGTAGAGTCAGTAGCTACTCTGGTGCATGGCCCGCCACTTTTATTCCATCGATTGGGATCAATGCTCCATTTTTGGAATATTGAATTTAGTATTCGCACTGCCAATTCCAAAACAATAATCTCATATAAGCTGCTAAGGGTCTTAATTTTCCATGCATCTTTGACACATACATACATACATGTGTGTGCACTCACACAAACACATACGAGCAAACAAAGACAGGCATTACAAAACATGCAATTACCTATAGGTAATTTTCCAAATGTTAATGATTATCTTATTCAATTTTTCAACCACATGGTATGAAAAAAAAAAGAAAAAAAAAACTTAAAATTACATTACTATATATTATTTACATTATGCTTGGCTCATTGCAATAGAATTGCCATTTTGCTTTTCTTACTTTATAGTATGGTTGTGGTTTGCAAAAAGTTATACTATAAC
The DNA here is from genome assembly GCA_037954665.1 of Laguncularia racemosa. Classification (NCBI taxonomy): domain Eukaryota; kingdom Viridiplantae; phylum Streptophyta; class Magnoliopsida; order Myrtales; family Combretaceae; genus Laguncularia; species Laguncularia racemosa. The sequence goes on from JBBMOL010000016.1 coordinate 6,198,886, forward strand.
CAATACTTTTTATTTTATAGAATTCCCATTCATTTCTTTACCAATGGAATTGATATTCTTATGGAATATTACCTTCATTCCAAAGATATCCCATATCATAAAACAAAATAACATAAAAATGAATTGCTATTCATTTCTAATCTTATTTTATTCTAGTAAAACTAAGCACAAGATAAAACTAAATAAATAAACATACACAACTTGATATCATGTAAGTCACAGAATATATAAGCCGGTAGCTATGCTAATAACATACACACGATATATATGTATACAAGAATATATAAATAGACTCAATAGTCAATGAAATTCAATTTTGAGTGCGCTACTTAGTTTATATGTATTGAAATACATATGATTAATTGATGTTTTGTTGATAATTTCATCAAATGTGAGAACAAGGGTGAGGGTATGTATTTTTGATAAACATAAGGAAAGAAGATCAAGTTAGATTGATAGTCTAATTCCATTGGGTGCATATGGTACCTTTTCTTTTGATACATGCTATAGCTTATCATTAACTGTGTGAGAGGATTAAATTATAGTTTTTTAGGAAACTTTTAGGTAAAACAAGTACAATGTATATGGTTTCTTCTTAATTTGATGACATGTATAACACTTTTATTAAGTCATGGCTCACTTATTTTCTATCTGGCATGCTTTAGTTCAAATACAGAGATAATAATATAATTTAAAAAATGGAGGGAAATTATCAATCACTTCAACCAATTGACCTCTTCCTAAAGTGAGTAGCACAATAATATGCACAAGTAGTTTAGGAGGAGAGAACCTCTCATCCTGTGATAATAAGCACTAGAGGAAATTTTTACTGTAATTAGCGAGATTTTCAACCAGTTCTCTTTATCGTATGGAATAAAGGGGATTGAACTACAACTTAATGGGAGTTGAGTAGAGATGTAATCATTACCACATATATATTATCTTATCATGTTAGCGTAAAATAATATAAGGAATTATATTGGAATAAAACTAAAAATTCCATTATGCCCCTAATGTAGACAATAAGATTGAAGTGGTATAATTTAAAAGGACAAAGCATTTATGGCAAAAACAATAAATAGACCACTAAATAGCAATTCATAAGTTGGAACCATGAATTGCTATTCAATATTTTTAATAATAGTAATTCATTAAAAATGACTATTTGATATCTAAACTTGAAGTAAATACTATATTGGTAACTTTTTATTGAATAATAAGAAATGGGATAATAATTCCTCCCAAGTGAATATGGAGTTAATGAAATAGGAATTGAATCAATTAAGTGTTAGGCTATATTTATTACTATTAATGGGTAAATTAAATGTGTAAGATGATTAAATTACACTTCTAAAGGAAATTTTTATGCAAAAGAAGTATAGTCTCTACGATTTCATCTTTTGGGGTACACACATTAAAATTGCACTTTTTTTTAGAAAAAAACATGAATATTATACCCATATAAATTATTCCAAAAATAGGTTTCAAAAGCACAGATCGAGTTTGCGACTTCTGTTTTACCAAAATTTGCAAAACTAAAGGCGCGAATGCTATCTACTCCCTCAAGCATATTGCTTGAAGGTGTGAATGTTATTTGCGCCATCAAGCAATTTGTCTAAATGCACAAACAATGTCTATGACTTTAGTGTAACATTTTTTTTTATATATATATGTATATACTTTGGCACATAGAAATATAGCAATTTGACACTTATAAAAATACCAAATGATAGCACGCTTTGGTCTTAACTATAGTACAATCAAATCAGTTTTTTTTTTTTAATATATTATGGGCTCCATAATTCCAAACGAGCAAAAAGTTATGAACTTTCATAGTCGGAAAAAAAAACTAAAATTGATGTAATTTGCTATTTTAACTTTAAAGAATCGTAACTTTTTACTCATTTAGAGTTATAGAATCCATAATATATTATAAAAAGATTAATTTGAGTATATTATAGTTAAGACCAAACTGTATTGCCATTTGGTATTTTTATAAAAGTCAAACTATTATGTTTTCATATGTTAAAGTGTAAATAATAATAATAATAATAATAAAGAGTTACACTAAAGGTGCAAATGTTCTTCATGCCTTTAGGCAAATTGCTTGAAGGCATAAATGGCATCTATACCTTTAGTTTTGTAAAAAAAATTTAAAAAAAAAAGAAGTCGTAAATCGAATTTGCACCTTCGAAATTTTTATGCAAAAGAAGTATAGTGTCCACGGTTTCACCTTTTTCTTTCATTTTTAGCATAATGCAAAGTGTCATTCGCACGATCCATAATTCACTTAAAAAAAAAAAAATCAATCATGTAGGCAGAGCTTTGTTGATTTTTTTTTTTGCTGTAGATCTATCAAAATCTTTACCGTTTTACCTTTAAATGCAAATTTTAAAAAAGAATATTTTGGTTTTTCAGTGGAAGTAAATCTAGATCAGTCTCAAAATTGAAACTTTGGGTGCATCCAAAATAAAAGCATGAATTCAGTGTTAGGTTCGGTGTTGTGTTTATAATGTTGAATCCGAGGCCTTCTTAACGTGAACTTTTTTTTTAACTAAAATTACAAGCTTGCTACTTGGTGGAATAATAATAATAATAATAATAATAATTCCTGTTGTATAGGTAAAAGCTAAACAGAGGACCTTATTGCACTTCTTCATAACTAATTCGTGTGGATATATGTATGATGAGGAAAAAGAACAATCAGAAATAGCTAGAGTTAAAGATATAAACCTTCAAAGGGATCGGTAGTAGGAGTAGTGCTTTGAGCTTGACATATACTTAGCAGCTGCCCAAATATGCAAATAACAACAACAACAACAACAACATCAACAACATGGACAATATTAGGAAACAGACGAGCCGATGAAGGCGATGATAACGACGACTTCCACCTCCACATGATCCCAGTCTTTCTTTTCTTCATAAAAAGAATCTTCTACTGCTAAGAATAGTAGTAGATCAAACAAAGGAGAAAAAGGGACCCAGAAAGAGAGAGAGACTGTGATTTTCTGTGTAACTTCTTACAATATATATGGAGGAGAATCTGCCACGAATACTATCGTGATAAGTGGGCTCGTAATTATTAATTATGATATTTCGTTGTCCATCCAGCTTTGACACCGTAAAAGAAGTTCAGAATCCAATGCCGCATACCGTAAATAACAATTCGGCGTAAAATTTCATGTTGTATAGGAGAAAACAACTTATAAAATTTTTCATATTTTTGTGAACTTGTATTTTGTGAAATATATAATAAATATTGAAAATTACCATTTTCTTGTTTTTTAGATTTTTTCAATAAACATAAAAGTTCTATTCCTTTGTTTATCTAATAACTTGCTTGAGAATTGTCCAATGTCATTTAGTACCTCTTTTGTAGGATGGTCTATTTTTTTATCTTCATTTCATAAAAATAAAAAATTTTATTGATATGACAATATACCCCTATTAGAGTAAATATTAACAAAATCAATGATGCATAAAAATAGAATCCTCTTTCTTTTACGTGCTTCAACTTCGTAATATTATATTATATTACAATAACAAAACAAATAAATATATATTGTTATATATTAATGCATACATAAAGCTGCATACAATATATATATATATATAATATAACAATATAACAACATATATATATTCATATCATTCTGAACTTGTATTTCGTGAAATATAAATTAATATTGAAAATTACTATTTTCTTTTTTTTTAGATCTTTTCAATGAACAAAAAAATCAATTCCTTTGTTTATCTAATAACTTATATTTACACGTATGGTCTTATATTGTTATATTATACGATATGTATGCTTTATATACAATATAAGAACACACATGTAAATACATGTGTGTACACATATGCAATAGATATTATGTCCATTGTACCTATATATTATATATAGATACCTTAATAATATATTATATATAGTAATATGTCATATTACAATGTTTAAAAAAAAAAAACATATATAGCAATACAAAAGCTTGATAACACTATTATATAATATTTGTTATATGCCTATATTGGTTTAAGGTCCTAAGACACATTTTACTTCAACTTAGCCATGGAATAGGAAAGTAACTAAAACTGATGCTTTGCCCAGCATTGATTAATTCATTGTCCGTTGTCAATTTGGCCACCCTAGCCCTTACAATAAAATTTTCCGGGATTTGCAACTTCGAAGAATCAACATTTGATTAGGACATGGAGATAACAGCCATTGTACAAAGCAACGAGAAGCCCATGTTCATTCATTTTTGGTAAACCAAACCAACGCCCACCGTTTCTTCGCAATGATACCGATGTAAACGTTGACCAATGAACACTCCGCGTACAGAAAAAAAATCCAGCATGGATATATGATTTTTATAGATTAAGTGAGCACAAAATAGGGGTAAGCTCTAAAGTTAAATCCTTATATTGCTCTGGTATTGTCTATAGAAAAGGATATGTAGGAGAATCTTTAGGTAAGTAGGCCCGTGTGTAAGGACATCTATATTTTTCTTTTAGCTATCCACATTAGAAAACACTGCGGTGGGACAGGAGAATTAATTGCAAGGATCTAAAGTGAGAAGACTTAGAAAAATCTAATTCAAGCTCGACTTGACAATATTTTCAAATTCCTTCTTCTTCGGTTAACGACGGGTGAAAGCAAAAACATATCCCCAGAGACAGCTGCCCCTTTACCGACCACCTAGACATAGGTCAGTTCAAAACAGGCTCGAGTTTTGACCTTGATCCGTTGGGTCACAAGTTGGAAGAAACTTGAATTGGTCCTGACGTATGGTAGGAAAGGCTAGGCTAGTTCAAGTGAATTAGCAATTCATGTATCGGTTAGGCCTCTGAACAGGCTTGTTTTTTGTTTTTGTTTTTGTTTTTTTTTTTTTACTTTCATTTTGTAAGTTCACCTATAGACCCATTGATTTGGCGAGTTTAATAGGTGAACCAACTAGGACCTATCTAACTGGTGGGTCTAAGGAAGGGTTGAACAGGCCTCCATAGGCTAGTTTACAGTTAAAACCAACTACGCTAAAGTAATTTGAATCCTTCAAAGAACATACCCGAAGTAAGTATTTTCTATTATAATTAAAGCATATTTAGGAAAGATTTACTTATATAAATAAAACATCCCTAACACTATAAAATAAGGTCCTTCATCTAAGTAAGATCATTCGATAACTCAGGTTTGCTCACTAAGCCTAATAGTGTGATTTAGCTAAAGATCAAGTCCAAGTAGTAAAACCAATCAACAATTGGTGTCCACCATGTCAAGGCTAACTATGACTATAGGTAGCACAAGATCAGGAAGAAACTCTAGCAAGAATATCCCCAATGACCACAATGAACCAACTACTACAGATAACCACCCTATAGCACCCTTAATTCTACCCCTTATATAGCAAGGAGATGAAGATAGGATTGCAAAACTCAAGAGGCAACTTGTCGATTTGTTAGCTAAAAACCATCACCTAAGAGATCAAGTTAATGAAATCAATGACCGCTCTCAACAAAACTCCTAGCTACATAGTGAGTAGCACAGTGATAGTGTTTCACAATACTATGAAAATGTGCTGCCAAATCTAAATTAAGCCCCTAATCCAAGTGGTGAACAAAACAACCACAAGAATGATAATTCCGAAGCACAATTCACAAGATCTTTAGCTGATCAACCTATAGATGATATGAACAATGTGATCAAATGCCTTAATGAGCTAAAAGATACAAAGAAGCTTGACCCATGGGATATGCTCACCATGGGGAACTCCCCTTTTACTCAAGAAGTTTGAGATGAGTAGCTTCCAACACATGTCCGAATTCCACAACTAGAGTTTTACGACGAAATGACTGAACCAAAGGAGCATATAAGCTATTATACAGCTCAAATGAACCTCTTTGGCTTTCCAACGCAATAGCATGTAAGGCCTTTCTAGGAACTTTGAAGAAGGTAGCATGAACATGGTTTTCAGACTGGAAGCTAAAGTCTATTTCTAGTTTTCACAAGCTCACCATGAAGTTTTACCAACATTTTTTGACAAGCAAGATGCTTAAACAAGATTCCTCGATTATCAAACCCATCTAACGAAAGCACGACAAGATACTAACAACTTATATCTCCAAGTTCAATAAGGCGATGCTTGAAATTCTTCTATTGCATTACATTGCATAAACCAAAGAATTTTAGAGAGTTATAGGAATAGGTAGCAAACTACATCGCCTAGGAAGATGTCATACTAACTAGAAGGCAAGCTGAGTAAGACTCCTCCGACAAGAAGAGAAATGACAAAGATCAAGCTTCAATAAAAAGGCAGACTTGGTCTCGCCTTGTAAAGTAATGGGCTTACTTAAAATTGTAATGACCGTAAAAAACGTGCCATCCCTTTCTACGAGTTGCATACTTAACTCAATAAGACTCACGATGACATCTTTATGGAGATACAAGACTAGGGCATCAACACTTGGCCTAACAAGTTGAGGAATAACCCACTTAGAAGAAATTCTAACAAGTACAATGACTTTGACAAAGATAGGGGCCACACCACCAAAAGTTGCGCATAACTCAAGAATGTCCTTTGAAGACCTCATATGATGAGGATATCTATGGGAATATATCACAAAGAGTAAACAAGAAGGATGGAAAGGGAAGAAATGGAGTAGGAACAGCAACTACGCCCCATATAGGGAACCATAAATATTACTGTCGAAGAACCGACTGCAGGAGGACCCTCTATCTCGTAGTGTAAGGCATATGCTTGCTCAAGAAGCTATCGAAACATACTCAGCACTTAGGAGAAGTAACCTAAAGTAGACTTTACGACCATTTTTTTCTAACAACCCTTGAAGGCATAATGTTTCCCCCACAATGATGCCGTAGTAATTCAAGCTTGATTTGTAGATTTTGACATCTACAGGATCCTAATCGATGATGGTAGCTTCGTAAACATCGTACACAAGAAAGCTTTTGACCAAATGAAAGATCAAGTTGAAGCGAAGCTCAAGCCCTATGACAACAAGCCTTTCGGCTTGAATAACCTATCGATAAAGCGTGTAGGCATTATAATCTTCCCTATAGAACTTGGAGATGGACCACAAAAGACATAAATCCTAGTTGAAAATTATAGTTGTATATATAGGTCAAAACATATGAGCAATCAATCTAAAATAATTACAATTGTATAACCTTTCACAAGTAATGTTGTTCACATGGTTGGTTCGAATTGAAATCAACTCGAATGTTTGGGTTAACGAAACAAATTATGGAAACACAAAAAATAAAACCGAAGTAAAGAAAGAAAAATTAATAGGTATGAAATCACAATCCAACTCAATGAGGAGTCGATTCATGAGTCACCTACCTATAGTATGCCCATTTAATCTCCTTAGTATCCTTGAGATATTGGCTAGGAGATCATTCATCGACATGAGATTGTAAACCATGTCAAATTGTTCAACTCTCCTTCATTTTTATGTCATTAATTAATCTTAATGAGCTGGCAATTTCTTATATTCTGTTTCATTTGCTAATAATCAATTTTCCTCGATTCAATTAAAAATAGGATGATTACCTAAAGAAAGTTTCTATGACATGAATATCCAACTCAACTTAGTTGACTACCTCACTTAACAGATGATGAGAATTTCCATTAGTCTGATCTAATTCTTGAATGACTTTCTCACTATTCAAAACAATAGACTTTCAATCATGTTATTTATTCTCTCAATGTGATTGGCCTGTAATCCTTACTTTATTTCAATTCCTTGTTTCTTTTCTTGCTAAGGAGTGTGGAAAAGACTGGAATAGAAATGAGTATTCTCTAATTCTTTTTGCTTGTGAATGTAATGGTATAAAATTTCCATATGAAAATGCTTAACCTTATATTATACCCTACTTCCGCTTAGATATGAATATGCAAAAAAAGCTCAATTTGAGTGAAATCACAATAGGGCTCTTAGTACTACTTCGGTTGATAACTTACATTCACAGCATATTTATTTTGCATCGTAGTATTTCGTTAAGCATAATTCAGCCATATTTAACATTTCTATGTAACAAATTGGAGAAAAGAAAAATAGCTTCTTCAAAAAAAAAATTTACCTTCCTTTTCTTTTGTAATGCGAATAATGAAGGGTGATATAATAGAATAGGAACGCATTTGATTGTTTAAGAAGGTTTCTTCTACAACTCTTCTAATCGATTAAGACATAAGAATCATATACATTCCTGGATTACTTTTTTCATTTGCTTCAGTCTTTTTTTCATCCTTTCCTTTATTTTTCCCTCATGTACATGGTTTTAGATGTATGTATATATATCTTATTCATATTTTATTTTAATGCTATATATATATATATATATATGCATATAATCTTATTTTTTACTTATCTATATATATTGCATGTATTGCGGTATTGAATGAGTGTTCCATCCAATACCTTTGTTGCCTTATAGAAAACTTTTATATAACCATCATTATCAAATGCTTTGCGCAGCATTGATTAATTCATTGTCCGTTGTCAATTTGGCCCCCCTACCCCTTACAATAAAATTTTCTGGGATTTGTAACTTCGATGAATCAACATTTGATTAGGACATGGAGATAACAGCCATTGTACAAAGCTGCGAAAAGCCGATGTTTATTCATTTTTGGTAAACCAAACCAATGCCCACCGTTTCTTCGCAATGATACTGATGTAAACGTTGACCAATGAACACTCCGCTTACAGAAAAGAATCCAGCATGGATATATGATTTTTATAGATTAAGTGAGCACAAAATAGGGGTAAGCTCTAAAGTTGAATCCTTATATTGCTCTGGTATTGTCTATTGATAAGGATATGTAGGAGAATCTTTAGGTAAGTAGGCCCGTGTGTAAGGACATCTGTATTTTTCTTTTAGCCATCCACATTAGAAAACACTGCGGTGGGACAGGAGAATTAATTGCAAGGATCTAAAGTGAGAAGACTTAGAAAAATCTAAGTCAAGCTCGACTTGACAATATTTTAAAATTCCTTCTTCTTCTTCCGTTAACGACGGGTGAAAGCAAAAACATATCCCCAGAGACAGCTGCCCCTTTACCGACCACCTAGACATAGGCCAGTTCAAAACTGGCTCGAGTTTTGACCTTGATCCGTTGGGTCAAGAGTTGGAAGAAACTTGAATTGGTATTGACCCATGGTAGGAAGGGCTAGGCTAGTTCAAGTGAATTAGCAATTCATGGATCGATCAGGCTTCTAAATTGGCTTTTTTTATTTTTTTTTGTTTACTTTCATTTTGCAAATTCACCTATAGACCTATTGATTTGGCGAGTTTAGTAGGTGAACCATCTAGGACCTATCTAACCGGTGGGTCCAAGAAAGGGTTGAACAGGCCTCCATAGGCTAGTTTACAATTAAAACCGACTAGGCTAATTCAAGTTGGGTTGGGGGCCAGGCTTCCCTTTCCTATGTCTACGCCCACCACACCCATGCCCACGTCCTATCACACACCATTATAATACATTATTATATATTTTTTTATGTATTTAATTTTCTTATCTTTGAAATTTGGTATTTTAATACTCAAACCTTAAAAAAGAAGTAGTTATTTTCTCCCCTATATAATCATTTTTTTCATTTAAAGAATGACTTTTTTTAATTGTTTAGTCATTGCAAATTTTCAAAATAAAATTTGAAAATATGTTTTTAAAAATCTAAAGATTTAAGTGGTTGATTTCAATAATATAAAAGCTATACTCAAGTACAAGAAACACTATAAGAATTTTTAGATTCGGTAATGTTTATAAATTTTGCAAACGTTACCATTTTGTATATGATTTAGTAACGTTTATTAAATGTTAAAGAAAAACATATTATTAGTAACATTTATAAATAAATTTAGAAGATATATACATATAATTTAATTCATAACAAATTTCTAAAATTAATTATAATTAATCCCAGTAAATATTTTCGACTCACTATATAAAAATGAAATAACCTTTAAATTAAGAAGAAAAATTACTCTAAAATTTGGCACGATATTCCCCTTTTAGAGTTAATTCGATTCCTACATTTTTTTTTTTTTTTGCATTGCTTGGCAAAAGTTGTCATTACCATCTGTATATAAAGCATACATATTGTATAATATAACAATATAGGAACACACATGTAAATGCACATGTGTACACGCATATGCAATAGATATTATGTCAATTGCATGTGTTTTTAAATACAATACCTATATATTATATATAGATACCTTTATAATATATTATATATAGTAATATGTTATATTACAATGTCCAAAAAAAAAAAAAAAACATATATAGCAATGCATAAGGTTGATAACACTATTATATAATATCTGTTATATGCCTATATTGGTTTAAGGTCCTAAGACTCATTTTACGTCAACTTAGGCATGGAATAGGAAAGTACCTAAAACTGAGCAGGATAAAATCGGAAAGTAATTTGAATCCTTCAAAGAACACACCCGAAGTACGTATTTTCTATTATAATTAAAGCATATTTAGGAAAGATTTACTTATATAAAATAGAATATCCCTAACACTATAAAATAAGGTCTTTCATCTAAGTAAGATCATTCGATAACTCAGGTTTGCTCACTAAGCCTAATAGTGTGATTCAACTAAAGAGCACGGCCAAGTAGTAAAACCGATCAACAATTGGTGTCCACCATGTCAAGGCTAACTATGACTATAGGTAGCACAAGATCAGGAAGAAACTCTAGCAAGAATATCCCCAATGACCACAATGCACCCACTACTACAGATAACCACCTTATAGCACCCCCCAATTCTACCCCTTATATAGCAAGGAGATGAAGGTAGGATTGCAAAACTCAAGAGGCAACTTGTCGATTTGTTAGCTAAAAACCATCACCTGAGAGATCAAGTTAATGAAATCAATGACCGCTTTCAACAAAACTCCTAGCTACATAGTGAGTAGCACAGTGATAGTGTTTCACAACACTATGAGAATGTGCCACCAAATATAAATTAAGCCCTTAATCCAAGGGGTGAACAAAACAACAACAAGAATGGTAATTCCGAAGCACAATTCACAAGATCTTTAGCTGATCAACCTATAGATGATATGAACAATGTGATCAAATGCCTTAATGAGCTAAAAGATACAAAGAAGCTTGACCCATGGGATATGCTCACCATAGGGAACTCCCCTTTTACTCAAGAAGTTTGAGATGAGTAGCTTCCAACACATGTCCGAATTCCACAACTAGAGTTTTACGATGAAATGACTGAACCAAAGGAGCATATAAGCTATTATACAGCTCAAATGAACCTCTTTGGCTTTCCAACGCAATAGCATGTAAGGCCTTTCTAGGAACTTTGAAGAAGGTGGCATGAACATGGTTTTCAGACTGGAAGCTAAAGTCTATTTCTAGTTTTCACAAGCTCACCATGAAGTTTTACCAACATTTTTTGACAAGCAAGATGCTTAAACAAGATTCCTCGATTATCAAACCAATCTAACGAAAGCAAGACAAGATACTAACAACTTATATCTCCAAGTTCAATAAGGCGATGCTTGAAATTCTTCTATTGCATTACATTGCATAAACCAAAGAATTTTAGAGAGTTATAGGAATAGGTAGCAAACTACATCACCTAGGAAGATGTCATACTAACTAGAAGGCAAGCTGAGTAAGACTCCTCCGACAAGAAGAGAAATGACAAAGATCAAGCATCAATAAAAAGGCAAACTTGGTCTCACCTTGTAAAGTAATGGGCTTACTCAAAATTGTAATGACCGTAAAAACGTGCCATCCCTTTCTACGAGTTGCATACTTAACTCAATAAGACTCACGATGACAACTTTATGGAGATACAAGACTAGGGCATCATCACTTGGCCTAACAAGTTGAGGAATAACCCACTTAGAAGAAATTCTAACAAGTACAATGACTTTCACAAAGATAGGGGCAACACCACCAAAAGTTGCGCATAACTCAAGAATGTCCTTTGAAGACCTCATATGATGAGGATATCTATGGGAATATATCACAAAGAGTAAACAAGAAGGATGGAAAGGGAAGAAATGGAGTAGGAACAGCAACCACGCCCCATATAGGGCACCATAAATATTACTGTTGAAGAACCGACTGCAGGAGGACCCTCTATCTCGTAGTGTAAGGCATATGCTTGCTCAAGAAGCTATCGAAACATACTCAGCACTTAGGTGAAGTAACCTAAAGTAGACTTTACGACCACTTTTTTCTAACAACATCCTTGAAGGCATAATGTTTCCCCCACAATGATGCCTGAGTAATTCAAGCTTGATTTGTAGATTTTGACATCTACAGGATCCTAATCAATGATGGTAGCTTCGTAAACATCGTACACAAGAAAGCTTTTGTCCAAATGAAAGATCAAGTTGAAGCGAAGCTCAAGCCCTATGACAACAAGCCTTTTGGCTTGAATAACGAATCGATAAAGCTTGAAGGCATTATAATCTTCCCTATAGAACTTTGAGATGGACCACAAAAGACATAAATCCTAGTTGAAAATTATAGTTGTATATATAGGTCAAAACATATGAGCAATCAATCTAAAATAATTACAATTGTATAACCTTTCACAAGTAATGTTGTTCACATGGTTGGTTCGAATTGAAATCAACTCGAATGTTTGGGTTAATGAAACAAATTATGGAAACACAAAAAATAAAACCAAAATAAAGAAAGAAAAATTAATTGGTATGAAATCACAATCCAACTCAATGAGGAGTTGATTCATGAGTCACCTACCTATAGTATGCCCATTTAATCTCCTTAGTATCCTTGAGATATTGGCTAGGAGATCATTCATCGACATGTGATTGTAAACCATGTCAAATTGTTCAAATCTCCTTCATTTTTATGTCATTAATTAATCTTAATGAGCTGGCAATTTCTTATATTCTGTTTCATTTGCTAATAAATCAATTTTCCTCGATTCAATTAAAAATAGGATGATTACCTAAAGAAAGTTTCTATGACATGAATATCCAACTCAACTTAGTTGACTACCTCACTTAATAGATGATGAGAATTTCCATTAGTCTGATCTAATTCTTGAATGACTTTCTCACTATTTAAAACAATAGACTTTCAATCATGTTATTTATTCTCTCAATGTGATTGGCCTATAATCCTTACTTTATTTCAATTCCTTGTTTCTTTTCTTGCTAAGGAGTGTGGAAAAGACTGGAATAGAAATGAGTATTCTCTAATTCTTTTTGCTTGTGAATGTAATGGTATAAAATTTCCATATGAAAATGCTTAACCTTATATTATACCCTACTTCCGCTTAGATATGAATATGCAAAAAAAGCTCAATTTGAGTGAAATCACAATAGGGCTCTTAGTACTACTTCGGTTGATAACTTACAATCACAGCATATTTATTTTGCATTGTAGTATTTAGTTAAGCATAATTAAGCCATATTTAACATTTCTATGTAACAAATTGGAGAAAAGGAAAATAGCTTCTTCAAAAAAAAAATTTACCTTCCTTTTCTTTTGTAATGCGAATAATGAAGGGTGATATAATAGAATAGGAACACATTTGATTGTTTAAGAAGGTTTCTTCTACAACTCTTCTAATTGATTAAGACATAAGAATCATATACATTCCTTGATTACTTTTTCATTTGCTTCAGTCTTTTTTTCATCCTTTCCTTTATTTTTCCCTCATGTACATGGTTTTAGATGTATGTATATATATCTTATTCATATTTTATTTTAATGCTATCTATATATATATATGCATATAATCTTATTTTTTACGTATCTATATATATTGCATGTATTGCGGTATTGAATGAGTGTTCCATCCAATACCTTTGTTGCCTTATAGAAAACTTTTATATAACCATCATTACCTAATGCTTTGCGCAGCATTGATTAATTCATTGTCCGTTGTCAATTTGGCCCCCCTACCCCTTACAATAAAATTTTCTGGGATTTGTAACTTCGATGAATCAACATTTGATTAGGACATGGAGATAACAGCCATTGTACAAAGCTGCGAAAAGCCGATGTTTATTCATTTTTGGTAAACCAAACCAATGCCCACCGTTTCTTCGCAATGATACTGATGTAAACGTTGACCAATGAACACTCCGCGTACAGAAAAAAATCCAGCATGGATATATGATTTTTATAGATTAAGTGAGCACAAAATAGGGGTAAGCTCTAAAGTTGAATCCTTATATTGCTCTGGTATTGTCTATAGATAAGGATATGTAGGAGAATCTTTAGGTAAGTAGGCCCGTGTGTAAGGACATCTGTATTTTTCTTTTAGCCATCCACATTAGAAAACACTGCGGTGGGACAGGAGAATTAATTGCAAGGATCTAAAGTGAGAAGACTTAGAAAAATCTAAGTCAAGCTCGACTTGACAATATTTTAAAATTCCTTCTTCTTCTTCTTCTTCCGTTAACGACGGGTGAAAGCAAAAACATATCCCCAGAGACAGCTGCCCCTTTACCGACCACCTAGACATAGGCCAGTTCAAAACTGGCTCGAGTTTTGACCTTGATCCGTTGGGTCAAGAGTTGGAAGAAACTTGAATTGGTATTGACCCATGGTAGGAAGGGCTAGGCTAGTTCAAGTGAATTAGCAATTCATGGATTGGTTAGGCCTCTAAATTGGCTTCTTTTTTTTTTTTTGTTTACTGTCATTTTGCAAGTTCACCTATAGACCTATTGATTTGGCGAGTTTAGTAGGTGAACCAACTAGGACCTATCTTACCGGTGGGTCCAAGGAATGGTTGAACAGGCCTCCATAGGCTAATTTACAGTTAAAACCGACTAGGCTAATTCAAGTTGGGTTGGGGGCCAAGCTGCCCTTTCCTATGTCTATGCACACTACTCCCATGCTCACGTCCTATCATACACCATTATGATACATTATTATATATATATATATATGTATTTAATTTTGTTATTTTTGAAATTTGGTATTTTAATACTCAAACGTTAAAAAAAAAAAAGTTCTTTTCTCCCCTATATAATCATTTTTTCATTTAAAGATGACTTTTTTTAATTGTTTAGTCATTGCAAATTTTCAAAATAAAATTTGAAAATATGTTTTTAAAAATCTAAAGATTTAAGTGGTTGATTTCAATAATATAAAAGCTATACTCACGTACAAGAAACACTATAAGAATTTTTAGATTCGGTAATGTTTATAAATTTTGCAAACGTTACCATTTTGTATATGATTTAGTAACGTTTATTAAATGTTAAGGAAAAACATATTATTAGTAACATTTATAAATAAATTTAGAAGACATATACATATAATTTAATTCATAACAAATTTCTAAAATTAATTATAATTAATCCCAGTAAATATTTTCTACTCACTATATAAAATTGAAATAACCTTTAAATTAAGAAGAAAAATTACTCTAAAATTTGGCGCGATATTCCCCTTTTAAAGTTAATTCGATTCCTACATTTTTTTTTTTTTTTGCAATGCTTGACAAAAGTTGTCATTACCATCTGCTTCCTCCATCCCTACGCAAAAGTCTCGCTATCGCTCCCATCGCCTTAGAGTAGCCCCATACTCTCTCTATCTCCCATCAATGTTGAGACACCATCCATTGCCTTTTGTCCCTCTCTCTTTACGACTCATCACCCTAGAACACCACTCATCAATTGTACTTTCTCTCTCTCCCATCACCCCAAAATAGCTACCATCCCCATACTCTCTCTCTCTCTCTCTCTCTTTCTCCCATCATTGCCAAAACACCACCCACCACCCCCAGTCCCTCTTTCTCCAGCACTCATCACCCTAAAACACTACCCATTAGCCATACTTTCTCTCCCATCACCCCTAAACACCACCTGTTACCCTTAGTCTCTCTCTCTCTCTCTCATCGCCCCTAAAACTACAACCATCCCCCTTAAAGCTACAACCATCCCCAAACTATCTCTCTCTCCCATTATCGCTAAAACAACACCCATCACCCCCAATCCCTTTCTCTCCACCACCCATTGGCTTAGAACACTGATAGAGCTATTTTATACTCAATCTTTATAGTATGAATTGTGTTAATCTATTATTGATTTTATAGAAATCATAAGGAAATGATACTTAATTTTATTTTGGTGATAAATCAGGTTTAATGGAATCAAGAGTGCTAATTCAAGTGATTTAGAGAAGTCATCTACAATTTGGATCAAAGACAAGATTTACACCGCCGGAGGGAAGTACACGGGCGTGTATTTAAAGTACACGGTCGTGTATCTGGCTTGAAGAACCAACAGAAGCATACACGGTTAAGACATGGAAAATGATGATTCTCATAATTCATCACTAATATTATTAGGGAAACCATTTCTTAAGACATCTAGGACGAAAATTGATGTACATGACGGTACCTGATGTACGATCTGACCATTCTAACAAGTTAAACCCTATACTCAATCCTAGCTTACGATCAGTTCTCAGGCAAGTATACCTATCAATTAGCAGTATAGCATAGGAGTACAAGTATCAATCCCATGAAGACTTATAAGTACTAGTACTAACGATTATCCTACTAATTAACTTCTCACTATTGATGATCTCAATTATCCTAATTATTGCTTAAATCTGAAAGAAACAAATAAAATGAACAAAGCAAATATATTCAAACACTCCCTTAATTAATTCAATGATCTAAACATACCCTACCCAAGATCCACCCTTAATTCTCATGCAACTTTTATTCAATTCCAAACTTTCCAATGATTAATACCCAATCTCTGATCTGCGGAGTTTCTTACATTAGATTAGGGTCTTTCTCAAGATCAATAATCTATAATCCTAATTAAGTCAATTAAGATCTCTCTTTAATTAACATAATTAAGATTGCAATAAAATCCTAGGACTCTCAATTGAACTAAACCACAATGACCTCGTTCAATACAGAAAACCTCCTATAACCTATCTCTAGGATTACAAGGGGTCTTTCTATTCATGCCAAATCTACTCTATTAAACGATTTCTCAATCTTAATAACAGATATCTAATCCCATCCTAATACTGCGCACATATCAAGATGAACAAACTATGATTGCAACATGAATAAACTCAAAGATTAGAATTAATTATTGAACATTAACAATTCTGTTACATGACAATCAGGGGTTTCTCAAGGGACTAGGTATGAAACAATTAGCTACTCATGAATCTAATAAAAAGAACAAAACAGAAAATAATTGAATCCATAAGGAAAATTCAAACACGAAATATCTTGGCTTCAAATCCGAAAACTATTCTAGCAACAACTTCTCTTCTCTAGGGTTTCTCTTGTGCCGCCCCCCTCATCCTCTCCTTAGGGTTGTTCTATTTATACTTCATAAGGAATGGTCGAGCATCTTCAGTTGGAAAGATACGATTGTATCTTTCCTTTTCCAAGTGAATCTCGATAAGTGAATAACAGTCGCCTAACACACCCAACAACACGGCCAGATTTCAAACCGTGTCTCCCTCTAGTTGATAATTTGTAATTCCTCATTCTTGTTTAGTGTTTGGCACGGCTAGAAATACGGCTAGATTATAAACCGTGACAAGTTCTGGAGCTTTCCACGTCTTCGCAGCGTCTGTCGCGGCTTCAAGCACACCTATATCACAAGCCGTGCTTCCTTTCCAAGTGACAACTTTCATCTTCAGGTGTGCCCACGGTTCATGATACGGGCGTAGCTTTCCCTGTGTTGTCCATAAGTAGCTTTAACTTGATCTTTTAAGCTTCAATCATGCTCCTTTTGTTATCTTTCTCCTTCTCTTTGGTATTATACCCTAAAACTGATGTATTTATCTGTTAAGTACCGAATCCGCATTGATTTTATTCAAATGACTACACAAATTCATCATTAACGCCCATGATTTACAAAGGTTAATTTACTCTTATCAAATTTCCCCACACTTAAACTTTTGCTTGTCCTCAAGCAAACACGGATTACAGAAAACCCAAAGGACAAGCTCTCATAAGTTCCAGCAATCGAGAAGATATTTCAGCATCATCGATTTCATGCTATACCTCAATCATTGATAATCTTTACTCAATCTTACCGTTAGTTGTATACAAAATACAAATACTAAAATTCCTAAAGCTAATCTAAGTAAATTAAACTATTACCCTTATCATTTAAACTAAAATTCCCAAAGTCAAAATTGCCACAAGATTGAGACTAGTAAAATAAAGTATACAATCCTTTTAACCACTGTTGTAAGCAACACAACAGGGACTAAAGGCATGTTGTATCCACTTGTCCCCTAGCTCTTCCTTTTCTGTTTCATCCAATTCTTAAGTTAATTTTGGGAGTTTACCATTAAAGAACTTGACTAAGTTAACCGACCCATGTAACGAATTTTCGATCGATAATCCCAAGTTCATCACTCGAGTTAACAGACGTTATTCCCTCAGCATAGAAGGCGTCCCTAGGATTTACTTGTTCGAGTCCAATTAACTCATTTAATTAATTAAGATGGTTTCCTTGGTCAGTAAGTCCCAAACCAGCCAATCTCAGGCTACTAGGTTTTAAAAGTACCCCTTTGAACCTCTACCATCTCAATTAATCAACTATCATTCATATAAGCTCTTTTAAGTTCAGTTTTCTCAAAATTTTCTCATGACCCTTGTAGCGAGCTTTCAGCCATTGATCCCAAGTTCGTCACCCAAGTCAATAGATGTTATTCCTTAAATAGGCATCTCTCAGGCTTAATTACTCGAGTCTATGAGGCCCACTTCTGAACTATTTACATATTAATATATTCTTCCATTACTCCTAATTTTTTTTTTTTTACACTTCTTCGAAAAGGAATCACCAAGTTACAAGTATCATTTACTCCTTCACTCCAAGTTATATAGCTTACCTACTGAATAAAAAGAAGAGCATATTAAACTCACTAGTGACCTTAATCCAATCTCACTTCCCGAAAGTAAAGGTTAAATAACAAGTAAGTTTACTTCACTTGGATTTCATCTTGTAATTTTAGCAACGTATCTCTAATACATAATAAGAGAATAAAAATTGTTAAAGATTTTCCATGGGGGTATAAACAAATCTCAGCAGTCCTTGATTGTCAAAAGTCATCATTGATTATACCTTAATTAAGAGGAAATTATATTTTTGATTGCACAACCCTTGTATCCTAGTTTCGTTTTCCTAACCCTCTTCCCCACACTTATAATAGACATTGTCCCCAATGTCCTCATGAAATGCATAACGGGAAGCAAAGAATAAAAGCAAAAAGAAAACAAAAGGAAAATGAAGAACTTCCTTGAATTCTCTTACAACGCGGATCTTTAACAGAAAGTCAAGCGACGCACAAGTAGAGTCATGAGAACCCCTGCTAAACGTAACAGGTTGGTGTACTTTGAAAGCCTGTATCGCACAAAAAAAAAAAAAAAACAAAAGAAACTAATAATCGATTGAAAATAAAGCTAACTATCATCAGCATTTTCTATTTCAAACATTAGTGGTTGGTCAGTCTTCCAGAATTAAACAAATTAGGACAGTAAAAATAAAAGTAAAACGGTTGTTCTGCACAACGGTCCAAATCTCCCGAGTCCAACTTCCATCTATCCACTCGCGAGATCAACTACTGAAGTCATCATCAGATGGCAACGGTACAGTGCCCGATCGGCGAGGAGAATCAGATCCAATCACCTCAGTATCCTGCTGATTGCTTGCTTCGGCAGTAGCAACTGCGGGACTTTCATGTCGTGCCATGAAAGCTGCACCCGAGGATTCTCCAAAATGAAAACTGGGAACATATGCACCGCTCGAGTGACGATCTCTTCTAGAAACAACCCGAGTAGCTTGTGATGCTACATCCTCATCGCTAGAGCCACCACATGGGGGAAGATCTACCCCCAATTTCTCACCAATACGGGATAAACACGTGACCAAATAACTCTTCAGGCCCTTCACCCGCTTTGACTGCCTAGCTTGTTCTCTCTTAATTTCTTCCAAATCCGCAGTTAATCTCTTCACAGAATCTGCTAGCTCCTGGTTTGGTCCAACTTGCTCTTACTCTTCATCCTGCTCGGGTTCTATCTCCAGCTCTTGTTGTTCGTCAGATGCATCCAGTGTGCGAAACCTCCACCTCCGCAAAACACTCTCATGGAGAGAGGTACTCCTTCCACAACTGTCCTTGGGAACCCGTGTTGGAAAGACACCATAATTTTTCAAAATACGGGTAATCCAGGAGCCGACAAAAACTTTGTGATGCCCCAGATCGCACTGTTTTTTCAAACACCAAACAGTTGCTAATCCAACATTAACCCGGGTACCCGTGATCATACTCCACAGCTGGTACAGGTCCGAAGCATTCACAACCCCCTGAGAATCACCTCTACCAGTGGTTGAACGGGCTAAAATGTAATGAAGTACACGTACGGCAGGATCCCTTAAATGGCTTCCCTTAGATTTGGAGGTATCATATCCACCATCTCCCATACTGTTCCACACTCTATATTGCAGTAGGCCCCTAGGAAAGGCATCTGGAAGCTGAGAGAATTCATTGGAGTCGATAAACTCATTGTCATAAACACCCAGGCACTTGATGAAGTCTCTCATTTCAACACGGTGGTAACTCCCTTGGCAGTAGAAGGAGACCACATTATCAAGCTGGGTATGCCGGTAGAAACTAAGCTTGAATGTGGCGACGAAATCATAGCTCAACGAAGAATACACGTCCTCCTCAATGCTCAGAAGTGCTCTGCAAGCTGGATCGTTCAAGAATTGATCAAATCGTTCCACCAACCCATACCGAGCCAGCACTTCCCAATCGTTTACCACATTAGGCTTGAATACCTTCCGTTCTCGCATTGTCTCATACTTAGCTTCATCCTCCCCCTCAAGTTAGGAGGATAGCGTCTCGAAGTCCTAGAGGAACCCCTAGTTGAACGAGGTTGAGCATTCTTACGCGCCACCGTTTTAGTCCTAGGCATCTTGAATACACCATGCTTAAGAAATCTCGAAAGATTGATGAATGATGTTCTTCACCTTGTGGCACGTCTTGTAAATTGGCCGTGCTTGTACCCGTGTCATCCCTTGGAATGAAACACCTTTCACAAATGCCCATACTCTTAGGTGTGGCTTAGACCATGTCGTACCCTCTTTGTTAAAATCTTACTTGCGAAACCACCACTCACAAATGTATTGATGATGATAGTAAAAAGGAAAAACTAACCTAGTAGATGCATGGGTTGCCTCCCAACCAGCGCTTTTGTTTAACGTTGTTAGCTCGACCTAAGCAATAGAAAAAGGTCAGTTATGGATTCGAATAAGGGTCAGCTCCGCTCTTTCTTCAAAGACCCTCTTATCTCCTAAGTAATGTTTAAGTCTCTGTCAATTGACCTTGAAAATACCCTTTTCAGGGTGTTCTAACTCCACCGTGCCATAAGGGAAAACGTTCTTTAATCGAAAAGGACCTAACCATTTTGATTTGAGTTTCCTAGGAAAAAGTTTTAACCTGGAGTTGAATAGCAATACCATATCTCCTTCCTCAAATTGCTTGTGCTGGCGCAACCTTGCATCATGATATGCTTTGGCTCTCTCCTTGTAGAAACTAGCGTTGTCATAGGCAATAAGTCTTAACTCATCAAGCTCATTAATCTGCCTTTTCCTGTGAGCTCCTGACTTGTCGAGATTGAGGTTGATAGTCATGATTGCCCAGAACGCTCGCTGTTGAATCTCAACTGGTAAGTGACACGCTTTCCCATATACTAACCGGAAAGGAGTTGTATCAAGTGGTGTTTTGTAGGTCGTCCTATAAGCCCATAACGCATCGTCTAACCTGTCAGCCCAATCTCGTCCATGCTGGAGAGTTGATCTCATTAAGATGCGCTTTAGCTCTCTATTTGTCAACTCTACTTGCCCACTTGTCTATAGATGATAAGGAGTGGTGAGATGATGAGTCACTCC
Organism: Laguncularia racemosa; assembly: GCA_037954665.1. NCBI lineage: Eukaryota > Viridiplantae > Streptophyta > Magnoliopsida > Myrtales > Combretaceae > Laguncularia > Laguncularia racemosa. Next base: position 6,220,816 of record JBBMOL010000016.1, read on the forward strand.
ATATCTTTTTAAGACTTTTTCAATTTGAGAGTTGCAAAAATGTGTACCCCGATCACTAATTAGTGCTCGAGGCACCCCAAAACGGCAAAAGAGCTTCTTGAGGAACTTGACAACCACCTTAGCGTCATTTGTTGGTAGAGCTTGTGCTTCGGCCCACTTAGACACATAATCCACTGCTACCAATATATACTTGTTTCCATATGAAGGAGGAAATGGCCCCATAAAATCAATACCCCATACATCAAACACCTCGCACTCCAGAATATAGTGCTGTGGCATTTCGTCCCTCCCTGAAATGTTGCCATCTCTTTGGCATCGATCGCACTGAGCTACAAAACTTTGGGCATCCTTGAATACTGACGGCCAATAAAAACTAGCTTTTAGCACTTTGTGGGCTGTCCTATTGGCACCATGGTGTCGTCTAGTGGGTCCACTATGGCAATGGTTCAAGATCTCCCGTCCTTCCTCATGTGAGACACAACGCTTGATCATTTGGTCTGAGCAATACTTGAACAAGTAGGGGTCTTCCCAATAGTAATACTTCAGGTCAGTAAAGAACTTCTTTTTCTGTTGCTTTGACATGTCCTGTGGAAGGACCCTAGCCACTAGATAGTTGGCCATGTCTGCAAACCATGGGGACTTCGAACTGCTAACTTTGTTGATGAAATACAAATTCTCCTCATGAAATCTATCGTTAATATCTTCTTCCTTCAGCTACTCCACACATGGGTTCTCCAATCGAGATAAATAGGAAAAATATTCAAAAAAATGAAAATAAATAGGAAAATAAATTTTGGAAAATAATTTCAGAAATGGCAAAAATAAGGATTAAATAATTTTTACAAATTTTTGAAATTTCAAAAAATACAAAAAAAATAAAAAAATCGCATTGCATATATGCAAATTGCGAAATAAATAAAATTGTGAAAGTGGGCTAGCTCAACTAGTCCGGACCAAGGTCAAGAGCGCGCGGGGGGTGTGAGGTCAGGGGTTCGAAACGCGGGGGGAAGCAGAATTCCCGTTTTGCGAAAATTTTTCTGCTTGGGACACGTGTCAGCATCCAATTGGCTGGAGCGAACACATGCGCCGAGCGCGTGATCGTCTTCAACCTCTGTCCGAGATCGCCGACGAGGAGAAAAATCCGAATTTCAGCCATTTTGATTCGATTTTTTACACAAATCCAATAGATTTTCAACAGAAATAAGATAAACATCATCCAATCGGAATCAAACGCAACAAATCGATGGATTTACACGAATCGGAGATGGTTTTTTTTAACCACAAATCCGATTTGCTTCAATCGACTGAAATCCGAGCTTATCCAACTCAATTTTGAACGCATATAAATAGAGCATGAAGTGGAGAGGCAGAATTACAGATCAAAAGTGAGAAAAGAGAGAAAATAAGTGGGATTAGAGCTTCGTCGGAGTTTTCGAGCACGACTGCCGATCAACACCGCCTTGAAGCGCCACCTAGGGAGGTTTTCGACCGTAACCACCACCGGTTTTAAGTTCGTCATCCTTGGAAGCTTTAGAAATAGCCCTCATTCGACAAAAAGGGTCGCCGGAATGCCGCCGATGAGTAGTCCCAGCCATCGCATCCGATCGACCTGACCCGACCCGCTTCGACCCGACCCGCGCACTGACCCAGATCTAGGTAAGTCGGATTTATCGACTTTTTTACATTTGTTTATTTATTTATTTCAAATTAATTTATTTACTTATGGGTTATTTATTTACTTATTTGTTATTTACAATTCAATAAATAGAAAAATGTTAGGAATTAGATTTTTTAGGATTTAATAATAAAAAATAAAAATATTAATTATAATAATAAATGATAAAAATGTAAAAATTCATAAAGAAAATAATAAAAAGATTAAAAAAATAAAAATAAAAATTTAGATTTTAAAATAGGATAGATGAAAGTCTAGGAGAAAATTTTTCAATAAAAATAAAAATTATAAAATTATGAAAATTTAATAAAAACTAATAAAAATTTAAAAATTAATAAAAAATTATAAAAATTCATAAAAATTAATAAAAATCAATAAAAATTTATAAAAATATAAATTAGTTGAAAAATAGGAAAAATGAAATTTTTATCACTTAGAAAAATCATTTTCTTAAATAAGTCCAAAATTGGTTTTTCCTAAAAAATGTCATTTTCAAAAATCAAATTATTGAGCCTAGGCTTAGGTTTTTTTAGAAAAATCCTAAAATGGTAAAAACATAAATTAAAAGAAATTTCACAATTAAAATTCATAAACACACTAAATTTTTTCAGGAAAAGCGAACTACTGCATGTTTGATCTTGAATAATAGATACGTAGGCACCCATTTGGGGCAACCCTAAAAAAGGAATAAAAATCATTTTCCTAGCATAATTCAGTCAAAAACACAATAAAAGACAACAAAAATAAAATAAAAGACATTTCTAGATAAGGTTAAGATTTTAGGAAATTATGGTGGTAACCTTGGGGTTTTAATAGGTTAGCCTTTGAACTTAGAAACTCTGGTTTTCCCTTTCGTCTTTTCACAAAAAACGAAAAGAGGAAATCACTCTGACTAGTGGTCCAAATTAGGATTGATCTGCTCAATTAATCCTAATTCAATCTTTCCCAACTACAGTTGTGTGGCAACTCCAAAACAAAACGAAATTCCTAACTCAAGTCGAGGATCTACATTAGATGAGCATAGGGTCTAGTATAGATTGGATTAGGAATGGGAAATAAAAAATTAGACTCGACAGGATGGCGACTTCGCTGGGGACCATATTCTAGTAGGCTAGCCACCTGAATCTCCTCAAATTGCTCCTTTTTAAGAAATGTCTTTTGATTATTGTTCTATTGCTAACCTTTCAGGAATTAGCTAAATTTATGATTCAGTTTTTACTTTTGTTGTTGGGTCTGCATTTATACATTTGTGTGAATAGATACGGTCGAACCTGGACTGTCTTAGGACCCTAAGACGGGGGGCCATTGTGTAGGTTTCAGGCGAAGTGATGTGATCACCGTTCGGGACCGATTAGGCTACCCCACCCAATGCTTCGATATGGCCTGAGGTCTATTTCTCCGAGAATGCGGGAGGCCATATAGCTTGGGGACCAGTTAGAACCTACCTATTTGCATACATAACGTCATGGGCTGCCAATTGATGATGATGTAATATTTTTTTTCTATTCATGGAGTTCAGATTTATTTCCTTGTAATGTTATCATAGTTCTGGTTGTAATTAGGAAGTTTCTATTGTAATAGATGGCTAGTACCGCAGTTGACTGCCTCCTCCGCAAAGAAATCCGAGTGTGCAAACCTTTGGATCCAAAATTGGTGCTGGACCATTGGTTCACCTTATACAACCTAGAGGAGTAGGCCTTCATCCAGCAGAAAATAGGGCCCATCCTCTCATTGATGAAAATGGAGATGAACTTGCCCTTGGTACAGGCCATGCTCCACTTATGGGAAATAGAGCCCGTGGCTTTCTTCATCGGGCCACATGAGATCACTCCTACTCTGGATGAATACACCCAGCTGCTACAGGCTCCAACACTAACTAACCAAGTCTACGTACCAGATCTTTAGGCCGGGCCAGCCGGTATTTTCAGTAGACTCCTAGGTATCCGCAAAACAGCAGTCAACAAGGCCTTCGCAGACTGTAACGGATACTGCATACGGATGGACGAGTTGGAAGCTTGGTTCATCGCCCGAGAAGATAATGGGGACAAGAAAGACATATTGTGTCGGGACCCCAAAACTTATAGATAGAGAAGAGTGAATGCTTTCATCTTGACAGCTTTCGCCACCATACTATTCCCCACCAGAACTTTCTATGTCCACTACCGAGTTGCAGAACTGGTGACCCAATTCCTGGAAGGAAGATCTTACATCCCGGCTCTATTGGTTGAACAGATTCGGAACTTAAACTTTGTCAAGAAGAAAGGCCACGGGATCCTCCGCTCAAATATCAACCTTATACTGATATGGTTCGTAAGCCACCTCAAGTGTTTCGGGCTGAACATAGTCCGGAAAACATTGGCTCAACATAGAGAAGATAAAGCTAGTTGACAACCTTACCAGCCACAATTGGGTAGAAGTGCTTAGAAGTTTCACTGCCGATTACATTCTGTGGACAGCCAGGTGGAGTTACTGCGACAAAATTATTTTAACCTGCAATAACTTTCAAGCCGTGCCTCTAATCGGAATCAGTGGATGTATAGGTTATCACCCCAACTCAGTGGTCCGCCAGTTCGATACTATTCAAGACATAGTTTATCGGCCCTCGCTGGAAGCAGTCACATTCGAGTACCAAGATCTGAACTTACTAGTGGTTGAAAAATTTACTAAGCTGGCAGAGGTCAAACAACTTTGGGAAGCCAGAATCGAAAGCCCGAATGTAGACCTTGGAGAGCTAGATGGCGAAGTGGGAAAGCATCGAGCCACCAGGGAGTTCGTAATCCACCAACTGTATCAGACAGGGGAAAGAGCATACCAGGTCCCAGATGTCACCCAGCCGAGGCCAGACGAGGTAAATCCAGAGTTGGAAATCTACCTAGAGCAAGTTAGGGCCCGAATGGAGGTATATTTTGAAGCCGCAAATTATAAGAAAGACATCTGGAAAGGACGATTCAAAGAATCCGACCAAAGAAACAAAGCCTTAGAAGCTCAACTGGAGAAGAACAAAGCCAGAGTTGAAGAATTAGAAGTCGTCATCAACGGGAAACTTGAGTCTCCACAATAGAAGACCAAGAGAGCTAGGAAATAGATTATCATTGTACTCTTTCATTTGTTTTTAAGTATCGAACTCCAAATTTTCCAATATTAATAAAAATAAAGTTTCAATATTACATCATCAATAAATTGTTGACCCTTTTTTATTTTTAGCATCTGCGTGACACATGCATAACATTTGCATACATTGTACTAAAAAAAAAGGAAAAAATGCGCGCTAGGTATCAAGATAGCTCCTAAACAACCGAACCCTCCTAGAAGCCCAATTTGCACACGTTCAAAAACAAAGATGGCAAACAGTGGCAACAATCGCAACAACGCAAGTGCTGATGCTGCTTCAGACTCTAGGATCATATCTTTGGAACAAACGGTCCAACAGTTAGCTGCATAGGTCCACCTCTTGACTGAAAGCATCGGCCTCCTTTGCACCACCCAGCCGACCCAAGAAGAGCATTCATGGGCCAGAAAAGGGAAGGCAGTGGAGGGGTAGCCTCCAGAATATGAAGAAATCAATTCCCACCTCAACTCGGCCTTTGAGTATGAGCCGAGGATTAACCAGGGTCCAACCTCTGATGACCTAAAAAAAGAGATAGAGGAGAGACAGAAAGAGATGGAGAAAAGACTCTTCCAACAGCTGGCCGATAAGATGAAGACAATCGAGGGGCCTGATGGTTTCGAGTAAGCCGGAGTCACCAGTCTGCCAGCATATGGGGAAGAGGTGTACCCTGACAAATTCAAGACCTCGGAATTTGAGAAGTATGATGGTATTGGTTGCCCCAAAATGCATACAAGGCTATATACCCGGAAGATGAGCAAGTACACTCAATATGACCAACTGATGATCCAGACCTTCTAGGACAGCCTTACGGGCCCTGCATTAGTCTGGTATGCCCACCTAGATTTCAATTAGGTCAACACTTGGGAAAGGCTTGCCCGGACGTTTTATGACCAGTATAAGTTTAATATTGAAGTCGCCCCCTCTGTGATTGATCTAGGGAGTCTTCGAAAAAGACACGCTGAGCCTTTTAAGGAGTATGCTCAGCGCTGGAGAGCCCAAGCTGCCAGGGTATCAACCCCAATTTCTAAGAAAGAGTTGACATCCATATTTGTCAACACTCTAGACAAGACCTACTTCTCACATCTGGTGGGCCAGACATCATCCAGCTTTGTAGAAGTGGTAGCTGCAGGGTGCCGGATTGAAAGCGCCATCACCACGGGCAGACTCCAAGTAATGGATCCTCTTAGAGTCATACCAGTACAAAGGCCCTTGGGAGGTAATAGAGCCAAGGAACCTACCGTCAGCATAGTCCACTCCGGTAAGGCAGACAAAGCTGGAACTCGTGTGACATTCTAAACCACGAGTACCCTAACCCAGCACTCCCCGATAAATCACACCCAGGCTACTAGGGTCCTAAGACAGTTCACTCCAATTCCGATCCTGCTCAGCCAGGTCTTTACTCGGCTGCGGGTGGATAATTTGATTAGCTTCAAAATCCTAAACGACCGGTACAAGCCCAGAAACTTCGACTCGAACCTCAAATGTGACTATCATATGGGTTAAGAGGGGCATTCTACAAACAAATGTTGGAGGCTCCGAGACAAAATCCAGGATTTAATCGACGTAGGAATTGTACAGCTGGATTTTATTAACACCCCAGCACCCAATGTCAACACCAACCCGCTGCCCAATCATAAGCCCACCATCAACATGATCACATCCGAGGAGTCAGCTCCCAAAGAAGCCCCTAAGCAAAAGGTAAAGGACCAACAGAAGAGGCAGTCCCGTCAAGCTCTAGAGAAAACCCCTAAATCCTATATCGAAAGGAGATGGTTAGCCGGAGACCCAACAATCGGCACCTTGGGGGAATCACATGGGAGATTTGAGTACCTGGTGAACTAATCTTATACCCGACTATATATGGGCCACCTAGCGGATAGGGGCCCAAGTTTGAAAAAGAGGACAACCCGCCAAAGGAAGAGGAGAAATCTGTAAACATGATCAATTCAAATCAAAGCCAAAGGTCATAAAATGCTATGAGGGAGAGTCAATTGAGATACAGATCCCGAAGAAAAGATATGTGTTTAATGTCCCGATACCGGCAGAGAGGTATAAGGCCGCACCTTTTGATTATCAGACCCTTGAGCAAGAGTGACCTCCATGGTGGGAGGAATCACCCACTCTGGGAGAATATACGACCCGAAATATAAAATCCCGACGGAAGAGTCCAACATGGAGAAAGGAGAGGAAGAGGAAAAGGGGCTCGCTGCATTTACAAAAATGGTCAAAGCGAGTGAATACAAGATCATGGAACAACTAAACAAAGTTCCAACTTAAATATCACTCATGGGCCTTCTTACAGCCTTCGAGCCCCATAGGGAAGCACTCTTCAAAGTGCTCAAACTGATTCAAGTCCCAGAAGGCATCGCTACAGACAAAATAAGTCATGTGGCGGATTCTATTTTCACTATGGACTAGATATCTTTCTTCCCGGAAGAGCTAGGAGAGGATGGAGACCAACATATAAAACCACTGTTCATAGTGGTCAGGTGCAACGACACGATTGTCTCCCGAGTACTCATCGACAACGGGTCATCCCTCAACGTTTGCCCATTGGCTACCCTCAACTTGTTGGGGGTCTATCCAAGCAATATAAAACCTAGCTCAACGGTGGTCAAGGCTTTTGACGGGTCAAAAAGTGACATAGTAGGGGAGATAAACCTACCAGTGGAGATTGGCCCACAAGTGTTCCACATATCTTTCCAAGTCCTTAACATCCCAAGATCTTTCAACCTACTCCTGGGAAGGCCTTAGATACATGCTGTTGGAGCCATACCCTCTAGTCTCCATCAAAGGGTCAAATTTATTGCGAATGGGTAGATAGTCACCGTACTGGGCAAGCAGGATTATGCCATATACAAAGAAACTGCCATACCATACATTGGGGAGGAGGATTCAGAAGACCTTGGTCTCTAAATATTTAATGAGGTGAACATGGTAACCAGCAAGGAGGGCCATCAGTTTAAGGAGGGGCAGCAAGGGACGTTTGGACTAGGGTACGTTCTTACAGCCTAGGAAGAAGCACAAGCCAGAGGTATCAAAGGTACGACGAAGGAAAAGCCAAGCAACACCCCGATGCACATTCCACCCCTCCAACAATCTTTCAGAAAAGCAACTGTCATTCAAGAGCCACGGATAAGCGAAGATGACATCAGCAATGGGAGCTCAACCCGTCGTACGTCCGATCAGCATCCAGCTCTCAATAATTGGTTCAGTTATCCTATTGATAGCTCTAGGTCAGCTCAAGGATAGAGAATGATTGTTAAGCAAATTTTTATTGAGACTTCTTATTAATTCAATTATAGTTTGTCTTACTTATATATATGCTTTCATTTTACTTTACCCAGATCTCCTACCATCGAACATCAAGGACATTTCGCGCAGGTAGAAAATAAAAACGTTGACATCATTTCCAACGCTGCTGGGTCAGTTGTTGAAGGCGATATCCTTGACAACGAAATAATACAAGAAAATTGGCAAAAACATGAACAAAGCGGAATTTCAATTGACGAGCCGATGGAGATAGTAAATCTAGGAAGCATGGAAAAACCTAAAAACATCAAAATCGAGACCAGTTTAAATGCCAAGCAAAAGTGTGAGATAACCGAGCTATTAACAGAATATGCAGATGTGTTCGCCTGGTCATATGGTGACATGCCAGGACTAGACCAATCAATAGTGGTTCATAGGCTTCCCACAAGGGAAGATGTTAAACCTAAAAAACAGAAACTGAGAAGATTTAGGCCTGACATCTTACTAAAGATTAAGGAAGAAGTCAAGAAACTGCTAGAAGTAGGGTTTCATCGAAGTGTCCGATTACCCAGAATGGGTAGCAAATATAGTTCCTGTTATGAAAAAGAATGGAAAAGTATGCGTATGCGTAGACTTCCGGGACTTAAACCAAGCTATGCCAAAGGGTAACTTCCCCTTACCTCACATTAATGTTCTAGTGGACAACACTGCAGGAAACCATCTTTTCTCATTTATGGATGGTTTCTCAGGATATAATCAAATAAAAATGGCTAAAGAAGATAAAACCAAAACGACTTTCATCACAAAATGGGGAACTTTTTGTTACAAAGTCATGCCCTTTGGTTTGAAAAACGCCAGGGCAACGTATCAGAGAGCCATCGTCGCGATACTTCATGATATGATTCATCGAGAAGTCGAAGTATACGTCGACGACATGATAGCCAAGTCTAAAGAAGAAGAAAGCCATATAGATATCCTGAGAAAATTGTTTAAGCGACTGAGAAAATTCTAACTCAAGTTAAACCCAAAGAAGTGCACTTTCGGGGTCACTGATAAGAGTAAATTAACCCTTATAAATCATGGGCATTAATGATGAATTTATGTAGTATTTTGAATAAAATCAATGTAGATTCGGTACTTAACAGATAAATATATCAGTTTCAGGGTATAATACCAAAAAGAAGTGGAAAGATAACAAAAGGAGCATGATTGAAGCTTAAAAGATGAAGTTAAAGCTACTTATGGGCAGCATAGGGAAAGCCACGCCCGTATCATGAACCGTGTGCACACCTGAGGATGAAAGTTGTCACTTGGAAAGGAAGCACGACTTGTGATATGGGTATGCTTGAAGCCATGGCAGATGCTGTGGAGAAGTGGAAAAATCCAGAACTTGGCACGGTTTATAATCTAGTCGTGTTTCTAGCCGTGCCATACACTGAACAAGGATGAGGAATTGCGGATTATCGACTAGAGGGAGACACGGTTCGAAATCTGGCCGTGTTGGTGGGCGTGTCAGGCAAATGTTATTCACTCTTCGAGATTCACTTGGAAAAGGAAAGATACATTCGTATCTTTCCAGCTAAAGATCCTCGGCCATTTCCTAAAAAGTATAAATTGAACAACCCTAAGGAGAGAAAGGGGGGAGGCAGCACAAGAGAAACCATAGAGACAAGAAGTTAGAAGAGTTTTCGGAATTGAAGCCAAGATATTTTGTGTTTAGATTTCCTTATGGATTCAATTATTTTCTGTTTTGTTCTTTTTATTAGATTCATGAGTAACTAATTGTTTTATACCTAGTCCCTTGAGAAACCCCTAATTGTCATGTAACAGAATTGTTGTTGTTTCAATAATTAATCCTAATCTTTGAGTTTATTCATGTTGCAATCATGGTTTGCTCATCTTGATATATGCGCAGTATTAGGATCGAATTAAATCTCTGTTATTATGATTGAGAAATCGTTTAATAGAGTAGATCTGGCATGAATAAAAAGACCACTTGTAATCCTAGAAATAGGTATAGGAGGTTTTCTGTATTGAATGAGGTCATGGTGGTTTGATTCAATTGAGAGTCTTAGGATTTTATTGCAATCTTAATCATGTTAATTAAAGGGAGATCTTAATTAACTTAATTAGGATTAGGGATTATTGATCTTGAGAAAGACCTTAATCTAGTGTAAGAAACTCCCCAGATCAGCGATGTTGTGTATTAATCATTGGAAAGTTTGTAATTGAATAGAAGTTACATGAGAATTAGGGGTGGATCTTGGGTAGGGTATGTTTAGAACATTGAATTAATTAAGGGAGTGTTTGAATATATTTACTTTGATCATTTTATTCGTTCCTTTCAGATTTAAGCAGTAATTAGGATAATTGAGATCATCAATAGTGAGAAGTTAAATAGTAGGATAATCGTTAGTACTAGTACTTATAAGTCTTTGTGGGATCAATACCTGTACTCCTATGCTATACTGCTAATTGATAGGTACACTTGCCTGAGAACTGATCGTAAGCTTGGATTGAGTATAGGATTTAACTTGTTAGAACGATCAGATCGTCCATCAAGTTTTTGGCGCTGTTGCCGGGGACTTGTAATATTAGGAAAACTTGACACCTACTACTTTAACTATAATTTTTTTTTATTATTTCCATTAGTTTTATTTGTGCTTCCATTCAAATTTGTTGAGGAAACTAAGTTCATTGTTTGTTTGTCACAATTTATGACAAGGAGCTCTTCATCTAAGCTTCTTGACCTTGATCCTGAGATTGACCGAACTTTTAAAAGGCGATTGAGAGCTGCTGAGGAGATAGTAGGTAATTTGAATCTCGACGAACCTTTGGAAAGTGAAGAAGCAACATCAGTGGTTGACAAGGAAACTTATATCACCCATGGTAACACAGAAGCTGGACCAATGGCAAATGAACGAAGGACGATGGTTGAATATGCTCGACCTACTCTAAGTAGCATTGGGTCGTGTATTGTGCAACCAGCAATAGAGGCCAACAACTTCGAAATCAAGGCCTCTACAATGCATATGATTCACAACCAATGCCAGTTTGACGGTCTGTCTAACGAGGACCCTCATGCGCACATTCAGATGTTCTTGGATATTTGCGCAACTGTCAAGCAAAACGAGGTATCTGAGGAAGCACTGAAATTGTGACTTTTCCCTTTCACTCTCCGGGGGAAAGCAAGGTAGTGGTTTAGTTCACTAAACTAGGATTCCATAACCACTTGGACTCAGATGGCGGAGACTTTCCTGGACTATTATTTCCCACCATCGAAAACTGCCAAGTTGAGAAATGATATCACATCATTCACCCAACTAGATCATGAGCCCCTGCATGAAGCATGGATCAGATTCAAGGATCTTCTTAGGCGGTGTCCACATCACCAAATGCCTAACTGGCTGCAAGTTTCTACCTTCTATAATGGGCTTGGCTATGCAACTTAGCAGACAATTGATGCTGCTGCTGGGGGTACTTTGAATGTGAAGACGCCGGAAGAGTCGTTGAGTTTGTTTGAGAACATGGCCAAAAATAATCACCAATGGAGCCATGGTAGACAAAAGCACAGGGCAGCAGGTATTTATGAGGTCGATTTGATGACAGCAATTGCAGGAAAAGTGGATGCGCTCGCTTCAAAAGTTGAAGGGATGGCGGTATCTCAACCATCCCAATACTGCTCAACCGAACCTCATTCCAACAATGCGGTATCTAAAGTGACAGAGCGTGTTGAGTATGTGGGAAACCCCACAAGGCCACAGAATAATCCTTATAGCAACACATATAATCCAGGGTGGCGCAATCATCCCAATTTCTCCTGGAGTAATCAGCAATTTCCAAGGGGTAATGCACCTGCTCCAGGATTCCAAAGACTAGCTCCACCTCCTTTCCAAGAAAAGAAATCTAGCCTTGAGGATATGATTGCGAAGTTCATTCAAGTGTCGGAGCAACCCCAGTAGTCCACAGAGGCAGCTCTAAGAAATCATGAAGCCTCAATCCACAACTTGGAAAACGAGATGGGGTAGATCTCTAAAGTGTTTGTTGAGCGACCACAAGGGTCTCTTCTTGGAAATACAAAGACCAACCTAAGGGAACACGTGAAGGCAATAATTCTTAAGAGTGGAAAGGAAGTGAAATCAGATAAGTGTGGGGAAACTGCTGTTATTAGGAAGGGGAATGAGACTGTTGATAAGGGCGAGACCACTAATAAAGCAGAAAAAGGCAGAATTATAGAGAAAAGAACAAAAGACTCGGAAGCTAAGAAGACACCTATCGTCCAGCCCTATAAATCCCCATTGCCATATCCTACTAGGCTGCGGAACGACAAAGATCGGGAACATTTCAGTAAGTTTCTAGATTTGTTCAAACAGTTACATATCAACTTACCACTTGTGGAAGCCCTTTCTCAGATGCCCCGGTATGCCAAGTTCTTGAAAGATTTACTATATAATAAGAAGCAGATGGAAGAGATCTCCATTGCAACAATTGGTGCTGGTTGTTCTGCAATTTTACTAGACAAGCTTCCAAAGAAATTGAAAGATCCAGGGAGTTTCACCATACTAAGTTTCATTAGTAATTTACCCGTAGAAAAAGCGTTAGCAGATCTGGAGGCTAGCATAAACTTGATGCCATACTCCCTCTTCCAAAAGCTGGGATTAAGGGAGCCAAAGCCCACATGAATGAGCCTTCAATTGGCAGACCGATCAGTGAAGTTTCCTAGAGGGGTTATTGAAGATATATTAGTAAAAGTAGAAACTTCCATCTTCTCGATTGATTTTGTGATCCTAGACATGGATGTTGACACTGAAGTTCCTTTGATCTTGGGACGCCCCTTCCTAGCCACAGCTCGAGCAATCATTGATGTAGCTGAGGGCCGATTAGTGCTGTGCATTGGGGGAGATGAGTTAGTGATACAAATACCAGCTATGATGAAGAAATCGGTAAATTCTGATGATACTTGTTATGCAATTGATTTAACTGTTACTGTTGTGGAAGATATCGTATGTAAGGATCCATTAGAGTTGAGTTTGAGAGTATGCGATATTGAAGAGACAGAAGATTGTGCAATACAAGATTGTTGACTTATCTTGATGGCAAGGAAGAACTTGGGATAAAAACAAAAAGGGAGAATATTGATGCAGGAGATGTTACCAGATTGAAGCCCTCTATTGAAGATCCTCCAATTCTGGAGCTGAAGCAACTCCCTGACTATCTGGAGTATGCTTTCTTAGAGAAGGATTCTCAGTTGCCGGTCATCATTGCAGTCGGGCTAACCATTGTTTAGAAGGAAAAGCTCTTGAGGATCTTGAAGGAGCATAAGCGTGCCTTGGCATAGAAAATCGCAGATATCCAAGGGTTTAGTCCATCTTTTTGCACACACAAAATCCTAATGGAAGACAATTTCAAACCAGTGGTGCAAGCTCAAAGACGACTTAATCCAAACATGAAAGAAGTCATTAAGAAAGAGGTAATCAAATTGTTAGATGCTGGGCTAATTTATCTCATTTCCGATAGTTCATGGGTAAGCCTCGTCCAGGTGGTGCCAAAGAAGGGGGGAATGACGGTGGTCCCAAATGAGAATAATGAGCTCATACCAATGAGGACGGTGACGGGATGGCGAGTCTGCATTGACTATCGCAAATTAAATGAAGCCACTCGCAAGGACCATTTTCCTTTACCTTTTGTCGATCATATGTTAGAGAGGCTTCTTGGACATATGTTCTACTGTTTTCTAGATGGGATGTCGAGATATTACCAGATTCAAATTGCCCCTAAAGATCAAGAGAAAACTACCTTCACATGTCCCCATGGCACATTTGCTTATAGGAGGATGCCCTTCGGATTATGTAATGCACCGGCCACCTTTCAGCGGTGCATGTTAGTGATTTTCGAAGATCTGGTTGAAGATATCATGGAAGTATTCATGGATGACTTTTCCGTGTTTGGGGATTCATTTTATTCTTGACTGCAGAATTTGGAAAGGGTGCTCATACGTTGTGAAGAAACTAACTTAGTCTTGAATTGGGAGAAGTGTCACTTCATGGTGACTGAAGGTATTGTCTTGGGACACAAAATATCTCAACAGGGGATTGAAGTAGACAACGCCAAAGTTGATACTATAGTCAAACTTCCCCCACCCTCTTCGGTTAAAGCTATTCGGAGTTTTCTGGGACATGCTGGATTCTATAGACGATTCATCAAGGATTTCACCAAAATTGCTCATCCTCTCACCAGGTTGTTGGAGAAGAACATCGCCTTTGATTTCAATGATGAATGTCTCCAAGCCTTTGAGGCACTGAAGGAGAAACTGACCGAAGCTCCTATCATAGTGGCTCCAAATTGGAACTTACCATTTGAACTAATGTGTGATGCCAGCGACTATGCTGTAGGAGCTGTCTTGGGTCAAAGAAAGGATAAGTATTTCCAGCCGATATACTATGCTAGCAAAACTCTAACCGGTGCTTAAGAGAATTATACCACTACTGAGAAGGATTTATTGGCAGTAGTGTTCGCTTTTGACAAATTCCGATCTTATCTTGTTCTTTCTAAGGTGATAGTGTATACTGACCACTCCGCATTGAGATATTTAATGACCAAGACGGATGCAAAACCCCGCCTCATCAGGTGGATACTCCTATTGCAAGAATTTAACCTTGAGATCAAAGACAAAAAGGGAGTAGAAAATTTTGTAGCGAATCATCTATCTCGATTGGAGAACCCATGTGTTGAGCAGTTGAAGGAAGAAGATATTAACGATAGATTTCCTGAGGAGAATTTGTATTCCATCAACAAAGTTAGCAATTCGGAGTCCCCATGGTTTGCGGACATGGCTAACTATCTAGTGGCTAGGGTCCTTCCACAGGACATGTCAAAGCAACAAAAAAAAGAAGTTCTTTACTGACCTGAAGTATTACTATTAGGAAGACCCCTACTTGTTCAGGTATTGCTCAGACCAAATGATCAGGCGTTGTATCTCACATGAGGAAGGATGGGAGATCTTGAGCCATTGCCATAGTGGACCCACTGGGGGACACCATGGTGGCAACAGGACAGCCCACAAAGTGCTAGAAGCTGGTTTTTATTGGCCGTCAGTATTCAAGGATGCCCAAAGTTTTGTAGCTCAATGCGATCGATGCTAGACAGACGGTAACATTTCAAGGAAGGACGAAATGCCACAGCACTATATTCTGGAGTGTGAAGTGTTTGATGTATGGGGTATTGATTTTATGGGGCCATTTCCTCCTTCATATGGAAACAAGTATATATTGGCAGCAGTGGACTATGTATCTAAGTGGGCTGAAGCGCAAGCTCTACTAACAAATGACGCTAGGGTGGTTGTCAAGTTCCTCAAGAAGCTCTTTTGCCGTTTTGGGGTGCCTCGAGCACTAATCAATGATCAGGGTACACATTTTTGCAACTCTCAGGTTGAAAAAGTCTTAAAAAGATATGGAGTGACTCACTGTCTCACCACTCCTTATCATCCACAGACAAGTGGGCAAGTAGAGTTGACAAATAGAGAGCTAAAGCGCATCTTAATGAGATTAACTCTCCAGCATGAGTGAGATTGGGCAGACAGGTTAGACGATGCATTATGGGCTTACAGGATGGCCTACAAAACACCACTTGATACAACTCCTTTCCGGTTAATATATGGGAAAGCGTGTCACTTACCAGTTGAGATTTAGCATAGGGCGTTCTGGGCAATCAAGACTATCAATCTTGATCTCGACAAGTCAGGGGCTCATAGGAAAAGGCAGATTAATGAGCTTGATGAGTTAAGACTTATGGCCTATGACAACGCTAATATCTACAAGGAGAGAGCCAAAGCATATCATGACGTAAGGTTATGCCAGCACAAGCAATTTGAGGAAGGGAATATGGTACTGCTATTCAACTCCAGGTTAAAACTTTTTCTTGGGAAACTCAAATCAAAATGGTCAGGTCCTTTTCGGGTCAATAACGTTTTCCCTTATGGCACGGTGGAGTTAGAACACCTTGAAAATGGTATTTTCAAGGTCAATGGATAGAGACTTAAACATTACTTAAGAGAAAAGAAGGTCTTTGAAGAAAGAGCGGAGCTAACCCTCATTCGAATCCATAACTGATCTCCCTCTATTCATTAGGTCGAGCCAACGACATTAAACAAAAGCGCTGGCTGGGAGGCAACCCATGCATCTACTAGGTTAGTTTTCCTTTTATTGTCATCATCAATATATTTGTGAGTGGTGGTTTTGTAGGTGAGATTTTAACAAAGAGGGTATGACATGTTCTAAGCCACACCTAAGTGTATGGGCATTTATGAAAGGTGTTTCATTCCAAAGGATAACACGGGTACAGGCACGGCCAAGTTACAATTCGTGCCACAAGGTAAGATTTTTCCAAGTTCTTTTATACAGGAGCAGTGCCTGACACGGTTTAAAACACGCCCAGGTTTTAAACCGTGTCATCAATAGCCCTTAGGGTTCGTGATTTTCATATATACGACGCCTTTCCCTACACTTATCTCCTCATTCACACATTACTTCTCTCTGCATCTTCATTTTTTTTTCCCTCTTTGTTGGTTCCACTAGGTGAAGAACATCATTCATCAATTTTTAGAGATTTCTTGAGTGTGGTGTATCCAAGATGCCTAAGACTAAAACGATGGTGCGTAAGAATGCTCAACCTCATTCAGCTGGGGGTTCATCTAGAGCTTCGAGACACTATCCTCCTAACTTAAGGAGGGAGGATGAAGCTAAGTATGACACGGTGCGAGAACGGAAGGTATTCACGCCTAATGTGGTAATCGATTAGGAAGTGCTTGCCTGGTATGGGTTGGTGGAACAATTTGATCAATTCTTGAAAGATCCAGCTTGGAGAGAACTTCTGAGCATTGAAGAGGACATTTATGCTTCGCTGAGCTATGATTTCGTCGCTACATTCAAGCTTAGTTTTGGCCGTCATACCCAGCTTGATAATGTGGTCTCCTTCTACTACCAAGGGAGTTACCACCATGTTGAAATGAGAAAATTTATCAAGTGCCTGGGTATTTATGACAATGAGTTTATCGACTCCGATGAATTCTCTCAGCTTCCAGATGCTTTTCCCAGGGGCTTATTGCAGTATAGAGTGTGGAATAGTATGGGAGATGGCGGATATGATCCATCCAAATCTAACGGAAGCCATTTACGGGATCCTGCCGTGCATGTGCTTCATTACATTTTGGCTCGTTCAACCACTGGTAGAGGTGATTCTCAGGGGGTTGTGAATGCTTCGAACTTGTACCAGCTGTGGAGTATGATCACAGGTACCCAGGTTAATGTTGGATTAGCAACTGTTTGGTGTTTGAAAAAAAAGTGCGATCTGGGGCATCACAAGGTTTTTGTCGGCTCCTGGATTACCCGTATTCTGAAGAACTATGGTGTCTTTCCAACATAGGTTCCAAGGGACAGTTGTGGAAGGAGTACCTCTCTCCCTGAGGGTGTT